>JAXCHO010000099.1:5295000-6495000 GCA_036630365.1 Acanthiza pusilla | reverse complement strand
CAAAACTGGTGATTTAAATCACTTTGATTTACATCAGCAAGAAGGAAGCTTTGATTTAAATCATTGATTTTAATCTTGTTTTGGGATTGTACTTTCATTATTTTCCTAAAGACAGGTTGATTTTCATTGGCTGGTAACTATTTGAAGCGTGTTTATTTGCAAACAGGTACAGCTCTTAAGTTAATTCCTTAATTTCTTTCTTTGGGCAGGAGCAGGAATGCTTAGCTGGTAGGGGAAGTGGGGTAGGAATATATCCTGAAGCAGGTACATAATTCAACAAATCCTCATTTAAATTCTGTAATGTTTACATTTATAAATGAACAAATTATTCCTTACATCTGCCAAAGAGGGCAAAAGTGCTTTAGCACTTGACTCTCCTTCCCAGTGCTTCTGCTGTAGTTTTCACCATCCAGGACTGGGATTTATTTCCCTTCCTTCCTTGCCTCCCAAAACACAGCAATGGCTAATGCTGCTAAATATTTTCCATGGCATTTTAAATAAAATTGTGCTAAGTTTATGTTTGGGAGCAGTTGATCAAAATTTTAATGCGACTTTTAAAAAAGTCAATTAAAATACTATTCAAAAATACGATTTCGGGAGAAGACACCCACCGTTCCCTAGAATTATTTGATGGTAAATGCAATCCTGGTTTGGTAGTCAAGGTGAAAAATGCACCAAGCTATGGAATACATATTGAATTTCTTATTTCCTCTCTGAAGGACTTCAGCAGCAGATTTTTTTAATTTGAGCGTGGAGTGTGTCTGGCAGATGAGTTCAAGTGGTTTGGTCACTGTTTAAATTCCCCAGGCTAACGAGGCAGGCAGACACTGCTCTGTGTTCTTGTGATTAAAACCAAAACTCTTTCACACTTATATTTTTTTGTTCCTGGGCCACAAGATTTGCTGCAGCCTAAGAGCAGCTGCAGTGGAGATTGAGTAAGCACAGACGAGAGATTCTGGTCTGTTTAGATTTTCTATTACACTTTGTTAACATTGATGGGATGATGATAGCTTTGTCTCAGCTCTAAAGAGCACCTTAAATCCTTTGGTAATTAACTCTTTGCTTGTTACTCTGCATCCTCAGCGCTGTGTAAATAAATATTTATGGTGAGGAGAAAAGGCAACAGTTTGAGGTGAAGCTGATAATTCCCATCTTCTTCAACAATATCAAACCTGTGGTGCTTCTTACAGTGCAGGGCCTCTGCTGAACGCTGTTAGTATTTGGGTAAAAGATGCTGCAGGGCTTCCCTTTTCCCCCAAAAAATTAGAATTAATTCTTTAAAATGTACTTTTGGACTTTTGTACCACCTTAAAACAAAGGCCTCCCCATGCTGATGAACCAATACTGTCGCTGAACGTGCTGTGCTGTAAATCAGGGCAAAAGTGAGGTCCCAACGTTTTGTCACTCTCAGTTTCACTTGAGTTCTGTATTGTCAGGTCATTCATTGCTGCCATTTGTGTTCCTTGGTGATGGGGTGATAAATAGCTGTCCCTGCCATCACTCAAGTGGCTGCTGCTGGAAGTGACAAAGCCATGCACGAATCAGCTTCTTGCAGATGTTCAGCTCTGCTTAATAAGTTAGAAAACAATTTTTTTCTGGTGAGAAAAAAAAGCCTTTATATGAATGCAAAATACTGTTGCTGTAAAACTGGAAGGAGGAAATTAATGATCCATATGACCTTGCACCTTTGGGTGCTTCTGTTCCACATCCTTGATTAGATTTTTAATTCTGTCTCCAAAAAAATCCCACCCATATCTGAGTGCAAATTGTAAATTGGTGGCTGATGCAGCTTACTGAGGTGGTTTATATATTGGGACATCCATTTGGAACAAAAGCAAGTTGAGATAGAATAGAAATGTCAAATGGTAAAGGGAAATTAAGTGGTAAGAGCTGTTTCCCCATGCTTGTAGCACAGGGAGTGGTAGATGTAAAATGGAATGGAAAGGATATCCTTCAGGATATGTTCCAGCCTTGATAAAAAACGAGGATTTCTCGGCCATTACTGTGAAACACTCGAGTCTTGGTGTTGTTTTGTGCCTGGTCCCTCAAAGATGTGGTGTGGGATGTGCAGGCTTTGATCCCTGCTCCTCAGTCCATGTAGATCCAGCTCCAGCTGGAGCACACACTTCCTCCTGCTCAGTCGGACAGGCAGATAAAAATGGGGTGGGAATGTGGGGCAGGAACAGGACTGGGAACAAGATGTTGTGAAGTGCATGTAGAAGCTGAGAATGTGGCAGTAAAAGGATGGAGAGATGAGTTCTGAGAGGATTCCTGCAGTGGGAGAAAAGGGCAGGGACCTAAAGTGAAACTTTGAATAACCCACCCCACGTGCCAAGAGTTGTGCAAACCCAACGTGGAAGTTTCTTGTAGGGAAATGAGGAATTTTCTCATCTTCTGTAGGGTGTGCAAAAAAGACTCGACCTGATTTTCAGCAAAAAAATGGATATTAGGGAAATAATTTCCGTGCTGGACTTTTGAAATAGCTCACTCGGGGAGTCTTAATATTCTGGTTGCTGTTCCCTGAGTTGCTGTAAGCTTTTCTTGCCAGTAACTTCATCTCAATGCAGCAACAGTTATCTGTAAAGTCTAAGTGATCCTGCAATAAAAGGGCCTTCTTAATCAGAGATGGTAACGTCTGAGACAGTCAGTGCTTTCAGCATTGGCATCCTGTTCTGCTCAGGCAATCCCACGTAGGAGGAAGACAGACACAAAAAGTGATTTGGCTGTAATGCAGCAAAACAAATTCTGGCCAAATTGTGGACTTGGAGTTAATGGGTACACAGTGTTACTCTGCAAGTCTGCAGCGCTGCCTGGAAATCGGGGGCAGTTTTGTAGCCTGTTAACTACTTAGGACTGTTTTGTTATTTCAAGTTTGGCTTCAGCCAGTGAAAAATGGGGCACTTTCATGTCTTATATTTCAAAAATCAAAACGTTTTAAGAATATTAAGGGCGAGCCTTACTCGATCGCCGCTCAGGCTGTGATCTCATCCATTTATATGCGTGTGTGTGTCATCTCTCTTTCTCCCCCAGCCAAGTGGATGTTGACTTATGGTGTCAGTTTTCTCCTTGTGGATGTGGAGTGAGCCTTTCCTGCCGTTCCACGTTTTACAGTGCGTCCACGCGCTCCGGAACGGCCGCACATAAATCGTGCCTGGGCCATTTAGGAACATCGGATCCTGCAGGGTCAGACGGGCAGACGAGCCCAGGATGCAGTCTGTGATGGCTGTAAAAATACTCCTTGCAGAAAGTCAGCCTTCATCTTGGAGATGAAGTGGCAGAAACCATGCCCAGGGCTTCGGTTTTTGGGATTGTGGAGCCTGGAGAAAAAGAGGACAGCCAGGGGGATTTGGGCTCTGCTCCCTGAGAACAGGAGATAAGGGAAAACAGCCTCAAGCTGTGCCAGGGGAGGTTCAGGTTGGACATCAGGAGGAATTTTGTCATGGAAAGGGTGGTCAGGCATTGGAAGTGCCCAGGGAGGTTTGGAGCCCCCATCCCTGGAGGTGTCCAAGGGAGGATGGATGTGGCACTCAGTGCTGGGTGACAAGGTCATGATGGGTCACAGATTGTACTTGGTGATCTTGGAGGTCTTTTCCCATCTAAATGATTCTGTGATTCGTGGATTGACTGATGAAATTTGGGCCATCAGGTGGCATTTCTCTGCCCTTACCCAAATTTCTTAATTTCCAGTTTTCCCCATAACCCTTGACCCTCTTTCTGGAACTCATCTGCTGTGAGCTCTTCTCAACAAGACCACTTGCTGGTTCTTGCCTGATCAGTCTCAGTCACAGGTAAAAGTGGCTCCAAACGAATTATTTTGCAGGTTAAGAGAATTTTTTTAGACCAGTCCTGTTTCATTTTTTGCCAAGACCTTTATATTCCAAAGTATTAAGGATGAGTAGTCTTTTGAAATTAACTTCTGTTTGTTATTTACAGCATCAGAGATACCAAAAAAATTGTTATTAAGTTTGGGTTTGGTAAAGTGAAGGGCATATGAAGGTATATGATGTATTTATTTACTTTGCATCTCTCAGCTTTTATTTTTTCACTTCTGATCACTTGACTGCTGGAGCTGAAATAAGAGCAAATGTGAATGTGAGGACAGTGGGAGAACGGCTAAGATGTTTCACTTTCTGATTTGGGTTCGAAAGGAGGTCCTAAAAAAAGAGACTTGTCAGAGTTACCCCACTTCTCCTTTTCTTTCTCAAATCCTCAAATGGCAAATCCTTGGTGAGAACTTCCGGGCAGCACTGTGTGATTATTAACCCTTTGCAGTGATTCAGGTATTTCACTAATTCCATCACACCTCTCCTGCAGAGTTCATTATTTGTAATCCAGTGCCAGCATGAGGGGAAAAGGTAGAACAGGCTGCTCCATCCCTGAAATGCCCAAGGCCAGGCTGGACAGGGCTTGGAGCACCCTGGGTTAGTGGAAGAGGTTGGAATGAAATTATCTTTAAGGTCCCTCCAACCCAAACCATCCCAGGATTCTGTGATAATCAGAGTTTTTAAAAAAATATAAATTCAGTCTAGGAAGATCCATCTGTTTTGGCCACAAGATGAGAGAACTCACAACCAGTGACTTCTGTGCTGTTCTCTTCTCTGGAGGATCTTCCAGCAGTCTTGCTGCTGTAACTTTGGAATTCAGGTATTTCACTAATTCCATCACACCTCTCCTGCAGAGCTCATTATTTGTAATCCAGTGCCAGCACTAGGGGAAAAGGTAGAACAGGCTGCTCCATCCCTGAAATGTCCAAGGCCAGGCTGGACAGGGCTTGAAGCACCCTGAGATAGTGGAAGGTGTTGCTGCCCTTGGCAGGGGTTGGAATGAAATGATCTTTAAGGTCCCTCCAACCCAAACCATCCCAGGATTCTCTGATAATCAGTTTTTTTTAAAAAATATAAATTCAGTCTAGGAAGATCCATCTGTTTTGGCCACAAGATGAGAGAACTCACAACCAGTGACTTCTGTGCTGTTCTCTTCTCTGGAGGAGCTTCCAGCAGTCTTGCTGCTGTAACTTTGGAATGTCTTCCAGGAGTTGTTTAAATTCTGTGACTGACCTCAGGCATGGGAATTTGGCTGTGCTTTCAGTGGTAAGTCGTGTTTCAGCAGGGGTTAAACTGGCTTAACAAATTGCATCCTTGTGTGGATGGTGACAAAGATTTATCTAAGAGATAAGTGTGCCAGTGCATTATCAACTGGGTGTAAAGATTCGTAAAGAACTAAGTCATAAATGAAGTTGAAAGTACCCCTTTATATAAGTCAGTGTTTTGGATAATATTCTTAGAACTAACTAAAAAGATAAAAATTCATCCTCCCGTCTCCTGAGCTTGGCAGCAGAATTGTTGGTCAGCAGGAATGTGCAGAACTTTGTGAAAAATTGTTTTTTAGATAATTGCCTGTTGCAGACTGTCTAGAGGAGCTCACATTTTATTTTTGGCATATTGCATTAAACAGTAGCTTTTACATTTCGGGCCTGATGTGTTGATTTATATATCTTCCAGTCCTCTGGTGGACATCCAATTTCCAGACTTGGATACCTCTCCTGGGTATCTGGAGTCAAAATTTTTAGTTCTCAGACAGGAAAAGTCACTTTCCAAGTGGGTACCTGTCCAGCTCAATGAAAAACAGTAAGCTCATGATTGGGATAGATCTAAAAGCTTGCGTAGGAAAGTCTTTACACTCATTCCCATCTGGATTTTGGGGTGTGGACCTTTAAATGGCTTGGCTGTCCTTTGAGCAACTTGGAAACTTATCTAAAAGTTCAGAATCAAAGCATGAATTAAAAATACTTGATTTGTTCTTTCATTGCCCTTAAAATTGGAAGCTTGTTAACAGCAGCTCACTGATACACAGGAGATATTGCACAGATATTTTTGAATTTTGCTTGTTAGCAGCCAGTGTTGCATGGGGGAAATGCAGTGCCCAGCCTTGATGGTACAGGCACAACTCTTGAAAATGTATTTTGAGGGGTGCTGCTGGCTCATCTGTGCTTCCCCAGCAGCTGGAAATTGAAGGTTGGAAGAATCCACACCACAAAAAGATCTTACACCTTTTTTAATAGGCAGTTATTGTAACTTTAGTTCATATCTGAAGGGAGAAGTTTGAGGGAGTCGCAGAACTTTTTTCTATGGATTGTCATTCCAGCAGATAGCACAGGTTGAGTTAAGGGTTTGGAGGTGGCACTGGTTGGTTTTGGGAGCAAAACCAGCTCAGCTCTTTGGAAAATGCAAAATATCTGCATGTGAGGAATAAATTAATGGTTTTTAGCTATTATTTTGATCTCTTTCCTGCTGCTTCCCCCAGCACCACCCTTGACCTGGTGTTAAAGCCAAGCTCATATGTTTGGTTCATATATATATAGCAGATAATGCATTTTCTGCTTGTTTCTGCAAGTGGAAAAACCTCCATAATCAATCAGCTTCGAGAATAAATTGATGGCAACTCTGCCTGTCTTCAGCACAGATGATTTGTTCCTAATTCTCCCCATCCCTTTCCCTCCTGACTGGCTCACAGTTAGCAGGTTTCCTGCAGACCTTGCCTGCATCCAGTTACATTATAGATGGGGAAAAAAAGAAAGTTTTCAGAGAAGTTAGCAAGTGAAAATGGAGAATGTAATGGCAGCCAGAGCTGCAGCCTTTGCTGCTGGTGACAGCTATAATTATATGTGGGGCACACACATTCAAGCAGATCCTTCCATTTAACCCACCCTGGTTTCAGCACAGACCAAATTTAGGATCTGAGCATGGTGACCATGGCGCTCACTAAATCTCTAATTCCATCTTCTGCCATTTACTGTCTTTCTCAAATGCTCAGTGAGACTTTTTTTTTCCTAGTTGTTCTATGGAACAGCTTTGATTTTTCTCACTTTGTGGTTATTTTAAGCTTCAGAAAACAATAAGAATGTACTTTTTTTCCCCCCCCTCTTTCCTCTGTGCTTTTATGAAAGCAGAATCTGTGTAGATAAAGCACAGTTGATCTGTTAGGGATTACTGTTTCTCAGTTATTCTTTTGCTCTTGCATATCATGCCTTTATGTAGAAGAATATTTAAAGGTGCCGTGTAGAACAGTGAGATGAAAGATTCTTTGTGCATTGAAGAATTCTGGTGTCACAGGAGTCCACCTGTTCTCCCCGAACTTTTTTTTTTTTTTCCCCTCCCAAACTGAAGTTTATTTAAAGTGATTTTCAGTGCTTATAAAAGCTGCTGGCTTTTGACAGCCTTCAAGATTGAAAGGCTGTCCCCACAGGTGGCGGCAGCAGCACCGTGGCCTGGAATTCAGGGCACAGGAGTGGGAATCAGAAGATCCACGTTCTGTTCTCATCTTTATCCCAGCTGACCTTGAGCCAAGGAGCAGGAGCTGAGGCTCAGTTTTCTGTGGGGAGTTTTACCCCAGCTCACGAGGACGTTGTTGTAAAGATTTGCTGCTCGCTTAGGAAAGAAAAGACAAAGGATGAAAACTTCTTGCATCACCATCGAGCGACAGAGCTCGTGTCCAGCCTACCATCCATGAGAATAATTGGCACTTTTCAGGGGAAGATATTACCATCAGGCTGTGGAAAACCTCGGGATTAGCGGGAGTTCTTTTTTTCTGTGCAGAATTGTCTGAGAGGGGCTAACAAATCCACATTGGCTCTGTTGGTGTGTCCTATGTGAACGAAATCGTGGTGATCTGTGTGGAGAGTGGAGCTCCATCAGCCCAGAGATCCATTGGATGGAGCTTTGTGTGTCACATCGTGGTCAGCATCGCACAATTAATGCACCCACCCTGCTTGCAGAGCTGTTCCTCTGATTAAGCACCAGAGGAGTTTTCTTTTTGACCCTTTCAGGCCATCAGCTTAATTCCCAGAAGCTTCAGATTTAATTACCCAAATCATTACCACGGCATGCATAACTGCAGATTTTATTAATGACCATAAAATTACTGAGTCCTCTTTAAAATGAGTGTGGATTCCCAGCCAGAAGGTCTCTTCTCACCTCAGCTCTGGTGCAGGTGAATCCCACAGGTTGGTGCAGCAGCTTTGCAAGTGCCACCTTGCTGCACCTGATTTCCTCCCAATTTACTACCACTAGTAATACTCTGCAGTTCTGCCACCAACTTCATTCAGGTGTTCTTGCCTCTCAAATGGGAGCTGAGCTGAAGTTTCACTATTCTCAGAGCCTGTTTTTTTGCCTTTAGCTGCAGCCTGACCTTTACTCCTCTCTGTTTCAGACTCCTTCCACTCACTCTGTTTCCTTTGTGCCTATCCCTAAAATGTTCTTTAATCCATTTCAATTCCTTCTCCCTGCACAATACTTTATGACTTTGTAAATCAGCCTGAGTGGTACAAAATCAAATGCTTTCCTGAGATCCTGATAACTTATGTCCACTGTTTCACTCTTGTCTAACCTAACGATTTGGTCGTATAATAAAAAGGATTTCAGCAGATTTGTCAGGCATGACCTTCCTTTTATGAATCCGTACTGAATGTCCTCTACTAAATTATGCATTTCCAAATGTTCTGCAATTTTGGCTTTTATCAACACTTCCAATACATACCCACAGCTGAAGCTGGATTTCCTGTTCGAAGATTCAGCAGAACTCTGTCACAGCCCAGTGAAATTCATCAGTTTTTCACAAGTCTCCACAATACAGCTTCAGCTTCTTGTCCTCATCTTGCTGAATGATTCTTTCTGAGAGAGAGTAGGTTTAGATTGGGTGTTAGGGAGAGAATCTTGGCTGTGAGGGTGGTGAGGCCCTGGACTGGTTTCCCGGAGAAGCTGTGGCTGTCCTTGGATCCCTGGAAGTGTCCAAGGCCAGGCTGGACAGGGCTTGGAGCAACCTGGGACAGTGGAAGGTGTCAGGGTTGGAATGAGGTGAGCTTTAAAGCACCTTTCTACCCCAAACTATTCTGTGATTCTGTGATTCTATAATTCTTGCTGTTGGAATCAGTTTTTTGATTTCTAGAGCTGTGTGCTCAGGAAATACACAGGCTTGGTGTCACACATTGCTGAGTCTCAGCCCACTCACAGGTGAGGCAGTGGAGGTCAACAGCTCAGTCTATATTTGGTCCTGAGCTTCCTAAATAATTTCAGTTCAGACTGGAGGTCAGTTCACCTCTCTGTGCATCCATTTATTTTCCTTGCCTGTTTCCTAAACAGTATTTTCCATTGCAGGCTTGTTTTGTGCTTTTGGCTGAATCTATATGTATGAGGGGGGAAGGGAAACTCCAAATTCTTCGAGTGTTCTTGCTTAAAGCCCTCATGTTTGTGCTTATACCTACTTTGAACGTATACCTTGTCACTTGGGCTATGCTTCCAAATCTGGATTTCTCTTGGAGGGATGTTCTGACCCACCTACTTTGCACTGCTGATATATTTAGCCAAGTTTTGCCGTAATAGTCCTCCGGTGCTGTCCCAAAGCTGTCACCTCCTCTGCTGCCTCCCTCCTTCCCGGGTCCCTTCCATGCGTCAAAAGCCACCTGCCAGGTTCTGCACAGGACAGGGGGAATGGATTTAAACTGAGAGTGGGTTTAGAGTCGGTGTTGGGAAGGAATTCTAAGCTGTGAGGGTGGGGAGGTCCTGGCTCAGGTTCCCAGAGAAGCTGTGGCTGCCCCTGCATCCCTGGAAGTGTCCAAGGCCAGGTTGGACAGGGCTTGGAGCAGCCTGGGACAGTGGTGATGCCTTCAATGTTTCTACTTTTTTTGCTTTTCATGTATCTGTAATTTGCTGTAGTTCTGTGCTTCTTACAAATTGCTAAAATCCTCTGTTCCAAGCACCCTTAGCCAAAACAAGGCTCTCTGAATATTCAAGGACGTATTTGTTGCCCTAGAGACCAAAAATATGTAAACAACTGTGATATGGGGGGGATCACACCTGAGGTGGTCAACATCATCACCTGAGAGTGGGATTGGAGAATTAGGGACCAAGATGGTAATGGGACAGAAATCATAAAAGGTAAAGGGCTCGTGACCTGCCATCCATTTTGGGTGTGGTCCCTGAGGGGCACTTCTGCTTGCCCCAATGTACCTGGAAGGCCTTGAATAAATTGTCCGTGTTTTATACTCCTCATTTGTTTTGGCCTCAGTGCTTTAGGCATCAGTGGGAGCTCTCTGCCCCTGACAGGGAGTGGAATGGGATGGGCTTTAGGGTCCCTTCCAACCCAAACCATGCTGGGATTCCGTGGTTCCTTGTCCCCAAGCCTGGCTCGTGCAAAGCAAAGGCTCTGCTCAGCCTGAGAGTTAGACTGAGAGTGGCACAGGAGGCTCCAGTTGGATTTGCAGCTCTGACAGGAGGGCACAGCCAGCTGGGGGTTGAATCTCTCTTCTCCTACATAAAAACAGACAGGACAAGAGGAAGTGGCTTCAGGTTGCAGCAGGGAAGGTTTAGATTGGATTTTAAGAATGATTTCTTATATCAAAGGGTGATCAGGCTTTGGAAGGAACTTCCCGGGGAGGAGGTGGAGTCCCCATGGCTAGAGGTGTCCAAGGAATGGCTGGAGGTGGCACTCAGAGCTCTGGGCTGGTGACAGGGTGGGGATTGGGCACAGCTTGGCCTCGATGGCCCTGTAGGACTTTTCCAACCTCAGTGATTTTGGGATCACAGTGCTGGAGCAGAGCATCTGGGGATGGAATTTGTGTTAAGACCACAGGGAATAGTCTATTCTTTGGCCTGGACCCAGCTTAGAGCACAAGCATCACTAGAACCCTGCTTTGGTCTCTGTCTGCCCTGTATCTGCAGGTTATTGAAGGAGAAAATTGGAGTTATGAAGAGAATTAACTTAAAATTACAGAAGATGCTTAGCCTAATAGATTGGCTTTTCTTTAAAAAGCCAAATTCTGTCTCCCTCCTCCACTCTTCCGGTTAGATGTCATCCAAGATGGATTCCAAGTGCAAAAAAAAGAGAAATAAGAAATAAAGCAAGTGAACCTGCAGCAAGTGAATCATTCCTACTAAATTTAAACCACTTATTATGGGGAGGGAAAAAAAAAAAAAAAGAGAACTCGGATTACAGGTTTAGCAAGCATGAGCACATACTTCAGCGTGTATTGCTGGATTTGTAATTGCCAAACTACTGATTTCTTGGAACTCTGCTATTAGCATTGTTAAGCAGTGTTCCAGACAGTCACTCCTATAAATCCTGTTAATATGTTAAGCAGGAGAAGGCCTTTGAAAGAATAATATTTAGCTGGCGAGTGATCTCCGTTTGGGTGTGTGGTCTGGGCTGAGGTAGGGGAGGTGACTGTGCTTGCTCCTGGAATGTTCTGCTGGAGCATCCAGTTGATGTTTGCTTGAACGTTGCTGCCATTTCTAGGAGGTGCTTAGGAATATTTTATTTATTTGTTGGGATAAAAGTCTTAAATGGGGTGTATGAAAGGTCTTAAACAGGAGAGGGACTTTGGACAAGGGGCAGGAAAAGGGGGAATGGTTTTGCACTGCCAGAGGGCAGGGTTAGATGGCATTTTGGGAAGGAATTGTTCCCTGGGAGGGTGGGGAGGGGCTGGGATGGAATTCTCAGAGAAGCTGTGGCTGCCCCTGGATCCCTGGCAGTGTCCAAGGCCAGGCTGGACAGGACATGGAGCAGCCTGGGACAGTGAAAGGTGTCCCTGCCCACGGCAGGGGATTGGAATGAAATGAGCTTTAAGATCCCCAACCCATCCTGTGATTCCACGATTCTGTACCTCCTGACTTAGGAATTAGAATTTTGTTCCGTGTCGCTCTGAGAGCACTCCGAGCTCAGGGCATCAGCAGCTCTCCCCTGCAGCTCAGCAGCTTTGGGGTCACACATGGCATGAGCTGCCGAGTCTCAGCCTGGTCACAGATCAAGTTCCAGCCTTCTGAGATTCCACCTGGGAATCTCTTCTGCACGAGTCTCTGGGTAGAAATCAGAGGAAGTGTCTCTGGTTTAAAGCCACCAGAGCACAGCTTTCCCTCGGATGAAAATCTCATCCTCTCCCTCGCATCTGCTGCTGTTCCTCTGCAGGGCTGGGAGGGAGAGCCCCACAGGCTTTGTGGCAAAGCTGTGAAAAAGGCAACTTTGATCGGCCTCTTTGCTTGCCGTGGATAATTCCTTTCGAGGGGAAGCTGATCAAAGCCGGGGTCAGGCGGGAGGAAGAGGAGGGGAAGCAGAAAAGGACGGCGGAGCCACAGATCGATATTTTAAGCACAACAGGTTGACAAGGGCACGGGGATGGAGCGGGGCGAGGGGACGTGTTTGATCTGTGCTGCCGCAGTGGGGACACGTGTGCCACATGCCAGCCCTGCTCCAGCATCCCTGGCACACACAGGGTTCTCTCATAACCCCTTGTGTTCTGAAGTGAACGGCACATGGGTGCCCTGTGACCTCCAGCAGTTGTGAGACCCCCGTGACACCGCCCTGCTCTCAGCCTCCTTTTATGGCACAATTTTTATGTAGACTTTTTTGGGAGATGAAAAAGGGCTGCATTCTTATTTTATTACGAGTAACTGAGAGCTCAGAGTGCTTTTCAGAACGCTGTTTTATATTTTGTAAAGTTCCTACCAAGTTTATTGTTTGTACAGCGTTTTATCACGTTCCTCTTTGGGGGAAAGGAATGATGATCTTAAATCCAAAACCTGTTTTAAAGCAGATAATACTTAAATTTTATGCAGTGAATTTGCCATTGTCAAGTGATACCACTTTCCTCTTAATACTCTTTTTTGTGCCATACAGCAGTGCAAAATGAAACTTTGGTTTGTTAAGGTTTGTAAAGGTTTGTGAGGCATTGCTTGTTTCTCTTGTGTGTTTTTTCCTGGTACAAGTGATGGCAGGTACAATTCTGATTTCTTTTCTTGGGTCAGAAACTGGGTGTAGGTTCTTCAGCTCCCTTCACCTGAATGTGCATCTTGTATTGGGCATCTTCATGAGGATTGTGTAGGTGCAGTTCTCTGTGCCTGCCAAGGGTTTTACATCCATGCAGATGTAAAATCCCAAATGTGATGGACCACTCTATGAAAAAAATGCAGCTTTTGGAAGTGTTCCCTGATTTGGCACAGGAAAAGCTGAAATCACGTCAAATAAAAAGGAAATCAAGTTTTGATTCCATCAACACATTTCAAAGCCCTTGTCTTGCAGTTAATCTCCCTCTGTCAAGTGACCTGATGCCAAGTGCAGTTTCTGGAATTCCACTCAGGAGGGTTTGGGACATCTACTGAGGTGTTCCCATGGATAAAGGAAGGTCTCTTCCTGTCCAGTTGGATGAACACTAATTTCTTGGAGCTTGTTGACCCTGCTCTTTCCCAACCAGACTTCCACAGAATCCCTGAGTTCCTCTTCATGGTGGACTCTTGAATCCTCTTTGAGACAAACAGTCTGCAGTGGAGGTGGATTCATGGCATGCAGAAGCTCTGCTTTACATAGAGCACCTCATTTCACTCAGCAATTCACTCACAGGGCTCTGTGTCCCCCACAGAAAACTGGCAAGGTAATTTCTGTTAACTGGGATGTTTTTTCAACAAGCCTCTCATTTATTGTGTGTGGCCCAGGCTTGGACTGAAGGGCTCAGCAGTCTCCCCTCCATCAGTTTTTTGGGATGAAGGTGTGTTCTTTAGGATACACTGGGGTTCAAGCTGCGATCCCTGCTGGTGTCATGGGGAGCTTTAAATCTCAGTTCCACTCCAGGCTGTGTCTTGCCTCTTGTGGCTCTGTAGGAGTCTGATGGCTCCTAATTCATTCTCCCTCCCCCATTTCAGTGGACAGACTGATCTGAGGGGACTGAAAACCTGTTTGATCCCTGAGGAAAAGGGGCTGTAGCAGCCACTGGCTGTCGTTCAAGTCAGGAGTTTGTGCCTCGCTGTCATTCTTCTGCTGTTGACAGTCACATGTCATTTGAGCTGGAAAAGACAATTCAAGTGTGGTCCTTGGTTCCAGGCAAGTTTTTAGTCATGGCTGGAGAGGACAACATGCAGCAGTGTAGATGCTTGGGATGTTAAGGCTGGAAACTCATTTATAAGCAATAACCAAAATACAATCCAGGTTCTCTGCTCAAATGTATCTGCAGAGGTGACTTGGTGACAGCATTTCATTTTCCAGCTGCCATTACAGACAAAGCAACACTAAATTTCGTCCTTTTGGTGGGATTGCATTGCCTTGGATGGATCTCTAGGACTTCTGGAGTAACTCAGGGTCCTTTCCAGTGACATACAGATAGTCATTTCTGCCTTTCTGGAAGCCTTGGAGTTTGGGAAACTTTATGATTTCGTGACCTCAGTTTTTCTGTAGTGGGAACTGTTGCCAGTCTGCTTCAGAATGGAGCCTGGCCTCTGCCTTGTGCTGTAGGAAATTCCAGTGAATTTGGGCAAGGAGGTTTCTTTGCATGGGATTTGAAAGGGAGAAGAAGGGAGAAATAGTTTTGACTGTGATCCTTGGCTAATTGTCCTGTGCACAATGTGCTGCAGGACACGTTGTAGAAGAAATTATTTATTTGCTTTTTTTACCTTTACGTGTAATAAATTATAAGTTGCGGCTTAATCATAAGATTGAGGTGTTTGTTTTCTAAAGGGGAGAGGCTTCTCTTGATGTTTTTCCCTCAGAGAGTTCAGAGAAAAAAGAGGATCCCATAAAAAACCTGTAAACTTGTTAACTTGACAAGGAGCTGCTGCATTCCCTCCCCATAATCCCAAAATATGGCCTGCTCCAGGGTTGTGCTGTGAAAGCTTTGGTAAACAACACAGTCACAATAAAAATGAAAGCAGCACTGGTTGGAGGCAACTTCTGAGCATTTTTTCCAAGGATTTTTGTGTTCATAAAAGGTGTGATCTCTTGCTGCTTTCTACTCACTGGTGCTGGGTGCTCTGAGAAAATGAAGCCTTAAATTTTGAAAATACTCTGGACATGGTCCTGCAAAAGTGGCGTGGGTGGCCCTGCTTGAGCAGGGAGCTTGGATAAAAGGATTTCCATGTGGAACTGGATATGCTGCACGTCACCAAACCGTGGGGTGTGCTCGGGAGGTGGCACTGCTTGGAGAAGGTTCCTAGCCTCACTTCCCAGGGCACAAATAAAACACATCCTCGAGTCATACGGCAGAGCTTTTTTTAAAATTTTTTTTTTCCTAATATGCCTATTTTGGGAAAATGGGCTAGAGAGTCCTAGATTAGCTCCAGTATTTTGGACGCTAGTCCTACTTTTGTGCGTGTACCCAGCTGAATTTAAGTTTTGATATGAACCTGGAGTTTTAAAATCACTGGGTAAATAAGAGACTGTGTGAACATTTCCCAGGAATAAAGGACTTGGAGGCTGCTGTCTGGAATGTGAAGCCAGACACATTCAGAGTAGAAGTCAAGCAGAAATCTGTGAGGCAGAGGGTGATTAATCACCAGGAGGAACTAGGGTGGATGGATCTTTGGTCTCTTGCTGGTTTTGAGGGAGGATGTCCTGTGACAGAAGTCAAACCAGGTAACAGCTTTACTTCAGTGTAGAGAAGCCAATTGAATCCAGAGTCATTCAGGTTGGAAAATACCTCCAAAATAATCCAATTGGAGTGGGTGCCACCTGTGATGATCCCCGCCTTGTCACCAGCCCTGAGTGTCACATCAGTCATTCCTTGGACCCTCCAGGGGTGGGGACTCCAGACCTCCCTGGGCAGCCCCTTCCAGTGTTTAACAATCCTTTCCATGGAAAATTCCCTCTGATGTCCCACCTGAATCTCCCTTGACACATTTCTGGACACCTGAGCACACACGTGCACAGGGTCCACCCAGAAGGCCTGACAATTCCTACAGACTTCAAACTGTACATTGAGTAAAAGACCTCAATTTTTAATTTTTTGCTACTTTAGGAGAGTATTAGTTTGTAATTATGCATGGAGTTGGGAATCTGCCTTTACTGCGAGTTCAGCAGTGGGAGAACTTCGTTCTCAGGGCTGAATTTCTTCACCATCCAAGGCAGGAGGTTCATCAGCAAACCTTGGTGGCTCTGCATTTTGTGGTGTGACAATTGCAGTTGTGGGGCCCCTGCTGTTCTCAGCCACTGCTGCTGCCCTGGGTGGCTTTAAGCCAAGAATTCAGCCCCTCTGTTCATGTTTTACTTATGTCAAAATGGTGATGTTTGTCTTCCCCAAGGACAGAAACTTTCAGTTTGTTATTTGTAAAGCCCATTTTAAAAGCTCACCAAGGAAGGTATTAGTGAAATACAAAGTGATGGCTTTTTTTTTTGTTTTAATACTGTGTGAATCACTCAGAATTAAAAGAGAAAATGAGTTTCTCTTCCAAATAAGTGATATCAGCCTCATCTTTACCAAGTGACTTTCTCCTTGCTTCTGCAGGGTGTTGTGGATCAGGGTGAACTCTACTTCAAAACATTTAATTGCACACAGTGAGAAATGAAGAAAACTGAAGTGGATCCCAAGAATGTATTAAAAATCGGAACTAAAATGAGAATGATTTCATGTCAAGTGAGACAAATGCAGAGTTGATACTCCAGTGCTTCACACTTCCACTTGTCCTTGGCACTGAGAAAATGAGATTTTTAATATCTGAAAAACAGATTGCCATGAAGACTCATCCATTGTAAATTTAAGCTGCCTTTATAGCAACTTAAGCTGGGGACAAGATTGTTCATTACATCTGATTCTACAACTGCAGCCATGATTTCCATATTAATAGTGACTTTTTTTTTTTTTTATTGTCTGTACCAGAAATAGGAAGGGGGGGGGGAGCCAGTTGTGTTTTCCCTGGGTTAGCAGATAATTTATTTAATGAATAATGCGGAAAGGGCAAAGGTTTGTGAGTTCTTAGTGCCATATCACAGCAGGGAGTGGTGACACCTGCCTTGGCTGCTGTGCTCAGACTGCTTTGGTGCTTTGGCTCGAGGGATCTCGA
The DNA here is from genome assembly GCA_036630365.1 of Acanthiza pusilla. Lineage (NCBI taxonomy): Eukaryota > Metazoa > Chordata > Aves > Passeriformes > Acanthizidae > Acanthiza > Acanthiza pusilla. The sequence goes on along the minus strand of JAXCHO010000099.1, from coordinate 6,478,189 downwards.
GTCCTGATTCACTCAGGATTTGCCTCCAATGGAATTGATGTCGCTCAGGACCCGATCGGTCAGAACTGGATTCTCTCGCCTCCGATTTTAGGCGAAGGGCTTTGCTTGTTTCCTGCCTGATGTGCCCTTAAGTGACAAAAGCATTGAAGCAACTCCTCACATGTGTCTGGGGGTGGGGAAGGTATTTCTGTGCCACTGAACTTTAGACCAATGTGGAGTCAAAGACTGTTTGTGCCCCTTTTCAATAGCGGCCGCTCGGGGCTGCCAGCGGCCGGAGGAAGCCGCAGCTTCCTCTCCTTTCTCTCTGACTGCGTTTCCTTTCACCACTCCTGCTCCCAAGGCAGACCTGAGCGTTCCCTGTCCTCCCTTGCTCAGTCTGGGACACTTTGTGGTTGCACTCTGAGTGTAATAAATCCGCCGGACGCTTTAACGTAGCAAAAATGGAGAATTTTCCTGGTTTTCTCATGAATTTGCTGCTGTTGATTTCTGCTGAAATCCCGTCATGCCCTGTCTGCACTCACAGATCTGGAGTCTCTTGGAAAAACTCGTCTTCCTCCTCTAATCACATCCCAAATTTGGTCTAGATCCTAGTGGTTCTTCACTTCTAACATCTGAGGTCCACACCAGTTTTTTCCTCTTTCATTGCTATCACTAATATCATCCTCCTGCTTTTGTCATCTCAAAACCTGACTTACAGCAGCCTTTTCTTTGCTTCTCTTATCTCATCTCCTCGTGTTCTACTTTTAATCCTGCATTTCATGGTGATGGAAGGTGATTTTTTCTTCCCTTTCTGGGTTTTCTTCTTTGCTACATCCACACTCCTCACCCTGGAAGCAAATCTTTCTCTGAGGACTCCAGTTCTTTATCATTAGCCTCGCTGACCTTCAGAAAGTTTATATATTTAAGTCTAATTTGTTCCTCTTCGGAAAACAAAACAGCTCTGTGTATTAAAATTTGGCAAGAAGTCAGCAGCATGATCTCATATTTTTTGTGTCTGCCTTGGGGAATATGTTTAAAATGCAGTTAAGAGATTTGACAGAGGAGGGGTTTGGTGGGGGAGACTAAAAGATTTGGGGAGGCTGACAGGGAGGGCTCTGGTGTTCTGCTCTTCCATCCATCGGTGGTTTGGTGTTACCATTTTTGGAATGTGATGTTCTGCTGGGACCACTCGTCTTGGTGACCTTTTTCTGGAGAAAACAAGGCAGCTCAGGACCTCAGTGTGGACCAAATGAGATGTTCTGGAACAGCAGTAGGCTCCTCTCAGCACCACCCCTCCCTGGAGACCCCCAGAGCTTGCCGTGGCCACGGCTGGGTGGGAGAAGACTCGTGGGGACAAGTTTAAACCTCCCAGGAAAGCTGGTGGCCAAAAGCTGAGTGCTGCCACTTCTGGGAAAGCTCATTCAGCCCAGCTTTCTGTCCTGAAAGTTCATGAGCTTTTTCATGGAGGAAAATAGGGGGAAAAAAAAAAGCCACAGAAAGATGGTATCGCCATCCCTGGAAGGATTTAAAAGCTGTGTGGATGTGGCACTTGGGGACATGGGTTAGTGGTGGCCTCGGCAGTGCTGAGGGAACACTTGGACTTGATGGTCTTGCTGGAGGTGGTTCTGCTCTCGTACTCTGCTTTGTGAGACCTCCCGTGGGGTTCTGCCCCCAGCTCTGGGGTCCTCAGCATGGGAAGGACATGGAGCTGGTGGAGTAAAACCAGAGGAGACCACGGGGCTGGAGCCCCTCTGCTCTGGAGCCAGGCTGGGAGAGCTGGGGGTGCTCACCTGGAGAGGAGAAGGCTCCAGGGAGAGCTCAGAGCCCCTGCCAGAGCCTAACAGGCTCCAGGAGAGCTGGAGAGGGACTGGGGACAAGGGATGGAGGGACAGGACACAGGGAATGGCTTTAGACTGTCAGAGGGCAGGGATGGATGGGATATTGGGAAGGAATTGTTCCCTGGGAGGGTGGGCAGGCCTTGGAATGGAATTCCCAGAGAAGCTGTGGCTGCCCCTGGACCCCTGGCAGTGTCCAAGGCCAGGCTGGACAGGGCTTGGAGCAGCCTGGGACAGTGAAGGTGTCCCTGCCATGGCAGGGGTGGAATGGGATGAGCTATAATGTCCCTTCCAACCCCAACCATTCTGGGGTTCTGTGACCTTGGAGGGCTTTTCCAGCCTGACAGCTCTGGGACCCTGCAGTCTCCACATGAGCTCCATCTTTAATAGGTGCAGCTCTTCCCCGATATCTTCAGCGGCAGAGAGAGGCAGAGGAATCCTGTAGTGTCTGGACCACTTCTAACCACTGAGAAGAGCCAAAGATCTTTCACAAAAGATGTGTGAACCATGATTGCTGTGCATGGATTAGCAATCCATGATTGCTGATGGAATTTAGGAAATTATCCCATACAACTCCCTGTGCTACTGTATCCACTCATTTCTATCCCAGCACTGCCTGGGTATAATATCCTCCCTTTTTCTTTCCTGTTGGCTAATAGTTTGACTTTTGGAGCACTTTCAGTGCCCGTTAGTTTGTGGAGAAAGACATCAGCAGCCATAGCTGAGGGAAAGTCTATTAGGTCATTCCTCCTCAGAACATAGTACCTGTCTCTCGAGCTCTTTGCGGATGTTGGCCAAATAATCCTTTTAATAGCTTGTGTGAGTTAAAAGGGTAGGTAACTGTCATAAGGCTAAATGATTGCGTAGATTAATTTACTTGTGGCCAAAAGAAATCAATTGTAATTTAAATTTTTGTCTCTGGACTGATTACAACACCAGACATCAACTTTCTCTGTAAGAATCTTCTGTGTGCGTTGAAGTCTAGGAGGGTCTGGATTAGTGACAGATTATCCAGAATATGGTGATTGGATCTCTGTGCCTCTCACAGACATTTCTGATGTTGGTGGATCTTTTTCTTGTGTCTTACAGAATGGTGAATAACACTGAAGACCCTCAAGAGGCTTTGTAACGTCCCATCCTCATGTAAAGTATGCTCAGAACCTTTCCAGTAGTGTAAGTACAAGCTGAAGAAACTCCTATTAAGAGTAATTTTGTGGTTTTTTTGTGTTAATTTGTCTAAAAACAGCAGAGAAATGGTTACAATGATTATGAGCAATTGGCTGAGTTGGAGAGTTCCACTGGTTTAGTGGAACATTTAAATGTTCCAGTAAAATAACTGGACATTAAATCAGGGAATAGCAAAATTCAATTCCTCACTTGGTCTGGCTGATGTATTGTTTGTATTTCTACATTTCTGTCATCGAAACAGAAGGAAATTCATGCGATTCTTGGAAACTCAGCCTTGATCAGAGAAAAATCAGTGTTAAGGGACAGATCTCCATCGAGCTACTTGAACATATAAGAGGGATAGAGAGTTTAGCACCACTCTGGGTTTGCTGAAAGGGATGAGCCACCATCAGTTCAGTGTCCTCTGGCAAAGGCAGAAAGCCTGGGCCACCTCACCTAACCCTGGAATTGGATGTGTTGGTCTGAGCTACTCAAGTGTCTTATTGAGGTTGTCCAAATCTCATCCTGGAATTCAAAATTAGTTTGTTCCTTTAAATTACTTCCATCATATATCTTCAATTTAATTTGTTCCCGTGCTGTTCCTTCAATAAATAAACAAATAAATTCAAGTTTTGAAGCTTGTCAGGCTGAAAGGAAAGGTTTGACCTGCACTGTGCTGTCACTCCTCTCCCCCTGGCCAGTTCTGTATCTGTTCCCAATATCCCTGCTGCAGGCACTACCAAATGCTCATCCCCTGGCAGTCAGATCCCTGAGATACTTTGACCTCTTGACTTCAGATTGAACCTTTTGTGAGAAACTGGAAAAAGAAACCTTTCCTGCAGAAGAGGTAGCAAGGAGCTGGGCCACCATTTTCCCAGGTGGATTATTTCAAGGATGAAGATTTATCCTTGCTCGTTGATGGTGCAAATGGCAGTGCAGTCACAGCCTTCTGTAGAGGGAGTCAAGGCAAAAAAAATGACTGCCAGGGATTTAGTGTTGGAAACCAAACTCAAATTGATTTCAAAAAGCCATTCTTTAGTTATTTTCTATTGAACAGTCTTCTGTTCAAAACCAGTGGTTTCCTACTTTGCTGCCAGTCCCTTGAGCCTCCTCCTTTTCTTCCTTTTAGCTGGAAATACGTTGGATTTCATTGAAATCAGCACTTGAAATTGTAAAGATCTAGTTCACAGCAGGAGAGAAGTCTGGAGGTGAGGCCACGTCACCCTGGGCATCTTTGTCATCCTGGTGATTCGGACTTCGCCAGGTGACCTCAGAGCTCCTCTGTGCTTTGTGTGAGCACAAGGACATCTGACAGCTCTGGCCAGAAATTTCCAAACTGGGAATTGCATAGCTTGAATTTCCTGTGTTTTTAGCTCGATTTCAGTCATGTTCTGCCCCCGTGCAGTTTTCTGCTGCCACCTCCCAGCAGAGCAGCAGCAGCTTCTGCAATTTATTCCATTGTATGTGCAATTCATACAGTGGTGGAAGATGCAGTAGAAGTAGAGGTGAATAATTTTTGACTGAGGGAAAACTGGGGTGAACCTATTTGGAAGGGATTAGAGAGTATAAAATGAGAGGAAATGGGCCGAGATGGCCCATTTAGATAGAAAGTTTCCAGATTAAACCCTAGATATCTTTTTTAAAAGGTAAATGGGATTGTGAAGGGGAAAGAAGAAAATGGAGCCTTAAATTTTTTTTTAAAGTTTGAACTTAAGTAATGAATAAGATGAAGACTGAAAGTTTTAAAGCTGCCATGGTGATAGAGAACAGCCTAAAAGAACAGCCAAGTAATCACCTGGTTGCAGTTGCCATTTCACTGCCTCATTTTTACCCTTAGTGGGCTGAAATTCAGTGCTTGGGAGGAGTTTGAGGCAGGAGATGAACACAGAACTCTTAATTTTGGTGTCACAGGAATCAGGCATTTATCTAAAACTAAGTCCTGTAACCAACATAGGTTTATTTCTATTAGGCTCCTCATAAATATGGGATTAATTACTTGTGCTCCGTAGCCCATATTGATTAATTAATATGTGTTAATAGTGAGCTATGACCATCAGTATGTTTTACATCCCTCAAAATACAATTTCTGATAGAAGCAGACAGCTTTACTGTCGTCACTTGAAGTTTACCTGAATTATCAGGCCAGAGCTGATGAATTTAGCTGCCAGCAATGACAGGGCTGTCTGGGGAGTGAGTAAAAGAAAATCAGGGTGAGTAATGCACATGGAAAAGGATTGGATTGAAGCCTTGTCATCATTTAGGGAAACAACAGGAAGAAAAGAACGAGAGTGTGAACTCTACCAAGTGAGCACAGATTGAAGAGCAGGCACTGGAGTTACAGAGGCTTAGAAAATCACCACAGGCTGAGCTGTGCCTGTCCAGTGTCCTTGAAATGTGACACGAAACAGGTTAATTAAACTCAGCTAACAGACAACTCGGCTGATTTTTTCTTTTTGTCTTCAGTGACAAGGCATCATGTAAATAATTGGTGACTCTGGGGGTACTCAGTTGGATTTTTTAGCGTCTTTAGCTGAAACAATGTCCTGCGTCAGTCCTTAACCAGCTGAGTTAATTCATAATTTTACAGCTAAAGCAACTTAAAGAAAAATTTTGTTGAATTATGAAGTTTTTTTCCTCAAAAGGGTTGTCCAGCCCTGGCACAGCTGCCCAGGGCAGTGGTGGATTCCCATCCCTGGAGGGATTTAGAAGCTGTGTGGATGTGACACTTGGGGACACGGCTCAGTGGTGGCCCTGGCAGTGTGGAATGTAGACTGGGCCTTGTCTCTGGTGCAAGAAATTTCCCTCGTTCAGGTCTGGGTTACACACAAAGAGATGTTTGTTGCTTTAAGAGCATTAGTGAGGACATTCATTTCTTTATGCAATGCTTTTAACTAAAGTAAAACTTCAGGATGGAAGCAGCAGTGGCCAGGAGCCCATGGTTTTTGCTATTGTGATTTATTTTCTTCAAGGAGACACTGTTATCTACTCCTGAGTTCTCCAAGTGTAATCTCTGTCTTCACTAAGGCTGTGCCAATAAAGCTGCACTTGCAAAGTGTTTTTCCAGTGGAAAATAATTTGCTTTGCAGTTAAGCACAAAAGCAGGGCTAGGTGAGATTCAGCTGTTTGCTGGGCTTGGATTTTAGTTTTCTGAAGCAACAAATTTCTCTTCTGAGGAAGTGTTTTGGTTGTTAGTGCTGGTGATTGATCCTGGAGGAGAACAAAGGTGCCTGAAATACTTCAGAAAGTCTCTTTTTCTTCATGTGTGGAAGAGATGGTAGAAATCCTGGTGATGGCTTTGCTTGAAAATTGTCATGTCTGATGTATAGATGGACCCTGTAAGTGTGGTGAGAAAACACTCAGAGTTTGGCCAGGCTCTTGTTTTGCCTTCTTGCAAAATTCCTGTGTGATTTTGAGCAAGTCATTTGGACTTGTCCAAAGTCCAGCCCCTCTCTGGGAGCTCTTGGTCACAAAAATTAGTGTAGTGTTCCTTCCCTGCCCCACAGGGATCTCGTGATTTGAGTATTTAGATATCCCAGGTAGCAGAATTAATGCTAATGGAGAAGAGTTCTGAGATTCTGTGTGGATTTTAATAAAGGATCGGTCAAATGTTGAAATTAAATGGCAGAGGCAGAAGACAGCTCTATACCCTGTAATCCTGACAGTAAAAAATGGTGAATTATCATAAAATCCCAGAGCGTTTTGGGTTGGAATCCCAGAGTGGTTTGGGTTTGGGTTGGAAGGGACCTTAAAACTCATCCAGTGCCACCCCCTGCCATGGGCAGGGACACCTTCTGCTGTCCCAGGTGGCTCCAGGCCCTGTCCAGCCTGGCCTGGGACACTCCAGGGCTGAGCCAGTCTGGTCCTAGGGCAGGCCCAAGTCTCAGTTTTATTGATGACTTTTTTAATGGCTCTGTTTCTTCCCCTGCCTTAAACTATTTCTGTGTTCATGAGATTTACTGTAACTAAAGCACACGAGTCCTGCCTTGAGAGCTGTTCCAGAGCTGATATATCCAAACTTTAGTCTTTGGCTCCCAAATCCAAGAGCTCCTCCTTGCTCTTGGCACAGGTTTGGGCTTTGGGCCCTGGTTCAGCACTCAGCTGCCACTACAGCTTTTCTCTCTGTTTGTTAGTCCTTCTGATCCCTCGTTCTGCCCTTGAATCCAGGCTCAGAGCTTGAATTCCTGCCTTGTTGCTGGAGGATTGCAACAATAGGAGGAAACGCAGATTTTGGAAGTAGGGAAGGTTAGGGTTAGGCAGATAAGGTGTCGGTGTGAATCAGTGTGTGCCTGGAGTGGAATTCAGAAGTATCTGGCTGCCAGCCCTGTGCTTAGTCAGAGGTCAGTCCCTTTTGTAAGACTTGGATTATGACAATAATTGCCATTTATATTATATTTTTGCCTTGTAAGATCAATCTCAAATTCTCTCTCCCTTTCCCAGAGATGTAAAGCAGAGTAAGTTACTCACCCGAGTGGCTGGGTTTGCTCACTGCCAGCATCCAGTAAAATTATTTGATCAGCAGAGAATTTCAGAGAATAAGTGGAAGAATAGTGAGTCGGGCTTTGGGGCTCTTTAACCAGCTGAGAAACTTGAAGCCTCCTGAAGAAATGATGTGTTGATATTCTGCTCTCAGCTTGCCTCCTCTAATTTGTGTAGCGGTGAGTATTTGATTACGCCGGATTTATTTTCAGAAGTTTCAGGCTGCTCTTATTAATTGTCCCCATTTGGATCGAAGGCGTGTGGCAGAGCTCTGCATTCCGGAGCCGCTGTTTTGCATCCCTAAACAGAGGCGCTGACGCTGAGCCTCCATGGCTCAGCTCGGAGCCTGATTTTCCCTCCTCGCTGCAGCACGAGGCTCTCATTTCCCCGGGATGAGAGCAGTCATTACAAGAATTACATTTTGTTTGTGAATCAGGATGAATGGGAGTAGAGGCCTTTTTTTTTTTTTTTTTTTTTTTTTGAAAATCAGAAGCCAGAGATGCGAGCGCAGGAGATAATTATGCAGACGTAGGGATGAGGATGGCTCTGTGTTCGTTGACATGATGAGCACTTCAGGCCTCAGGTTTTTTCTCTCTCTCTTGAAAAGTGGTACAACTCCTCTGAAAATACTGGAGTTGCAAGTGATGAGCATAAGTGATGAGTCAGATCCTTAATCCTCTGTTACGCCCCAGAATTCACAGCATCAGCTCCTGGTTTGAAGGCAGCTTTGCTTAATAGGGTGCAAAGTTTTAGGTGCCTCTGAAATATTTATGTTGCTGTGAATCATCGAATCACACAATGGTTTGGGTTGCAAGGAACCTTAAAGATCATCTCATTCCAATGGCAGGGATGCCACTCACTGTCCCAGGTTGCTCCAAGCCCTGTCCAGCCTGGCTTTGGACACTTCAGGGTTCCAGGGACAGCCACAGCTTCTCTGGGAAGCCTTTGCCAGGGCCTCCCCACCCTCTGAATTGAGATTCACTCATTCAGTAAGAATAAGAACCTTAAAGATCATCTCATTCCCATGGCAGGGATGCCACTCACTGTCCCAGGTTGCCCCAAGCCCTGTCCAGCCTGGCCTTGGACATTTCCAGGGATCCAGGGGCAGCCACAGCTTCTCTGGGAAACCTTTGCCAGGGCCTCACCACCCTCTGAATTAAATTTGAATTCACCCTCTGAATTCAAAAGGCCAAAGCTTGAATTTCAGAAGACTGGATGCTGTTATCCCAATTCTCTTCCAGCAGTGCCTTAGAGCTTCACTGGAAGGATCACAGTCTTTGCCTCTGGACTCAGTGATCCTTGTGGGTCCCTTCCAGCTCAGAATATTCTGTGATTCTGGGATTTATTTTGTGATATGTCAGTGTCCTGTTTGTGGAACAGCTATAGCTCGATGAAAGCCTCTCCTGAGCATCTTGTAAGGACCAAATGCATCCTTTGGGATGGCAGAGGGTGGATGAGACATAAGGCCGGGCTCGATGGGCCCTGAGCAACCTCTGAGTTCAATCCCTGCCCATGGCAGATGAGCTCTAAGGTCCTTTCCAACCCAAACCAATCTGGGATTCTGTGTGGAAAAGGAAGGAGTGAATTAAACTATCCTTGGATCTCATAAATATGTGTAGAGAGATAAATAAGCTTGCATAACCTGAATCAGGGTTAAAAAATTCTGAGTGGGCAGCTGGATTTCTTTGTAGCCACTGGTTCTGGTAGGAAGCATCCAGAGAAGTACTTCATGTGAATTAGGAGGTTGAATTTCAAACTGGATGAGAAGCAAATTGCATTCACTTTGGGAATGGCAATGCCATCCTTAATGCCCATTTTTAATATCAGGAGGGTACCCACCTCCACAGCTGTTCGGGCTGCAGTTCTCACCAGGACTGTGTGCACAAGCACACAGGAAAAATCTGGCAGGGGAAGGAGTTCAACTCTCAGCTGTGGTGGTGATTAAAACACTGGTTTAGTTAACTAAACTTTAATTTAGTTAACGAAACCAAATTAGTTGTAGAAAGTGATTTTTGAGGTGTGTGCTTTGAAAGAAAGTGCACTGTTTCAGCTGGAAAGCCACAATTTACCTCATGATTTTGTTCTTCCTTTTAAATGGTGAGGTGGAGTTGAGTGACACCAAGGGGGTGCATATGATGTTGTGAAAATTGCTGGTGCCACAATAAATGAAGTGACAAATCCTGGATGTCCTGTGAGCAGGACAGTGCTGTGGGGTCCTGCCCTGTGCCATATACCCAGAGAAGGGTAAATGTTGGCATCTCTCCCCATCCTGTTCACCTCAGTTGATGGGACTTGATCAGAATCATTCTTAAACCAATTACCAGACTTAGGATCCTGCTCTGAACACTTTGGCTCTTGCCCACATCCATATTATGCAGATTATATCAAATATAGGTCTTATATCAAAAAGCACAACTGGTTTTGTGAGTCTTGAGCTTTGCTTATTAGATAAAGCAGTGAATTTTAATGGGAATTGGAGAAGGACCTCTGCAGAGGAGCATCTCCTCAGTGATGCTAGAGTGCTTCCTACTCATCTACAGTGAGTAGAAGAGTGGAAAAAATGATTTCTTGTGATCATTAAAGAGTCCAGAGCCATTTTCTCAAGTGTTAGAGGTGTTAAGGCTGGTGTCTGGCCTTATTCCCAAACGAGTAATTGAATTGCTTTGAACTTCTGCGAGTTCAGTTGGACATGGACTTAGCTCGTAGCTGTTTTTATGGGATTATTCTGCTGTGTTCCATCACCTAGAAAGTTAAGTGCTGGGTAAATGATTCTTGTATCAGCGTGGGCTTGGGCTGTGACAGTAGGTGAGAAACCCTTGATGTGTTTTTCCTTACTTTTCTCTATGCAATGCAGGAAAATAAGGGAAGAGAACACTGTGATCACATAGCCCCACTGGAGATCAGGACTGCCAAACTGGGGAGGGAACCCCACATCCAATGGGTGAAAGTAATAATAAATAAGTGAATGAATCTTAGTAGAAGGGAAGACAATGCTGGTGAGAGCAGTTCTGCTCCTGAACAGCCTCCACTCCACAGAGTCCCTTTAGAAGGGGAGGAGTGATGCTGCATTGACCTGCAGGATTTTTTATATCTGTGGGTATTTGGGAAAATAAATTCCTTTTTATTTACCTACTTCGAGTTCTGCCTTCAGTCTGAGACTCAGGTACCTCAGGGTGCTTTTGGATGAGCCATGAAAGATGAGCATGAAGTTTTAATGCTTTAGAATGGTAGAATTGGACCATCTTTTTTGGGGGGGGGTGATTGCCAGCATAGTGTAAGGAATGTAAATAAGTTTGATACTTTAAGCTACTTTTTTTTTTCCCTGTCAGGACCTAAAGAAACTTCATTTTTAAGGGCAAGATTCTGTTGTTAAAAAATCACTCACTTTAAATTTTGAGCTTAACGAGAACTTTGCAAAGGTTTTGCTTGCAAGTTTTCGGTGAAAAAAATGCCTGCCCGTTCTCCCTTGGTTACCTGTCTTTTTTTGGGTGTCTCCCCAAGGAAATTTGACAGCCCATTGTCACTGGTGAGAGTTTTACTAACTGATAGCAGACAAAGATGTAGAGGATATTTTTCTACACTGGCAGCAAAGTTTGCCTACAGCAAAGTCACTCTGTGGTCCATGTTCTCAGAAAAAGTATTTTCCATCTTGATTTTCTCCTGTACCCCCCAATCATTCTGCTTGTCTCTGCCTTATTTTATTCCTTGATACTTTTGCAGCTGATTGTATTTCACAGGGAAAAAGAGGGGGAAGCAAATTGAATTACAGGTAGCCAGAGGAGTACAGGAGGATAAGAGGCTCTTACTGCAGTGTGGGGGGGATGAAGTGGTGGAGAATATCCACTCATTAATGAGGTGAATGAAATTAGGAGGATTCTAAAATGGCTGATTTACTTAACTGCTTTGTAAATTGATCTTTAAACAGGGTAAGTTTATTAAAATACTTTAAAAAGGGAAAATAACTGAAGCCCTGCTCGGGTAACGGTTCATAATAATGCTTGCTGTAGTTATTCATTAAAAAGTTGTAGATAGTTGGCAATGCTGGAACGTGTTCAATAATACCACGTTTTGCAATATTTGTTTTGGGGTTTTAATGGAAAATTCCAAGTTCCTGCAGTTGTTTTCCATACATAAAGGTCCCTCAGGAGGATTATTTCTAGATCTCAGGGTTGTGTAGAAAAGCACGTGAAGATGGGAACAGGAGTTCCAAACCAAGCAGACCAATGAGATGTGTCAGTGCAATATATGCTGAGTGCATAAAGATAAACAAAGCAGTCTGGACATCTCTATATGGCATTAGTGAGACCAGCAGGGAAATACTCTAATTTTGGTGTTCTTACCTCTTTAAGTGGTGAAGAATTACCCAGAAGTTGCCTTAAAAGATTGGAGGGCTGGAAGAATATTTTGTGTGGACAGATAGGTAGATCATTGATTTTAATTCGGTTTTTTTTTCAAATTGCCCCCATTTTTCTAGTGGTTGTTAATCATGGAGTTAATTTGACAGTAGGTTTGCTACTCTTACATTACTTTCTGTAAGGTTTTTAAGTCTTGATGAACAGGACTCCAGAATGCAAGTTGGAAATCACTGAATATCTGATTCGTAGGGCAGAGGGTGGCCTTGCCCAGCAGCCCTCGCATCCCTGGGAATTGAAATTCCTGCACAAGCTCAGCTCTATCAAAGTGGAACAAACTGAGGCTGGAGCTCTTTCCCTCGCACGGCCACGAGTGACAGGAGGTCAACCCCTGGCCCTGCGTCTGAGAACTCTGCTCTTCATTAGCTGTAATTCACTAAAGGACACTCAGCGCTCACCAAATCATTATGTGTAATTCACTAAAGGAGATTAATTTGGCCTGGGCACCCAGATCCACGAGCACTTTAGACAAATTAGGAGTGACACCCAGATTTTGGAGGGAATGGCCACCAACTGCTGCCCCATGCCTCAGAATGTCCAAGGCCAGGTTGGACAGGGCTTGGAGCAACCTGGGACAATGGAAGGTGTCCCTGCCCTGCCCATTCCAATCCAAACCATTCTGTAATTCCATGATTCTGTGAAATAAGTTCTGCGTTGCTTGACATTCTTGAAGCCATCTGGAAAGTCTTGATTTTGTCAGATGGGAGTTTTTTAGTTCATGGTCAAAAATTCTGGGTTTCTGTGTCTGTGATAAATGGAAGATTAAATAATCTAAAGTATGTTTTAGTATTAAATGTTGAAGAGTCTGTAAAGTAGGAATTTTGAGTGGAGGTAATTCTGGTTGGAGGTTCTGGCTCATTAATTCTCCAGTTCAAACAAAGAACTTGAGCACATGAAACTTGGTATTGACAGATAAATGATCCAGGAAATGGTGACATTAGAAGTACAGGTAAGAAATGCCCAAACCAGGTCCAGGAAATGGTGAAATTACAAATATAGGTAAGAAATGCCCAAAGCAGGTCCAGGAAATGGTGACATTAGAAATATAGGTAAGAAATGCCCAAAGCAGGTCCAGGAAATGGTGACATTAGAAATACAGGTAAGAAATGCCCAAAGCAGGTCCAAGAAATGGTGACATTAGAAATGGAGGTAAGAAATGCCCAAACCAGGTCCAGGAAATGGTGACATTAGAAATATAGGTAAGAAATGCCCAAAGCAGGTCCAGGAAATGGTGACATTAGAAATGGAGGTAAGAAATGCCCAAAGCAGGTCCAGGAAATGGTGACATTAGAAATACAGGTTAGAAATGCCCAAAGCAGGTCCAGGAAATGGTGACATTAGAAATACAGATTAGAAATGCCCAAAGCAGATCTTTCCCTGAGGAAAGCTGAGCTGGCTGGTAAAAACCACCTCAAGGCCAGATGTTTGAAGAGATTTTCTCTTTGAAAACCTTGCTGCTCAGAGCTCTCTGATGAGTCAGGAAGTCCATGTGACACTTCTGCCAAAGCCTGGAGAGAAGGACTGAGCAGCCCTGCCTGCCCCAGAGGCCAAACCTAAACATCTGATTCCAAATGCTCCCTGTCAAGCTCCTGTCCCCGGCTCAGATGCCACTTCCAAATTGTGGTTCTTACAATTCCAGTCAGCCGCAGGTCGACTGCGGCATTGCCTGCCATGCCCTCCTGTGGTTCCACAGCCTGGGTGCTTCTCTTGGAAAATTTCAAATGGCCTGGACTTTTTCAGTAATCAGTTGTGCAGGGGACAGCACATTCCTGTTGGGCTGAGGCACTGATGTGGATGTGGAACATCTGTCTTCTCCCACAGGCATTTTCTTGGATGGGAGTCCTCCCCTTGCCTTGTCGTCCTGCTTCCTTCTCCCCCAAAACAGTGCAAGGGGCTCAGCAGTTGCTGCATGAGGGCAAAGAGGGGACTTTCTTCTCATTTCTGTATTTCCCAGGCTGCAAATGCCATTTTGGTGGATTTGGGCATCCTGGCTTTGTCTTTACAGCTCTGCTCCAGCAAAGCAGTTCTTGGTATTGCTCTTCAGCCCCAGGTGCAGATCTCCAGTCACCCTGTGGCTCCTGTGCCAGGGAGAAGGGGAGGAGCAGGCAGCCCTGTCCCTGGAAGGTCTCTCACTCAGCCTGACAGCCATCGTCCCTCTCCTGGCTTTCACAGCCTCCTTGGAATCCTTCCTTGACTTTCCCTGCTCTGCTGAGTGCCCTGGCTCGTAGGGATTGTACATCAGCTCTGTCACGTCTCCTGGAGTTTGAGTGATCTCCTCACCCTGCTCTCCTGCAGGAACGGTAACAAACCATTGACTCACGAGAAGATTCCTGAGAAGGATGGAAAATGCTGTGTTGTGCTTGCCAAGTTCTGCCTGCCCTCCATCTGCCATCCCTTCTTCTCAAGATCTAGAGTTCTGAAGGAGGAGATCTTGTTGTTTGTGTGACATTTGGATCTGTAGCCAGGAGACTTAGGAAATAAAAGCAATTACTGTGGTTTTTTTTTTCAGTTCCTTTTCTAGGCTTTGCAGCAAAAAATGTTCATTGTTTTGGCAGATTGGGAAGTTTAGGAGTTAAAAATGCTTTTGTTGAGCCATCAAGATGATCGAGTTACTCTTTGGAGGGGAAAAGGATGAAGACATATTTCTTTAAATGAAAGCTCAGGAGTAATTGGATGCTCTGCACTTTCCTTGTCAGGGCAGGCAATCTGTGACAACATTCCAGGTTCAAAAGTTCCTAACTTCAGAAATCCAACTTCAGTCAAATCAGCTTGGGTCCTGCAGGCCACTAGAATTTCCGCTAGGTGGGTTTTTATCTTCTTTTTTTTTTTTTTTTCAAGGTAGCAACAAAAGTTAGGGCAACTCAAACTCATTGTAGTTAAGATTTCAAAGAGTTGAGATTGATAAATCTCACGTCATAACTGGCTGGAACTTGTCCGGAAAATCTCAGATCTGTGGCCACTACAGAAATCTGGGATTTCTGACTGGTGGATACCTGACACTGGGCAAAATGTTGTGTGGAATCGAGCTGCAGCCTTAGTTACTGAGCAGGCACAGTCTCTGTAGCAGCAGTTTATCAAAAGCAAAAGGGCACAAACTGCAGGGTTGGTGCAGGGGTAGGGAATGCCAGGAGAGGGCTGAAGTGCTGTTGGAGCCCTCCAAGGAAAATAAACCCTTCTGCTGCATAGTGAGGTTGGCATTCATGGCAGGTGACCGGCTGGGAGTGTTTGGAGGTGGATTTTGGATCTGTCACGTGCATGTCTTAAAATTTTGCAACAAAATTGATCTTTCAGGTGTATAAAGTACTTCCCCCGAGGCACTATTGAGGTATTTTGTGTTTTCCCTCATTTCCAGCCTGCTGGAAACCATGTCTCACTACACAGACGAGCCAAGATTCACCATAGAGCAAATCGACCTCCTGCAGCGCCTGAGACGCACGGGAATGACCAGACATGAGATCCTGCACGCCCTGGAAACCTTGGACCGTCTGGACCAAGAGCACAGCGACAAATTCGGGAGGAGGTCTGGCTACGGAGGAGGCTCCTATAGCAACAGCACCAACAACGTCGCGGCCTCTTCCTCCACGGCCACGGCTTCCACGCAGACCCAGCACTCGGGGATGTCCCCGTCCCCGAGCAATAGTTATGACACCTCCCCACAGCCTTGCACTACGAATCAGAACGGGAGGGAGAGTAACGAGAGGTTGTCTGCCTTCAACGGGAAGATGTCGCCCACCCGCTACCCCCTGGCCAACAGCCTGGCCCAGAGGTCCTACAGCTTCGAGGCTTCCGAGGAGGACTTGGACATCGACGACAAAGTGGAGGAGTTGATGAGGTGAGTGGAAGTCTCTGTAAAAGGTTTGGAGGTGTGAAGTGTGATGTGAAGAGGGCTCAGATGGAGTCCCCTGCTCGAAATGCTGCGGAGGTGGTGGATGGCCCATCCCTGGAAACACTCAGGGTTAGGTGGGACAGGGCTCTGATCTAGTTGAACATGTCCCTGCTTGTGATAAGGCTTGGACTAAATGACCTTTAAAGGTCCCTTTCGACCCAAGCCATTGCATGAGGATTTGATGATGATTATCAGGAGAGCAGGAGCTGCTCCAGACAGTTGTTCCCCCAGGGTCACCATCCCAGAACCTCTCAGCTGGACCTGTGTGGGTGTCCCACAGTCTGACTGTTGAAATAGTTTTTCCCATGCTGTACCAAAAATTTGGATCGATGTTGAACGCTCGTTTTCCACCCTGCTTTTATTCAGGATTCTGATCAAATATCAATTCACATGACTTCTCCTCCATTACTCCACACCTGCTGTGATTCCTTCCATAGAGAGGGAGAGTAGGGAATCCAACTTGGGCTGGTCAGTGCTGTCCAGAGGCATCTTCAGAAGATGTGTTTGCCTGTTTACAGTTTGTGGCAGGGATTTGCAGAGTGCTGCAGGAAAATAATGAAGAAGAAGCAGAAGTTTTCAGGGAGAGCCAGTCGGGTGTGGTTTTTTTCAGGACTGACCTTCCTTTACTTTTTGCAGCTTCCTTTTCAGCATTATGGCAAAGATGAAAGGAGGGGATTATACTCCTGAGGATGAAAGTCAGAGTCAGTGGGCTTTGAGAGCAAAAAGAAATCAGAGGAAAGGCCAAATGTCTCAAAACAATTTTGGTCATCATGTCAGAATTTATTCTTTTTTCCCCCCAAAATTGCAACATTCCTGAAGTACCTATGAGAGAACTGGGGTCCATAAGCTCCAGAATGGAAATACATTGGAAGCAGTTTGGAGAATTCAGGGAAAGATGTGGCTTTTGGGGGAGAGGATTAGAGATGAGCTGTAAGAAAAGCCAAATAACCTAATTTGCTGTCGGCTGTGGCTGATGGGAATCGTGCAGGAAGAGGTGAGTACAGCAGAGTGCCAAACTCCCATGGCTGAGCTTTGAGTTCCTGTGCAATGAGTCTCAGGTAGTGCTTTTAGTGCTTATTTAAACTGAAATGACTTTTATTTGCAGGCGTATGGAAGATGAGTGTTGGGTACAGAAATAAAAATGAAGCCGCAGCACAGCGTTCGTTTTGCATTTACATTTGCAAGCTCGGGTCTGCCTTCAGTGCAGCTGGGGCAGGAGGGGAGAAGGGGAAGGGAAATGACCAAATCATAAAGCCTAATGAAGGCTGGTTTTAATTGCCTGCCCTTCTCAGGAAGGGAGAGAGGAAGAGGAGGGCAAACTGTGGTTATTGCAGTTGGAATTTGCTGCTTATCAGTGCCTGTGCAACCTCCAATTTATTTGCTTTTTAGCACAGTTTTAGGCCTTTCTGAACTACCAGTGCAGACCTTGTAAAAATTGTAAAAATACCTCAATTCATTCAGTGCAAGCTCTGGACTATGTAGGGGACTAAAGTAGGGGTGGGGGGACAGAGGCTGCAAAATTTTGGATCTTTTCCTTGGAATGCTGGAGGAGGTCGATGTATGCATATTCATTTGGGTAACTAACCATGCAGCCCCTGCTATCCTTTATTTTTTATTTTTCTGCCTCATTTTTTATGAGTGAGGTTTTTATGCTGCTATGAGAGATTTATTCATCCCCGTGTAATGAAACTTTGTACATTCCATATGGCAGTGCTGCACCTAATATGAATTATATGGGACATGAGTCATCCATTCTCCTGCTCTGCTACTTTGATCAAACGTGACACTTGTTAAAAGAAGTGTCCACCACTGAGGCACTTGGGCTGTTTTAATTCCAGCCTTCCCCACTCTTTGTCCCCTAAATGAAAAAAAAAAAAGGCATTTTGCATCTTCCAGGTGCACTTTGGTCCGTCCCTCTTTCTGTGTGCTCTGTTGTTTTTTTGTTTTGGTAGGAGGGACAGCAGTGTGATAAAGGAGGAAATCAAAGCCTTCCTCGCCAACCGGAGGATTTCCCAAGCAGTTGTTGCACAGGTAACAGGTAAGAGCTCGGGGAGTGCTTTCCTAATTTTGGGAATTTCTGTGTCTAAACTGCCTGTGTGAGCACGGTGCAGATGTTGGAATATCACTTGGCTTTCTGCATTGCAGTGCAGATCTGTCAGCTTAGTCATGATAATGTATGCCTTTGATTTAAGACCTATTGTCCTGCACATCATGGAACTTCCCCAGTGAATCACTTTTTCTTTTTTTTTTTTCTTTTTTTTTTTTTTTCTTTTTCCTCTGGCTTGTGCTGGCAGATTTTATTTTACAGCGTTATAATAAAGCCTGAAGTTCTTATCTTAAAATGAAAACGGTTTTCCTTAATTCTTAAATTGTTTGTTGAGTGAGGCAAATAGATGTGTATCTGCATCTCTGGGTATGGAGAGAGAGAGATAATGTGTATTTATATATTCCAAAGTATGTGAATAGTCAGGACACTCAGCTGGAGCTGGGACCACTGCAGTTGGATGATGAGAGTTGGAAGCTTTGAGTCACAATTAGTGACAATCCAAAGGAGATTTGGGGCATGACCAGACCAGCTGGGATTTCACCTGGAAGGAGCAGCAGTTTTGGGTGCCTCCAGCCCTGAGCCCCCCCAGAGGTGGGGCCACTTCTGCCGTGGGGGTGTTTCCAGAGCTTTCCGTGGAGAGGAACAAAGTCCTGCTGCCCCTCCGTGGGCTGGGTGATGTTATTTCTCCTTTCCAGGCTGCCAGGCCTTGCCTGGGACAGCATTTGGTTGGGAAAGCCCTCTAAGACCATTGGGTCTGAGCACTGTCCCAGCACTGCCAAGGCCACCTCTGGCCTGTGTCCCCAAGTGCCACATCCACGTGGATTTTAAATCCCTGCAGGGATGGGGACTCCAGCACTGCCCTGGGCAGCTCTGCCAGGGCTGGACAGGCCTTTCCAGGAAGGAATTATTCCCAATATCCAACCTGAGGCTCTCCTGACACAGCTTGAGGCCATTCCCTCTTGTCCAGTCCTTGTTCCCTGGGAGCAGAGCCTGACCCCTCCTGGCTGCCCCCTCCTGTCAGGGAGTTCCAGGGAGGAAAAGGTCCCTCCTGAGCCTCCTTTTCTCCACGCTGAGCCCCCCCAGCCCCTCCTGGTGCTCCAGCCCCATCCCCAGCTCCGTTCCCTTCCCTGGACTCGCTCCAGCCCCTCCATATTTTAGGCTGAAGATAAAATCCAGAAAGCTCAATCCCATCTTACACTGCTAAGATTTGTTAACTTTTTAACCCGAGCTTGGATAAAAATCTTACAATAGATAATTTTTAAGGTTCCCTGATGATTGGGAATGGGAGGGAAGTTGTTCTTTTGTGGTATTTCCAGCATTTGAAGTGTCAGGAGCCCACCTGAGTGGGAGCTCTGGGTTTGGAGACATGGCAGCAGTTGAGGTGGGAAAGCACAAACTGATTGAGCCACGGAGCCAGGAATTCCTTCCATGCCTCCAACACTTCTGTCATCCTGGCAAAATGACTTGTCCTTCCCTGGTTTCAGTTTCATGTGGAAAATCATGAGATTAACAATCTGTGTAAATGTAAGGGATGTTTTTGGCCTTATCAGATGTTAGCACTAATACTTCAAAAACGAATGTGTGAGTTGAGTTGCTTAAATTGTACCTGAACTCTAAAATTTGGATAATTGGGGGATCACTCTCCTACTTTTGTGTGTTCCTTGCCTGAATATAGTCCTGAAAGAATCCATCTCTGAATTCACCTCTCTGTAGCACCCACTGGCTTCCCCTGCAAGAAAAGTCATGCCCAGAGGGGAAAACTGCACAAAGGGAATCTTTCCAAAAGAAGCCAGTGTGGGTTTTTTTGCTCCCTGGGACTGCCACATGTAGGGTCATTGAATCAGAATCTCCACCTCGGGTCCAAATCTGTATCAGTGATCTAATTATGATTCTCTGGGTGTCTGGGTACATGTGTTTGATAGCAAAGGCAAGACCAATTTCTTCACACTTGATCCTTTCATTCCTTCCATCCCGAGCCTGTTCTCTTGGATTTCAGTTGGCATTTAGCCCTTGGGAGCTCTCATTGTTCCCTCCTGTGAGTAAATGATACTAGCCATCAAGTTGAGCCATGGCTGACTGAATTTCACACCCTTCCCCTCAACCCTCCTGCACAACACAGGGATCCAGAGCGTGCTCCTGGAGAATACTGCAGGAGGCAGTCAGTGGGACAGAACCAGCTGAAGGCACTGTGTTATTGCCTTGTTTTCAAGCCAAATCCATGGGAAACCAAAAGATCTTTGTGTCTTTGTCATCCTCCCTGTGCTTGGTGGGAGCTGATTGATTTGAAGGACAACCCCCAGCCTTGTGTCAGAGATGTGCAACACTTCTGTGCCACTCTTAAATACACAGTTATGGCTTATCTGAAAGGAATAGTGAATCTCCAAGATTTGGAAGGACCTGATGAAAGAATGGGCTCAGCTCTAGCAGGGAGAAACATCAGATTCCTCTCGAAAGCAGGGAGTGGTGAGGAGTGACTGAAATAGCTCAGGACAGAGATCCGGAGCAGAGTGCCCCAGAGCTGTCTCAGGCCTGATGAGTGCTGGGTGACTTGAGTATTCTTCAGATGTCTCCAACATCCCTCTCAGCTGGGGAAGAGACTCCTGGAAACCACTTGTGGTTCAGTGAAAATCCAGTTTGTATAGGCAGAGGCTTTGCAGAGTATGTGATCCCAAATGGCATTGTCTCAGCATTTACAGGCTTAGTCCTACTGGTGAAGGTGTTCTGGAAATAGTTATTTATACAAGAGGAAAACAGAAAAATTAGCTGTTAGTCTTCATCCCTTCTGCCCTGGGAAGAAGAAAGAAAGAAGTGAAAATTTCATGTCTGGGTCTGTCCAGGAGTGTGGCTTGGCTTGGCTACCTCTGCTGGCAGCCTTTCCTTTCTACCAATTCTCTTTATCACTCTAAAAAATTCTCTGTTTCCCCGGTCTTTGACTCTATTTATCCCCATTCTGTAACTTGCCATGGTGCAGAAACCTCTACTGCAGCTGTGACTCCTCGAAACTTCCATTTTACCTTATTTTGCTAATTCTTCAAATGACCCTTTCATTCAGAAACACATTTCTCCTTTTTCACGTCTTAATTCTAACGTTGCAAAGCACTTAGAGAATCCACATTCCTACACCAGCCCCAGTCCTACAGAGCATCAGTAAAGAGCTTTTCCTCCTGTTTTTCCTGCTGTAGCACAAGGGAAGTGATGGAGAGGGAGGATTCAGGAGAGAGGAACACAGAGCTGAAGGTTAAAGTCAACTGTTGCAGTAGAAAAATCTTGAGGCTCTCTTAATCCTTATAAAATTACCAGAAACTTTAAAAGTCATTCAGATAATGAATCTGACAGGAAAAATTAAACCTGGAAGACATTCTACAGGGCTGCTTGGTGTGTGGAGAGGACAGGGTGGGTTGGAAAATAGTAACAGGGTATTAAATGGTGACTCGAAAATAAAGGAATGATTGATAAGAAGCAAAAACTTAGCATAACACTTATTAGTGCCGCTCCTAAAAACAGGAGCTGCTTTTTATAGCAACTTTTTTAATGGTGTCTGTAATAAGATAAACAAGAAGCACTTGGGTTGGGCTCTGTATAAATAATCTCCTACTGATAAGAGAAATGACAGTATAAACAGGAGCTAATAATAGTTCCTGCGGAATTTCCTATCTCGGTGTTTGGAGCTCCTTTTACCATCACTGCCGCCTGCTCAGGGCTGGGGTTCAGCCCCACGTGGGGCAGGTGGGCTGCCAAATCTTTATCTAATTCGAGGTTTTGTGCTGCAATTGGCTTGAATGGCTGTGAGAATTGTACCTGGTTATGGTCAGAAGGCAGAGGATGAAGAGAGAAATGTAAACTTTTCTCAGAGATGCTGTCTGAGCTCCCCAGTGGAGGTGGAGGGTGGGGAAATGTTTTCAGAAAGTGATGTCTTTGTGTTCTGCTGTAAAGAAAAGAGGGAGGAGAGGACAGGGATGAGCCCTCTGCAGATGGGCTGGAATGGTTTGATGGATGATGCCTCTGTGAGGTTTGGAAATATTACCTTTGCTGTTTTTTACACATAGGGAGTGAAGGAATTAAAAAAAAAACCAAACAACCTTATTTTCCTGAGGTTACAGAGCAGAAATTTGAATTCAGTTTTCTCAATTCTTAATGACATAAAAACCAAACCACCATTTAAAAAAACCCAAAACCCATCAACAATATAATGCAGAGGTTTGGGGTTGTTTTTTTTTTTTTTTTCGTTTTTTTTTTTTTTTTTTTTGTTTGTTTGTTTGTTTGTTTCTGTTTTTAAATACACATAGAGCTTTCCAGGGTGCAGTTCCTGGTAACCTTCCCAATTATTCCACTTGTACAACCCAGCCCTGTCCTACTGCCTCTGCATTAATTGAGAGGAGATCTGCAGGACTTGGCTTTGAATTTTGCTAAACACACATGCAGAGCAGCACTGCAAAAAATAAAATAAAATCCCCAAAGATCTGGAACCCACACACAGGGAGGCTGAGCAATTGCCAAATACACAGTGGAACTTCACTTGTGCCATTGGGAAGAGAATTCAGAAAATTGCTGAATTACTGATCATCTCAAAAACTGGATTTTGAGAAACATCTTCCTTCCTGGTTTGGTTTTTTTTTAGTACTCATGACAACACAGAGAAAGATTTGTTTTTCTATGATTTTGATCTTTGCAGGTTTTCTGTAAACAAGTTTTGCTAATCTCCTAAATTGATAGATGTCCTTTGCAAGCACTTGTTCTCTGAATCTAGGACTTTGCTTACAAAGTGAAGAATTAAAACACAGTCAGTTACTTTCTTCTCCAGGTCTGACGTATTCCAGGTGCTTCTGAAAACCTCTCCTGAAAGAAACATTAAAGAAATGCAAAGCAGAGCCGCTGAACAAATCTATCTGTGAAGGTGAAAACCAGTTCCCAAAGACTTGATGAATAGCAGAGTGAGGGTTGGGAGCAGATTTGAGCTGCACATGGCAGTGGCCTTCTCTTCGTGGTGTATTTTGCCATTTATTTTATGTATTTGAAAGGGAAAATCTCTCCTCAGATGAGTTGTGTAGGAGACAGCAGGGCTGGCCAGGGCAGTGAGCACAGACTGAGTCTCCTCTGTTTGGTTTATCACTGGGAAGTGTGAGCTGCTGTGGGAAGGAATGATGGGTGACACAGGAAATTGCAATAATCCTTTGTGAATGAAACTTTTCTTCAGGATTTCTGTGAGAAAACTGCTGGTGTCCATTACCAGGTGTGTTGCTGGCCCTGCTGATGCTGAGCCCAGAGCACCACAGCCCTCCCTGAGCTCCCTGCTTCGGTGGGAGAGTGAATTTCCTCAACCCAGCTGGATTTGCACTACTCCAGAGAATTTATTAATCTGCTGCTGGCAGCAGGATGATTTTTTTCCTGCCTGTACAATTCCCAAAGTTGTGTGATTAGAGACCACGTGACAGGAGGGTCCTGGTGGTCACTGTCCTGTGAGTGACCACCTCAACTGTGTGAAACCCACGTGAGATCCAAAAACATGACAATTTGGGGGATTGGTTTTTTGTTTTTGAAAGGAGTTAAGGATGGGTTTGGATCCCACTGCATCTGGGAGATCCTGGATGAGTTTTTGTATGTGACCTTGGGTTGGTCAAGCTCTTGGGATACATTTTGGGGCCTCTAAACCTTGCTGAGCTACAGATAAAATTCATGCCTTAAAAGCATTTTGCAGAAGCAGCTTTATGAGCTGTGAGGACTTGCAGTAAGGCAGAGGAGCAGCTCCAGTGCCTAAATGACAGCAGCTCTTCTGCCCCAAAAAGATTCCAACAGAGATCTTTTTGGGGGATTCTCTCTTTGGGAGGACTTTGCTGGAGTTCAGGACAATGTGACAGTGCACAGTTTGTAGAAAGAAGATCCCAACACAGGTACAGCTCTGTTTGGGAGGACTTTGACACAGTTCAGGACATTGTGGCAGTGCACAGTTTGTAGAAAGAAGATACCAAAACAGATACAGTTCTGTTTGAGAGGACTTTGGTGCAGCTCAGGACATTGTGGCAGTGCACAGTTTGTAGAAGGAAGATCCCAGTGCAGGTACAGCTCTGTTTGGGAGGACTTTGCTGCAGCTCAGGACATTGTGACAATGCACAGTTTGTAGAAGGAAGATCCCAGTGCAGGTACAGCTCTGTTTGGGAGGACTTTGATGCAGTTGAGGACGTTGTGGCAGTGCAGTTTGTAGAAAGAACATCCCAAAACACATACAGCTCTGTTTGGGAGGACCTTGCTGCAGCTCAGGACATTGTGGCAGTGCACAGTTTGTGGAAAGAAGCTTTTTACGATGAAGATGGTGAAACACTGGCACAGGTTGGGCAGGAAGTTGATGCCTGCCCCATCCCTGGAAGCATTCAGGATCACGTTGGACAGGGCTCTGGACAATGGGCTCCAGTTGAAGATGTCCCAGCTCCTTGCAGGGAGGGAGTTGCAGTTGAGTTGAGTTTTTCCAACTCAAATTTTTCTCTTACTGCATGCAAGTGGACATGGCCACACCCAGCTTGAGTCTTTTGCTCCTGTGCCTTGTCTCAAAAACACTGGAATGGTCACAGCTGTACCACATGTGGCAGTGGCAGGCAGCCTCTGGAGCAAAATTCAGATTTTCCCTTTGTGGCAGACATTTAATCTCTGTTTATAATTTTTATCTACCAATGATTTGTGTTTATGTCTGAGGTTGTTACCCAAACACTCAACACACACTGATTCTCTGCAATAAGTGTAAGTGGACCGTAGTAAACAAGTAAATGAGTGGAGCTGTTAGCCAGTGATTAATTAATGGGAGCTGGGCAGCCAAAAGCAGTGAGACACAAACCTTTGTGTCCCACGGCACAGGACAAGAAATGGCTTTTATAAATCATAATAATAGGTCAAGAGCTGCAAATTTTCGAAACTTGGTCTTTCACTGGTGATCAGGCGTGCAGAGGGCAGGATTTCAGCTAGACTGAAGCCTTGTTTTGGGCCAGAGAATGTTATCAACTTACATTGCCTTCTTTTGGTATTAACTTGTGCTCGTCCACAGTTACTTGATGTAAACTTGGCAGGGTCTGAGGGCTGTGTTTGGTTGAATAATTCCACTTCCCCAGTAGTATAAACTCAGGTTTAGATCCCACTGTGGGCCCTGGGGGTAGGCAGCTCTTGGCTGCCCCAGCTGTTCCTGAACTCTCTCAGTCGAGGGCAAGGCAATCTGTGGGAATGGATTTTAGGAAAAGCAGGGTCTGTTCTGTGAGCTGCTGCATCCGAAACAAAACACTCCCATCCCTTTCCCCCAGGACAATTAAAACTTCACAGCCTCCAGAACTCTGTTTGAGGAAGAACAATTAAGAGCACAAACCCTGTGATTTCAAAAACCTGGTTGGAGTAAACCCACCTGGATATGGTACCTGAGAGCCAAGCTGAGACATTCTGAAGTTAGCTACCTTCAACACACCAAAAAAAAGCACAATAAACCCCCACATTAGAAGTGGTAAAACTACAGGGGGCTGTTTTTTATGAGTTAAATATGATTATGAGAGCTTATGAAACCTCAGTGGATCTCTGGGGGGGGAGGCAGTTTGGTTTCTGAGTGCAGAGCAGCCTCTACCTGCCCCGGTGAAATCACCAAGCAGGTGGTGTTGGCAGAATATTGGTACTTGGAGCACCTCCTAAAGCTCCAGTTCTCAGGAGGGTCTGGGTGTTGTTAACCTGATTTGAGGGCTGAAGGGCCTTGTGGAAGGCACAGGGAGTTCTGAAGTATTGCTTCAGTTACTCAGCAAACTCTGCTTTTTTATGTTTTCAGATGAACCTCACCTCTTCGTGCACTTCTAACCCTTTTGTTTTACTTAGCTCCTCTCCTGATCACTTTTTGCCCTTCCTGCATTGATCCTTCACTGTCACACTTTGGAAATAACTTCTAGGATTTTTTTTTTCTCCTTTTTACTGTTTTCTTAGAAGTCTTGCTTTAAAAACTGGAGAGTTTTGTCCCTAATCATGCCTGGGTACCTTGAGCTTGGCTCCTGCTTTGCTGACAGCCCTTTCTGCTTTGTTTTCTGGCTGTTGTTACAGCTGCTGACAGTTGGTTTGCTCCATTTCTGGCCTGATTTGATCTATATCACATAAACTGTTCTCTGTGTTTATCTCCCTTCTTGAATTTGAGCATTGAATGATAAGGATTTCCTACCAATCATTATTTATATATAATAGTGGGGAAGGAACTTGTTCCCATTTCACAGATGAAGAAGTTTGAGAATCAGGGAAGTTGTGGACAATCCAAGTCCATTTTTACCCTCTCTGCCTGTGGGCTGATTGTGCAGATTCCAGGGTGTGCCTTGAGTAGGGTTGACCATAACCCCAGCGAGTTTGGGACAGAGCAGGGAAGCTTCAACCCTCCTTTTTCTGGGATTGAAGCATCCCAATTCCTGCATTTTGTAACCTTCTATCAGCATTATAAACCACTTTAAAATGTTTGGTAAACAAGAACTTTTTCTCTCTCTTTTTTTTTTTTTTTTTGTTCTGTTCTGGTTTTTCACAGGTATCAGTCAGAGCCGGATCTCCCATTGGCTGTTGCAGCAGGGGTCGGACCTGAGTGAACAAAAGAAAAGGGCATTTTACAGATGGTACCAGCTTGAGAAGACAAATCCTGGTAAACAAATGCAGCCTCAACATCTCCTGCTGTTTATTTATGGAAGAGAAGCCTTTTGGCACTGCTGTTTATTAGCACTGATAATTCACCTCTAGGTCTGAGCTACTCTCGAGGTTCTCTCTCTAATTTTAAGGAGGGAAGGGACAAATCTGCTTTTTGCTTTGCTGCAAATCCAGAGCTGTCTGTCCAGCTCAGTCCCAGACACCTGCCCTGCCCTCCCAGCACTCCCCAAATCTGGCAATCAGAAACAGCCAGGGAAGTTGTAGTCAGTTAATATCAAATATCAGCCGAGGTTCTTCAGAATTAACAAATAGAAACCATTAATAATGGCTCTGTAATAGAAAATTGCAGCAAAAAACCCACGGAGTTTGGCAGAGAGGATCTTTGGAGGGTTTTGGGTTGGATCTCAAGCTTGTGGATGGGATGTTGATACTGACAGTGATAAGCTGGGGATGTGTCTTTCAAATCCCACCTGCTTCTCCGAATCTCAAAATAGATCTTGAATACAAAAAGAGAAGTAAAGCTCCTCATTATCTTTAACTAACCAGCAATCTTCGAAATCGCAGTTGAATTAATTTCCTTGCATTGTTCTTCTCCGTAGATTTTGTTTGACCACAGTTCTTCTTTTTCCCTTTTAACAGTTTTATTGTAAAGATCAAAATATTTACGTTTAATTTTCTTTAAACAATGGCTTGATTAAATTAACTGTGTAATTGTTTTAAGGAATTTAGAACTCAAGCTCTCTAATGTGAACTTGGCTTCAATATCCAGAATTTCTGTTAGGAAAAACTCCAGTGGAAGGAGAGCCTCCAAACTTGTGCTTTGTGTGTAAGCTGAAAATCAAGAGGCTCCAGCTGTCAGTTGGCCTGAGAATAATTCAGATTTAAGTTGGGTGGGTTCAGAGGGAGAGCTGAGCCTGGTTTTTCCTGTTAATCATCTTAAGATGTTGATGCTTCTCTTTTTTAAAGCTGTTTTAAAGAACAAAAGTGCCAAGGAGCCTTGATTTTTGCACTGGCTGGAATTGTGGTCCTGAGGATGAGCAGAGTTCCTGGGCACAGCCATCCAGTGTCAGCTGCTTGGAAAGGCTCAGGTTTTCCCCTGCAAAGGAACTCCCAAACATTTCCCTCTGATAGAAGGAAGGTGTTGCCTCCAAAGCAATGGGGAAAATGAGAGGGTTTTTGGAAGGTGTAAAAACCTTTGGAAGGTGTGGGTCTTTCCCAGCCTTGCATCCTTTATTTCCACTGTCACGTGGAGCTGTTCAGGAAATAGAATTTGTGCTAATAACAGAACCCTGGTTCAGCTTAGCACTAAAATCTTTACTTCTTCCTCTTTACCTTCTTTTTTTCTCCATATCCACGAGCTCACACCCGATTTGTCCATTTGCTCTTGAGAAGTGTCTGAGGAAGGAGGACTTTCCACACTGAAGGTTATGGCTGAAATTGAAATGAATCGATGTTAACTCTGCTTTGCTTTAGACATGGAAAAACTCCTTGAAGAGTGCTTGTTTGAGTGTAACCTTTTTCCCAATAAGAGATCTTAAACAGCATTTTCAAGGAGTGTAAAAGGCAAATGGTTTCCTCTCCCCTAAGCCAAGGCATTATTTGGATGCACTTAAATTCCTTTTAGAACCAAATAGCATTTGTTTTCTTTCGAGAGGCTGAGGTAGAGGGAGGAGCCTTCAGTTTTCCTGTCGCTGTCGGGAAAATCTACCTGAGGAAAATGGGGTTGTGTTTATTTATTCATTGGAGGATAATCCACTGCCTTGAATGATTGCCATCCCTTATATTGCAGGTCAAACCAGGTAGCCAAGAATAATTAACGTGGGTAAAGGGAGGTGCCAACCTTGTCCAGAGAATCCTGGATTGAAATCACTGTTATAAAACCAGCCTGCAGTTGGAGTTTTTGGGTACTACTTAGAGTATCCTGTGATTAGTAGACAGAGTAGGCTGTCCTCCTTAGAGCCAGAAAATGAGGAAGTCTTCCTGCCATGTTCCCAAAGAAGTGATGCCATCACTTCTGTCCTCCTTAGAGCCAAAAAATGAGGAATTCAGTGGAGAATCCTGGATTGAAATCCCTGTTATAAAACCAGCCTAGAGTTGGAGTTTTGGGTGCTACTTAGAGGATCCTGTGATTAGTAGACAGAGTTGCTGTTCTGCTGTCCTCCTTAGAGCCAGAAAATGAGGAAGTCAGTGGAGAATCCTGGAGAAATCACATTTATAAAACCAAGGAGTTGGAGTTTTGGTTACTACTTAGAGTATCCTGTGATTGGTAGACAGAGTAGCTTAGAGGCAGAAAATGAGGAATTCAGTGGAGAATCCTGGATTAAAATCACTGTTATAAAACCAGCATGGAGTTGGAGTTTTGGGTAGTACTTAGAGTATCCTGTGAGTAGTAGACGGAGTAGCTGTTCTGCTCTGCTCCTCAGAGCCAGAAAATGAGGAAGTCAGTGGAGAATCCTGGATTGAAATCACTGTTATAAAACCAAGGAGTTGGAGTTTTGGGTACTACTTAGAGTATCCTGTGATTAGTAGACGGAGTAGCTGTTCTGCTGTGCTCCTTGGAGCCAGAAAATGAGGAAGTCTTCCTGCCATGTTCCCAAAGAAGTGATGCCATCACTTCTGTCCTCCTTAGAGCCAGAAAATGAGGAAGTCAGTAGAGAATCCTGGATTGAAATCACTGTTATAAAACCAGCCTAGAGTTGGAGTTTTGGGTACTACTTAGAGTATCTTGTGAGTAGTAAACAGAGTTGCTGTTCTGCTGTCCTCCTTAGAGCCAGAAAATGAGGAAGCCAGTGGAGAATCCTGGATTGAAATCCCTGTTATAAAACCAGCCTGGAGTTGAAGTTTTGGTTACTACTTAGAGGATCCTGTGATTAGTAGACAGAGTAGCTGTTCTGCTATGCTCCTTGGAGCCAGAAAATGAGGAAGTCTTCCTGCCATGTTCGCAGAGAAGTGATGCCATCACTTCTGTCCTCCTTAGAGCCAGAAAATGAGGAAGTCAGTGGAGAATCCTGGACTGAAATCACTGTTATAAAACCAAGGAGCTGAAGTTTTGGGTGCTACTTAGAATATCCTGTGATTGGTAGACAGAGTAGCTTAGAGCCAGGAAATGAGGAAGTCAGTGGAGAATCCTGGATTGAAATCACTGTTATAAAACCAGCATGGAGTTGAAGTTTTGGGTACTACTTAGAGGATCCTGTGATTAGTAGACAGAGTTGCTGTTCTGCTGTGCTCCTTAGAGTCAGAAAATGAGGAAGTCAGTGGAGAATCCTGGATTGAAATCACTGTTATAAAACCAAGGAGTTGGAGTTTTGGGTACTACTTAGAGTATCCTGTGAGTAGTAGACAGAGTAGCTGTTCTGCTGTGCTCCTTAGAGTCAGAAAATCAGGAAGTCTTCCTGCCATGTTCCCAAAGAAGTGATGCCATCAGTGGGGTCTGTGTAGGGTGTGAAAGATTGGGAGTTCCGTGGGAGAAACTTGAGAGATGAAATGAGTGCTCTCTGTTTTTTTTTTCTAGTTGCTCACTTACTAAGAGGTGGCATTTGATTTTCCATTCTCATCTAGCCCATCTTGTCCAATTCCAGCTGCTGGGAAGGAAATTTCAGTCCTTAGGTGATCGAGTCAGGTCTCTGTGCACGTTTGGGTTACACACAGGCAAAGTGAGGCCTTTGGGAACTATTAATTCCCCAATTTTTGCAATTCCTTATCTTGAAAAGCTGGATCTTTGGAGTAAATCCATTTTTTGGACTGAAGTTGTGTAGCAATGGAAAGAAAAGTTAAAATGGAAACAGTTTTGAAGAACTAGGGCAGCAGATATCAATTTCAAAACTATGAAGGGGCAATAGTTTGTGTGGAAAGGAGTGGAGATCTCTTGGCTGGCCTTCCATTGGCTCTGCCAGTTGTTCTGTACAATTGTAAAATTCACTTTTTTTCTCCCTTTCCCATCTCCTGGATCCAGATGAGACCCTTCCCTGTGGGTGTGATCTCTGCCTTGCCTTCAGGGCCTCACAGCTTTTACTCTGCTTATAAAAGCAAATTATCACTTACAAATATATCAAAAGAGATTTTATTTTTCTGTTTTTTTCAAATGTGTAGCAGAGCTATATAACACTTTAAATCATGTACAAGAAGTCCTCCATCTGCCAAGCAAAGAACTTGGTGTTGGGGAGCCTTGGGGCAGTTTTGGGGCATTGCTGCTGTTCAGATGCTGGTCCTGATACGAAAGAGACTCAGCAATTCCATGATTTCTGTTCTTTTCCAGCTGGTTTTGAGCTCTTGAATGTGCTGTTTGTTGTTTGCATGGGCAGTCTGCATTTCTCCTGTCCTTGGTGTGGTGGGTGTTCAGACAGCACCAGACTGGAAGGTTGCAAAAGAGACTTGAAGTCTCACAGAGCAGGAAAAAACACCCACTTGTCCTACTGTTTGCAATAATCTTGCTCCAAAAAATGTCTTAATCAACATTTTCTTGGTAGGAGTGATGTCAGAGTTAATGGCAGTGCTGTGGATTCCAGTGTACTACTGATTGTAAATTTTTCTGCAAGGAGTTGCCAATTAGGGTGAAAGGCAGTTTTTTTGTTGGAGGGAAGAAGTCAATGCTAAATGCTGGTGTTTAAAAGGTCTTTAATCCAATTAATAGGGATGCTTTTCATTTAGATGGAGCTTTTTTCACACAGGCACCACTTGTCTGTCCTGTGTTTTGTGGAGGACTTGAGAGCATTTTGGCAATAGATAAATCCTACAATGTTCTGTCTGTTTTTTTTCAGAGCTCACAGGTTTTAAATAAACAAATATTTCTTTTTAGATCCGTAGCTGTTAGGCTGATTACTTCCCTGGCACTGGGTCCTGGGCAATGTGGGAAGTTTGTAATGGAGTAACTTCAGCTTGGTGGTGCAAACTGAAGCTGGCAGCTAGAAATGATGTGTTAAAGCTCCAGATGGATACAGACTGCTCCCATTTGGGCTGGGGATTTATTTCTGCCACTCTTCTCTAATAGCAAAGCAGCTGTGGTCACCTTGGAGAGAGCCACGGGCGCTTCCTCCTTGAACAAAAGGGAAAATGAAAGGGAGTTATTATCAAGATGTGGCATCTCTTTTGTTATTTTCATAGCGGTTCTTGTTTAGCTCTAAAAGAAAAGCCAACCAGAAATCAGGGCTGGCTGTCCCACGAGGTTTGCCCTGGGAAGGGAGGGTTGGTGATGGCTGTTCCCCAGAGCTGCAGAGCACACAGTTCCTGCTCTGCTCCTTCTCATGGGCTCTGTAGGGACCCTGGTGCTGTTTGGGAGGACTTTGGTGCAGCTCAGGACATTGTGGCAGTGCACAGTTTGTAGAAAGAACATCCCAAAACAGATACAGCTCTGTTTGGGAGGACTTTGACACAGTTCAGGGCATTGTGGCAGTGCGCAGTTTGTAGAAAGAAGATCCCAGTGCAGGTATAGCTCAGTTTGGGAGGACTTTGGTGCAGCTCAGGACATTGTGGCAATGCACAGTTTGTAGAAAGAACATCCCAAAACAGCACACAGTCCCTCCTCTGCTCCTTCTCGTGGGCTCTGAAGGGACCCTGGTGCTGCTGCTGATCCAGTCCAGCCAGGCTGGCTCCGACCCAGAGGTGTTTGTTGTGTGATCCAGGGTCAGCCTGCCTAAAAATGCAGTGAGACATCTGTTTTTATCGGGATGATGTACAGTGGGGATTGCTGCAGATGAAAACTTGCCGGGAATGGTTTCTCGGCGCTGGGAGCTTCCTGTGACCATTCCGTGGCCTGAGCCCTGGGGTGGAGAGCTGAAGTAGTACAAAAATTCACCAATTAAGGTAGTCCCATTTAAGGCAATCCCATTTAAGGCTGGACCAGCCCCATTTAAGGTAATCCCATTTAAGGCTGCGCACCGCAATCGACGAGAAGAATAAGTGATACAGGATCAATGTGATCAATACAAGCTTTATTCCAACTATTTCTCTAGGTTCTAGTACATCTTCCAGCAGCTTGCAGGTTTTACATGTCATTATGCCATTGGTTAGTAGGACTCCTTGCCACACTGTTATTGGTTACTTGCACACAGCTACATCACTTGTCCCCTCCCAGCTCATGGT
Organism: Acanthiza pusilla; assembly: GCA_036630365.1. Classification (NCBI taxonomy): domain Eukaryota; kingdom Metazoa; phylum Chordata; class Aves; order Passeriformes; family Acanthizidae; genus Acanthiza; species Acanthiza pusilla. The sequence continues at coordinate 6,445,675 of JAXCHO010000099.1, read as the reverse complement.
CCCTTAATCTGATGTTCTGTATTCTTTTGACCACAATTTCTCTTCCATAAAATTCGGTGTTTCCCAAACCACCAAGGACACTGTCCTTGCAGCTTACCCTCTAGGTTTTGCTCGCACAATGCCTAGCCTGTATTCTGTGATGGCAAACGTTGCAAAAGCAGAGCGTCTAGCATCTCACGGTCCTGCTCTTCAAGCCATTTTTCAACAGAGAGCAGCCCATGGGGTGCTCTCAAAGCAGCTCTCCTCCTTCAGGAGGGTGTCTGAGATGTGCAGGCCATGGCCAGGAGGAATTCTGAACGTGGAGAGCCATTCCAGTTGGGGAGCACCGCCCCAGCCTCCTCACCCCAAACCCGCCCGCGGCGTCTTCACTCACACAAAAAATTCACAGAGAAAGCCCAGAGCTGTAGGAAAAGGTGCTGAGCACTGGCAGGGAGTGAGAAATGTCTCTTTTCATTTCTGTCTGTGAAAGGAGCTCTTCCCAGGCGGTTCACCTCTACACCCCTCAGAGGTGTCTTGCTGTTTGATGCGCACGCTGAAAACCTCGCGCTGCGTTTTCTCCGCTCCGTCTGCTCAGGAGAGAAGTTTCACTTCTCCTTAAAAGCTGTTTGAGGGATTTATAAAAAGAATCTGAACTGGGGACTAGGATGGAACTCGCTAAGTTATAAAGAAGTGGAGCTGGGTGGAGAGAAGATTGTGATGGAGCATTGGAGCAGCAGAATAAACAGGATCCCCTGGTGCTCCCTGAAGAGAGGGGGTTGAGGAAAAGCTCCACAATTTCCTTATCAAATGTGCATATCAGAAATTATAAATTTGGGTTTGAAGTCATCTCATTCCACCCCCATCCATGGGCAGGGACACATTCTGCTATCTCAGGGTGCTCCAAGCCCTGTCCAGCCTGGCCTTGGACACTGCCAGGGATCCAGGGACAGCCACAGCTTCTCTGGGAATTCCATTCCAAGGCCTCCCCACCCTCCCAGGGAACAATTCCTTCCCAAAATCCCATCCATCCCTGCCCTCTGGCACTGGGAAGCCATTCCCTGTGTCCTGTCCCTCCATCCCTTGTCCCCAGTCCCTCTGCAGCTCTCCTGGAGCCCCTTCAGGCTCTGGCAGGGCTCTCAGAGCATCCCATGTCCTCTTTTTTCCACACATTCATCCAAGCCCATTTTGGGCCTCTTTATACATTCAGATCCTCCTCTCTTGCTGTGTGGGGGTACTTGCTTGTAATTCTCAGCATATTCCTCTCTTATCTGCTGCTGATATTGATGTTACCCCATAGAAAAGAGAAATGGGTAAATTGATCTAGGAAGGCTACTAAAACAAAAAAAAAAAAGTGTATTATATTCAGTACGTGAACATACCTGTAGCAGCAGCAGAAAATTTATGCTTTCAATGCAGATTTTTTTTTCAACCTTTGTCTGGAAAATCTCGGGCACATTTAATGGAAGGACTCTGCATCTCTTACCTTGATGTGAGGCAGCACTGATACTCCCCTACTCTCCCTGTGAAATAAAATAAAGTATGTTGCTAAGAGAATGCAGGGAAAGCTAATTCTTTTCCTGTTCGCTCCTGTCTCTTTTTAAAATTTTAATTTTTTTTTTTAAGTTTTTGAAGCCTATTTAAAGCCTGCCAACCTGATAGCCACCCAGCCCCCTAAACTGTGCGAGTGGCAGAAAGACTAGATAAGGAGCTTTCCTTGAAATGGCCTCCCAGTAAATTGGCACTATAGGAAATATTTCATGTTTCAGTGGAACCAAGTAATCTGTGTAGGCTCGTTAGCTGGGAATTAGGAAGAGGCACCGTGCGTTGTGTGTGCAAGGCAGAGATTGTGAGCTTCACTTCCTACCGACTTCTCCTGGGTAACATTTGTAAATTATTTTGGGCTCCACTACCTAACACAGATGCAAGGCCCTGGCAGGAAGGAAAAGACTCCGTGTGCATTTCTGGAAAGGAACACGGCCAAGTGCCTAAACAGCTCATTTCTTGCTTTTTAGCTGTAGGAATTTGTTTATTGGTGAAACTCTTAGGTTCCCTTGACCCTTCCACTCGGCTGTGTTTTGATGATTAAATCCCAAGTTTCTGATCAGGCCTGAGCACCCAAAGTTTGCTCTCGCAGCCCTAGGTGTGCCCCACACTGTGAGCACAGAGCTGCTGCTTCTCCTGGGTCTGTGCAGGAATTCCACTGGAGCCTGTGGGATATAGGTGGTGATTTATCTTTTCATACAACTTTTTTTCCCCAATTTTTTTTCCTTCCCTGTGGGGGAAGTCACTGAGTGCAGAGCTGTCCTTCAGGACATCCCCTGCTTTTTGTCCTCGTGTCCTATCCCAGCCTCCCATCCTCACCAAGGGATGCAGGGAAGATCGATCTCCCAGCGTGTCTTGATTTATCTTGATTTATTAACTGAGAGGCTGTTGTGGAAAGGACCAGGGGTAAGTTTCCAAGGGGCCTTTCCTGAAGGCATCTTGCCAAATCCTGCCTCGTGCCTGATGCTCTCCAGCTCAGACTCATAGAAAGGAGAGATACATCCATAGAAGGGGAGCAGGAGAGGAAGGTTGTGTTGTTAATGTGCTTTCAGTGACTTTTTCAGGCACCCTGGCACTTGTGAGCCCACGTTTGCCCAGGCCACAGGGTGTGTTTCTATTGATGGAGCTGCTTCAGTTATTTCCTCAGCTCTTTGGACACACTGAAAATACCTTTGGTATGAATTTCCATTCTGCTTCCTGACACTGCTGCATAATTAAATAGAAACTGCTATTTCCTATTTTGTGACAGCTGAGGTGGCAGCACAACTTAAATAAATCCCAGCTGGGGCACAGCTCACCCTTTCTGTGTGATCCTTTTCCTCTTGACGAACACAGGACAGATTTTCCAAAGTGCCCATCATCTCCTTAGATTTCTGTGCTCTTGGAGCTTGGGAATGGGAATTCCAGCTGGCTTTGTGTTTCTTTAAGCTGTCTTTGATAATGTTTTATATTTTTTTCACTTTGAGCAATTTCATCACCTGCCTTGTCTCTTTTTTCACGAGCAGGAGTGAGAGGATGGGCCTGACTTTTAACCCCCTGGGAAACACAGTGTTTGTTATCCTTAGGGGCTACGCTCAGCATGAGACCTGCTCCCATCCCCATCGAAGAGCCAGAATGGAGACAGACGCCTCCCCCAGTCACAGCTACCTCTGGGACCTTCAGACTACGGCGAGGCAGTCGGTTCACGTGGAGAAAGGAGTGCCTGGCTGTCATGGAGAGGTACGTGTGGCTCTTGGAGGGGCTTTGAAGCCAACACAAAGGTCCTTTTTCCTGCTTTGGTGAGCACCAGTGTTGTTTTCATGGATGTGAAAGAGTGTAATAATTTGATTCTTGGGGATGGAGTAGGAGGAGTTGTTTTGCCTCTTGTGTTGTTTAAAAAATTGTAACACTGCTCTGGACAATATCTCTTATTTTTGTATCCCCCAGGACATCGTGTCCTTAGCACTGTCTGAGAGTGTTGGTGTTCAGCTCTTCCTTTGCTTTTGCAGAAACTTTTGCACTTATCCAGATCCAGGCTCTCTTGGGGGGTCCTGCAAAAGCTCTTTACTTTCTGCATTTCTCCTTTCTCACATTCCTGACTTGTCCCCCTGCTGCCTCGTGGTGTTTTGTAGTGGCTACCAGCACTTCAGCAGCGCTCTGACTGACTGTTCAGGATGCAAACTTTGCCTAACAAGCAGCAGATTCCTGGGCCAGAAAGGCTCTCAGAACCCTTTTACAGGAGCTGGGAGCAGAACAGAGCAAAGTGGATCTTTCAAATCCATGTGCAGAGAGGCAGGTGATCATTAAAGCTCCCAGCTCTCCTCTCTGAGCCCGGGCGTGTTTTGTCTTTCCCTCTGCTTACAGAAATCCCTCTTTTGTGGATAATGTTGTACAATAGCAAAGGGCTGGTGGACTTGGATATAGTTTAGGGATGAATCCTTATTTCTGTCCAGGCCTGAATGGCTGGGAGGAGTTTCCACCCCTCTGAGAGCAAGAGGAACTTTTCCATGGAGGGCAGGGATGTCTGTGTGTGCTGCACTCCCCCAGGTGAGACCTCAGCCAGCAGATCTGTAGGATGTGCTTTCACCATTTCTTTAATGCTTCCCTTTCCTCCTGCTTGCACAGGGAAGCAAGAGAAACAGGTTAGGAGCAGGAGAGAGCATCTTCTGCCTGAGCTAGGACTGAAATCCTGAGCTCCCTCAGGAGCACGAGCTGGGCACACTTCTGCTGTGTCTTTGCAGGACTGGAAGCAGTGACTTCAGTGTTTGTTTCCCTATTCTGGCCTGGCACTGCATTGATGTTTTTGGCTCTGAGTGGATGTTTCCCCAAAGGAAATAATGTAAATGTTTGAAATCTGTTCTGCTTTGTTAGACCCAACTCATGCAAAATCCTGGGATCTGATAGTGCAGGAGCCTGTGTTTTTCTAGTGTCCCCTCCCCAGGGGCAGGACAAGGGGCAGGACAGGACCTTTAGCACTTTGAAATGCTTTGTCTGACTGTCCTCATTGTGTGTGCAGAAGGACAGAACCACCACAGCTCCGTGCCCCATCTCCTGCTCAGCCCTCTGTCTGTGAAATGCTGATTTGGAGGTGAATTGGAGCTCTTTGGGCATGGCTGGTTTTTTTGGTTTCTGTCTGGCCCCAAGTGCAGTAAATTCTGTTATTTGCTGTTTGAACCCTGATTGTGCCTCAGACTCCTTAACTGGGGAAACAGAGAGAGCTAAGCAAGCCCTTCCTCATCCACCTCTCCCCTCAAGCCACTGTCTGCTGGGACACTTAAAAATTTGCAAAACCTGTGGTGTTTGGTACATCTGTGGGAAAGGTGTGAGATTTGGGTTTGGGTATTGAAAGGAGCAAGTTGGTGTTGACACTGGAAATCATCCATTTGTGAATGCAGATAGATAATCACTCCATCTAATTTTTCATTCAGTTCTTCTTTGCTGTTCTTGGTTTTGTTCTCTATGTCTTTTGCTCTGTAAGGTCTTTCCTGCTGGGTTTTTCTCCTCATTCTGCTGCTGCCACATTGCCTCAATCCTGCCTTTAATATCAATTTGCCAAGCACTGTGGGTGCTGGGGTTCACAACCTTGTGTGGGGTTCTGGGAGAGGCAAAGCTGAGGGTTTTTACTCGAGGCAAGAACACAGTAAAAGTGTTGTGTGACAATAAAACAGCACCATAAAGCAAGCTGGGAATATGGTTGTTTAACTGCTGTGCTTTAATAGGCCTAGTTGAGCTGTAAGGATGAGCTGTTTTATGTGACAAGTTTTGAAAGAGTGGGAGAAAAAAGCTCTTCTGGGAGCCCTTGGAAGAAAGTCACTGATTTCACTCACAAGTCACTGGGGTTTTGCAGCCTGGTCTGTGCTCTGGCTCAGAACAGCAGCAGGATGAAGGTAACCAGAGCCCTCTGGTCCAAGCACATCAGGTTCTCTTGATGCCCCAGGGTCAGGAATAATCATTTGGTCACTAAAATGGTGTTTGGCATTGCCACTGTCTGGTAATTTGCATTTCCCTCTGCAGGATTAAGTTTTGACTCTGAGTGGAGGCATCTCGGTTTAATGGACTGTTATCACAAAATTCACTCACAAAATTCAAGTTTCAGTGCACTGTGTGTGTGTGTCCTGCACCTTGGTGCACACAAGGATTTAGGGTTTGAGCTGCTGCTCTGGGAACCTCAGTGAAGTGCTGATTCCCATCCAGCAAGGAGAAACAGAGATCCAGAAGGCAATTCCACAATTCCACCCCCTAATGCACTCAGATGTGCACCTTCCTCTCTGCAATTAGAACTAACTTCAGGTGTAATGCCTGAAGATAAGAGGGTGGAATCCAGACCTCAGTGGAATCTCTGCAGAACTCCTCCTTCCCTCTGAAATGTTGCTGTATAAACATTTTTTGGGTGAGGGTGTTGACCTGCTCCATCACTTAAGTGTGCCCCCTGCTTTTGCTTTTGTCTTGGATTCAGTTGGTGAAAATTGGAGTTGTTAAAAGTCGATGTGTCAAACCAGCTGAGAGCACTTCAGGGGAAAAATGTGAATGTGATTGCAAAAATCAGAGGGATTTGCTTCTTAGGGGCAGCTTCTGCATTTGAAAATGCACAGCACCGGTCAGGATTTGATCCATGAACTGAATGAAAAGGGTGAGGGTTGAAGGGGTAGTTTCTCTTTTTTAAAAAGATTTAAATCAACAAAAATTCCAGTGCAATTAATTATTTTACTGGTTCAGGATATGATCCATGAATAGAATGAGAAGGGTGAGGGTTGAAGGGGTAGTTTCTCTTTTTTTAAAAATATATAAATCAACAAAAGTTCCAGTGCAATTAATCATTTGATTGGTTCAGGATTTGATCCATGAACTGAATGAGAAGGGTGAGGGTTGAAGGGGTAGTTTCTCTTTTTTAAAAAAGATTTAAATCAACAGAAATTCCAGTGCAATTAATTATTTTACTGGTTCAGGATATGATCCATGAACTGAATGAGAAGCGTGAGCATTGAAGGGGTAGTTTCTCTTTTTTGAAAATATTTAAATCAACAAAAATTCCAGTGCAATTAATAATTTTATTGGTGCCAACCTGACAGAATGAAGATTAGAGTTAGGGCCATATCCTGAGATGTCTGATGTACCTGAGGGTCTGAGTACAGGGTATGTGTATTAAAGGAACTAATTGGTTTATGCTGGATTTCCAGGATGCTGCTTGTGGTTTCTGTAATTCAATTCTCCAGCCTTTACTGCTTTTTTGGAATCCTCCCAGGGTAGTTTATTAATCCCCAGTCTTAGATTTTTTGGACAATAGATTCAGGTCTCTTTATCCCTTTATTTTTTATATTTTTTTTTTTAAATCTGTCTGAATATTTATGCTCTGAAGGTTAAGAGGAGCAGAAAGTAAAGTTCTATATTTAACTGCAGACTAGGTGTGGTTCAGACAACTGCAGTGCTACTGATGCCAACCTTGACCTGTTCTCTTCGGGAGCCTCCTGCTCATGGAATATGCTGAGTTTTGAGTGTGTCTCGATGTTGTTGTGTGCCTGTGCCCTCCTTTGGGAGCAGAGCTAAGACTGCAAGAGTCCTTTCTGTGCAGACGCGAGGTTAAACTTGAAAGCCTCTTTCTGCTTCACTTTCGTGTTCTCTTTTTGTTACGTCTTGTCCCACAGATAATGTTGTTTTTTGTTTTTTTTTTTTCTTTTCTCTGCTTTGCTTCTTCTTTTCAACCCCTCTCATTAGAAGTATGAAATTGAAAATTCCTTTAGGGCTTTCTCTTTTTTTAATGAAGCTGTGTTGTCTTGTCAGTCTATTTTTTTTATTATTTTTCCCCCCCAGTGATTTATACTTTTCCTCTAATCATATGTTGAAGTTGAGGTTTATCTCCTTTTTCAGGCAAAGAAATAACTAAGATTGGCAGCAGAATCAGTGACTTTATACCCATTTTAAGGCACTTTCATGAGTGCTGTTAAAGACTTGGGGGGAGAGTTGAGTGTTGTTTTTTAAGTATATGCTTTATCCAAAGATAAAATTAACTGTAAATTCTGCCCTAAACAAAAATGAATAATTCATCAGTTGAACGTATTTCAGTTTGTCTAGGGAGCAGGGGCTTTGCTTTCTGGTTGAGGGTTATTTGGTTTGATTTTATGGCTTTTTTTTTATTTTATCATGTGTCCGTGCTTCTGAAGCTCCTTTCGTAAAGGTGTATTTAGATTAAATAAGACTGAGATGATACAGCTCCCCATCATCCTCATTTCATAGGTGGCAAAACAGAGTCAGGTGTTTCACGTGGCTTTATTCAGGAGAGAAATGGGTTTAGATTTCCCAAGATAGGGGGGTACAGTTTCGTGCTGTAGCTGAGCTGAATTAACAGTTTGTCACCATCTCAGCCTTAGGTGTTATCCTGCCTCGCCGCCCTTCTCGATTCCTCCTCCTCAGTTTCCCTGCTCCTGCCGCCCTGCACTGTGCCAGAGATGTTTCTTGTCTGATGGAAATAGCAGCCAATTCAGCCTGCTTGAGGAAAAATAAATCCTTTTTATTTCTCCCTGCATTTTCCTGAATTGCCTCGGTTTGCTGTGCACTGAGGCTGTGCCAGGGCTGTCCTGGGGCAGAGGACAGGAATGCGCAGCTGGGAGCACCAGGAAGGGGAGCAAAAAGATGATGGTTCCATCTTTTTGTGGTTCCAAACTTCTAAGGGTGGATTTTGTGTGATTTGTCCTTTCCGTTCTGTTTCGTGATGATGTTATTTCTGGATCTGGTGTGGAAAACTTTCTACTTTTCTATCTGTTTAGTTTAGTAGTTTTTTGTTGCTCTAAGTTAAGATTGTACGTTGGATGTTGATTTTAATGTTTGTGATCTGCTTGGTTTTGTTCTGGTTTGGTTTGTTTTGTTTTTGTTCTGGTTTGTTCTGGTTTGGTTTGGTTTTGGTTTGGTTTGGTTTGGTTTGGTTTGGTTTGGTTTGGTTTGGTTTGGTTTGGTTTGGTTTTGTTCTGGTTTGGTTTGGTTTGGTTTTGTTCTGGTTTGGTTTTGGTTTAGTTTGGTTTTGTTCTGGTTTGGTTTGGTTTGGTTTTGGTTTTGTTCTGGTTTGGTTTTGGTTTGGTTTGGTTTGGTTTGGTTTTGGTTTTGGTTTGGTTTGGTTTGGTTTGGAGTTGGTTGAGTTCTGGTGTCATTAAAAGCGTGGTTGTATCAAATCCTTTGATTTTTCCAAGGAACGAATGCATGAAGTCCATGAGGATTGGAGGGATGGAGCACCTCTCCTATTAGGAGAAATGGGAATATTCACCTCTAGAAGGATCCAGGGAAATCTTAGAGCTCCTGCCAGTGCCTGAAGGGCTCCAGGAGAGCTGGAGAGGGACTGGGGACAAGGGATGGAGGGACAGGACACAGGGAATGGCTTCCCAGTGCCAGAGGGCAGGGATAGATGGGATTTTGGGAGGGAATTCCTCCCTGTGAGGGTGGGAGGCCCTGGCCCAGGGTGCCCAGAGAAGCTGGAAGGATGGACACACCCCTGGCAGTGTCCAAGGTCAGACTGGATGAGGCTTGGAGCACCCTGGGATAGTGGAAGGTGTTGGGGTTAAAATGAGATGAGCTTTAGGGTCTCTTCCAACCCAACCCATTCCATAATTCCACGATGATTGCACCATCACTGCCAAACTCTGCGTTGCCCACTTGTGCTTCCATTCCCCCTCCAGAGTGAACCCAAGCTGAGGAAGGTCCTCTCCCAAGGTTCAGCCTCATTTCCCTCCTGAAGAAGCTCTGATCCCGAGGCAGTGCCCTGGGCATGGTCCTGGCCCCGAGCGAGATGAGGCCTGACGTGCCTTATTAGAAATCCTTCCGACTGTGAAAGCGCTTTTACCGCAGCTCTCCCGAGCGCCGGGGCTTCCACGGCTTCCCTGGGGAAAACGAGAGCTCTATTAGCTCCTGAAATTCAGTTAGGAAATTTTCTTAGTTAATTTCATCCCATTACTCTTAGTTATGTCTTCCAGCAGAACCTTAATACCAGCCCCACAGGGGATCTAAGTTTCCTGTGCGAGGCTTTGGAGGAGATTTCAGTTTGGGATTCATTGCGTTTCTCCCTCTCCGAGCTGACAGCAGAGCAGGAAGTAATGTCCTTTGGCCTCTTCCATTAGGCTGCTCATTGTTAGAAACAGAACAGCAGCTCCTCATCAATATAACCGTGGCCACTGCTCCTCTTCCCTGGGTTTGCTGGGAGGTGAGGAGGCCTGGAAATTATCCCTGTGACCCTCAGGTGTCCTTGAACCTTTTGGTGACTCTCTGTCCTCAGCTGTAAAATATCCACGAGCAGCTTGGGAGATGAGCCAAGCCAGGGGAAGGGTGAGCGAGGTGCCAAAAACCTCTAATTCTTGGATTCCCAAGGAATATTTGTGCTGGGAAAAACTTCCTGACTTCAGGAATGGTGGAGCTTTAAGCAGGTTATCTACAGGAACTACAGAACATTTCTCAGGAGCAAATTAGCTGAAATCTGTCAGGATGGTTCTGAGATTTTTGATCTTAATGCAGAGAGAAACATCAGGTGATTTCTTTATATTTTTTTCCAGCTCTTTCAATCCTGTCATAAGGTGTTTGTTAGTCAGCAACTTCCAGGGGGAGGTTCAACTTCATTAAGTCCTTTGAGATGCAGGGAATGGTTTTTTTTAGGATCTTTGCTGAAATGTTTCGAGATCTGAGCGAAGGCACTTTGCAAAGGCACCCAGCAAAGTTCACTTCACCATTCAGACCCAGGCAAGATCATCTGCTCGTGTGAAGGTTCAAGTGGTTTGGCTCAGGGTCACTGCTCTGTGTCTTCATAAAATGCAAGAGCAGCCATTTTCTGCCTGGCACACAGGATCTGCCTTATTTTGCATTAGATCAAGCTCTGTTCCCTCTCAGACATGCATAATATACAAGCTTCCTATTCTAATCAGCTGTAAGCAAATCCCAGTTGTTTGGCAGATTGCAGGCAGTAAAATAGAATGCAAGGATGTCTGTCCAGAGCCTTGCCAGACTCTGCTTTCTTCAAGGATCCAGCACCTCCTGAGTTATTTTGCTTTCCTGAGAGCTCAGGTGTTTTTGGTATCTTTGTGTTCTCTCTCTCTTTCTTTTTTAAAAATAAAAAAAAAAGACAATCTGTGGGAGGGGCAGCTCCTTGCAGCAGACTTCAGATAAAATTCTTGTATCCGCCAAGGTCAAAATAACCGAAATCAACATTTACAAAAAGCAACTTTGTCAGTCTGAGCTGTAGCAGCCCTGGCTGGTGCAGCAAACCCACATTTTAGATTCTCCAGATGATTTGCTGCATTTCAGCAGTTGAGCTCCTCCGTGTTCTGTCCCAAGTGGTGATGATGATGAAGCTGATGGTGTTTTTCATTCTTTCTACCTGTGCCTCCTTCACACCTGGCCAGCAGCCATGTGGCTGTGGACGAAAGCTCTCATCTCCTATCCTGTATTTTTAATCCTGCTATTGCAGCTCTGGGCTTTCTTATTATTCACATAAATATGTAATTCCTTCTAAATCCTGCTCAGGTCTTCAGGGTACTTCCGGAGAACTAATTATACCTGGTTTCATTTTATATGCTAAAATGTGTTTAAAAAGTCAAAGGTCCCTTTGGCCTGAGTATCATGAGGAAGAATAATTCAGAATATTGCATTTATCCAGGATCACTCTCTGTGTGTGTGCTGCTATCAATGTGCTGCTCATTTATCTCCTCTCTGAACTTAACAGTCACTCTCTTATCTCTTCTCAGACACCAAGGCTTCCCTTGCCTCTAATGATACTAATTGTCACTCTTCTCTGGACCTTTTCTGTTCCTACATTCAATTTTTAGTGGCCTGGGGCAGGTGAGTGGGGACCCAAGCAGAGCTGATTTCCATATTTCCAGGGTGGATTTTCCATCCTACACAAGCAGCTGAATCTGAGTCCTGTTGTTCTCTGACCTCCAGCCTAACATCTGTTTTTTCTGCTGATCACTTTGGTGTATTGATTGAGTGTATCTTTTCTTGGAATAGTCTTTCCTGAAGAATTTAACAGATTTGGGACCGGTCTTGTGCAGGAGGAGTTGGAATTTGTTCTTTTCCACGTGCAGTGCTTTGCTTAATGCGGAGATAACAAATGGAGTTCAGTCGTGGGAGTGTTAATTGCTGTGAATTTCAAAAATATCAGCATTTTTTTTGTATCCAGTGTAAATAATTCACCTTGCAGAACTTTATTTAATGTAGCTGTTGGTGCCAGTCATTTTTGGGCACAACTTGTGTGAGTCCAGGGCCTTGTGCTCAGTTCTCACCCAGAACCTCTCACTCTTCCCAATCACATTGAGACCTCTAGATGCTGCTTGCTGTAAGAACAGTGTGAAAATACAATTTGATGCTGTGATTCCTCTCTCTTCAAGCTTTCTTGACTTGCTCCGGTCCTTCATGGTGTGGTTCTTCCTGCGACTGTCCTGTTTAAAGGACACAGAAAGAATTGGGAACAAAAAGTTGTATTAGTCAGCTAAATGGTTGTTTTCTCAGCTATTTTAACACAGATTCAGGAGGCAGGGAGAGCTGTGACAAACGTGTCACACAAACGGTGGCCTCTGGCACGTTCAGGCTGCGTTTTGTGTGGCTGTTGATGATGACCAGGCTGTCCAGAGCAGATCCAAGCTGGGGGAACCATTATTGGGATTCACCCACGCTGTGTGTAATGCAACCCCTGGAACAAACCCTCTGAAGGGAGTGACAGAATGAACTCCCTGAGTGATCTGGAAAGCCTTCAGCAGAACCCAGAGCCAGGCTGGCACCTTGTCACCTCTGGCTGTGCTGCTCCTGTCACAAGAGGATGTGGCAGTGCCATTCCAGCCCCAAGCGCGGTTGGGTTTTCCCATTCCAGTCCTTCATGGTGTGGTTCTTCCTGCGACTGTCCTGTTTAAAGGACACAGAAAGAATTGGGACCAAAAAGTTGCATTAATCAGCTAAATGGTTGTTTTCTCAGCTATTTTAACATGGATTCTGGAGGCAGGGAGAGCTGTGACAAACGTGTCACACAAACTCTGGCCTCTGGCACGTTCAGGCTGCGTTTTGTGTGGCTGTTGATGATGACCAGGCTGTCCAGAGCAGATCCCAGCTGGGGGAACAATTACTGGGATTCACCCACGCTGTGTGTAATGTGACCCCTGGAACAAACCCACCGAAGGGAGTGACAGAATGAACTCCCTGAGTGATCTGGAAAGCCTTCAGCAGAACCCAGAGCCAGGCTGGCACCTTGTCACCTCTGGCTGTGCTGCTCCTGTCACAGGAGGATATGGGAGCACCATTCCAGCCCCAGGCACGGTTGGGTTTTCCCATTCCAGTCCTTCATGGTGTGGTTCTTCCTGCGACTGTCCTGTTTAAAGGACACAGAAAGAATTGGGAACAAAAAGTTGCATTAATCAGCTAAATGGTTGTTTCTCAGCTATTTTAACATGGATTCTGGAGGCAGGGAGAGCTGTGACAAACGTGTCACACAAACTCTGGCCTCTGGCACGTTCAGGCTGCGTTTTGTGTGGCTGTTGATGATGACCAGGCTGTCCAGAGCAGATCCAAGCCGGGGGAACAATTATTGAGATTCACCCACGCTGTGTGTAATGCAACCCCTGGAACAAACCCACCGAAGGGAGTGACAGAATGAACTCTCTGAGTGATCTGGAAAGCCTTCAGCAGAATCCAGAGCCAGGCTGGCACCTTGTCACCTCTGGCTGTGCTGCTCCTGTCACAGGAGGATGTGGCAGTGCCATTCCAGCCCCAAGCGTGGTTGGGTTTTCCCGTTCCTGCTCTGCAGAGCTGTGCAGACTGTTCCTGCTGACTCTCACTGCAGCTCAGCTCTGAACAGAGTCCAACCCTACCTCAGCGAGAGGAAATTCTCTGCCATCGAGTAACAGATGTGAGGTCTTTATAAAAGTCATAAACAGAGTCATTACGAGGAGAAGTGAGGCAGGAAAATTCCGAAGTCAAACTCTTAAGTTGTTGCATCATGTATTTATGGGCTCTTGGTCAGACTGTGGAGCACTTTAAACAGACTAAAAAGAATGTTCTATCAGAGAACCAGATGGGCTTTAGCCACAAAAATCACTACCACATCCTAGATTCTTTTTTTATTCTTTTTTGGGGGTTATTTTGGTGATCCAGGATAGCACAGCTGACCTTTCTCCTTTGGCTGATTTTCCTTTGGAACACACGTAAATTGTAGCTTGTTTTGAATACTTTGCTGTTCCTGAGGAGCTCTGTCAACAGCACAGAAGATGTTCCTTTTATACTTTTCTTTCTGGATTGGGAATAGCATCACCCTCAGCTCTGTCAGGCTTGGCCTTTTTGGTGCTTTTGTTGCATTGTAGCTTCTGGTCACAGTGACTTCACAAAAACTGATCTTTCCAGCTGATGATCTTTTTGTGCCTGTGAAGTTGTTGTTCCCAAAGTGGGTGACCTTGGCTGCTGCACTGTTAAATTTCTTTTTAGTTCTTGCCCCTAGGATTCTCTATTACTTTTTATGGTGCTTCAATTCACTGTATTGACGTGGCTTCTGACTTTGTCCTCAGCAGATTCATCACCGTGTGCAGACTTTCTGGCAGGATCATTAATTGGTTTTGTTTTTAAGATGCTCCAAAGATGATATTTTCGAGGACTATCCCTGACTGTTTTCTTCCAAGCCTTTAGTTTAATTTTTTTCAGACCCTTCTTAGTTAGATGTTTCCTTTCTACCCTTTTTCATAATTGTACTAATCTTTGTCTTTTCCAAAATCATGAATAATTTCCCATTTGGATGATTTCATCTGGTTTCTTGTGTCTGTGTCTCAACCTGTAAATTCTAATAATGTGAAAGAATAAAATGAAAAAAAGACAATTTCAGAATACTTTTAAAGGAATTGATGATCTGGGTGTAGAAAGTGCTCTTGAAATACGAAACATGATGAGTGTTGGTAAACGAAATAATCTTTTGAGTCTTTGGAGCTTATTATTTCCAAAGTAACTATTCACCATCCTGTAGGCAAAAAAAAAAAAAAATTGCAAAAATTTGGATGATGAACTCGGCCATGTCCTCACCCTATGGATGGTGAATGGCCACTGAACAATCTTTAGCAAATAAAGAAAAAGATGTTGCTGCTGCCAGATTTGAGAAATATTCTTTAAGGATCCTAAAGTTTCCTGATGGCTTTAAACTTCCCTTAAATCTCCTTTTTTTGCTGCGTTGTCTATGAAGAACCTCCTGAAGTTGGTCTTGGCACTGCAGTGGTTTAATCCACTGGCATTGCTGGCCTGGGCTCCTTTTATTATTAAAAATAATATTTCTCTTTCTCCTTTGCCTCTGTCCATCTGTTGTGTTGTATTTAGGTTGCAAGGCACAGAATAGATTGATATTCAAAAATTCAAAATTAAAATTGAATAGCTTTCCCTGCACAGCACTTAACAGGAAGGCAGTTCTGGCCTAGGTCTTGGCTTTAGGGGAAATACATGTAATGAGCCCAAAGTCAGATTTCATCCAGAGCCTCTTGACTTATTGCTGAATATCCTGCAGGAATTGGCCTTGTCTTTGGAATCCTGCAGGATCCCTTCATTTAGTTTAGTCAGATTTGATTTTCTGGAGATGCAGCAGCACCGGGGGCTCTGCTGAGCGGAACTGAGTCTGGTCCAAGACTGGAATCTGAAAACGAAAACTTGTGGATTTTTGAGGGAAAAGGCTGGTGGTGATGTTGGAAGCTGTCAGTTGATACTGATCTACTCAATCCCAAATCTCAGCACTGGTATTTTGGGACAGAGAGAGATCCAAGATTCCCATCCAGGAGAAGAAGAACCTTGCTGGGGCTAAAGTGAGAACAACCTGAGGGACCTCACCCTGACATCATTTACTCACATCTTCTGTGATCCAGGGATTCTGAACTTCCCACAAAAGCACAGTTTTGAGGCTGTTGTAGGAATACCCAACCAGAAGGGCTGAAAACCAATCTCTGGCCCTGCTGAGGGAGAGCCTTCCAGGACCTCCCTCCTTCCAGGGAGCAAAGAAAGATCTTTTGCATCGAGTGATGTAAAAATCCAAGATTTGCTATTTATTTCTGCTGCCATATAAAGCCTTGGAATCCTCTCTTGTCTTGTGAGTGGTATATTTAATACCCCCAGCGCTGATTAAAGTTTGTTTTTTTGGAATTGTGGGTCACCAGCCCTTCCCAGTGGGTGGGCTGGGGCTGATTCCTGCAGGGCCTCATCCCTCCTCGGAGGTGTTTCTGACCCTGCCTTGGCTTTGCAAAATCCAAAAGATACAACTGGAATCATTCTTCCCCTGTACAGCGATAAAAAAAAAATGAAGATGAGATGTTTGTTCCACAGTTGTTTGCGGAAAGGTCTTGTTTATCGCTCGTGAAGTCCGGCGGATTTAACACACATAAATATCCTTGCAGCGTGGAGGTCTCAATTTAAATATTTCAAGTAAATAAAAGAGAACAAGAGATCCTATTCTTCATGCTTAGATGCCTTGTTAGGAAGAGCTTTGAAGGTGCTGTTTGCTCACACCAACTTGTTGAAATATCACAGAACGGTTCTCACTTCATCATGTCTTGATGTGTTGGTTCCTTGCTGGCTTCCAAAAATTTCCTCTTTTATTTTATGAACGATTTCGTCAACTCTGTTGACTTTGAGAGTCTGGTGATGCCAGAAAGTTTAAGGATAAGTTTAAGGATATTTAAATTTTCAGTGCCTTCAAGGTGCCTAAAGCAGAAAGTGTGTTTCAAATCAAGACACACAAAAACACACAAATCTTTCAAAATAAGATTTGGAGCTACAAACTCCAAATCTTGCCATTTAGAAGAGAATGTTGTGTAATTTCAAAAATGCTCTTATCACCAAATCCAATTACAAGGAAGAGTAAATCGCCACCTCGGATGTCTTAACTATTCTTTTTTTAATTGTTAATTATCTCGACAGTAGGGTGCTAGAGATTAGGAGGCACAGATTATCTTTTGCAAGTGCGAGGCTTTCAGAGCTATTATCAATTAATTCTGTTTCTAAACAAATTTTAGGATAATATTAATAGCTTGATAGGATTGTGGTCCTCGAGACCGCTGTCAAAATACTGAGGAAATTCTGTTTAGAGAATGAAAACCTCGTTGTTCTATTAGCTTTGAAGGTCATCCAGCTTTACCCACTCCAGTGCAAGGTGTATTTTTGGCATTTTAATCTGCATAACAGAGGAGATTCCTGCTAAGAAACATCAGTAAAACGATTCTCTCAGAGTTCAGACGCCGATTTGTAAAACCAGAATTGAGAGTCAGCTCTGTTGTGTGAGGGTTTTTAATGTGTGCTGACGTGGCTCTGGAATTTATGTACACAAACACATCCTGAGGTGTGAAATAATTGCAATTTCTCTGTGTCTGGTGCTCCAAGTGAGCTAGGGTTGGTGAGATCTCTCCTCCACATTGGCACTTGCAATGAAAAGAAATCTAAGAATGAAACATTTTTTAGAGTGAGAGGCTTAAAAACTGTGCAGTCCTTGGGCAGAGTGTGGCAGTACCAGGGCTTGAAAGTTCAAGCTGGGAACAAGAGGCAGATTTTTAAAAAATTGGGATTTTTACATTTTTTTTCCAAAGGTGATTTTAAGTTATGGTAGATTCTTCATTGAATAAACCCCCAATTTTTTATATTGGGACTGAATATCTCTGCGAGTCAGACAGAAGATCTGGGCTTAATTCCAGAATGGCTGAGAAACCTCAGAGGTCAAACTACAGTCCTGCAGTGCTTTCTCCATTCCTGTAAATCCATGGACCTGTGCAATCCATTGGCTAAATGATGGTGCTGTGGAAAAAACACAGCAGAGAGCTGCAGCCATCGTGTTCTTCAGTGGTTTTCCTGGGTCAGGGATTTTTTTTTTTTTTAATTTCTTTTGCTGGATAGAAAGTCTGGTTGGTGGAAGTTCATCTCTTGCATGCAGAGAGCTGCACTTCCCACCCTTGCCTGGTTTTGGTTTTGCAGTCCTGGGGGAAGGAGTTCTCAGCTCCATCAGAGTTTATCTGTGGAGAGGATATCTTTGAGCTTTAATTTTGCTGTCAGAAATAAAAATGGCTTTATATCGTGGGTTTAGTTGACTCCCATGTCGTTACCAGAGAATCTGCAGAAATATCAGCAGATAAAACTGGTGGTGTCATCTGCTGACCTCGCTGAGAATGGCATTAGTGATATTCTTGGCCGCTATTTACTGGGAAATAAACCAGTCATTACACTTTCTGATGAGCTGATGCTCTGAATGTCACTCCTCTGACAGTCAGTCTCATGCCACGCCGAGATAAGATCTCAGGCACAGATGACAGGCTGACTTCAGAAATATTTCCATTGATTTGACAGCCTGAATAATAGTTCTGTTAAAAGCCACGAGGACTGGAACAGTGACCTCTGCCTGCTGGGTGATACTGGGTTGATAAATCTACTAACGAGAGATAAGTAGGTAACTCCATTTGTGTTTTCCATACCTTGTCAGTGGAAAGCAGAGGAACTCTTGGGAGGGAAAGCAGATAGAGACCTGAAATTGCAGGCATCTTATCAGAGCCAGAGCTTTCACCTCGAGTATTTTGAGCCAGCGGAGGGTTTGGCAGTGAGCTCCATGAGCAGAAGTTCATCCACAGGGATGGGAGCTGGGCAGTTCTGCTTTTCCATCCATCCATCCATCCATCCATCCATCCATCCATCCATCCATCCATCCATCCATCCATCCATCCCTGTTCAGCTCCATGAACATTTCATCCACAGGGATGGGAGCTTGGCAGTTCTGCTTTTTCATCCATCCCTGTTCAGCTCCATGAGCAGAAGTTCATGACAGGGATGGGAGCTGGGCAGCTCTGCTTTTCCATCCATCCCTGTTCAGCTCCATGGACACTTTATCCACAGAGATGGGAGCTGGGCAGTTCTGCTTTTCCATCCACAGGGATGGGAGCTGGGCAGTTCTGCTTTTCCATCCACAGGGATGGGAGCTGGGCAGTTCTGCTTTTCCATCCACAGGGATGGGAGCTGGGCAGCTCTGCTTTTCCATCCATCCCTGTTCAGCTCCATGAACAGTTCATCCACAGGGATGGGAGCTGAGCAGTTCTGCTTTTCCATCCATCCCTGGGCTGGTGGCCGAGCCTGTGGCTCTGGCTGTGCTTTCAGCATCCCTTGGAGAGGATCTGTGGGAGCTGCTGGGGAAGGAGCTGGGCCCAGCTGCCTTTTCAGCCATGTCCTCCCGCCTCCCTTGGCTGCACAGCCGCTGCTCTTGGCACGTGTGGGGAGCTGCAGCAGGGAAGCAGCTGGGCACAGAGCAGAAAGGGAATGGAGGAGAGAGGATGGGATAGTTCCCTTTGCTCTGTGGTTAAATGGTGTTAAGCTGGACCGTGACCTGAGTTTCGGGGAAGATGAATTCCCATCCCTGAAGTGTCCAAGGCCAGGCTGGAAGAGGCTTGGAGCAGCCTGGGATGGTGGAAGGTGTCCCTGCCCACGGCAGGGGTGGGAACTGGAGGATCTTCAGGGTCCTTCCGCCCCAAACCATTCTGTGTCTCTCTGGTCTCCAGCAGAGGAGTCCCAGCCCCAAAAAGGGTTCCAGGATGTTTCACTCAAGATAAATTATCCTTCTTCCTCAGGGTGAGGGTGCCCTGAGTCCCCACAGCTGAGCTGACCTCTCCTGAGGGCAGTTCTGCTGCAGCCACTCCATGAATTGTCACCATGAATTGGGGCCTCTCTGCTTTGAACCACTGCCACACTTGGGTGTTTTAACCCTTAGGTCGTGCTATAAACTGAACATTTCCCCAGTTTTGATCAATTTTTGGTGGGCTTTATCTCTTTGCTTTTCCAGCCCTCTGGAAAATCCAACCCTGCATCACATTGGAGCCTCTCCACTTTGAACCACTGCCACACTTGGGTGTTTTAACCCTTAGGCCGTGCTATAAACTGAGCATTTCCCCAATTCTGATCAATTTTGGGGGGATTTATCTCTTTTCTTACCCAGCCCTCTGGAAAATCCAACCCTGCATCACATTAGAACCTCTCTGCTTTGAACCACTGCCACACTTGGATGTTTTAACTTCTAGATCATACTGTAAATGAAATGTTTCCCCAATGTGGGGTCTTTTGATCAGTTTTGGGGGGCTTTATCTCTTTGCTCATCCAGCTCTCTGGAAAATCCAACCCTGCATCACATTGGAGCCATTCCACTTTGAACCACTGCCACACTTGGGTGTTTTTACCCTTAGGTCACGCTATAAACTGAGCATTTCCCCAATTCTGATCAGTTTTGGGGGGATATTTACCTCTTTGCTTACCCAACCCTCTGGAAAATCCAACCCTGCATCACATTGGGGCCTCTCCACTTTGAACCACTGCC
This sequence comes from Acanthiza pusilla, assembly GCA_036630365.1. NCBI lineage: Eukaryota > Metazoa > Chordata > Aves > Passeriformes > Acanthizidae > Acanthiza > Acanthiza pusilla. Next base: position 6,425,865 of record JAXCHO010000099.1, on the reverse strand, counting down.
ACACTTGGGTGTTTTTACCCTTAGGTCACGCTATAAACTGAGCATTTCCCCAATTTTGATCAGTTTTGGGGGGATATTTATCTCTTTGCTTACCCAACCCTCTGGAAAATCCAACCCTGCATCACATTGGGTCCTCTCCACTTTGAACCACTGCCTCACATCAATGTTTTAACTTCTAGATCATACTGTAAATGAAACATTTCCCCAACTTGGGGTCTTTTGATCAATTTTGGGGGGGGTTTATCTCTTTTCTTACCCAACCCTCTGGAAAATCCAGCCCTCCCTGTCCTTCCAGCACTCCGTGGTTGTCGTTTCAGACACTTCCCTGGCAGCTGCAGAGCTGATAGGAAACAACAAAACTTCCAGTGTGGATTATCAGGAACACTACTGAGGCATTGCTTAATGCATCTGATATCTCGACCTCGAGAACAGAAGTTTAAAAAAAAAAAGATTGGCAGCTCTTGCAGGAATTCAGAGAGGGGCACCTTGGTAAAGAGTCGGGGGAGGTTTCTCCTTCCATTTCAGAGCCCTGGGCTGAGATGGATTCCTTCTCCATCATTGTCCTGGGCACATTATCCCTGAAAGAAAGAGAGTTTCTCTGAATCTGCAATTTTTCCAGGCTTCAGTGTTATTGAAATGAAACGGCTTCAAGGATATCTACATTCTTTACCATCATATGGATTCTCATCTCATGTAAATTATTTGGCCACTTTTCATTTTAATCCCCCACTGTCATTTTCTACAAAAGAGATCATTTGGTTTCTTCATGGAAGGTATTCAGCTGACAGCTGCCCTTTGTCTAGAAGGCAGTGTGCCTTTGCAGGAGTTACTTGTGCCTGCTCCTTTGCTTTTTTCTTTTCCTTTTAAGTTCATATTGCTTCAGATTTTTCATCTGTGGCTTTCAGGAACTTTTCAGACTGGGAATGGGCTGAGGTTTGTGGTTCTGAAGGGAAATTCAGATTTATCCTGCATTCCTTCCCTGTGTACCTGGCTGATAAGAAACAGAACTAGAAGCAGAATAATTAATTTATTTCAAGAAGAACTGTAGTCCAAAACAAAATCACAGTGTTTTCACAACTTCTTCATGAGCAAACAAAACAGACAGTGATGAAATCTTGAATTTTTTTCCATTGTTTCCCTATCTGAAAAACTCAGTTCTCACTTTCCAGAAATCATAGAATCTTGTAACCATAGAATAGTTAGGGGTGAAAAAGACCTTTGAGATCATTGAGTCCAACCATTACAGACAGGTTGGGTGTGTGGGGGAAGGAGAAATCCTCCTCACTGAGATTTTTGATTCATAAATTAGGGCTTTAGGAGGAGAAGAATTTCAGGTTTTCGAGTGAGAATCGCTTTTCTTGTAGAAATTTTTGACATTTGACGTGAAAAGATCGGAAATTCCTGTTTGAATTTAAAGAAAATGTTTCAGAATGACGAAAAATACATCAAGTCAAACAAATTGTTCGTAACTTACGCAGTTGAAAAATGTTTAGAGATAAGAATTGCTGTTCCAGCAATTTCTGAATCACTAAGATGATTAGAATACAGAAAAATTCCTTATTTGCTGGAAAAGGTGTCTCACTCATTGTCCAGTTGTGGGAGTTTGCTCCATCACGTGGATTTTTCCATTATCCCAGGGAATCCTAAGCGTGAACTGAAGTTTTGTTGTCGGTAGAAAATATTTTTGCTGTTTGTTGGGGGCAGTGGCTTGGTTTAGGGACAGTGTTAGGTGACAAAAAAGGGTCACTCGTGGCTCTTGTGTTGTCTTTGCTCCATTAATTGGTGTCTCCATTTCTTGCATCAACAAGAACGCGCAGTTCAAGGACACCCCGATTGTAAATTTTACATATTTTGTAATTTCTTCCATAAATGCTCATTTTTGTTTGTGTGGTGATGACCTGGATTGCTGCTTAGGACTCCAGGTCGGGCAGTATGTTCATGTAAATAATAATTCAGCACTTTTCAGCTGTGATCTGTTGATGTTCCTTTATCTCAGGGTGCTGAAAACAGGAAAAAATTCCTGGCTCTGGGCACAGGGCAGTGCTCTGGAGGTGGGAGAGCTGAAATATTGTCGTGAGGCTGTTGAATTGGGAGCTCTCCATTCCCCAAAAATGCACTTTTGTATAGAACACGACCCCTTTGAACAGAAATTTGCTGAAATATTGTCGTGAGGCTGTTGAATTGGGATCCTGAGCTTCTGCTTCCATCACTAACTGCTGGAAAAAGCATTTTCTGGTCTGTTTTCCAAGCTCTCTGTTCCCCAAAAATGCACTTTTGTACAGAAGTTTGTGAGTTGAGATAGAAACACATCACTGCAAAGGCTGAAATCATAGAAAGGGAGAGAGAGATGGAAGGGGAAGAATATACTTTTAAAAATACCATGTCCAGAGGGCGGGAAGTCCATCCTAAATTCTCATAAAACTGAGCAAAGACACCAGTCCTGTGTCAGGGAACTCCTTTTATTACACAGTAATTACTTCCAGCAATTAGTTCACTCTGTAATAAAGGTGTTGGCTGACAAACTCCCAACTTTTCCAACACTTTAACTAAAATCCAATACAGAGGCTGCCCTTCATTCAGAGAAAATTCAGCTATTCCTGTGCTTCCATTTGCTCTCTGAGCTGATGTGTGATTTCTCTTCCTCCATTTGTGGCCATAGCTGCGACTGTAGATGACTCTGTGAACAGTGGGAGGAAATAGTAGCACCTAAAATTCAAATTTAGTGTTCAAAAGGTTGGCAGAAAGAGTTGCTGTATGGAACAGAATCCAGATTTCTGTAGGGAGGAGCTGGGGCCAATCCATTGGATGAGAAATAAAAAGCATGGAAAATAAAAATTGCCTCAATATTCCTGAATCTTCTCTACCCAATGATCCTCAGCTAAGGAAATATCTTCTTTTCAAATCCAGAGCAGCTGTCCGACAGCTGCTGATCAAAGCTGATAAAAGAAATCCTAGGATTAAAAATTATGGATAATCTACAGAAAAAACAGTGCTAGGCCCTGCTTGTGGTGTGATTAGCAGAGCCCATTGAAGTAAACAGGACGTTTTGTTGGTTTTCATGCAGATCTGATAAGCTCTGGAGAATGTAAATCAGTTCATTAAAATTTGCAAAGCGGTTCGGTGAAGTAAAAGAGGAAACAGTTTTAACTTTTATAGGATGTTTACTGCATATAAAGTACAATAAAATCACAATTATTCCGGGAAAAAATACTGTTGGAAACGTGCTGTACTCAATGTGTCGTTCTCGGGAAGATTGAAAAATTTGAAGTTGTGGTTTTAAAAAAATAATCTGACTCTAGAAATTGTCCTGTGTAATTTTGTGTCATCTCTGCATCATATCTGTCCATGCAGTATTTGTGGGGTTTTGAATAATATATATTAAATATATGTATTTTTCATTATATATAATATAACATAATATAACATAATATAACATAATATAACATAATATAACATAACATAATATAACATAATATAATATAATATAATATAATATAATATAATATAATATAATATAATATAATATAATATAATATAATATAATATAATATAATATAATATAATATAATATAATATAATATAATATAATATAATATAATATAATATAATATAATATAATATAATATAATATAATATAATACAATATAATATAATATAATATATATAGTATATTGTAGCTATTATATATATAATATATAATATATATATTTTTCATAATATATAAAAATATATAGCATTATATATATAGTATTATATATATTAAATATATATGTGTATATATTTACAAATATATATTAACAGGGATCAAAATAAATGTTAAAGAGGTCCTTCTGTCTAAGCTGGGGCAAAATAATAAAGTAAATGATAATAAACTAAGTCAAAGGATATGATGCTTCACTTGACAGTCTTAACTCTGATATCCATAGAATTGCCTACTTTTTGGGTGTCCTAGTAAAATATTTTAAATGTTGAGATAATATTCGATTATCTGAGGGATTTGGGAATTTTCCTTCATTCCACATGGACTTAAGTGCAGGCTGATGTTACTTTATCCATAAAATTCACTGTGTCCGTGGTACCTCTGCAAGAGTGATGCATAAATTACGAGTGGAGATGCCTTGGAACCTTCATGCTCTGATTTATTAAAAAAATCTTTTTTTTTTCCCCCTTTGCAGTTACTTCAATGAGAATCAATACCCCGATGAGGCAAAGAGAGAAGAAATTGCCAACGCCTGTAATGCAGTTATACAAAAACCAGGTGAGGAGCTGCCGGGGCCCTTCCCAAAAGCAGAGAGCTTTCAGCATCTTGCAAAATCACAGAGTCATTTGGGTTGGAAAAAACCTCTGAGATCATCAACCTTTCCCTCATAAATCAGGTTTTTGGTGGAGAAAGGAGCTCAGTTCTCCTGTTTTTTAATATTTTTCAGCTTCCTGATCTCATATTAGAAGCTGTGTGTTAATGGAGGACCTCATCTTTAGGTCAACAAGTTGTGTTTTCCGTGTTCCTGGAGAAATCCTGCTTGGGAGAGGAGCATGAATATTCAGTGTGGTGTTAGTGGATGCACCTGCCTTTGCTTAGTTTTGCTAACCAAACATTTACATAGATTTCAGAACTTGTGTTTTGGATATATTTAGATTTCACACAACCAGAATAAAAATTAATGAGGAGGCAACTAAGGCGTGAGTCACGCTCATGGAATCACGAAATTATTTAGGATGGAAAAGCCTCTGGCATCATTGAGTCCAACCATCCCCCAGCACTGCCAAGGCCACCTCTGTCCTGTGTCCCCAAGTGCCACATCCACAGGGATTTCCAGTCATGGGGACTCCAGCACTGCCCTGGGCAGCTGTGCTGGGGCTGGACAGCTTGGTTTTGTTCCCAAAATCCAACAGCCCTTCCCAGGCAGGAATTGTTCCCAAAATCCAACAGCCCTTCCCAGGCAGGAATTGTTCCCAAAATCCAACAGCCCTTCCCAGGCAGGAATTGTTCCCAAAATCCAACAGCTCTTTCCAGGCAGGAGTTGTTCCCAAAGTCCAACCTGAACCTTCGCAGGGAGGAATTGTTCCCAAAATCCAACAGCCCTTCCCAGGCAGGAATTGTTCCCAAAATCCAACCTGAGCCTCCCCTGGCACAGCTTGAGGGCATTTCCTCTCATCCTGGCCCTGTTCTCTGAGAGAAGAGATGGATCCCCACCTCAGTGTACTTTCAGGGAGTTGTGGAGAGCTGGGACAGTCACAGATCAGCCCAGTTCAGGATGGAAGTGATCTCAGGAGATCACCTGGTGAGGCAGGACCAGCTTAGACAAGGTTGTCCACTTTCTTTTTGGAGATTTTCCCACCTCTGGGCCCTTATTCCACGATGCTGAGTGCTTTCATGGCAAAGAACTTTTCCCCTCAATACCTCCTGAAAAATTCCCTGGAAAATCTATCAGGTAGAGAACGCAAGAGCTCAGGATTTGATTCCTTTTGGAGCAACTTGGAACAAAGTGTTGCAATGCCGTGTCAAGGAGCAGTGAAACATTGTCAGTGGTGCTGATGCAAAGCTTTAGGCAGCAGCCAAGCTATAAATTTCCAGAATTTATTTATTTATTTATTTATTTATTTATTTATTTATTTATTTTCTTTCTTTCTTTCTTTCTCTCTTTCTTTCTCTCTCTCTCTCTCTCTCTCTCTCTCTCTCTCTCTTTCTTTCCCTCTTTCTCTCTCTTTCTCTCTTTCTCTCTTTCTCTCTTTCTCTCTTTCTCTCTTTCTCTCTTTCTCTCTTTCTCTCTTTCTCTCTTTCTCTCTTTCTCTCTTTCTCTCTTTCTCTCTTTCTCTCTCTTTCTTTCTTTCCCTCCCTCCCTCCCTCCCTCCCTCCCTCCCTCCCTCCTTTCCTTTCCTTTCCTTTCCTTTCCTTTCCTTTCCTTTCCTTTCCTTTCCTTTCCTTTCCTTTCCTTTCCTTTCCTTTCCTTTCCTTTCCTTTCCTTTCCTTTCCTTTCCTTTCCTTTCCTTTCCTTTCCTTTCCTTTCCTTTCCTTTCCTTTCCTTTCCTTTCCTCTCCTCTCCTCTCCTCTCCTCTCCTCTCCTCTCCTCTCCTCTCCTCTCCTCTCCTCTCCTCTCCTCTCCTCTCCTCTCCTCTCCTCTCCTCTCCTCTCCTCTCCTCTCCTCTCCTCTCCTCTCCTCTCCTCTCCTCTCCTCTCCTCTCCTCTCCTCTCCTCTCCTCTCCTCTCCTCTCCTCTCCTCTCCTCTCCTCTCCTCTCCTCTCCTCTCCTCTCCTCTCCTCTCCTCTCCTCTCCTCTCCTCTCCTCTCCTCTCCTCTCCTCTCCTCTCCTCTCCTTCCTTTCCCTTGTCTCATCCCTCCTAACTCCTTTAAGTGTGCAGATTGCTGCAGTTCCATGGGTGTTTTGTGTGCTGAATAAATAAACTTTGAGGAGTCAGAAGCAGGGGGGGCTCATCCCTTTGTTGCCTGCAGAGGATGCAGATTTGGGGAATATTTTTTATAGGGTCAGGGACAACTGAAGAGGTTTCCAGGATGTCCTTGGAAAACTGAATTCCTCCAGTTTCCCATTTTTTATACTGATGATTTTTAAAAAACAGAAGACAGGAGGTATTTGGCAGGACAAATACCTGGACACAGGACTTGGCTCCACACAAAACTCAGTTTATTCTCACTTCTAATAACTTTACAATGCTGTCTGAGTTCCAGGGCTTTACCCCATAAAATCCCAGAATATTTTGGGTCGGAAGGGGTGCCATAGGGACACCTCCCACCATCCCAGGCTGCTCCAAACCCCATCCAGCCTGGCCTTGGACACTCCCAGGGATGCAGGGGCTTCTCTGGAACCCAGTAAGTAACAACACTGTGCCGTGGTTTTCCCTCTGTCGCTTTCCTAGGAAAAAAACTCTCGGATTTGGAGCGAGTCACGTCCCTCAAAGTGTACAACTGGTTTGCCAACAGGAGGAAGGAAATCAAGAGAAGAGCCAATATTGGTAATGTATCACAGAGCCTGCCCGAGAGGGCTGGGGCTTGCTCAGGAGAGGTGCCAATTACGTAAGAATAAATTAGTGAAAACACCAGAGGTGCTGACAGCCTCGGGAGAAATGTGGAGGAATTATGAAAATGAGTCTCCTGCTGCTCCAGATTTTTTGTAAAATCTGTGTAATTTGCAGGATTCTGTCATCAGTGTGGGAACGGTGAAGCAGTTACAAAGTTTGGCTGGAAGGTCAGCTTTAAAAAGCAAAATGAGAATTTTTTTGGTGGAAGGAGAGTTGTATTTCCCCGTGCCCAGGCTCCTTTGAGTGTCCAAACTCAAAGCTGAAATGAAACATCAAAATTGTAAATAAGGGAAATTTCAAAACTGTAAATAAGGGAAATTTCAATGTTGGCAGGTTCACAAATCCAGTGTGGTGTTTATCCTGGTTATAGACACCTTTCCCAAGGTTTTCCAGGGACAAGAGGCTGGAAAAAAACCACTTTTTTTTTTCTAATGATCAGGGTAAAACAAAAGTGCTAACCCTGTGGGTTCTTAGCTGATCGTAAGGAAATCAAAAGTGACTCTGAACTTGTAAGAAAGAGACCCTCTAATGTGGATAAGACATTCTAAGGAGAATAAACTCATCTTAGAGGTCAGGATTCAACAAACTCCTGCCATTCATAAAAAATTTGATGACCTTACTTAGATTTTATGCAGAATTACTTTAGCAACACATATGTGAACAGAGATCCATACCTGCCCATTACCAATATTTTTAATTATTTCAAATGTTCCACTATTTTGCCTCATTTGTGAATAAAAAAGAAACCTCTTTTTACCTCATTAAACACAGTACTGAAGTATAACTACATTTATTTTTCTCCAAATAAAATTACTTCTCAGAGGAGTTGGGGGAATAAAGCAAACTCAGGCCAGGGTGGGTGGAGTTTAGTGTTTGGGGAGGAGGTTTGGAAAGAGATTAAAAAGAACCAAATGGAGCTTTAGATACAGGGTCGTACTGGAAGATGGATATGTGTGTTCTCAAATCCCTGAAATGCTTTCAGAAATTCCTCCCTTCTATTTTCAGACACTCCCCACCCCCTCAAGTCCTGCCAGTCCAAACTGGGGGGGAAGATTTACAGGGAATGCCTTTGCCACTCCAGCACCTTAGAAATGACACTGATTTCTAACAGGGAAATATTCTAATTTTTAATATTCAGATTTCTAATAGGGCTGGCTGGAAAACAGAGATTTTCACTCCCAGACAAGTCTGGAAGTTGGCACGGAAGGATTTCAGGCAAAGCAGTGTTTGTACCTGTGCTGCCTTCCCAAAAAATGGAGAGGAAGGGGCTAAGAACTAACCCTGTTCCTCGTTATTCTAACTTGTAAAAAAAGGACAAAAAAACCCTAGTTACTTTTAATTACTCCAATGCATCAGATAAATGAGGGATCCATTTGCTTTTTTCGAAGAAGCAGCAATCCTGGAGAGCCATGGAATAGATGTACAGAGTCCAGGAGGTCATTCCAACAGCGACGACGTCGATGGCAATGACTACTCGGAGCAGGTGAGCCACAAAGGGAGGACTCCAACACCCCAAAAATCCCTTTAGCTCATGAAATTCCTGTGAAATTTTGTGTCTCTGTGATGGGGAAAATGAGCATCCAGCGTTCACCCCTGGGTTTGTTGCCTCCCCACAGGACACTTGGCAAGTACGCAACGGGGAGGAGGAGGGAAGATGTTCCGAGGGAGGCAGAGAAGCAGAGAAGGTAGAAGAAGACAGGAGGATCTGCTCCAAACAAGCAAGTTCCACCATTCCCACCACACTCAATGTCTGACACACGGCAGGAGAGCCTCACCTGAGCCAGGGCAGTGCCACACCTGAGCTCTCCTGCCCTGGCACTCTGAGTTTCCCTCCCTCAGGGCAGGGCTTTCACAGGCCTGGGTATCAGGCACCAGGAATTATCGCTGAAAAGCTTGGCACCTCTTGCACCTATTTTTTTCTGCAGAAACACACGGTTCTAGGCAGGGCCACACGTGCTGGGCTGGCCCCAGGCAGAGCAGGAAGGAGCCCTGGCCAGGGCACTTGAGAATTCCTTGTGCCAGCCTTTCCCAGCAGATCCTGAGCACTGAGCACCTTCCTGGAGCTCCCTCTGGGTGTTCTGTGGGAAAACCTTTCGGGAGCACCTCAGGATCATCCCTCAGACCCTGACAGACAAAGGGTGAAGGGTGGGGGGAAAGGATTCAATTAACTAAACTCTGACCTCCATTTGGCCTCTTCCATATTGTTCCACAGCAATGTGCCCCTATTTGGATTGTTTACATATTATCTGTCTTTTTATTTTTGTTTGGTTTTGCATTTTAATTCTTGCCTGTTCTCTCTCCTCGGTTATTTTTAACCCTTGACAACAACTTCTTTTTTAAATTCTCCAGCAAAGAATAGCCCTCCCCATACTCTGAGCCCTCACCTACCCTAAATTTGGTGACCTTTTCTGACGGGTATTGCATTCCCTTCCCATTTTTCCTCTTGTTGGCCAAACCCCCCAGGGCTGTGTGTGCTGTGACTCCAGCAGCTCAGATTTTTCTGTGCCACCCCAGCAGCTGGCCTGGATCACTTCTCACTGCCTCTTTGGGAGAAGCAGGCAGCTCTCCCTCTCCAGAAGCCTCTGGTGGAGTGGAATTGCAGCTGAGTGTCCTGGAATGAGTCCCTGGCACACTTGGCCATGGCCCAGCGCAGCAGATCCCTGGCAGAGGCATCCCCAGCTGCTCTGCTCCTGATGGGAACTGAGACCCTTTTTAGAGGTCATCACCAGCAGATTTGGTGGGACCAACTTTTCTGGCTCTCAGAGATGAGAAGCTGCTCTGTGACTGCCAGAAAATATTTAAAAACTACTGCCAAGCCCAGAAAAATCCCTGTCAGGGAGATACAGGACCTGTACAGGACCTGAGGTGGAGTGTGATGGAGACTCCCAAACTGTGTTTTTCTTCCATGCATTAACCAGAATACTTGGAAGAGAGAAATAAATTGGTTATGAAAATCTAAAGATCTTTGTTTAGAGGCCTTAGAAATTACATTTCTCAGTAATCTGGCTGGGCTCCTCTGCGAGGTGTAATTAGTCATTAGCAGCAGAGCAGATTAAATGGCAAGTTCTCCTGATGACCATTTAACATCCCTTAGCTGTTACAGCCAGAAATTCTGTTTTCCACAGCAATACTTTAATAAACTTTAAAACACAAGGTTGATCCAAATACTAACAAAGTGCCTAAACCCCCAGATTTTAGGTTTCTGTATTTGTGCCATGGTAAAGATTTCTGAGAGGCCCTAAAAGTGTGTGCACATCACAGTATTTACCAGATCCTTGTTATAAATCAATGAATCCTTTTAAATAACCTCAGGATTTTGCCAAATCCTGGCCCTTTTTTTTTGTCCTCTTCAACATTTGCCACCCATCAACTTAATTTAAAAATGCTCTATGCACATTTTAAATTTTAAATCACACAAGTTCATCACTTGAAGGCTGTTGGGAGACTGATAAATGTTTATCATTTCCTTTCTGTAAATAATAATAATTTTAAAATCCTGCGAGATCGCATTGGGATAACTATTAGTGCCCTGTTTTAAAGAGGGGAAAACATCATGATTTTTCCCAAAATTCCATATTTGAATTCTCCAGTCCCCTTTGGTTATTGCACTTATTTTTTTTAGCATTGCAGGAGTTTTTCAGCATCTTTGTCCCTATACCTGTGTGAATTCAGTGTCTTCACAGGATCCTGGCTTGGACCAAGGGTCAGGCTCGGTTTGTGTCCTGGTTCTGAGCGAGGTCAATAGTAGCAGTTAAAGAAAAAGCACTTCTCTAATATATATGGAATTATTTCATTCTAGTAGCTTCCAGCTTCTGGAATTCAGTAGTTTTGAGAGTTCCCATAATTTCTAGCAGACTAGTTTTCACTGGATTTGTCTAACCTCCACCTCGTAAAGCCATTTTTACTTTTGTCTGGTGTAAAAATCAGTGAATCCTGAGCCGAACTGCGATAAGTGAAGCAGTGCTTCCCACTGCTGCCTTGGAACACATTATCATTCCAGCGAGTGCCTTTGCTTATTAGATCATAAAAACCCATGGACAATGGTCCTCTTATTTTCCAATTATTTGTAATAAACATTTATCATATCAACCATCAGCCATTTTTTTCCCCAGCTGGAGGACTTTGTTTAGCTTTTCCTTGTGAGGAAGCCTCTCCCCTTGGGATGTTGTTTTCTCTGCCTTTTCTACTTCTGTTGTGGCATCAAACAGAACCAGAGAGTCTCAGGATGGTTTGGGTTGGAAAGAACCTTGAAGTTCATCTTGTTCCAGGCCCTGCCATGGGCTGGGATGACCTAAATAGGGTGACCAGAACTGTGTATTCCAAATATAACCACAAACCTGCACAGCACCCAGCGATTCCTGCCTTAATTTGCTTTCCTGACTTACTTCTGTCTTCATAATTCAGTATTTTCCTCCAAAGCCGCGTCCCCTGCTCCTTTGTGTGCACAGTGAGGGAAATCAGTCCTGACCCCACACTGTGACCTCCCTGTCCCCCACCATCGCTCGGCACGTTTGTTTTGTACTCTGCAGTAACCCTGCCTCTCTCTGCTCCTTCCCACATGGCTCCCAGGATGACAGCACTAGCCATAGTGACCACCAAGACCCCATTTCCTTAGCTGTGGAGATGGCAGCGGTCAACCACACCATCCTGGCGCTGGCCCGGCAAGGAGCCAACGAGATCAAGACAGAGGCTCTCGACGACGACTGATACCAAGAAAGGGGAGGGTCAGAGCGAGAAGTAACTTAGTTTTAGACGTAGCACCTTAGCAGACTTTCCTCGGTCCTTAATATGTGTTCTTACAGTATAACTTTGCAGTTTCTTGTACGTCAGTTAGCTGTTAGGGTCTTGTTCTGTGAAGATGGCATGGTGCCCTCAGCCTTTGCATATACTCTCTCAGTATTAATTCCCAATAAATAATCAATCAACCAACCAACCTCCCTCTCCCGGCCCCCAGTGGCTAGAAAGATAAAAAAAACAAAAAACAACAAAAAAAATAATCTTGCTGCTCTGTCTTAGCATTCAAAGTGCTTCCAGGTATTTTAGACAGCCCTCAATTACAAGTCTTAGGCTACACTTAAAATCTTGGATAACCTTAGAGATCGTGTTGAAAGCGATAGTCCGTACGCTTCCCCTTCCCCGAGACTGAAAGGATGCAAGCTGAGGTAGTGGCACAGGGTCGATGGACACCACATCGGGAGTATCAACAGAGAGTAAAAAGAACACTTAGAAACCCCACTCCAGCATGGGAATAAATGATTTCCAGCTGCAATAAGCCGTGCCTCACTGGTCATACAGTGACTCCGTTTACTTTCGGGTGCTGTGCTGAGAATGTCCATTGGAAACTCGTTCCCACATTTCGGTCGATGTTCACATATTCAACTCAGACATCCTCTGCTCTCACAAAGCTGCGTGGCTTAGTGGAGAAGTGCTGCCTTCTGCCTCTGGGACCGTGGTTGAAGCCCAGCCTGGGATCAAATGAAAAATGAGCTGAATGTCTAATGGACACCAGTCCACTTCTCAGAACCACTGCTCGTTCTTGGCACGGCTGGCAGTGCCTGCTCAGAAGAGGTCTAGACTCTTACCCATCTGTCATTAACGATTTCACCTTTTATTCCTCCTCTCTCACCTTTTCTGTCCCCGCCCTACTCCCCTCTCCACTTTGCCACTTTCGAAAGCAATGTTTTCCAGGAAGGTTGTTAAGGTCATAAAATGGGTGAGTGGATTTTTACACGTCTGTGTAAGTAATGCCTACGTCCTGACTAGCCTGAAAGGTTACTGGAGAATCCTACATCTGACCTTTGCTAGATAACCATCAGAGCATAAATAATTCTCCTAAATACGAACTTTTTTTGTTTGTTTAAAGGCAGGAGGATCTCTTACCTGAGAAATGGGGTGTGAATGTTTTGTGTTCTCTTTACTCTGTCTTTGTTAAGGTGTGAGAAAGCTATACTGCTACGAGCAATTTAATTAATAATTGGAAGCCATACTGATAATGGATGTGGTAATATTTGTAAAGCAAACCTACTCTAAGTAGCAGGAACTAATGGAATTGTTTTCCTTGATCATATGTAGCACTTTTGTTACTTTTTTCTTAAAGATATTTATATTTGATAAGTCTTTTTTTTATCATTTGAGAATTCCAAATACCAAACAGCAAACTTGCATTACAGAGTCACCCTGCGATCACCTTGTCATCTAGTATCTAAATGATGAACTGTGTGTGCATCTAAGAAAATTACATCTGCTAGCATTGTGTGGAAATGATCTCCTGGCATCCTGATAAAATGATATGTTGCTGCCGGTAAGAGGAAACATTTTGATGGAAACAGCACGGGAAGTGTTGGAGACGGGCAGGGCTGCGTTACATTAACAAAGAACAAATCACAAACCTATGGAAATTTTTTGTACAGAGATACATTTATGAACCTTTGCATAGCGTTTCCTCCACATTCCATTTTCTCTTCCCGCTTGGGTTCGTGTGGGAATAGCTTAAAAAGAAGGGAACAGCTCAGTCTGAAGGATGGGTTTCCCTTTTCTCCTCTCCGCTTCCGAGGCAGAGGGAGCGAAGGGAAGTTTTGCTGTTGCTCCACTCATTCTCATCCCTTCCTCCCTCTGAACTCCCGGAGAGAATCGTGACCCCCTCCAGGGTGGCTCCAGCAGGATTTTAGCTACGCTGAGCCCTCCGGATCAGCTCCCCCTCTGTCCCTCTGGGGCAAACTGGAGGAGATCTGTGCTCTCAGAGGGCACCGCGGCGCCGCCTCTTTGTCCCTCTGAAGATCTATAGGTAGGGCTTGGCCTCGACTTCCACTTATAGATTTCATTGGAAAATTTACGTGCTTTCCTTAGATATAGATCACTGGAGCAGAAGGAAGCCGTCTTTTTTTTCTGTTTTATTGCGTTTCTTGAGTAGGCGAATTCATGAGTAGCGTCAGGGTGGACTCAGGAAAGGCAGGGCTTGGATCAGCGACCATTGCACCACTGCAGTTATTTTCTTACTGCCTCTATGAATGTTTTGGTACTGAGGAGTGGAAGGATGGGGGAGAGCTTTTATTTCTATTTTTGCACAGCAGAATGATCGAGCAAACTCGAGCCTTAGTGGAATTTTACCTACTTACTCATTCCACAGTCACACACTGAGCTGACAAGCAACATCCACGATTTATAGTAAGGAGATTTTAATAATCGATGACCTCTTTACGTTGGGCTTGCCACCACCATTTGTTCTGGCTGTTTCATTTTAAAAAGAACAGACTCAAACTGTTGGACAGCTGCAATTTTAAAAGAAATATTGCTTACTATAGTATCTAAAAAAAAAGGGCATCGTTTGAGGCTTTGCCTTTTTAAAGCAATAGGGAAGAATAAAAATAGTATTAGAACTTCTGTATCCTGATTATAGGTTCATGTGATGCAGGATCAAAGTAACACCGCTGAAATTGTGTGTCTGCACCATCTAATGTAGAATAATCTGCTCTTAATTCTGTTTGTCACTGTCAGGAAGCTGCTGACATCACACACCAGTGTCTTCTCTGAAGGTTAAACAGGTAAAAAACTCCTTGTGAGCGACTGGAGATGGGCAGATCCTCCTGGGCTGTAGCTTCCTGGTAAATACCAAATTCCTGTTTTCCCACATTGTCATCTTAGCAGGGAAATTTCAAATAGCTGAGGAATCAGCCCCGTGGTTCCGTGGGGTTCCTGTTGGGGGTGTGTCTGTTCTGGCTTCTCTTTGGGCGTTGAGAGCATCGAGTGGGACCTCAGCTGTCCCCAGGGTGCTCCTGGCAGGCTGTTCCTTCATTGGAGGTTCCGAGTGAGCCATTTGCAGTTGGTCAGTCCCATTTTGGGCTGAGGTGGATGAGCTGTACAGGACAGGCGCTGGTGTGGCGGTACTGGAAAAAGTGATCTGAGTAAGTGAAAGAATTGCTGCAGGGCATGTCCTGGAATTCAGCCTTTCTCCTGGGGGTTTTCCACTATTTGGGAGTTGTCTTTGTCGTTCTGTCTGTGGGTTTCCTTGGGAATGAAGCCTGGTTTTTGTAGCGCCACGGTGGAGTTTGGTGTGGCCAGTCTGGAGTCGCGGTTTGTTCTCTGCGGGTTCCCTTGGGTGGCTCTGGTGGCAGATCTCAGCCACCTTTTTGTTGTGTGAACAGAGAAGAAGTGAATTTAGGAAGCTCCTCATCTGTGATGGTCACAGATTGCTTTTACCTTTGTAGAGTGAGTTCTGGCTGATATTTTGTCCCTCATAAAGTCCTTATACTTGAGTTGTCTCTTACCGTCTTCTTAAAACAACGATTTCTACCTCCGCTTCTTTTCTGGATTGTTTTGATGTTGGGTTTTTTCGGTTCCCCCACCCTTTAACCTGAAGTGTGAGATCCCAAATATTTGCAGAAGCCTTATGAGTTGATCAAAATCAGCAGATTTGATTTCTGTTGAGCTCTGTAGACGCACGTGTGGTTACAGTGAAATCCCGTGCTGGATGTGAGTGTGCAGTGCACCCTCGCAGCAATTAAGGAATCTCGTTAAGAGCCTTCAGGAGGTCATGGGAAGGGATTAATCCCCTCTGTCCATCGTTTGTGGGACCATTGTGTGGGCAGGATGGGGGAGATGAGAGGGTTGGAGCACATGTCACGTGCTGGGAGATTTCAGGAGCTGGGTTTGTCCAGGCTGGCTCTGGGGACATCCCAGATTTGGGATTTTCGCTGTCTTAGTAAGTTCCTTTTAACTTGGGGGTCCTGTGCAGGATCAGGAGTTGGATTGTGGTGATCCTTGTGGGTCCCTGCCCACTCAGGATATTCTGTGATTCCAGAGCAGATGGAGCCAGGCTCTTCTCAGAGATGCACAGGAAAAACCTGAGGGGCTTTGTTGCTAAAGTTGCATTACAGAAAATCCCAGATGGATATAAATACAAATATTTTCATTATAGAACAGTGGCGCAGAAAGGCAGTGAAATTCCCATCCTTGGGGATACTCAAAACTCCACTGGACAGGGTTGGATTGGAGACCTCCAGAGGTCTCTTCTGACCTAAATTAATCTCTGATTCCGTGCAGACCTGCTCAGGTTGAGATGTTCCCAAGTTTTGATTTGTACATGTTGACTTGTTTAAGGAAATTCTCTTAATTTGTTGAGAGTTTTTTCTGTTTTGCTGTTCATAAAAATTATCTTTTCTAGTCTGCTAATAGAGAGGAGCTTTATTTGCAGGGTCTGGCTCCAGGCTCCAATCAAGCCATAAGTTAGAGATTTCATTAATTATTTGCTCTGTTTACACAGTTCTTCAGGGATTTTTGACTTATTCTGTTTGTTTCATTGCCTAACATCAGACTGGTAAGTTTTTCATGTTTTTGTAACATTTGTGATTTGTAGATCAGTTTTTGCCTTCATTTGTGAAGATTTATCTTTGTCTTGCTGCTGTGAGTGCCAGTGAAAATTTCCACATAGCTGAACCTATTTCAGGAAAAGCTGTGGTTAACTCAAGCCCCATTGGTGACTAGTGTGATAAGCCAGAAATTTTGGGTCAGTAAATCACAAATTGGTGATTATCAGAAGCTGAAAGGGTTTGACTCGGGAGAAAGTCAGATTATGTACCCAGAAAGGATCCTCCTTTCCTTAAGTGTTTGCTGTTGGCCACTTCTAGGAAAAAAAAAAAAAAAAAAAGGTAGTTGCAAGAAAAAATAGGTTTTATTTTTCATATTAATAAAACCACTGAAACTGGTGTAAGGATTTTCCAAACTCAAACTCGCTGCCTTAATGCAGGATGTTGGTTCCCTGGGTGTGATCCTAACTGGAATCCAGAGCTGGGGTCACACTTTCCTTTGCAAATTACTAAATTCAGTGTGAGATTCTGCCCGTGATCCTGAGCTGTGGGTGTTCAGTTGGAGATGATTTCCAGCCCCTTCTCCCTCCTCTTTATCCCTGGAATTCTACTCATTTTAATTAATATTTTTAATAATGTTCCTCCTCCCACTCCAGCCCCCACGTCCCAGTGCTCATCAGCTCCTTTCAAACTCATTGTGTGATTACCAGTGAATTTTAGGGGTTTTTGTCAAAACTTTGCTCTTATTTTAGCCACGTTTCCCCACTCAAGTAGCTCTTGCACTCTTTGAAGTTGTTCAACTTGATGATATTATTTTCATCAAAGTCTTAAGCTTGTAGGCAATAATCTTTGGTTTGGTGCAGCTTTTGGCATTTGGCAGGAATCTTTTATTGGCAGGATTGGTCTTAAAATTGTCTGACACGTCAGTGACCTTAATATATGTTCATTGCATGGATTTTGTGTGTTTGTAGCAGCAGTCAGGGGCTGGATCCTGATCCCAGCCACTTTAATGGAATTTTGTGGAGTTTTCACTGTGATTCCTTGGAAGGGAAGGTTGATGGCCTGACCAAAAAAATACCTTGCAGTTCCCAAGAAGAGTTACAGAGACATTTCAACCTAAAACATTTCCCCTTGGGCTTTTGGGCAGCTGGGATATTTACTCAGGATGTTGGATCAGTTATTGGCCAAAAGGGATTTGGTACAGCCCTAAAACCTTCGTTTCAGCCTCTCTTTCTGGTGTCAAATTTATGGAGTTTTAACTACCTGATTGAAGATGTTGCACATTAACGAAAACCAGAGCCATTCTAGAGATGGCACCTACAAATCCAGATTTAAAATACACTGAAATTAGCTTTTTCCTTTGTGAGAAATGTGCTACAACTAGAAAGAAGAGCGTGGTTGGGTGTTTTGAAGACTGTCAGTAAGGTGTCAGCGATTTGATGTTGGGTTTTGTCCAACAAATGTAAATCAAATCAAATCAGTGAAATTTTATCTCAGCGGCAGCAGTGAGGCAGAGGGAGAAAAATTCTCTTTACTGAAGACTTTGTTGCTATCCTTGGCCCTTAGGTTTTGCAACTTAAAAATAGCCTGGAATTGTTTGTTTTTGTGCAGTTTTTATCAGAGAATCATGGAATGGGGTGAGTGGGAAGGGGTGGGGACACCTTCCACTATCCCAGGTTGCTCCGAGCCTTGGGCACTTCCAGGGATGAGGCATCCACGACTGTCACAGAGCTAGAAAAGGATCTGCCATTTGAAACACAGGGGAAAACTCACAAAACATTTTCAAAGCCCATTTTAATCAGGCTGATGCAGAAAAGGAACCAATGGGTTTGATGGCTGTGGTGGAGCTGTGGAGCTCTTCCCCATCCTTTCAGGAAGGTCTGGAGCGCTCCAGCCAAGGAGTGAACCGAAGCATTGAGCTGGTGATGAGCTTTGATATTTCTGTATGTACAGAGCATCCCTGCCTCAGCTGCCTTGGCAGAGCCTCCGTGTGCCATTTTTTCCCTCTGAGTGCCATTTATTCCCTCCGTGCTCAATGGCAGCGGGTGTGTTCCGCCGATCAAAACACGCAGAACACTTGTGCTCAGTCCTTTCAGCCTGCAGCCAGGGTAATTGGGATGGGCAGGATAAATGCATGGCACGGTGGCAGTCAGAGTGATGGCAGCTCTTTTGAATGGCTGGGTGTCCCTGACGTGTAATTAGCGGCTTTACAACAGCGCCGATTGGCACGGCCGTGATTAAAAGGATTTCTGTCTTTTCTGGGATTGAAAACAGAAGATCTCCCGCCCCCTAATTCTCGTTAATTCCAGTGTTATTAGTGACACTTGGAACACAGCTCCTCTGTAAACTTAAATAATGACCTCGATGAATGGTGACTTCCAACAGCAGGGACTGAACCCAGTTCAGTTTTCTATGCAAAGCGCTCCTCCTGATTTTGTGTTCCTCAATCCACGTGCGTGTCACTCCCAGGGAGTTCGGGACACAAAGAGGACATTTGGTTGTGTGACAGCGTGGGGACAGATTGCCCAGGGCCTGGTTTGGCTCTGCTGCCTCATTGTGGAGTTGTGGAATTGAGGAGGATGAGCCTTGAGCTCCACTGGACTCACCCCACGTTTTCACCTGTCTGCAGCTGAGGGTTCCTCGGGGCAGGGAATGTCCCTGGCTCTTGGGTGCCACCCCAAATTCCTGTTTTTGGAGCAGGGAATGTCCCTGGCTCTTGGGTGCCACCCCAAATTCCAGTCACTTGGAGCAGGGAATGTCCCTGGCTCTTGGGTGCCGCCCCAAATTCCTGTTTTTGGAGCAGGGAATGTCATTGGCTCTTGGGTACGACCCCAAATTCCTGTTTTTGGAGCAGGGAATGTCATTGGCTCTTGGGTGCCGCCCCAAATTCCATCACTGGCTGTTGGGTGCCACCCCAAATTCCAGTTTTTGGAGCAGCACTATTACTCACTGGCTGTTGAATGCCACCCCAAATTCCAGTCCCTCGGAGCAGGGAATGTCATTGGCTCTTGAGTACCACTCCAAATTCCAGTTTTTGGAGCAGGGACTGTCCCTGGCTCTTGGGTACGACCCCAAATTCCTGTGTTTGGAGCAGGGAATGTCCCTGGCTCTTGGGTGCCACCCCAAATTCCAAATTTTGGAGCAGGGAATGTCATTGGCTCTTGGTTGCCACCCCAAATTCCAGTCCCTTGGAGCAGGGAATGTCCCTGGCTCTTGGGTGCCACTCCAAATTCCAGTTTTTGGAGCAGAGAATGTCCCTGGCTCTTGGTTGCCACCCCAAATTCCCAGTTTGGAAGTCTTGTCAGCACTTGTTTCCACATTCTCCTCGAGCTCTCTGCTCTCTCAGTTAACACAGTGCAGTGATATGAGCTAATTCCCCTTTTTCCTTAAAAAAATCTCTAAAATATCCTGCAGCTGGAGAGTTGGCTGGACTCCATCCTTGCCCTTCACCCACAATATCTGGTGGTGACCCAAAGTATCATAATTTTCCCCATATCTGCTGCTAGATTCTCCAAAAGCATCTGCCTTAGGGTGTTCTGTGCCTTTTAAATCTGTTTTTGTCTCTTGGCCACTGAGCACTGCAGAGCCTCTGCTCCGTTTTTGCCCCTGATTTCTTGACCAAATTTTTCCATAGTGCCGTTCTCCACTTCCCAGGCAAATTTCCACTTTTTTTTTTGGCCTGTAAAGATGCTTAGAGGGACTCTGAGTCAAATTCAGTAAAACTAGCAGGTTCCTATCACCAACAAATCCATGAAAGGATTTAGGAACTTCCTTAGGCTCTTATTTAAATCTTCCAGTGACTTTTCAGCTTCTTTGCACTGAAATTCTTGTGATTTCCAGTTCAGAGCAGACCTGTGGCCGTGAGTACTTCAGTTCTTCTCCACTAAACTCCCAGTAGCAATGGGAACAACTTCTTTTTTAGAATATACATTTTTAGATATTCACTTTCTGCTGTCGCTGGCCTCAATTCAGCTTCCCGTCCTCCTCTCCCTTCTCCTTACCTAATTAAAGTCTTCCATGTTATGGCAAGATGGCATATGTAGCTTAAATAACCCACCTCTTTAATTAAGAGGTTGGATTCAGCCTTCTGAGATATATTTGACATCATTTGAGATTTAAAAATACATTTTACTTACACAGTTTATCCGTCAGATCGCTCAAGGAGGGCAAAGAGATAATGAAAGTAAATTATTAATTAATATTTCTCACCCAGTATATTCCATTAAGAATATTAAGCATTTATTCCATTCCTCAAAGCATGTTTGACTTTGGATATAATTTTTTTTTTGAGTCTTCCTGCTGATGAAGTTGCTGCTCTCTCTCTTTGACAGGGCTGTAGGATGGGATGGAAAATATCCTTCAGGAGCTCCCCAGAGCCAGGAATTCCAAATATCAACTCACTGCCCGGGTTTTCCATTTCCTTTATGCCTTGTGAGCAGATCTTTTCAAGCCCAAAATGCCACAGGCACATTCAAGCTTTTCTTACCTGGAAAAGAATTGATAAAATTAGTGAAATGAATGAAAACAGCAGCAGGAGCATCTCCACTTCCAGGGGATGGGATGGGATGGGATGGGATGGGATGGGATGGGATGGGATGGGATGGGATGGGATGGGATGGGATGGGATGGGATGGGATGAGTTTGGGTTTGGAATGGTGAAGGAATTCCAGATGTTGCTGGGAGAGACCCAGGGGTGTTGCACAGAATTTGGAATTGTTCCTGGAAAAGGGGAAACATCTTGGGATCTTCAGTGATGAGAGAATTTGTGGTTTAGGAGGTGTTAACTGGAATTTGAGCCGTGCTTTTCTGAGTTTGTCCCTGAGGGTGTTCAGAGAATCCCAGAATGGTTTGGGTGGGAAGGGACATCAGATCCCATCCCATCCACCCCTGCCATGGCAGGGACACCTCCCACCATCCCAAACTGCTCCAAGCCCTGTCCAGCCTGGCCTTGGACACTTCAGGGACCCAGGGGCAGCCACAGCTTCTCAGGAATTCCATCCCAGCCAGGAATTCCTTCCCAAATCCCATGTCTCCCTGCCCTCTGGCATTCCCTGTGTCCTGTCCCTCCATCCCTTGTCCCCAGTCCCTCTCCAGCTCTCCTGGAGCCCTTCAGGCTCTGGAAAGTTTCCCCTTTTGGTTTAACCAAAATTCCACACGGCAGGAACAGTTCCATCCCAGCAGTTTAATTCACCACTTCCTTCCTTTAGAGCTCTTTCCTTACACAAATCCTCCTTCCTTTAGAGCTTTTTAAGTCTCAGTCCTTTTTCTCCAGGGCCTCAGAGGCAATAAATGCTGTTGAGATGAGGGAATGTTAATAAATCCGTTGGATCTATGTGATAAAATTTGTAAAGAGTGATACAGAATAGAGAGACGCTTTCAATTAGGGTTTGGTTTGGGGTTTTATTTTAATTTTTTTTTTTTTAATGAAGTAGATGGAATAGAGAGTTTGCATCAGGATTGTGGGAGGCCACCCAACATTCAGGGTCTCCTTGTTAGGTGACAGACTGGTCCCTTCTGGCCTTAATTGTAAATCTATGACTCCAAAGAGATAAACGTGTCTTTTACCTTTAGAACTTGTTCAGAATACTGAATAATTTATAGAGATTTGAGTTCTGGAGGGGTTCTCTGCAGCAAGAACTTTCCATCAGAGAACACGTCGTGCCTTATGTCTCTAACCCCAGTTCCACACAATAAAAATCTTGTCCCATTACCCCCAAAATTCAACATAAATAGAACTTGAGCAGTGACAACCATTTCTGATTTCGGATTTCCACAAATACCATTGTCAGAGGGCTTCAAAAAATCCCACAGGCAGCACAAGTCCTGTTGTTCAACCGATGTCTCCTTGTTTCCTACATGGAAAATTCCTTTTAGGAATTCCCGTGGAGGGTCTGAGCTGTGCCTCCTCCAGCTGCTCTGAGCCATTTGAAGTTGATTCTTGGTACGGAATTTGTCGTGTGTTGCTTTCCCAAATTTCAGCACTTCTCATAGAAATAATTTCTCTTCCATGCAAGCTCCTTCACCCCCTGATAATCCTATTTTACCTGATTTGCCCATGGTTTTCCTGTTCTGAAGTGCTCTGACCTAACCTGTTGTCCTTGCAGCCTCCAAGTAAGAGATTTTTATTGTTTCCACCCTAATAAAAGCAATCCAGTGCAGGGCAGAAGCTTCCAGACTTTCTGCTCCAGGGTTTCCCAGCTCTCAGACCCTTCTCCCTTCCCTCCTTGCAGTTTGGATGATTAGAAAATCACAGAAGTAGTAATTTTTAAGTATAATAATTTTTTTTTAATCTTATTACTTGGACTGTCTCTTTTTTACTGGGAAGATTTGTTTACTGGGAGCCATTCCCCTTTCCTTTGGCCTTTTAGATGGTGCTGTATCCATTACTTACTTGAAGTCGGGGTATATATGTAGAATAAATAACACTTTTATCTACTTTGGCCACTTAAGAAAAGCTCATAAATTCAGCCAATTTCCAGCAGGTTCTTCCCTTGCACCATCCTGTGTGAAATAAGGAGGTTGGACCGCGGAGAGGGACAGGGTGGAAGCGTTTTCTTCGTGGAATTATGGAATGGTTTGGGTTGGAAGGGACCTTAAAGCTCATCCAGTTCCTCCCTCTGTCATGGGACACTTTCCATTGTCCCCCCAACCCCCCTCCAACGTGGCCTTTTTTGTTACATTTGATTTTTTCTCACCTTATTGTTGGAACCTTAATTGGAGCAGTGATTTTCCTGCTTCCCACGTGGGTGTTTGGGATTTGCACAGCTTTCCCTTTGACACCTCATCCACCCATCCAGGGTTAGGGATCACCCACTGCAGCCACAGGAGCTTTTTGTTGTTATTCATTTGGTTTATAGTTAGGTTTAAAGATTATTGGAAAAACTTGAACTCACTTTTCCAAATGAAAAATTAAAAGTGAAAGCAGAGCTTGAATTTTGAGCTTCCTGTCTTTCAGTGTCATCCACTGAATTTCCTCTTTCCTTTTTTTTTTTTTGGCTTCTGTGTGAATTTGGGTGTCATCTTGAGCCTTGTGCTGACCTGAAGCCGGTGAGTCCTTTCTGTCAGAGCCCTGTTCAGTCTTTGGGGATGGACAGATTTCCCATTCCATCCCCCAGTACAAACCCAAAAGCAAAGCCCTTTTTCCTTGCTTTTAACTCCAGGAATGTCCTCCTGAATCTCCTCAAAGCCTCCCTGGTTTTGCTGCCAGAGTTGTGGGTGGTTGTGGGCAGCACTTCCCCCACCAGCGCTGCCCCTGTGTCCCCTCAGAATTTGGGTGCTGTAGGATGAGGCGATGGCACTGTGCCCTTCAGGATAATCCAGGAGGAACAGATTGAAACTCGGGTTTCTGTCCAAGGGTGACAGTCAAAGTCAGCTGTGGCCGTGGGGAGCACTATTTTCCTGACAAATTGCCTTGGCTGTCTTCCTCTTGGTCTTTATGATCTTCCCAAGGCTGCTGAAAGCCCGGGAAGTGGGAGATACGTGCAGTACTTCTGTAATTTTAGTTTTTTCTTTTGTTAGTGTCAATTTAAAAAGTGCCTAAGTGAGGAACAGGACTTCGGAGTGAGCTGGAGGAATAGGATTAGACCTCATTTCCCTCTTAAGAAAAGAGCCCTCCCTGCATCCCTGTGCACATCCCTCCAGACGAGTCCGGAGCCTGGCACAGCCCGGCTGGAAAATCTCCCTGTCCCCCTTGTTCTCAGTTTTTTGGGGTGGATCTCATTTCTCAGCCAAACGTTTGCAATCTCTGATTTGGGGTGGATGGCAGAGAGGGGGGAAGCTCGGATGGAATTGGGTAGGAAGCTGCCTCTTGGATTGCAGAGCCAAAGAGCTTTGTGTGGTGAAGATCTGCCCCTGGAAAACCAGGTCTGGGTGGAAAAAGCTTTTCTTTTTTCTTTAATCGCCTCTTTTGGAATCACAGAATGGTTTGGGTGGGAAAGAACCTTAAAAATCATCCAGTCCCAGCCCCTGCCACAGGCAGGGACACCTTCCACTGTCCCAGGTTGTTCCAAGCCCTGTCCAACCTGGCCTGGAACATTTCCAGGGATGGAGCAGCCAAAACCTCTCTGGAATCCCAAAGGCAGTTTCTTCCTATAATCTTCTTTATTTCTAGGTTTATCATAGTGGCACCTGCTAAACATTTTGTCAGAATAATCCTAACTATTGGCAGGTGGTTATAATTTTTTTAAAGGTGAGAATTCTATGTGGGTTTAAAGAAAAAAGGGTATCAGTGATAGTTTAAAAAATTGCATTAAAGGAGGATTTCTTCTGACCAGAGTGAAAGGAGGTAACAGAACACTGTGAAGGTGTTTTAGTACCACTTAAGGGTTCAGCAAATGAAAGCAATCCGTGTGTAGATGTTTTATTTTTCATTAGCAAGAAAACGTTTTCTTGAGGTGGGAAAGGACTGTTGGCAAGGAAAGCTGTGAGGGACATCTCTGCAGAGAGCAAAACTCAGCCTCTAGGGGGTGGATGGGTGTGATAGAAACAGTGATCCTGTGGGAATCCATTGCTGGGGTCCCGATGGAAATCGGGACATTCATTTCCTGATGGAAATTGGGACATTCATTTCCTGGTGGAAATGGAGCCTGTGGCACACACGGCGCCCCTGCCCTGCTCCGAGCTGCCTTTCTGAAGTGATCTTTTCCCTACAAAGTGCTTGTCGCTGGCAGGGCATGTTGGTGACCGGAGGAGCTCAGTGCCACCCCACAGGCGAGGGGACGGCGGAACGTCCTCAGAGCCGCACAAAACCAGAGCAAAACCCCAGCCCAGGCCGGGGACTTCCCCCACGTCCCAATTTTGTGTGTCCTGACTTTGTCCCGCCGTGACCTCGACTGGGGGTTGGCTGCCAGCCCTGCATCTCCTCCCTGGGCTGGGCTGGCACAGCTCCTGTCACCTCCTGCCACCACACGGGTCAGTGACAGCCAGGACAAGCGTGTCCCTGTCCATCCCTCCGTCGGCATCCCCGTGTCTCATCTGCTGTAGGTGTCCTGCCTACCTCGAGGTAGCCATGGGCGTCTGGAGCGGTGTGCTCACCCTCTGGGCAGCTTTCCATGAGCACTAGCGCACACACACACTCACACTCACACTGGAATGTATATTCTCCTCCCCCCCAGCCCCCGAATAACCTCTTGACCTGATCCTTGCTGTAGCCACCACCGACTCCTCTTGCAAATTGGATGCTGCTTTAAATGTGAAAACAAATGTTCAAGAAGCTATAAAAAAAAAACCTGAATGAAAGCTAAAGCTGAATTTATAAAGCCTTGTTGCATATGAGCCAAAAGTGCAAAAAGCTCTATATAATGAACTAACCTGCCACTCATATAAATATAAATATATATAAATATATTAAAATCAGACTGTTCTACAAAATTGTGTATTTGTATTTTTGTGTACGTACAATTTTCTGCTAAGCAGAAGGAGGATGTAGTATAGGATGATGTGAGAAGAGATTTTGTTTAATCATATTTCTTTGTTACTTATTTTTGTTAACATCCAGATGCCTGTCTTTGTCTTATGTGTATGACACTGTTCCAAAGGTGCAGTATCCCTCTCCCGCCCGTGCGTCCGACCTCCTTCCTCCACGGGAATGAGTCAGGTGATGCCCATCATCATCACCATCACCATCACCATCATCATCATCATCAGACCCTTCAGATCCACCCCGGTCCTGATCTTAAGGGTTGGTGGTTCAGCTTAAAGATGAGATGTTTCATTTTCGGGGCGTGCTGTGTCGCTGCTCCTCATCCTCAAGTTGAATATTCACGTTCTGGTTGATTCCTCTCCGTAGTTGTTACCTAAACACATGTGCTGCTGGTCCTCAGCCTGACATTCTGGGGGGAAAAAAGATGGATTGGATAGGTTGGGAGGGAAGATGAGCAGATCCTCATGGTGGGAAGATCTTCATGGAGAAGAAAGTGCAGGGGAAGTGCCGGGGGTGACCTCAGTGACCTCACCAGGGGATGGAGGAAGGGCCACGGGCACCTCGTGTTCCCCACGAGGAGTTTGGGGGAGTTTGGCAGGAAGGTTGGGGTGTGCTGGGTTAGAACTGTCGCTGTGTCCCTCAGGAACATCCATCCCAGCATCCCTGGTGGCTTTGGGCCACCTGTGGCCCCTTGCTTTGGGAGAGTTGGGACAGCCTTGAGAGGGCTCTATGCACTCCCCAGGTGAAGGCACTGAGTGTTCCATTCCAAACTCTTCTCCCCATCACTGCCTTTATCTGCAAGGTGCCGATGGCTCCTGCAAGGAGAAAAGGAATAGCGTGGAACACCTGAGGGCCCCTGGTGTGCTTGGGAATCATTTATCCATCGCAGAGAGCCATCCAGGGAAGGAAAGGGCCAAAGAAGTGGATAAAAGAGGATGGAGGTGATGGAAGTTCACCTTCAGTCCCACCAGAGCCTCGAGGAAACTGGTCCAGCCTCCATCCCAAATGCAGGTGAGGGTCAGTGTCCATCACACCTTCCCCTGGGGGCAGGTGCTGCAAAAACAAACCATCAACCTCTCCCCTTGTGCCCTATTTTTGGTTTTTCTCCCTTTTAAATGTAATCCCTGTCTTTGTTAGAACCGACCCGTGGCCCGGGGAGAGCGATACTGCACCTTTACACGTAGGGCTCATATTTATAACAATGTGTAATGACTGTAGCAAAAGTCCTTGTTTCTGTATGTGAATGGACAGAGAAACAAGTGCTCTATTGTATTGATTAAAATAGTTCAAATGAGTCCTGTATCATTGTATCTCCTATTCTGGATTAGTGCCTTTTGGACAGTAGACTGTTCTGTAATTAAAATGTAGTATAACTGCTTTTTTGTACAGTTTTGTTTTAATAAAACTTTTTTTTAATTTGTGTTTATTTTAGTATTGTACCTATTAGAAAATAAAAATGTATAACTCAACACCGACCCTTTTCTTCCATCATCTTTTTTGTGCAGAGCTTGGGTGTGAGACCTAAAACGTGTCCTGAGAAATAAGTTAATGTAGAAAGTTTTTATTTGTTTGGGGAAAACGGAATTCTTTGTGCACTCCCTTTTTGTAAGGACGGTCTCTGGAAAGGATGAAGGTGGTGGGACACGATGGTGGAGGATTTGAAGCAGTAGAATCACTTGGCGTTTGAGCCGTGGGCTGATTGCAGAGACCTTCTGGGGCTCTTTCCACTAAAACATGTTGAGTTTTCCCTCCTTTGGGGTTTTGTTTGTCACAGGTAAAGATCTTGGTCGTACAATATCCTTGGAGATGGAGCCCTGCCCTTTGGAAATGTCCCCCACCAGGCCTCAGGAAGGGCCCTGGGAGCCAAAAATAAAAAAGTCTCTTGCTCGAGCAGCTGAAGGTCTGGAGGGAGCAGACTTTGGGACCACTTGGGATAAAACCAAAAAACGTTGTATTACTGAGTAGAGGAGTAATTTTGAGAAGCCCAAGGCAGGAGGGGCTGTGGTCACCCTTTGGTCCTGGCCTGGGTGGGCTGAGCAGCTCGGGGTGAGTCTCAAAGAGGGTTTAGGGGGTGGGTGGGGAGAAACTTCCTCAAAATAGGAAGAAATTCCTACAGGTCATGTGGAAGAATGCGCTGGGTGGCAGAGAAGTCACAGGAACTGATTGATTGAGTGAAAGGGTGTCCAGGTTCTGCCATCCTGGTTAAAATTAAAATCAGGATCTGCAGCTGGAGCTGAGCAGGGTTTGCTCAGGATGGATCCCCAAAACAACAGGGAGGGCAACTCCGGCAGCATTGGAGCTGCGGATGATAAAAAATAGACTTTGGGGGTGGAATTGCCTTTCAAACTGCTCCTTGTGCCTCTCAGCCATACAGAGGGGATGAAATTTATCCTGACCCTCCCCATCATCAGCTGCCCAATCTGCTGTGTTTGCAGAGGGCATTTTCTGGAATCCCAGAATTGGGAATCCCAGTTTGGGCTGGAAGGGACCTCAAAGCTCATCCAGTTCCATCTCTGACACCTTCCACTGTCCCAGGCTGCTCCAAATTCCATCTAACCTGGCCTTGGACACTTCCAGGGATGGGGGAAACACTTCCAGGGATGTCTGGGCAGGTGATCCTGGATGAAGCCCACTCCTTTCTTCACAGCTGAAAACCAGGAATAGAGAAAAGCTCCACTGGGAGATGTTTAAAAAAAAAATAAAGAGGAACAAACCCACACTGTGCTTTGCAAAGAAGCTGCACTCCCAGCCCATTTTGTGTCTGTTTTGGTGGAAAACCAGGGAAAAAACAATTTATCACAGGTTGGTGTCCAAAGGTGAGCAAAACCCCTCAGAAATCTGCCCAGCTCCTCTCTCCACTCAGGGGCTGTCGACTCATGTGGCAAAGTGCTGGAAGCCAAGCAAAGCCAATGGAAGCAGCACTAATTTGAAGGAAAACAGGGAAAAAACTCTGTTCTTTGTTAGTTTTCAGGGGTTTTAAAAATTATTTTCCTGCTCATTTTGATGGGAGCCTTTTCAAGGCAGCTTTGGCTGGAGAACAGAACGTGGCGGCGCGGCAAAGGTGCCACAAGCACCTTCCGGGAAGAGCGAGGTTTGAACAAAGTGACGCCACTTCAAACGGCTCCTGTGTTTCAGCCAAAGAGGTTTTTTTTTTTTCTTTCAGAAGGTAAAACATAAAAGTGGCTTTAAAGAAAAAAAAAAAAGCTGTTTTGGTGTGCTGATTGCAAGACAGCGCCGATAAAAATATCCTTTGCTCGCTGAGTTTCAGTGGGGATGTGGGGGATCAGCACAGCGTTTGTTGCTTTAAAAAAAAAGCCGAGATAAACTAAAAAAAAACTCCACAAAATAATCCCAGTCAAAGCCTGCCTGTTGTTTCCAACACGAAGCTGCATTTGGGAGAGAAATGGTGCTGAAAAAGGGAAAGGCAATGGTGTGGACCAGGGAGGGGATTTCAAGGACAGCATTAAATGTTGTGTCTCGTCACCCCAAGGCCTTTTTGGCTGGCAGGGTTGGTTGTGGCAGCTCCCTGAGGCACTGAGCTCCCTGCAGAGAACCTGGAGCAGGGCAGGAAAGTCCCCGGGATCCTCATCCCACTGTGGATATCAGGAAAAAATTCTTACCCAGAAAGGTGGTGAGGCATCGGAACAGGGCAGGAATCGCCATCCCTGGAGGGATTTAAAAGCCACGTGGATGTGGCACTTGGGGACGTGGCTCAGCAGTGGCCTTGGCAGTCTTGGATTCTTTTCCAACCTAAACCATTCCAATTCTAAACACTTTGGTGCCACTGACTGGAACAACAAAGCACAGAGGCCCCAGCTCTAAAGAAGATGTTTATTCAGGTCCTGCAGGCGGCATCGCACGTATGATACAATATTACAGTCATTTAGTATGGTACAGAAATAATTAAAAACTTTACAGCTCATTACAAAGTCTCTTTGGATTTCAGCTCATTTAAAGTACACGGAGCCCCTGGCAGGGACACTCGAGCTGGGACAGGCTCCCAGGGAACCCAAAGGGATCGTGGTTTGGGAGGAAGATGGAGAGGGCAGAAACAAAAATAAAAATGGGTACAGGAGATGGAGGAACAAGACACTTGATGGGGACCCCGCTCGGGGCGCTGTGTGTGTGACCAGCCCACACCGTTCCTCGCCGCCTCATTCCCCAAAATCCAGGCACCCCGAGGCTGCCCGGGCTGCTGGCCCCGGGATAAGGCACTGGGAACACGAATTTTGTGCAAAGAGCTGGAGGAAGCAGTGGAGAGACCGCGGGAGCATCCCCAGGGATGAGACTCCGGCGGTTCCGCGGGGCACGGACAGGGCCGGACAACGCCCAGGCCCTGCTGGGATGGGGTTCCATCACTCTGGGGAGGAACAAGGGGGTTCTTCCTCATGGGAATTTCCACCCCAGCCACGGACAAAACCCTCTGCTTAAGGACCCGGGCGCTGTCACCACACAGAATCTGTTTCTGTTCGTTTTCCTCAACTAAACATCATGGAACAGAGAAGAGGCAAAGCCCTCGGGGTGAACAGGCTTGATTTGGGACACGGAGATCAAAACACCTCAAGAGCTGAACCTAACACGGGAAAAAGGCCTGGCTTGGTTTGAGAAAACCCCAAGACGTCCCTCTGAGAAGCCTCCTCGAGGCTGGCTCGGTGTCAGGGTCACCCCATGGGGAGGAGGGACCCCCAGGGTGGATTTGGAGCCTTTCCCACCCACCAATTTCCAAGAATCCCAGACCCACTCACAATTCAGGGACACAGCCAGCAGGACTGAACCCCCAGGAGACGCCGGAGATGAGACACTCACTACAAATTACACTTTCCTGCATTAAATACTCTCTTCCCTGTATAAAGTGCATGAAAAATCTTGGGGAAAATATGCATAGCTATTCACACACCAGCCTCAGTGCTGGGTGGTTCCAGTTAAGAGCACCTCCTCCTTTAGGCTGAGAGCAGAGTTTTTCTAATATTATCAATAAAAAACATATATTATTACCTTCATGATGGTTTTTACCTCTTTTCTGGCTTAGCTGGTGTGAAGTAAGAGATGGCTTTGAGCAGAGGAATGTGCACTCGCTGTGCCAAAAATTTGGAAAACACCTTTAGAAAAGACCTCAGGGGCCCAGGAAAGTTGGGAGGGAGCAGGAGAGAGTCGGGGAATCCTCCAGGAACACCCTCATGGCCAAATTTGATGTGTTTGGCTTTGTGGTGCCTCAGGGTGATTTTAGGGTGGAATCTGAGGAGAGGTTTAATTTCCAAAGTCAAAGGAGATGGTGAAAACCAGGAGAGCTCAGAGCAAGATCCACGAAGGCACCACAGGCTCCTCGTGCTCATCCCCATGGGATTCCTGGAATCATCCCAGCCCTACTGACCAGATTTGCTCCCAGGGTGAGTTATCCCAGAGGAGGCAGCGGGTGAGGTCTGCTCAAGCCATCCTTCGCACCCCTCACGGTTCCACAACATGACTGAGGGCGGAAGGAGAGGGAATCCAGCCCGGATCCACCGGATCAGCCTCCGACCACGAGTCCCAGGAGGGCAAACACCAAAACGTGGCCAGAGGAGTTCATAACCAGCAGCAGAAAAGGGGAACCATCAACCTTCTGCTCCTCCCTTCCCTCCTGGACACCTTTCCGTGGATCCTGCAGAAATCCCAGACAGTGGTACAAGAAAAGGTTTCAAAGGGACTTGGAGGTTCCTCCCTTCACATCTCCCCCAAAGGGGCCACCGAGCAAGCACGGAGGGGTTTTAAGGACATCCCAAAATCAAATATCTGAAATGCTGAGACTAAAAACACACAGCTCCGGGGAGGGGCTGCTTCACGCAGGCTCCTTCCGGCAGCACATGGGAACAAAGTGCAATTAAAAACACAACCAGGGAGGAGTTAAGAGAACCAGCAAGGCAGTGTAAGAGGCATCAAATTAATTAGTGGGTGGTCTTTCATCAGCAAGACTCCTCAGACCCCAAAACGAAGCGTTTCATTGCATGGGTTGTGTCCATAAAACCGATTTTAATTTTCAAACCCGGGATTTCGGCATCCGAATTCGTTGCCACCAAATTCCTCCCCCATCGCGGCTTGGATGGACAGGAGCTTCGTGCAAAGGAAAAAGAGGGAAAACTGTACACTAAAAATATCTTCAAAAAGCTGCTCTGTACATTTTATATTAAGATTTCTCGAGGAAAATTTAGGGAACACTGAAACTACTTACACTGAGCTGGAAGGATGTATGAATCCCTGGCAGTTCTACGCGGGCTGCATCGGAACCCAGCCCGCTTATTTCTGCTACAGATTAGTTTCTATTTTAATTTTATTCCTTCTGCATAAATGATATTAATTACAGTAAATCAGCATAATTATCTCCTTCACTAAGCATCCCTATCTCCTTTGATGCCAATGGAGCTTTCCCTTGGACCTCGGAACCAGATGGTTAAGGCACTTAGATACCCACGGGCAGTGACTGGAGAGATATTAAAGTTTAATCATTAATTTAGCATCCTAAATAGTCCCCACGTAGCTAAAACATCTATTGCTCAGGCTGTCCAATCCCCCCGTGACGACTAAACAAGATATAAACAGCTCAGGATAGAAAAATCTGTGGCTTTTCAGGATTTGATAGGAAAATGAGCGTCGGCTGATCCGCGCACGGACACACGGACAGGGATTCGTCCCCTGGGCCACAGGCAGCTAAAACCCAGCCACAAATAAAATCAAGTTTTATAAAAGCCAGCCCAAACTCTTTTCCAAGAGAGAGGCTGGTTTTGGGGACAACAGAGGCACCTCCTCGGGGTCAGCGCTCAGGATGGTGCTGGGAGAGCTCCTCTGCACAGCGCCGGGCGGGGGATGATTGTAAAGCGCAAACATTTCATGTTTTAAGAGAATAAATAAAAATAAATAGACTGGATTGATCCTGGGACAAGGACAGCGACCCCTGCTTGGCAAAATTCCAAGTGTCTCCAAAGGCTGGGTGGGAACAGGGAGGCTGGATTTTGACATCTCTGCAAAAATCCTCTTGGCCCAGCAAGGGGAGAGCCAAGGAGAAGGTGCTGCCACTCTGGGGCAAGTGAGAGAGGGGATCCTGTCACTGTGAGAGCAAACATTAAATGGATCAAAAACAGGACAGCGCCATGGGCTTTCTCCCATTCCCAACAAACCAGCTGGAAAAACCATGCTGACTTCCTCAGGAGATAATGGGACAGTAATTCAAACAGGCACGGGTCCCAGCCACGTAACCCAAGGGCTGCTGCTTTTATAAATGAAGGGACTTTGGGGGTTATTTATTCCCAAATGAAGTTCTACTTTCACTTCTCTGCCTGTCTGGAATCATTCCCACCCTGCCTTTCCACCGTGGATTACGTGGCACTGACACAGCCCTTAGGGAATCAGAACAGAGCTGTCATTTTGGGGAGGTTCTTCAGGAATTGCCCCGCGCACCGAGGGAAGGGCCGGCGCTTGGGGAGGATTTTGTGGCTGTTGGGAAGCTGTGCCATGATTTGACCAATTTTCCTCGGGAAGGAGGACGAGAAGGAGCTCATTACACCCACCCACCGCACGCTGCCGTCGGGCACCCCTGGAAGCGTCAGGATTTGGGAAACGAAGGATCCAGCACCACGACAAGGCAAAGCGTTATCATCGTGTCAATCACCCAGAGCAGAGAGAACAAACCCTTCATTAGTGTTTGCCACCAACCAAGTTGGGATGGTTGGATTCGCTTCCCGAAGCCACCGGCTCCCCCGGCCGTTCGCGGGGCTGGGATGGCTCAGTTTGCCCAGGATTTCCTGTTCTCCGCGTTTTTCTGGCTCTTCTCCAGCCGTAGCGTGGCTCCTCCTTCCGCCTTGGCCAGGGCTGTGAGGGAGGCCAGGTTGGAGGCTGACCCCGAGAAGTTCCCGCTCCTCCTGTTCTCGGCTCCCTGCAGCCTGAGGCCGGAGCTGCGGCGCCGCGCCGCCGCCGTGGCCTTGCGCACCCTGCCCGGCTTCACCAGCAGCCCATAGCCCGGGTTACACCTGAAGTACTGCTTCCCTCCGATGGAGCCGTCGTTCTTCCCTGGGAAGAGAGAATCTGGGAATTACAGGCTGCTTCGGGATGGAAGGGAGCTTAAATCCCATCCCATTCTGACCCCAACACCTCCCGCTATCCCAGGGTGCTCCAAGCCCTGTCCAGCCTGGCCTTGGACACTTCCAGGGATCCACAGCTTCTGTGCCACCCTCCCAGGGAAGGAATTTTTTCCCTACAAAATGGATTTTATTCCGTGCAGATTGGTGCTGCTGCACCCAGAGGAGGCCAGGAAAAAAATGCTGAGAGGGAAAATGACTGTTCCCTAAAAATACTCCCTGGAGGTAAAACTTCCCTGCTGAACCCCAGCTCTGAATGGGACACACCACCTTGTCCTTCCTTCCCACCTGCTATTCAGAGGTTTGTAATTTCTCCCAAAATGGTAAATAATCGTTCCATTAGTAAAGGTATCAAGAATGAAGGAAAAATAGACATTTAAAAGAGCTTTTGGCTTTCTGCACCAATGCTGAAGTTGAGGATTGTCGCTGTTTCCATGTCACAAACCCTCCATGGAACAGGAAGGATAATTTCTCAATGCTGACGCTGATGAAATCTTTCTATTTCCCCTTTTAGATAATTTAAAGTTCTCAGGACCACTGTTTGCTCCCACCTGTAAAGGGAACGTGGGAAGATCCAACAGCTCTTTAAATGACATAAAGTCACCCCTTTCGCTTTTCGGGTGTTTCCTTCTCCCTCCCACCATCGCCGTGTTGGGTCCAATGTACCCTCACGTGGCCTGGACTTGGATTTCCATGCCCTTGGAGTTCTATCCCTGTGACCAAATTCCCCAAGCGGGGCTCCAGTTATGCTCCAAGAAATCAGGGTCTTAATCCTTGTGGAAACAGAAGGGGGAAAAAAGAAAAATCCCAGGGACATCAGCAGCAGAGCCCTCAGCAGGCCAAAAATCTCCTGACTTTTCCATGGAAGCTGCTGCTCACTGGGATGTGCAAACAGAATCAGCAGCGGAGCAGCCTGACAGAGGCAAGGTGACCTTCCAAAACTGAAATGAATCTGTAAATATGTATTTATTTGTTCAAATGAGGCGCAAATTCGGGACTGAGGAACTGCTACAGCTTTCAAAAGGATCAAGAGCTCCAGTTTGCTTTCCAGGATGGAAAACTCCAGGGAGTTTTCTGAAAGCAGAAGACACTGGGCAGCTCAGCTGTGATGAGCACACGGTGCTCTGGATCCTGGACAGGGTTCTGCTGGATGAGCTGCTCCAATCCCAGGGAATGGGAGGAGGGAGCAGCGTGGGCTCCCTGGGATGTGCTGATTCACCACCCAGCCTGGGAATGCTGCAGCTTGGCTAAAAGGATTGGAATAAGGAGCTTTACGTGCCCTGGGTAACCCAAATCCTCTCACTGTCACTGTGCCTCTCCTGGATTCCCCCAATCCCGCCTGCTCCTGGAGACAAATCCCAGGAAAGCAGAGGAAATTCTGGAGAAAAGAAATCCCAGGAACACGCAGAGGAAAGGGGCTGGGGAGCCTGGGATCCAGCAGAGATCAGATCCTAGCCATCATCTTCCTTCTGTGCTGGGACATTCCCACATCAGCAGCACAGAACGGGAGCAGCCTCCCCAGGAACTGCTCCCCGCTTTCCAAAAAATCCTGGAAACCCAAAATTCTGGGAATTCCATAGCTGTGCAGGTAACAGGCAGGGATGGTAAATAAACCTTAAATTATCTGTATGACCTAGTGATTAGTGGGTGATTATTTCACACTGTTTTTCATATATATATATATATATATAGGTGTGTATGTATAAAAATATATATACATATATATATATGCACTATATATACACAGAGAGAGAGAGAAATAGTCTTTTGCAATTTTAAAGCTTACTTTGAAATAAAATCCTATTACCTCTTAATACCTATTAAGAGACTTTGCAACTCATTTAGCCTAAATGTCCCTTTGAGCTAAATCCCACAACTGCTGTTGTGCTCTGAACACCCTTATCCTCACAGCAGAATTCCAGACAGGAATCCTAAGGACACAAGGCCTGTCTCGTACAGCTGCTGCTTACCATGGAACAGGAATGCTGATTCCTACTTCAAGCATAAAAACCCAAAGAAATGACTGAAAAGGGACAGTCAGGGATCACAGAATGGTTTGGGTTGGGATCTTGAAGGGGTTGGAAGTGAGGTTTGGAAAAAGGTGACAGCAAGAAAGACCTTTTACATTTCCCTTTCCAAAATGCCTCCAGCAATGGGTCATAAACACCCAAAAATCAGCTTTAGGATGGGACACACTGGCTGCTTCCCACCTGATCCAGGGGATATTTTACCTGAAGGCAAATCCAGCTCGACACCAACCCACGTCCCCTCCTGGAAGTCTGTGGGGCCGATATATCTAACAATGCCCGTCTTATTTGTGCCAACGGTGACATATTCTCCCTCTTTCAGCCACTCGGGAATTTCGTTGCCATCTTCAGAGTCGGAAATCACCTCCATTTTCTCCTCTGCCACCTCTGACCCGTTGTGGTTCAGTCCCCGGGCGACGGACGTGCTCTTTTCTCCTTCCTGCTGCTCCTCCGAGCTCGGCGAACTCGCGGGGTCTGATCCCAACATGCTCGTGAAGGATTTCAGCTCCGACGTCTTCACCTTCTGGATTTTGAAGGGGGAGGCCGCGGCGCCGGGCTGCTCGGGATGAGCTTTGGGAAGGCCCAGCTCTGAAGGCCCAGGAGTCGTTTCCTTCCTCCTGCCTTGCCCTGCTGCCTCCAGGGATTGTCTGGATATCGACTCCTTCAGAGCAGAGGTAGAGAGAAGGGGTTTTGCCTCAGTGGCTGTGGAGGTGTCGCTTCCCTGCTCGCCGGGGAAAGCAGCGCAGGCCTTCCCGTTCACCTCGGGGCCTTCCCTCGGCCTGGCGGCAGCACTCGGAAGGCTGAAGGAGGAGGGATTCTCCCTCTTGGTGCCCACGCAGCTCTCAGCGGCCCTGTCCGAGTGTCCCTGCACGTCTGAGGGGACCTGAGCCCCCGCGGGGGCTGGGATGTCACTCCCTGAGGGTGCTGGGCCTGCCGGCGGAGCCATGGCGTCGCTCCCTGCCGCCAGCGCCTCGGAGAGCGTGGCCGTGGAGACGCTGTGGGAGAAGTAGCCGCTGGAGGCTTCGCTCAGGGGGCTCGGGGGTCCCTCCTGGCACTCCTGGGCCTGGGGGTCCCCCGTGGGCTGCTGCAAAGGCACTTTGGGTGTCTTTTCCAGGCTCTTGTCTGCCTCGGGCGTCTGCGCCGCAGTTTCCTGGGGAGGCTTCGCTGTGTCCTCCTGGCTCATCTGGAACAGAGGAGAGAGGGAATGGGGGGCTCCAGAACATCTGGGCTAGAAGTGCAGATCCAAACAATAATAATTCAAAATATTTAGGCTAAAAGTGCAGATCCAAATAAAAATAATAATAATAATAATCATCATCATCATCATCATCATCCAAAACATCTGGGCTAAAAGTGCAGATCCAAACAATAATAACCCAAAATATCTGGGCTAAAAGTGCAGATCAAAATAATAAAAATAATTAAAAAAATAATAACAATCTGGGCTAAAAGTGCAGATCCAAATAATATTAATAATCCAAAATATCTGGGCTAAAAGTGCGGATACTACTACCAATAATAATTAAAAATGTCTAGGCTAAAAGTACAGATCCAAATAATAATAATAATCCAAAATGTCTGGGCTAAAAGTGCAGATCCAAATAATAACAGTAATCCAAAATATCTGGGCTAAAAGTGTAGATCCAAATAATCATCACCATCATCATCATCATCATCATCATCCAAAATATCTGGGTTAAAAGTGCAGATCCAAATAATAACAATAATCCAAAATATCTGGGCTAAAAGTGCAGATCCAAACAATAATAATCCAGAATATCTAGGCTAAAAGTGCAAATCCAATTAATAATAATAATAATAATAATAATAATAATAATAATGATAGTAGTCCAAAATATCTGGGCTAAAAGTGCCAATAATAATAATAATAATAATAATAATAATAATAATAGTAATAATTCAAAAATATCTGGGCTAAAAGTGCAGATCCAACTAATAATAATAATCCAAAATATCTGGGCTAAAAGTGCAGGTACAAGCCCCCTGGGAAGCCCCTCAAAGCTCTGAGCTTATCCAAATCCCCGTGTAGGATTCAATCTCCGGGAGATGGAAGCTGATCCCGAGTCAGCCCTGCCAGGCCGGGAGGATTGTCAGCTCCCTCCTCCCATTCATCAGGGAAGTGTCAACCCCGAGAAATTCGCTCCCCAATATTTACTGAAAAATTATTTATATTACAGGAACGGTCACTCGCTGTTTGAACAGCAGGATTTATACGGAATGGGAAGCAGCCGTGATCCATAAGTCTCTCTCAGTTATTTGGCTTAGCTCTCCTGGTGGATAAATCATCCCTGTGCACCTAAACTGTCATTTCTGTCCCCGTTCCCAAATGCCATTCCCACCTCGGTGCCGCCAGCACCTCGCGCTTCCAGAGGATGAAATTAACTGCACCTCGTGAGATTAACAGCCCATTCCAGTGATGTATTTCTTGGCTGTAAAGTTTACTAAATCTGATAGATCAATATCTTTTGCCAGCACATGTACTCTAAAAGATTAGGATGTCTCTAAATCTCTTTGGGAAGGAGGGAGGGAGGAGAGTGCTAATGGGAAGGGGGGAAAGAAAAGAAGAGGTTGGAGAAGGGCAGATTTGAACAAATCCTGTCTCAGGTGAACATTTTTGTTTATTATTCCCCATTTTGTGATTTCTCCCATCTAGTGGTTAAGTGTCCCGAACTCCAGGATTTTCAGCTTATTCCCAAGTGCTTTTCTACTGGAAACATAAGCAGTGTTTCAAGAAAGGGATTTGCCTGGATTACAGGAATTGCAGAACCAAAGGCTCTCTACTGCTAAGTGAAATATAATACAAAAAAATTTATTATTTCAATATTCCAGCAGATTAAAGCCATATTTTTCACTTCCTGATGGCAAGGGCGGTGTCCATGTGGAGTCGGGAGCTTTGCTCTTTGTCTGGATTCTCCCTTTGGGTAACACAGAGTTTTCTAAGACAATAAAAGCACAGTGGGATGGGAGGAGGCTGATGTGCTGCTCAGGAGAACGAAGTTCTGCTGAA
The DNA here is from genome assembly GCA_036630365.1 of Acanthiza pusilla. Taxonomy (NCBI): domain Eukaryota; kingdom Metazoa; phylum Chordata; class Aves; order Passeriformes; family Acanthizidae; genus Acanthiza; species Acanthiza pusilla. The sequence goes on along the minus strand of JAXCHO010000099.1, from coordinate 6,386,948 downwards.
AAGTGGGAGATCACAGGGCCTATTTTCTCTCCAGCTTAGCAAGTTTTTCCATGCTGATATCACAGCAAAAACAGAGAATTAAACCCCACACTTGGAATAACAGCCGCGTCCTGCTCACAGACACTGTCAGAGGCTAGAGATTCTCCTTTTAAAGCAGCAAACCAGCTGAATTTCAGCTAATTAACCACTAATGCTTTCAAATATAAAAGTGAAACCAGGAATGGGAGAGATTTTAGCAGGACCTAAGAAAACCCAGGCTGCATTTCACTGTCTCACGGCGAAGCAGCAGCACAAGTGCAACAGGTTTTGAGGAGTCGATGCTTTGGCCACCCCCGGCAGGTGAATATAAAAATTGTATCCTAAATAAAAGTTGTGAATATAAAAATGTGCTCACCTGTTTGATCCTTGCAGCACTGGCATCCAGAGTGGCCGACTGAACCATAATTCGTGGGACAGCCTGGGGGGAGGGAAATGGAGAGAATTATCCAGTGAAAGGATGAAATATTGTCAAAGTGGTGAGTGTTAAAGCTGATATTTGAAATTTTGGGATCCTAAGCAAGCTTTTGTTGGGGAAGGATGGAAAACTAAACTGGTCTTTCAGTACTTAAAAGTGGAGTTTGTCAAAAAAAGAGGGGGAGAGACTTTTTACACAGGCAGAGGGAATAGCTTTAAGTTAAAAAAGATTTACGATGGATTTTAGGATGAAATTGTTCCAGCACAGGGTGCCCAGAGAAGTTGTGGCTGCCCCTGGACCCCTGGAAGAATTCAAAAACCACGTGGATGTGACCCCTGAGGACATGGACTGGTCCTGAGTGTGGGGGTGGTGCTGAGTTATTGCTGAATTTGATCTTAAAGGCCTTTTCCAACCTTTAGGATTCCATGATTTACTCCTTCTCCATCTCTAGTCTCTTAATTCGGTTTAGACCTGAGCACGATTGGTTTTAACTCAAAAAGCACAGCAGAATGGAGGCCTTTTCCAGCCTTTAGGAGTCCATGATTCGCTCTTGGGACTCCTTCTCCATCTCTTAATTTGGTTTGGACCTGAGCACGATTGTTTTAACTCAAAAAGCACAGCAGAACGGAGGCCTTTTCCAGCCTTTAGGATTCCAAGATTTGCTTCATCTCCATCTCCAGTCTCTTAATTCAGTTTGGATCTGAGCACGATTGTTTTAACTCAAAAAGCACAGCAGAACGGAGGCCTTTTCCAGCCTTTAGGATTCCAAGATTTGCTCTCAGGACTCCATCTCCAGTCTCTTAATTCAGTTTGGATCTGAGCACGATTGGTTTTAACTCAAAAAGCACAGCAGAATGGAGGCCTTTTCCAGCCTTTAGGATTCCATGATTTGCTCTCCAGAACTCCTCCTCCATTTCCAGTCTCTTAATTCAGTTTGAATCTGAGCACAATTGGTTTTAACTCCAAAAGCACAGGCGGAATGGAGGCCTTTTCCAACCTTTAGGATTCTGTGATTTGCTCTCAGGACTCCATCTCCACTCTCTTAATTCGGTTTAGACCTAAGTACGATTGGTTTAACTCAAAAAGCACAGCAGAATGGAGGCCTTTTCCAGCCTTTAGGATTCAATGATTTACTCCTCCTCCATCTCCAGTCTCTTAATTTGGTTGGATCTGAGCACGATTGGTTTAACTCAAAAAGCACAGCAGAATGGAGGCCTGAGATCCTCTTTTCCAAGAGGCCATTCCCACCACCTTGGGACACGCAGCATTGGGGAAGGAGCTCCAGGTCCGTGGAGAACCTCGGGGAAGGGAAGCAGGAAGAGGAGAAAAAGGCTGGAAGGTCTCTTTAGCACTTTAAATAACATTCAGATTTTCAGGGAAAGAGCTCTTTAAAGGAGACATTCCACAATTTGGGAGCTGTCTGCTTTTATTCTTTTTTTCCTCCGAGGGACTCAAGAATTCCTTCTGTACAAGTACACAGGCAGTGCTCAGCTCCCAGAAAAAATGATTCCCAGGATTGAAAATCTGTTTAAAGCACTGAAACCTCCCACGTGAAGAGTAAGGAATCTTCTCTTTAATTCCCAGGAATAGGACTAATCTTATCCCCAAAGGGAATCAGCATGGGAGAAAAGAGCAGCTGTTATTTATACAGAGATCATCAAAAAACCAAGGTGGTTCAAGGTAAAAAATAAGACAAAAGATGGACAAAACCCCAATGGGATCACAGTGGACCGAAATATTTTTTTTAAAGACATTAAAACAGTAAAAGGAAGCAGGAGAGGAGGGGTTTTTGCTTGTTCCTGAAGCTGCTAAATGAAAATTCACCGCTGGAATGGGGTTCAGGACATATGGGCTCTGTTTTGGGTGCACAAGTTTGAGCATTTTGAGATCCTCCTGAGCTGTGGCTCCAGGAAGGATCAGAAAAAACCAATGTGCAGAAACCCTGCAAATTTTAGGTTTTATAAAATTTGTCCAGCTTTATTATCCAGAAATAAGCACTCAGAGTTGGAATAGGGAGAAGTATTTAAAGATATTTCTCAGTTCCTTTGATTTCCTTTTCTCCCCCTAAATAAACAGATGAAAGTGTCTGTTTGGGGTTTTTTATCTCTCCAAAACCTTCATTCTTACTGAATGGAAGTAAATCCACAAAATCTAAAAAATTTACATTTTTAGCCTGCAAACCCACAAAAAAAATCTAAAAATCCAGTCGCTATCACATAGCAAAAGAAAAAAAAATTAGGCTTTAATGACTCCTCATCAAGTTCTCCTGAAATGGTGAGAGATCTCCAAACTACAGCAACTTTGCCAAGGAAAGTTTTGAAAAACACAGAGAAAAAAGCAAATCTTGGTGCTGACAAGAAGTAGAAGAGCAGGAACAGCCTCGGAGGGGCAGCAGGGGCACCCCAGGAGATCTGGGGGTGAAGTGCAGCATTTCCTCGGGGAGGGAGGACTCTGCAAATGAAGTGTGGGACTATCTGGGAGGACATCACTGGGTGAGAAGTGAATCCAGAGCCAAATTCTATCATTAAATGTTTGTAGATGGTGACTGTTAAATTCGAGGTATCCATTTATCCACTGGCAAAACAAATCCCCTTCCACAGGTGAGGATTTCTGGCAGAACTCCTTCACCCAAGCTGACCAAACACGGAGTGAAGGAGAACATGGAAGAAATTCTTTTAATTCCCAAGAGCTGCTGCTCTGTGCAGGGAGGTGATGAGGACAGAAAGAACCTGGGTGTGTGCACCACATCCCAAAATTCCCCCTGTGCTGGGATGGTCCCACAGCTTGGGCAGAGGGGAGGGGGCGACTCTCAGGTGTGGCCCCACCTGCAGAGCTACCTCCAGATCTGGGAGCAGGAAGGAGCTGGAGCTGCTGGAGAGAGGCCAGAGGAGGCCATGGAGCTGCTCCAGGGCTGGAGCCTCTCTGGAGCCAGGCTGGGAGAGCTGGGGGTGCTCACCTGGAGAGGAGAAGGCTCCAGGGAGAGCTCAGAGCCCTTCCAGTGCCTAAAGGGCTCCAGGAGAGCTGGAGAGGGACTGGGGACAAGGGATGGAGGGACAGGACACAGGGAATGGCTTCAGACTGAACGAGTGGAGATTTGGGGAAGGAATTTTTCCCTGTGAGGGTGGTGAGGCCTTGACACAGAATTCCCAGAGAAGCTGTGGCTGCCCCTGGATCCCTGGCAGTGTCCAAGGCCAGGCTGGACAGGGCTTGGAGCAGCCTGGGACAGTGAGAGGTGTCCCTGCTGTGGTGGCACTGGATGAACTTTAACACTGAACCCAAACCATTCCATGATTCCACAGTGATTCCATGAATTTTGGTCTCTAAGAGTGCACATTTTCTGGTCACTGAGAGGTCACTCTGCACACTCTCTGAGGTGACCAAAAGAGAGGCCAACCTGCCACGCTGAGCTTGAAGAAAAAAAACAATTTTGTGCCTCTTCCCAATTCCAGAGGCACCAACATTAATCCAAAATCCACCGTTTTCTCATTCCATATATTCCATATATTCCATATATACATAATGGCCACCTCTTCAGAGAGCTCAGCAGAACACATTTGGTATTTCTGTGCCATTAAACACTTTCTAAAACACCTCTGGTGCTGGGGACTGATGGCTTCAGTGCTAAGCCTTTGATTTCTGTCACTGCAATGAAAATCCTTCAGCATTAACGCCCAATGTGCAGGAAGTTCAGTGGCATTTAAGGGAACAGATCAGGCCAAAAATGACCCTGGCAGCTCCAGGAATGGTTTAGCCAATCCTAAAAGGATTATCCCAAACTTCCAGTGCTCCTCTCTTTGCTTTTCCACCACCAGACAGAACTCAGGGACTGTCCCACCGACATTGTCATGGTCCCATCCCCATTTAGCAGGAGCTGCTGGGAGCTTCTGCAGCAGGACATAGCAATTGCTTCATGAAACAAGAGATTTCAATCACTTTGGGGCACTCAGGATTCAATCCTTTCACAAGAAATGCAGGGAGAATTCCAAATTCCCTAGTGCACAGCCCAAAAAAAGGAATAAATTTTTTAATGTAACCTTCCCCCAGCAATATTGTTCTTGGAAATTATTTTGAAATTGAGGGCCAAGTCATTTATCACTCAAATATAAAATCTCCAGTGCAAGTTATCAAATCTGATATCCAGTGCAAGTTAATTTGTTGGGGTTTTTAGTGTTTGTTCATTTTCTTCTCTAAATACACTCTGCATTTAAATATTAACCCAAATATTTCAATATTAACCCCAAACCCCTCTTATTCCTGTGTGGAACGCTTCACTCTGTCACAAGACTTCAGAATCCCCCATTTCTAGCATAATTTATACGAAATTAACCACACCATTTTCTCTGCAGCTAAATTGCTTAGTTTCTAGGTCCTGGCAGATTAAAAGAGGAATTCATCCCCATTTTTAAATTAGTTCATAGAGAAGTTTGAGAGGTTTGAAACTTTCGAAGTCGGTTTTCCACACTCATTCTCATCAAACACTGTTTGTATTTGAGGATGAGAGTGAAAACTGAGCTGGGAAAGAAATCAAAACACCAACAACTGAGTCACAAGGAGACACACGAGCTCTGCTGACTGTGGCATCCAAATGATTTTTTTTCTTGAAACTCTGGGGAAAAAAAGCCTTCAAGATGTTAAAGGAGGCTCTCCAAGGCCACATTATTTACATTTGATTAAGAAATGTCAGTTCTAGCAATTATACTGTGCACCAGGCCCATCATGGAACTGTTATTTTTTAATGGACTGCCAGAAAAAGGGTTTTGTCTATTTAGAAAGCCTTTCATTAACTGCATTTCATTAGTTTTTAAGATTAATTTCTATGTCTGCATCAGAAGGTGGAAGGCAAAGGAGTGAGAGCTGCCCTCTCCATGTGGCTACAACATAAAGCAAAAATGAATGAAGTGGAAATTCAAAGAGTTTATTATGATTTTTTAAAAATGAATCTGTGACTCAAGATCTCTCTCTTAAGCCACGTGCTAAGAAAAAAAATATCTGAGCATCCAACAAGATTCTCAGACAGGAAGGTGACCAAAATAAAATCACCAAATTGGCCACAGGAATTTTCTTCTGCCACAGCAATGTCAAAAAACCTGAAATTTCAGATGTCCATTTTTAATGTCAGCACCCAGAGATGCCCTGAAATGTAATTACACAGCAGGCCCTGAAAATCCATGGGAAAAAAAAACAGGGAAAGAACAGGAATTCTGCTTGGTGCACACTGGGAAAACCTCAGCACGGTGATAAAAAAGAAGAGTTTCAATTCCTGCATAATTAATATAATTAAGCACAGAGAGATGAAATTCTTCTTCTCCATCCACCATCCCACTGTGTAAAAATAAAAATATTTTGCACAAGGATTTTAAACTTTTCCTCATCAGTCCCAAAATCTTGCACTCTCGGGTTCTCAGCTTTTTAAAGAGTAGCCTGGGAAAACAAAAAGCAATTCCAGCCATCGAGAAAGGTTTAAATCGTTGGCTTTTTTTTTATTTATTTACAGACTACTGGCAATTAATTTTAAGGCCCCAGATAAAGGAGAAAATAGGCATTTTCTAACTTTAAAGTATATAAACAGCTTCATCAGAACCCAATCTTTTAGGTACATAAACAGCTTCATCGGAAGCCGTTCCGCGAGTTACATAAAGAATCCTATTATGCCAAATTAATTCAATCTAACTAATTAGAGAGCAGGAAGTTCTTTCAATTATTTTATGTGCTGTCTGAGAAACACACTTGAATACGAGAGCAGATTTCATTAATTGCGGTTCATTATTCTCCAGATTAGTTACTAAACTTGCAGCAGAAGGTCAAAGACAGCAATTTTGTTCACTGCCACCACCTTGACTGGGATGTCTCTGCTTTATTTATTTTTTTTCAGCTCAAGAAAGGACTCTAAACAAGGGAATTATCACTTTGTAAAGATAATTTGGTGCGGGCTAGCTCACTTTAAGCAATGGGCAGGATTGAAATAAAAAGCTGCTAAAATGATTTAAGAAATGTGTTTTTATAATGATCTGATCTGATCTCCTTTTTTACGGAGAGATTTGGTACCACACCCACTTGGAATGGTCACGGTGAACTTCAACTTCAAACCTGGAAAAAGGTTAAATCCTGCTCAAAATGATGCTCGGAAGCACAAAAATCACCTTAGCCCTGAGACCCTCCTGACAGGGAGCACCAAAACACATCTGATGCTTCTACAGAGCTCCACAGGCATTAATCCTCAGAATTTAACTGAGAATTGAAAACTGAACACCATGGCTGGGCCAGGCAGATGGGCAAAGATGGCTCAAGGTGGCTCAAGATGGTTCCAAATGGCTCAAGATGGTTCAGGATGGTTCAAGATGGTTCAGGATGGTTCAAGGTGGTTCAAGGTGGTTCAAGGTGGTTCAAGATGGTTCAGGATGGTTCAAGATGGCTCAAGATAGTTCATCTGCACTTCTCCAGGACAGGCTCAAGTGACATTAGGTAATTAAGAACTCCCAAATAATGCAGCCTGACTAGAACTTGGGCATTCTCTTCTCACATCAAATGGATCTGCTTAGCTTTTTTGTATTTCTGTTCAAAAAGCTGTTGGTACAGAACAGCTCTTCTGCTTTTCATGGGATCGTGGGATATCCTGAGCTGGAAGGGACCCAGCAGATTATTGAACCCCTGGCCCTGCACAGACACCCCAACAATCCCAAATCCCAAATCCCAACACCCCTGGAGCTCTGGTGGCCTTGGGAATGTCACCATTCCCTGGGGAGCTGTTCAGTGTGAAACATAGGGTTTTCTTTTAGACACTTAAATGTAGAGATTTTCGATAAAAGTTAGTTCCGTTGTAATCAACTAGAATAGAAAAAGATGCAGAACTCAGCTAGAAAGAAATTAATGATTAAGTGCAGAGTAGCCTTTGATTATTTGATATTTACTCAGCTGTGCTTAGAATAGAAAATTAATAATCTTAAGAAAAGAAGTTCAAAGGAGAGCCTAGACAGTTACAAATTTTGTCCAGATGCAATAGAAGAGAGCATTGGGAGTTTTCCAGGGTCAAATGTATTGCCAAAAACCAGCAAGGTAAGAAGGTCAAAGTGAGGAAGATGAGTTTTACTTCCTCAAAAGCAGCCCTCAGACCCAATTCACGACCCCCGACCCAATTCCATTGCAGGAACTGCGCATGCTTAATGACTTTTTGCCAATTTCCATACAAAGCAGGGAATGGGAGGTACTTATGCTATGAGTATGTATCTGTATTTTAAATATGCATTTTTGTTATAGATAAATAAGTTCTGTGTTGCATTGTTACTTGGGAGCTGTACCTTTGGGAGCTATCCCTGCAGCTCAAATAAACATTCACTTTCTAACCTTAACAAGTTAGAGAGTCTTTGTCAGTCTCAGGTGGATATTGATATTAGATCTATATCCGCATTTTAATAATTCAAGTGCCCCACCACCCTCTGAGAAAGAACCTTTTCCTCAAATCCAACCTGAATCTCCCCGTATCTCATCCTCCAGCCAGGAAAGGATGATTCAGACCCTTCCATTCGCTTTGTCACTTCTATTCCTGAGCCCTTCTCTCCCAAATTGTTTCCAGCAACAAAACTCCAGTCAGATTCCTTTGCAACTAAAGCCAGAAAGTCCTTTTGGCTTTGCCTTCCTTATGAATTTGTAGTTTCCCACCCACTCCTCCCACCCTGCACGTTCATTGACATCCCCTGCCTCTGTGCACTGAAATTCCCTTCTCCCACAGACCCAGAGGTGCTGTTCTGTGTTCCCTGGGGCTCAGAAAGCTCATTTTTGTGTCCCCTCCAGGTGCCCAGGAGCTCCTGGCTGCCTGCCTGGCTCCGGCAGGTGAGTGATGAGGTGCTGAAGGCTGGCAGTGACCCCCCATGTCCCCCCGTGTCCCCTGTGTCCCTCAGCCATCCATCAGCACCTCCAGCCCCATCCCTCTGCCCACATTTGCACTCTTAGAAAGATGCAGCACGGGAGATTATGGGATGGGATATTTGTGATCCTCAAGGCAGACCTGCTGCAGCGGCACCTCCTTATTTCTGTGCTGCACAGGAGAGGCTGCAGCTGATCCTGGGGCAGTTTTTTTGGGTTTTTTCCTCTTTTCTGGGCACCTTTCCTTCAGATGGGATTAGGAAAACATTTTTTTCCCCAGAGGGTGGCGGGCACTGAACAGATCCCAGGGAATGGTGACATTCCCAAAGCTGCCAGAGCTCCAGGAATGTTTGGACAACAGGAACAGGGTGGGATTGTTGGGGTGTCTGTACAGGGGTGTTGGGCATTGTTGGGGTGTCTGATCAGTGATCCTGGTGTGCTCCTTCCAGCTCAGGATATTCCATGAATCCCTGGGATTTCTAACATATTTCCCTATGAACAGAGCTGCAAAGAATCTGTGAAACCTCTCGAACCAGGGAGTTGTATTTGCCACACAACTGATTAGTTCCACTGCAAAACCTAAAAGCAGAGAATAATGCGAATATTTCATTTTATTCCACAGATCCAGTGGGTGTGGAAAGCCTGGGTTGCTCTCCAGTGCTTTAAAAGCATCACATATTCCTCTTATTATTTAAAAAACAAAGCATGAATTACATTTTCCCTCCTATTAAAAATCACGACCTGGTTGCCTTTCCATAGTAATCCCCAAACAAATCCACACAAACGAAAATCTCATTAAAGAGATGTCTCTGCAGTTGAAAACTTGATTTCTAGACAAATCATCCACGACTGATCTTGAACAGGAAAGGAGTGGGAACAGGTGGTTAGACTAGAGGCAGGAAATGAGGCCTCGTTCCTCCACTCAGCTCTCACTGATTCACTGAGGATTCAAGAAGGTGTGAAAGGCTCTCACGGCAATTGTAAGAGCACCTATTTGCATCTTTCCATACCCAAATGCCTTTAAAGAAAGCCACCACCTTCATTTGAATTCTCTGCAGTTCAGAGAAGAGGAGGTTTGCACAATTCCAGCCTCGACACGAAGAAAATGGAAAATGAATCCCCAGTCAAGCTAAAAATATTTTAAATCTGCCTCCTTATTTGTGCTAGATGTCGTAAGTCACTTAAAAAATGTTTTTAAGTTATTTTTGCTCTATTTATTGAATATTTTACTGTACTTCTACTATGTCAAAACAACTTCCTGCAGTTCTGGGATGTTCTTTAACAGCAACTTTAGTTGTAGCAAACAACAGAACAGAAAACCTGGATCCAACCACCAAAAAAAGGAGTTGTTTGGGGATTTTAGGGTTTGTTTTGCTTTATTTTGAGCAAGATATTCTTTAAAATGTTTGTCTGCATGGCAAAAGGTGAGGCAAAATCTGAGTTAACAAGTTTCCAGAACTCCAGGCAAGGTGAGAGGATGACAGCAGAGCCAGCATGGACAGAATGGGCTCCCACAAACTTTAACATAACATTTGGCTCCAGATTCACCTTCACAGCAGTTTGTTAAACCTTCAAAATTTACCTTTCTAAAAAATTCAGGTTTTTCTACTTAGCAAAATTTTCTGTAGAGAAATATTCCTTTATAAACAAGCTACCGCCTTGCAAATAAAGGAGATTATATTATTTATGTATTATAATAATTATACTTATTATAATATATAATACATATAATATATAATATATTATATATAATATATTATATATTATATATTATATCTATTATATATAATATATATTATATATATTTTTATATATACAATATATATTATATAATATATATTATATATTTTATATATACTATATATTATATATAATATATAAAATGTATATAATATATATAATTAATAATTATATAATTTCATCTGGTATTTTTTTAAAAGAGAGGAGTGTTTTTTCAGTCAGCTTGACCACGCATTGACTTCTGCTCAGAGCACAGAAGCAGGTGGAGCTTTGCAGGAAAAAAAAGAAGAAGAATCATCCAGAAAAAAAAAAGGAAATCAAATGCTTCCCTGACACTTGGAATAGAAAAGAAAGGAAAAAATCAACTGCCCCAAGTGCACAGGAAATGTGACACGAGATGGGGCGAGGGCTGGGAGGGGATGGGATACGAAACAAGGAATCCAAAATAGAATTACATTCTCCTCCTGGCAATCCACAAACAGCACCAAGTGCCCTCCATAAATTTCCCCATTGTTGCAGTGAGAGGGAAGCCATAAATCTCACGTGGCACTCCCAAAAAGCCAAGAGGGCTGAGTGAGTACCAATGAGCATCTCTGGGCAGGATGGGAATGGATCAGAGGCTCTGCTGTGCCTAAGAGCTTGGTTTGCTCTGCAGCAGCTTATAAAGCAGCACTCAGCAATATTGAATTTCAGGGCTGATTGAATGCTTTACCTGCTGGGCGAGGGGAGAGCTCTGCCTGCCTTTTTTCTCGTCTCGGACAGGGAAGAGAGACTTCAGCAGCTTTGGCATCTGAGGCACGAAGGACTTGACAGGATTCAGGTAGGAAGCAGCCAGGCTACCAATACCTGGTGGAAAAAACAAGATTAAAATGTTAAAACAGTTATTCTAGGGGAAAGGGGAAAAAAACCCCCAAAGCTGACCAAACCCTTCTATAAAAAATGTAAAAAATGGTTCTTTTTAGTCTGAAATTACTTCGGTGGTTGAAAAATTAGCCAAGGAAAAGCACTCTCTGAGAGCAGCTCGGCTTTGTGTGACACTCAGGGACTTCATCAGGGACTCCATTCCAGTTTTAGGGAATTCTCTGAGCTGTGGGAGAGCCCTCACCTGCATCAGGAGAGTGGTTCTGCTGCCCAGAGCCCGGCAGGGAGGTACGAGATGGACTAATGCCCCTACTGGAGTTTGTGGCACCTTGGGACACATCTTGCTGACTCTCCCATCGACCCTGGAGGATGAAAAAAGGAATTTTTTTCCATGTTAGCAAAGAGCAGGAGCACAGCAATCCTGCACACCCTGCAGAGCCCCTCTGCCAAGCTCAGAATGCCAGAGCTGAAGAAAAACCCTTCCCCGGAGGTGCTTTTAGCTGGCAGCCCCAGCCCTGCAGAGATGAGAACCTCAGCAGAAAGGCACAGAAAAAGTTTATTTCCAGCCCTCAGAGCTGTAATATTTCATTGCTGTGTTCTGGAAGCTGAGTGTGTTACAACTGAGTGAAAATCAAATGGTGCTGTCTGCCCAAAATTCCTGAATATTTTGTGTATCTACTGAGAAATTGTGTCAGAAAAAGGGGTGAGGACAGAGCCTTGAACAAAAGACAAAAAATGCAAAACCTAAAGGTTGGGTGGTTGTGCCTGGAGTCAGAGAATTTGAGGAATTCGGAGGAACTGATCAGATCAAGATCAGTTCCAACATCAACTGAAGTGCTGCAAGTTTTCTGAAAAAGAGAAGAGAGCTGGAATATCCAGGAACAAGATGTGGATAGCAGCAGCCACAAAAATAAAATTAGGACAGGTGAGAGTTTTGACATGGGCACTGAAATGAGATTATTCTCAGCCCTACAAGAGCCTGAGGAGGAAGAGAGGATGAGGAGGGAACAGCGACAGAGCAAAGAGCAGCTCTGCACTCCCAAGATCCCAAAGAGCATTCCCAAGATCCCAAAGAGCAGCTCTGAATTCCCAAGATCCCAAAGAAAGAGCAGCTCTGCATTCCCAAGATCCCAAAGAGCATTCCCAAGATCCCAAAGAGCAGCTCTGAATTCCCAAGATCCCAAAGAAAGAGCAGCTCTGCATTCCCAGGATCCCAAAGAGCATTCCCAAGATCCCAAAGAGCAGCTCTGCATTCCCAAGATCCCAAAGAGCAGCTCTGCATTCCCAGGATCCCAAAGAGCATTCCCAAGATCCCAAAGAGCAGCTCTGCATTCCCAAGATCCCAAAGAGCATTCCCAAGATCCCAAAGAGCAGCTCTGCATTCCCAAGATCCCAAAGAGCATTCCCAAGATCCCAAAGAGCAGCTCTGCATTCCCAAGCTCCCAAAGAGCAGCTCTGCTCTCCCATGATCCCAAAGAGCATTCCCAAGATCCCAAAGAGCATTCCCAAGATCCCAAAGAGCAGCTCTGCATTCCCAAGATCCCAAAGAGCAGCTCTGCACTCCCAAGATCCCAAAGAGCAGCTCTGCATTCCCAAGATCCCAAAGAGCAGCTCTGCATTCCCAAGATCCCAAAGAAAGAGCAGCTCTGCATTCCCAAGATCCCAAAGAGCAGCTCTGCATTCCCAAGATCCCAAAGAGCAGCTCTGCATTCCCAAGATCCCAAAGAGCAGCTCTGCACTCCCAAGATCCCAAAGAGCAGCTCTGCACTCCCAAGATCCCAAAGAGCATTCCCAAGATCCCAAAGAGCAGCTCTGCATTCCCAAGATCCCAAAGAGCAGCTCTGGATTCCCAAGATCCCAAAGAAAGAGCAGCTCTGCTCCCCCACGATCCCAAAGAGCAGCTCTGCATTCCCAAGATCCCAAAGAGCAGCTCTGCATTCCCAAGATCCCAAAGAGCATTCCCAAGATCCCAAAGAGTATTTCCAAGATCCCAAAGAGCAGCTCTGCATTCCCAAGATCCCAAAGAAAGAGCAGCTCTGCATTCCCAAGATCCCAAAGAGCAGCTCTGCTCTCCCACGATCCCAAAGAGCATTCCCAAGATCCCAAAGAGCAGCTCTGCACTCCCAAGATCCCAAAGAGCATTCCCAAGATCCCAAAGAGCAGCTCTGCACTCCCAAGATCCCAAAGAGCATTCCCAAGATCCCAAAGAGCATTTCCAAGATCCCAAAGAGCATTCCCAAGATCCCAAAGAGCAGCCCTGAATTCCCAAGATCCCAAAGAGCATTTCCAAGATCCCAAAGAGCAGCTCTGCATTCCCAAGATCCCAAAGAAAGAGCAGCTCTGCATTCCCAAGATCCCAAAGAGCATTCCCAAGATCCCAAAGAGCATTCCCAAGATCCCAAAGAGCATTCCCAAGATCCCAAAGAGCAGCTCTGCATTCCCAAGATCCCAAAGAGCAGCTCTGCATTCCCAAGCTCCCAGGGCTCTCTGGTTGGGTTTTCCTACAGATCCCACACATTCTGCACATGGGGGGAGATCCCTCCTACTTTTCCAAAGGTCCACTGTGGTTCTGGAACTTTCCTCTCAACCTCACAGCCACAAAGTGACAAAGACCTGAACCCCCAAGCCACCATTTCACATCAGCATGGGAGCATCAAGAATCCACATGGCCAAATCAATTTTTTTTCCTAATTCCATCACCTTGGGGTAAAATAACTTCCAGATTTGTCTGCAATGATCACTCTGAGTGCCTGGCCAGGCTGTGTCTCTGCTGAAGTTTCATGTGGATGCAGACAGGGTTTGTTTTGCTTCACCAAATTCCACATTCTGCCCAGAAATTCCACATTTTGTCCTGAAAACTTCTCAGGGAGGAGCAGCTCCTTCTAATTTCCTCAATTTATAGGAGGCCTGAAGGCAATTCAATACTCATTTATGAAGGCACAAAAGTCCAACTCAGACCCTACAAGAAGTCTCAGTGTCTTGTGGAAAAGCCTTCAGGTTTTCAGGACAAGCTTGAAAAGCTTCACATTTCCACAGTCAGAGGTTGCAAGGACAGGATGGTGCAGCCAAACTGATAAAAACTGAAGTTACATCCAATTTTTTTTTTTTTGTAAAGAGTTTTGCTGCAGCTGGTGCAACACCTCGATTTTATTATACACCTGAATTTTGTTTTTTAAAAGACCTAACGGGAGGAGAAATACTTTCACGGATTTCATACAAATACATTTCACAAAATTGATGCAGTGGACACACTGAAAAGGAGTTACAAGGATGGACCTGCTGCACCCCAGACCAGAAGTTTCAGGTGTTTTTTCCTGCAGGAAAAGAGGGAAAAATGTGTCTTTTCAAGAAGCTTCCCACTGTTGGATGGGAGGAATTAACCCAACCTTGAACATAAAAATGACAGGCAGCCGAACTGATCTGAACTGGAACTCGAAGTCATGAATGTTTCACAAATAATAAATAAGGCAGGATAGGTGGAATAGATTTCTCCAATGGGTTGAAGGTCACAGTGAGCAGCCCAGGGCAAGAATCATTTCCATTTGGATCTATAAGTCAGTCCCAGGAAATTCTCCTGCTCGGAATAGCAAATAAGTGCACTTTGGCACAGCAGGACCTGGCCCCAGCCCTCTGCTCCAGGTGCTGGGAAGGCAAATTTGGGATAATTGATGGATGGCTGAGGTCACTGAACAGCAAAGTGATGGAGTCCAGGCTGGGAGCAGCAGGAATACACTGATGGTTTAGGGATTTTTGAGATTTTTGAGGATTTTGGTGTTTAAACCCTTCTTGAAAGCTTCGTGCTCTACCCCAATCTTGAGCCTCCAACTCCAGCACTGTCTTAGACCTGAAACTCATTTATGTCCTACACACATCCAAGAATCATGTCTGGGGCTGGAAAACTCCACAAAATGCTTCCATGAAATCGTCTTTCCTACTCCTCATCCCCAAACTCTTTTTTTTTTGTGTTTCTAATTAGTGAGGTTTCTCTCACCATGTGCAGAGATGGATAAAGTATAGAAGACTCAAACCAAACAGCACAAGACTCTAAATAATCTCAGAACAGAGGTTTTGTTGCCTCCTGGCTTGGTCTGCCATCAGCCTGGTAGATGTTGGCACAGGATCAGGAAAAAAAGCTCTGGAAGGGTGGAAAATGTCTGAAAACTTCATTTTTGGAGAACATAAAGCTTGATCAGTGCTCCTTTTGGATCTGAGGCTAATGATCCTCTCAAAGACAAATGGATCAGGGTGACATTCCTTGAGCCATGCCTAAGTGCTCCTGGGGAGCACAGGGACAGAAGGAACAAAGATTATTACAAATACTGAGAGGATTGTGGCTCACTAGAACAGGGACTCGACGCAGGTAAAGAGCAACTAAATCATTTTCTGAGTCATGATCTGTTGAGTCACAAGTGCCCTTCACTGACTGTGCCAAGAAAAAAATGATTTCAGGCAAATATCTTGACTTTCTAGCCCTGGTGGGGGAATGAGGAAAAAATGGAGTGGGTAAGAATCAGCAAAAGACTTTCAGAATATTCATCCTGTAGAGAGGGAATGGCAACATTTGGTGACTTTTTCCGTAGGAAAAGCCTTTATTTTCTTAGGATCTTTCAGAAATTTTGCTTCAGCCTTATTCCTATGGATAACGATGTTTTGTAAATAATTTAAAATATTTTGCCAGGCTCAATAAAATGGAGGTCCTGAGAACAGCAATGACAAGAGGATTTGTGTGGTATTTTACTTAAGGCAGGTTGGGTTTTTTAATTCCACTTGCTTTGGAGGGAGTGCAAAGATCACCATTTCAACCTGGAGGTCAGATTTGTGACCCTCAACTCAGAGATGCCAACAAACCATCAAAAATCAGGTTAATCAGGGCCACAGGGGGGGAAAACATCTGGAAAACAAAATCCTGGAGACAACTGGAAGTGTCAAGAGGGAAAAGGTAATTAATGAATGATTTTACTGAGCTGCATGGAAAGTTAACCCATGCCAATCTCAATCAAATAAATAAAAAGAAAAGGAATTATTAACTGTATTAACTCGATGAAGTTGCCGAGTTTCCCATCTGGATGTCATCCAGAATTCTCCCATGTTGCTTTGAGCATTCACCAACTGCACCACTCCAAGTTTTAAGTCTATTCTTCTTCTTCTTCTCATTATTTAAATGCTGGGAATCTTTTCTCTCTCAAGAAGGGCGGTGAGAGAAAGAAAGGAAGCTTGTAAATCATTTGCCCAGAGGAGTCATCATTTCATGAATATATTTGATCTCTGCCAAGTGACCAAACAGAGGTCAAGTGATTTAATTTAACAAATCAAAAATAAGAAGAATTCCCATTCCTCGATGGGAGCTGTTTATAAAGAAAGTTATAAAGAAAGTTTATAATTTCTATTTCATTCTTCCACTCTGCCTTCCCTTCTTTCACACATCCTCCATGAAAAACCCCAGGGAATTCATTTCATGCACCAAATCTTTAGGGATGATCACTACCTAAAGTCATCTGGAGGCTTTTACCTGACAAATCTTTCCTTGAAGTTGACAGACCATTAAAATGCAGCCACTGGGTAAGAGAAATGAATAGTTCTTGTGTTTTATTATTTCAGCAGCTGGGAAAAGGCTTGGGAAAAGGTGACCACGTAGCACTGAAACACAAGCAAACAGCTGGGACACACAGCTGGGACAAAAGGCACTTGTTCTCACCAAGATTATTCAGATTCCATCTACACAGTTATCAATCTGCTGGAAAAAACTCTGGTTCTCAGAAAAATCTGAAGGTGGAACGGCACCATCTTGTCTTATTTGGATTTTCAGCTCTAAATAATGGACCTTTGGGAAAGGAAGGACAAATGTCCAAGACAAAATGGCTCTTGTGCAGAGGTGTTCTAAGAGCAACTTGGGATATTTTTCATCAATATGTGATTTAGTCTGATCTGTAAAACAAGGCAGAGGTGCCTCTGATTCGTCCAGTTAAGCCAACTCCATTTTTAAATTTGGCTTCCAAGTGAATTTAATGAAATTAAATCTCCAAACAAAGCCCCCTGGAACAGGAGAATTCATGCCCTGTATCTGAAATCAGACACTCGATATCCCTGCACCTCCTGACATGTGATGTGCGAGGAGAAATCAAACTCATCTCGCTCTCCCCTCACCATATCTGCAGTGATCACAGCAGGAAAAATTGCCTTTTTCTCATTTAAGCAAGGAGACAGAATCCACAGGTGAGGCCACGTGCGGTCCTGCTGACGATAGGAAAGTCCATGAAACTCTTCTGAAGCAAATTTACAAAACAGCTCCTCCTGGGAGGCTTCACCTTAGCAATTGTTAGGATTAAAAATTCCCAGTGGTGGCTTCAGTATTTCCCAGGAACGCACAGCTCCTGGCAATCTCTGGTGTCAGCACAGGGATATCCTTTCCAGGTGTTTTCTTCCCAAAATGTGCCAAACCCACAGCTCTGCTCCAGGACTTTTCCAGCCCTTCAGGGGATGTGACCATCCATGTTTTTATTAATGGAAAGATGAATCCATGCCCTAATTCTGGAAACTCCTGAGCTGCCTGTTGTACTTGCACTGACACCATCTTGAATTCCTATTCCAACTCACATAATATTCTTATTAAAACGTTTAATATCCCTTTTTTTTTTCTTTTTTTCTTCCTTTTTTTTTTTTTTGTTTGTTTGTTTGGGGGTTTTTTGGGTTTTTTTTTGTTTTGGTTTGGGGTTTTTTTGGTTTTTTTTTTCTGGCTCTTCTGAGTGCTGGAGAACAGAGCAGCATCCACATTCCAAACTTTACCAGCATGGATGATGCTTGGCAGAGAGGAATCAGACTCAGGAGCCTTTCCACAAAGCTAAAAATCCAAGGTTAAAGACAGCAAGGAATAATGATCAGAGAGGGAAATAAAGTAACAGAATAAAAGTGAAGGAGAGGAATATTCTGGAATGTGCTTTTATCAATATTCTGCCAGTTCAGGTTCTGTTACTCTCCTGGGATTGGTGCTTCCCATGATACAATAAATAATTTCTTTGAGATCAGCTTATTACAATAAACACCACCAAACTCCTGCTGAAATAACAATAAAATAACAAAAACATGACTGCTGGAGAAGGCTTCTTTGCCACCAAATTTCTCATCAAGGCACAAAGACATCCAGCTCAGCCAAAACTCTGCCTCATCGAGCCCCTCTCAGATCCTTCATGCTAAAATGGCCAGGACTGGCCTCACCTGTGAGCTCTGTGATGGCCGAGGGCATTTAGGAATTTGGTAAATATTTCGCTGGGATTAGGAAATGGAATTTTCCTGTGGAAAATGGATAGCTGAATGCCAGAACTGCTTGGGTTGGAAGGGTTTAATGTCCCTGTCCATGGGCAGGGAGAGCTCCCACTAAGCCAGGCTGGCTGCCCAACCTGGAACCAGAGATCACTGAAAAGCAGAATTCCCAGGTGGGGAGGCTGAACCTCTGTGTCCTGAGGAACCAGAGATCACTGAAAAGCAGAATTCCCAGCTGGGGAGGCTGAACCTCTGTGTCCTGAGGAACCAGAGATCACTGAAAAGCAGAACTCCCAGCTGGGGAGGCTGAACCTCCACATCCTGAGGAACCAGAGATCACTGAAAAGCAGAATTCCCAGCTGGGGAGGCTGAACCTCCACATCCTGAGGAACCAGAGATCACTGAAAAGCAGAATCCCCAGCTGGGGAGGCTGAATGTCCACCTCCCAAAGAATCAGAGATCCAATGAAAAGGAGAATTCCCAGCTGGGGAGGCTGAACCTCTGTGTCCCAGGGAACCAGAGATCACTGAAAAGCAGAACTCCCAGCTGGGGAGGCTGAACCTCCACATCCTGAGGAAGCAGAGATCACTGGAAAGCAGAATTCCCAGCTGGGGAGGCTGAACCTCTGTGTCCCAGGGAACCAGAGATCACTGGAAAGCAGAATTCCCAGCTGGGGAGGCTGAACCTCTGTGTCCCAGGGAACCAGAGATCACTGAAAAGCAGAATTCCCAGCTGGGGAGGCTCCAGATCCTGAGGAACCAGAGATCACTGAAAAGCAGAATTCCCAGCTGGGGAGGCTGAACCTCCACATCCTGAGGAACCAGAGACCACTGAAAAGCAGAATTCCCAGCTGGGGAGGCTGAATGTCCACATCCCAAAGAATCAGAGATCCAATGAAAAGCAGAATCCCCAGCTGGGGAGGCTGAACCTCCACATCCTGAGGAACCAGAGATCACTGAAGAACAGAATTCCCAGCTGGGGAGGCTGAACCTCTACATCCCCAAAAAAATCAGAGATCACTGAAAAGCAGAATTCCCAGCTGGGGAGGCTCCAGATCCTGAGGAACCAGAGACCACTGAAAAGCAGAATTCCCAGCTGGAGAGGTTGAACCTCTGTGTCCCAGGGAACCAGAGATCACTGAAAAGCAGAATTCCCAGCTGGGGAGGTTGAACCTCTGTGTCCCAGGGAACCAGAGATCACTGAAAAGCAGAATTCCCAGCTGGGGAGGCTGAACCTCTCCATCCTGAGGAACCAGAGATCACTGAAAATCAGAATCCCCAGCTGGGGAGGCTGAACCTCCACATCCTGAAGAACCAGAGATCACTGAAAAGCAGAATTCCCAGCTGGGGAGGCTGAACCTCCACATCCTGAGGAACAAGTGCCTTGGATTGAAGCTCACTGCAAGCACGGGGAGCAGCTCCAGCACCTGAGCTGACATTCCTGCAGCACAGAGCCTCTGCCAGCACCCACAGCCACGGCCCAGAGCTGCAGGAGCTCATGCAAACCACAGCCAGGAATTGCAGTTAGCCAAAGCCTGGGAAAAGAGGGCATTTCTCTGACACAAAACTGAGGAGAAGCATGCTTTCCATTGGCCCAGGATTGTTGTAAAGTCATTTGTTCATGGAAATCAAGAGTTGCTCACACTGAGCTAGAAAAAACATAAAACCTGAGAAAGATTTGGGAGAAAATCTCAACGTTTATCTCATCACCAGATGAGATAATATTCTAATATTTGCTGGCAGATATTTATATTTTTGCTTGCTTTCATGTCTATTTTTTTCAGCTGAGATGGGGTTATTTCTTCTGAAATGACTTCACCCTGTCCAAAAATCTGTGAGAAATGGCACTGAACAGCTCCAGCTCTGGAACCACCCGAGGAGAAAGTTCTCATGACAGGATTTCAATGGAAAAACCCTTTTGCTCTGTGCTATGCAAACGAGGCACCACCAGCAGCATCTTCAAAGCAGGAAATAAAAGCGTGTGAGGGAGCAAAATCAACTTTATAGTGAGATAAAATCCTTATCCCACTCATTAGGTGGACCTAATGCATTACCTCTGCTGGGACCTTTGGACTCTGAAACATGCAATGAGAGAAATCATCGAGGGGAAGGGGAGGAGAAAAACAGAAATTATTAAGAATCCTGATCTTTAATTCTCACTTTAAAAACCTTCCAATATTGAAACATCCCACAGTTCTCTCCAAAGTGAAGTTGCTACAAGCACTTCATCACCTGCACATATTTTAGCATTCCCTCCGTGGATCAGATGGAGCAGATTTAGCAACCAATGCTGGAGCACTACATCAAAATTCTATTATTCTGTGCAACTGCAGAATGCATTAAAATGCCTTGTCACCACCAGATTCTGCCCCTGAAAATGACTCCACGCTTGCTGGGCAGAATATCTATCAGGAGAGGATCCTTCAGTTGATCTAGGGTTTGGAAAATAAGCTTCAATTTTAATTTTTCACCCTTTTGAAGAGATGCTTTGGGTCTACGCTGGTGTTTTTAAGGATTGGAATTATCACCCACCGCAAGTTTAGGAGCTCTGCAAGGTCAGGGATTTTCTCCACAGGCCTAGAGCTGGACTTGAACTGATAAAAAGACCCAAAAACCTCTTCCTTTCTCCCAGAATTTTTCCATCCACCCAGGTGAAAGCTTTGAAGAGCTCTGAAGTTGGACAATGTGAAGAAGAGCTCAGAACTTCCCCAGGGAGCTCCAGAGCAGCAGCCCCAAAGCAACTCCTGTCCCAGGAGCAGTCCCGAGGGTACTGGAGCACGTGGGGGCTGTTTTTTAACAGAAATTTCCATTTTTTTTTAACAGAAATTTCCTTTTTTTTTTCCCAGAAATTTCCCATTTTTTACAGAAATTTCCCATTTCTGCTCCTGTCACTGGTAGAGAAGAATAATTTTCTTTTTTCCTACTGAGGTTTTCCCAGGAAATCTGCAGCTACTCACCCTGTTACTGCTCAGGTTGTAAGGGGGAGCTAAATCCTGGCGGCTTGCAGAAAGCTGGAAGAGTCAAAAGAAGCAGATTTATTTCTTAACAAGAAAGCAAGGAATTCATAATTATGCCTCTGGACTAATAAGGCTGAAAAGAAACAGTTTTGTGGTTAAAGCAGAATCAAAATCCAAAAGGTGAAAGTTTAATTCTTGACCTGGGAGGAGCTAGAATTTTACTCTAGTGTGATTGCCACTTCTATCAAATGATTTCTTTCCAAATTTTGGGCAGCAGAAATCTCATTTTTCTTATGCACAACACTGGAACAAAGTTTAAGTTGTAACTTGCTTTCAAATCTTCTAACAAAAAAGAAAAGAAACTCGAACTTCAGCTTGGAAAGTAAATGAAACATCTCCGGTGTTCAATTAAAATAAAAATAAAATAAAATAAAATAAAATAAAATAAAAATGCAATGCAATGCAATGCAATGCAATACAATGCAATACAATGCAATACAATGCAATAAAATAAAATAAAATAAAATAAAATAAAATAAAATAAAATAAAATAAAATAAAATAAAATAAAATAAAATAAAGAGCACAGAGGGGACAAAACGAAGGAAATTCATTGCTCTACTCCATGATTCCAGGACTGTGAATGAAGTGGAGCTGCAGGAGATGGCAGCAGGGAAAACTCACCCGATTCACGTTGGGGGAGCTCAGGCTCCTGCGGTAGAGTTTTCCTTTCCCCATCAGCTGCTCCTTGACAGCAACTTCCTGCCAGGCACAGAGAAGCAAAACCAAGAAAATCAGAATTTTTGGCAAGAATTAAATCCCTGATCGCCCCAGGATGGTTTTGTCTGTACAAATAAAATGTTTCTCAGCTGCCTTGTGGCACAGTCTGTAAAGTTTACAGGGCTAAAATTACGAGTGGATAAATTTTAACATCTGGTATTTCGCTGATTGGCACACGAAGGGTTTTCCAGCTAGTCCTGATTCTAGGAGATGACAGAGATGCAAAGACTAAGACTCTCTCTCCTAGCTGAGCTCCTATTTTAATCCTTTAAACTAATTATAAATGACAGGGCACTTGCTTTCAATACTGAAAGTGCATCACACTTCCCTGTGAATTTATAGTGGGCAGGCACAAGCTCCAGCTTGTTTTGCATAACTTTTCTTTTTTGTGCTTGCATAATTTATATCCAGCAGAACAATTTTCAATAAATGTTCCTCTCTCCTGTATTTTTCCTGGTAAACAGATCAAGGTATAGTATTTAAAACTAACCCAATCAATGTCTTTTTTTTTTTTAATTGGCAGGATGGCTTCGGTTAATTCGAGATAAAATGAGGGCAAAATGACAAAAATTTTAGTGGCAATTGCAGAAACTAGTGCTGAAGCTTCAGAAAGCTAAAGGTGATGTCCCAAAACTCCTTTTTCTGAACCAGAATTAGCAATGCAGAGCCTTAAAAGCAAACCAAGCATCCCAGAACTGTGCCCTGGACAGAGTGAGGACATCTCTGCTTCACTGGATCTTTGCCACAGGCCACTCAGGGAGGCTGAGCTGGCACTGGAGCTGTGTTTTGGGGCTGTTTGGTGGTTTTTGTGTTGGGGAAGATGAAATAGGAAAGCCTTATAAATATGATTACCTGGCAAAAGATGCTGAGAATATGCAAACTATAAGCGAGATTGAAATGAAGACAAGCTTTGAGACACCAAACCCCAGTCACTGAACAACTGGAAAACAATGGAATGGCCACTGAAGGTAATCCACCCTTTTGATTAAACAATCCCTCTCTTTGATTAAACAATTCCCTCTGCTTGCAGGCAGGTCCAAGGGTCAGAGCAGACCCTACCAACTTGGCAGAGGGTCCAAAAAGCAGTTTTTAGAGTTTAAAATATAACGCCATATGGTAACGCAATGACTCTCACAGGCTGTATGTAAATGTTGTAGGATTTGTAGCTTGTTCTAGATTGGTTAGTGAAAATTAGAATATTCAGCACAGAAGATGATTTATTGTATTGTGAATGGCAACCACGGCATTCTATTACTATTTGATTCTTCTCTCTCTCTCTCTTACCTCTCTGCCCTGCTCTGAGCTGTGTCTGGCAGCTCCTGGCAGGTCCCCTACACCCACACCCTTTCACAATAAACCTCATGCTCTAAGACCTGACTGCAGAGATCTCTCATCTCCGTCCTGACTGTCTGAAACAAACTGACCACCAAATGCTATATTTTTGGGCACTCAGAGGATGTTTGGTTGGGCACACACTGCTCTCCAGCCCTGGAGCCACACCTGGCGCAGGCGGTCCAGGGTCAGGATGTTCTCCACGGCCAGGACGCTGCGCAGGTACTTCTCAATGTAGGCTTCAGAGTCAGCTGAGGCTGCATCCTCCACGTTTGCTGCCATCCTGGCCAGGGCCTCGCGCTCCTCAGCTCCCTGAGCATCCTGGGGGGAAGAGAAGAAGTGGCAGAGTTTAAAAATAAACCCCAAATCACGCACGGAGAAAATGCGTTTTTAAACCACGTGGCACCAATTCAATGCTGTTTGTCCTTAAGCTCAGGGCAGATTGGTATCATGGGATGGTTTGGGTTGGAAGGGACCTTAAAATTCATCCTGTCCCACCCCCTGCCATGGGCAGGGACACCTTCCACTACCCCAGGTTGCTCCAAGCCCTGCCCAGCCTGGCCTTGGAAACCTCCAGGGATGTCCACAACTTCTCGGCCTCACCACCCTCAGAGCAAAGGTTGTTTTCCTAATATTTATTCTAAATTTCTTCCTAACACCTCATCTAAGATTCTGACCCAAATAAACACCTCGTGCCATGCAACCTGCACGGGCGCTGCCACAGACATCTCAAGCTGAACGTGGTTATTGTTTTGAGGCTTTTTGGGTTCTTCCTGAGAGTCTCACAGCGAGACATTGCCATTAATTAGCAAAAGGGCTGCATTCAGATATTTCATAATTAAAAAGTGCTCGAGCACATTTGGGGCGTTATCCAACCTGAGAGGAAAACAAAATTTCAAGTGAGCCGCAAGAAAAAAAAAAAATAGAACATTGCTCAAGAAACATTTTCAACACAGAGTACGAAATGCAGCAGAACATAAAAGAGCCAGGCAGCAATCAGAGTTTTGGCTCTTCATGTGTTAATGTTTTCACAAGTGCTCTGATAGAGCATCTCTTTGGAAGGAAAGGATTAGCATCTAACTGGGAATATGCTCAGGAATCAAGAGTTGCATAAAGACATTACCGAGAAAAAGCCACTTGGTTATTTTTTCACTCATGCTCCCCACAGCAGGCACTTCACTCACCCATTCTTCCTCCCTCTTTTTCCCCCTCTCTCTTTAAGGTCCTCAAGGACCTGAGCAAATAGATGTTCACTCCACAAAATCCACAGTGACATTGATAAGACAGAGGTGGCTGCTAAATCATGGCGTGTGGAGGAATGTGCTCCATCTTTTACAAACAGCACTTTATCCCCCTCAGAATGAGGGGGAAAGCACAAAATTGGAGGATCTCAACCCATTTGGGATTTCTTATTCACCTCTGGAATGTTTGAGACTATCTCGAAAGTGACGCCACAGCCAGGGATGGAACTTCGCGGGGACATCCGGCGGAGGAAGCTCTGCGCAAAACCCTGCGGGGGGAACACAGGGAAAATGTGGATTTACAGATTCCAACTGAAATAAACATGAGGAAAATGTGGATTTACAGATTCCAACTGAAATAAACATGAGGAAAACGTGGACTAACAGATTCAAACTAAGATAAACACGAGGAAAAAGTGGATTAAGAGATTCCAACTGAAATAAACCAAAGGAAAATGTGGACTAACACATTCCAACTGAAATAAACCCAAAGAAAATGTAGATTAACAGATTCCAACTGAAATAAATAGGAGGAAAACATGGATTAACAGATTATTGAAACAAACACATGGAAAAAGTGGATTAACAGATTCCAACTGAGATAAACCCAAGGAAAATGTGGACTAAGAGATTCCAAGCAAAATAAACACGAGGAAAATGTGGATTAACAGATTCCAACTGAAATAAACCAAAGGAAAATGAGGATTAACAGATTCCAACTGAGATAAACCCAAGGAAAATGTGGACTAACACATTCCAACCGAAACAAACCCAAGCAAAATGTGGATTAACAGATTCCAACCGAAATAAATACAGTTCACAATGAAAGGAGACCAAATGCAGAAGTCTAACCAATAAATATGTAAGAGCCGAAGATTTTAGCTTGGACAGAATAATTTGCTAGCCTGTATTGTAGGTACAGAGAAAGATTCACTTCCTTCCTTGCAAGGTGACTGTTTCACCAAGCATCAGCTGCTTTTAGAGGTGGGGTTTTTTTCCCTGACAGAGCCCTAGGTGACTTGTCTTGAATATTGACAAGTACAGACATTAAATTCTTGACCAAAGAGATCGTTATGAAGAATGATTTAAGGGGCATGGTCATTGTTTATGCTGACTTGGCGCCTCGCAGGGTTAAGGACTGGCCTGTTGAATTAATGCAGAGATGAGTCACTGCAAGATGCTGCTGAGACAAACTCCCAGCGAAGGTTATTGACGGGGGCTGCTAGAAAAACAGCGAGAAAGCCAAAGATTCTGCGTCGGACGGAAGTGAAAACCAGCATTGACTACATCTGTAGAAAACAGAATTGATGAAGGCTTCACACGATTGTGATTATTGGCACATTCAATTTATCTGTTCAATACACTCTCCTGTTCCATGTGACCAAAAATTCGCTGTTCTTCCCCTGCTGAGAAAAACTGCTGCCCGAGGGAGGCACCAAGAACTGGGGTTCTATTCCCATTACTGGGAGGTGCCTCCATTTATCTGTTCAATACACTCTCTCATTCCCTGTGACAAAAAATTCGCTGTTCTTCCCCTGCTGAGAAAAAGCTCCTGCCCGATGGAGGCACCAAGAACTGAGGTTCTATTCCCAGCACTGGGAATTGCCTCAATTTCTCTGTTCAACACACTCTCCCACTCCGTATGACAAAAAATTTGCTGTTCTTCCCTTGCTGAGAAAAAGGTCCAGCATGATGGAGACACCAAGATCTGGGGTTCCATGCCCTGCACCGGGAGTTGCCACCATTTATCTGTTCAATACACTCTCCCATTCCATGCAACGAAAAATTTGCTGTTCTTCCCCTGCTGAGAAAAAGCTCCTGCCTGATGGAGACGCCAAGAACTGGGGTTCTATTCCCTGCACTCGGAGATGCCTCAATTTCTCTGTTCAATACACTCTCCCATTCCACGCGACAAAAAATTTGCCGTTTTTTTTCCACTGCTGAGAAAAAGCTCCTGCCCGATGTAGGCACCAAGAACTGGGGTTCTAGTCCCAGCACTGGGAGGTGCCTCAATTTCTCTGTTCAATACACTCTCCCACTCCATGTGACAAAAAATCCACTGTTCATCCCCTGCTGAGAAAAAGCTCCTGCCCAAGGGAAGCATCAAGAACTGGGGTTCTATTCCCATCACTGGGAGTTGCCTCCAGGGCTTCTGGCTGTGACCACACCTCTTCTCTTTGCTCTCAATTCACATTTGAACTACAGATGTGCAAGCAGAATAACAATCCAGGCTTTCTGCTTTGTCATTATCACTGCCAGGGGAGGCTGGGCTCTGAGACAGTGCTGAGCAAACGCCTTCCTCCCCCGTCTCTCTCAGGATTTATATTATTTTCAGGGCATGATGCTGCAAAAGGAATGATAACCTTTCCATTTATCAAACACACTGCGCTCACCTACACAGCATTGCAAGAGCACCACGAGGAAAACAAAAAGGACCAAGAGCGATTAATTAACTTGGATTAATTAACACAAGGGATCTCTCCTCCAACTATTCCTAGCTTATTTCTAAATATCTGGAGGTGTAAATAGAAATGGTTAGCAGCAATGGCTTAATACAGGACTAGGGCAACACAGAAGTTCCTTTACGCAAAATACAAACTCTGAGCTCACGAGAAGTTCCTTTATGCAAAATATGTACTCTGAACTCACAAGAAGTTCCTTTACACAAAATATGAACTCTGAACTCACAAGAAGTTCCTTTACGCAAAATACAAACTCTGACCTCACGAGAAATTAACTCGTCCCGCTTTTCCCAGTGAGAAAACACTTAGGAGTTAAAAGAAAAATGGATTTCTCATATTCAGATGCCACAAAGCCTTAAAAACCCAGCTGTGCCACCATCCACAATGGAAGGCACAAGGGATGAATTAACACAAGGGACCTCTCCTCCAACTATTCCTAGTTTATTTCTAAATATCTGGAGGTGTAAATAGAAATGTTTAGCATCAATGGGTGAACTTAATATAGGACTAGGGCAACAGAGAAGTTACACAAAATACGAACTCCGAGCTGATGAGTTCCTTTATGCAAAATACAAACTCTGAGCTCATGGGAAGTTCCTTTATGCAAAATACGAATCCCAAGCGCACAAGAAATTAACTCTTCTCGCTTTTCCCAGTGAGAAAACACTTAGGAGTTAAAAGAAAAATGGATTTCTCATATTTAGATGCCACAGAGCCTTAAAAAACCAGCTGTGCCACCATCCACAATGTATGACACAAGGGATGAACTAACACAAGGGATCTCTCCTCCAACTATTCCTAGTTTATTTCTAAATATCTGGACGTGTAAATAGAAATGGTTAGCAGCAATGGCTTAACTTAATACAGGACTAGGGCAACACAGAAGTTACACAAAATACGAACTCCAAGTTGTGAGCTCCTTTACACAAAACCCTAATACAGGACTAGGGCAACAGAGAAATTCCTTTACGCAAAATACAAACTCTGAACTGACAAGAAGTTCCTTTATGCAAAATACGAACTCTGAGCTGACGAGAAGTTCCTTTATGTAAAACATGAACTCCAAGCTCATGAGAAATGAACTCGTCCCGCTTTTCCCAGTGAGAAAACACTTAGGAGTTAAAAGAAAAATTGATTTCTCATATTTAGACGCCACAGAGCCTTAAAAAACCTGCTGTGCCATCATCCACAATGGAAGGCACAAGGGATGAATTAACACAAGGGATCTCTCCTCCAACTATTCCTAGTTTATTTCTAAATATCTGGAGGTGTAAATAGAAATGGTTAGCAGCAATGGGTGAACTTAATACAGGACTAGGGCAACAGAGAAATTCCTTTACGCAGAATACAAACTCTGAGCTGACGAGAAGTTCCTTTATGCAAAACATGAACTCCAAGCTCATGAGAAATGAACTTGTCCCGCTTTTCCCAGTGAGAAAACACTTAGGAGTTAAAAGAAAAATTGATTTCTCATATTTAGACGCCACAGAGCCTTAAAAAACCTGCTGTGCCACCATCCACAACGGAAGGGACGCCGGGAAAACGACTCGGCAGCTCCAAGCCTCGACGGACACCACCGATCCGGCGCTTCCATGAGGGCTGGGATGGGAGGATGGACAAGGAAATTGAGTCCTGGGAGGCGGGAAGAGCTCTCAGAGCTGTACCTGTCTGCCATAGACGTTGACGCAGATGCGCTTGCGCAGCACCAGCTGCATCTCTGCAGGGTGGCTGAGCTGGACCGTGGCTCTGACAATGAGATAAACTCTCTCCTCTGCTGCTGTCCCCTTGCTGAGCTGGATGCAGTCGTGGACCGTGGAGTCCCACGAGGCTTCTGCTTTCACCTGCAAAAGGAAAAAAAAAATATAAATGTATCCTCTAATAAGCATAATTAGGTGTATAATTAAGTGTAATTAATTAAGCATAATTAGCAAAAATACATAATACATAAATTTGGAGAGTCGGCTTCTCGGTTTCGCTCCCCGTGAGGAAAAAAATCCCTGCACTTTAGAAGAGGCCATTTAAAAATCAAGATTAGTTTGCCAAATGAAGACGTTGGGATTAAAAATGCCAACTTGCTCGAACTCTGGAACATTTCCTCTTGAAAAAAGAGCTTTGAATACCCAGGATCATTGCTAATAAATTATAAAATATGCAGAAGTGCAGGACCATTTGGCCTAATTTATTAAGATAAACCAGAGAGCAACAGAGATCGCAGTGGAAATCTTCCATCACGCCACAAAAATTCTCCTGTTTGTATTTGAGAAATAACTTTGCTCAAGCATTTCTAACAATACAACAAAAGCTGCAATTTTTTCTCTGGCATGTTAAAATATAAATATTACTGAAGATCTAAATGGTTTATCTTCAAGCCATAAGAAAACCGGCCTTGGTAGCTAAATTACCAGGCTTTAAAAACAAATCAGGAAAAAAAAAACCTAACAGAACTATCAGGAATAAAGCTCCTCTAAAAACAGAAGAAGAAATGTCTTTCAGAGAAAAGAGCAAAATTTTAAGGAATAAAATAAACCAGAGGTTCTAAACCTAACAGTTTATAAACCAAAAATTGTCGAAGTGCAAAACTGTGAGTTATGTGGCAAAAGAGAGGATAATGAATGAAAAAATGCAGAGGTAAAAATGTTAACAATTAAGATTCTTTGGTTTCTCAGCTGGGGCTTTTGAACTCTAATTTGCTCAGGGATTGTCCTTTGTTAAATACAAACTCAGCTTTTGGAATGTTTGGATTTGGATGAAGGAAGATCCTGGAATTTTACTGTTTTCCAAATCATGGTGATATTCCTCGTGAATATTCCTTGAAAACACAGTTGCTCATAACACATTGACATATTTGATGTATTATTTTCACACGTGGGTTTATAAAGAGAGCAATCAAAAGGCTCAGTTCCCTGGTCTGGAGCTTCTCCTACCTCGCTGTCGTGATGCTTCACAATCTGCAGCTCAAAGAACTCCTCCTCCTCCTCGGCCACCAGAGTGGCATCCCAGCCTCCTGCCTCGGGGTCATCCAGGTTGTCCTGCGAGCTGAAGTCATCAGCTGCAAACAGCAGGGGACGTGGAAAGTGAGCAAACACAAAGCAATCACCCCTTTGAAAAGTCATGAATTCACTTTTTCATCCACAACTTCCCAGCTTGGCTACTTAAACTCCACCTCCAAAAGAAAAGCTCCTGCGTTGTTCCATTTTGAAAAAATTCCCATTTTTGCACAGAAAGTGTGCACATAGATTTGGGTGCACATAGATTTGGGGGCCCAAAGATTTGGGGGCACAGAGATTTTGGGCACAAAAAAATTTGGGGCACAAAGATTTGGGTACACAAAGATTTGGGGGCACAAAGATTTGGGGGCACAGAGATTTGGGGCACAAAGATTTGGGGGCACAAGGATTTGGGGGCACAAAAATTTGGGGGCACAAAGATTTGGGGGCACAAAGATTTAGGTACACAATGATTTGGGGGCACAAATATTTGGGTACACAAAGATTGGAGGGCCCAAAGATTTGAATGCACAAAGATTTGGGGGCACAAAGATTTGGAGGCACAAAGATTGGAGGGCCCAAAGATTTGAATGCACAAAGATTTGGGGGCACAAAGATTTGGAGGCACAAAGGTTTGGGGGCACAAAAATTTGGGGACACAATGATTTGGGGGCACAAAGATTTGAATGCACAAAGATTTGGGGGCACAAAGGTTTGGGGGCACAGACTCAGGGCAGGAATGTCCCCCTGTGGCAAACACCTCCCCCTTGGATTTTCAGCACTGAGCTCTTTCGGCATTAAAAGTGTGGTGCTGTTTAGATAAGCTGCTGGTTGGACAGCAGAAAACACAGAATTTTTTGGCCATGACGTAACAAACCCTCTGTGTGGGTTTTGAGAAGCTCAGCCTGTCCTGGCTGGAGTCCCTCCCCATGAATTTTGGGATTCTGAAGCCACAGGACCCCTGGGAGTGCTTTCCCAGGTGGACAAACCATCAGTGTCAGGAGATGGCAGCCCAGCTCTCCTCACAACAGGGGAATGCCACCTCCCCTTGTCACCTCTTTCAAACATCCTCACAGGATTTGTTTGACTGATCAGGACCATTTTGGGTTCCATCTTCCCCTCTTTGGCAGGAGCAGGTGACAAACACATTGTTCTGTGTGGATCTTGCACTGGGATGTACTGAAACATTGGATTATTAAAACTTGTGGTTCCTTCCATCTGTAACACTGCTATGTTTCTTTTGAAACATGAAGCAATAAGTTTCAGGAAAAATTAATTCTCCAATTAATCCACCTGCCATTCCAGGCATTCCTGAATTTTATGAGCTTCCTTTAATTCTATAACGTCAAACTGGACAAAGTTTGTTTGCAAATCCTCTGTCATCTTAAGGACCACTTACCATTCAAGTCCAGGAATATTACAGGAATGTGAGTTTCCATCCCAGCCACAGGAGTCCTGAAACACAAGACAGGGACAGTGGTGGCATTTAAAATAACAGAGATTTACCCAGCACACGTCCCTGATGATCCAAACCCCCAGGACATTGCATTCAGTCTGCAGATTTTAGCCAGACCATTGATAACCTTGGCAAACCTCTTCATTTTAATTTACTGTTGCGGATTCTGAGAGAGTCTAATAAATTAGTATTTCTTTTAGATGAGCTCTCTTAGAATTATTATCTTCTTTGACGTCTGCTTTCCAAAATGTTTTCTCCCTCTTAAATGCTAACAGCAAAATTAAGTTTATTTACTCTGACACACACATTTATGAAATGCAAACCCCTCTGCTTTAGGGATGGCAGGGAGAATGGGGAAGAGAGAATCAGAAAAGCCAAACTCAAAGTTTTTAAACTAACACTGATGCTGCCACTCCACACAGTTATTACTCTTTGTTACAAAACACATATTTAAGAGCCAAAACTGATGAATTTATAGTGAACAAGAGCAGGCTGGAGCCTCATGCAATAAATGAAGGGCTTGAATCATACTGAATATTTCCTCTGGTGCAAATGTGCTCAAACCAGATTCTTCCTGGAGCAAATCTCCTGCAGCTCCACTGTTTTCTAACCCAATGAAACACTTCAGTGTGAAAGCCAATGTGTTTCCAACAAACATTTGCTATTTTTTACATTTTAGAAGCCCTAACTTCAACAAACTTCAGCCTAAAACTCAATCCCATCAATAAATACTCTGACACCTTTGCTCAGAGAAGATATTCAGGAAGTTGCAAGCAAGAAGCTTGAGATGAAACAACCCTGACTCCTTACCTGCAGTTGTTGCTCTCAGCACTCTCAGTTTAGTGCTCTCCACTCTTTTTTAATGCTCAGAAAATCACATGGAGCACTTGCTGACTAAACAGAGTTTGTTCTCAAACCAGGAGCGCAACAAAATGCAGTTTTATGACGAGGGAGAAGCCTTTTAAGTGAATGAACTAGGTAGTTAACATATTAGCTAATTTTTTTAAATGGTGAGTGCAGTGGTAATAAATATTGATTCCTTTTTTCAGAAGGTCATAATTACACCCTGATCAATAACAGTATCGTTTACTAAACAGCATCTCTGGATTTCAGAGCCACGAGCTAACGAAATAATTTAAGCAAGAGGCCTAATTTTAACAACTTTGCTCATGCAGGGGTACAGAGGGCAGATGGAGGAAAGCAAAAAAATGGCCTCAATCCAAGGCAGGAATGGGCTGTGCATCATTTTTACATCCCCCCAGTGGGAATGGATGTTCCTACCACTCTGCTGGAGCTCCAGGGATCCCACTGCCAGCAGAAGGAACCATCACAGCATTCCTTTCTTCCGTCAGGGTCAGCCTCATCTCCAGGAGCTGAGCCTCCCGATCGGCGTCGTCTTCTGTTTTATCTGAAGCAGGAGGTCAGTCAGGACAGCAGAGCAGCTCTGATTTTACACACTCAGGACAGAGTAAATCCTGCTCTGCTCACAACTCAGCACACAAAGAACCACCCCAAACCAACAAAGTTCATAAAGGCTTTTAATTTCACCCCAAAAAACCAAATTGCTGCTGAGCTCAGAGACTCAGAGCCTCCCGATCTGCATTATCTTCTCTTTTATCTGAAGCAGGAGGTCAGTCAGGACAGCACAGCAGCTCTGATTTTACACACCCAGGACAGAATAAATCCTGCTCTGCTCACAGCTCAGCACACAAAGAACCACCCCAAACCAACAAAGTTCATAAAGGCTTCTAATTTCACCCCAAAAAACCAAATTGCTGCTGAGCTCCGAGCCTCCTGATCTGCACCATCTTCTGTTTTATCTGAAACAGAAGGGCAGTCAGGACAGCAGAACAACTCTGATTTTACCCAGGACAGAAGAAATCCTGCTCTGCTCACAGCTCAGCACACAAAGAACCATCCCAAACCAACAAAGTTCATAAAGGCTTCTCTAATTTTAATTTCACACCGTAAAACCAAATTGCTGCTGAGCTCAGAGACTCAGCTCCCCATGAACTTCTCTAAATCTGACAAGATATTAAGATAAAAAGTGTGTGCACATCTCTCAGCCTTTTCCTGCTATCACTTCAGCAGAATTTTCCTTACCAGGCTTCCCAACGAGTTTCTGGAGCTGCTGATCGAGGTACTCCTGGCGCTTTGTTAAGGCACAGAGCCACTTCCTGCGGAGCCTCTCCAAGTCCCTGTCCTGCAAAGGGGAAAAAATCACATTAAATACTGTCCCAGGAAAGCCAAGATTGCCTAATTGTGGCCTTCACATTTCCCCAACCCTTCTGCTCACCCTACACCCAAAAAGCAGATAAGGAAGACAGAGCAGACGCATTCAAATGCTTTAGATTTCCACGTCTTATTTGAAGTATTTTTGCCTGCCACCTCCTGAGCTGTTTTCTGTATTATCCATATGAAAAAAACTGCACTTTATACAATTCTTTGCCCCCAAACTACTCCAAAACTCACTAACCACTGGAGCTGGAAACTCCAGTCCTCAGCACTGCCCTCAGATCAGGGATCCATCCCTACCCCATATCATGTCCCCAGCAATGGTATTGAAAATGAACCTTTGAAAGTAATTTTTCTCAAGTGCTCAAGTCCTTCAAAAAAATCCCAAACACCTCAGTACCCTTAAGAACATTCAGCTTCTCCTCTTAACATGCTTTAATGTGAAATTTTCTGCATTTTCAAAGGGGAATGTAAAATTTTTACCTGATAGCTGTCCATTTCATCCTCTTCTTCCTAGGCCAAAATAGACAAAACCATGCCATTAATTTTTTTTTTTTTTTTTTGCTAGCAGGAAACACACTGAATGCCAAAGGTGTAACTATTTTAAGCAATATTAGGAGTTTTACATAAAAGTCTGAGCTCAGCCATGGCATGGTCACAGAATTAAACCAAACACCCCAAAGATGCTGCTATCACCTCACCTAAACACCAACCAGAACAATCCAACAGGAGAACTGTAAAAATCTGCTGTAATTATTAGGGAATTAGAACAGCAGGAGTGATAATATCAACTTCAGCCTTTTATTCCCATTATTTTCCACATTTTATTCCCACGATTTTCTGCTGGCAGACACCACCTTTGATTCTTGACCTTCATCCCAAGCAGAGCCACCTGCAATGAGCACAAAATGCTCCTCCTCTGAGGGAATGGAAAAGGAATGAGGCTCCAATCCTCACGGAGTTATCACTTATCCAATTCATTAATAATGAGCCACCAGAGCCCACTTTTCCACCTTAATCATGAAAGCAAAACCTTGGCTAAGCTACAATGAAAAAGCCATGGAGAAGAGGCCTTTCCTCAGTTCAAGGTCTTCTTTCACATTCCACACATACCTGATTTACTGGAGGTAAGAGAAATGATAATAAGGGGACTAAAAATCCAGGTGCTCATGTCCAGGTCTAATAAAATTTGGTTTTCAGTGGCCCTTTCCATGGGGGTTTAGTGTCAGACACAAACCCACTGCTCTCTCAAGTGGAGTTTAGGTTAAGAATGTTTTATTTTGGGATTGCCAGCTCTGTGGGATAAGGTTGGAACTGGAGGAATTCACTGAGGAAGAAAGAGGGTGAGGCACACAGGATGTTCCCCTAGGGCTTGTCCCTACAAAAGAGGCTAAAAGGGACACTCAGAGGTTGTGGGTGAGGGAACATTGCAATAATCAATTATTGTTTTAGGAGAGAAATTTGCTCCATTCAGGAGCTCCTTTGCTTTGCAGGAAGGAAATGTGGGTACAAGGGATTTCTGTGATGGAAGAGCTGCAGGCAGAGCCAGCAGGGGCACAATGGGGAAGAACAGGAATAATCTGCTGGAAAGGTGGAGAAAATTCCCCTTTTTGGGACTCCTCAGGTTAGCAGACAACAAAAACCCAAATTACTTCAGAGCTCAAAGGAAAAGCCATCCTGATTAAGCAAAAGAAGGGGAGCAGAGATGGATTGAATCACATTCTGTCCTGAAGGACATTTTGGGACATCTCCTCCATTCCCATTTAGCTGGCCTTGTCTCAAGCAGGGCAACAAATCAAACAAGTTCAAAGCCTTGTTCTGCTGCACCAGATTTTGGATTTGCCAACTCCACGGAGTGACTGGATTTTAATTTATCTGTTGGGGGAAAGGACAAACTGCAGCAGAACTTCCCAGGAGCACTGCAAGAAGAAAATCCCTAAAAAGAGATGCAGTTTAACGTGAGGTGAAGTTTGTGTGGAATTGTCAAAAAAGTGGCTCAGGTAATTCCAACATTTGTACCTGGACACTGTTGGAATGTATGTTCCACTGGTTTATTTTAATTTGGATACCTACTTAAAACTGCTACTTGAAGTAAAATCTCCTAATGAATTTTAGAAACTTTGGCATTTTTTTTTTCTTCTCTGAGTGGTGTGTTAAGGCTGTGCTGCTTTCAAAGACAGGGAAAAACCCAAGCAAAACCAGAAGAGACACAGAATATCTTAAGATTGTCACTTTTGCCACAGAAAATGGTTTTTGATTAAGAGGAAGAGCTTCCAGAAGAGACACTGAATACCTTACAATTGTTACTTTTGCCATGGAAAATGGTTTTAAGAGGAAGAGCTTCCAGAAGAGACACAAAATACCTTACAATTGTTACTTTCACCACGGAAAATGGTTTTTGATTAAGAGGAAAAGTTTCCACAACACTTTCTGAATGATGGAGGTTTAGATCTGAACTACCCTGAACAAGCCCTGGACCCACCACCAAAGCAATTCTGACAACTCCAATGCTTTAGAGACTTAAGCAAGCTCAAAAAATATCCCCAAAATCACACCAAGACTTGAAATGCACAGAGCTGGCTCCAACTGCAACATGTTTAGGCCATCCCTTTATGCTTTCTTGGAAAGAGCTGCAGTTGGCAGGAAATATTCCGAGTTTTACCTGATAATTTTGTGATTTGACGTGTTTGATTTGAACACAGCCGATGCCAACAGATAAAATGGATTCCTCCATCAGGGGCAAGGTCCCAGATTCCTGTACAGATCTCACTTCAACCTGGATTCGTCGAGATTGCCCCTGTCCAAAAGATCAATTTGAAATGTTTAAAAAAAAATAAAAAAGGGAATATAAAGTGCTGAAAGTTTAATTCCAGAGAGACCTCTACTGGCAGCCATTGGCAAGGAGTATTATGTTTTTATTTTGGGAAGAATGAAGTGGGGAGCAGTGCAATCCCAATGTTCAAGAGATCCTCCTCCTGTTGCAAGGATTTATGTTTACAGGATTTATGTATTTACAGAGAAAAGTAAAAGTTCAGCATTCAGCAATTCCCCAGTTTACTCTTCTGGAGGGTTTTCAAACAAACTTAAAGGATTTTTCATTTTAATAATTCTGAAGGTGGAAAATAGGATCTTCTCCCCACCCACAAAAAAGGAGAGCAAAGAGCCTAATTTGGTGAGCTACTGAATTTCAGTGAACTTTTCCTGACTCTGCTCTCCTTGGCTGAAAATTCTGACCCACTGATGGCATCAGTGCAGCAAAGCAACTGCTGCTCAGTAAAACCGTAAGAAAAAAATTTAAAAAATCAAAATCAAAATCAAAGGAGTTGGAAAGGTCGGAGGAGCAGCCT
Source organism: Acanthiza pusilla (assembly GCA_036630365.1). NCBI lineage: Eukaryota > Metazoa > Chordata > Aves > Passeriformes > Acanthizidae > Acanthiza > Acanthiza pusilla. Next base: position 6,349,981 of record JAXCHO010000099.1, on the reverse strand, counting down.
GTATCTAACTTTTACTGAATCCTCGTGATCTTTGGGCAGCAGCTTATCAATAGCTTATCATTCAGAATGTGAGTATTCAGTTAAGCATTAACAATTGAACACGGGTAGAATTCACAGAACAAAGGAGCCCTCGGCTGCAAGGATCAAATAAAGAGGAACTCTGGACCTCTTTAAAAAAATCATGAAGTTCAGTGGGGATTGATGTCCCTTCTGCCAGCTGCTGGCACAGGACAGGGCACAGGGAAGCCTTGGATCACCTTTAAGATGACTTTTTCACATCACATTTTGTACCTAAGCTCGACGCTTCCTTGGCCACCTTGGCCACCCAAGCAAAGCTTCTCAGCTTGCCACGTGCTGAGGGTCCTGCAGGTGCCACCTGTCCTGGGGTGGCATAATGATATTTTGTATTCCCTATTGTTTGTATACTTGAGCAGAAATATGGTCCTGTAGCTTTAACTGTGTCCCGCAGCTGGGAGAAAGCTCTGCCTGCAGGATGTTTTGAAACTTTTTCCCCGGCTCTCCTATGGGGGAGTGAGAGAGAGCAAAGGACACTGTTTTTTTTCCCTTTCCCTCAGTTCAGTTGCTGCTGCTGGTTGCTGGTGCTACTGGTGTGGCTACTGCTTGGGTTTTCTTTTTTTCTTTTTTTTTCCCCAGGATTTTTTTTTGTTTTTTCCATCATTTTTGGATCCTTTTCTTCGACTTGCTTTCTCATCCGAGATCCTGAGGAGCCCCGGAGGACAGCGGATGAGAATCCTCCAGGGAGCCACCGGAGGAACTCCCCCCGACCCCTCCGGGGACCCCAGAAAGGCGAAACCACATCTGAGGAAAAGGACACTAAGTTCATCAGCTGTTTACTCAGGTTTAATGACCTTTTTTTTTTCCCCCTTTCCCCTTTCACTATGTTGTCTGTTAATTAAACAGTTCTTTCCACTTTAGGCTGAGATACTCTGTTGTGGGGGAAGGGGTGCCAGAAACCTTGTTGTGGGGGGAGGCACCTGCTCAGATATTTGTCTCTAATCCAAAACACCACCTCACCTGTCTGAGCTGGAAGATGCCTCCCGTGCTGACGTCCCTGGCAGGGGTGACCTCCACTGGGCAGTACTCGCCGTTCTCGTTCAGCTCCAGGATGCGAACCCAGAGCTCCACTTTGCGCGTCACCTCGCTCCACCTGCAAAACGTGTGTTTCTTTGGGTTGGTTGGGGGTTTTTTTCCCCAAAGGAAAAGGAATTAAAACCACAAAACGCTGAGCTCAGACTGCAGATGGAAGCAGCAACAAGCACTGCAGTAAATGCACTATTTGTGAGCATGCAGGGTTACTATTTCTGTGTTTTCCTGACAGCTATTTTAGTCAAATATCAGAAATACATATTTTTCTGATTCCAACACAAACCCCAATTCCACATTTAAGCTCTGGTCTGAACTGCTGCCACAGAAGCCCAGTGTTGTCAGGGCAATGAGATTGAGATGGGAGACACAAGAATGAAATAAATCTGACATTGTCTCACGAGCTCTCCAGATTCACTTTCCTGACCTTCATCATATCACTGCCTTCAATTCTTCCCAGAGCTTAATAAGAAACAGACACTTCTGTAGAACTTCAAAATTAAAAAGGACAGAGGTGCTCACTACTCAGCTATCAAACATAACTCACTATTTTTGAGCATCCTTTTCCTCTTTACTGCATTTCCCCAACTTTTGGTTTAAATTTCACTATGTGCACTTTAATACTCAACAAAAGTTGGAAGTAAAAAGAGAAGTAACTGCCAATAAATTAAGATGCAGAGCTGCCTTCTAATTGAAGGGGCAAAACAAGTCACATTTAAGAAAATGATGCTATAAGATTGCTTTGGGGACAACAAATGCTGCCAGCAAACAAACAACACCTCCCTTGAGGCTGAATTTCCATATTACTCCAAACTGAGGTAATAAACAACACAACTTTTCCAGTGGAAGCATTACAGGGATGGCATTCCATGGCCAGGAACGAAGTGGAGTCATCGGGTGGCATTCAGTTCGAAATTTGACTCCTTCCCCCAAACCTTCTTCAAAACTGGGCACCCCAGGCAGCCATTTTCCCACAATTTGACCTAAGGAGGCATTTTCCATATTTACCTGTCCCGAAGGCTGCGTGTTTTGGCTTGAATTATTCCCAAATCCCACAGGGCTGGGTTTTTTCGGTCACCGCTCTGCTTGTGCCCATAAACTTCGATGGCCAAAGCGCCGTCGTAAAGATGTTCCATGAAGTCTTCAGAAATATTTACAGAAACCTCCTGGAAGGGAGAGATCACTTGATAATTGTGACTCCATATTTATATATTGAGATAATGCACCACTCAGGCTGGGAGATTTTAGTGTCTTGGCTTTAATCGAGTAAATTGTAAATTTAGTAAATTCCCCTGGTTCCCAAGACACAGTCCAGGGGAAAGGAAGTGCTGCCTCAGTTTGCAAAATCAGGAGGAAAGTCAAAGAAATGTGATTTTCTAAAGATGAAAGTCTGTAAGGAGCTGAAAAATGACCACAGGCTGTTGCCAACGGCTCAGGAAAAAAATCAAAGCCTATGTTCTAATGGTCAGAATCAGAAAATCAAAACTCATCAGAAGGTGTTACAGCTATTTCACAAACGGGAAGAGGAATAAATTGCTCAGGGTAATGAGAACTGATAGAATCTGATGAGAACTGGGGTGATTTGGCTGGGATTTATCCAAGCTGACTTTAGATGTCTCTTTTTTAAAGATGCCTCCACTCGGCTGCTCCAAAGCCAGTGGGAAGAAATAGTTTGTCCTAAATAGTCTGTTCTGACTTCTAACAACCCAACTTCAACATCTGCAGCAGGAAAAAATTGGGACATTTCTCTCCATTTCACCAGTGAGCAGCTCAGTTGCTGACATCAAATATCCTCAGATAAATATTTCCCCATCCACACTGAATTTTGCTGTGGATAAACACTAATAGAAGTTTCTCTGATGAACAGATGTGTTCCTTTATTAACTCACTTCACTTCCAGTGATTTCTGTACAGGTGTAAAGGAATCAAATTTAAATGGACTCTGAAGTTAATTTGAGTTCTTATTAAAAGTGGTATTGGGGTATCAGCTTCATGAAAGTTAGAAATGGTGTTAGGGCATCAAGAAATGGGATTAGGGCATCATTAGAAATTGTATTTAGGGCATCATGGAATATTATAAAGTGAGCAAAAAGGCAATTCAAACGAGCCTAAATCTGCTTTTTTTTTTGGTCTGCCTTACAGACAGCAATTAATTAATTAATTAACACAATGAAAACTAAGTTTAATTAAGAAAACAGAGAAATAAATTACATTGCAGTGGTCGAAGACAACCATGCACCGCGGCTCCTTGCTGATGGAAGATTGGGAAGGATCCACCTCAGGTGCAACATTCACTGGCTCCACTTGGTCCCAGAATGTGTATTTGCAGAACACAAAGTTGGACAGGTGCTGGGGCAAACCCGTGGCTTGAAGGATTTTAATCTGGACAGAGGAGGTGAGAAAGAAATGAAAAGAACTTACTCATCAGGCATGGAATTAAAAATATGCAGAAAAACGTTCCACTGTAAAGGGTAGCAAAAAAAAAAAAGTGCAGCAAACCAAAAACGATTTAGAAAATCAAATTTCTGCAGTGATACCCATTGGAGAGAATAGTTAGAGTGCAGCAGCTGAGCACAGGCACTAGATGGCACCAGGCTCATATTTCCTGAGTAACATTTTGCTCCTTTTAAATGGTGAAATGCACCAAAACGGTTGCAGTTGAAGAGGAACACAATAAAAATCTCACAATGTTTCCTTTAGTCTCCAAAAATTCTTGGTTGAAGATACTACTTGTCCTTCCTCTGGAAACAACCCCAAATCGACCTCAAGAATGCAAAAACAGCCTGTCCCCTTTTTCAAAATCAAGGCCAAATAGAAAAAAAAGTGAATTCTCATTCTGATCTAAACAAAGCCATCATATTCACCATCTATTTAATAAACTTTTATCCTTCATTTATCAAATTAAGACCAAATGAGTTCGATTTCTACAGTAAGATCCTCAAGACCTGGCAGGAATATTTTTTGTCAAAATGCTCCATCCTGCTTGTGAGCACATGGAGCTCTAGGGACAGGTTGAAAAGTGGGGAAAAGAACAGAATTTCTGCCAAATTGTTCATATTGTCCAGAAGTCAGCAAGGCTGGGGACCACTCCCTCTAATGTTTTTTGTCTCCCTTTTCTTACCTGTAGCTTATAGTTCTACTACAACACAGAACTGCTAGCAAATACTTCCTACTAATTCTCTTTTAAATACTAACAATATTAAACACACTGCACGTGTTTTACAAAATATGTTCTATTTAGAGAAAGGAATATTGAGAGAAAAAGAAATATTGAGAGAGAGAAAGAAATATGGAGAGAGAGAAAGAAAGATTGAGAAAGAAATACTGAGAGAAAGAAAGGAATATGGGGAGAAACACTGAGAGAGAGAAAGGAATATGGGGAGAAATACCGAGAGAGAGAAAGAAATACTGAGAGATAAAAAAATATTGAGAAAGAGAAAGAAATTTTGAGAGAGAGAAAGAAATATTAAGAGAGAGAAAGAAATACTGAGAGAGAGAAAGGAATATGGGGAGAAATACTGAGAGAGAGAAAGGAATATGAGGAGAAATACTGAGAGAGAGAAAGAAACACTGAGAGATAAAGAAATACTGAGAAAGAGAAAGAAATATTGAGAAAGAGAAAGAAATATTGAGAAAGAAATATTGAGAAAGAACTACTGAGAGAGAGAAAGAAATATTGAGAAAGAATGATACACAGAACGGAAATTTATCAGATTCTGTGACTGTTTTTGGAATAGATATTGAAGAGCCAATCCTAGTACACAAAAATCCAAATAAACTTCCCGGGGTGAGTTTTTAGCTTATAAATACAGTTAATGAAAGGAACAAATCCCTTCTAATTATCTTCTATTATTTCAGCCATTCCAGAAACAACACGAGGTTACAAAGACACCATCCAGAAGCCAAGGATTTCTATATGGACAGGAAGAGAAAAGGTTGCTCAGGGGTTGGGATCCATCTGGAACTCACCCTGCAGACGAGTTTTCTCTCCTGGATGTCGTTTTCATTGGAAAAGTCGGGGCTGTCCTCACCTCCCACCAGCCTCTCATCGATTTCCCCACTCACTCGAACAACCTCCACGTGGAGACGACCTGAAACCTGGCAAGGCAGGAGCCAGAATATTTGTGTTTTATTATTATCATCATCCCCTCCCAGGCTGCATTTGATTCCTTTTTGCATCACTCCTGCACTCTGCATTTGTTGCACCACACAAAGAGGGCTTTGAAGCAAGAATAAAAGAGATTTTGTTGCAAAAATCATAAAGAAATCAACCACTGGGGTGACTTTGGGAACAATCTCACCCTCAAATCAGTCTCTGGAGAGTCTGCAAAGTGACACTTGATGGAGAATGTGGCCTGGTGTGCTTTGCTGCCTTTGAAGTCGTTCTTCCAGAATATATTTAAGAACCTCTTTTCTTGATAGCAGTCAGTGAAACCCGTGGAGCTATAGCTCATCCTAAATACTTATTTTGGCCTATTTCCCTCAGAAAACCTTCAGGTTTGTGAAAGGTTTCTCCTTTCACAGTCACAGTGCTGGGATTCAAAGCTGCCTGAAATCTCCTGTAAAGTATTCCAGGACTTGCCCAATTGTTAGCAAAGAATTTGTGCAGATGAAACTGGAAATTACCTCCTCTCTCCTGCTAATTAGACCCACAGGCTGTAATTAAGCAGTTGAGTAAGGACAGATTATTAAGAATGACAAACCTCTCCCTTCTGATTGATGATGGGAACAGCATATTGAAGCTTCACATCATAGAACAGGCACTCAAGGAAAACATTGGCTACTCCAATAAGGCTGTGGTTTTCCTGCTCGTCGTAGAAGGGATCAGCTCTCCTGAAATAAGCTCTCATCACCTGCAAGAAAATTCAGTCAGGTCAGGAACCCAAACCTTCCAGGAAACATTTCCAGAAGCGTGGCACAAGCAGCTCAGTGAAAGAAAAAGGGACTCAAGCAAGAGGCCAGATCAGATCTCAAGAAGAAAGAAAAACAGACTCAAGCAAGAGGCCAGATCAGATCTCAAGAAGAAAGAAAAAGGGACTCAAGCAAGAGGCCAGATCAGATCTCAAGAAGAAAGAAAAAGGGACTCAAGCAAGAGGCCAGATTACATCTCAAGAAGAATGGAAATGAATTTTATTTTGGATGAGGCCTGTCCTCAGCAAGTTTAACTTTGTGGATTCCTGAACATCGCTGCTGTGTCACCTGTTGTGTGCTCCATTCCTTCACCAAACTGTGCATGCACAGAGGGAGCAGAGGGCCAAGGTAAGGGTTAATGAAAAGCTGAGGATCAACTCAGTACTAGGAAAGGCAAAACCTCGGGAAAACTCAGCTCTCTGCATATTCCCTCCTGAAAATGGAACAGGAATGGAATTAATGGAGTACTTTTCACTTACTGGATTGTCTTCCTCACAGTCTTTCCACTCCTGGTAAAGGTCCCTCATATCCACGAGTCGATTTTCCAGTTTTTCCAGGGACCAGATCTGTTTGCCTTTCCCTTTCCTCCTCACCTGGATAGCAGGCTCGCTGAGAATTGCACCTCTCTGTGAAACAATGGGATAACCGAGAAGGAATTCGTGGCCCAACAGTGAAAAAAAGAGTTTCAAACTAACACAAACTCGAGAATATCTTTGGGAAAAGTCTGTTCTTTTTTTAATTCTGGCTTGAGCAGCGAAATCCAGGCGTGACAGACTCTGAGCTCAGCTGTCACAGTGCATTGGTGTTCAGCTGAGCTGGGAAGTCAAATCACAACTACAGGCACTGGATTCCGTGGATTTTCAACTTGCATAAGTGTTAGAAATGGGAACATTTAAGCATTTCACAAATATCCTCAAGTTACAGCAGGCCTGGAGTTCCAGCTAAAATTACTACAGCCTGCAACTTTCAACCAGGGCAGAAACTTAACCCCCTTTAGCATCCTGCTCCTGGATGTGTCTTCCCCAGAAGACTCTGAGAAAAACTTCTCAAACAACTGATAAAAAAATTGTAATTCTGGAATAAAATCCATCCACTGCACTAAGGACAGTCTGAATGTCACCAATCAAGGACAGAACTAACAGCAGCTTAGGGAGCCAGCCTGAGATGTGGAATTCTGGGTTCAGCTCCCTCTTCCCAAAATTTCTGAGCTGCCTGGGAAGAAATAATCCAAATCCTCTCTGCTCCAGCTCCTCCCTCCACAATGGGGATGGCAGAGCTCTCGCAGCTCACTGGGATGAGACAAAGGCAAATGTCCACTAAGGGGTGGTGAATACCTGAAATAGTGACTTTGCCACTGCAACAGCAGCAAGTGTGAACTTCAACACCAGGGAAAGGGCTTGCACCAAAACTTCGATCATTTATGGCACATTATAGGATTTTCAGGGGGTAAGGTAAGATTAGGATGTAGCAGAGATGTATTTAATGCACATGAGTGGACTGGAAAATTAACTCAATTACAGCCAGAGTGAAATAAATCTGAACACTGAGGGACAAAGTGATGAAACACCCATTGAATTCAGCCAGGGTGAATGAATTAAGGTACCTTGCTGTTGGCATTAAGGCTCGAAGCTGGGATCTGCAGGGTCACTTTGTACTCTGTCCTCTTGTCCAGCTCCTCTCCGATGAAATTGGCTTCTCTCACGTACAGATTGGCTTTCACAATCTGCTCCCGCAGCTTCCTCAGGCTGTGGGTCAGCATTTCTTCTCTGAAAAAAGGCCATCGGGAAGGGAAAATAGGGAAAATCGTGAGGTTTGTGTACTGAAAGCAAAACAAAACCTGGGGGAGTGGAAGGTGTCCCTGCCTATGGCAAGGGGTGGAACTGGAAGGGCTTTAAGATTCCTTCCAACCCAAATAATTTTATCATTTTTAACAGAAAAATCAGGTGAATGAAATTATGTTTCTTCCAGGAAAAAAAATATTAATTTAGAAGTATGAAAATGAGGATGCTGCTGGCTTTGGAGACTTCTCCATGCATCTGCTGAACAGGCAGCTATTGTGTGGTTCATTCCAGAATTTTCCCACCAAAGATCTGGATGGGAAAAAGTGGGCAGGGGGTGGAACTGGAAGGGCTTTCAGATCCCCTCCCACCCATAAAATAATTTTATCATTTTTAACACAAAAATCAGGTGAATGAAATTATGTTTCTTCCAGGGGGAAAAAAAAAGATCTTTATGAATTTAGAGGTATGAAAATGAGGATGCTGCTGGCTTTGGAGGCTTCTCCATGGATCAGCGGAACAGGCAGCTATTGTGTGGCTCATTCCAGAGTTTTCCCACCACAGATGTGGATAGGAAAAAGTGGGCAGGGGGGAGAACTGGAAGGGCTTTCAGGTCCCTTCCAACCCAAATAATTTTATCATTTTTAACACAAAAATCAGATGAGTGAAATTATGTTTCTTCTAGGGAAAAAAAAATTATCTTTATGAATTTAGAGGTATGAAAATGAGGATGCTGCTGGCTTTGCAGACTTCTCCATGCATTTGCTGACCAGGCAGCTATTGTGTGGTTCATTCCAGAATTTTCCCACCACAGATGTGGACAGGAAAAAGTGGGCAGGGGGGAGAACTGGAAGGGCTTTCAGGTCCCTTCCCACCCAAATAATTTTATCATTTTTAACACAAAAATCAGGTGAATGAAATTACATTTCTTCTGGGGAAAAAAAAAAATCTCTGTATGAATTCAGCATACAGCTAACACCTTGTCAGGCTGTCTCAAGTATTTGTCACTTCCAAAGTTGCTTCTCCAGACATATAGATTAGATTTGTATTTTTCCTGACAATGTCTTCACCACGATCATTTGTTTAGGGTTTCACCTTCCTCCTGCAGCTGTTCCTTTTCACAGCAATAGTGGAAAAAAATCGTTTAGGGGCTGAAGTCAACAACCTCAGTGCCATCAGCCAGGAAGAGGCAGAGAGGACAGTGACCCCTCTGTGGTTATTAAATTATTTCTGCAATGCTCTGGATTCAAATTCTTTGTATCATCCTCTTACTCCCTTTTTTTATTTGCACTTTTCTGGTTGCCAGGACCATCTTTGTATCAACCTCTTACTCCCTTTTTTTATTTGCACTTTTCTGGTTGCCAGGACCTGCCCAGGTCAGACAGTTGGATCTGAGTCAAGAGGAGAAGAAAAAAACCTTCCAGCAGCTGAGTCATGATCCACAGAACAACAAACTCAGAGAGGAGCCTCAGCATTTCATCCAGTCACCACATCTTTAGTTAGGGTGAGGTGATTGGATGAGCAGGATGGAGCTTCTTAATAAAAAAGCAGGAATTGATTATTTCTCATGTTTTCTACCACTTTAGGTCTGGTTATTCTGGAGGTGTTCAAGCCCAGGTTGGAGGGGCTTGGAGCAGCCTGGGATCATGGAAAGTGTTCTCCCCATGGCAGGGAGGGGGAAATGGATGAGCTTTGAGGTCCTTTCCAACCCAACCTGTTCCACCATTCCAAGATCCTCATCAACACTTTGGCCGTGACCTCCCAAGCCCTCACAGGAACCCACCAGAGCTTTCCAACACAACTAAAACTCCCCAAAATCCCCTGCAGAACTCTGACTGAACCCCCTGATGGTCCCGGGGGTTCCTCACCTCTCCTCTGCCCACTGCCTGAGGCGCTGCTGGGCGCTGGGCGAGTGGAAGGAGAACCTGTCCATGGTGCGGAATTGCTGTTTCTCGGGCGAGAGGCGCCGCCGCAGCTGCTCCAGCTCGTGCTCGTACATCAGCCTCTGCCTCTCCAGAGCTGACCTCTTCTCCTCCTCGTGCTGCTGCTCCAGGCTCTGCAGGATGGACTGCATTGGGTCTAGGCACAATTTGGAAATAAAGGAAGGGTTGCAGTGAAATCCGAGCGGAGGAGCGCCCTGGATGCGTGATGGGATCGGTTAGCGGGTAAATATTTTTATTATTTTAATATTATTATTATTATATTGATGCCGGTGATTTTTGTATTTTCTTTTTATACCCTTTTAATATATTTTTATATCCTTTTTATATATTTTTATACCCTTTTTATATATTTTTATACCCTTTCCCTTCCCTGTTACCCTCTATACACACTCCTTGTACCCTGCACAGACACTCCTTGTACTTTAGCCCCACATGTTTACAACCCTTGTAGTCTGAGATTTAGCTTAGTTTGGGGTCCTGCAAAGCGAGGAAGACCAAACATTCATATTCTCTCAGAACTAGAGGCTCCAACCTGTTCTCTCTTGGAACATGTTTTTGTAAACTAGGCTGTAGTCTCATTTGGGGGGGTTCATTAGAATAGGGGGCAATTATTCATTTATTAAGTTTCTTATTGGGGGATTTTAAATAGATATGTTAATTTTGTAAAGTCCATAAAAATCCAGTATGTGTTGTACAGGGACCCCCGACTCGTCGTTCCCTCCATGGTGTGTTTTCCACTTTTGATGGGTCTGGGCACCTAGGATCCTATTAAACCGAGGTAAATTCCCTTTTCCCTGTACTACTGTGTCTGCTTCATATTTTTACCAGCCTGTTTAAGGCATCAATATTATTATTTTATTATTTATCAATGTGGTGGTTTTGCTTGGCAAAACCACCTATGAGTCATCTTAGCTCAACTCATAAGTCCAGCGTGTTTGTGTCAGTTTTTTTTCCCTCTCCTCTGCGTAGTTGCAGCAGGAGAGAGCAGAAGGGGCAGACGATGTAAGTGCCTGGAATTTAGCCAGGGTCAAACCCATGACAATCAGATCCCCTGATAACTGATTTTTACCTCTGTTTTCTTGTTGCAATGTGTGTTTAAAAAGTGCTGACGAGTTCTGGAGCAAAACAAATGTTTACAAGACAGACAATTTAAGAGATTTAAGAAAAGGGAAAGCCCAAGTTGGAAAAAAAAAGAAAAGAAAAAAGTCCTCCTGTTTCCCAAAATAATGTCATTTTGGGATAGCTACATAAGACCACAAAAACTCAAAAACATGGTTTCAGAGACAGAAATCACTGCAGTTAATGCCTGGGTGAGACATGACACAAGAAAAATAAACAGCCAAGTGAAAACACTTTGATTTGAGACTGCAGCTCCACCAGCATTCCAGTTCTGGCTTTTCCCCTCAGCAAGAACTGCCAAACCAAACAGTCTGCCACGGTTATTTTTCCCTCCTCAAGCACAAAAATGGCTGCGATGAATCATTCACAAGAAAAATTCTCCACCAGGAGCTTAGAAGGGAAAAAACTCTGTGCTTATCCTCACGTTCTGTGCATATTCCCAATAATTTCTGCTGCTCCTTACCATTGCTCCCGAGAGCTTTCATGGTGACTTCCATCTGAGCATATTCGTAGCTGAAGTTAATCTCACTGGACACTTCACTGGAATTGTCTCCATCCATATCCAGCTGCTCCACGCTGTTGCTGCACTTCATGGAGTTGTCCTTCTCCTCATCCTCCTGATCCAACTTCTTCTTCTTCTTTGGCAAATTCAGCCTTGAAAGAAGAGGAAAAATTTTAAAGAGGTGTTAGTTGCTCAGCTCTGACACACGGGGTTGCTTTCAAATACTGTTAAAATTCAGTAGGATCTCCAAATCGGTAGAGTTTTTCCTTTCCTATTTTATTGAACTCCTGTGGGTGTAGTTTTTCTCAGGAAAAAATGGGAGTAGAGGGTAAATAACTAATCCATTCTACACTCTCATAACGAAGTACCTGATATGACCAATAACACAGTTTAGAAAATCAGGAATTTTTTTAGTCATTCCACATCCAAAGAATTTAGGGGCTCACAATTTAGGGTTTCATAATAATGAAACGATATCTCACTTTTTAATGTGGATTCTCCTTTTGAGCATAAAAGAAAGCAATGAAATTTTAGATTATTGCTCAAATCTGCTGATCTGAAGGTATTTCAGAGGATTTCAAAGCCCAGAATTGCACAGAAAACATCTACCAGAGATCCCTTCTGATACAGGAAGGTCACAGATATGGCAGGGACTGCAGGGGACAGAGAGCACAGTGACCTTGTAATGAAAAATTAGCATTAAAAACCACTCCAACATCAACACTGCTTTTATAATCCTCATCTCTCCTCGACCCTTGAGCCAAAACAAAATTGGTGCCAATCTAGAATTCCTTTCAGGACTTTTGTTACCTGAAGAAGTGATTGTTTCCCCACAGGATTCTGTCCCCGTGGTGGAGCTGGATGGGACACACGACAGCAGAGCCGTTCACGAATGTCCTGCGAAAAGGCAAAAATCTGAAGCAAACGCATCTCTGTAAAGCCTAATTTTTTTCCCTTCCTGACATTACTTTCATTACTGGAAAAAGTAAAGGCAGGAGAAGAGACTTATGGATTGCAAACAGGCAGAATATCCCCTGAAATTCACTGATCTACACAGTGCTGTTTCATATATGCCTCGAATTCAGCTTCTTTTGACCTCCTGAGCTCATGAAATTCAGTATATTTAGACAGCTATTACTACAGATGTAGTAAAACCTGATTTTACTGGGGAGTAAAATTAGAGCTTAAAAATGAGGGGTCTGAGAACAGGAAAGTCACTAGAAAAAAAAGCACTTTCATGCTACTTTGAAATACAGACACAAAATAGAAATATTGGAATAGGACAATAGACACCTTTGCTACATAAATAGCTTAAAGACACTAATTAAAATAATCAGAAACTACTTTTATTTCAGAGTCGGATTAAGTTTGAAAACAGGATCGGAGGATAACTCAAATTTGAATTTGAATCTCAGTCCAATCTGTTCCAAGCAGGAACAGCCACAAATCAGGGTTAACGTGAAAAGTTCGAATTTTGTGCATTAACAATAAATTTTTGGAGATGCTGACACTGCATGTCATTTTGTGATCAATCTGAATGTGCCAGCTGCTTTTCAAGTAGTGCTACTTAATTGAATAAAGCAACAAACGCTTCAGCAGCTCTTTGCATATCAACAGATTTCCCAGAAAATTAATTCAAATTTCGATAGAGTTACATCTACACAGCTGCAAATCAAGTGAGTATCTACTTGCTGAAAGCACATGCAATTTACTCATCTTCTCTTTGAAAATTTGGGCTGCAAACACCCTCTCTGAGAGGAACCTCACTGGAATGAAACATGAGTTGACAGAGGGGCAGGTGACAATTCAAATGTAAAAGCAGGATACGAGAAGTGGAATTTTTTTTACTTCAAAATAGAGAGAGAAGTTTCTTTTCCAAGCATCTTTGTGCACTGTTAGCCATAAAATACTGGAAAAAATGACGATTATCTAGTCATTTTAGTATAGTATCTAAATATAATAGTATAGTATAATACAGTATATAATATAATATAATATAATATAATATAATATAATATAATATAATATAATATAATATAATATAATATAATATAATATAACATAACATAACATAATATATATTAATATATTAATATATATTAATATATATTAATATATAATCTAGTATAATAATAGGCATGTGTATAGTATAGTATAGTATTATATATTATATTATATTCTATTACATTACATTACATTATAGTATAGTATAGTATATGTTGTATTTATATTTACATTTATATTTACATTTATGTTTACATTTAAATTCACATTTACATTTATATTTATACTTACATTTATATTTACATTTACATTTATATTTACATTTACATTTATATAAAAATAGGCATTTTATTCCTTTACCTGGTATTTTTCTGAGGGGTCAGCATGACCTGGCCTTCTGGGGTGATGTCTATGATGCAGTGCTCAGGAAGAATTCCCATTCCACACAGCTGGATATCCTGAGAGTTGTCTGAGCCTATTAACGTGTGCTCCTGGGGAAAAATTAATTGGGATGTTAACAAAGGATTGCAAAGGTTCACTGAGTTTCATTCCCCCCTTCTCCTTCTGGATGTGTCGTGGCATCTGCTCCCAAAATTTCCCAGCTGTTCAATACCTCCCTTCGAGGGAAAAAGAGAAGCAAATCAATGTCTTTACAATGACAAGCAGGGAGCACTTGGGGAAGTTTACAGGTGGCAGTTAAACCCAAAAATGAAGAGGTTTTTATAATGGAATTGAGGAATTCAGAATGCTGTAGAAGCCAAAGGAATGAAGGATTTCCAGCAGGAATGAAGAAGTTCACAATGGTGACGATGGAGGTTCCATCCAGACCAGCAACAGCTCAGGAAATTCCTGAGTACTCAAGGCTTGGGGGATTCGAGAGATGAAGGATCACCCCTCACACGGAATTGCTGAGGTTGGAAAAACCACTCTGAGAGCATCCAAGATTGAATTGAGGAATTCAGGATGCTGTAGAAAGCAAAGGAACGAAGGATTTCCAGCAGGAATGAAGAAGTTCACAATGGCAGATCCACGGTCACCATGGAGGCTCCATCCATCCAGCAACAGCTCAGGAAATTCCTCAGTACTCCAGGCTTGGGGGATTTGGGAGATGAAGGATCACCCCTCACACAGAATTGCTGGGGTTGGAAAAACCAATTGAGACCACCCAAGATTGAATTGAGGAATTCAGAATGCTGTAGAAAGCAAAGGAACGAAGGATTTCCAGCAGGAATGAAGAAGTTCACAATGGCAGATCCACGGTCACCATGGAGGCTCCATCCATCCAGCAACAGCTCAGGAAATTCCTGAGTACTCCAGGCTTGGGGGATTTCGGAGATGAAGGATCACCGCTCACACAGAATTGCTGAGGTTGGAAAAACCACTTTGAGACCATCCAAGAGCCCCCAGCACTGCCAAGGCCACCACTGAGCCACGTCCCCCAGGGCCACATCCAGAGGGTTTTTTAATCCCTCCAGGAATGGGGACTCCCCCACCACCAGGGCTGGATCGTGGAATAGAAATCTCCTTTTTAGGTATCTCCAAGCAATTTTTGAGGAATGAATAGAACAGTTTAGACTGATCAGGTCAGGTTGTTCTTCAGCACTGGAGGGACCTGGGGCACACACAGGATCAAATCCTCTGAGAAACAGAAGAGTTAAAACTCAGGATTTCAGGAAAAACAGCTCCAAGTAATTTTATCAAAATAATTCCCAAGCATGGGGATTTTTACACCGAAATTCCCCTGCAGCAAGACAAATCTGAATTATTAAAAAAAACAACGAAGACTAATTGACGGAGACAAAATCTACCCGAAGGAGGAGAAGAGCACAGAACCACCTGAGACTCTTCCTGCTGGCACTGAAGGGCCAAGGCTTTGCTTTGCTCTTTGTCCTTGTTCCCAGTGACCACTGGGAGAAGTGGGATCTGCCCCAGTGATTTCACAGCCAAGTCACACTCGGCTGGGAAAGATTCAACTTCTCCCAAAACCTCAGCTCTTTTCTCCTTTTTAATTTTTTTTTTTTTTTAGCGGATGCAACACGGGCAAAGCTCTTTGTTTTTATTGAGATACCACAAAGCCACGACGGCTGATGAAAAAGAGGATCACGTATTTCCTGAGACTGACCAAACCAAAAGCATCCTTCAGCCTAACTGCTGATTTTTGTGGCTGTTTTGAGAGTTTCTCCCCCACTTCCAAGGGAAGAGGATGATTTAATGGGAAGCTCAAACCGCCAGCGTTCGATGTGAAATTTTTACAACTTGCACCCCAAAATGTGACTTTAAAATGTCTGTACCTCCTGAGTCCTCCATCTACAGTTTGTAAAAACCACAAAAAACTGCCCAAATATCTCAGCACAGAGTCCAAAAGTCACATCATGTGTTGGATGGTTAATATCAGAAACAAGGACTGAACATCAGCAGTGCTGAGGGCAGAACAGAACTTGCTTTTCACTCCTGGCAAGTTGCACAGAAAGGATTAAAAATGCAATTCATAAACTGAAGACTGCAGTGAGAATTTGGAGTACACATGGAGAAGCTGACTCCTGATACGCCCAACCTTCATATAAAATAATTTTCTGGGTAAAAGCTCGTGAAAGTTGGCATAAAAAATCCCCCCCCCAAAAAAACCAAAAAAAACCCCCCAAAAACAAAAAACCAAAAACAAAAACAAACCCACCCCAAACAAAAAACCCCCAACAACCAAAAAAACAACAAAAAAAACCCCACCCAAAAAAACCAAACAAAAAACAAACAAACAAACCCCAAAAACCGCAAAAAAACCCAAAAAATAACATGTCTAAATTTCTTTCCAAAAAACCCCAAACAAAACCAAAACAAAAACATCAAGTCCCCAAATTTCTCCTCTGCTATGGAAAATTACATATGAAACTAAAAAGTTGTACTCATATCAATGTTAATATTTTTAGTTTTATAAAACTCTCCGAGTACACCTCTGCCAAATGAATTAGAGACTCACTTCTAACACTAAAAATTTGCATATATAAAGATACACAGGAGACAGTTTCTCAAAAAGAACACATCTAAATTTCTTTCCAAAAAACCCCAAACAAAACCAAACCAAAACCATCAAATCCCTAAATTTCTCCTCTGCTATGGAGAATTACATATGAAATAAATAGGTTGCACTCATATAAATGTTAGTATTTTTAGTTTTATAAAGTTCTCCAAGTACACCTCTGCCAAATGAACTAGAGGCTCACTTCTAACACTAAAAAAATTACATATATAAAGATTTTTTTTTACCTTTAAATAGTACACCAGGAGCTCACTGAGAGCTGGATCACCAAGCAACAACAAAAAAAAAACCAACAAAACCTCATCCCAAAACAGGACACAGTTTCTCAAAAAGAACACGTCAAAATTTCTTTCCAAACAAAACCAAAACAAAAACATCAAATCCCCAAACTTCTCCTCTGCTATGGAGAATTACATATGAAATAAAAAAGTTGTACTCATATCAATGTTAATATTTTTAGTTTTATAAAACTCTCCAAGTACACCTGTGCCAAATGACTTAGAGGCTCACTTCTAACATTGAAAATCTGTATATATAAAGATTTTTTTACCTTTAAATAGTACACCAGGAGTTCACTGAGAGCTGGATCAACAACCAACAAAAAAAAAACCAAACCAAAAAGCTCATCCCAAAACAGGAGACAGTTTCTCAAAAAGAAAATGTCTAAATTTCCTTCCAAAAAAACCCAAACAAAACCAAAACAAAAACATCAAACCCCCAAACTTCTCCTCTGCGATGGAGAATTACATATGAAATAAAAAAGTTGGACTCATATCAATGTTAATATTTTTAGTTTAATAAAATTCTCCAAGTACACCTGTGCCAAATGAATTAGAGGCTCACTCCTAACATTGAAAATCTGTATATATAAAGATATTTTTACCTGTAAATAGTACACCAGGAGTTCATTGAGAGCTGCATCAATAACCAACAAAATAAACCACCTCATCCCAAAACAGGAGACAGCTTCTCAAAAAGAACACATCTAAATTTCTCTCAAAACCAAAACAAAAACATCAAATCCCCAAACTTCTCCTCTGCGATGGAGAATTACACATGAAATAAAAAAGTTGTATCATATAAATGTTAATATTTTTAGTTTTATAAAACTCTCCCAGCCAAACGAATTAGAGGCTCGCTTCGAACATTAAAAAAATTGCATATATAAAGATTTTTTTTACCTTTAAATAGTACACCAGGAGTTCATTGAGAGCCGGATCCGCATTCAGATTAACCAGGAAGCATTTGTTGTCCCCAACTTTTATTCCAGAAGACTGCAGGGATATGCCAAGGCTCTCCAGCTGTTTCTGCCGCTCCTGGAAGAGAGCAGCCATCAAAATCCAGCTGATGGATGCACAACCCTTGGGAAATCCATCCCCACCTGCCCGATGGGAATCCAAAAACCATGGATTGATACTTCTAGAATGGAAAACTCTTCCTCCTGCAATAGGTGAGGCACGAAATCCTCACTTCTACCAAGTTTTGGTTGGGGATATCTGTGATTTCTCTGGTCCTGGAGATCCCAAATTCCCGGTGGGAAATGGGAGCAGCCTCCTGCAGCACTGCAGAGCTGCTCCATGACCTCACTGGAACAGCCAAACGCCACCACAAAGCCATCTCCAGAGCCCTTTATTCTCCCTTTGCAGCTAAAAAGCAACAAGTTAGGTTAAATCCCTGCCAAGGCGAGCTCCATGTCTGTCCTTTGTTCCAGAGCAATCAAAATGACAAAAAACTGGCAACCTGCTCTTTAAGTGATGCAAGGAACACTTCCTGCTGAACGAGAAGAGCAGCGTTTTGGATGGGGTTTTGTTCTTGTCAAAAGACTTCATAGAAATGCCCAACAAAGCATTACTGTGCAAAAATGTACATCTCTCAAAGGGAAGTGTTTGGGTGAGAGCGGAGCAGTGAAAGAGGAACATTAAACATTTCTGACTTAGGAACAGAAAGGGATTCTTCTACCAAAAAAACCCCACTGGGAGAGAAATGTTGAGGATTGTTCCCAGGATCAGAGAGAAATTGAAGTGAGACTCACTGTCCAGAACAGTAAAAAAAAAAAAATTAGAAATAAATACGGGAGGGTTCTCCCAGGATTAGTGAGGGAAGCAGAAACAGGAGAGGGTGAAACTAATAAGCACAAAAAACAAGAGACCTACAGTGCTTTCCCTGTGCTGCTGAGACTTAAAAAAATTAGATAACTTAATAATAACGTAATAATAAATATTCCAGGAATACTCCTGGAAAGTTTATCTTTACCTATCAGTGCACTTTATATTTAAATCTGAGGATGGCACAACGATCAGCATCATTCCGTGTTCAGCACTGGAGCTGCACCAGGTCTAATCAAGATTAAAATTGCAAAGAACAGCACAACTTGCTCTTGATTTTCTGTTCCTGCCTCCCCAGAGCTTACAAACCCAACATAAAGTCCTTGTAAGGAAAAGTCATGTGTGTGAGAGAGAGAAAACAAAGAACAGAGGAGAAACTGCAGTGATGTCAAAGATCTCTTCTGATCACCAGTGCCAGGCTCTGAAGTTCACAAAAATCCTTATTATCTGCAGAGATAAAGAATGTGGTGCCCCCGGGAGAACTTGGCCCACGATGTGAATTTCAGGATTGACTGAGAGAAAATGAGACAGTTCCTGTTCATTTTTTCTCAGGACCTACTGTTAATTAACTTCAACATTGAAAAAAATATTAAAAATATGACAAACACTCGCAGAAAATGTGAAAAAATGCCTGTTGATGGGGCTGGTGTTTAAAACTTTAAACTCTTATTGATGCTTCTTGATGGTCCTCACCCTGTGAGGAATCCTCCTCTCCCTCAAGGATTTACAATCTCCTCTCCATCCTACTGTCCACCCTGCCAGCCAGAAATGGAATCACCTGATGAGCCACGAGGGGAATGTCCTTAGCCTTGGAGCTGCCTAAATCCATGGCCTGGATCTGCATGGCCAGGTCCTGGCAGGACCTGTGTCCCTATGGGAGAGATTGGAGCAGGGTCCTGGCAGGACCTGTGTCCCTGGGGGAGAGACTGGAGCAGGGTCCTGGCAGGACCTGTGGGGAGAGACTGGAGCAGGGTCCTGGCAGGATCTGTGTCCCTCTGGGAGAGCCTGGAGCAGGTCCTAGCAGGACCTGTGTCCCTCTGGGAGAGAATGGAGCAGAATCCTGGCAGGACCTGTGGGGAGAGACTGGAGAAAGGTCCTGGCAGGACCTATGTCCCTGTGGGAGAGATTGGAGCAGGGTCCTGGCAGAACCTGTGTCCCTCTGGGAGAGACTGGAGCAGGGTCCTGGTAGGACCTGTGTCCCTGTGGGGAAAGAATGGAGCAGGGTCCTGGCAGGACCTGTGTCCCTGTGGGGAGAGACTGGAGCAGGGTCCTGGCAGGACCTGTGGGGATAGACTGGAGCAGGGTCCTGGCAGGATCTGTGTCCCTGTGGGGAGAGACTGGAGCAGGACCTGGCAGGGTCCTGTCTCTAATCCAAGACACCCTTTCCCCTTTCTCTTTTCCCTTTCCCCTTTCTCTTTTCCCTTTCCCCTTTCTCTTTTCCCCTTTCCCCTTTCCCAGTTGGGGGCAGGAGGTAGAAAATTGGGAGTGAAGTTGAGCCTGGGAAGAAAGAAGTGAGGGAAAAGTGATTTAAGATTTGGGTTTTATTTCTCATTGCCCCACTCTGATCTGATTGGTAATAAATTAAACTCATTTTCCCAAGTCAAATAAGTTCTGCCTGTGCCAGGAATTGGTGATTGATCTCTCCCTGGCCTTATCTCAACCCAGGAATTTTGAGTTACATCTCCAGGTGAGGAGAGGAGTGACAGAGCAGCTTCCAAGCAGTCCTGAAAAAGACTGAACAAACACTTCTCCTTATCCCTCCTCTGAAAGAAAAAATCCCTTTTTCAAAGCTCTGGAAACATCCTGCCAGGCTGGGAATTTAGAGACAGACAGGAAGGGAGCTAAAGCAGCAGCACACAAACATCAAGGCACATTTAGTCAGGAGAGCTGAGCCCATTTCTCTGATTTTTCAACCTCCTCACACACTCAGTGCCTAGAAACGAATGTGCAGGATAAGAGCAGAGCTTTTT
Organism: Acanthiza pusilla; assembly: GCA_036630365.1. Classification (NCBI taxonomy): domain Eukaryota; kingdom Metazoa; phylum Chordata; class Aves; order Passeriformes; family Acanthizidae; genus Acanthiza; species Acanthiza pusilla. The sequence continues at coordinate 6,329,511 of JAXCHO010000099.1, read as the reverse complement.
TTACTATTATTTTTTTTTTAATTTATTATTTTTCACCCTTATTCAAGGAGGAATTGCCTTGAAAGGCAGGAAGCCCTCAGAGTCCCAGGCAGCATTTCTTACAATGGATCTCTAAAACCAAAGTCAACAGTCTATTCTGATTGTGGCATCCACGAGAGGCTTTGTAGCAGGGGCTCCGTTCTCCCCTTATTTATCACACACCATTCATCACCCTCCAGCAGTGCCCCCTCCAAAATTCCCCTCTGCAAATATTTCCATCAGTGTTTGTGTGGGAAGGACCACGAGTGTCATGCAACGATCGTGGTGACCTGGGTAGTTTTTCCAATGTGATCATCTTCAGTTGGGGTCTGAGGCCCTAAATATCAGTTCAGGAGGTATTAAAGCACACAGAGATCCTCAACAGCTCTGGTTTTTATCATTCTCAGTGCCCTCTGCCTGCTCCACTGAGACACTCGGTCCATAACCTCGCACTGAACGCTCTCAGTGCTCCCATTCCTCATCACAAACAATTTCACTGCCTGAAGAATATAAAAACCCCTATAATCCTCTCATCCGTGGATTATTATTTTGTTAAATAACTTCTCCATTTGCATACAGTGACAATTTATTATTGTAATCTGGGAGGCACCCATCTATCACAGGAATTAAGTGAAGCTTTTCAAAAGGGCAGCAAGCTTGACCTACTTACCCATAAATGTGGGGAGAGACTCAGACAACCTCTATGAACTGTCAGACAAAGAAAACAAACCTATTTTTCATAAAAAACGGGGGCAGGGAGGAGGAAAGAAAGCAGCAAACCTGAGCTATCTCCTCAGTTTTCCGTAATTTTTCTTCCCAGGTCACGGTCATCTCCTGAATCAACTTTTCCGATTCCTCCAATCGTTCTTTTAATTCTGGTGATTTCATAGCCTGCAGGAATAAAAGCAAAGGAAACAAGAAAGCTTGTTGTGCTTTGTGTTTTTCCCTCTGCAGCCACACAGATGGGGGAATAAAGGCAACGTGACTCATTTTGCAAGGCACATTTAGCAGTAAGTAAAGGGATCTTAAAAATACACATTGCATGCAAAAGCAGAATCCATCAAAAAGTTCTTTTAATTAGTTTGAAGTACAGATGTTAACGTGGGGTTTATGTGCTCCAACACAAAGCAGATTTGCACAAAGATACTCACACACAAAATAATCTTATTTTTACATCCCAAGTGACTCCTATCAAAACCAGTTTTCAAGATCTTGCTGCTATGGCTATGTCCCCTCAGCTGTCAAACCCTCAAAATGACACCTCCCTTCTCAGTAAGCTGCTGTGCCACTAAAATATTTTTCTTGTTCATTTTTATGTGGTCTGATGTGTGCAATGTTTTTCCTACAGGAAAAAATCCAGGTCCAGGTGTTCTGGTTATGCACCTCTGCATTTCTACAAGAGGTTTTAGAGACTGAATATCAAAAGAAGCTTTACAATGTGCTTCTGGACACCGAAATTTGCTTGCTAATGTGCCACACTTCCAGTTTTGTCTTGCGAAATATTCAAAGGCCCATGTTCCAAACAACAACTAACTTAAGAAAAAGAACATACCCCCATGGCCACCCATGAGACACCCCAAAAATTGACAGGATATCAACATCCCCCATCCCTGGAAGTGTCCAAGGCCAGGCTGGACAGGGCTTGGAGCAACCTGGGATGGTGGAAGGTGTCCCTGCCCATGGATGAGTTGGTCCAGAAGAGCTTTAAAAGGTCCCTTCCAACCCAAACCATTCCATTATTTTTATTCTACATATATTTCCTTGCATCTCTGTGCTGGCATTTCCTCCTCTACTAACCTTGATCAAAAAGCCTGTGGACTTCCTTATATCATTATTTCATTAATGCTAACGAGGAAAATGGGTTGGGCTCGTTGGCATTCATGCAATGTCACTTAAACAACAGGAGCATCATTCTCCAGCAGACATTCCCTTCCCACAAACCCAAAACTCCTCAGATCAAAGAGTGGCCTCATAACACTGCACTTGGTTCAGGAAAAGCAGCAAGTGTCAGGATTGGAAAATCCTGTTTGAAGAGAGGAGTTTCCTCTGCCTCAAGACACAACAGTCTAGGAACTGTCAGCTGATGTATCCTGGGTGGGCATTTTCTGCTTTAAATATGGGGTAAAAGGGAGGATTTTGGGCAAGGGTCTGGAGGGCCATGGGGGAATGGCTTCACACTGCCAGAGGGCAGGGATGGATGGGATATTGGGAAGGAATTATTCCCTGTGAGGGTGGGGAGGCCCTGGAATAGAATTCCCAGAGAAGCTGTGGCTGCCCCTGGATCCCTGGCAGTGTCCAAGGCCAGGCTAGACAGGGCTTGGAGCAACCTGGGACAGTGGAAGGTGTCCCTGCCCATGGCTGGGGTGGCTCTGGATGAGATTTAAGGTCCCTTCCAACCCAAAACCATGCCCTGATTCTATGAATTCCACACAGGAAGGAAAGTGAAGCCAAGGCAGTTCCCCAAACAAAAATTCACTAAGCCAGAAAAAACATGGCAAAGGGCTGGGAATTGCAGAGCAGGACACAACGACAAAGCCCAGATACTCTCAAGGTTTAATTTGTCCATTTATTTGGACAATTAGGGAACATTTTCACACATTTCAGCAGTGCAATGACCTGGGTAACTCTCCTCACTCCCTGCAATTACCAAAAAAACCCCAAAAAATGGGCCCAAGCTGATCCCAAACCCACAGGCTGCTTCTGTGCTGGAAGCAAGTGAATTCCCAGCCCAGGGAGGGACAGACAAATTAAAACATGGTGTTAATTTCAAAAACAACAACAACAAAAAGATCAAAATGTGTGGATTAAAAAGAAAAGGGAAAAAGAGGATAATTCCATACTCTGTGAGGGGGAAAGTCAACTGTCAAGCTCTGTTCTGGCTGCTTGGGAGAGAAAAGGACACTGACACCAAAAGGTAAAAAAAAACCCCAAACCCACAACTTGGCAACTTCTATATCTGGAAATGAGCTTTGAAAATGCAACCTGTCATAACGAGTCAGTGCTTTTGTGCACTTCAGGAAGTTATTTATGCACATTTCTGTAAGAACAATTAGATGGGCAACAAATGTAATGAACTGAAAGGAGCACAAGGCTGTGAAATGTGGGGTTTGACCTTTACTGTGCAACCTCTTAACAGCAAATTGCTCTGGTTTTTCCCTGCTCTTTGTCAATGCTACAGGGATGACAACTAGGGTGGGATTTTAATACTTGGGAAAGGAAATATTTATTATTTCATCCTTAGGAAACACTACTTCATTACTCTGGACTGCTGCCATTATTTTGGGAGTGATGCTAAAAAATGAAACAAATGGGGATTATTTGCTGCTCTCAGAGTACTGTTAAGTCTGTGGTTGATATTTTAGAGGAATTTTTAGATATTTAATATTATGATATTTAACTTGAGATACCTTAAAAGAAACTGATATACACACAGTGGACGCTTACAATATTAGGCAGCTCAAATGAGAAGAGTCCAAAATTCACAAGTCATTTGTAGTATCAGAGCCAGCATTCCTTGCATACCTCGTGATGCAAATGCTGTAATCATAATTTTTCTGAACTGCAAACCACAGGGATTACATCACCATTGCTTTGCCCCTTTGGGAACAGAAGTTGGAATTACCCTAATTCTTCAGCTAACATTTAGACCACATTTCTGTTGACATTTCACTGTGGAAGCAATCACAGAATAGGCTGGAAAAGACCCTGGAGATGCATCAAGTCCAACCCATGGCCTAACACCACCTTATCAACTAAACCATGGCACCAAAGGCCACATCCAGTCTGGTTTTAAACACCTCCAGGGATGGTGACTCCACCACCTCCCTGGGCAGCCTATTCCAATGCTCACTCACTCTTTCTGCAAAGAGTTTTTTCCTAATGTCCAGCCTAAATTTCTCTCTCATTCTGTTGATGTTGCCCGGGAGAAGAGACTGACCCCACCTGGCTGCATCCTTCTGCCAGGGAGTTGTAGAGAGAGATTGCCTAGCGCCTGAAAGAGATTCAGCAGCTGGAAACAAAGCAGAAAACTTTATTTAACTGAATTCACATCTCACAGGATGTGGCCACACCGAATGCTTAAATCTATTGGGAAAGCTGTGCCTAGAAACTCCCCAGCCTTCACTGGAGCTCTCCATCTCTCCATGTCATGTGCACCACAAAGCAAAACTAAGAATGCTCAGCAAGGTGCTCAGTATCTCATTTAACGCCCACGTTTCAAGACAGACACATGGAAAAATGGGAAAAAATTATATAAAGGGAGATGGAAATATCCCCAGTGTTAAGCAAAATGAAGAATGTCAACAAGATGCTCAGCATTTATTTACCATCCGTATTCCTAGATGGACATACAGAAAAATGGGGAAAAAATCATATAAAAGGAGAGGGAAGCATCCCCAATGCTGAGCAAAACCAAGAATGCTCAGGTGCTCAGCATCTCATTTAACAGCTGTGTTTCAAGATGGATGCACAGAAAAATGGGAAAAAATCATATAAAAGGAGATGGAAATATCCTGAAGCATCTCATTTAACACCCACATTTCAAGACCGGCACATGGAAAAATGGGAAAAAATTGTATAAAAAGCGAGACGGACGTATCCCCAATGTTGAGAAAATCCAAGAACACTCAACAAGGTGCTCAGCACCTCAATCACCGCCAGCATTTCAAGACGGGCACACAAAAAAATGGGGAAAAATTATATAAAGGGAGAGGGAAGTATCCCCAAGCATCTCATTTAATGCCTGCGTTTCAAGATGGACGCATGGAAAAATGGGAAAAAATCATATAAAGGGAGGAGAGATGGAAGTATCCTCAATGTTGAGCAAAACCAAGAACGCTCAACAAGGTGCTCAGTATCTCATTTAACGCCCGTGTTTCAAGACGGACGCATGGAAAAATGGAAAAAAATAACATAAAGGGAGATGGAAGTATCCCCAATGCTGAACAAAACCAAGAACGCTCAACAAGGTGCTCAGCAACTCATTACTGCCCACATTTCAAGACGGATGCACAGAAAAATGGGAAAAAAATTATAAAAAGCGAGATGGAAGTACCCCCAAGCACCTCATTTAACGCCCACATTTCAAGGTGGGCACATGGAAAAACAGGAAAAAATTACAAAAAGTGAGATGGACATATCCCCAATGTTTCCTCGTGGAATTCCTTTGGAGAACCGGCCGAGCCCGGGGGGTTTGCGCGATTCGCGAGTCGGTACCTCGGCCTTGGTGAGCTGCTCCCGCAGCTTCTCCACCTCCTCGCGGAGCTCGCGGATGATGCGCGCGTTGGGGTCCTCGTTGACCACGGCGTGGTTGACGATGTTCTTGGCCCTGTCCGCGTAGCGCAGCGTGGACAGCGTCTCGTCGTAGTTGTCGGCCGCTGGGCTCACCGTGGCCACCATGGCTGTCTTGCTGTTGCCGCCGAGGCTGTCCTGGAAGGTGGGGGTGGGTGTTTAGAATTAGCATTTTTTATTTTTGGTTCAAAATTGGGAGTTTGAGGTGCGTAAGTTGAGAGAAAGTCATGGTTTGCAATGTTAGCTTTGAAAGCATGGTTAGGAAATGGTATTTGTGGCTTTCGACATCTTTGGCTTTTTTGGTTTCAACAGGAATGGAAAAAAACCTTTGCTTTGGGCTTTACAGGGCCTAGTGAAGGCTTCGAAGGTTTCTTTCTATGTTTTCTGCTCACAAACCAGAAATACAAACACTTCAGCACTGAACTTCTCAGACACGACTGAGGGAGCTCAGGAAAAACTATGATGAATTCAGATTATCTTCAGTTTTAAAGACTAGAAGACAGACGTCCTCAAGAAATAAATGATTGAAATATCTCTTCATAAACAATATCGCTCATTTTATTCCTGCAAACATTCGAGGATGGGGCCCTGCCCTTCCCCCACTGATACAGCTCACAAATCTAAATTGAGTTACATAAGAAATTACCCTCCTGCATTGTGGCTGACAGAGAAGGAGGGCGGGAAATAAGGGAGGGAACAAGGAAGGGAACAAGGAAGGAAACAAGGAAGGAAGAAAGGATTCAATCTTGTCATTGATCATAAAATTGTGGTTTACAATTTCGACCAGTGTAAAAGACAGAATATTCTAGTAGAATTTTGCAGCAGATTTTTTTTTTTTGTTTGGCTGTTTGGTTTCTTCTGGATTTTTAATTTTTTTTTTTCCTGAGGGTTTTGTTTGTTTGTTTATTTTTTACCCAAAAACCCTTTCTGAGATGAACCACGCTCTTAATTTTCATCTTCAATAACCCATGAAATGTAGGTCAGGCATTGCCATTAGAACAATCTGACTGCATTAGCTGCTTGTCAAACCATTTCAACTCCAAAGCACACGAGGACCTCTCCCCAGCAATCATTAAAATGCCCCTTTAAGTATTTCCCCAAGACTCTCTTTTTGGCTGCGTGATGCCTAAACCAGTTTGACAGCAGTCAGGCTGTTGGCAGCACTTGGCTGTCTCTGGTCATGCAAAAGGGCATGGAACTCATATGAAATGTAAATATACAGATATTTATAGTGTTCAACACAGTCAGAGCATGCAGGTAAAGTGTATTTATAGAGAAATCAGCTGCAAGGAACAGATTTCTGACTGATCTCACCGTGGGTTTTCTCATCCAAGGATTAGCCAATGTTTACCCCATGGCTTGGGAGAGGTCACTCTGTGCCACAGAAATGGTTTTAAACTCAAAACTTGAAGACTAACAGGAGCACGTGAATCATTCCATGTGATTTCCTGGCCAAAAATTAGGAATGACACCTTGCAAGTGCAGTCCCTGTTCTGCATAAAAAGATGAAGTTTGGCAGGGAGCTGGCCAGGTACTTCCCTTCCAAATCCAACCTCAACAGTCTGCATTTTGGGAATGTCCTTCACTGCACTAATTAGCTCCAAAATAGGATGAATTCTTCATTGGAAGTGCAGCTCTGAAGAAGCAGCTGAGAACTCTGTGTCAGTGAGACAGCAGAAGCCACAATACACCCATTATAAACTGGGCAAAGTCCCTCTTTTGCGGCAATTCAAGCCCAATGCCAGACTGATAAAGTTTTATCTATAAAACCCTTGTGCTGATTTCTCTGGTTTTAGTGTTAAGAAAGGTGGACAAATAGCAAATCAACCTCTCATTATTGAAGAGAAGCTGTAAATGACCCCGGCAAGGCTGGGCTTTCATGTGTTACAGAGACAGAATGGAAATAAATAAGTTATTTCTAAGAATAAACTAGCCCTGTCTCCTCTAGCAGCAAGATTACTGTGAAAACAACTTAAAATTTAGAGCTCGGAAATGATATTTTTAATAGCAGCCATCAGGCTTCTGAGTAACACAGGAAAACAAGGTGTTTGTGCCAATAAATTTTGATTAAATCGAGAATTTACAGAACTCACAAAGCAGTTTTTCCGCCCACACATAACCTGACGCCACTGCTCAAGCAATGACATTTTTCACCTGGCACTTCTGTCTAAAGATCCTCAACAAAATTAAGCAAAAACGGTCAGATCTTGAGGTGTCCTGAACTGTTTTCCCAGATTTGTGAAGAGACACAGATATTCCTGCAGTTAGAACACATTTAACCTGCTTGGGCTAAATTTAAAAATTGAAAGCCAGGGAGAAAGAGATCCCACCATCTCATGGCTTCTCCAAACAGGCCTCTTTAAACGAACAAATCCCTCCTTTGATCACCAATTAAAAAAAGGTTTAAATTTCCCCCCTTTCAAAATGAAGCCTCAATGAGCTTGTTTGTAAAAAAAAAAACAAACCCAAAAGCCCCCCGAGCCTTTTATTGGCACTCAACGTGGCTGGATGTCGGACACAAAGAGGGTTTGCCTGAAAGGAGGCAGAACAAAAGTTTGCTCCCAGTCCTACTGCATGGCAGCCACAATGCCCCAGACAGGTGCTGGACAGGAATTGCAGTTTGCTCCCTGGATTTATTTAGAAATGGAGCAGCAGAACTAATTCCAACAAGGCTGGAAATTCATTAGGGTGAGGTTTCCATCCTGTGCAGCCACGTCAGGAACCCCGAGCACACCGAGGAGAATGAAGCCACACAGTGGTGGTGTTGAGAGCCAAAAAATCACTTGTTTCTTACTAATCAAAATAAAAACTCAGCGTAAATACAGAGAGGCAAAATATATTTAAACACTGAAAAAGTGGAAGTGCAACAGCACTGTGCTGTGAGGACTTACTTTACTCATGCGGTGTTTGTGCTGTGCCATTCGGATTTTTATGAGGCTATTACACGTCAGAGGAAAAAATCACTTGTTGAGAGCCAAAACATCACTTGTTTCTTACTAATCAAAGTAAAAACTCAGTGTAAATATAGAGAGGCAAAATGTATTTAAACACTGAAAAAGTGGAAGTGCATGAGCACTGTGCTATTAGGATTATTTTACTCATGTGGTGTTTGTGCTGTGCCATTCGGATTTTTATGAGGCTATTTCATGTCAGAGAAAAAAATCACTTGTTTCTTACTAATCAAAGTAAAAACTCAGTGTAAATACAGAGAGGCAAAATATATTTAAACATTGAAAAAGCTGAAGTGCAACAGCACTGTGCTATGAGGACTTATTTTACTCATACAGTGCTTGTGCTGTGCCATTTGGATTTTTATGAGGCTATTTCACATCCATATCTGTGATGTTTACACCAGGGAGTAGAGATAAATCATTTTACAAGTCGTGCTAAAAGGTTCATTAAAAGACAGCATTAAAAAAATGAAGGTTTGTGTACCAAGGGGTTACAGGAGCAGGGATTTTATTTTACTTAAGCATTGAATCCAACTTCGCTTTCAAATCTCTGCAAGAAAAACTTCTTTTTTTATCACCACACTCCTGTATAAGCTGCTGGTAACTTTGTCTTTTTCCTTCCACAAGTGCAGTTAAATCAGGGGGACATGAAATTCAAACAATGCCTAAAAACATTGCTAAGAAGGGGTGGGGAAGCCAAGACAACAAAATGTTTCCAGAGCATCCACAAAAGTAAGAGGACAAAGTTTCTTCCCAGATTATCACTTTCTACCAACAAATATCCTTTGTTGCTCCTAGATAACAATTAAACAGAGCACAAGGGGGAAAAAAAGAAATTTGATATATAAAATCTCATATTTAACAATTTGGGTTGGCATTTAGACTATTGAGATCTCATCCAAATGCCATCGTGATAAACTCATTTTTCCCCCCAAATAAGACCAAATCCTGTGCAGTTCAGAAAATGATTTCACTGCTCATTTCACATGAACATCATCTCTGAAGTGTCCTGACCTGTTCCTCAGACTGCAACTGGGATAATGCTCTGCAATTATACTCTGCTGACAAAAGTGGAATATCTTAACAAATAAATTAAACAATTAGGAAAAGGTAATAATCTTAATCAACATCCTCAGGGCTGACTATGCCAGTGTGTAAAATTCAGCTGCATGCAGAAATAACCCAACTAGCCCCGAGGTTGTGTGAAGCTGTACTTACACTGACCCATAAAAGATGCTGCTTTTAATTTTATTTTTAAAGTTCCCTAATCCTTAGGCCATTGCAGGTCAGCAGAAGACAGGGAACATATTTAGTCTGCAGAGATTCTAATGGCTGACATCCAGCTTATTTTCCAAAGACAATTATGGTTAGCACCGAGCCCAGAAAATGAGGCAAAAAGCACCAAATTTTGATTTAATGAGACTCTTCTCCCCTTTTCCTCTCTTTTATTTCACTTTAAAAAAAAGATTAAAAAAAAAAAAGAAGGAACTTACTTACTTTAAGTAACCAAGTGAGCACAGAATCACGATATGGAACAAATTTGTTCTTGTTCTTGCCAGCAGCCTGATCTGCCAGGGCAGAAATCACCAGCCCCAGAGTGGTGAGGGATCTGCCCAGAGAACACAAGCACTTATTAACCAGGGTAAATATTCATAAGCCAAATGCATATTTAGACAGTGACTTTCTCTCCAAGAACATGCTCTGAGGTAAAAGTTCCTATTATCATTTTGATCATTCTTTCTTCACAAAAGCTCCATTCCATTTTTTTTTCAGGATGTTTTCAGCCCTGATAATCAGGTCTTCACAATGAAATTCGTGGCAGTTGCAGAAGTACAAATTTTTTTTAAATAGATGGAGATCTCGTTCCTATATCTCAGAGCATTGCAGAGAAGAAGAGAGGAAAGGAAAGAAAAAAATTGACTACAGGAGCTTTAAACTGTTTTACAAGTAGGCTGTATTTGGCAGGAAATGGTGCTGAAAAAAGGAAAATAAAAATAAATAAATCATCTCCAAGTCTTACTTGTTAATGTTGCTTCCTTCTTTCAGCCTGTCCCCTGCAGCACCAGTTTTAGTTGCCCTTTCACTTCCTGCCAAGTCCACCAGGCTCAGCTTGCCCACCTTCTCACCTGATGTCTGGGGAAGGAACCAGAGAACAGCCACTGTCAGGTCCCTAAAATCAAATTACACTGTTTGATGTGTTTTACAGCAGGAATCAAACTTCAGTTTGGGTGTAGAGTCGTGTTCCAAACCCTCTGAGAATGGCTGATCAGTGTCCTGTGCCACTCCTGCCGCTTCAGAAACAATTCTGAGCTCATGGATGATGTGAGGTGCAGTCAGGTGCTCTGATATCTTCAAGATATCCCAGGAATCTCCAAGGGAGATGCACACAGGGCACACTAATGAAGTGCTGAACCATGAAAAATTTGGAATTACTACAAAGGAGTCACAATCAGGGACATGAGGTGTAGTTGCACAGTTTTAAAAATCTTTTTCTTCTTTCTCATGGAGAAGAGAGATAAGTTGCATTCTTGTGCTTTCTAACCTCTTTGTTTTGGTACTGGATGCTCTAGAGTTGTAACCAATCATTACAGGGGGTGGAAAAACTGTTGACCAATAATTATTAGATCATTAATGAATATATAAAGAAGTTTTTGTAAATAAAGTTTCTCTTTTCGCCATCTTGTGTGCTGCCTGCCTGATCTCCCTGCGACCTTCCGCCAATCTCCACAAATATCAGAAAATCAGAGCAACAATGAGGATCTCAATCTCATCATGAAAAGTCTCCTAAAATCCTCCGATTTTACACCAGGAGACCAGGAATGAACCTGATGAGAAACTTGTTATAATTTACATAAATTATCACAGCTGCAAAGTCTCCTTTATCCTTATCCACCTCCTGGAACATGAGCCCAGCTATGTGAGTATTTAAACCCTTTTGCCACAAATCCCTTTTTTCATCTCTTTTGACCCAAAATGATGTTCTGAAACACTCCATGAATTTCCTGTGTCAATTTGGAACCGAAGAGCCAACTGTCTTTGAGAACAGCTTGCTCACATCATGTTCTTGTGCAGCATCTGCTCCTTCAGCATCTCAGTGTCCCAGAGCAAAGAGGGAATGAATGGTGTAATTAGAATCAAAAATGTCACTCTAAACCCCTCAAAATGCGGTGTGATGGTGAAATGTGCCATTTCCAGCACTCAAAGGACCAGCAGGTGGGAAAATATAGGGAAATCTGCTCCAGGAGGGCACACAGGAGTCACTGGAAGGTACAGAGATGGACAGTGAGCACTCTGCATCCCACCCAGGCTGAGCAGGACCACACAAAAACCAGGCAGGAAAAGCATGCAGAAGAGCCACAGAAGAATTGCAATTACTAACTATGGAAAAATCAAAAAATTCAGCACAGTGTGATGCTGGTTTGAAGTGCAAAGGGAAAATAAATCCAAATAAAGAATGAGGAAAGTTGTGTGGATAAAAGGTTTGGTGGAAACTGAGAAACAAGGAATGAATGAGGAAAGTTGTGTGGATAAAAAGTTTGGTGGAAACTGAGAAACAAGGAGGAAAAAAGCCCAAATGCTCATTATGCTTTCCAATATATTCAATATTTAGCCTCAGATTTGCTCTGTGGGCACTCAGAATTTCTCCAAGGCTTTGAAAACATTAAAGAATTGCTCAAGCACAGAACTTATCAACGAAGTTGAAAGATATTTATTTCAATTCAAGTTTATCACCATTTTCTGTGAGGGACTAAATAATATTGACATAATGTATTTCACACACCCCTCCAAGGCATATTTATGTATAAGGAAACACAAATTAAAATATTTTCAGATTTAAATGCTTTTTAGATACTTAATATATACACCTAAAAGCATTAATGCCATACAATGCAAAATGCTTGAAATCTGTAACTTTTTTTCAATTTAGATTTTTTTTTTTGTTTAGAAATTAAATGATAATTTATACAAATCTGCATTAAATAACCACAGGAAGAGGATCACCAGAGGCACACTCAGGTGTTCTTCTATTTCTCACCCACACATTTTATCTTTAGCCTGCACTACAAACTGCAGCTCAGAAAGAATTGTTTCTTTCCTATTAAATACATTAAAGCAAGAGACACATCGCAGCCTTTGGACGCTGTAATTTAATTTTCTTACCCCTGATTGTGTGTCATAGAGGGTGTGGGTGAGGATGATCTTGAAGACTGCGTGGGACCGACTGCTCTCCTCGTTCATGTTGGTGGCAGCCACTGTCCGAGATTTGTTGCCCTCAGACATCAAGGACTCGATGTCCTAAATACAATTTTCACAGCCATGAGCATATCTGCATTCATATCCTTTTCAATTACCTCCAAAAATCATCTCATTTTGGTTAAATACGGCGTTTTCTCACTAAGCTTCCCATTTGTTCATTCAGAAAAATGTGAGGGAAAAATAAAAGCGATCCCCCCTTTAAAACCTAGAAACTCCACACTGCCATGACTTCATCCACTCCTCGACCTAGATATTAAATTATCACCAAAAATAATGCACCTGGCTGCACACAGCAACACTCAGAAGCAGAGAAAGAAATGAGGAAACAGCAATTAATGTCTGAACCCTGCCACATTTCAGCCTCACTTGTCATGGTCTCAGAATTTGGAATGCCCACAGAAGGCTCAGAGGTTTATAAAACAGAACCTCACTGAACAGGTCATTAAATTCCTTCAGATTTTAAGAGTTTTGATCTGTTGCGATGCTTGAGAAAGGTGCAGCTCCCCTGCTCTGGGGGGAGTTCTGTAAAATAGTTAAAACCTCGGAGCCTTGGGCTAAACTTCTGTTCCTGCATCTCTGCCTGGGTGATGCTAAAACAACTCGAAAAAAACAGTCGAACGGAGGACCACCACAGACCACTGACTCCAAATTCTGGATTACACAAAGCTGCTGGGCAACATGGAAAGGCAAAGCATGAAATGTGTCCTGTCTTGGCAGAAACCACTAAGGAGTGGTGGATGAACATCTGGAGAGACTGCAATAGTGGGGACTGCACTATTTTTCTGTTTTTTCGGTTAAGATGACAGAATTCCATCCCATATTTATCCATTTTTCCCACAGTAAGTTACTGCTTCTCAAAAAATAGACCATTTTGTGATTGCATATATAAACATTTACTATCCTGCTCTCCAGTATTTGCTCTGTAAACAACCATTAGTTCATAATTCCAGCGTGTGCTACTGGAAGGGAAATTACTGACTAGAGCATGACAGGCAAAAATGTGACACAGTGGGGGACTGAGAGCCTGTCTCTGCTGAATCCTGGGCCTGTAATTAATCACAGAACACTTTTCTCATGACAGAGCACACTCATCTCAAGGCTGGGAGGAAATCTGTTCCATTCAACAGCTGAATTACTTCCAGAATTATTGAGTAGCTTGGGATGAAATGAGTTTCTGCTCTTCGCCCTGTTCTCCCCAGGGATCCCAATACAACCATCTACAGCTCTCTTGCTCTAAGATCACTAATTAGGAGAATTTTAATTATTCTGTCCAGTTGAAGGGACAGCACCTGGTGTTTAGGATGTCAAGACAAGCCTTTCATAAAGTTGATCCTTACCTTGTAGCTAGCAACAGCTAGTTTGGATAGGCCATCTACGTAAGGGCCATAAACACTGTGTTCTCTAACCTTTAATGACTGACGGCTTCTGGTTGGGGGAAAAAAAAGGGATTTATAAGCACATGACTGACTTAAGACAACATTTACACAGAGTCAATTTCTCACTGACACATCTCAAACAGGATGGTCTCACAAACAGCCACCGAAGCACAGAGCAAGGGCCAGAATGCAGACAAAAAAAGCTTTATGTCTGCGTGGAAAAAGCTGACACGGACAACACCAGCACTTCATAAAAGGTGAGTTTTACTCCAAGCTTTTAGTCTTACTACTTTTTTTTTTTTAATTTATAATGAGGAGATGCTGAGATCAGGAAGCAGCAAAAGCCATCCTAGGCAAATGCTTTATATGGGATCCATTAAGGCAAATTGGTTATGGAAAGGAAGAGTGTAGGACAAATATTACAGTGCCATTCACACAGGAATTCCGTACCCTTTGGGGTCAAGGAGATCTCTGACTTTCTCATTGTAAATCTCCATGTAGGATACTTCCACTTTGAAACTCTGCTCTTCATTTTCTTCTTTTTGTGCTCTTTCAAAGAGTCCACTGCAAAGTCTAGGGATCAATCCGGGCTGGTCAGCAGTACCCATCATGGTGTAGGATTTTCCAGATCCTGTGTGGGGAAAGCTGTGATTAGGGTTCCTGCAGTACAGAATATTGATAGGGAATAGAAGAGGTTAAAAATTCTTTTTTTTTGCATTTCAGTGGAAGATATTTGTTCAGTTTTCTACTTTCAAGTAACCCAAACACCACTGAGCTAATTAGAAGGAAAATGGGAAATTTAGTTCCGAGTGCTGGAGAACTTTCATGTAGACACAGATGTAGATGACAACTCAGTAACACCCAAAATGAGAAAACTCTTCATGTTACTCTTTAAATCTTATAATAAAATGACATCTCAAGATTATTTTATAATCTTGAGCTAAAATCTCTCTTAATTACAAGAAAAATGGGAAATTTAGTTCAGAGTGCTGGAGAACTTCCAGGTAGACACAGCCTTACTGTAGATGACAACCCAGTAACACCCAAAACGAGAAAACTCTTCATGTTACTCTTTACATATTACATTAAAATGACAACTCAAGATTATTTTAACCACAGAGACAGAAAATCTGAGCGATGCTCTGAGCTCAAGGACGATCTCGGTCACGCCAAAGATTATAATCCGAAGTGTGAGAAATAAGGGTAGCCAGCAGCAACAGAATCTTCTCCTCATCCTGCCCACCTCTTATCTGATGTTACAAAAGAGGAAAACATTTCTTATCTACCTTAGGAGGCATTTCTCCCAAAACAATGTCACAGGAGCAGTGGAAAGAGCCTCCAGGCAGAACAGAACACCTTGGGAGGGAACACTTTTTCCTCTCTCTGGGACTCACCCGTTTGCCCATAGGCAAAGATACAAGCGTTGTAGCCTTCAAAGGCATTCTGAAGAATATTCTCTCCAAGGCACTTGAAAACAACGTCTTGACCTAGAAAATAGAACACACAAGTCAACATTGGAGCACAGCAAGAGCTTTTTGTCCCTTGATTTGGATTCTTGGACAATTAGGTAAAAGCTGTGAGGGTTTTCTCGCTGTTTTGCAGAAGATGTGGTCCACATTTCTGCTGCTGTAAAAACCAGGAGCTGGGATTCTCATGGATATCCCTAGATGTGCTGAAAGCAGCATCCTAGCAAGGATGAGGATAAAACTCAGAAATTTTATCAGCAGAGAATCTACGACCAAGTGCAGAATTTGATCTGCTGGGGAATGACACCTCCTCAAAATACACTCAACCTGTACATTTTAATGACACTCAGTTGATTTTAATCTAAGGGAATCGGCAGAGCACTGGATAATTTTACTGGATAAGATATTGAATAACACCATGAGGAGATTTTTGCAGAGAAGGAATCACAGCTATGTGGAAGATATGGATATGCACTGGCAAAAAAATAAGGTTTATCACTTCTTTTGTAATTGAACTTTGAGCTTTTGGATCATTTTCCAGACAAGGGAAGAAAGGCTTAAAATATTTGGGTAACCATTGAAACAAAATCTCTATTTTCAGAACAACTTTCACAAGCAGAAAAACTAAAATCTGAACAAGGCATAACAGAACTTTATGGACTGAAAAGTTCCTCTCAAATACATTAATGTTCCTTTAAGATCTTCTTTTCTTCTTCATATCTTTACAGCCAAACCCATGCTAAATTCCCCATTGAAATCACCAAGAGCTGTGCCAGGCTCAGCACAGCAGAATGAGTTTGGATCAAACACTTCCACTATATAACAGACCAAAATATCAGTTAGATAGGCACCACCATTAGTTTGAGAAATCAAGGATGTAATATTCCTAAGCAATTTGTGTGGCTGAAAGTGCCACATTTTTCTCAGTGCCTTGATAAAGTATTATTCATTAATTATTTGTTAAAGACATTAAAATCAAGAAGTGTGTCTTTGATTTTCCTTGTGATTTTTATAAAATGAATGTTAACAAGTTCAGCTGATCCCAAATTTTAAAGGATAAAAAGTATGAAGGCAATAAATTACAGGAGTGGTAAGTCCAAGTGTATTTCATATTTTACCATAATTACTTACCAAAATGTGTTATTATAATACATAGAAAACTTTTGATTGAATACATTCTCACTAGAGCACCCAAATTCACACACACTTATATTAAAAGTTAAGCTTTTATTAACATTCCTTTTTTAAGTTGTGCTGTGATGCCAAACTCCCATCAGCTCTGAAAAACACGAAATTCCATATAACAATGCTCCTCAAAAGAAATAAACTGATTTGGTGCTTTTAAACGATGGAGTTGGAGCAGTATTTTAAATAAATCTGTCAACATGAGTAAAGCATCTTTGTGCTGCATTCCTCCACTCCCTCCACTGCAAAGGGTGGCTGTGCCCATTGCTATTGGCATTTCAGAGAAGAGAAACCGAAATGACTGAAGATTTCCCTTTCCCTTTTGACAGCAGCCAGTCACACAGGGGACAGCACTTTGTGCCACACGCTCTGTGCCCTGTAGCAAGGACTGTGTTTTCATCACATCGTTCCCACTCGGGGACAACAAAGCCACAGGAAATATCTTTACCTGCATATTTTTCTTTGACAGATTCATCCATAGACCAAAAGCAGTGATCATAAGCAAACACCTGTAGGGAAACAAGCAGGACACCTCAGAAAAACTGCTGATTTTATTCACATTTTGACATTCTGAACTTAAACACATTCCCACCAAATTTCTTATTTCCCAGGAGCTTGAAGCCTAAACAAACACTTCATTTTCCTCTATGTTTTTATTTGCTCCTTGTTCCTATTTGTTCCTTTCTGTGCCAACCCTGCTCTCCATGTGCCAACCGAGTGCATGTCAAGGACCTCTCCACATCTCCCTCCAAACCCATCCTTGCAATTCATTTTTCACCAGAGTTTCTCTTTTGCAAACTGACAGATGTCCTCTAGCTCTTTCTGCCTCCCATCTCCCTGTGCCTCTTGTCTGCATAAATTAAAAACAAGCCTTAGGGTAGGAACCTCTTTCCATACAAGAGGAGGATGTATTTATTTACATACCATGATGAGCTAAAGCAGCCATCAAAGCCTAATATTTGCAAAGAGTAATAGAAAGCAAATCGGTTTTATCCTGGAAAGAGCAGCACTATAATAATTTTAACAGAAAAGTTTCAATTTTGCCATAAATCCATTGAAAGATCCACGGGCACCTTTCTTCCTAAAATAATACAATGTATATTTTGGGACAGATGTTTGCAAAAACAGCTCCCCTGGGTATGTATCTGCAAGTAAAAATATTAATTAGGGTAATGTCTGACCTACATTCACATGGGCATAATTTCTTCTGTAGGGTGTAGGAAAAGGGAAGTGCAATGTGGATTTCCTCTCTGAGCCTAATGGAAGCTGCTCTTTCCCCTCTGGATGTCCTGCATTTCTCCATTGCTGACTGCCTACATTTAGGAAAATGCTTAACACAGCAAAATCCTTGAAATTTAAAAAACTTCTCCTCAAAAATACATTGCTTTCTGCTCCTATAGTACACTGCTGTACCAGCATCAAGAGATAAAGTAGTTATTTTATATCCTTTAACTGAGGAAACAACAGCTTGTGTATTTAAAATTAAGGTGCTTTTTGAATTTATTTTCCAACTTAAGAAATTATTAAAACATCCCAAGCCTTCAGAACATTTATTAAAACACCACTGGCTGTATGAGCACTTCCACAGAGCTGTGGCAGGGCAGAATCTTCAAACCAAAAGCGAAGTCACGGGATCACAAAATCAAAATGAGTTCGCTTTAACCAGAAAATGCTTTTAAAAAGCCCACAAAGAACAAGTATCTCCCATTCAGAGCCTGCAGTGCTGAGTGTGTATGTTCTCATTTGTTCCTCTGACTCATTTCTTGGCACGGGCTGCACACAGAATTTCTGCAGCAAGGAGATGCTTCGAGTTTCTTACTCAGCAGCTGAGCAGCAGCAGAGCTTTTCAGAATGCTTCTAATATTTGGATAACCCAAGAGTGAACAAGTGAAGGGGCAATTCTCACTCCCTGATAAAAGCCCTTACCTTTGGGTGAGTCCTGGTGTTCCCCAACGCAGCAGGAGTGGAAAGGATTCGGCACAAGGTCAGGGGAAGGGAAAAAAGAAAAAGGAAAAACAAGGACTGTTAGTTGTAGTGATTTTAGCTTAATTATGCTATCTTTAATCATTGGAATGCTGTCTTTAAAAAGTTCATTTCTCTCCTCAGATTTCTCCTCCCTTACAGATCCCAAGCCATTTTATAAACATTTTTAGGAGCAAAATTTGAGATGCTGCTCAAAGTTGATTTAAAATTCAAAGCCACTGATTTTCCTCATGCTGCATCTCTTCCTCATTCTCTCACAAGGTTTATTTTTCTTGTGACACTTTTCTCTCTCTCTCTGGGTGTCACTGCCTCTTAAAAACAAAGTACCCAAGCAACATAAAAATTTCCAAAACCACTTGAACAGGAACTTCAGGAGTGTTATTCAAGAGGAAATTTCAGAGTCCAGCCCTTGGGCTTGTCCAGCTCAGCTCTCTCACGGTTGCTGGGACAGCAGAGCAAACATTTGCTTCCCTAAAAGAATGAGCAGAGAACAGCAATTCCTCCAGTCTGTTATGTGCAGAATTCAAAAGTTTGGGAGTTTTTGTTTGTTTGTTTTTAAGCCAAGCACAAAATTACTAGAGTGACCTTTAAAATGCCAGCAGGGCCCCATCCATGACTGCAGGTGACGTGGCCTCCCCACATCAGAGGCTGCAGAAAAGCAGTAAACTCACAAACAAACCACTGATATTCCCCTCGTCCTGGACCTTCCAAACGACATTAAGAAACTCTGACATCAGCAACGAGTAAAGTCTTGTGACAAGCAACACTGATTTCTTTTGAGCAGAGCAGGAGAAAGGCATGGGAGCCACACAGGATTACCCTCAGAGCTCTTGCTGCTCCCAGGGGTTGAGAAGCGAGTTTAAAAATAGTAATTTCTGAGCATCGTCTCTCAAAAATAATTATTTATTACGCAAATCCATCACCTCTCTTTACTCGTGCCTGGATCTGCTGTGTCTGTGTTTGACAGAACAGGAACGAGGGTGACTTGGGAGAGCAGGATGATTATTTGAGCCAAGGTCACCCTGTGTCACAGGGTCACCCCAGCCAGCAGTGACAACATGACCTCTTTTCTCTGCCATCTGCCTGAGCTGGAAAAAAGGCTATCCCAAGGTCCTAAGGAGTGGTGTGGATTCCTCATTGTTGCTCCTAGGTGGATTTTACTGAGGGAATCTCCTTCGCTGGGGCTTTGATGCAGATGTGGGAGACTCCAGAGAGCCCCTCTGGGTTCCTCTCAGAGAGACACAGGGGCATTTTCTGTGCTCTGAAATGCTCACAGAGCACTTTGCTGCAGGACATCACTGGAAACTGCTTTTAGGGAAGCTCTGCTTGCAGGGAAGGTTAATTCCCATCCCTAGAACATTCATTTTCCTACATTTACAACATTCTTCTTGTAAAAACAAAGGGACTGGATTGGGAGTTTGATTCAGCACTCAGAGATGTGACACAGCTCCTCATTCAGCCCTCTCATGCTCTCCAGCCCAATTCCAAGGCAGGATTATATTGCAGTGACCCAGCTGATCTGCCCAGCCCTCAATATGGGGCATATTATGGAGTATTTGGGTTAAAGCAGCCATGAGGATATAATCAGAAAAGTTCTAGCACATACACAATTTTAAGAGGATGATTTATACAGGATGATGTGTATCATCAAGCTTAACTGAAGACCTTTAGTCTGAACTAAGAATCTCATTTTCTGCAGGGCTGCACAAACCCAGCTCTTGGCTCTTGTTTAATCCAAACGTGAGCCCCACAAAACCCAGCGTGCAGCATTTGGGATCCAGCCCAGCCACACAGAGCTCGTTTGATGCACTTTTGACCACGAAGAGAATAAATGGGACAAATGTTTCCCCAAGGAAAGCATTAAGGGTGCAGCCTGCATCACACAGCATTGTGCCGTGCACACACGAGTCCATTAATGCTGCAGCTGCGTGCTGGGCCCACAAACCCATGAAAAGATTTTTAGCCTGACTCCAAAAATCCCTTGGGAAATGAAGAGATGGGGAAATAGGGCACCCCCAGCAGCCTGGCTGGCTCCAAGGACACTCTGGGAGTGCTGGGTGCTCACACCCAAGAGCTGCAGTCCATCCCAGAGGTGGGGAAAAGGGAAATACAAAGATCAGGATCTCCTACAACAAAACACACAGGACAGAAACACATGCAAAGGACAGCGAGGTGATTTCCCCCCTCTGCTCTGCTGTTGTAGGACCCCAGCTGGAATCCCAAATACAGTCCTGGTGTCCCCAGTGTAAGAAGGACATGGAACTAGTGGAGCAAGTCCAGAGAAGGTTACAAGGCTGGTAAAAGGACTGGAACACCTGAGGAATTTGGGGCTGTTCAGCCTGGAGAAGAGAAGGTTGTGTGGAGACCTCCCAGCACCTTGCAGAGCCTGCAGGGAAGCTGGGGAGGGACTGTTCCTCAGGAACTGGAGTGACAGGACAAGGGGGAATGGCCTCAGACTGGAAGAGGGGAAATTCAGGTTCGATACATGGAAGGAATTGTTCCCTGGGAGGGTGGGGAGGCCCTGGCACAGAGAAGCTTCCAGGGATGGAGCAGCCACAGCTTCTCTGGGAATTCTATTGCAGGGCCTCCCCACCCTCCCAGGGAGCAATTCCTCCCCAGTATCCCATCTGTCCCTGCCCTCTGGCAGTGTGAAACCATTCCCTTGTCCTGTCCCTCCACCCCTTGTCCCCAGTCCCCATCCATCCCCAGGATCTGCAGCTCCTTGGCTCACAGCCAAAAATTCACATCTATCTCAGATGCAGCAGAAGCATCCAAGGCAGGGAGGGAAAACTTATCTTTCAGCTCCTGCAGGATGGCACTGAGATGCTTCCAGCCATTTGTTTTCACTCATATCCACTCTGACAGCAATTTGCCAACTCCCTTCTTTTATCTCTTCTCAGCTCAACGTCAAACAGAAGTAGGGGCAATCTAATGTATCTAATTTAATTCTAAAATTAAAAAAAGGAGGAAGAATACCCTGAAACAACTGCCCACATTTAACAGGATTTTATTTGTTGCAGCCCATAGCAGGGGGTTAGAACAAGGTGATCTTTAAGGTGTTTTCCAATTCAAACCATTCCATGATTCCATGAATATGAATATGAATTTTTTAGAGTGAATGAAGACATGCAGCCCGAATAATCAATTCTTTTTAAAAGATCAAGCTTCTTGATTGGGACATTTGGTCTCCTATAAACATTCCGGTGGTTCCACAGATCTCAGGCACAGTGTAAAAATATGGAAAAAATCAGAGCAGGTCCCAGCTGAGACCATCAGTGTATGTGCAATACAGGCCTGAATAATGAATTTTTTTTAAAAAGTACCTCTCACATGGTGTAAATGTGTCCTGATCAAGTTTCTTGATAAATATTCTGGTGGTTCCCCAGATCTCAGGCAGAGTGTAAAAATATGGATTAAATCAGAGCAGGTCCCAGCTGAGACCATCAGTGTATGTGCAACACCACGGCTGCTTCGGCTTTTTTAATAGAATAATTAAATTACATATTCAAACACAATTAACTGTTCAACTGTAGTTATTAGCAGCATTTGAGCAACACCCAGATCAGTTTTTCCACGTTCAAAAGGGGGAGGAAGGTTTAGTGAGCTCAGATGTGCAAATCTCCAGGGGAAACCAGCCCAGCGAAGGAGCAGAGGTGAGCCCTGGCTGGGGAGAGCTCAGCCCTTATCTCTCCTGTCTGGCTGACCCCAGAGCTCCGAGATAGCAGCCAGCTGGCAAATCAGCACATGCTCTAAATCAGTCACAGCACATCTCACTCCTTGTCTAAAGCACCAACAGGCAGATGGGGCAAAGGGAGGAGAAAGGTGGGAGGTGGCAAGGCAGGGGAAGAGCTCCAGAAGCTGTAGGACAGGAGCTGACACGCCAGGCATGGGTTTTCTTCTCTGGATTTGCTTGAAAAAAGAACATTTCCTGTGCCAACAGTGACTGCAACAACATCCAAACTGCACATTTGGCTGATATTTTCAAGTGGCACAAGGCTATGCTGATTTATGGGATTGAAACAAAACATTCTGTCATTTTCAGGAACCTCTGGACTAGCAAAATATAATATAAATTTGAGGGTTAGAAAAAAGAAAAAAAAGAGACGCAACAATTCCAGCTATGAACCAAGAAAGTCTCAGCAGATCTCCAGAAATCCTTATTGCTTTCCATTTTCAATCTTCCATAACCATTGCAAAAACAAGGATATCAAATTCCGGTGTAATTATTCCTATTTTATGCCCTTCAGCAGAAACAGCCCAGTATAAATTCTAGAAAGCAGCTAAAAATGCAACTAGGAAAACAAACTGATGGGGGAAAAACTCCTTGGGGTTTACAAGTGGAAAGGTGTCAGTGTCCCCCAGAGATCGCTCTGTAATGCCACATTTTTATGCTCTCGCTGAGTTAAAAAAATATTATTAAAAATAAAGTTGGCATCATTTGTAACAGTAATTTCCCCTTTGGATCCAGTCATTCTGGAATTCTGGGGTTTTGTGAAAAAGTTGTTGCAGATAGAAGCAGTGCAATAGCTCTCCTAGGTTCTGACACGCACAACTGCATCATTTATCAATACTCCATGAAATCAAAGAATTCAGAATAATAAAATAGTAAAATAATAAAATAATGAAATAATAAAGAATCAAATTACATTGGGCAGAGTTTGTTGTCCCCACAGATCTCTCCTTCCTTCACGTACGGCCCAAAACAAGACGGGTATGGAAAATCCCAAATTGTAATTTCTTTGTGGCTCCTGTACAGTGTTTTCATGGAATCCCAGAATGGTTTGGGTTGGAAGGGACCTTAAAGATCACCTCATTCCCATCCTGGGAATACCTTCCACTAGAAAGATATTTTTTCCTTGTTATTTTTTCCGTGTTTTTCCTTGTTCCTTCTCACTCATCTGCCCTGAGTTCTCCTGCTCAGACACAGCAGAGTCAGGAGCACCTCAGAAAAATCAAATATCAAATATTGCATTCCCAGCACCTCAGCATGGAGCTTTGCTGAGCAAAGGAGGCTCTGTTTGAAGAGCACTGGGTTAAATCATAATGGATTTCATGGACTGAAGGGTTTCTCAAGAAAACTCATTCTTCAAACAAAATTTTTGAGTCTGGAGGGTGTTTGGGCTCTGAACAGCTTCCCAGGGAATGAGGACAACCCCAAGGGTGACAGAGCTCCAGGAGAGTTTGGACAAAGCTCCTGGGGATGCACAGGGGGTGATTGTTGGGGTGTCTGTGCAGGGCTTGGACTCCATGATCCTTCTGGGTCCCTTCCAAGTCAGGATTTTCTATCATTTTATGACCCTGGCGGTATCTCAGAGGGCAAACACTGGGTGTAGATAAGTGGAATTCCAAAGTGCTCTCATATCTCAACATTAGACACCTCACGAACAGGAGCTGGGGTTTAACAATCTGCTATTCCACAGCCTTTTATTCTGAAATAACTGGAAGATTTCCAAGCTTCCCTATCCTTCACTAGGACCTTCCTAGAGTGGAGGAGCTGCTGAGTGGCACAGGAATTACTGAGGAGCTCCAGCACCAGCAAATCCCAAGGCCAACAACTTCAGGCACAGCAGATACAAGGGAGGCACAAAAAAAAGAAAAAATCAGGAAGATCTTGCATTTGTTTCAGTTATCTTTCTGAAGCAGATCCTTCAATTGGTAGCTTGTGTGGGTTTTTTTTCCCTGTATGAATAAAGGACTCAGAATGAAGTGTTTTGAAGAGCCAGCACTGCAATGGTCAGAGTTTTATTGTTTAAATTTCAGCTGCAGAATTTCTTTCACGGCATTAAAAAAAAAAAAAAAAAGCCAGCCAACGGTGAAATAAAACATAGACAATAGATGTAATGATTTTACTGAGAGACATAACTGAAAGACAGCAGAATGACAGCTGATAAGAAAAAGCAGAATTTTTTGAGAAGCTGTTTCCTCTCTTTCTGCATCTCACACAAATACAACTCACAACCCATTTTGCTGCTGCCAGGTAGACAATGAGAGGAAAAGTCAACTAAATCAAATCTGATCACTTCAAGCTCTGATACTAAGAAATCCATTTTCCCAGAGGTTATTAGGGTTATTTGGCATAACAGTTGTTTAACAGTTTATAAATATTTTTACTCCATTTTTACATGCAGGCCAAGTGGTATCAAAGCACTGAGGCCCATCAAACTCCAATTTTTGATGATGTCCTCCAATTAATATTATTCTCATAGAGTCTCATTTTTACCTCCATGGCAATACCGAGTTCTCTGGGAGAAAACAACACTGCCCTATTTGAGCAAAGGATTTTTTGCAATCAGAAACAGCCTCTTTAAAACAAAATCCCCAAATACATTAAAAAAAAAATTTAAAAAATAAGTGAAAGAGCATACACAGTTCAAAGCCTAAACTTGTGTGGCTAAAAGGAATAAAGGTAATCACTGTTCCTTGGAAAATTCTTTCAGTGCTCCAAGGCATTCCAGGCGTAGTTGGCGCTAACTTAGTTTCTACTGACAAAACTCATTTTTGCCAGCTCACTCAAAACAATCAAGGGGAAAAAAAAAAAAAACCCAAATCCGAATTTGGGGTATTTTGCACTTGGAGCGAAATTTTCTGTATTGTTGGTCCAATAATCTGCTTAGTCCTGCCCACGTTCAAGCACGGATCCCATAAAGCTGCTGTTATGACAAGGGGATTACAACTTGATCCTTTTGTTTGTAAATACTCCGATGTCGGGACACCATTGTGCTCCAGAGAATGTTTGGTGAACAGCCAGTCCCCAAACTTTCAATTACTATTGTGAATTTATTTTTTTTTTTTTTAATAGGGTGGGTTGGAGCTATCTTTTTATAACCACGTGAGGGAGGGAAAAGCCTCCTCAGGATGTGGCAGCCTATGAATTTCTCCAGTAGATCCCAAATGGAAAACGATGGCAGGTGGAGCAGAATATACAGAAAATATACAATAAACGACAGTCTTGTTCTACAGCATCAACAAACTTAATTTTCACATCCAGGATAACCTTTATCCTTTTACCTTTAACCTTTTAAACCTTTAGCCAAGCCACTGGCACGCAGGATTAATCCCAGAATGATCTCCTGGGCACGATGGAAAGCAAAGGATTGGAACTGATAGGAATTTAGCCCTGAAAGGATATTTCAACAGCTCTCTCATGTCCACCAAGACTAGTTTTTCCACCTTGGGTAGATTACCCAACTGTATCATCCAATCCATAAACTCATTAGAGCCTCTACCTTAAACCACTTCGAGTCTGTCTGACTTCCTTGAAAACACAAATACATCAACCAGAATCACTCTGAAAGAGTTGATTTTTCCATGGACTCTGTGATATTTACCCAAGCACCCAAATACAAATGTGTTCATCCAACATCATTTGAAGAAAGAAGAATCCCAGAATAGTTTGGGTTGGAAAGGATCTCAAATCTTATCCAGTTCCACCCCCACCATGGGCAGGACACCTTCCACTGTCCCAGGTTCTCCAAGCCCTGTCCAGCCTGGCCTTGGACACTTCCAGGGATCCAGGGGCAGCCACAGCTTCTCTGGGAATTCTATTCCAGGGCCTCACCACCCTCACAGGGAAGAATTTCTCCCTAAAATCTTCAGCCCCTCTCCGCTTCAAAGGAGGAGAAAAAGAGAAAAGGAGAGAGCTGTTTGCAGGAGCACAAAGGGATCCACAGCCATGGAGGCTCCAGAGCAGCCCACGAGCTCTTCACCCTCACATTAATCAATCTTTGCACACTCTGGAAATTACTGTAGAGACTTTTCAACTCATGGAGACAAATGCTTCACCAAGAGCATTCAGAACGTTTTGCTAACGTTTTCTGTTTTTTTTTAAATAGGCACTAACTCCCTCCAAACACAATATGAAAAAAGAGGTGTCTCCTGTAGGTATCTTTGGTAATTCCCTGTCTACTCTGCTACTGAATTAGCAACACCATGAGGCAGCTCTGTACTCCAACACCTGACACTTGATATTTTCTGACATCCCCAAAGAACTTTCAGTCGTTTATCTCAGGCAATTTGTGTCAGCTGATCACAGATCCAACCCGGGAGACACCTTCCAGCCTGGAGGCCTAAATAAGAAGTCAAATCACTTTCTTCACTTTCTTTTTTGGTTCCACAGGTCTGCCTTGTCTTCCAGCGGATAGCACCACCCTCCTCCCTTTGGGAAGGAGGAGGAGATGCCTGGACTTGGTTCTCTGATTTCTTCAGCGCATCCAAGCAGGAAATGGCTGAAGTGGCAGCAGTTCCAAAGAGAACATCGTTGTGGCCACATTTTGTAAAGAAATCACTCTTAATGGTGTGGTTTGTGCATGCACAGTGCATTTAGCAGGTTGGGAATTTCACTGGACACAGCAGCAGTCACTCTCTGAACCTCAGAGCAATTTCAGCACCAGTGGGTCACCAGCTGATGAAGAGGGTGCCAAAATTTATACCTCAGAGTCTTTTTCGGTGGCTCCAGAACCAGATACCTGCTAAGCACAGTGTTATTTTCATCTGGTAAAGTCTATTCAAGGCCTCTTTTGGATCCAGCTCCAAATGAGGGACTCGAGCAGTATTTAAAACTACAAACACCTGGAACCACAAATGATCGAATGGTGGATGGGGAGGAGGGAGAAGGTAAGAGCTGGAGGCAAGAAGGGTTGGTCATTAGCATAAAAAAGCGATTTGTCTTGGTCCCGAGGTTCAGTAAGGCCTGAATTTCCTCACTTCAGCATTCCATGATCGCAGTGATAACGCAGAGGCTGTTGCACAATATTCCTGAGCTCCCAAGCCAAAGCTTCCATCAGCATCCAGGGAGCCTGGGAGGTGAAAGGACAGCACAGCTCACCTGAACCACACTGCCAAGGAGAACAGCAGCTTGTCAAGGCAGTGGAACCTCAAAAAGAGCACTTCAACAAAATCCTGACGGGCATTAGAAGCCTCAAACGTTCAGCCAGAGTAAAACTATTTATATATTTTAAAAAAAAAAAAAAGTGTCTTTTGCTCTTCCCAAGAGCACAGACTCTGTGCCCTCCCTGACCAACTCTTTCAGTGCTGTCTGAATTCCTCCAATCCATTTCAGACAGCTGATAGTGTGGAGATAAGGAAGCAGGCAGCAATCAATATCCTTATCACCATCCCTGGAGAGATTTAAAAGTTACAGAAATGTGGTGCTTAGGGCCATGTTTTAATGGTGGGCTAGGCAGTGCTGGGCTGACTCAATGACTTTAAAGGTCTTTTCCAACCTAAACAATTCTGCAATTCTGTTATTCCAATTCATTCCCAAAATCCCATCTAGCCCTACCCTCCAGGCTGAACTCTTACTACAGGAGGTGTGAGGAAATAAATCCAAACTTTGTCCCAGAGAGGCCAAGACCAGAAAGAAGTGCTTTCCAGGGCAATGTTTTTGCACCAAGATCTTTTCTGCCTGACCTAGAAAAGCAATCCTTATCCTCAGTGTATCATTCAGCTGTTTTTCCTTCCCAGCATGAGGATGAGAAATAAGCTATAATTGACCTGTTTGCTGAAAAGCAAAGGGAAAATACAGCATATTATGAAAATTACAGGCAAGCCTTCACCATGACAGCTCAGCTCCCATGTCCTGTGTCTGCCCTGCTAATGGCTCCAGACTGCTGAAAAAAACATCACAGTGCTCTAGGCAGAATTAAATATTTGCTTAAACCTAGAATTGCATTAAAGTGAACAGATCTGCATGGAGAACTTGTTCTGAAGGCAAAAAATAGTATCTTCAGAGTGAGAAGCAAAGAGAGACCTCAGGCTCTGAAAAAATACTGAAGAAATATAGATTTCTTCAATATTTGGTGGCAAAAGTCCAATTATTTCTTCCTAAATAGGTGCTGCTGATCCACTGTAGCATTCCTCCCTGCCTTAAATTTCCAAAATACATCTTTTGGCCACGTGATGAACTTACCCATCTGCTTTGTCTATTCTTCTCCCCTCCACCTCAGCAAATGGCTGTGGTCATTTTTAAGTGTAGGAAATATTTTGTGAACTATTCTTGAGTCAACCAAGCTATTTCAAATTTTCACTGCAGCTCTTTCATGCCCAATGTGCTCCAGCTGGAAGCTCTCATTTGGGCAATCAGATAACCCTGAAGAATTTAACGAGGAAGATAATTTTGAATGTGCTTTGATTCCAATGATATTTAGTTATTCTTTCCTACAAAAAATTCTTTCGCTAACCGCTTGCACCAACACCCATGACCCCAAAAACCAAGGTGGCAGCTGCTGAAGGGTTTGTTCATTACTGCTGGTGATTTATTCACACTGGGGAAGAAAACAGGAATGAGGAACAGGAATCAGCAGAGGAGTGAGGCTGGTGGGACCAAGTGCAGGAGACACAACATTGAGAGTGCAAAAGCACCTGGCTCCAAATGAATTCGGAAGTGAATTAGCAGGAAAGGCACTGAAACTGGGCTGGCTGAAGCTCCACATCATTTTTGGCTGACAACCATCCTTCCAGAGACTGTGGCCTGCAGGGCTGCGAGGAGCAATCAGGGATTAAGTTATCATTTCACGCTCTGGCAGCAGAACAGAGATTTTTAACAAGGTGGAACACGCACCGTGCACCATCCCTTATCCTTCTCAGCCAAGTCCATTGTGTCAGGCTAAATCCCACCGTGGGCTTCCCTGCCAGCCAATCTCCTGGGCTTGGATGGTGCCCAGAGACTCTCGCTGGCTCTTGCCAACTCTCACCTTGTCCCAGGGCAGGGCAGAGAAGAGTTTTTGAGAAGGATGAAGTTCCCACCCTTGGGCAGACCCCTGGGAGAATGCTCCTGGTGCTCCAGGATTCCATCAGTCTTCCAAAAAGTGCAAACATAAGTCCTCTGGTCTATCACCAGCTTTTATCATAAATTTTTGCAGAGCCTGAGGGATGAGAACTTACACCCGGCAGATTTTCCGAGGGAATTCAGGTAAAACCCAGCAGCTCTGGCAGCAAATCTTTCCCCAGCAGCCTCAAAACACCTCCAAGCCAAGGTCAGAGCTGCTGCTGAACATTGCCACAGCTGCCAAGCAGATTTCCTCCTGCCTCACTCTTATCACTAATTACTTCTAAGAGCTTCCCACAAGCAACACCATGGATTCGCTTCCTGTGCTGCTCTTATTCCCAGAGCTGTTTATCTCCCCAGCATGCCTTCCCTTTTGAAATCCCTTTCAACACCTCTCCCTCAAACAAAAAAAAAACACCTCAAAAGGAGACTTAAACCCTTCCATAACGCTGTTTCTGGAGCAAAAGCTGTTTATGGTTGTGGGTATTTTTTAAAAAGTCCTTTTCAGGACATTACACATGTGCTGTGTTACATTCCGTTCAGGCCAATTAAAAGTTCATTGTGTGCTCAAGTGTTCTGCTCTGCACAAACGCAGCTCTGTGGCTATTTCGTACCTTCCCCTCACTTAGACAATATCAAGGGGCTGAAAACAGGGAAAATAGCAGACAGGACAGAATCACAGAGCTGGATAATAAAAAATGATGCCCCAGGGCTGTGTGTGAATGCAGCCAATGTGAACAGAATTTTAGGATGGTTTGGAAAAGACCTTTTAAAGGTCATCTGCTCCAACCCTGCAGTGAGCAGGGACACCTTCCACAATCCTAGATTTCTCCAAGCCCTGTCCAGCCTGGCCTTGGACACTTCCAGGGATCCAGGGGCAGCCACAGCTTCTCTGGGCATCCTGGGCCAGGGCCTCTTTGTAAAAAATCTCTTAGAGCTAATCTAAAGTAACCCTGCTCCAAATGCAGGGCAGATCTAATGCTGTGAATTCAATGTCCATCCTGGACGAGTTTGGCTTTTCTGTGAACTTCACCAGAATAAACTGATTTTATAGGAATCCTAGTGAACACAGCAATCCAGCAACTGTGAGCTGTGTGCCAGGAATGATTAATACAAAATGGGTACTTGGGCATTGAGGAAAACATGGAAATATCTCCATTCTCATCACTGAGCGTGTGTCCTGCAAAAATATTGTCACCAGTTAATTCCGCCCCAAAGCAGTGTAATTAGAGAGAGAAAAACCCCTAATAACCCAGAAAAGCAATCACATTTTCCTGTTGGAATCTGAGAGAATTTCATGTTTGTAGTTTCAAATTCTTCACCTAAATATGGAATTGTAGAATCATAAAGGTTAGAAAAGATCTCTGAGAGCATCAAGTCCAACTGGCAAGCAGCAGCACCACCACGGTAACCACGAAACCACAGCTTCAAGTGCCACATCCACACATTTTTTAACATTTCCAGGGGTGGTGATTCCACCTGGAATTCCCTGGGCAGCCTATTCTAATGCTTGACAGCCCTTTCCACGAAGAAATTTTTCCTAATGTCTAACCTAAACCTCCCCTGGCACAATTTGAGGCCATTTACTCTCCCCCTGTCACTCATTACCTGGGAGGAGAGACAAACTCCCACCTCATCCACCTCTCACGGAGTTGTGCAACTTTTGCAACCTTTTAAAAAATTTGCTATTGCTAAAAAAGCACAATTATAGCAAATTTTGTATCATTTCTATATGAGGGAATATAGACACAGCCTGTGATTTAGTTCCTTTTGGGCACAAAATTCTACAAGCGCAAAAACCTAAAACGAGATAAAAAAAATCAATTCCAACTCAAAATCTGAACTAATGTTTACCTCCTCAGGCTGTTCTTTTGTTCCACAGTAGCCACCAGCACCAGACACTTGCTGGCAGCTGGTTTCACTTAAAACTTCTCTTTTCCTTTTCCAAGGATCTATTTGGGAGACAAATTCTTCTACGTGCCATGTGGAAAAGAGCTGAATATTTTGTGGTCTCGGTGATTAAATAGTGCAATAGTTCACACCCACAGTAAAGGAGCCATTAATTTCCCAGGAAAAAAAACCACCTAAAGGTGATACCAAACAAACTTGTCGGCTCCTGATGCCAAGTTTGCATCGCAAAGAAGTTATTTTTAGCCTGCAAGTGTGGGCTACACAGCGAGTTGCTGGTATTCATAAACAGGGATGGGATGGGAGGCTTTTATGTGAGCTGAACGGAGCCAAAGGATGGTTCCTGCTGAATTCTAACTTTGAACTCTCAGACTGCCTGCTGCTCGTCTCTTCTGAGTGAAAAATATCTTGCTTTTGGATGCAACTTGTTGCCTGCTTGACTGTGCTTCATATGGGACAGCACATGCAAAAATGTTTTATGTGACACAATCGTGATTTAGCACTGAGCACAGCCGTGCCCTAAAACAAGAATAAAAGCAGATGGGTCTGCCTGTATCTTGAGAGGCTTTTAAAATTATTTAAAATGCACTGATTGCCAAGGAAAACGTTCTTTTTGCTAATGCTAAATGAAATTTAGAGGTGAGAAACGTGCTCGATGGTATCTGTAGTTAATCCTGAATTACAGAGCAGCTGGGAATATCTGTGTTGATGAACAGGCAGATATTGGAATTTTGGAGAGGAGAGGAGAGGAGAGGAGAGGAGAGGAGAGGAGAGGAGAGGAGAGGAGAGGAGAGGAGAGGAGAGGAGAGGAGAGGAGAGGAGAGGAGAGGAGAGGAGAGGAGAGGAGAGGAGAGGAGAGGAGAGGAGAGGAGAGGAGAGGAGAGGAGAGGAGAGGAGAGGAGAGGAGAGGAGAAGAGAAGAGAAGAGAAGAGAAGAGAAGAGAAGAGAAGAGAAGAGAAGAGAAGAGAAGAGAAGAGAAGAGAAGAGAAGAGAAGAGAAGAGAAGAGAAGAGAAGAGAAGAGAAGAGAAGAGAAGAGAAGAGAAGAGAAGAGAAAAGAGAAGAGAAGAGAAGAGAAGAGAAGGGTTCGTGAGAAGGATGCAGTTCCTGGCTTGCTCTTATACAAAATAACTGCCCTTATTATCACCCATATTTTGTTCCTCTAAATCCAAAGGGCATCAGACTATTTTGAGAAGTGGGGAGCCAAATACTAAATTTTCCATTAAAGATTATACATCTAATGCTCAGCTCACACCTCTTCATATGGAATGACAAACCAAGAATCATTAATCCAATGATTCCTGTAAAAGTGCCCTGCTGGATTCCCTGGGGACTGCATCACTCAGAGAGTCACACAGCAGCTTTGCCGCCACTGCAAAAACCCAACAATCCCACTTGGAACAGAACACGGAATTTGAAGGTCAGATCTTCTCCTTCCCATTTGTATCATTACCACACAAAATGTTTTTTAACAAGAACTCCTTGTTACAACAATTCCACATCCATCAAATAATCTCAACCACCTTCATTTCCACAGGGACGTTTTCCTGGCTGGAACTCCCCCAGACTGCAGGGAGGTACCAACTCTGATGTTTCCTTACAAAACAAAAGCCACCCACACGTACAAGTTGCTAAAGAAAATATGAACTTTAATGGCCAACCCCTGTTTTGGTGGGGGTAGGGCTGGGAATGGGAAGGAGGACTCTCCGTGGGAGAGGGAGAAAAGTTATTGCACGAAAGTTGAATAATTAAAAATAAACGACAGAATATTTGTGGATTAGTTGTTCCACAGAGCTCACTCTTTACCCACCCCTATAAACCATCATTTATTCATAAAAACACTAACCAAGGGGACAAATAATAATCCCCAAACTGGTAAATTCCCAAAGAAGTTTGCTGTACACCAGCAGCCAGCAGAGATTTAAAGAGACAAACTGAAAATATGTCACATGAGGGAAAACACAGACATGCAGCCATGAACAGGGAGAGGGGGGAATATCAACAGCCAAAATTATCTCTGAGATAAGAACAGTCTGGTGTGTTCATCTGGAGATGAGGGGGATGTGCAGGGTAAAATCCCAACAGCCACACAAACACTTTCCCACATTCCCTGTGGGAATTGTCTCACACAAGCCAAGGCTGGAGCCACGGTGAGACAGAAGTTTCTTAGCTCTTACACCATCTACGAATGTTTTTCAGTTTTTTTATCCCTCCCCATTTAACAGAACCATCACAATTTTCTAAAGGGCCTGTGAGGCCAAAATGAACAAATTTACATTGAAACACAGATTTTCTCCTGCAGAGCTTTTAAGGGACAGTGCAGGACATTCATGCTCCCCTCCCACAGCCAGTCCTAAAAACGCAGGTTGGAACCAACTCCTTTGGATGGACCAGGCTATCCTCCTCCTCCTCCTGCTGCCAACATTACACAAAAAAGAAAAAGTCCTTAGTTTGCAGGCAGGTTGGGAGACTATCCAAGGTCAGCTGCTCTAGGATGATGTCTGTGCTGCAAAAAACAGAGTTTGTTAATAGTTGTTTTCCCCAAAACACAGACCTGAAAGTGGTGGGGCAAAGAAGTCCCTTTCCCTCAGCATTTTTTTTGTAAAGGGAAAGGACTTTGATCAAAAAAGAATACTTAACATATGTGAACTGAGAATCAGACTTTCAGATAAAAACCTGTGACACCACAAGGACTAAATACAAGAGTTGACACAGAACAGGAGAGGGAAGAGGCAAAGGCATATTGATGTAAAGATCAGATCCCATGTTCCAGCTGAGTGAATTCCTCCAAAATCAGCCTTCAGGACTCAGCCTTGTTGTCCTTGGTTATTGCTACTGCTTCTCCTTGAACACAGGCTTGATTTGAACATGATATCAGCTAATTCACCCAATTTTGGTGTTATTGAACTGGTTGGGTTTTAGCTGGTTGGATTTTTTTGTTTGTTTAATCATCTCTAATTATGAGCATCAAATTCTCAGCCATGTAAACATAATTATTTAGCAGAGTCTATATAAAAGACACTGCATTCCAAAGCAGCAATACCCTAAGGAGTTTCCCATTTTCTACTGCATTCAGTTTTCTGTGATATTAGAATTATGTCTGGCACACTCAATAGAGAGATACGAATTTCTAGAATTACAACAGGTGATCCATTGTATAAAATTAACTTTAGGGACTGTCAAGGCATTTGACAGCATTTAAAAGAGACAAACTCCAGGAAATAAGCTGATATGGCCTCCACACCACACATTTGACCCGTTCTGCCCCTTCTCTCTGCCTCTAAATGTCATGAAATAATATACAGGCAGAAAGAACATCCTAAAATCAAGGTATTCCGATATATACAGCAGAAAAATTAGAGGTTTTAGGTGAGACAGTCTGGTACCTTTGTCACCTTGACAGTATTCCTTTAACCTCGTTATTCTTCTGCAGCCAGGATAACAAAATAGACAAGATGTCTAATTACCATAATTTGTCCATTCTGGCTTATAAAACCCTTCAGTGCTCATTCATGCAGCTGATTGAATGAGTCTGACCAAGCATAACAACAAACACAGAAAAGATGCTGGATATTCAATTTGGTCATTTGATCCTACAAGAAAACAGGAGCCAGTGAGAAAATTCTTCTCTCCAGGTATTGCAGCAACAGGTACTGCCCTTGCTGGAATTGTCCACTCTTGGAATGTGCAATCCAGGATTTCCTAATCTGCTCCCATAAAAATAAAGCCACACAGAAAATTCAAGGTGCTATTTCAAGCACAGGATGTTGAACTGACACTGCAGACTCATCAGCCCAAATTTCTCTGGTTAATTAATCAACAGCAGCTCCTTACAGCAGCACAAAGAGGGTTTGCTCCTGTGAGTTATCACTACTCCAACACTTACAGGGTGAGCAGAGGGGGTTATCCTTGGGGACAACCTGTCCTGGCTCTCGTTCCTGCAGGCTGGGCTGGGAGGTGACAGCAAAGCTCAGATATTGTGCTGCTCACAGCATCCAGGAAATCCATCCCCAGGGAATAAAGCACTTTGTACAAGTGGCACAATTATAAAGCAGAGGGGTGGAGGGGCAGTTCTGAGCAGTTTTCTCTCTCCTCCCCCAACACAATCCATAAATTCACATTTGTGCAAGACTGGAGCAGCACTGGGTGCAGCCTCACCTCACTGCCCAGGCACCCAGGGCCACCTGGGTTTGGGCAGTTCTGATATCAAAAAGACACAGAGTTTTGAAACTCTCAGGAATCAGAGCTGGAACGAATTCCAACACTTGGCCCACGCAGAGCTTCAAAACATTTTTGTGTAAAAGCAAATACCTGACCAGAGCCTTCCTTGCATCCATCTCCCTCCTTACACCTCTGCTTTTACCCCTGCACTTCGATTTTCCCATCAGCAATTTAATGACCGAATGCTCCCAGGGGAAGAGTTGGGTTGTGCAATTCCAAACACGCAAATTTCCATTTATTGTTCCACAGAATAAGAGGAAAATCCAGCCTCTCCAAGCACAACACAGCGTTTCAAACATTACATTTGCCTTCCAGAGTTGAAAGGGAAAAGAAATGTGCTTAAAACATGACTTGCAAAAAGAAAGGAAGAGAAAATATGTCACAGGCATAAAGCTGTATTGTAAGAGGCTGCTTGAAAGGCTGCCAGGGCTGCAATTCCCCACAGCTCCTTTGTAATCCATACACATTACAAACATGAGGAATACCTAGGATGATTTTTATTTTTAAGTCTAAGTGGCTTCGGATACCAAAAGAGCAATTTTTAAACTCTCAGGCTCTTTTGTGAGACTTTCAAAGGGTCTTGGTTTGTGTCAAGTCCAAGGCTCCTTTCAGAAATCAGGCAGAGGACTTGGCCTGCCTAAAAATCACTGAGCAAACCCAATAGAAATTAGCAGGGAAAAAAAATCAGATCTCTCAGTATCTTCCCCTATTTATTCTTCTCCAATGGAACTGCTTTTTTAAGTTCAACTGCTAAATGTAATTTTTCCCAATGACTTGCGAGTGCTTAAAAGAAAAATTCAATATGAAAACCTTTCAAATGACACCACCCTTCACTGGAAACAACCCTTCATTAGGAAGAAAACCATGGACAAGTACACACATCAACATCTCTGCACTTCATGCAAATAAAACAAAATAAAAATAACCCTGCTTAGTTTAACTAATGAGCCCAGAGATCTATCAATTACCAATACCCAACAAAGCAGGCAGTATTTCAAGCCCAGTGAGTTTATTTGCTTTATGTTCTTAAACATGTCCTATCAAAATACACAGCATGATATTTGAAAAAAAATCTCCATTTAAATGATAGGTTAGATTTAAATAATTAGATCAGGCTGGGTTTGGGTTCTTGAATGTATTTGCCCACTGCTTCAGTGGCATTAACTCAGCCACCTGTGCTATCAACACACATAGAGGATTCGAAAACATGGAATAAATGTGAAGCTTTATTTTTTTATTTTTATTTTTAGACAACACAGAAGAATCCTGAGTCTGCTGATGCCTCTTGCATTGTTCCCACTGCATGGATTTGACAAAGGGGAACAGTAACTCATCCAAGGCTGTGTGTGTGGGCAGCAGAGCCTGAGCTCAGTGATCCTTATCCCCCTCCCAGCTCTGTGTTTTACTGCAAGTCATGACAACCTGAGGAAGAGAATTTCGCAGCACAGGTCTTTCTGTCCAGCACTGAAGGCCTTCAGAAAGAAGGGAAGAGGAAGGAGATGGTATTTCCTAAAGGTCAAAAGCAATGTTTTGACTTTTCCCAGGTGAGTCCTTTCCTTCTGAGGTTCGTTCATGGAGCTGCTCCTGCCAAGGCACCCTGAACCTTCCAGAGCCTAAAGAGCTCCAGGAGAACTGGAGAGGGACAAGGGATGGAGGGACAGGACACAGGGAATGGCTTCAAACTGGAAAAGGGAAGATTTGAGTGAGATATTGGGAAGGAATTCTTCCCTGTGAGGGTGGGGAGGCCCTGGAATAGAATTCCTAGAGAAGCTGTGGCTGCCCCTGGATCCCTGAAGTGTCCAAGGCCAGGCTGGACAGGGCTTGGAGCAGCCTGGGACAGTGAAAGGTGTCCCTGCCCATGGCAGGGCTGGCACTGGATGATCTTCAAGCTCCCCTCCAACCCAAACCACAGCCACACACCACACCTGAAGTGTGGCCCTCAAATCCTCTCAATATTCTGATATTAAAATTGGAAAGAAGTATTATAAAGCCAACTTGACCTTGCAGCAGCAACTACACAATTACAACATCAACTCCTTCTGAAAAACATCCTCATCCCTGCGAAGAACCCACTGCTGCCTAAAAGTGGCACAGATAAATTCCCAGTTTGTATTTTTCTAGTTTTAGGCTTTCGTACACTTGGTCCTTGTGCCACTTCTCCCTTCTCACAATGCAGGTTTTCAAGGAAATGACAGCATTTTGTATTCAGCACTGAAGTCCTGTAGTAGCTCCAGCACACGAAATATTTCACTATTTATGTTCCCTCAGCCTCCAAAACCTGTGGTGTGAAGGTGGATTTGAGCAAAACAAAGTAATTTCAGTAATGGGACAAATACAGGCTGACAGCACATATCTCACACCCAAAATATAACATTTTATCCTCAGTCCTATCCTAAGGTGTCTTCCAAACTTTTCCATGAGCTCTCCTTATCAAGAATTAAGGATAAGCAGCTAAAGGCATTCCTGAGTTAAAGAGCATGTGAAAAAGACTCTGTTTTATATCATGGGAACAGGTACTTTACTGAATTATCCCAATAAAATCCCAGAATGAAAAATACCATGGCGAAGAGCAAACATGCAAGGCTCCAGCATAGAAAATGGCCTTGTTTTCACAGGACTATTTTAAATAAAAAAAACAAACTAATTTTCAAATACCAAAGGGTAGAAATCAAAATTTTTTCTATTTTTTGGCTTTAGCCAAATAGAAAACGTAAGTCTATCAACATGCACTTCACGTTTCTGTCAAGGAAATTGCAACACTAACACTTCACTTCAAGAGGGATCCCCACATGAGAGCAGCACAGATCCTCAGCCAAAACCTCCAAGGCATCAAAAGTCTCGAGTGCCAGCAGATGAGCAGACAGCATCAGCAAACAAGTGGCGCAGAAGGTAAAACAGGGAATAATTAATCACTCAGACTCCCAGAAAATACCTCTGTCATTTCAAACAACTCACTGGTCCCTATTTACCTCGCAGGATTCAGAGCTGAAGTGTTGAACCAGCATCACTTTTGGTGCTGACACCACAAGAGTTTGCAGCAGTAAACCTTTCGCTGCAATAAGCAGTCTCAGATGATCAACAATATTTCCATCTGCATCAGATCATCAAGCCCTGCTAATTAAAAAGCTGATGAAAGGGAATAGGCTATTTTGAAGCAGTGATTCATCAGATAAACATGATATGCATTGCTGGCTCTGTGTGCAAGGTCTGCTTTTAACTACCGGGAATAAAAAGCTGTAGCATGTAGAAACATTAAAAAAAAATCAACAAAAACCCCAATTCAATCCATCCTGTTCATTTTTCTAAGAATATTAGTTTAGTTTCCCACAGCACAGGAGGACCATACACACTGACAAACTCCATTAATAGGTGACTCCTAATAAAGATACTTTTAAAAACAAAGAATGAGCCATGGAAAGTGAGTGTTTACAGGAAGGAACCTGCTCTGCCTGGATCACTGCTGTGAAACAAAGTGACTTGGAAGTTCTCCGTGGCTGCATTGTTTCAATTGATAAATGGCAAGGTAAACCTTGCAGGGAGGTTAAAACAAAACTCCAGCACTTGCAGCTGTTTTATGGCTTCGGGGAGAATTGTGAGCCAGCAGACAAAGCTGCCACATACTCACTTCTCTCCACTGATTCCATCAAGTGCTCCGAGTTATTGGTGAAATAACTCAGATTAAAAATTAATAAAACATTAACAGCAGCTGTGGTCACATAGGCAAGAACACCAGGCCAGGAAAACTGCGCCATCCAAAAAGCCAGAGTCACCCAAGAGGGAGGAGATGCTGTTCCTGACACCTCCTCAGAATTGCTCAGGTTTGGGGTTGGCCTTCCTGTGACGCCTTCAGTATTTCTAGTTTTTTACTTGTCGTGTATCTGTAACTTGGTGTAGTTTTGGGCTTCTCACAAAGTGCTAAAAACATCTGTTCCCCACACCTTTGGCCAAACAAGGCTCTCTGATTAGAGATTCAAGGACAGATTCATTGTCTTAGGGCCTGAAAATATGTAAACAACGGTGATATGGGGGGCGCAGGCCTGGGGTGGTGAACATCATCGCCTGAGGGTGTGATTGGAGAATTAAGGGCCAATATGCTAATGGGACAGAAAATATAAAAGGTGGAGGGCTCGTGACCCAGGGTCCATTTTGGGTGTCACCCCAATGGGGGATTTTGCTTGCCCAAATGTACCTTCAAGACCTTTGCAGGCCTTGAATAAATCGTCTGCTTTTATAGTCCCACTTTGTCTTGGCCTCTGTTTCAGGTAGCCTATCTTTTAGGCATCACCTGAACTAAAATAAAAACCCTGCATTGGCAGCTCGTGGGTGGAAAAGTGAGACTCAGACCCAGCACAGAACAAACCCAGCCCAGTTTGGTGTCACAACTCCTCTGCAGCATTTACCAGCAACCCCAAAAAATCAGTAATCCATCTGACTCTGCTTCCCCGGCAGCAAACTGATCCACCAGACAGCAATGAGAACTGTGCTCCCCAAAATAGTTCAAAATTGGTAAAACACAGGCACAGGATGCCCGGAGAAGCTGTGGATCCCTGAAGTGTCCAAGGCCAGGCTGGACAGGGTTTGGGACACCCTGGGACAGTGGAAGGTGTCCCTGGCATGGCAGGGGTGGCACTGGATGAGCTTTAAGGTTCCTTCCACCCAAACCACCCTATAATTCAATATATTCCACTCTGATTGAGCCAATAGTCTTCCTATCCATTTTTCTACACACAAACATGATGGGTGAAAGGAAAAGGAGAAGATTGGGAAGGGAAAAAGAAGCACCTCCTGAAGCATCATCTTGAAGGCACAGAAATCACTCCCCATGGGTTGTTCTTTGTCCTCTGCAATCAGTACAGGTCTTCTGCACAAATCCTGTGCAGGTAATTCTCTCTTTGGACAGGTTTGCTTTGTCTGGGGCACTGTGCCCTTCCTGGGAAGGGACACCACCATGGCAATAGGGTGAGGTCACTCTGCAGGGAATTTTCAAGGCCATTTTGGGGTTCCTTCCCATCTGTCTCTCAAAAACCTTAAGGTCTGAGATACAGAGAAAATCCTCCCCCAAATTCAGATGCACCATTGGTATGATTTTTTAATTTTCTATTTTTTTTTTTTAGCATTAAATAATAGAAAAAGGCTACAAACAAGCCTTATAGGAGAAGCCATAATTTGAGTATATTCAGTTGGTTTAGCAATGAAAAAGATTCCCTATAAAGCATCAGTGGCAAGAGACTCACAGAAGAACAGGCTCCAGCAACTTGGAATTCAAATAATAAACTGAGTATCTCCTTTTAAGGGAGAACGGATATCTTATACTGTACTCCTGCCATTATTACTCATTTTCCATACTGCCTTTGGTACTGTATTCTGAAAGAATCTGATTTATAAATAGGTTTTAAAAGGTCTTCGAATGACATCCTTCAAATTGCAATTAAAACTTTAGTAACTGTTTCAGCATAGGATTTTTCCTCCTTTTTGACTTCCCATAAATAGATTTTTAAGTCTGACTACAAACTCATTATTTTTCGTTACAGTCTCGTGCAAATGGGGATTAAAAACCTGCTCATGAACTCCAGTCCTAATTCCAAGCACAATCATTTGCAAAACACCAAAGATTTTTTAACTT
Source organism: Acanthiza pusilla (assembly GCA_036630365.1). Lineage (NCBI taxonomy): Eukaryota > Metazoa > Chordata > Aves > Passeriformes > Acanthizidae > Acanthiza > Acanthiza pusilla. The sequence continues at coordinate 6,288,471 of JAXCHO010000099.1, read as the reverse complement.
AGGGCCATTTCATCCCTTTTTATAACATTTTATAAACCACTGTACACAGATGGGACAACAGCAGGAGAAACCACAATTATGCTGTAATTAGTTTCTCGTTGGTCTAAAGATGCCAGGAGAGACTAAGTTGTCAAGTTACTTTCTTTTGTGATAAAAATTAACTTCATTTTTCTGCAAGGATGGATTTCAATACTTTTCCCTAAGGAATCAAGCTCTTTCTAAGCATTAATCCTGACAATAAACAAGGCTTAATGACTTTTATGCAACTTGGCAACAGTTTTAGAAGTTGTTAGTGCCAGTGAGGTCTCTGGAATTGTATCTGCCAAAATCTGCAGCAAGTCTAAGGCACAGGCAGGACCAGAACTCATGAACTCATCTTTTTACCTTACCTGAATCATCTGATTTAATCTGTTCAAATTATACCTTCTCCTATCCGACGTTTTTCCTTATAGAAAACTTAAAAAACACTTTACCAACACCTGCCACTGTCAAGGTTCAAGGATCTAAGTAACTAATGGTCAAAATGTAAGGAAAAAATGTTTCAAAATCCATGGTAACCTGGAGTGTATCTGGCGAATTCTGCTAAAGGTTATAGTCACAATGAACCCCAAAACTCAGGCAAGAAAGGAAAGAAAAAGGAAAGAAAAAATAATTTTAAAAACCTTGATTTTTTAGGACAAAGGATATCCTGCAGAGGTTGTGTCCATACAAGCCAAAGCAGCCAACAGCTAAAACACAAAAAACTCTCAGCACTGCTTGAATTGGAATTTCTTTGGGTGCCACTTCAACATGAGGTTATCAACTAAGATTTCATTTAGAATATAATTACCCAAGATGAACGTTAGATAACTGTGATTACTTTTTATCATTTCTGGATGGATTTTCTGCTAAACACAATTTACCAAAAGGTGCAGACTTGTAGCTTGCCAACAGCCCCTCACAAATGAAGCTACAATTAACTGCTGACATCACTCCTGCCTTGAAAACCAACTTGTCTCTCACTTTTAAACATATTAATCATGGACACAATTATCCAGTGACAGCTGGTATTTACACCGAGTTCTGTCAGCTTAGTTCCCACATCTCAGCAAGGCAGGTGCAATCCAAATTCCACTCGCAATCAGGTCACTCTGCAGCAGTATACAAACAACTTCTGGTTTTATTAATGCATGGAGAGCTACATAAATGATCTCTGGAGATACTGAAAAAAAATCTGGAGATAATCCTGGGTAATAATAATAATAATATAATCCTGGGTAAGCAGCTCCAGGAGACTCTGCCTGAGGAGGGAGGGCTGGAGCAGATACCTCTAGAGGCTCCTTCCAGCCTGTGCCTCCATTTAAAACTGCCGTGAGTAAGCTACAAAAGCAATTCCAAAATATTCCAGGACTCCTTTCCTCTCAAGTCTCCAGTCTGGAGGCAGCCCCAGGTGATGTCCCTGCTCAGCAAAAGAGGTGTCACAGAGTCCACAGAATCTCAGCCACACTGGAAAGGCATTGATGGCATGAGTGTCATGTTCCTCCCTGTCCTGTCCCTCCATTGTTGGGGAAGATGAAATAGGAAAGCCTTATAAATATGATTACCTGGCAAAAGATGCTGAGAATATGGAAACTATAAGTGAGATTGAAATGAAGACAAGCTTTGAGACACCAAACCCCAGTGACTGAACAACTGCAAAACAATGGTATGGCCACTGAAGGTAATCCACCCTTTTGATTAAACAATTCCCCCTTTTGATTAAACAATCCCCTCTGCTTGCAGGCAGGTCCAAGGGTCAGAGCAGACCCTACCAACTTGGCAGAGGGTCCAAAAAGCAGTTTTTAGAGTTCAAAATGTAACGCCAAATGGTAATGCAAATGGTAAGGCTGTGTGTAAATGTTGTAGGATTTGTAGCTTGTTCTAGATTGGTTAGTGAAAATTTGAATATTCAGCACTGAAGATGATTTATTGTATTGTAAACGGCAACCACGGCATTCTATTATTATTCAATTCTTCTTCTTTCTTCTCTCTCTCTCTCTCTCACCTCTCTGCCCTGCTCTGAGCTGTGTCCGGCAGCTCCTGGCAGGTCTCCTACACCCACGCCCTTTCACAATAAACCTCATGCCAAGACCTCACTTCACAGATCTCTCATCTCTGTCCCGACCACCCAAATTCCTACACTCCATGTCTTGTCCCCAGTCCCTCTCCAGCTCTCCTGGAGCCCCTTCAGGGACTGGAAGGGCTCTGAGGTCTCCCTGGAGCCTTCTCTTCTCCAGGTGAGCACCCCTGTTGTGGAGCAAAAATGCCTTACAAAATAAAAGCCTTGTTACCCTTGTAAAATCCTCACTCACTTCTGTTACTTTGACTAACTCAAAAAGCATTCTGGGAATTACTCAGCTAAATTAGAGGTGAAAAACAAGAGCTATAATTGTAAAACAGTTATTAGAACCAAGAAGTGCTCACACCGTGGGGCTCGTGGTTGGTTCCGTCTGATGCCTGTTCCTGTCGTGGTCTGTGGTGGTTGGTTAAGCACATTTGTTGTGCCTCACAAGAATGGAAACTCATGACAAACTAACAGTTTAAGAATCTGGGATTTTTGCAATCAAGTGTCTTCAAAACACCATGGTAAAGATCCTGCGTGCCTTAACACCACACACCCCCAGATGTTATGTATGTCAAGACATGGGAATTAATCACAATTCCCATACACAGATTTTTAAGTCTGACTATAAACTCATAATTTTTCATCACAGTCTCATGCAAATGGAGATTAAAAACTTGCTCATCAATATCAGTGTTTGGGAAAAAAATCCCACAAGCTGGGAAAGTGTCACCTACAAACCTGGACAGGGACTAGAGGATGAGGAAAATCAAGGTATGAGGAAATGTTTGATTACAGTCTTATGCAAATGGTGATAAAAAGCTTTCTCATCAATATTGATGCATGGGAAAAAATCCCACAAGCTAAGAAAGTGTCACCTACAAACCTGGACAGGGACTAGGACGAGGAAAATCAAGGCATGAGGAAATGTTTGATTGCAGAGTGCACAACAATCTCAGCCTGGAAAGCCAACACTGTCCTGGGCTCATCCCACAGTGAGGGCAGCAGGGGAGGATGGGATTCTCCCGCTCTGCCTGCTCAGGTGAGATCCCACCTGGGATCTCCATCCAGAGCAGGATCTGGGGTCCCAGAGCAGGAAGGAGCTGGAGCTGCTGGAGTGGGTCCAGAGGAGGCCATGGAGATGCTCTGAGAGCTGGAGTCCTTCTGGAGCCAGGCTGGGAGAGCTGGAGGTGCTCACCTGGAGAAGAGAAGGCTCCAGGGAGACCTCAGAGCCCCTGCCAGAGCCTAAAGGGCTCCAGGAGAGCTGGAGAGGGACTGGGGACAAGGGATGGAGGGACAGGACACAGGGAATGGTTTCAGACTGGAAAAGGGGAGATGTGAGTGGGATATTGGGAAGGAATTCTTCCCTGTGAGGGTGGGGAGGCCCTGGAATAGAATTCCCAGGGAAGCTGTGGCTGTCCCTGGATCCCTGGAAGTGTCCAAGGCCAGGCTGGACAGGGCTTGGAGTGACCTGGGACAGCGGAAGGTGTCCCTGCCCACAGCAGGAGGTTGGAATGAGACAATGTTTAAGGTCCCCTCCAACTCAAACCATTCTGTGATTCTGAAGAATTCCTTTCACACAAAGCTGTAGCAGGATATCCACCACACACTGTCAGAGAACTCCACCAGATTCACCTTGTGCCACCTTCACCTCACTAATTAACCATGAGATTCTTAATTATCCCCAGAAATCAGGTCATGGAGGACTGTGCCCAATTCCAAACCTACATCCATGTGCTGCAGTCATTACTTAGCACACAGAATTCAGTTTACTCTGCATCATTCGCACTCCTCTGCAGTGTTCACCTGCCGTGGTTTTACTAATCCCACATAATTCCTGCACTGGGAACGCTGTGAAAGACTCCTCCTGCAATTCAATTAAACTCTCAGCAGCACAGGAAGACACCTCAGTGGTGGCAGTGAGAGATAAACCACGCATGCAGACTCTGCAGGGAGGATTTGCAGAGGTCGCAGCAGAGCAGGGGTGGAGGTTTCAGCATGAAGTTGCTTTACCACATCTTTGCTGCTTAGAGCAGGCATTTAAAATAACTTGCAGGCAGAAGAGATAGATGCTTGGAAGCCTCAGCTGGTGCAAATGTGGTTTCAGCAACCAGAAAATTGCTTCCTCTCAGAACGATCCCTATTTCTGTCTTCTCGGCCACAAAACCTGCATAGGCTTTTTCTTTGTCTTTTTGTTTGGTTTGTTTTTGTTTTTTCTTCACACCTCTGAAGTTTCTGCTGAGCACATTTTAATTCTCCTTCCCATGGTGCCATAGCTGCAAACTCTGAAAGATATTATCTTTATTTTGGAGAAGAAACCAGCATTACATGGGTTGTCACACTGAAGTTGGCTCGTGACAAACAACATTCCAAGAGCTCAGAGTAGAGAGAAGAGCCTTCAAACCAGGAACAGGTAGGACAGAATAATAAAACAATGGATAATGTCACTGCCATAGAATCCCAGAATGGTTTGGGTGGAAAAGGACCTTAAAGCTCATCCAATTCTAATCCTGACACCTTCTACTATCCCAGGTTGCTCCAAGCCCTGTCCAGCCTGGCCTTGGACACTTCCACGGATCCAGGGGCAGCCACAGCTTCTCTGGGAATTCTATTCCAGGGCCTCCCCACCCTCACAGGGAAGAATTTATTCCCAATTTCCAACCTAACCCTGCCCTCTGTCAGTTTGATCAGAGCTAAATTTTGAACAGAGTTATTAATATTATTTTTTGAGTGATTATATTTGCTCCCAAGTATAGATAAATTCAGATCCTAAACATCTCCAAGTAATGCATTAAAAAAAAAAACAACCCTGCTCATCACCGCAGAACTCCTCAGCTAAAGCTGGGTGGATATCCTGCTCCTTCACTTCTTTTATCTGATCAGCACAGTAAGGCTTCAGCTGCTGAGGGCCAGAACAAAACCCTGGCAGGAGCCTCCAAACCCCGAGGAGAAACAGAGAAAATGGTATTGTGCTTCCCAAAAGGCTGAGAATTCAAGTAAGTGGACGAGCCTAAGAACCTCAGACAATACACATTAAGATATAGGATTTCCTTACGTCACCACCACAATATAAACCCTGGTCCCACTGAGTGATGTGACCTAATTAATTATACACCAGCACAGGAAGCTTCTTGCTGGGGGAAAAAAAAAAGACCAAAAAAACCCCAAACACAAAAAACCCCAAGACGACAACAATAACAAGAAGAACAAACCAAAAACCACCCTGGTCAAACAATAAAAAACTACCCAACCACGCAGTAAAATGCTTCTTGGACTAGATATCAACCAAAAAAATGGGGAAAATGTTGGATTTATTTTAGAGGCTTGAAATGGAAGAGAGGAATTTGCAGTCCACAGTCAGATAAGGAGCATATGGTAGGGCTGAGGCAAAACTTAAATTCCCTCATTCAGAGAACTCCATTCTTCCTCTCCTGATATCCTTCATGTCCAACCCTCTTCCTTTAGCCAAAAAAATCACTGTTACCTCGATTGCTTCTCTCCTCAAAGGAGCTGCAGTTGGGCAATTAGTTTTGTAAAACAGTATATGCTTATCAAACCTTACTCTAATCAAGGCTGCCAGGAACTTTAAAGCACTAATTAAAATGGTATTTTATTTCACGTACTCCCAGAGCACTGAATGCAATGCTCATCCCACAGCCAAATTTATATCCTCAGAATTCCTCCTGCTCCACACAAAAGGAATGGATAAAAGCACAACTTCTTTTCATGCAAATCACAACCGAGGGAAGATAGTTTGGTACTTGAGGACTGCAAGGAGAACAGCACAAAATTGAGTTTTCCTTTTAGGAGGAGGCCATAACCAGCCACACTTCCAGAGAGGAAAGGAACCACTTTTCCAGGAAGGAAAGGCATTCCCAGCAGAGGGAAGGGTGCAGGAGCAGCAGATGCTGCATTCCTGCAGGCCGAGCTCATGGAAAACAAAAATCAGAAATACCTACAAGATGCTGATTGAGGATTTCTCCTCCTCCTCAGAGGAGGAGGAGAACAAACAGGTCTGTTATGTTTTTCCCCAACGACTGAAATTCAAACAGGTAAAAGAACACTGAATAGTGAAAAAATCTTGAGGTGCTACAGCAATTGCAATTCTCCCATTTTGCTGTAACAAACATGAACAGAAATAAGTTCCTCTGCATTTTCAGACTTTACAGAACTGGTGACAAAATCAGAATAAACCCCTTAAGTGTAAGGGAGCATCAAGTGCAACAGTGCCATCCTAAAATTAACACCACCACAACAAAAAAAGAGAAAAATTACCTCAAACTGATGCACTCAACACCAAAAACTTGTCCAGATTTCCTCAGGACAATAAAAATTTTCGCCTTTTCTTTATTTTTCATAATAAGCTTGTAAATAATTTAGGAAACAAACCCTGACAGTTTTCATATTCCATTTTCCAAAACCTAAGGGAATTAAAAGATAATCTGTGATATTATCTGCCTGTGTATTCCAGCTGACCATACAATCACTGATAGTATTTTACTGAATATATTTATCCACCTTCTCAGGAGAGCACCAAATCCTGCCACAGAAGCTCAACCCTGAACACCTAGATTATTTTTTTTCAAATTAGCTTGGGGGACACATCTACGCAATCAGAATGACTGCAACAGAGAGTGGGAGAGTTGTACAGCACAAAGCAATCCTGGTTATTAGTAATCAATCGTGTTGGAGGGTGGGAAATATCCTCTTCTGCATCTTTTTCTGATCTCATTTATTAATCTGAGATCAAGATTTTGGAGTTTCATCTCAAACGTCCCCAAAATAAAACTGGCTGGGTGTAAAAATAGTGAGATTTAAGAAGTCAAGAAAACAACACAATTAAGCTTCTCCTTGAAGCTTCAACAACCTGACATGGAGAGCTTCAGACACAGGTGGGCTTGCAAACCAAAACTGTTGAGTCAGTTCCCTCAAAATTGCCTTAAATGGTTCAATAAAAGCTCCATTCCACTCAAATATTCAACACATTCATTCTAAAAGCTTCAACATGGCGCCAAGAGGGGTTTTGGTTTTGTTTTGTGGTTGTGTTGAGCTTTTTTTCCAGGAAACAGCCCAGCTCTGGGAACTGGCCCCTGCTGCCTGTACCACTGTGGGAAGGAACTACAGCTGATTTTCTGTTTGCAGCAGAGGTCAACTCCTTGGAGAAATCCCACCCAAAATCCTTTGCCAGCTCCAGAGTTTTCCTGAAGGACTGAAATTATCAGCACCAACCTCCGAATGCTGTCTGCAAGCAGCTCAGCAATGCCAAGGGTACTCCAGAACTCGCTGCTAGATTGCACATTCTATTAAAAACTTCAATTTAGTGAAGAATTAAGGCTGCAGGTACTTCACAAATGTTGTGAGTTTTAAGGAGAAAAAGCACAGGAGGTTAGCACTCGATAAAGCACAAGCTGAAGGTTTGTACTTCAGATCCCATGACACGAACCAAACGAATTCCTCATCTATTTGCTCTTTCCCTCAAATGCAGCAGGTTATTGCCAACTTGGTCAAATGAGCAGCAAGATCAAAAAGGATTCTTTGATGTTCATCCAAAGAATATGAGGGGGCCAAGGATGATTCCAGTAATGACAGGGCCACTCAGTTCTCACTCCAAGAGGATATGGCTCGTGTTAAAGCAGTTTTCACTTTCCACATGAGCACAGAGCTTATAAGTAACAGAAAATCCTAATTAGCTATGACTGCGTTTGCCATAAAATAAATAGGTGTGACCCAGCTGGTGGGAAGGGAATGAGCTATAAAAGAAATCATTAACACAATTCTCACCATTTATTTTCTTAAGCAATACGAAATAGGTTACAGGTCTGTTTTAAACACAGTGACACACACAAGCACAATTCAAAACTTCTGTTTACTTTCTGTCCATGACAAAAATTAATGAAGGGTTTCTGTCTTGGATTTTCACTTTTACATCAGTCAAAGCACGTGAGCTGTAGCAAACACTTCCTCAAAAGCACAACTTCCCTCCTGGCAGAACTCCCACTTCTCAATTTTACACCAGATAAGGATTTTATATGGTAAAAATTAATTCCTCCCTTGTGCAGCCAAAGCCTCGGGAGGTGCCATGGCAGAGCCCTGAGTGCCAGTCCTGCTGTCCTCAGGACCCTTCTCACAAAATGATTTCTAGGTTCTGCAGAAACTCATCAGAAGCTTTTAGCCACATAATTTTGATATCAGAAGATAATTCTGAGTGGGAGGACTGGCAGCTGGATGGAGTGTAGCTTTAATGCACATGTTATCAGTTATATTATCAGTGATTGTATGGTCAGCTGGAATACACAGGCAGATAATATCACAGATTATCTTTTAATTCCCTTAGGTTTTGGAAAATGGAATATGAAAACTGTCAGGGCTTGTTTCCTAAATTATTTACAAGCTTATTATGAAAAATAAAGAAAGGGAGAAAACTCTTACTGTCCTGAGGAAATTTGGGCAAGTTTTTGGTGTTAGTTGAGTGCATCAGTTTGAGGTAATTTTTGGTGGTGTTAATTTTAGGATGGCACTGTTGCACTTGATGCTCCCTTACACTTAAGGGGTTTATTCTGATTTTGTCATCGAGTCCAATCATTCTCCCCCATGTCCCCAAGTGTCACATCCACACAGCTTTAAATCCCTTCAGGGATGGGGACTCCACCACCTCCCTGAGCAGCTCTTTCCAATGCTTGAAACCCTTCAAATGAAGAAACTGCTCATGATCTCCAACCTAAATCTCCTCCAGCACAAGTTCACCTCCATAATATAGGCTGAATATCCCTTCCTACAAAATAGGCTCTGATAGTAGACTGAAAAAGCAGTGTTTTCGCCATAATTTCATTCACATATTTAAATTACTCTGTCCATTTTAAATGATACTTATTTCCCCCCCCCCCAACTTTTTCAGGCTGCTCAGTAATTCGACCAATAAAACCCAGCAGGAAGAACTGTAATTTTACAGAACAAGCTCATGCTTGAAGAGAGAATTGAGCACAGAGATGCAACCAAGGCCAAGCTGGCAGTGCAAGAAAATCTCACGGTGCTGTTTTTGCAAACATGAACTTCCTGTGAGCTGTTCTGTGCCCACAAAACACCAGTTTGGATGTCGAGAGGGGCAAGACTTCCCTTTCTTCTGGATGTCAGCCTCGGGAATATACTCACTCCCTGTCCCCTGACTTCCTGGAACACTGAGCACATGAAAACATTGCACAGAGCTGTGCCCTGCGTGACAATGCTGAGTGAACATCTAACCCAGAAATTTCATTCTCCCAGTTTTATGCACCAGTGTGACCCCTCAGCCACGGGAGCCATTCCTGCTTAGGAATGTGTGTCCCTTCCACGCATCCAAATTGGAATTGTTCCCATCCTGAGCAGTTTATACAAAGCCAGGAAAGTTAGGGAGAAGCAAAGGCACAGGCAGCACAATTAGCTTTTGCCTAGCCTCAAAGACAATCATATTTCTCTTTTTAAATTGCTTTGCTGTCAAATAGCGACCGTACCACAGCATGCAAATGGTTCAGCGAGCCCAATATTCCATTTCTGGTGGTGTCCAACAGCTGAGACTCCTCAGTCAAAGGCAGGAACAGCTGGGGACACAGATGCCTAGGATGAGGCAGCTCTCCAAGTGGGTCTTGCCTAACATCAGGCAGGATCCTGGGTTATTCTCGAGAAAATGTGGGCATTTTTCCATAATTATCTATCACTAATTGCCTGTTTTCTTGAAATGAGGAGTTTTGCAGATTAGTTCCATAAATAGCAATGCCTTCATGCATTTGCCTCCTTTCCTGATCATTCATGTCCTTTCCTGATCATGCACCTCCTTTCCTGATCATGCACCTCCTTTCCTGATCATTCATGTCCTGTTCTGATCATTCATGTCCTTTCCTGATCATTCATGTCCTTTTCTGATCATGCACCTCTTTTCCTGATCATGCACCTCCTTTCCTGATCATTCATGTCCTTTCCTGATCATTCATGTCCTTTCCTGATCATTCATGTCCTTTTCTGATCATGCACCTCTTTTCCTGATCATGCACCTCCTTTCCTGATCATTCATGTCCTTTCCTGATCATTCATGTCCTTTCCTGATCATGCACCTCCTTTCCTGATCATTCATGTCCTTTCCTGATCATGCACCTCCTTTCCTGATCATTCATGTCCTGTTCTGATCATTCATGTCCTTTCCTGATCATGCATGTCCTCTCCTGATCATGTACCTCCTTTCCTGATCATTCATGTCCTGTTCTGATCATTCATGTCCTTTCCTGATCATGCACCTCCTTTCCTGATCATGCATGTCCTTTCCTGATCATTCATGTCCTTTTCTGGTCATGCACCTCCTTTCCTGATCATGCACCTCCTTTCCTGATCATTCATGTCCTGTTCTGATCATTCATGTCCTGTTCTGATCATTCATGTCCTTTCCTGATCATTCATGTCCTTTTCTGATCATTCATGTCCTTTCCTGATCATTCATGTCTTTTTCTGATCATGCACCTCCTTTCCTGATCATTCATGTCCTTTCCTGATCATGCACCTCCTTTCCTGATCATGCACCTCCTTTCCTGATCATTCATGTCCTGTTCTGATCATTCATGTCCTCTCCTGATCATGCACCTCCTTTCCTGATCATGCATGTCCTTTCCTGATCATGCATGTCCTTTCCTGATCATTCATGTCCTTTCCTGATCATGCATGTCCTTTCCTGATCATTCATGTCCTTTCCTGATCATTCATGTCCTTTTCTGATCATTCATGTCCTTTCCTAGGGTAGAAGTGAAGCCTGCACCCCAACGTGCTCCTGCTACCATGAGTTATCTTTCAAAAGTCAAATTTCTCCTGCTCACTCCTACCAGTCAGCTTTTCCAGCTCATTTCCTCTCTAGGCATCTTGACTCTCTGAGTGTGTAAGTGGGCAAAATTTAAGACAAAATCCACAGATAAACAGGATCGTGATGTGTTCAGCTTTGGCCAAACCTTTAACTGGGATTTTTGCCTATCATTCCACATATATTCCCTCTATAGCTCACTGAAATATGTGATGTATATGCTTTGTCACATCACAGAGGTATTTCTTAATTTGTAATTAATGTTTTCCACTTGATGTAGACTTTCCCCAACCAACGCACCCCCATAAGCATAATTTTTGCAAAAATAAATTGATTTATGTGCCATTTTACCACCTCACTACTCAGGCACTTCCCCACTAAAATTAGTATTTCCCATTAGGATCGAGGCAGCTCGAGGTCTCTAACCCTCCCCACAACAAGAGCTGCTAAGTCATGACTTATTTTCAGCTTTTAGCAGCTTTAAGGGGAGTTCTGGAGTCACGCTAAGGAGTCACCCACACACCCCAGGCAGGTGAAAGGCGACTTCACCTTTCAACATTGTGTAACCGCCAGGCTGTGCCAAGCAGGAGCTTATCCTGCCTCTCCACATGCTCCTGCCTCCGCAGCGCAGGATTCCTGCCCAACAGAGCACAGGGAGCTTGTGTGGGCTTGCAAGAACACCCTATTCTCGTTTTTAGCAACCAAGCTGTTTGTTTTTAAATCTGAAGTCACGTGTGTTTGTTGCCATTCCTCCACTTCGCGCTTAACCCTACGAAAAGAGTGAACCAATGTTGCTCAGTCCTTGAGACCCTAAGAACTATTTTCTGGTAGCATTTTTTCAATACCTAAATCTTTGCCAGGATTCTGTCTGAATTGGCCCTAATCTTCATTTCTTCCAAAGGATTAAAAGGTTCTTCAGCTTTGTAAGAAGAAAAAAAACTTCAGTCCAAAGACATACTGAGGAAAGTTTTAACACATTGAGCTGTTCATTTTAACCCAACCATTGCCTGGAGTCCATCCTCCACCTAAAATCAGCAATTCATTACCCACTTGAATGGTTTGGGTTGGAAGGACCTTAAAGCTCTTCCCATTCCTGCCATGGCAGGGACACCTTCCACTATCCCAGGTTTCTCCAAGCCCCATCTCCCCACAATCTTCAGGGTTTTCATATGTCTCAGAAAGAAAATGGGAGTTGGAATGGCAGAAGAATCCTCTAAAAAGATGCAAAATATACTTGAGCTTCACCCAGTTTCTCATCAAAGCAGAAATTACTGAGCTCAGCTGCTGCAAGGCTACAAAAATCCATAATAACACAGCCCTTCTCAATTTCCAGAGCTCCTTAAAAACAACCAAACTGGGCTTAAGCACCACGACTTGATAAGCAAAAAAATTGTCTGCGTGGGTACAGAAAAGTAAATTGGTTGAAATCCAGAAAAAGACACCTTAAAAGCAGATCTTTATAAAGATCCTCAGTTATTGAATTATCTACTACAAAGCTCTAATTATAAAGACATTACAATAGCTGCAAAGGAAAAACCCAGCCTGGTTTAACACACTTGTCAGCTCCAGTTAGCTGCGCTCATTCCTTGGGAGAGTTTTCACCCTGTGCCAGTCTTTGGAATCTCTCTGTTCTGCAAAACAAGAGGGAAAGCAGCTCGAAACCACAAACTGCAACAAAAGTACAGTGAAGTCAGCGCTCGTTTCATTTTTTAGCATTTTCTCTTAATAAAAAGGCTCGGAGGTGGTTTGCTTGGGCAGATGTAATGAATGCTTTGCTTTACAAATATCACTGCTGATTCACGGGGCTGTGCCAGACTGATACACCACTGATCTCTGAGCTCGTATCAGTTACACATCAATTACAGTTATGTCTGCAAGAAAGAGTAAACCTCCTTTGTCTGACTTGTCAAAAAAAAAAAAAAAATTTAATCTTTTTAATAGGTCTTGTTTGGGAAATGTACAATTACACCACAAGCAAATTGATAGTTAAAAGAAAAAGAAGGCTATAAAGGAACCTGGAGTAATTAGAGACAATTTGGAGATTTTCCAAAAAATTAATTCCCATAAACATTCCAATTGTTGCCCAGGACTTATCTATTCACTTCAACCACAATGATTTCACACCCCCATGGAAGCCCCAGCCACCGAGTGGCAATGTTGGGAGTAATCTTTGCAGCACAGAGTAAATCCCGAGTTGATAAAGAAACTTCAGCCTTGACCTTTGCGATGGAGAGCAGAGGGAGCAGACAGCTCAGGAAGGCAAACAAAAGCAGGGACAAGTCATGCTAATGGTATTATCCATCCACGGCGAATCCCTGGAGCTTCACACATCCTTGAGGGGAGATTTTGATTTACAAGAGGTCATTTGGGGAAATTTGTGACAGAACTCAAAGCTCTGTCACAATTAATTTTGTGAAGGCGGCTAAAGGAAAGGGGGAGCAATTCCACACGGTGTAATTTTAATTTTAACACAAGAAACCACCACCCAACCAAGCCCACCCTCCCGGCAGCTCAAGGTTAATAGCAAATCCTGCCCAGCCCGGAGGTCATCCCATGGATTTTAAAATTGATCTTTTGTACGTGATCAAGTTACTGAAACCTGCACAGAACCATTAAGGATTGCTCAATAAAATAACTGCTGCCCCTCTCCAGCTCAGGAAAGGTCATTTCTTGGTTAAGGAATAACAGGAGAATACCAGATTTTTTTTTTTCAGCCATATGAAAAGAGACTTCTTTCAAGAGCAAGTGTTTTACATGTACTTATTAATCCCCAAGTCTCTGGAGAAATGCGCAAACAATATATTCAGTTTGTAGATGCAGGAAAAAGTTAAGTCCATCAGTTATCACGCAGATTTTCAAAACATTCCTTAATTTTTAATGCCAAATTCGAAACAGCTACAGGCACTTTTCTGAAGACCTGAGAACATTTCAGTGGCAATGACACGGACACAATTTGCCATATCCAACAGCCAGGCCCCACACACCTCTGGTTTGGGGATTTATTTACACCTCCCCATCTCCCAGGCTTGGTTTCTTCCAGAGAGGATGGAGGTGGGAAAAAAAAGCCTAAATCCAAAAGTCATGGGTTGTTTTTCCAAATGTCACTCCCTGCCAGAGCGGGGCTGAGTCATGACAAGCAGGGATGTGACAGCACAGAGTTCTGTTTCTAAAATTCTTTTCCCAGTTCCTAAATTGACCCTGGCATCTCAATGAGAAATGCAGCAAAGCTCTGGAGGTTTTCAAACTTGCCCTGCTTTGCAAGCACCTAAACTGTGTATTTACAATGTTATTTACTTCTCTTTTCCCTGTTCTGTTAAAAGGTTGGCCAGAATTCCTTCAGCTCACTTGAGACACCAGAAAAGTCTGAAATCCAAAGGAACTGATTTTGTAACAGAAGGCGAAGTAGTTGATGGTGGATTTGGAAACAGAAGCAGAACCTGAGCATAAATTAACCCCCAGACTTAAAAAAACTGCAACTAAGACTAACCTTTTCCTCGAGCTGATATTTAAGATTGCTCTGATGGAGCTGCAGAAGCCAAGACAATTCAGCAGCAGCCTCTCAAGGGTGTGACCTGTCCCAAAAGGACCCTGTTCCAAACAAACCCTCACCGCCCCAGCTGTGTTTTTGGGATCTGCTGTCTCACCGTGTGCAGGCAAACTTCATGGGCCTCCACTTTCCCCTCTGCTCTTAAAGCACCTCATATAAATTTCCTATGCTTCCTGCCTAGATTAGCAATGGCTATTTGTGAGGATGCAAATGAAGCATTCTTCGCTCCCGCTGGATTCTCACACTGAGCTCACCACCTTGGCTGGGACCTCGAGCCGAGCCAGCCCTCCCTGCCAGGGGACACGATTTGCATGATGTGTGCCTGCCCCATGAACGCTTTTAAACACATATGAGGGAGTATAAACCATGCAAATTTCATTGCCATGTTTTAAAAATATGACGAGGAACATTTTTAATCCAGCCGCGGCCGACTCGGCTTCTGAGAATCTCAATTTCCTGCCATTTTTAGCAGTTTTAAAGGCTCCAATCAACGCAGGGTTTTGGCACAGGTTCCTGGAGGAGGAGGATATTGATACAAACAAAAACACCCCCCCACACACAGCCTGTTTGGTTTTAGTAACTTATTAAAGCTCCTGTCCTGCTGTCTGAAATAACTCCTTCAGCTAATGACAATGGAAGGTAAATATTGCACCTGATGATCTCTTCGCTCGTCCATTTACCACCACTTGGGTTTGAGGAGTTTAAATTAGCAGAGAGCAGTTAATGAACACCCACCCCAGACACACAGCTCAGCTTCACACGAAAATTTAAACCAAGCTCTTCTATGCGTTTAACAGAATTTTTCTCCTTTGTTACCCTTAAGACCTCGTTCTTTTTTGCCCCCAGAGAACAGATGATTGACTGTAGATATCCAGCAACAGGTTTTGCCTTTTTCTGCACCCATTATTTTGTTTCACGCATATATTTTTTCATTTCCTCCCCTAGCATCAAGCAATAAATTAAACAGTCACAAGCTTAACTCTTATCACTTATTACATGACTTTTCAGTTTCACAGTAATTTCATAGATTAATACCAGTTCCGACTCAAACTGGTCCATATCCTCAGGGATTTTTGATGTGTGGAATGCCCCACTGTCAAGAAACTCCTTGAGCTGCATCTCTCCAGAGTGTTCTCATTCCCCTTCTCACACGATGACCCATTACACAAAAACAACTGCGAAAATTAATTTCATTCCAAAATGACGAACTGTGCCCTGATTCAAATTGTTTTGCAGATTTAAATTTCTCCTGTCCCACAGCAGCACATGAGAAAAAAAATGAATGTTCGTGGACCCATTGACCACTACCGCATTGTTGAAAGCAGGAAGAAAATGTACAAAGTTTTCAAAGCAACTTCCCAGCACGGTAAAAATCAGCCTTATTTTATGGATGATGGCAATTAGACCACGGAAAGAATATATATAACTTTTTAAACTAAAAGCCTTCTATCAAGGCCTACATTTAGTTGTTAGACTCATATTTAATTTATGCAACCTGACCTTCCCAATTCAAAAATCTTACCTGGCATCTCCTTTTGAAAGGTTGGTGTTTACAGGGTGAAGAATAACCTTGTTTGCATCCACATCCACCACACATTTTGTATGCAGATCAAGCTCTATAAAGAAATGAGAGAGTGTCAAGTGCTGCTCCTAAAGCACTGGGGATTATATACACCATTACTTCCTCCAGACACCAAATTTATTCATGCAGTCTGACAGCCACCCATCAGGCAGAGAATAGAAACAGGACTATTGCCAAATTCCACTTCTAGGGATATTCTGACGGGATGGATCCTGTCCAGCTTTAAAGCAAGCACTCTTTTCAAAGCAAGAAAGAGCACTTGGGTTTCACTGAGGGACAATCAGCATCCACAAGGGCAGGATGAAATTTCTTCTGGGGGAAAAGAACCATTTAGGCTTGGTACCACTTTGACAGCTCTTCTTATTGCTCCCTCAATGCCTCGCAGGGAAAGCTGCCCCTGCCATCTGCAGCACATTTTCCTCGGCCACCGCTGTGATACGGTGCCAGCTGTCAGTCCTGGGGCACCTGCTCGCAGAAATTCCAGTCCCATCAGAAATAATTTAGGTGCAAGCATGTAGAAAAGGGCTTGTCCTTCCCCCACAGGCTCGCGGGAAGTCCAGCTCTCCCGAGTGACGCCAAGCAGGGCGATGTGGACTATGAGTAATGAGGATATTTGGAGTGTGTGACAATTCTCGGCCGTGGAGGCGGGGAGGGCAAAATAAAAGCTTCAGATAACGCTGAGAGCAGTCCAAGGTATCCACCCAGTGACAAACAGAGGTAGGTGTGGGGTAAAGCACACAGCACTGCTGCAGACACCCAGGACACGGGGCCAGGACACAAACATGTCCCTGCAGGATCACACTGGCCCTGGAAAGGGTCCCCAAGTGTTGATTCCAGTGGCCATGACACACTGTTCACACTCAAAGTCACTATTCTGATGGCCAGGGCACACTGTTCACACACAAAGTCAGTGCTACAGACACCCAGGACACAGGGATGGGACACAAACATGTCCCTGCACTGTGACACTGGCCCTGGAAAGGGTTCCCAAGTCCTGATTCCAGTGGCCATGACACACTGTTCACACCCAAAGTCATGATTCTGATGGCCGTGACACATTGTTCACACCCAGAGCCACTGCTGCAGACACCCAGGACACAAACATGTCCCTGCAGGGTCACACTGGCCCTGGAAAGGGTCCCCAAGTGCTGACTCCTGTGGGCATGACACACTGCTAATACCCAAAGTCACTGCTGCAGACACCCAGGACACAGGGCCTGGTCCCTGCACAGTGACACTGGCCCTGGAAAGGGTCCCAAGTGCTGACTCCCATGGCCATGACACACTGTTCACACCCAAAGTCACTGCTACAGACAGCCAGGACATGGGGCCTGGTCCTTGCAGTGTCACACTGGCCCTGGAAATGGCTCCTAGATGCTGATTCCAGTGGCCATGACACACTGTTCACACCCAAAGTCACAATTCCGATGGCCATGACACACTGCTCACACCCAGTCACTGCTGCAGACACCCAGGACGGGGTGACACACTGGGACGGGGCCTGGTCCCTGCACTGTGACACTGGCCCTGGAAAGGGCTCCCAAGTGCTGAATCCAGTGGCCATGACACACTGTTCACACCCAAAGTCACAATTCTGATGGCCATGATACACTGTTCACACCCAAAGTCACAATTCCCATGGCCATGACACTGTTCACACTCAAAGTCACTGCTACAGACAACCAGGACACAGGGCCTGGACACAAACATGTCCCTGAAGGGTCACACCGGCCCTGGAAAGGGTCCCCAAGTGCTGATTCCAGTGGCCATGACACACTGTCCACACAAAAAATTGCAATTCCAATGGCCATGACACACTGTTCACACCCAGAGGCACTGCTACAGACACCCAGGACGGAGGGCCTGGACACAAACATGTCCCTGCACAGTGACACTGGCCCTGGAAAGGGTCCCCAAGTGATGACTCCGATGGCCATGACACACTGTTCACACACAAAGTCACTGCTACAGACACCCAGGACACAAACATGTCCCTGCACTGTGACACCAGCCCTGGAAAGGGCTCCCAGATGCTGATTCTGATGGCCATGACACACTGTTCACACCTGAAGTCACTGCTACAGACACCCAGGACACACTGTTCACAGTCAAAGTCACTGCTGCAGACACCCAGGACACGGGGCCTGGGCAGAAACATGTCCCTGCACAGTGACACTGGCCCTGGAAAGAGTCCCCAAGTGCTGATTCCAGTGGCCGTGACACACTGTTCACACACAAAGTCACTGCTACAGACACCCAGGACACAAACATGTCCCTGCACTGTGACACCAGCCCTGGAAAGGGCTCCCAGATGCTGATTCTGATGGCCATGACACACTGTTCACACCTGAAGTCACTGCTACAGACACCCAGGACACACTGTTCACAGTCAAAGTCACTGCTGCAGACACCCAGGACACGGGGCCTGGGCAGAAACATGTCCCTGCACAGTGACACTGGCCCTGGAAAGAGTCCCCAAGTGCTGATTCCAGTGGCCGTGACACACTGTTCACACACAAAGTCACAATTCCGATGGCTAGGGCACACTGTTCAGACACAAAGTCCCTGCTACAGACACCCAGGACACAAACATGTCCCTGCACTGTGACACTGGCCCTGGAAAGGGCTCCCAGATGCTGATTCTGATGGCCATGACACACTGTTCACACAAAAAATTGTGATTCCAATGGCCATGACACACTGTTCACACCGAAAGTCACAATTCTGATGGCGATGACACACTGCTCACACCCAAAGTCACTGCTACAGACAACCAGGACACAGGGCCTGGACACAAACATGTCCCTGTAGGGTCACACCGGCCCTAGAAAGGGTCCCCAAGTGCTGACTCCGATGGCCATGACACACTGTTCACACACCAAGTCACAATTCTGATGGCCAGGGCACACTGTTCACACTCAAAGTCACTGCTGCAGACAGCCGGGACATGGGGCCTGGACAGAAACATGTCCCTGCACAGTGACACTGGCCCTGGAAAAGGTTCCCAAGTGCTGATTCTGATGGCCATGACACACTGTTCACACACAAAGTCACTATTCTGATGGCCAGGGCACACTCTTCACACACCAAGTCACAATTCTGATGGCCAGGGCACACTGTTCACGCTCAAAGTCACTGCTGCAGACACCCAGGACACAAACATGTCCCTGCATTGCCACACCGGCCCTGGGAAGGGTCCCCAAGTGCTGCCTCCGATGGCCATGACACACTCCATCTGTGACACACTGCTCACAGCCTCCCACGCCAGGCTGAGAAGGGGCTATGCTGAATAACCTCCCCACAGGGTTCAGCACCTCAGCTGAATCACCCAAATACGCTCGTGTCTAATCATGTTAATTATAATCCTCATCCTCCTTCATCTCTGCTCTTTCCTCCTCGGTCACCTGTACTTGCTCTTTCACCTCACGGCACCTTTTAAACTCAGACTGGAAATCTCTCAGGCACAGACCACAGATCTTCTTGCACAGCACCTCGCAGACTTCTTGCTCCTGATAAGTGACATAATTAGAGGGAGTTTCTTCCACGGAAATTGTTGGAGAGAAATGTCACAGCCTTTTGCTACCGAGGTCACTGGCCAAAGCAGGCAGTCACATGAAACTGAAATCCTTCCGAGCAGAACTGCTCCTCTGTTATTAAACTGTGCTTTTGCAGGAGGAAGAGGCAGACGAGTTCCAGAAGCCAGTGTTTATTTTAATTTCTCCCCACACCCTGAAAGCCAATTTACCTACCATTAATATGCAACACATGCTTGCTTAGATGAAACCATGTTCTTCCTACGTCCCATATCCGACAAGGCACTTTATCTTGGTCTGCCTGGTTAGTGATTAACGCTGTGTTGCAGTGACCTGCTTTTCCCAACTCCTGAGGAAGGGTTTTACCTGCCTCATGCAAAGCATAAGGTCTGCAAGCAGCATGGCCTCTGTCACGTTTTTTTAAATGCAGCTCTTGAGGGAGAACACCCATGGCAGGCTTTGCATCCATGACTGCCCAGTGAACTCAGTCTCAGCAGCGTTCATGAAACCTCTCTTTGTGAAATGCCCTTAAGAAAGCACACAGGAGGGATCAGAGACTTCCTTAAAGTCAAATGTCCTCGCAGGAAAAAAGATTCAAAGCCAATTTGTCCTGTGCAACACACCTTGTCTTATTATCACCATCACAGAGGTGACATTAAAACCCCTCACCCTGGTGTGCTGCATGGTTCTGGATTATGATTATCACCATCACACAGGGGACATTAAAACCCCTCACCTTGGTGTGCTGCATGGTTTTGGATTATGATTATCACCATCACAGAGGGGACACAAAGACCCCTCACCTTGGTGTGCTGCATGGTTTTGGATTATCTCATTATCACCATCACACAGGTGACATTAAAACCCCTCACCCTGGTGTGCTGCATGGTTTTGGATTATCTCATTATCACCATCACACAGGTGACATTAAAACCCCTCACTCTGGTGTGCTGCATGGTTTTGGATGATTTGATTATCACCATCACACAGGTGACATTAAAACCCCTCACCTTGGTGTGCTGCATGGTTTTGGATGATTTGATTATCACCATCACACTGGTGACATTAAAACCCCTCACTCTGGTGTGCTGCATGGTTTTGGATTATCTATCACCATCACACAGGTGACATTAAAACCCCTCACTGGTGCGCTGCACAGTTTTGGAAGATGCAGTGAGCCAAACTGGCAGCTCTTGCCAAACAGAGAGGTCCCAGTCCTTCCTTCCTGTGCCTTTTGTCACCTTCTGCCACTACTGTGCTCAGAAGATCCTCTGTAAGTCACTTCCAGTTACTTCAGCTGCAGAAAACCACCCAGCATGGGAAATGGATGTGTCCAGACCCCATGGACAGCTCCACCCCCACTTGGCCATGCAAACAGGAGGTAGATCTGCACAGAGGGAAGACAGGAGCTGGAAGAGACCTCATCCCAGCAGAGCTGAGCTGCTCCACCAGCTCCTGGTGTCTCATGGAATAAAGCCCTAAGAAACAGTTATATTGAGCCTCTAAGCTGGGTCTGGATCCAGACGGCCTTAAGGCTGCTTATCCCAGTTACCTTGGCCAAAGGCTCACATGGCAACCTCCTTTCAGCTGGAGAAAGAGTTTAAATCCTGTCTGAACAGCACATCCTTCACTTTCTTCAGCTTCTGGCTCCTTGACACATTTCTGAATTCTTTAATGCTTCCGGTATCACTGAGAGATGAATCTTACATTAGCCACTGCTGAAACTTCTATCATCATCATTTCCACCTCGTTAAGTTTTTTAATATCACTAAAGCCTTCCAGTCAAATGATCTGCCTGCTCTTTTGGATATGATCACACCAGGACTCCACCCTTACTTTTACTGGTTTCAGTGTCTCCCAGGTGAGCTGGTACTTGCTGCTCCTGAACAACAAGCAAAATTAGGATGCACCAAGATAAGATCAGAAGGATGCACATCCAAACACCCAGGTTAATTCATCCTGCAGTAAGGACTCACTTGTCAAAGTTTGGTATTATTTTCTTCAACTATTCAGGTGTGGTTTGTGGAATTTAGAAATTAAAGGTGAAATTAAAAGAGGACAGAAGCTCACTGTCAAACCTTGGAGATTTATCCCAATCTTGCACCTCAAACAAAATCTCCCCTATTATTATTGCTAACCTGCTTCTACTGCAGTCATTACCAAGCAAACACAATCAACTACTCATTTGCTTCATCAAATCAAGAAACTAATCAGCTAATTGCTCTTTGAAGAATTAAAACTCAAAACTCTCAACATCAAGAACCATTTATTGCAGGGAATGAAAATCTCTTTCACAGCTTCAGAGTAAGAGAGCTGTGACATCCATAATAAAAGGGTAACACATATCTGAGTCACTTCTCCACATTTACATTTCACAGCTGTTGGAAGTGTTAAGCAAAGTTGGGCTGAGTGTAAGAATAATTGTTAAGTGTCCAAGAAACTCACAGAGAGTTCCTTGGATGAGTTTTTATTTTACTTCTGAAACTGGAAGGTGGGGGTTGAAGAAACTCCTCACAAGATTTTTCTAAAGCTGGGATTCAGTGCAGATTTTAGAGGAAACCACCCTCGTGTAAATCCCAAATTACTTAATTTGGGATTATAGAAGCCTTGGCAGTGTTGTAAAAATAATTCATACTCCCCATATACACTTTGGGCCTTTTCACTTAGAGATTCAGTGTGGTTCAGAGAGAGTGGAAAAGTCAGCAAGCAGGAGAGAGCTGGAAAAGCAAACCTAGCACTGCAAGGAATGGGTTCAGCAGGAATTGGCCCATTCCCACCACAGGTAGGAATTTCCAATCCCTCCAACAGCAGTCACGTGGCTGCTAATCATAAACTCAGCACAGCAGATTTTCCACAGCAGAGTTAGGAAACGCTGGCAGAGGTGCCATTTGAAATTGGACTCATCAGGTTTGGGGCAGAGACAAGGAGTGGGTGTGAATCCTGGAGGAAAGGGAGAGAAGTGTTTTGGAAAATGTTGGGGGTTTTCACCTCTGGGAAATTTCTGTCTTTGCTTATGGATCAGGCAGGGAAGTGTTTTCGTGGATTGACTGTGACTTGGATAATGTGAGACATGGATCAAACTCAGCTGCCTCGGGTGGCACAACAAAAACTGGGAACTGCCACAGGGTGACACCACAGCTTCCTCAGCCACAACCCCAAAAACCATCCTGCTTTAGGGTCACTGCACTTCAGACTCCAAGGAAATGATCCTGAGAGATGGCTTTTGCAGGGCAGCTTGAAAAAAACCTTCAAATGAAAATGATACAGTAAATAAGGGGATCTGCAAGGTTTTAAATTCATGGTTGGGGCCATGGCATCCTAAGAGCTTTTGGTACCACACCAACAGTAGATGAAGGTCTGTTACAAATGATGTGACCCTCCAGATTTTCCTCTACAGTCCCTATTTTTTCCACATGGTATAAGATGGCAGCAGCTTTCCAGAGCCTAAAGGGGCTCCAGGAGAGGGACTTGGGACAAGGGATGGAGGGACAGGACAAGGGCGGATGGCTTTTCAATGGCAGAGGGCAGGAATAAATGGGATATTGGGAGGGATTTCTTGGCTGTGAGGGTGAGGCACAGGGTGCCCAGAGAAGCTGTGGCTGTCCCTGGATCCTGGAAGTGTCCAGGGCCAGGCTGGACAGGGCTTGGAGCAGCCTGGGACAGTGGAAGGTGTCCCTGCCCATGGCAGGGGTGGAATTGGATGATCTTTAAAGTCCCTTGCAACCCAAACCATTCCATGATTCTATGAATTAAGGGAAAGCACTTCCCAATTAATCAAGAGCTTTTATTTGCATATAGTTTTTTCCATCAGATCTCAATTTAAGACATTAGTTTATGAAGGCTGGCAGTTTTCCAGCCCTTTTCAAATACCATTTGATCTGTACCCCACTGGAACAGAGACACAAACCTGGTGTTGTTACACAGGTCAAATAAAAGTTGTGACAGATTCCTCCCAGTCCCACCACCAGATTTAGGGCAGCTGTGCCTTCAGTGACACCACAGAACCCTTTGGAGATGAGCCTAAAACTCTCCAGAGTCACTGGGAACCAGAACTGGCCTTGTTGAGCTTCACAAAAGCTGGAAAAGCCAACTGAAGTATAACAAATAAAATGTGAAAGGTTTAAAGTGCCTCCACTAAGCTCATAAGCCAAAATTGGCCCCAAACACAAAAGCTCAAATAATCTCCTGTAAGGACAGCGATAGAAATTTTATATTTTAAATTGCCAGTAGATTTTCAGGAGATTAACATTCCCTTGGAGGTTAGACCTGGAATGCTGTGGCCTGAGACGTCAAGTTGCGTTGGATAAGAAATTACAGTTGGTTTCTCATACCTTTCTTGGTCTGGAAAAGCTGATGGCAAAAACACTGAGAAATGTTTACAGAGTAACTTAAAAATAATTGTTTATCACACAAATTAATTAAATGCCAACTTAAAAAAAAAAAAAAAGAGAGGCTGCTGTTTGGGGTTCTCTGTTGCTTTTTTGTTTGAAAAAGAAATGTGAAAGCCTGTTCAAAGACAACGAGTCCTCAACTTTCCCTGCCAATATTTGTTTCCCAAGAGTGACTTTTCTCTTTGCCCTTTGCTACATAGGAGCCAACACAAATAAAGGAAAAACTAACTGAGGAGATGAGTGAATGTGAAAATAACTTCCATCTACTAAACGCTAAGGGCTTATATGGAAAAAAGTGTAAAAGCACTTTTAGGGAATTGGTTATTAGACAGTGTGATAAATTCTGACAAAAATACAGTAATTTGACTTATCCTTTACATCTACCAACATGAAGGCATCTTTCAAGCTTCTCTGTTACATGAACTGAGCAAATGTAAGTCATGAAATTTTCAGTTTGCAGCAATTAAAGGTCATTAAAAATGTATGAATGCATCTGGAAGGGCACACAATGCTATCAAAGCCTGTCCAGGAGGTGGAAGTCAACTCAAACCCATGAGCACATGGACCAGGCAAGGAACATGTTACGAGAACACATTAATTCCATGTTGTCCAAATGCTAAAAAATGTGTTTTATCCTTTGCTGCCTCATTTTCTGCAAGGAAGGAGTTCCCCAAAGAGACATGAACCTTTCTCACAGGCACTCCTGCTGCTGCAAACACCCCTTGGCTCAGTAAATAAATCAGTGTGGGGACTCTGGTGGTTCACAGAGCTCCGAGAAGTTCAACACCCTGCAGTTAACAGCGATGAAATCGAGAGTTTGCTCTGCCACCAAGCACCCAAAAGCCAAGGAAAAGCTATTCCAAGTGGGTCTGATGCTCAGGAGGAGGAAAACCTGAAACCAGAGCAGCAAGGTAACCTCCCCCTGCACTCAGAAGGTGTAATTAGCAGTGAAATTGCCTTTGTGGTGTCCAGGTTGGATGACTGGGACTCTCTGGCTGTGGGGGTAAGGCTGGAGCACCTTAAGAGCTCTTAAAATACAACTGCCTCAGAAGATGAAACATTAACTCTGCATCCTTTACCCATCTGGCACCATATCTCAAGGTTAATCCTGCTCATAGCCCAAATATTATTTTCTAGCTTATCAACCATCAGCAGGAAATATTCCAAACTCCAGACGCTCGTGTATGAGGAGGATAATGGTGAAGAAAAGTCCTGTGGTTTGCACATTGCCATCAGGATACAGCAGGTGCCATTTCACTCCCTCTAATACCATAATTAATCTTATAAACCCGCTTGCACAAACTCCAATTTATAGATAAATTGTCTCTGTTGTAATCTCCATGGGAAAACAAACAAACAAGAGCACAGGAACAACCCCACCTCCTCACCTCAAACCCCAGAAACATTTCAAGTGGCTGGAAATGAAACCTCCTCCAAAAAGAGTAGGAGGACATAAAATTACCACCTGACACAGCAATCAGAAGCTTGAACATAGACAGAAGCAAATTCCTTCCTTACAAGCACTGGAAACAGAACCTTTATCACCAAAGCATGAGAAGATCCGTGTTTGAACACTGATAGTGTGGAAAAACAGAAATAAGAACATAATAGATACCTGAATGTGTATTTGCAGGCAATCCAGGTATTTAAACTGCAGCTGTAGGTTTCACACTATAATCCTAGACCAGTTTAATGCAGATATTTAAACTGGAGCTGTAGGTCTCCCACTGCAATCCCAGACCAGTTTAATGCAGATATTTAAACTGCAGCTGTAGGTCTCACACTGCAATCCCAGACCAGTTTAATACAGATATTTAAACTGCAGCTGTAGGTTTCACACTGCAATCCTAGACCAGTTTAATGCAGATATTTAAACTGGAGCGGTAGGTGTTACACTACAATCCCAGACCAGTTTAATGCAGATATTTAAACTGCATCTGTAGGTCTCACACTGCAATCCCAGGCCAGTTTAATGCAGATATTTAAACTGGAGCTGTAGTTTTTACACTGCAATCCTAGACCAGTTTAATGCAGATATTTAAACTGGAGCTGTAGTTTTTACACTGCAATCCTAGAGCAGTTTATTGCGGATATTTAAACTGAAGCTGTAGGTTTCCCACTACAATCCTAGACCAGTTTAATCCAGCATCATTGCCAGAATTCAGGCAGTTGTTTTCCTGCCTTTCTTGCTCAAAAAGCATTGACCCAAGTGAGGTGGAGCAGTTCAGACTGGCTTAAGTGTCATCAGCCATATCCTTGAGCACAAGTCATATTCTTTTAAAACAGAACAACTTTTATCAGCATTAATTAATGCTACACCGAACTGATTCAAAAGCACAAGGAAACACTACTTAAATATACTTATGTACTGCCTGTGCCCAAATATCACCTGAAAACAAAGCATTCAGTCAGAAAAATCTTAATTAAAAAGCCTTCAGCTGTCATTTGCTTCGCTTCATGGTATGGCTTGAGATTTGCATTTATCTGAAATACAATGAATATCTGCCAAGAGAAGTCAAACACGACACTCATAAAAGGAAATCCACCACAACTCTTAAATAAAACAGCAAAAGAACTTCCTGATTCTTATCAAACCCCCATTTGAATAACGCAGCGCACTAGGAAATACTTTACTGAATTACAGAGCCAAGGAAGTCAGAGACCAAGAGTCTTATCTAACAAAACAGTACTGAATTATTTAATTCATAAAAGCCTGTTAATCGAGATCCCAGTTTGCAAAGTAGAAAGGATGTAAAAAAAGACGTCTCTGTTGCCACCCAGCAGAGCCTCCAGCTTCAGACATGGCCCTGCAAACGTGTGGTCACAGCAGCATTTTTATAAAAGCAAAGCTTCCACACAGGCTTTGTAGGATGGAGGTCTAATTTGAAGGAAGATGCAAAATAAATTAGCCTGGATGCAAAAAAAAAAAAAAAAAAAAAACCAAACCCAAGCACAATTATAAATGCTCCCCCTCACTAAATATCAGTGCTATAAACTTAGTTTATGGATGAGAATGAAGCAGGACCCTCAATCCAAACACCCTGAAATGTGAGTGCTATAAATACCCAACTATTTGATACACAAATCCCTTCCACATGGAGGCAAGGAACCCATTATACTTTTATGAGCTGTAAAAACTCCTAACAGTTAAGCACACCACTTTTATTAACCTAATAAACCCTTGCCTTAAGAAATTCATAACTCAAACACCGAAGACAACCACCACCACCACAAGTAAACACCGAGAATATTTCAAAGCTTAGCTTTCCACAGTCTCAGCCATCTGACAGGTTTGCAATGTTAAGCCCTTCGGTGCAGAGGGAAGGAAAGAACATTACTCGTGATCCTGAAGAAAACAAATACTTGCTTCAGGTCCAAAGCCCCAGAACTCCATACAAATACTGCTCAGAACAAAATGTGTATGAAAGAGCTTCCAGGAAAGCTGCCTCTTGCCTCAAAGCCTGATAAAAAAAGCAAGGCCACGGAAGTCTTACAAATGGATAAGAAAATCTGTTGCACAAATTCTTAAATTTAACATTAAATAGGTAAGAAAAATAGCAGCCTTGGTATCACTGTTTGTTTCTATAAACTCGAAGTACATCAGAAATACCACAGGGAGGTATCAGTTGTTTAGACCTGACCAAAACATCTGGACTGTGACAAATAATCTGCTGGGGAAAAAAACCACTTCCAGGACATTTTGTTTGAGGGATAAAATGACAAGATCTTTTAGGTGAGACTTAAATGGATTTAGGTATCACTCACAAATAACAGTTTAACAGATGAAAATGGCCAAGAGTGAGGGGTTCAGTCTCTCTGATGAGCATCAAGGAATGAAACTCAAATGTCCCTCACTCCTGGACAAGCCTCCTGACAGGAGTCACCCTCTCCAGAAGATTTTTAAGTTTATACAGAATCAAAGACAGACAGAAGTTGGACTTGTGGGTCCCTTCCAACTCAGGATATTCTATGAAAAAGAATAACAAGATACAACCTCGACTTCCTCTAGATTCCTTTACTTCCCCCACTTCTTCCCCACATATATTTCCCACAGAGCTCAGTCCCCAGCTGGAAAGGGACACGGGGACAAAGTCAGGGCTGGACAGATGTAGGATACATGTGGGAGGAACATTAGTCACCCTTGGAGATTCAAAACTTCACTGAGCAAGGCCCTGTGCAACCTCATCTCATCTGACGTGCTCCAGAGGTCCCTTCCAAGAGGAATTATTGTCTAATCCCGGGGGTGAGGAGCACCGAGCAGTCAGGAGACATCTGGGACACAGCCAAGGAAATGACCCATGTCAGGAAAGGGACATGAGCAAGAGGAAAGCCCAAATCTGTCACCGCCACCAGGCACCACCTTTCAGCTCCTCTCCCAGCTCCCACCAGCTCCTCCATCTCTGTGAGGATGAATTTCATCCTACTCAGTTCTGAGAGCTGATACCAAGAACAGCTTTTGGTCAAAATATCTTCTTCCTAAACTTCCCTAAACCACCAGAGGGTACAGACATCAATTCCATCAATTTCAAATCCACCTCAGGAGCTCTTGTGAGCTCAGTGAACATTCCCCTGCTGACATTTTACAAGGTGTAGAATTACTGTATTCAATACTATAACCTTTTTTTCCTTCTTTTTTATAGAAAGGAATTAAAAAGTTACTGTATGTCAGATCATGTAGGTGATAAAAGGGCTTCCCCTCTCCCTCCTTTTTTTTGCTTCAACTACTAAACTGACTTCACTGGATTCCCTTTCCCCAAAAGGAATTATTGGCAAACTCCTGTGAGAATGTGAGATTAAAAAAAAAAAAAAAGCCACCCTACACATTTCTTGGATTTCTGCCTTCTTCACCTTCCCATTCCTTGGCTGAAGCTGCCTTTTCATATTTGCTTCCTCATCATCCAGAGCAAGTTTTTCTAATTAAGACAAGTAATAAACATTTAAACAGCTGCCCAGACCACGGTCTGATTAACATAACCCTTAGGCAAGTTTCGCTGAGGGGAAAAAAAAAAAACCAACAACAACCCAAAACCAACAACAAAAAATCCTCTTGTCAATTCTCGCTTCCTCTTCTGCATTTTCTTGCTTGTTTTTGTCCTTGTGTCGCTGTCATCTGATCAACAGCGTCCCACTCGAGCACCGAGGGGTCGGGATTGGGGTCGGAGGGCGGCGGGGTGAATTAGCACAGCACAAAATGCCGAAAAAGAGGCATTTTCCCCCAAAACCGCAAAGCAGGAAGGAGGAAGCGCTCTGCCAGCAGGAACCGGCTGTAAAGCAGGTGCAAGAGGTGTGCAGAGAGCTGTGCTCCGGGGGAGCGGGCAAGGCAAAATAAAGCCATAAAAGCGAGCAGGTTTGGGGAAAGGGACAGCAGCGGACGGCGCTGAGCACAGCGCGGCTGCGGCCACAGCCCTGCTGTGCCCATCCAGGCCGTGTTTATCGATGATAAATAAATAAGTGCACACCGACACGCACCGATCACACCTCGGGCACACCTGTCCCCATGGACACCTGTCCCCAAGGACAGGCACCCCCGGCCCGCGCCGCTCCCGGGGAGGACAGGGCAGGGCATGCTGAGGAAGGGGGAAAGGGTCTCACCTCGCCGGTTCATGGGGCGGACACGCACCGCCACCTTCACTTTAGAGTCCCCCATCCTGCCGCTCCAGCCCTCCCGGCTCCCTCGTCCCTGCCCGGCTTCCGTCTGCCGAGGGAGAGCCGGAGCGGGGAGGAGCGCCGGGGAGGGAGGCGCCGCGCCGGGCCAATGCCGACCGGACTACAACTCCCAGCGTGCACCGCGCCGCACCACGCCCCCTCCGCTCCCGGCGGGCCGCCGCGGTGCGCGCTGGGAGGTGTAGTCCCGCCCGCTGCCCCCAGGCTGGGAGGGAGGAGGACTCGCTGAATCCCAGAATTAATTAGTGCGGAAAAGACTTCCAAGATGATCGAGTCCAACTTGTGGCCGAGCAGCACCTTGTCACCAGCCCAGAGCACTGAGTGCCACATCCAGGCGTTCCTTGGACGCCTCCAGGGATGGGAACTCCAAACCTCCCTGGGCAAACCCTGCCAATGTCTAAGCACAGAACCACAGAATTGGCGAATTTAAAGGTGACCACAGTGTGTCATCTGGTCCAACCCCCTGCTCAAGCAGGGTCATCCTGCATATGGCATGGGATTGTGTCCAGATGGTTCTGGAGTGTCTCCAGTGAGGGAGACTCCACACCCCCTCTGGTCAACCTGTTCGGTGCTCCATCACTGCACAGGAGAGAAGCTCTTCCTCGTGTTCAGGTGGAGCTTTGTGGGCATCACCCTTTCTGTGAAGAAATTCTTCCTGATAAAATGCCCAGCCTAAATCTTCTCTGGCACAGCTAAATGCTGTGTCCCCTTGTCCTGTCCCTGTTCCCTGGGAGCAGAGCCTGACCCCCTGGCTGTCCCCTCCTGTCAGGAGTTGTGCAGAGCCACAAGGTTCCCCTGAGCCTCCTTTTCTCCAGGCTGAGCTCCCCCAGCTCCCTCAGCCCCTCCTGGTTCTCCAGCTCCTTCCCCAGCTCCGTTCCCTTCCCTGGACATTCTCCAGCCCCTCCATGTCCATATTGAAGTGAGGAACCCAGGCTTGGATGTGTAGTCCTTCAGAGCAGCGGGATTCAGGAAGGGGTGCAGCCAAAATGGCATTTAGAGAGTGGAGAGGGCTCAGGGTCACCCCAGACTCTGCCACTCCACCCCTGGGTGGCTGCAGGGGAAGGCCATCACACCTCGGTCCCCTCCTTTTGGGGGAATACTGAGATATTTCATGTGGAACATTCAACAGCCTCACCACCGGCACTTACACATCTCACCTCGGGATTTACTCTGTGTTCCGTGGGGTTTCTGTCCATTAGAAATCACTTTATAAATTACGTCACATTGAAGATCACTGAGTCATAGAGTGGTTTAGGTTGGAAGGGACCCTAAAGATCATCTTGTTTCAACCCTCTGCCCTGGGCAGGGACACCTTCCACTGTCCCAGGTTGCTCCAAGCCCTGTCCAGCCTGGCCTTGGACACTGCCAGGGATCCAGGGGCAGCCACAGCTTCTCTGGGAATTCCATTCCAGGGCCTCCCACCCTCACACGGAACAATTCCTTCCCAATATCCCATCTATCCCTGCCCTCTGACAGTCTGAAGCCATTCCCTGTGTCCTGTCCCTCCATCCCTTGTCCCCAGTCCCTCTCCAGCTCTTCTGGAGCCCTTTAGGCACTGGCAGGGCTCTGAGCTCTCAGTGGAGCCTTCTCCTCTCCAGGTGAGCACCCCCAGCTCTCCCAGCCTGGCTCCAGAGAGGCTCCAGCTCTCAGAGCATCTCTGTGGCCTCCTCTGGTCTTATTCCAACAGCTCCAGGTCCTTCCTGTGCCGAGGATTTCAGAGAACTACCATGATCCATAACCCAATGGACACAGCTCCTGTCTGGCTCTGCTTTCACAGAGCAACCTCTGATGGGTCCAGCGTCACCTGGGCCAGCTGAAATCCTCAACAGGAATAATCTGAGACAGTCTGAACAATATCACAATTTATCCTCACTAGACCCCTCAGCCACTCGACCACAGCCACCGATTGCAAAGACCGAGAACGAAACTGTAATGCAAAGATGCAAAAAAACCCTTCCCTCAAAACCTCATTTAAATGGTCATGGTTGAAAACCTTCACAGCTGCTATTTTAGTTCAAAACAAGGATTCTCTCAATGTTATTTTGAAAGGGCAGATTTCAGCAAGGACAGGAAAAAACCCCAGATTCAGAAATGTAATCCTTTGGCCTTCCAACACTGAACGAGGTTTTGTGACAGAAATAAATAAATAACACATTTCCGAGTGGTTTCGAGATAAGATTTTGGCAGGTGGCACTTCGTGCCCAGAAGAACTGCACTCAGTATTTATCATTTCATGCCTGTCTGACCTGAAGAATATCTTGTCAAAGCACAGAGAAAACGAATATTAAGTTGGCATTTGAGTCCCACTGGGATTAATGTCCATGTTCCTAAGAGCATCCCAAGTGAGCATGAGGGAAGATGTCTTGAAGCCTAAAAAAAAATAGTTAAATAACAGATCAGACCAAGCATAGTCATGAAAGCTTGAAGCAAAAACTGAGTTTTTATCTGCAGCAGGGAAAGCATCGTCTGTGCAGCTCCGTGGGAGAGGGAACGTCCCACTCTGAGCCCGCACAGTTGGTCCTTGCACTTGTGAACTTGAGGATCCAATTACAGGATGAAACCCAGCTTTGAACTTCTTGTGGTATTTTCCAGCTGGGGCCTCAGCAGAACCGCACCGATGTTTTCTGAATCTGAGTGCTTTGGCCGTGGAGATAAATTTAATTGCCACTTTGCAGCTGAGCACCTCGAGCAGCCAAGTGGAGGGTGGGTGGTTTTTACCTCAGGTGGAGTCACCTGGAATTTGATGTGGAGAAATGGGATGAAAGCAATGGCCAGATGTGCACACTGCTGGGGATAGCAGGTGTCACCCAAACCCAGCTCTTCCTCCTCGATCTCCTCTCCCGTATGAGTTATCACTGAGTTTAGGGAAAATCAAACAGTAAATCTCCCAGGGAAAGGATCAGACACAACCTTTTCATTTATTCCAAAGAAGTGCTGGGGTGTTTTAAGTGCAATCACACAATTCTTGCGAGCTCAGCGCCAGTTTTCTACTCGGAATTAAGAATTGGTTTCAAAATCTGAAAAAAAAAATTAAAAATCACTTATTTTCCTTCACTTCTAATACCCAAACAGAAACCAGATTCACCTGCAACCATTGCTGCTTTCTGCAAACTTTTTTCAGAGACCAAGACATCCTCAGAGCCCAAAGACCCATCTCAGTTTGGTGCTGTTGATCAGAGCTCCGGGAAGATGCTCAGAGCAACAAATTCTCATGGATCCCTGCAATTCCTGCCCCTGGACCTTTCCTTTCTGCTTGCTGCGATGAATTACAGCAGTGCAGCTCCTCTTGCACTGGCACAAGGCTACCTCGGCGTAATTACCCCACTGTGAATTCCTCCACAAGGCTTTTCCCTGGCTCGGGGCTCCACAATCTGTGGGAAGCATCTCCCTGGAGGGGCACAGCTTGGAGGGAGGATATTGTTTCCATTCACAGAGCTGGAACATGCTAATTATTCCGGGAGGAAAGAGAGGGGGGTGGCAGCTTTCACTTGGGAGGGACAGGCCGGGCAAATAGTTTGTGAAACGCCAACTTAACCCCATCTTGTAGGGAATTGTCTCCAGCTCTTTTCCCCCTTCCTAGTTACTGTAATGAGGGGCTGACTTCCCAGATTAGCTCTGGCTATTTAAATGCTAATTTAATTAACAAAACATCCTTGGGGGGGAGGCACTACTCGTCCCTCCCATTCATTTATGGAGTTTCTGAATGCGACACTGTTTTCATCAGGTTGAGGAGCCACAGTTATTGCTGCGCCCACCTGGTTGTGGCAGGGCTCGGACGGGGATGTGGAGGAGGGAAAAACAGGTGCTCCATCTCATTAAAAAAACCCAAAAAAACAACAAAAAACAGGTCCTTCATCTCATTAAGAAAAAAAAAAAAGGCCAACAAAAAATGAAATTTCATCAGGTTGAGGAGCCACAGTTATTGCTGCGCCCACCTGGTTGTGGCAGGGCTTGGACGGGGATGTGGAGGAGGGAAAAACAGGTGCTCCATCTCATTAAAAAAACCCAAAAAAACAACAAAAAACAGGTCCTTCATCTCATTAAGAAAAAAAAAAAAGGCCAACAAAAAATGAAATTTCATCAGGTTGAGGAGCCACAGTTATTGCTGCGCCCACCTGGTTGTGGCAGGGCTCGGACGGGGATGTGGAGGAGCGAAAAACAGGTCCTTCATCTCATTTAAAAAAACCAAAGAACAACAAAAAACTAAATTTGATTACTTTTGTTTAGAAATAAGTGATTACGCTCATGTGTCCTGCAGAACGGAGTGCCCCGGGTGGGTGTTATCCACCAGGCTGCCAGGGAAAGAAGTTTTTGCTTTTATTTCAGTGAAGGTACGAATGTTTCAGCTCTCAGATCATCCAGAAAGAATTTTATCTCCAGGCAAGCCAGAAAACACGACAGTCCTTCGGATGCCTCTTCTTCCAAACCGCAACAAGCAACAAACCAAGTGCGTTTTAAATCCGCTTTTCTATTTGTTGGGCTGCGTGTCGAAAGAGAGGCATCAATTATGGATTTCCTCTAGACCTACTTTGTGCCCATAAATCATTCAGGCCTTGGAAAACCAAACCAAGAGGATCTTACCGGGGTTTGGTCCAATTTTTAAGGGCCACCGCTTCTGCAAAAAGTTCAGCGCCACTGGGACAGTCCTGGGATGCGCCAAGAGCATCCAACAGCTCTCTGGCACCTAAAGTGATCAGATCTTCAGCACAAAACATGTGGTGAAGCATTTAAAAAATAAAACCTGTTGCTATTTTATATTTTTCATGGATTTTTCTTTTGTCCAGGTCCTGGTTTAGTGGGTTTTAATCTGAGATTTTAATCTGAGGTTTTAATCTCTTCTGGTTTATTTTGCTTTTCAGCCTCAGGATAGGAATATATGGCTATTTGGAGAAATTTGTAGGCACGGGCAAAAACAGAAGACAAGTTTGTTATAAATTTATTTCAACTTTAATTGAGAAAAAGTGCCAAGAAAAATCAGTATTAAGAATAGGTAAAAAAAAAAAATCTGGATGAAGCAGCAGATGGATTTTTCCGAATCGGTTGTGTCAAAATTCTGCTTGTTATAAAAATTTATTTATTTATTTTCAGAGGAATTGCTGAAATTTCTCATGCACCACGTGGTGCAAATGTGCAGGTTCAGGAGATTCACCTCCATTTTTGCAAAGCACTCTCTGTGCTTTATTATTTTAATAGGAACTGTGTAAATTTGAAGGATTGATCGTTTCCAAGGCTGTTCATAACTCTGAATTGCACTGATCCTCAGATGGATTTTTGAAGGTATTTGTGTGTGACCTCCTGCCCTCGCTGTGAACAGAACCCTCAGATAAATAAATGAACTCTTGCCATCTTCTCGCAGCAAAATCTAACAGAGTAAAGCCCAGAACAAACTTTTTATAGATATCTCCCACTTTTTAAAACTAATTCCAAAGTTCAAAGTCCTGATCATAAATTTTACGGTGTTACAGGACGTGATGCTCTTCCCTGCATTACCCAGGGGGAATCCCAGGCTCTGATCTCTCCATAAATCCCACCCATGCCCTGTTTATGGAAGGGAAATTCCTTATAGCTGTGCTTTAATAATGGGATTTCAACACCAATTCCTACCTCTGGCAGCAGCACAGGGCCAGGTAATATCAGCAATTCATGTGTTGGTCGAATGAGGCCCCTAATGAGAATTTTCTCCTCTTGTTGACTAAAAATTTTTATTATCCTTATCAGCTGCTCAGTTTGCTGATCCAGCAACTGGTTTTACCTGTCACGTTGCATTTTATTGGAGTGGTTCTCTCCCCAGACAAAGATTCCACATTGCATTTCATTTGTATGAAAAGAAAATAGATTTTCTTTCTTTGGAGGAAATGGAGAATCTCTAGAGAGCTCGAAAATCACAAAAATTTAGCAGGTTTAGCAAGTTTTGCTGTTGCAAGACAAGTTTGCTACCCTAGAAAAGCAAAACCCCCCACAACAAGGCAGTCACTGATACTCTGAAAAATGCATATTTAGGGAGTTGGGTAATGTTTGCAGCCTTTATCTCCTCATACTTCTGAGATAAAGGATCAGTGAGACCTGAACTGCCTTGGCTTCAACGGCTGGGATGTGTTACAGCTTCATCTGCTGAATCACGTTCTTGCTGCAGAAGAAACACCTGCAAAAGTCATATTTTTTTTTTGCTTTTTCACCCATCCACACTTTCCCTCTTCGTCACCATCCCTTTCTCCAGAAGCTGAACAGCTTCAAGGCATGTCCTGGTGATCTAAACCGAGATCTGAATTTCCCAGCTGCATTTACATTAATAATAATAAAAATAATGCAGTTTGCAAATAGCACCGCAGGGCAAAGTGGCATCTCCGGTTCCCCCCAGATTTAATGAGTTGGTGATTCGATGTTGAATCCTGGGGAATTGTGATAAGTGGGGATGGTGCTGTCACCACCGGGAGCCGCAGGATTTATTGATGAAAGAGGATTTTATCAGACTCCAGAGGCAAGAGTGACACCCGGTGGCTGTGGAGCAAAATAAAATCAGCTCTAATCTCGATGTTCTCTTTTCCTCTCCTCGTTTACTGCTTTTCCCCTGCTTATTTTAAAGGCAGGGATGTGGTTTTTGTAGCATCCATGGCCTGCTGGCACAAATTCCCTGGTGCAGCTCCTTTGGGAGAGCAAAGGGATGCTGGCACCCCTCCCACAGCTCCCAAAAAATTTCAGCCCTGACACCCTGAATTTGGGCAGAGGATTTCTGCTGATCTTTCCACAACCCTTCCTAAGTTTTATCCAGGCTTGTGGTCCTTAGGACATGAGATGGGATTTATTTTAACTGTGTTTGATCTAAAATAACACAAAATTCATTATTTCAGTTATCAGGGAGAGGTGGATACCTGGGAGCTCCTTTTTGCTTTGTGCCTGCTGGATATGGTTAATTATACACTAAGAATTGTGGGACAAAAGGAATGAAATTACATTTTTTTTACTATTACTGTGGATGTAACCTGAATACTTGCACTAAGTGATTATTGAAGCAGCCTGTGAATGGTTAAACACCTCAAGGAGAGTGCTAAGAAAGAAATAAATTGGTAATCTTTGGTGAGAAATGGACTTTATTCGGACTTCCATTTGGAATTACTAAACACAAAAATGGAAATGCCCAGGTAATTACATCACTCACTGAGCTGTGGCTTTAATAAATGCCAAGTGTTGGCAGAGCCCTGCTCGGGGCTGGTGTCAAGGGCTCCCCTGGAAATGTGCCCACGGAACAAACAAACGCTTTGGCTCCCAAACCAAAGTCCCTGTGGTGTTTCTCCGTGGGAGAGCTGTGATATTCCTTATTCCCTGAGGAACTCATCCGTATCTCAGCGTTCAAAGAGTGGCAGCTCAGGCTGAGGTCTGGCTCCAAGCATTCCAGTTTGGTTTACTGGGGAAATAAAGCCCAGCTCTGATATTTGGACCCTGCTGCTGGCTCTGCCTCCAGTTCTCTGCTTTCCTGGTGCTGCTGGGACGTGGATTTAGGAGCTGTTTCTGACTGAGAATGTGGAGCAGGAGGAGGTTGTTGGAGAGATGGATTTTGTGCTCTGGTGCCTCACACGTGGCTGGCTGCAAAATTAAGAAAATGCAGAAATATTTTCTCTCCAAATGTGGGAACATCTGAGTGAAAATAATGAAATTCTCTCTTGAATGCAGTAGAAAAGAACATCATTTTAGTGTCACTAAGTTATCAGAGTTTTCAAAATGGCAAAGAACCACATTATTATAAGTATCACATCCCCAAGTGCCACATCCACATGGCCTTTAAACCCCTCCAGGGATGGGGACTCCACCACTGCCCTGAGCAGCTGCGCCAGCAAGAAATTGTTCCCAATATCTGATCTAAACTTGAGGCCATTTCCTCCTCCTGTTTCTTGTTTCCCGAGAGCAGATCCCAACTCCCACCTGGCTCCATCTTCTCAGGGAGTTGTGCAGAGCCAGAAAATTCCCCCTGAGCCTCCTTTTCTCCAGGCCGAGCCCCCCCAGCTCCCTCAGCCCCTCCTGGTGCTCCAGGCCCTTCCCCAGCTCCATTCCCTTCTTTGGACATAGCAAAACATCAAAACCTCCTTTTTCCATTGTCAAACAGCTTCACAGCTTCGACATTGTCCTCAATATTCAGTAAATATTGAATCAAAAAATTGCAGCTGGAGGAAGAGGCTCCAGAGTGAAAGTGTCCCCCAGGCCCTTATTTCCCCTTTGGCTTTTCCTCCTTATCCATTTCCTCCTTATCCATTTCCTCCTTATCCATTCCCTTCTTATCCATTCTCTTCTCACCCATTCCCTTCTCCCCCTCCAACTCCCTTTTCCCTTCACGAAGCACTGGTGAAGGTGTAGAAAAATGGGAGTTTTCAGAACCTTTAGCTCAGAAATCCTCAGCCCCGCGGCCACGCAGAAATCCTTGCTCAGGCTCAACACAGAACCTCAGCTCCCCAAGTTTCTCTGTTTCTTCCTCTCCCTTGTGAAATGGAAACAATGAAAAGCTAAATAAAGAGAAAAAAATGGAAGACTTGACTGAGCCAACGAGTCCAAGGGCCAATCCAGAAGTGTCCTGACAGTTGTGTTTGGGGTTCCCATGGGAATGAGGTGCTCAGGGCTTTGCCACATGCAGCCAATCTTCACCTCCTTAGCCCAGAGATCTTCTGTAGTATTAAAGATTTCACTGAACGTGCTCTGATTGCTAATCTGTGCTCAAATCATGAATTGCCAGCATGAAAAATGAGGGAAATCTGTGTTGCTCACCAGAGAATGTTAGTGGGAACTTTCCCCCTGACTTTCAGAGGAGGCCTTTTGCTGCCAGGTTTTACTTCCCAATTTTTTCCCTTCCTTGGCCAGTTTTTGACACCTCTGCTGTGTAGGAAGAGGCCATCCCTTCCTCTTCCACCCCATAACTCATCTGAGCTCATGGGTGATGCTGTGCACATCTCTCAGGGCAGTGCCTGCATTAAAATAGGCACCTGCAAGTGGAATATTCACACGAATTAGCTAAACAAATCACCCTGCAGAAGGAGCACACTTTGATTCACAGCAGAACCAGAAATTCTGGAGTGGTGGGTTTTACACAGGCCAGGGCATGCCCAGATTTATCCCAAATCAGAATTTGTCTCTAGTGATATATCCCAGGGCCAGGAGAAATCACTGAGGTCTGTGACCTCTCTGCTCAGCAGAAATGATGAATTGGCACAGTGATTCTTTCCTCGAATCTTCAATTCTTTCCATAACCAGAGCTGCCTTCCTTATCTCCAGTTTGAGTTTTAATCCCAGCCTTCAGATCATTCTGTCTGCATGTTCTAAACTGGATTTTAAATAGATGAAATTGTTTTCTTCCCACTCTGTATTTTCTACAGAGATGCTCTGAAACTTGCTGAAGGCTCAGATAGGAACAGCAAAACACATTTCTCTCCTACTTCAGCTCCTAAAAATACAATATCCAACCACAGAAAGGGTTCTGGAACAGGGGAGTGGTGGAGTCACCTTCCCTGGAAGTGTCCCAAAAACCTGTGGATGTGGTTTAAGGGTGACCGTGGTGCTGGGCCTGGCTGATGATAATTTTTAGCCTTAAAAGTCCTGTGGTTCTGTGACATCAGTTATCTACCATGGCTGTGCAGTGGAAAGAGAAGCTAAAAAGAACCCGGAAAATTATTTTGCTTTTCCAGAATAAGTATCAAAAATATATGGGATTAATCCTCCCTTTTTCTGGTGCTGGTCTCTCTCTGGGGACAGGGAGACTTAGAGAATCTAATTTATAGTGAATATCTCATTTATAGTGAATATCTCATTTATAGTGAATATCTCATTTATATTGGTGAAATTACTCTCACTCCAAACAACCTTTCCCATTTTTCAGGTCCTGGGATAGCAGGAGCGGTCAGGCTTGGACCGAGATGAGCTTTACTGTCCCTTCCCACCCAAACCATTCCCTCATCCCGAGTTTTTTCCAGGCACTGATGTTCTCAGGCAGAAGGGGGAGCCCACACATTATTTTTTGTGCTCAAAGAGGTGACAAACCCACGAGAGCAGGAGGGATTTTGGGACACGGAGAGCTCCTGCTTGGCTGATGTTACAGCCACACTCAACCAGGGGAAGGCAGGGCCCGACTGCTCTTATCTCTTCCTTTGCCACGACGAGAAATCGAGGAAAATTTGAATCCTAAACAACTTTATCTCGTGTCATCACGTCAGCTCCGATGCCAGAAAGCAGAATTTAATTAGGAACTTGTTAAACAAACAAAAATACAGAGGGAAAACAGAGCCTTTAGAAACGGAGTAAGTCACGGCCGCGTGACATTTATTTTTTGCTAATTTACTTACACACCCACTGGGAAACCAGATAAGTCATCTGTGCAGTGCTGCTGTGGTTATTTGTACAGAAGCAGTGTGTCAGATGCTTCCCGAGGATGCACGGGAATGTTAAACCATTAAACAAGCTCTGGGCTTTTGTTGGGAGCTTCTCTCTGGATGAGCAGCTGAATAAAAGCACTGGGGAGGCTTTTTCATCCCTGCCCAAACCTCCTGCAAATCTTTTCTCGGCACAGAGGCTCCCAGGCATGTCTTTAGTCACAGATCCTTCTGCAGCCTCTAACCAATATTTTATCCATGCCTGTGCATGGGGGGAAAGCTGTGAGTTCATTTGAGCTCTGAGAACCCCCAGGGCTCATCCCCTGGGATGAGTTTCTTGTTCCTTTTCTCTGCTAAAAGGTTGGATTGCTCTTTCTGAGGACTTTGAAAGCGAAGAGGATCTTTTGACTCGTGGTTTTAACGCCATCCCCGCTGTCCTTTACAGAATTGCAGAGTCATTTAGGTTGGAAAAGACCTCCAAGACCATCGTGTCCAACGTGTGACCAATCCCCACCTTGTCACCAGCACAGAGCACTGAGTGCCACATCCAATTCTTGGACACCTCCAGGGACCCCAAGCTTTCCTGGGCAAGTCCAATGTCTGACCACCCTTTCCATGTAGAAATCCATCCTGAAAAGAAATGCTTCCTGACAAGAAATTCTTCCTGAAAGAAGGAATTCGTGGCGTTACCCACCTGCTGGCTCTACATCAGAAATTTGGGTCCCAGAAAGAAATTAGACAATGTGCAGGTTTGGAGGGCTAAAGGAATCTGAGGCTGTAGTGGAACTTGGAGCTAAAAATCTCAGCTAAAGACTGGTAGGAGATCCCTCAAAACTAGAAGTGAGAATTCAGAGAATATAATCAGCTCAAGAATAGAAATTGAATTGTTGTTATGTATGACTTGGATGCTGAGGTATAAATTAACTTTTACGTGAAACTGCGGTGCAAGTTTGGCCAAGAAAAACATCCCATTGAGCAGGGGCAGGGTTCAGCCTACATGGGAGAGAAATCCTTCCCGAGTTGGTGTTTCTGCACCTGATGTAAAGATAAACTCAAAAAGATGATCTGGAAATTGTCTCAGGAAACGCTGTTTTTGTTCATCTCCCTGATGCACTGATGGGGATGATGTTCAGAAAGCAGGAATTCAGAGGGATGGAAAGTAAAGAAATACAAATGAAGAGGTGCCCATCACGGAAGTGTAGAAATAACAAAGGAAAGGCAAAATTTTGGAAAGAAAAATGCCCCAAATAAAAGTTTAGGACAGAAAACTTTAGTAGAAAGGAGCTCCACTCAACACCAAGACTTTGGTCCTGAAAAAATAAAAGTATTCCTGTGGTGGTTTGATGGAAAGGAAAACAGAATTTCCTGTAAGAATTAATGTTTAATAGAGCAATTGAAATTCACAGGAACATTATCCTGCAGTTTAAAATTATTCCCATCCAAGCCCCATCCCTAACAGAGGCACAAGAAGGTAGACGAGGTGTAATACTTAAATAACAAAATACTTAAAATATTGTACTGCAAGCAGCTATTTTAATGGGTATTTTAATGCAAGTAAATATTCTCTCAGAAGAAAAATTGCACTCACCAAAATAATTTGGTGGCAGGAGGGTGAGGGACTGAAAAAGGGTCTGATGACAGCAGAGCAGGGCAACAAATGAGTGACAGGGAATCTGCAAAACACTAGGAAAGGAAGAGATGGAGAGAAGGATATTGCTGTGCCCTTAAAGAGCTTCCTCCTTCCAGGAGAAATCTGAAAAATTGTAACAGAAAAAAAACAGCTAGGAGAGAAAAGTTTGTGTGCAAAGCCAAATATATTTTAAGAAATCTTAAAATGCAGTGGACAGGGGACATTTTCAAGGAGATCAGCTTGCTTGAAGTCCCATTCAAGCTGGCCTTGAATGTTTGCAGGGATGAGGATCTGCTTCTCTGGGAAACCTCTATCAGTGCCTCCCCACCCTCATCAGAAAAAAACTTATTCCTTATATCTGCTCTAAATCACCTGTTTTTTACTTTAAAACTATCAGCCACAAATCCTAATAAAAAGTTTGTCGCCGTCTTCTGTGTAAGCCACGGGGAGTGATGGAAAGGTCAGGCAGAGAGAGACAGAGTGAGAGCTGGACCTTGCTTGGCTCCCCAAAAATCCTCGAGGGACAGAGAGACCTCCGGAGTGACCGAGATGTTGGATATGTCCATCCCAAATCTTTAGCATCCTGAACATGTGGCTCACCTGGCAATGTTCCTCACCGAGAATTGCTTTTCCATAGAAAGTAAAA
Source organism: Acanthiza pusilla (assembly GCA_036630365.1). Classification (NCBI taxonomy): domain Eukaryota; kingdom Metazoa; phylum Chordata; class Aves; order Passeriformes; family Acanthizidae; genus Acanthiza; species Acanthiza pusilla. The sequence goes on along the minus strand of JAXCHO010000099.1, from coordinate 6,246,237 downwards.
AGTTTTGGCTATGGGGACAGGCGAATAAACATCATTTATGTCAGCTTTTCTTTAAAACTAGCAAATTGTGCTGTGTTTGGAAAACATTTGGGAGTTTTTTTCCCCTGTTCTGCCTCCTTCCATCCCTGCTTGGCGCTGTTGGAAGGGCATCACTTCCCACCAAGATTTGCAGGAATATTTAACAAAGGGACAGATTGCTCGGAGCCAGCACTTTGGGAAGCCGTGCAGGCATTTTCCTCGCATCCATCCTTCCCTGAGCCTCCCTCCTCGCAGGGTTTTGGGTCGCTCCTCCTTCCCGAAGGCTGCGGGGATTTTCCGAGTCTCTCTCCCGGTGCCGAGCTCCCCTCCAGCGGCTGCCGCTCCGGAATATTGAGGGATGCTCAGAGGTGCCAAAATCAGACCCCGGTGGTTCCTGCGGGATGGGGATCAGACCCACAGCACATCCCTTCCTGTGCCGTGCCCTGGCTGTGCGATTCCTGTGTTTCTCGATGGGGATGAGCTGTGTGCGATGCAGGATTTGCTGATGGAAGAGCTGTGTCAGCCTTCCCCTCTGGGACTCCAGGGCGCTTCTCCTTCCCGTGGCTTTGGCGTTGCCAACAGTGTGGATTTATCCAGAGCAGACACGCCGGGGGAAAAGCTGGCTTGATTTGAAATCTCATTACGGCCCCTCTGCGTTTCGTCATCCTGCAGACGCTGCAGGAATTGCAGGGGAAGCCTGCACGGCTGCTGGGAGGGGAGAAGTGCTGCAGGATTCCCACCAATATCTCCATTTCTCCATCGCCCTGGAGCTCAGCCCCCAGCAGTGACCCTGCAGCCCTTTTTGGGGTTAAAGCACTCCTGGGATCAGCAGTGGGGTTTCTGTTGTGCAGGTGTTGGGAGAACACACAGAATCACAGAATCACACAGAATCACCAGGTTGGAAGAAACAGGGGTGCAGGGGAGCATTTCCCCAAAAAAGCACAGCTGAGCCTCCCCAGGGTGAATATCCAGAATTTTGTGCAGCGCTGCTCGTCTCAGAGAGCCACAGATCCAGAGCTGTCCAAGCAGGAACAGCTCTGAAAACTCAGGGTGATTATTTCATATTATTTATTATATTTAGTGTAAATGTCACTAAATCTGCTGGTGGTGGTGTTAACAAAACCCAGCCAGACCAAACTGAGCAATCAGTCTTGATTTGAACTCTTTTTTTTTTATTTGAACTTGATTTGAACTCTTTTGAACTCTTCTCCCAACAGCAGCACATGCCAAAGATGATTTCTGACTGATGAAAACTTAGGTTGTCGCCTGTCTTTTATGATCATGGATCTTCCCTGGGTTATCTTGGTTCCAATCCATGTCTCAGGGCTGTTCCTTTGGCTAATTAAAGGACAACAATCTGTAATTATTGACCAAATATTTCAGCGCTCATTGAGATATTTTGCATTTCACTCAGCTTGACTATTAAGGACTTGGAGCCCAGAAACTCCCTGTGGTCTGGGGCTCATTCCCCAGGGGTGATAGAAAAAATGAGTGCAAAATTAAATATGGAAATGTCTATTTCAACACTGAAATGTGGTAACAGCAGCACATTTTCCATCTTCCAGGTCAGTTATTTCCCTACATCCCAGGCAGGGATTTATGGGAAGCCCATCTGGGCAGTATTAGGATAATTTCAACTGGGATCTCACCTGGATTTCAACTTCCAGCTGGGATTGCCAAGCACTGCTAGAGGGGAGCAGGAAATCCTCGTCCAGAGCGACCCAAAGCCCCTCTGGGTGTCTCACTCCCCAGATGGAGCAGAAGATGCCAGTTCAGTGTGACAATCCCAAGCCACTCGTGCCTCCTGAAGGTCATTGGGGACATAATGGGTAGGGAACAGCTCCTTCCGTGCCCTGTGAGGTATTTATATATCTAAAGGCTGCTGGGCACTGGGAAGCTGCCCAAGACTTTAATGGTTTAATTGCCGTTTCCTGTACCTTCCCCTCTCTGTTGTTCATCACAGATGACAATTGTGGTTTCGTGTCCGAGGGGCTGGGCTGGGTCTCCCTGGGAGTCTCATCTCATCATTTTCTGCTCCTGGATATCTCTGGGTATGTCCTGGAAGTCTCCCCCTGGTTAAGATCATCCATAAAATCCTTATTTCCTGCTGGGAACTCCTACAGGATGATGTTGGTCCCTTTTTTACCCTCCAAGGGAGGGATGGAGAGGAGATTTGGGAATCCTCAAAATAACCCATGAACCTGCTGGGGTGAGACCAGGATGGAGAGGATGCACGAAAAAACCAGGGATGGACTGGAAAACAAACACTTTTTGGGTACTGTGGTACTCTCTGGTGGTGCCACAGAGATGCATTAGTGCAAAACAGGGCACAATTAGATCTTTGCAGCCTTGAAGATAAATACACCATTTGCTCCACCCTGATATTGATCCTGAAATAAAATTAGGCTGCCCTCCACTCCCACTGCCATTAGCTCCAACGCCAAACCCCCAGAAAACCCAGCAAGAAACCCCCGGATCACAAAATTGCTTCCAATTTCTTGATTGTATTTTTAGTCCTCTTTCTAATGTACTTTGGATTTGCCTTCTGTTTTTTTAATTTTTTTTTTTTTTAGCTGCTCGAGTAAACTCAGCTCTCCCCTCAAACCTTTTGGAAATCGAGGTTTTTAAAAACTGAGTTTTGCCTCTAGGTCCTGGGACTTTAGGGAAAACAACATATATGTATTTGTATGTGTTCCTACAGATATTTACACATTCATAAATGGTAAAATTGCATTTTTTTTTTTGAGCTGGTGACACAAGGATCTCTTTGAGAGGGTGACAAATCACCTAAATCCAGCACACCGGGGACTGGGGTGAGAGGGCAGAGGTTGGCTAGGCTCAGTTGAGCTGGGGTTCATCCATGAACTCCATTTCCATGTTTTGAAAGCCTGGGATGCTCCCTGAATTTGGTCTGGGCAGCAGCCAAGGACTGGATGTGCACTTTGAATCACAGAGGTTTCCTCTGCCACGCTTTCAAAGCTGATCCTGGGCTCAGCCTGTGCCAGGGTGAGTTTTATCAGTGATAGGAGGGACAACCTGACAAAAAGGGTTATAAATCTTTCAGGACATTAATTAAAAAAACCAAAAAAAAAACCCAAAAGAAAGAAACAAACAAACCAAACCAAACCAAACCAAACCAAACCAAACCAAACCAAACCAAACCAAACCAAACCAAACCAAACCAAACCAAACCAAACAAAAAAAAAAAAAAAACCAAAACAGAAAAATAAAACAAAACAAAACAACACACACACACACACACACACACACACACACACACACACACACATACACACACACACAAAAAAGTATTTTCTCCCCTGGGCATTTTAATAAAGAGGGTTGCCCTGGGATTGAGCTGGTGCCCTGCACACGCCTCTGGTCCATTCATCTTCTGGCACTTTCCATTGGCACTGGCACTCAGGAAATCTGCTGGAAAAAGCTGCTGGGAAGGTGTGTGTGTGTGTGGGGCTGGTGCCACCTCTGCCATGGGCACTGCCAGCCCCGGGGGGAGCTGCTCCATGGCTGGGAAAGGTCAGGCCATCAGGACCCAGGGAGCTGCTCCCCTGCCGTGGCACCACAGGAAGGATCTGAGCCTTCATATTTAATGCATGAGGAGCACTGGGATGATCTTTTTCTAGCTGGTGCTCTCAGAGTGCATTTTATTTTAATTGTTGGGTGATGAGGAGTTTGAAATTTGGGGTTGGGTGCCCAAGTTGGTAGAAGAGGTCTGTAGGATCGAAATTGGGGGTCAGAGATTTGATGGAGCCTATTCCTCATCCTGAGGACCACAGACCACTGGGGGGCCCATAGATTTCAGAATCACTGAAGGGTTTGGGTTGGAAGAGACCTTTAAAGGTCACCTAGTCCAGCCTCCTGCAAGGAACAGGGACACCTTCAACTGGAGGATGGCTCCTGGTCTGGAATATGCTGGAGCCAGGCAGGGAATGATGATGGAATGGTGGATTCGAGCTCCTTTTTCAGCTGAGTGCACCTCCAGCTTCCCCTTCCTTGAAACTAAAGAAAATATTTTTGAATCAGCTCTGATTTTGAGCCGGGAGGTTTTGTTCTAAAAGGATGGCACGGTCTGGACTGTACACTCTGTTTAGCCAGAGATGTGCTGGGTGGGAATTTTCCCTCTCTTCAATCCATCTGTAATCCTCTTTTTCTGGATTTTGCTAGATTTTGCCACTAGCTTGGAGATCTACCTGTGCCATCCTTCGGTGAATTAAAACCAGGGACTGTCCACTTTTCCCTCTCCTGTGCTGCCCTTTCTTCTCTGCTGATTTTGGCCTTGCTAATTTTGAAGTGAAATCCTCAAATCCCATCCAGTGCTCCTGGATTTTAACCCCTGGCCCACGGATGGTTGCAAGGCAGCTCTTATTGTATAGAGATTTTTCATACCAGATGAAGCAAGAAGGAAAGAGATGGGAATTAGGAGTTAGTTTTAAAGGCATTTCAGATGCCACCTCTCTTTTCCATTGGCTGCCAGTGAAGGCAGTGGCACACAAAGAGCCTTTGGGATTTTAATCCTCATTTTCAGGTTAGTTGGACTCATGGACTAATGTTAGGCTGGAACAAGACCTTTGGAACTCACCTGGCCCAGCCCCAGCTGGTCCTTAGCTATCGTTTTAAAGCAATTTAGTGGTTTTTTCCCAAAAATGATGGGAAATACTGGACTCCAGCCCACTCTTTTGTCCCAAGGCAGGATCAAGTATTTTCTCCTGCCATTCCTGACTCCCACTTCTCTAACTTGGTATTGAAACCTCCCAGGAGCAGGCACTGCATCCTGGCTGCAGGTAATCCATCCCCTCACGAATCTAACCTCATGAAGAGAAACTTCCCTGGCAGCAGGAAAAACTCCCAGTATCAACAGAATCAAAGAACATTTATTTCATTGACTGTATCACTGGTCCTGGTTTGGTCCGGGCTGTTGGGGTCATTAACTCTGCGCTAACGAGGGCGGCGTTAAGAGGATGCTGCACTGGAGAGTGATCAGGAGAGAGGATGGAGAGGCAAATCCAGGTCCCTTGTAGGTCTGGGGTTAATCACTGCTGCGTGGCCCCTTCCCACTGCGAATCACATCCCATCACATCACCCCATGGGAAGCATTTCCCTTCTCTCCAGGAAAACCTGACCAGAGAAATTCCTCGCTGAGCAGCCGAGCTCAAAGAAACGAGAAGAAAACACAATATAATGGGCCACAATATGGTGCTACCTATAAATATTTTACCAGGAAAGGTATGCAACTGGTATTTTGAACAAATCCCCAGCCACAGTTTTAATAAAGTGCCTTTAGCTGCCACTCTGCCGTGTTTAAATCTAATTCCAGTTGTCAGTCAAATCGCTGCGTGTTATTAACCTATGGGCATAATTGCCTATTCCAAGTCTGCAGCTCTAAGAGGCTTTATGTATGATTGCAATAAATGAAATAACTTTTATGATTCCAACTCCTCGCTGAACGCATTGACACTGGAAATTACACATGCACACGCATCACTTTTGTCTTTCCCTGGATGAGATGTTATCGCAGCGGCTGCGGAGGAAGGCCTGGGTGAGCAGGGAAATGAGTGAGCCTCGCATTAGCTCATCCCTACAGCTGGTGCCACACGGAAACACTTGGTCTGAAAGGCAAAATCTCCATAAAAATAACTGAATATTTGTAGAATTGCCACCGTGTGCATCGACGGCGGAGAAATTCTCGTGCGCTGCCGTGGCCGAAGGGATTTATATCAGATTTTAGTCCCCAACCTCTTCCCTCTCCCCCACCACGTTGTATTTTGTGCCTGTAGGAGGAATTGATGCTGCAGGACCGAGTGCCTCGTTGGTTTATTTTTCATTTCTCACCACTGGGGCAAGGGAAACATGAAATTCAAAGGACAGAGGCAGCATTTCCCAGCCTTTTTGTGCTGCCAAGAAACCACAGCAGAAGGGAAGGGTCTCTGACCACTAAAGGATGTAGGTGCTGTGAGAAACAGGTCCCTAAAAGTATAATCTCAGCCTCTCTTGGAGGTTATGGCCTCTACCAAGAGGTTATGGCCCCTAAGCAGTAATTTTTTGTTCAGCCTGAAGAAGAGAAGGATCCAGGGAGACCTCAGAGCCCCTGCCAGTGCCTAAAGGGCTCCAGGAGAGCTGGAGAGGGACTGGGGACAAGGGACTGAGGGACAGGACACAGGGAATGGCTTCTGACTGCCAGAGGGCAGGGACAGATGGGATACTGGGGAGGAATTGTTCCCTGTGAGAGTGGGGAGGCCTTGGAATGGAATTCCCAGAGAAGCTGTGGCTGCCCCGGATCCCTGAAGTGTCCAAGGCCAGACTGGACAGGGCTTGGAGCAACCTGGGATAGTGAGAGGTGTCCCTGCCATGGCTGGGGTGGGACTGGATGAGCTTCCAGGTGCTTTCCAACCCAAACCATTCCGTGATTGTGAGAGTTTGTGAATCCATCCAATCTTGAGCAGCTCAGGGTCTGCTCCTCCAGCGGCAGCCATCGGAATCTCTCTTCTTTCCTCATCCTCTGGATCACTGACCTCTGACTCCAGAGCAGCCCCATGCCCACCTCGGGGCTCAGCCCTGGCTCCCTTTTCCCGATGTGCAGTGATTTTTTTGGCTCTGCAGAGCAGAGCAGGCAGGAATCACCACAGGCACTGGGACACCACAGCAGCATCCCCACCCCACAACCGCAGCACCACCAGGAGCCCTGAGCACACACAGCCCTGCAAGAGCCATGGGAACACTGCCCTGGCATTCTGAGCTGTGCAGGGCATGCTGGACCCACCTTCCAGCTCCAGGGTGAGATGTGAGTCCCTTTTTCCCAACCTCTGCACCAGGCAAAGCTCGCTGGCTTTGCTCCTCTGGCTTCTCCCGCTCACACCGCGCGTCTCCGCAGTGCTGATCCATCGGGGCCTTTCAGCACAGCTCCTGATGCGAATTAATTTAATGCCTGGTCAGCTCTGGGCGTTTTGGGTGCCGGGAGAAATATATTTTGAGGGGATGCTTTGAGATGTCTCAAGACAGGGCGGCCTTGGTGTGCAGAGGAATCAAGGAAGCGTCGTCCCCGCTCCTCAGGGCGCCGCGTTCAGCCTCCCTGTTTGACCCCTTAATTTCCAGCAGTGATGTCACTGAAATCCCTGCTCGTGGTCGTGCTGCTGCTCTAAATTTAGAGTGTTTGAGATGATTTGTGACTCTGTTGCTGGGGGGAGGCGGGGTGGGGGGGGATGTCGGGGAATGACATGTGAGTCCTGTGTCATTGAGGCTTGTTTGGGCTTTGAAGACGGTGGAGTGGAGTGCGGAGATGACAGCGCTGTCCAGGAAGAGCAGGGAGGAAAAAGGATATGGGACTCTCGGCCCTTTTTATAGTCTAAACAATTTAATCGAGCTCGTTGCTTAGCTGAGACATTAAGAAAGGATTTTCCCCTTGAAACCTGATTAGATTTCCCAATAAAACGCCCACTTTGACTGCTGCTGCTAGGAGATGTGCTGGTTTGCGGTTCACGGAGGTACACGGCATAAAAATAAACGGAGAAAAGGAGCTGGATGCTGCGGGGATATGGAGGAAAAGACCTTTCCACATGGAGACATAGTCCTTCATGGGGCTGGGTGAAGAGCAGGGCTGACAGAAATCTGGGAAATGAGGGAAATAGAGGAATTTCCCACATCTTCCATTCCACCCCTCCGCTGGAGCCGGAGCATCTCCAGCCCAACCAGCACTGCAGTGGCGAGCGAATCGGTCAGGGGTGGGCGTGGGCAGGGAGAAATAAAAACGGCATAAAATCGCAGATGGAAGGATCTGTGCTCTGCATGAATCCTCTCCATCCATCCCTTCCCTCTGCCCACGGGATGGGTACCCTGGGGTCGCTGCCGGGGTCCCTTGTCCCCAGCCCCTTCCAGCACACGACCTTGAGGGCCAGACGCCTGAAGGTTATTCGGGGGCATCGCTGCGTTAATCAGAGCTGCTTAATTCCCCCCTGTAATCCAAGTGGGGATGGAGCCTGGCAGGTCTCTGCTGTTATGTTTACATCGGACTGTGGGTGGAGGGAGGAAGGAGGGGACAGGCGGGGAGGGGGGAGCTGATGTGCTTGGAATAAAATTGTACCACCTCCTCCTCCATCCCTCAGCGAAAAAATCAAACGCATCTGTCCACCACCCCCGAACCCCTCCGCGCCATTTCCCTTCCCAAAGTGTCCACCCAGAAGAGGAGGGGCCGCACTGCAGCTCATCTCGAGGGGGCAAAGGTCTTGGAGGAAGCCCCGGCCTGATTTATTCAGGGCACAGCAATATTTCTTGGGATTAGTATTAATAAAAGCCTCCTGCCCCCTCGTCTCCATCCCTCTGGGCTGAGCCCGAGGGAGGCAGCCGGGCCCCGGCGCGGGTACCAGGCCTTGGGGTGCACGGCGATGGCATCTCTTCGTCCCGGCCGTTTCGCAGGACAGAAAACAGCTCGTTTATTTATTTGGGCTTATTTAGGTCTTGCTTTTCTCTCCCATGCCGCAGCTTTAGAGGAAAACCCATCCTGTTTGTGAGGGCCGGGCGCTGCGGGGCCGGCGGTGCCGCAGAGGGATGCTCGGCGCGTAGTGCGGCACGGCAGGGACCTGCCTGCCGGGCTGGGGGCAATCCCAAAGAGAAGGCACCCCAAATCTCTTTCTTTCCCCCCTTTTATTCACTAGACGGGAGCCCTGTGGTAGTTCAGACTCTCCTGGAGGTCCAGGATGTGGAGGCGCCCGCCCAGGGTTGAGCAGGCGGCCGCAGGCTGCCGAATCGCGAGGTCGAGGTTTTTATTTTGGGGCGGATTTGAATATTCATCCCCCACCTGGTGCCGAGCGCGGGTCCTTCAGGGGGGTCCTGCCTCCGCCGCCGTAAAGAGACGGCCGAGAAAGCTCCGCGAACAAAGGAGAGGATGCGGGAAGCCGCAAGGAAAGAGCTTTATTGGCACGACCCGACAGGCTCCTTGCGGCATCCGCACCGGCCGGGATGCGAGCCCAGGGAGGGATGGCCCGAAATACCTGCAGGACCCCTCGGTGGGGTGCAAAGAGGCGTCCCAGGGACCCCGAGCCGCTGTCACTGTTCCCAAGGGCACCATTCCAGAGGTGAGGGTCTGTGCGCGGAGCTGCAAAGAGAGACGGGACCCCCCGCGCCGTCACCAAGGGCCCCCCCAATTGGGGACAGCTCTGCGGACGCCCCGAGGGGTGGGGGACTGTCCCCTCCAGTAAGGCCTGTCCTTCCCCAGTGCCGGGCACCTGCTGGGAGCACTGGGATGGGCCGGGATGAAGGGATGCGGGGAGGTTGGCCTCCAGCTGCAAAGAGAAGGGAAGGGAAGGGAGGAGAGGGATGGGAGAAGGGAAAGGAGGTGAAGAGCCCCAGCGGGGAGCAGGGCAGAGCGGGGGTGATGGCTAAAAGGGGGATGGGGGAAAAAAAACCTAAATAAAAATAAAAGCGTGAAAAAGGAAGGGAAAATAAAGCAATGGGGTGTCGGGGGGGAGCAGCCCCTGCGCTGCAAGAGGCTCTGGGGGGCACCTGCTCCGTGTTAGGCCGCGGGGTCGCAGCATCCCTGCGGGGTCGCAGCATCCCTGCCTCCCGCCGCCTCCAGATTTTTGAATTTTATTTTATTTTCTGAATAATTCAGGTGCTGTTTCTCCCCCCTCTCCATCTCCTCCCCCCCACCCACCCCCCCCCCCCGCCGCTCCCCTCGGCTCCTCGCACACACACGCCTCTCGCCGGGGCTGTGTAAGGAGTATAATGAGGCAGCCGATGGGTAATTGGGATCTTTTGTAGGGAGGATGTATGGCTGGGGCAGCTGCTGGGGGGTGGGGGGGCAGCTGGGGGGGGGACAGCATTATCATACAAAGGGAACAAATGACATGTTTATTCCTCCAAGAGATTTACGCCCGGCCTCGCCCTGCAGACACAGCGCTCCCCCCCTTCTTCTCCCCGGCACTTTTGATTTAAATTATAAGGATTAAAAGGAGAGGGAGGGTGGAGGGGAAAAACACACAAACAGCCACCGGAAAAAAAAATATATCATAATATAGCGTTAAAAAAATAAAGAAAAAAAGCGGCTTTGCCCCAGCTTCCCCCCCCCCCCCCACCTCCACCGGGGGAGCAGCGTGAGCCCCGGTGACCCCAAGACCTGCCCTTGCTTTTAGCAGGGAAAAAAACCATCGCTCTGCGGAGAAAAGGCGAGAGAAAAGGCAAAGCACAAAGCGGCAGCAGCGGAGCAGCCCCTGGGACAGCAGCCGCGTCCCCCCGGGGCCCACCCGCGGGGCACCCCCGAGTGACAGCTCCGGATTCCACACCCCGGCCGCCTGTGCTGGCAGGGACGCCCTGTCCTTTATCGCGGACAGCTCCCCAAAAGCTGCCGTGCGCCCCGATCGCATCGCAGCGCATCCCAGCGCATCCCATCCCATCCCGAGCATCCCTGTCCGCCCCCTCCCCGCGCTGCGGTGCCACCTGCGCCGGTGCGCAGCGCTGCCTGCGCGCCCCGCGGCCGAGCTCGGGGGATGGGGAGGGTGTCAGGGGGTGCGGGGGGTTCCGCGGGTGCGGAGAGCCGCGGAGCCGCCTCCGGCCTCGATGCTGGTCAGCCTCGTTCTTGGCATTCACCGCGTGCCTTAATTGTATGGACATTTAAATCAAGGTCCGCTGTGAACACGGAGAGAGGGGCCTTTCCTCGGGAGGAAGAAAATATAGAGAAGAAGAAGGGGAAATGGGAAAAGAAAAGAAAAAAAAGGGAGGGGGGAAGGAGGGGAGGGGGGAGAGGGACCCCGCGGAGCCCAGCCTTTGTTCTCCGCGCCCCGCGGAGGCTCGGCGCGCCCTTCCCCATGGACGGGGGGGGGGGGACGACGACAAAACCCAACCTAACCCCCCAGCCCGTCGGAAAAAACCCTCTATCAGATGAAAGAAGCCCCGGGCTGTGGGGTGGGGGGCGGCGGGGGGGCCCCGTTACCTGCCCTCCGTCTCTGCCCAACGCTGCCCGCTCTCTGCCGCCTGCCCCGAGCCCCGCCGCGCTGCTATAAGCGGGGGGGTCTGGAGGAGCGCAATAAACCTTCCCCCGTTCGCCTGCTGCAGTCAATCCTTTCGCTCAGATCCCAAGTGGTGCAAAAAAAAGAGGAGAGGGGCCCATCTGGCTTCTCATCAGCTTTGTCAAGTCTTGCATACGCTAAAATGCTAATGACCTAGATAGCTCATGCAAAATGCAGCAGAGAGAGAGAGGGAGGGAGCAGCGAGGGAGGGAGGAGGGAGGAGGGAGGGAGGGGGAAAGGCAGAGGGAGGGGGAGAGCCCGGGTGCATCACCCCCCCTCCCCAGCACCCCCCAGCCCTCGCTGCCCAGTGCACCTTGGTAGGTACGAGCCGGGCTTTGATTTGAAAGGTCACCCGGGTACGATGGGGGGGGGCGGGCAGAGCCCGCGGATAAACCGCCCTGGCTCCATCCTTCATCCCCCCCGCCCCAGCCCTCCAGGGGGGAAGAAAAGGCGCGGGGGGGGTGGGTGGGAGCGCAGCCCCCACTGCATCCCCCCTCCCCCGTGGGGTGCCGAGGGGTGTCCTGTCTATCCAACCCCCCCTTCCCGGCCCGACCCCGACCCAAACCCGCCCCCCCAAGAAGAGGAGCGAAGGAAATACCCCCTGCGGCAGCCCCGCCGTGGTCCCTCCGTCCTGCAGCCGGTGCGGAGCGCGGCCAGGCGCGTAATCCCGCGGAGGATGCTCGGGGAGGCGGGGGGTGGGATGTGCCCCCCCCGCGCTATGCGGAGGGCGGTGAAAATGGGATATATATATATATATATAAAAAATATATATATAGAAAAGAAAAGGGAAGGGGGGGCTGGAGCCAGGCCGGCGGCGGGAGCGGAGCGGGCGGCCGGAGGGTGCGGAGGGAGCGCGGAGCAGCCGGGCGGGCGCTGCGCGGAGCGCGGAGCTGTCAGCGGCGCCTTCTCATTTATCATTAGCCAGCCCTAATCTTGCTCGCTGTCCTCCTTCGGTGATGTTGATCCACTTTCCCTCCCTCCTCCCCCAGCCCCCCCCCCCCCCCCCCGTTTTCCCGCACACCCCCTCCCCGTAAAGGATTATTCAGCCAAAAAAAAAAATCCCAGCTGCTGACTCCGTGCGCCGCAAACAAGGCGGCTGCAGCCCTCGCCCCCAGCCCCGCTCCCGCAGAGATGCTCCGGGTGTTGTCCGCAGAAATGCTGCCTTTTAAAACAAGGAGCGACCCGCGGGGAAAGAGCCTCCAGCCCTGCCCAGCTCCCCCCGCAGCCCCCCGCACCCTCCACCCGCTTTGGGGGGGCGCGGGGGGGAACCCCCTGCCCTGGCCCCCCCAAGCCCCGCTGCGGAGAAAGGATGCTGCAGAGCTGGGTGCAGCTTTGCAGGGGGAGAAAAAAAAAAAAGGTATTAAAAAAAAAAAAAAAAAAAAAAAAAGAAGAAAGTACCAATTTTGGCCAAGGCTTCGCTTTCTCTCCCCCCCTCCCTCACCCCCAGCACTGCTGGTTTCATGGCTACGCTACTGTAATTATGAATTCTTCTTCTTGCGACTCGCGTGTGTGCAGGGGCTGGGGGTGGCAGTGGCTGTGGCTGCGGCTGACATCACTGCAGTGGCGTGGGGCTGACAGCTCCCAGCGCTGCGCAGCCTGCAGTGGCTCCTCAGCTTTTTTTGCAGCCTCTCTGCTGACAGTTGTCAGGGGAAAGGAGGAGGGGGGCGAAAAATAATAATAATAATGATAATAATAATAACGATACTACTAATAAAAAAAACCCCAACTGATGAACCCACCCCATCTCACCGCGTTCAAGGTGAATTTCAAGGAGAAGAGCGCGCTTTTTGTTTGTGGCGAGGTGCTGGTGGCGAGGAGCGCACGCCGTGGTTATCTATACATCTACATCCAGGGATATCTACACATTCCCAGCATCACCAGTCCTGGCCGAGCGCCCCGTTAGACCCTGTCACCTTGTCAGGGCGCTGCACAGCCTAACCCAGGCTAAACCCCTGGCTCAAGCAGGCTCTGAAGGCAGGAAATCCTTTATTACTCTCCGGGTGATTTGGTGTCAAGGGCATGTGCCCGCTCCTGGGATCTCTCTGCACAAGCCGCAGCTCCTGAGATCATTCCAGCGCCGCACCGCGCCGCAGCGCACGTCTCTTCCTTCCATCCCTTCCCACTGCACGAAGACAAATACATCCCTTTTTTTTTTTTCTCTTTTTCCCTCCCCTGTTGAGGCCTAGAAGTTGCTGAGAAAAACCTGCATGGAAGCGCGAGTAGGTGGTTGGTACCCCGAGCGTGAGTCTGAGTGTTCAGAGATGGGCAGGAGCATCCAGCTCTGAGTAAGCACAAGAACCTGCTCACTTTGGGGGTCCAAAAGATGCGACTGGGAGCCTTTGGGAGCCTCTGGGAGCCTCTGCCCTTTCCCCTTAGTGCTGCCTCACAGTCCTACCCTTGTGCTCCCATTGCCTTAATGACATTTCACTTCATGCATCAGATCAGAGGAGTTTTCAAGGAAATGCTAGAAATTAGCTGTCAAAAATTGTTCGGGAGAGCCACCAGCTCAGGCACAGAAATCTTTCCGCCTGCCCTTTATAACATCACCCCCCTCAAAGCATGACACAATATTATTAGCTTAAAAAGAAAATAAACCAACCCCAAACCCTATTTACCCTGAGCGAGCAACTCCTCGTATACCTCCCTTGAGCCGTTTGCAATTCAAATAAGGCCTCGCACGGCGCAGATTTTAAGGTCTGGCTGACAGAAGCCAACAGCCAGAGCATCCCTCTGAGACCGCCGCGCTTCCAACCGCAGCTGGAGCCACGGGGCCACGCGAGCATCCGTCCCTGCCCCGCAGGCAGCTGCCCGACGGGGACCGGGATGGGGTCACGGCGCCGCCTAATTCATCCCCTCCTTGGTTCCCTGCCTCAGAGATTTATGGAGAGCTGAGGTGGTTTATTTAAAAATAAATAGAGGCGTCTCGTGGCGGGTTGGAGGTGAACGGTTGTAATTTCAATACTCCCCTAAAATTACTTCTGTATGTTTTCTTATGAACATTTATTTTTTATCTCTCCGTAAGACCTTCCTTTCGAGGAGCCGAAAGCACCTTGGGCATCTGCATAAGCCCTGACCCCAATGGCAATTTGAAGGAAGGAAATGCAATTCCCTCTCTAAGAGGGGAAACTGAGGATCAGAGGCCTTGGGGAGATTTTGCCACCCATCCTTCGTGGCTTCAAATGGAACGGACCCACGGATGGAAATGATGGGAGCAGCAGGGGGGTACAGACCCAGAGCGGCGCTCGCAGCCCTCGGGGCTGGGCAAAGTGGCTTTGTCAAATGGACACGGGGATTTTCCGCCTGAATTTCAGCTCACACGGGGCTGGATGTCACGTTATAAACCTGCGCTGGATTAAAGCTCAAAGGGCTCTTCCAGGGCCTTTTCCAGCTCACCCTCCCGCCCGCCGCCCGTCACGTTGGCCGGGGATATTTAAAGCCCGCTCGAAAATACATTACGCTCCCTTAAAAACATAAATCCTCGGACTTAAGCGGTGATCCATCCCCTCCCTCTGCACTATTAGCACATTAAGAAATTAAACGATAAAACTCCCAAAGATCCGATTGACCGGGATCGCGCCGCTCCATATGGCACGGCATATGTGGCTGGCCCTCGGTCGGGATCGCCGCGATGCGCTCAGCCCGGCTGGGATGGGAAAGGGGTTTCAAGGCAAATTCGGATGGATTTAGAGCTACTACTTTTTTTTCCTTTCTTTCTTTTTTTTTTTTTTTTTTTCTTTTCTCACGACATTTCACTTCTCTGCTCCACCCCCAGCGCCAGAGGGAAAACTGTGGAGGTGATGTATGTCCCTAAATAAGGATGCAGAGCCTGGCTTTGCTGGAGGAGGTCAGGTGAGGCTATTTAACGCTTTGCAGGCTCCTTCAAGGTGAAGGGCTTTAGGAAAATGATGCCAAAGCCCCAAAGCCACCTCCCCACAAGCAGATTCACGCCTGCTGCGATGGCAGAGGTGACGCTGGGGAATAGGTCCCTGCAGGTGGGTGCTGAGCACCCAACTGGGGGGAAAATGTCCCTTTCCTTCCCTGCCCGCTCCAGGATAAATCCCACTGCAGCAAACAAAGGGCTCTGGGCCTCGCTGGGAGCTTTCCCCGAGCGACGACGCAGGGTTTCTAAAAGCCTTTGGAGGCTTTTTCACCGCTTTGGTGGAATTTAAACCTTTTCTTTAATTTCTTTCTGGGGCTCACTTGAATTTTTAAGTGCTGGGAGGTGCGAGGGGGGCGAAGATGGCAGCTGGATTCATCCCTGTGCCCGGCACTGCGGGATGGACGGATGGACAGAGCCTGTACCACAAAACTTAGCTCTAAACATGACCTAAACCAGCTTAGCAGGGATATACATGAAGGAAGGGATTAACCCCCCTCGCTCCCCAACCAGGAGCAACAAATCCCATTAACACCCCATCCCTGGGAGGGGAAACTCTGCATCCCCTGGTCCCCGAAATAGGGACCTGCCGCACCGAGTGAGTTATTTATTTCAAATAAAGATCCCAGCCCATGGCAATGGCTCCTGCAGAAGCTCCGTGGTGAGAATTAGGGATTTCTGTGGGAAGCTTTGGCATGGCTGCGAACCAGCCTGGCTGTGTTATCCCAGCCCAACGCCTGCGCCGGCTGCTCACCTCCTAAATAGTTAATTCCTGGAGACAGTGAGAAGGTTAAATATGTATCAGGATCAGCTGCACTCACCTATAGCTCCCCTTTCTGCAGGATTTCTCAGGGTTACTGAGAGAACCAGGAGCGAAATTTGGCGAGAGGGGGATGAAAAATCTCCCTCTGCCTGAAAAACCCAGCTCTCCCCCAAGTAATTTGCTTTAAAGCAGGGGAATTACTCACCGAGGTGATAGGTAGGAACCGTGCAAAATATAGTGGGGGGAAAAAGAAGCTGTTAGAGACAACAGCAGGAGAAAAACTCTGTTATCTATGGTAACAGTCTGGAGACTGATTTATCCAGCGTATAAATAGAGCGGGAGAGGCTTTCGCGCTGTAGACGCTCCGATGGGGAAGTGAGAGTTGATTTTACCCTCCCTTTCGGATTCAGCTTGATAGGAAAATTTCCCATTGATGCAGCAGCTCCACGGAGTGAGATGTGGCACCGAATTCCAGAGGAGATGGGCCCAAACTTTCTCCCCTGGCCACCGAGGGAAGCGATTGCAGCATCCCCCCCTTTCCCCACGTAGCCATTCCATATTAATCAACATCCCAGCTCCCCCCAGAGCTGCCCTCTCCAAGCCCCCAAATATTATTGCTTTGTTTACTACTGGGTTTTATGGAGGATGAAAGCTGATGGACCAGATCCTTCTTCCAAGCACTTATTCCCTTCCACACTTTAAATAATATTGTTTCACCTACTGGCTGTAGAGATTAAAAAAAAATATCCCGGCAAACAAAACACCCCAAATCTCTTGTACTCCGTGATTTATTTCTGAATTTTCCTCGTGGGGCAAAAAGAATCAGCTGAAGGTCTCCAAGCTTCAGGTTTAAAACAGCGCATCGTATTTAAGCAAATTCTATTGGAGTAAGCACAGGGAAAAGAGGGAAGATGCAGTGTCAGGCTGAAGCTTTGTTCAGCATTTTGAGTAGTGTAACACATATTTTAGAGGATAAAATGTGGGCTGGAAGGGAAATTTCAGGGTTTGTCTCGGTTATACCTGGAATGTCCATCTTTGGGGGCTGCAGACCCCATCATGCCGTTTGTCCCCCTTGTGTTTTGTGCCTCTGTCATTTTATGACAATTTGCAAAACCGATTAAACCCCAAAACTCCCCTCGCCTTGCTGGGATTTGCTCTTTATTTTCCGAGCTGCTCCACCACAGCAGCAGCAGCGGCCTTGAGATCCTGTTGCTCCCTTTTTCCCGAGGCATCTCTGGGCGTGTGCATTCCCCTATTGTTCCACAGGTCAGCAGAGAGCCCCGACTCAGGTAAGAGCCCTTTCCCAGTCCCTTTTGTGCCGGATCCCACCAGATCTGTGTCTGCCTAGTGTGTGTTTCCCCAACGCAGATTCCACTGGCGTGGAACAGCAGATGGCTCAGGTAGAGGATTTAAAGCTGTCCCAGCCCACCCCCAGGCCTGACCTATATCCAGGATGAACGGATGGATGCCAGGAATACCTTTGCTTTCCCCTATGTCCATCATACATCTCCGGATTTTTTTTTTTTCCCTCCCTCCCCATCAGCTGTCAAAAAAAAAAAAAAAAAAAAAAGGGGAAAGGGTAAAAAAAAAAAAAGAAAAAAAAAGCAATACCTTCCTGACTGATATTTACACAAGTAAATATTTTTTATGTATATACAGCCAGTATGAAATGATTTTTAATGAATTATCTGTGAGTGAAAACAGTTCTGTAAATCAGCAGGGCTGCAGGCAATTTTTACCATATGTCGGCTC
This sequence comes from Acanthiza pusilla, assembly GCA_036630365.1. Taxonomy (NCBI): domain Eukaryota; kingdom Metazoa; phylum Chordata; class Aves; order Passeriformes; family Acanthizidae; genus Acanthiza; species Acanthiza pusilla. Next base: position 6,228,815 of record JAXCHO010000099.1, on the reverse strand, counting down.
GCATTTGTATCCCGGAATTTGTTGTGGCGAGGACGAAATATCTGCTTTTCTTTTCCTTGCTGATGTGCTAGAATTAGGATCTACATAACTCAGTGCATTTAAGCAGGAATATTGTCTGGTTTTATTGGACTATTATTAATGCAAAGGCGGCCGTTCCCTATATGGCTCTGCACACGCAGCCAGCGAGAGCTGCACAGGAGCAAGGAAAAACCTGAATTACATCAAAAATCCCTCTTTTTCCCCCATAAAGCTTCCTTCAAACCTTTCTCCAGCAGGTTTCCAACAGTAAATCAGCAACTCGCACAGCAAAAAGGAATATCTGTAAAATATAAGCTGCGCTCTGCTCTGCACATCCATCCTCCCTTCCCCCTCCGCAAAATAACATCTGAATTCCTAATGGCAATAAGGATGAATTACTTAATGTATGGAGGGGGGGCTCAGGCTAAAAACACATCCCAGGATAATGCTGGGCTTTAACAGTGCTGTATTTACCCCTAAAGCAAGGGGGTGAGACAGAAACCAGAGCCCCAAAATGAGGAATTGCCACTGTGAAATGCAGGTGAAAACTTCTGCCTGATCCAGGGTAGGAATAAATTGTTCCTAAATTCAGGTACCAAGCCAAGATGAAAAGTAAGGAACGGGGGTGGGGGGGGAGATTAGCACAAAACCAAACCAAAATTGCTATGGATGTCACATATTCCTGAGTTCTGGGGATTTTATTTTGGAGCTGTTATCACAGTGGAAACGTTTGAATTATATTTTATAAAACAGTGTTGCAGGAAGGATCTCTAGCCTGATTTCCCATCGTTTATCCAGGGCTGAAAGGGAAGGTAGGAGGATGTCAGGCAGGTTTCACCGATGCCGGGAGGGAGAGAAGGCCTCTGGGAAGAGTGGTCCTGGACCTGCACCCCGAACAAAGAGAGGTCACCCCTGTTTGTATCTGGGTCCTGCACACCCAGTGATTTCCCGCTGGCTCCAATGGGAGCAGGATGCTTTTCCTTTTGCCCACGGGAATATTTCTGGATGCTGCCTCGAGCTGGGGGTGGGGGGAAAGGGAGAGAGGTTGAATTTTTATTTTTTTTTTCCAGAGAGAGTAAAAATCATAAATAATAAAATATCCCAAGATCCCAATTCTTGCCTTTCTGCCCCCGTTTTCACCCCCTCCCCTCTCCCTCTCTGCCAGGCCAGGACGCAGCCGCGAGCCAGAGGACGGCGGCGATTCTGTAATGACGTAATGCTGAGATGGAAAATGTCATAACCATTTGTCACCAAACGCCCCGTGCACCCAGATGAAGCAAACAGTGTGAGACTGACAGGGCTGATGAAAAACAGCACTTAAGCTAATTTTTTCCCCTGCTAAACTCCGTTGTGCACTATGCAAATCTGATTGCGAAAGTGGGACATTATCAACACTTTAACGCTAGTTAACTTTGGGAGATGATACTCAGAGCAATCAACATAAACTTAGCATACAGTAACTTAAATAACAAAAATGTTTTCGCTGCTGATCCTGCGCTGGCATTTGGATCCGGGCGTGTGATGGATTGTGCCGTGCCTGGGAACAAATTAAAAATACAGCGCCTCAGATCACTGGTGGCAGCAGCGGAGAGGAACGGGGTTTAAACCAGAATAACAATAATGGCAATTAGACACCAACCTGGCCTGAATCATCTCTGCCCTGCGAGCAGTTATTGATTATTAATAGGGTCCTATTTGCTTAGACCCATCTCTCATCCTGCTAGTTCCTGCGCCGGCCAGAACCAACCCGCTCCCGACAAATCCGCATTCCAGCAGCTCTTAAATTTACCAAGCTCCTCAAAATACTCATTTTCTCCCCCCGTAAGGTCCAATTCCTAACGCCTGCGAGAATCGCAGCTTTCCTCTCCTTTTCCCCCTGGAAAATAAATTTCTGTTTATCCCTCGGCGATGTGGCGAACCCTAAAGGTCACCCTCCTAAAGAAAGGAAGGATAACCCGCAATTTGTTATTTTTAAAAGCTCACAGCGGTGGGAGAGGTGGCGTGAGATGAACTGATGGAGAGGAGAGGACGCATCTCCCTCGTTAGCATTCCCCCCGTTCCCCCGCAGCAACGGGGAACGATAATAACACCTTAATATCTCCCAGCAGGGCTCAAAGGAGCTGGAAAAATAGGATTTAGGGTGTGAGCCGGGAAGGAAAACAAAAAAAAAACCCCATGGCCCACGCTGCAGCTGAAAAGTTGAAGCTGGATTTTGTGTCGTGGCGGTATTGATTGGGATGTTAACAAACGCGGAGCGCGCGGAGCAGAGGGAGGTTGGAGCACAGCCAAACTCCCGCTGCCGGCCCAGGCCTGGAATGATGCCTGCTCTGATACGGCAACAACCACTTCCCTGGCCCAGGTCTACCCGGGGTTTCTCCTAAAAATGTTAATTAAGGCTCGCACACTGAGTAAATTACAGGGAATTAGCTCTATTTTGCATATGCGGAATTAAGGTGTGAGGAGAAGCACCTGGATGAGGGTGGCCCAGGGAGTCCGCCAAGAACTGAGCTCTGTCTTCACGGTCTGAGCCCTCGGCTGCCGTGCGAGCCTCATCTGGTCTTTTCCTGAGTTCATCATATCCAGCTCATTAATGGAACGCAGGAATTCATAGTAATTATTTTAGAATCACAGAATCGTGGAATATCCTGAGTAGGAAGGCACCCACAGGGATCATTGATCCAACTCCTGGCTCTGCACAGGGCCAGCCTCAATCATCCCGCCCTGTGTCGAGACAAAGGTTCATGGCTTTGGGCTCCAAAAATGGACACACTCGGATCGCCCAATCTCTCCCATTTCCAGAAGCTCTCCCATTTCCATGTGCAGAAGATGCCAGTGGAGTTCCATCCCCATTCCTGCTCTCGGCATTGCCACTTGTGGTATTTTTCTTCAGCTGAATCAGGTGTTTCTAGGTGGTATTTCAGGCACCATTAGAGTCTGATTTTAATTGTTAAGACTTTCCCATCACAGCCCAAATCCCAGAGGTGCATCTTCCATCTCACCACCCAAACTGCGAATTCCAGCTCTGTGGGGAAAATGTCTTTTCCCAAAAGGAATAAACATTGTCCCTTTATGGGATGTCCCTGCCTGAGCCCTTCAGCTGTGACCTCCATTGGCTGGGATTGGCAGGAAAAAAAAAATGGCACCTTTTCCAAAATTCAGGAGACACACCAACACTTACAGAGAGATAAACAGAGCACCATGGCCAAGGAAATAATTATATCCTAGGAAATATCTTCTTTCTTGGGATGGCTGACTGCAGACATGCACCAAATTGCAGGGATTTTCTCCCTACGGAAGGCATTTTATGGATGAAGAAACCAAGAAAGATTCTGCTGGATTTGGTTTGACACCAGCTCCACGGAGGATGGGCAAGGCTTGCTGCTGACAGCATCCCACCAGAGAGCACAGAAAACCCTGCCTAGACCCTTCTTCATGGCCTAATTTATTAAAAAAATAGTAAAATATGCTTCAGTTCTTTGATAGAGTGAAAGAACAAGGCTTACACATCACCCAGGTCTACCTGCTCCTGGTGAGGTGGGATTCACCTCTTCAAACTTCAGGAATGTTGTTGCCCAGTGCCAAAATCTGCTCCAATTTGGAGCTTTGCTGTCTCTGAAGCAGCAGCAATTTGGGGACACCAAGGGAAGGCTGAGACTGCACATGCACCCCATGGTCACAGCTCCCCCACCCCAAAGACAAGGCCTCATGGCCAAGGCAAGAGGATCTGGAACTGGTTTGTTTGTTTATTCCTCTAATTTATCAGTCCCTGAAGTGTCCAGGGCCAGGCTGGATGGAGCTCAGAACAACCTGGGATTGTGGGAAGTGCCTCTTGCCATGGCAGGGGATGGAACAGGACGAGCTTTAAGGTCCCTTCCCACCCAAACCATTCCATTATTAATGGCAAGTTGGATCTGAGCCAGCAGAGCCCTGGCAGCCAGGAGGGACATCCTTGTCCTGAGGGCATCGGGGACAGCATCACCAGCAGGGACAGGGAGGGGATTGTCCCTCTCTGCTCTGTGCTGGGGCAGCCTCACCTTGGATATTGTGAATATTTTGGGCACTGCAAAATAAGAATTATCTAAAGCTGTCAGGCAGCATCCAAAAGAGGCTACAGAGATGGTGAAGGACCTGGAGGGGAAGCCTTCTGAGGATCAGCTGAGGTCATTTGGTTTGTTCAGCCTGGAGAAGAAGGCTCTGAGGTCAGAATTCACCAGAGGCTGCAGCTCCTCCTGAGGGACAGTGCTGATCTCTGCTCTGTGACCAGGGACAGGACCCAGGGAATGGCTGGAGCTGTGCCAGGGGAGGTTTAGGTTGGATTTTAGGAAAAGGTTCTTCCCCCAGAGGGTGGTGGGCACTGAACAGCTCCCCATGGAATGGGCACAGCCCCGAGGCTGCCACAGCTCCAGGAGAGTTTGGACAATGCTCTCAGGGATGCACAGGATGAGATTTTTGGGGTGTCTGTGCAGGGCCTGGGGTTGAACTCCATGATCCTGGTGGGTCTGGGATCATGGGAAGTGACTGAAGACCACCTCCCCATGGCAGGAAACCTTCCCCTGCTGCTGCGGCTCCAGAGGGGAGCTGAGGTCAGGCAGCACAGAGAGCTCTCCTCGTTCTCACCCAGAGCAAAGGCACTCCAGCACTGAATTTCTGAAGCTGTAACAAGCCCAGTCCTGGTCCCCAGCTGCCTCTCACGGCCATCAGCAAGTCCTGGAGTGAGAGCATAAATGCACTTGTTCCGCCTCCCTAAGTGCAAGGAAAGCGTCTCAACAAAGAGGATGAAATATTTCTCGTGGCTTTCTGTAAGCGAAGGCAGAGAAAGCGAGGCAGACAGCAGCTACTCGAACCACTCCACCCGGAGAGCTTTGTGGGAATGCTGGGACAAGGCTTTTCTGCCGCAGATGAACCTGCTGCTGCTTTGTCACCGCTGCTCAGGGTCCTTTTTTGGCTCTTCCAGCTCTTGGTTTCATAATAAAACAGTGTTCAGGTCTGTGAAGGATGAGCAAGAACAGTCCCCCAGGGCCTCTTGTCCTGCTCTCCATCGTATCCCTGAAATCCGTGTTGCTTCCACAGAGGATTTTTGCGTCGCCAGGAGCAGTGGGATGCAGGGGACCACCACTGCTAACCTCAAAAATCAGGAATTATGCTTTTGGGGTTGCCTTGGACCTCATTTTAAACAGGCAGAGATTTGGGCACGATGGGGTTGTCCTCCACCAAGTGATGTCCACCCCAAAAAACCTCTCCAAAGCCCCCTCCCGCACTTGGAATGGAGGCCAAGAAAATGTCCCCATCACTGTCACATCACCTCAAATCACTGCTGGCTTTTTGTCACTTTGAACGACCAGGATCCGCTCTCATCCCGTGTTTTATACACAGTCAGCAAGAGCCAATCTCTTTCATAACAGGGCAGGAGCACATCCAATTAAAATGGCAAACAATATTACATTTTCCTACTACTTCATGTAGAACATCCTTTCTGGTAAAGAGAAGCCCAGAGGTTATAGAAATTTTAGGGATTTCTTTTTCAGACTCTTCCACGGCCAAAACTGTGATCTCAATTTGAATTAGCTGGGACCTGCTGCTGGGGCTGTTTGTTGTTAGATGTCACCAGTGATGGTGTTGCCAGAGAGGCTGGAACAAAACAGACTCAAAAGGACCTGAGGTCAAGGGCAATGAAGTTTAAAATACAATCTCTTTCTCTTCTTGCTTGGAGATATTTTTGCACATGTATACCCTGAACTGAAAATTCGGGAGAATAATGCTTTCAAGTGCAATCTGAATGAAGTCACAGGGAAAAAGGCAATATATTTTGTAATGAATTCGTTTAAACAACTCAGTGATATTGTTGATTTGCTGCTCCCTGGATTGTAATTTATTAGAAATTGCTTCTGATGTTTACAGGATGCATAAAGAGCAGTTCAATGTAAATAAGGTGCTGCTGTATGGTTAAGTGTCCCTTCTGGTGAATTAAATAACTTGGTGAAAAGACTTCTTGCATGTATTTATTTCACTTCCTACCTCAATGTCATCTTGGCTCAGTCAACCAGAGGAGAAAAACCAGTTTGCAGGGGAGCATTTTCCCATTTCTGACAAAACCATATTTTGATATGGCTTGGAGAGCCCAAATTGCGCTGTGTGTTTGCTGCCCTCCTCACCCCCTTAGCCTGATCACCACAGGGACAATTTTTAGGGACAAGATGCCACCACGTGAGGCAGAAATGATCCTTCCCTTCCTTCCACCACTGTGCTGAGCCCAGCAGGGAAAAAACCTCGAGCTGCCAAACCAAGGGGGATGGAGCACGAAACCTCCACAAGACACAAGCTCGGGAGAATAATCGAGACTCACCTTTTTGGCAGTGATTTGCTTCATGGGGGGCTTGCTGCCCATGTAGGAATAAATCTAAAAATCTATACACAACCATCTCCAATCGATCAGGCAAATCTTGCATGGCCAGGGCTAATCAGGAGGAGTCACAATGCATGGATTCCTTAAAGCGCCTGAAAATGAACGTCAGGATCCATCCCAGAGCTAGGACTTTCTCCAGAGCGCCTAAAGAGGGTTACACAGACAGAATTCAGCTGGATTGAACAGTCTAATCTGAGATTTACAGGATTGGGAATGATCTCTTCTCTGCTAATCAATTCTTGTGGTGCAAGAAGGAGCTTGGGAGCGCTCAGCCTTGGTGTGAAGTGCATCAATTCTTCCCAACAGGTTTGTTCCTCCACCAGATTTTTGTTGATCGTGATTTCAGGATCACAGACAGCCCCACAGGGCAGATCTGTTTGTGTAACCGATTTACAGCCAAACTTTGAATGCCAGCACTTAATTCTGCTATTAAGCAGCCCTCGTCTTAATGCAGAAACATTTTGCAAGTCCCCAGGAAGGTTTTATTCCACAGCATCCCACGTTTTCTCCCAGCAATGGTACCAGCTGGGCTGGTTTGCTGTACAAGGGGATCACCCTCCTCTTGGCACCAAGGCTCAGCATAAGCTCTAAATCCCTCTTGGTCTTCAAAACATAGTTTTTTGACTCATTTTCCAGTGTCATCCCAATATTCCAGAAAATGCTTTAGGAAACACAAAATCACTCCTTCTTCAGGGCAGCATGTGATTAACTTTATCCTTGTGCTTTGCTTTCCCTGAAGGATTTGGGCACATATGGAAGATGAATTTGCTGGGGCTGCTTTTAGAGACATAGACTGATGGAATGGTTTGGGTTGGAAGGGATGTCACGATTATCTTGTTCCACCCCCAGCCATGGGCAGGGACACCTTCCACCATCCCAGGTTGCTCTGAGCCCTGTCCAACCTGGCCTTGGACACTTCCAGGGATCCAGGGGCAGCCACAGCTTTTTCTTTCCACAGCCACGTCCTGTGTCTTGTGGTCCTTCTGCCAGTGGGAAGAGGATGGAGCTGCTGGGGAAAAAAAGTATTAGCTAAAATGGGGGTAATAATATAAACTGTGAGTAAAAGAGGGGAGATTCAGACTAGAGTGAAGGAAAATATTTTTTGTGATGAGGGTAGTGAGGCCCTGACACAGGGTGCCCAGAGAAGCTGTGGTTGTGCCATCCCTGGAAGAGTCCAAGGCCAGGTTGGACAGGGCTTGGAGCAGCCTGGGATGGTGGAAGGTGTCCCTGCCCATGACAGGGGTGGAATGGGATGAGTTTCCAGGCCCCTTCACACCCAAACCGTTCTGTGATTCTGTGAAATCAAAATATCTTCTCCTCCTTCCTGCTGCATGCTCTGTGACCATATGCTGAGTTTGGCTGTCAGAATTCAATCACCAGCGCCGGCTCCTGAAGCAGAAGAGACTCTTAACTTACTCTTCTTCCTGTATCCAGGCAAAGAGCTGCTTGTGACACAAGCTGAGTTAGAATTAACTCAGTCATATTTTCATGTTTTCTGAGCAGAAGCACAATGTTCCTTAGGTTTGATCTTGCAGAATGCTCGCTGCTTTGGCTCTGATCTCTGATCCACCATCAGGATCCATGCATGGCCACTCATAGCCATGCATGGAGGGCATTTCCAACGTGCATTTAAATTCTGTAAAATAGGTGATGTGCTGCTGGCATGAAGGACTTCGTTCCAGAGCCAGTGCTGGGTCAAAATATAGAATCAGAATGGTTTGGGTTGGAAGGAACCTTAAATCTCATCTCATTCCGATCTCTGCCATGGCAGGGACACCTCGCTCTGTCCCAGGGTGCTCTCTATAGGGAGATGCACTTGGCCTTTTCCTCTCCAGGTCCTCATCTTCTGTCCTGCTAATGGAGCCACGTTTAATGACAACAGGCATCACCTTTTTGCAGTTCAAATGCTCTTAGATTTGGCTTTCCTGAGTTCTGCTGGGACAGGAGAATAAAGCAGAGAGGAAATTAGAGAGGAAAGAAGCTCATTAGCGGATGGAGCGCTCCTGCTCTCTCCTTTCCTCTGAAGCCTGATGAATGCCACGAACAGGAGCAGAAATTCAGGAATCAGCTCTGGGAGGGCTGTGATTACCTCGGAATTCTGCTGGGACCCTGCCATCCCACAGCTGAGCTGCGGCCCCGTGGAGCACAGAGCTGCAAATGAATCCCCCCCTGCCACGCTGGGCCAGCTCAGCCGAGCTCAATGTGCCAGCAGGCAGCAGAGCCACTTTAATATTTATAACCTGATTTGACCACTTTATATATTCAGCCTATTTTTAAGCTGCCTGGCTCTGCACAGAGGGACAGCTCACATCACATGAAAGTTCCTGACTCCTGGAGGCACCTGGAGGAGCTTTGAAGGCGATGGTCACGCTCGAAGGAGAAGATTTCCATCTTTGGTTTGGTTTTCCAGCAGTGGGAGAGGGCTGGTGTTGGGTTATGGAATGGCATGGCCTCTGCCAGGGTGGGATTGGCTGTAACTGCATCAGGAAAGTTCACCCAAATTTGCACTGGTTTATGCTGTCTTGGAAAATGCTTCTTCTTGGAAAATGCAGAAATTCTGGAAGCAGTTCCCAATCACGGCTCAGTTTACACGCAGAAGGATTCGGGTAATGAGGAAACACCACTGTGAGCCCAAATAAGCAGCACATCAAGTTTTCAAAGTGCACAAACTCGTTAAAATTTAGGTTCCAGTGAGAGACCAAAAGGTAAATCAAAAGCAAGAGGAGCTGGAACCTGTCTTGTTTGCATTATGTGATTAGAAGTTTGACTATTTTTAGTATCACTAATCTGAAAAAGTAAGCAATGTCAGCAGAAAATTAGGCAACGTGGGAGGAAAATCTGGTGAGTATTTTGGGGTTTATTTCTGGAAATCAATTGTTGGCTGAAAAACACTCAGGGAAATTCAAACAGGTGATGTTTCACTTCTGTTGTGCACAGAGCTGGGAGGAATCAGTGGCTTTTTGGGAGGGAATTTTCATGGGATATGACAGCAGTTCCTTTCACCTGAATCCTGTTGGCTCCAAGTACAGATTTATATCTTTTAAAATGAAATTCCGGGCACCTGAGAATTATTCAACATCAAGTGTGTGAAAGAGAAGAGGCTGGCAATGAGGAGCTAAGCTTCATGTCTCCAAATCAGCCTCACTTACCTGAGGTTTGTGCCCACACGGGTGCCCGTGAGTTATTTGAAATGTAAATAAAATATCCCCAACTGCTCCCATGGTGAATGTGAGGGTGAGCCCAGGCTGTGAGGTGCCCAAATTTGGGGCTAAAGCAGATGAGGGCCCAGGTCTCCTGGCTTTCTGTCTCATCCCACAGAATGCAGGAAAAGTGAGATTTGGAGGTTGCTTTTCGAAGGAGAGCTCACCCCATTTTCCCCTCCATGCATGATGTGACTGAGCTGAAGTCAGGCTCCCTCCAATTTGGGGGAAGGCTGTTGCAATGGGAATTGGGCTAATGCAAAAAATTAGCTCTAACCCTAAAAGTACTAGGGCCAGGATGGGTTTTGAGACCAGCGATCCTGATTGCTCTTCAATTCTTTCCCATCTCAATATCACTAAACCAACCTTAAAATGACTGTGCAGAATCCAATCCTCCCCTGATCTCCCCAGAGGTGCAGAGGTCTCTCAGGACAAACCCTGTGAGTGAGCAAGGGCTGAAGAAGAGCCCTCAAGAGGTGGATTTAGGCTTTATTTCAGGAATAGTGCATCATTCCCGAAAGAACCCGAGGGACTGCAATTTTCTCAGCAAACCAAGTGAAACCAAAGCAGTTTCACCAAACCAGGTGAAACTCTGGGCAGGGCCTGGAGGGTCAAACTTTCAGAATAGAAATCGCTGTAATAGGATTAAAGGGTGCCAGCCAACGGGGGAAAGGCTTGGAGAGATTAGGGGAGGCATCGGGAGGAAGGATTAGCGGGAGATACAACAAAAACGGAGGCTGGGAGGATGCACTCAGCACTAAGGACGGCGGTGCCACGTGCCACACACACTCAGGGGTGGCCAACCTCTCGAGGGCAGCCTGGACCCACCCTCTGATCCTCAGGAATTGGGGATGTGCCTCCAGATTCCCATCCTCACTTGGGATGGAACCCACGTGGTCCAGAGTTCCTGGGGCTTGGACAGATGTGTGAACCAAAAATAGATTATTTAAGGCCATTTTTCTGCCCTTTTGCAGGCTGGTAGCTGTGGAGGGAGTGTTGTCTCAACTACTTGAAGTTTTCACATCCCAAAATGCCCCAACTGCTGTGACAGCAAGGTCAAGCACCAAAAATAGTCATGGGAGCGTGGCCCCTGACTGAGGCTTTTTGCTTCTCTTTTGTTTTCCGAAAAAATGAATCTGTTGATGTATTTCTTTCTCACAGGATACTGTAAACAGACTGGGTGGGGAGGAGGGGATTCTGCCCTGCTCAGGTGAGGCCCCACCTGCAGAGCTGCCTCCAGATCTGAAATCCAACAGCAGAAGGACCTGGAGCTGCTGGAGAGAGTCCAGAGGAGGCCATGGAGGTCCTCCAAGGGCTGGAGCTGCTCTGGCGCCAGGCTGGGAGAGCTGGGGGTGCTCACCTGGAGAGGAGAAGGCTCCAGGGAGAGCTCAGAGCCCTTCCAGAGCCTAAAGGGCTCCAGGAGAGCTGGAGAGGGACTGGGGACAAGGGATGGAGGGACGGGACACAGGGAATGGCTTCCCAGTGCCAGAGGGCAGGGATGGATGGGATATTGGGGAGGAATTGTTCCCTGGGAGGGTGGGGAGGCCCTGGCACAGGTGCCCAGAGAGGTGCTAGATGTTCCATCCCTGGAAACATTGAAGGTCAGCTTGGACAGGGATTGGAGCAATTTGGTGCAGTGGAAGGTGTCCCTGCCCATGGCAGTGGAATTGGGGACCTTTCAAGGTACCTTTAAACCCAAACCCTTCGATGAGTCTCCAATGCATTTTCCATGTCACTGCAGGCTCCCTGTAAGGTTATAAAAACAGAATCATGGAAAGGTTTGGGTGGGAAGGGACCTTAAAGTCCATCTCATCCCACCCCTGCCATGGCAGGGACACCTTCCACTGTCCCAGGCTGCTCCAAGCCCTGTCCAGCCTGGCCTTGGACACTTCCAGGGATCCAGGGGCAGCCACAGCTTCTCTGGGAATTCTATTCCAGGGCCTCCCCACCCTCACAGGGAACAATTCCTTCCCAATATCCCATCTGTCCCTGCCCTCTTGCACTGGGAAGCCATTCCCTGTGTCCTGCCTCAAACTTCAGACCCATCCTAAATATCAATACAGTAAACCAGAAGAGAGCAGAAGTGGACAAGGTTCACATCTCTTAAGGACCTTAAAAACCTTCTTAAAGGTCTGCAATGGATTTTTTTTTTTTTTTTTTTTTTTTTTTTTTTTTTTTTTGTATAGACCCACTCCTTTGGGACCTATTCTTGGTATAAACTTGTGCTGATACAATCTAACATCTGAAATAAATCTGCAGTTGAGGTAATCCTTTCCATCCCAATCTTACAAAACTCAGAGTACCATCCCCACCTGCAACAATTGTGTTGTTTTATTCCACCTCTGGCCACAGCAGAGGATCTCACTGACCTTTTTTTTAGGGCTGAACACTATTTCCCATCTCCTGCTGCTCCTGTTGTGAGCCTTGAAGGTGGTTCTGACACTTCACTCTTCTCTCACGAGAAACACGGGCTACAAGATCTTCCTGAACAGCCTCTTCATATTAAAAAAAAACCACATTTCTTCACTAAATTCCCTTGAAATGTGGCAGGTAAAGTACTTTCACCTGTTTACTCGAGTGTGTATCAGAATTATCTGTACCAACATTAATGTTGCATTTACACGAGTGGAACCTGGATCCATCCCACTCCCGGAATGTGCCGTGACAACTTCGTCCTCCAAGGGATAGAGGAGAGGAGCCATGCTGGACCTGTTCCCATCAAAAAGGAGGAGCTGGTGGGGAAGGGGAAGCTCAAGGACAGCCTGGGCCGCAGGGACCATGGAATGACGGAGCTGGAGACCCTCGGGGCAGTGCAAGTACATGAGCCTGAGAGCAAATTTCAGCCTCCTCAGGGGTCTGCTTCATACAGTCCCATGGGATAACACCCTGAGGGGAAGAGGGGCCCAAGAAAGCTGGTGGATATTCCAGGATTGCCTCATCCAAACCCTGTTTCCATTGTTTTCTGCCTTGGGCAGTTAATTAAAAATTGGATGCAAGAGCCAAACTTCATGTCGTTGAGGACCAGTGTTCATCTTACAGCAGAGTCCATCAGAAAAAGGGGATTTAAAGTGTTTTGGATCCCAGAAATCATCAGCAGAACGACTCTGGAATGGTTTTGGCCTGGGATAAGTAGTGCTGAGCTAAGGGCTCTGAAGATGTCCCTGCCCATGTTGGGGGGGGTTGGATTATATGTTCCACCCCAAACCACTCTGTGGTTTGATGATTTTATGGAATATTGCCCAAGCCCAGATTCAGGGCAGCCCCTGGCACTGGACAAATGTCCCAGCCTGTTATTGGAGGAGCCATTTTCCAGTGCTGTTGGATATTTATTATATCACAGCTTTCGTCTGCATTTCCTGAAGCTGTGCTGTGAGAAAGTTGCAATTGGACTTTGGAATTGAATTTAGTGGCTGCCTGGTTGTTGGGCACTTCTTCTGGTGTGCCAGACATAATCATATTTCATCAGAGGCAGAATGAGCCAGAGTGTCCTTCACTGCTGAGCTCTGCACAGGTCTATTGCCCTCTGGTCTTCCTTGGGTTTGGGTTTGTTGTTTTGCTGTGGGATTTTTTTTTTTTTTTTTTTCCCATGACACATGTAAATATTGGTGATTGGAACTCTTGTTTGTGAATCTTGGAGTGCTGAGCTATGGTGGTAAAAGGGGAAAGCAAAAGAAATGGTGAAGATGCCAAGATGGAAAGGCCGAGCAGTGGTTCAGGTGAGATAAAATAGCCAAGCTCAGCCTTGTGGTTGTCACGTTGTTAATAATAAATATTGTGCCAGCACTGGGAGAGGGAGAGAGAAGTGGTAGGGGATGGAGAAATTTCAGAATTGAGTCTGGAGCAGAAATAAAGCAATTTTGTGTCTGTCCATGTCCATGATCTGCACTTTGCCTGTACTCCTGAGATAAGGTCACCTGCAGGGGATGTGGCAGCCCGGGCAGAAGGGGGACAGTCACCTCCTCTGGCTGTGCTGGCTCTTCCATAGCCAGGCTCCCTGCCCAGGTCCCACCAGCTCGGGGCAGTGCTGAATTCACATCTCTCTGCACCCATTTCTGCTGAAAAACCCACGGAAACTCCAAGCAGCCACAAAGTGAAGCTATCTGGACTAAGGTCATTTCCAAACCTGCTTGAAGAACAAGGAAAACCCACATATTTAGGCCATTTCTGCTTTTATTATGGAGCTGTAAGTCTGAACAGAAAAAACGGAAGGATTAAAAGGAACCCCCACAGAACCAGATAGGTTCAACACAAATGCCTTTAAGAGAAAGCCATCTAAAATAAAAATTAATTCATGGACATCCCTATCACAGCTTAAATTTATTAATAATCACTGAAATGATGAAGTGACAACCATCAGCAGCATTTAAGCTGTGACTATTTGTGAGCTGCTACTGGGGAGCCCTTCCCAGGTGAGGGGGAAGAGCTGATCCAGGTTTTGACCAAAAGAATTATTATTATTATTATTATTATTATTATTATTATTATTATTATTATTATTATTCTGAGGATGCAAACAGTGAATTCTGTCAGGTCACTGATGTCAGCACCACAACAGCCCCTGGAGATGCTCCCAGCTGGAGGGCTGCTGGGAACTTTGTGAAGATGCCCAGATCCCTTGGAGAAGCTCAGCTGCAGTCCCTGGGCAGCCGCCTGCGCCTGCCAGCGGTCCTCAGTTGACATTATCTCCTGGCTTCACCTCCCGATGCTTCCCTGTCCTCCTTTGCTCCCTGCTGGAAGCCCTTTCCCTCTGGCAGATTGATGGTGCTCTGGGGGTGTCCCCAGCGGCCGTGCTGCCATCTGTCCCCTCCCGCCAGCACAGTCCAGAGGCAGGGATGGGCTCCCTCAGTGCTTCCAGGGGTCAGCTTTTCCCTCTAATCACTGCTGAGTGGAGCAAATATCTCTTGATGGGATGCAGGCACCTCAAAACTCTGCCCGAGCACGGGACAGATGAACACCCTGCCCAGCGAAGACACACCAAAGACCCGACCCCTTTCTCCAATCTGTCACAAAAATAACTTATTCCAAGGCAAGCTGGTCCCAGGAGGGAGCAGAAGTCCTGGTTGCTCTTCTGGCTTCATCTTTTATCCATCCCTGTGGCTTTTCCCTCCCCTGCCTGCTGCTAATCAGCATTCCTTGCAAAGAGCAGCTGCTAATCTGCAGCAGGAGTTGGTGCGTGCGGGGTGTGGGGAGGGACACCCTTCCAGCAGCCCCAAAAAACCCCCTCCCCAAAGCCACCAGGGCTAAAAATCATCCAACCTCGTGCGCCCACAAAAGAAAAGCTGATTTGTAGCACTCGCGTTTTATTGAGGAGAAAAAAAAAATAGTGTTTGTGTATGTGTGTGTTTGTGTGCGTGCTCGTGTGTGTATATAAATACATATATATATTTTCCCCTCTGAAACAACTCGCTTCCCTTTGGGAATAAAGGGGATCTTTAAAAATGCAAAAATTCCTTCCAGACAGTTTGTCATGTCTTACTAGAAACAGCCGACCCTATTAGCAATTTAAATGATGTCTTCCATTAGCATAATTTTTAATGAAGCCGAGCACGTGTTTCACATTTGTGTTTCCGACGTGGTGGGGAGGAGGCGCTCGGACACTCCATGGGTGTCAGGAGATATTGGCTCTGAGAAGACCACAGGGACCTTCCTGGCCAGGACTTTATTTGGGATGGTTCTCTGCAAGTGGGTTTGCCTTACAGTAATTTTCACAAAATTCCAGAATGGTTTGGGTTGGAAGGGACCTTAAAGCTCATCGTGTTCCAATTTGACACTTTCCACAATCCCTGGTTGCTCCAAGCCCTGTCTAACCTGGCCTTGGACACTTCCAGGGATGGGGCAGACACAGCTTCTTTGGGCAACCTGTTCCACCACCCTTCTAGTAAAGAATTTCCTCCTAATTTCTCAATTTTTTTCCAAATTCTATGTATAATTCAGTGGAAAATCTTCACTGATGAAAAAGACCGTGGGAATAAACCACCATTCCAGTGGAATAGTTTCAGCACTCAGAAAAGGTTGCAAAGTGCCACTGTTGGATGTGCACAGAGAAACTGTGGTTTTCATTTAACTTTTTTTTCTGCCAAAAATCTTGGGAGTGGCAGGGTCTTTCTTCCCTGCTGCCATTCATAAAGTTTTGGGAAGCTCTTAATCAAGATCCAGAATCTTCCTCGGGCTGTTGCCCTACAAGCCAGGCTATGGCTCCCACCTGGAAGTCCAAAAAGGCTTTAGCAAACCTGGAGTGACTGATGGCAATAAATGCTAAATAAAACCACTTTGCCACCCAAGATGTGTTATTATTATTCCCAATTTTTATTTGCTCTACAGTACCCCATGGCATTGCTCAGGAAGGAAATGCCAAAGTGTTTTCAACTTCATCAAACACCAGATACAACAGGATTTTGGTCGGCTTTTATTGCTGAAAATTTACGTTTTCCCTAAAATGAAACCATAAATTATTTTTTTCTGTCTTTTTCCCTGTTTTCCCCTTGTTTTCCCCACTTTTCCCTGCCTTCCATTATGCCAGGTCCTCGTGCACGAGCCATTTGCGACATTAGAAGGGAAATTGTGCGTGGGTGTGAAATCTTGTGTGCACACATGTTCCACATTTTGTTTGCTTAAAAGCCCGTGCAAAGCTTCTATTTTTTTTCCTTATCTTTTATTTTTTTTTCTCCCCCCCCCCCCTTTTTTTTTTCTCTTTTCCTAATGGGAAAATACTCCCGGGAACTGAAGTTACACAGGCAATAACACACGACACAAAGCAGTAACCGATCCTGATGGCAAGGACAGGGACACCCTCGTGCCGGGCCACCCTTTGGGACAGCAGGAGGTCACTTGGACCAACCTTTCCCTGGCGTCGGCCTCCCCGCCTCGCTCTGCCACGACACGGAAACATCCTCATTAGGATAACAGGCAGATTTCCAGGATCCACTTCTGATTCCCTCGGCCTGGAACGGTCCCAAATATCACAGATGTTTTGACGGCTCTCCCAGAGGGCGGCAGCAGCTCGTCCTCCTCCACTTTCGGCACGTCGAGCCCTGGCATGCGGCGAGCAGCTGATGCCCTGCTCCGTGTCAGGGACAGCAGCTCCCCCAGTGCCCCCAGAGCGAGCTCCCAAAGTGGGATTTTCAAAGCCCTGTGGCATCCTGGAGCTGCAGTTTCCGTGCTGCAGGAGCTTCTGGGGGAAAATGAGGCTTTTTAGGGCATCCTGCAAATGAGTGCTGCTTCTGGAGAAGGACCTTGCTTTGAGAAAGTTGCAGAGGACATAAGAAGGACAGATGAATGTTAATTATTCCTTTCCACAGGCTTGAAGAGGAAGCAGAGCACTGAATCCCAGTTAGGTCAGTTTGATCATTAGGGAAAAAGCAGGGAATAAACTTTCAGCATCAAGGTTCTTTTCACATCAGGGGGACATGCATCAGTCTTCGCCAGCCCCAAGCAAACACAGCCCTGATTTCCATGCTGGGTCCCATCCTGATGGCTACAGTGAGTCCAGAGAGAGGAAACCATCTCTCGATTTGTTGGGTAAGCTCAGGAAATTATTTCCCTTCTACCTTCTCTCCTATCCTTCCCACCTGCCACAGGAGAGGCTGGGAAGTTTATTTCACACAGAATTTCAAAGTGCTTGGGAAAATTGTCACACCACCACAAAAGTTCAAGTGAAAGACAGCACGGAGCTGTTGCTGCTGCTGTTTTATTTTTCCCTGCCAGTCAATTAAGGGGGAAAACCTGACAATCAGAAGTTATTTATTGCGCTGTGTAACAGCCTCTTGTAGGATGGATCTTCCTTGGGAAAGAAACAAGAGCTCTCTATGGGAAGAGTGGAAATATCAGACAATAAAATCTCTGCACATGTCTGATGTGGTCCATCTCCCACTTGGAATCCTCAAAGCTGGTAAAAAATCAAAGTTCAAGACAAAATTAACAGGTAAGTGGGAGAATAACCATTCTTGGTGCCATCAAGGCCATGTTGGATGGGGCTTGGAGCAACCTGGGATAGTGGGAGGTGTCTGTGCCCATGGCAGGGGGTGGAATGGGATGAGCTTTAAGGTCCCTTCCCACCCAAACCATTCTGTGATTCTGTGATTCTGTGATTCTGTGATTCTGTGATTCTGTGATTCTGTGATTCTGTGATTCTGTGATCAGTGCTGCAAACCTCGCACCCTGACTGGGCTTTTACTGAAAGCCCTTTACAAATATTAACCAAAGAAAGTACATTGAAGTCCCCTGTGAATAAATTGGGGACATTAGGGTTGTGTCTGCAGTGCTGTATCCCAGGCCACAGGACAATCCACCCCTGGGGCAGTCACTGGGGTGACCCTGGAGGTGTCATCTGTAGTTGCACTGTTTTAAAATCTTTCTCTTCTTTCTCATGGAGAATAGAGATAAGTTGTATTCTCGTGCTTTCTAATCTCTTTGTTTTGGTACTGGATGCTTTAGCATTGTAACCAATCGTTACAGGGGGTGGAAAAACTATCGACCAATAATTACTAGACTATTAATAGATATAGAAAGAAGTTCTTGTAAATAAAGTTTCTCTTTTCGCCATCTTGGTGCTGCCTGCCTGACTTCCCTGCGAGCTTCCACAAATCTCCATGAATATCAGCAAATCAGAACAACAGTCATCCACGGTTTTGAGGCTGTCCTTGCACCTACACTCTCCTAACTCCCAGCCCTCGAGCTGGTCCTGCACTGACGAAGCGAGCAAGTGCCTCAGAAGGTGATGTGTGACACATCATGGCAGGCTCATGGTGGCATTCCTCGGGCGGTCCTCTGTCAGATGGCTCTCTGCAAGTGGGTTTGCCTTAAAGTGATTTTCATAAAATTTCAGAATGGTTTGGGTTGGAAGGGACCTTAAAACTCATCATGTTCCCACCTGACACTTTCCACCATCCCAGGTTGCTCCAGGCCTCGGACTTTGATGATCCTTGTGGGTTCCTTCCAACACAGAATATTCTGATTCTGTGATTCTACGATTCCATGATCATGGACACAGACATAAAGATTCACTGTTACCTCAGGGCTAAAATACAGCTCTGTCCCTACCTTCTCCACACAGCTTTTTCCTTTGGAAGAAAGCCAATGGCCCCTCATGGTGAGGAGGTATCCATGAGCAGCCATGGGATGGATCTCCCACGCTCATGTTGAAAAGTCCTTTCATTAGAGCGCCAAACTCAGCTCCTCAGAGAGAAATCCAGAGCATAATTATCCAAGCTAGAGCTTGGCAGAGCACTGCAGTTAATTCTGCTCAGAAGGACATGTGTGCTGGCCCCGTGAATGTCACAAGTGGTCACAAACCAAGCCTGGGGCCTCCTCTGGAGGCTGTTGCCATCAACACTGCCCCACCCAGGGCCACTCAAGCTCAGAAGAAAAAATCCACCTGCAACATTCCATGTTGGCCAGAGGCTGCAGATCCCAACCTTGTGCAGCCACGACGTGTGAGATTGTCATAGGACAGGGAATGTCCAACCAATACAGACTAACAAAATGACAGAACTCTCTCTTCCTTCTCAGAAGTTGTCCTGAAAGCATGTGGATCCAGCATTCTCCATCCATAATCACAGATGTTAAGGAATTTAGAAAGTGTGTCCTCCCCAAAAGGGATTTTTGAACTGGAAGATATCTTTGGTATTCATAGTGCTACTTCCTTAGCAGTTCCTATTGAAACCCATGATACGAGTCTTCCTTTCCCCTCCTCAAGAGACACCAAAACAACTCGACCACAAAATTTCATTTATTTTATGGTCCTCATTTTATCTGCCAGGTGGAGGTCAAGGGGAAATATTCTATTTTCTTTTGGATTTTAATTCAGGAGTATCTGAATATCTCAGCTGATTGAAGCTGACCCCTGCGACGCTGCTGCTGAATGTTTCACAGAAAGGAGCAAGGCATCTATCAGTGGGTGAGGACAAAATTCCTTTCTTGTCAGAAATGTTTCTGTAAACCTTTCAATCAGGGTTGCTTTTGCAGCTGAATGATTACTGCAACTACCAGGAGTGGTGCAAGGACATATTTGTCCTACTGTCAGGATTCCCTGGAACACTCCACTTTCTCCAAGTTGTTCCTGCTGTCATCTGGAACACAAGCTGATGGTAATTGGCCTTTTAATAACACCAGCACATTGTCCAGCATGACCAAGTGCCAGGGCTGATTTGGGCTTTATTGTCATGCAGTCTTCCAGAAAATTAATTGCTATCTCTGGTAGTGATAACCCAGAGTCTTTAACATGAGAAGCTCTTTCTGGTGTAAATCACAAACTCGTTGGAGGAATAACTGCCTTTTGCTTTTTTTTTGTTTAAACAAGATTTAATTTGCTCTGAGGAAGATTGATGTGAGTTTTACTCCAGAGGCTGAAACTTGGGTTTTGATATGAGTTTTCTGTCCATCCATCCATCCATCCTGTCCATCTACAACTGACAAGTCTCCCAGTGATGGGAGGACTCCAGGGAGCAAACAGAAGGATTCACTCCAACTCCTGCCATTTTTGGGCCAACGCCGATCCCGCACAATTTCAAAGGAGATCCCGCCCAGCAGGAAGCTCCTGCCTATAGATTTTGCAGTCTGGGCAGTTTGTAAAATGCACATAAAATGCATTTTCAGATGTTCTGTACTGTAAATGGTTTTTTTTTGCTGCTCATTTGTTGCTGGGCTAATGTTGGGAAGCAGCAGAACAGGCCATGTGCAATGGTAATGCTGAGCAGCCAAGCTCAAGCATGTTTGAGGTCTGTGGATTGGCAGCTGGCACTTGAGGTGTGGCTCTTAAATTATTAAATTGATCATTCTTTGGAGTTTAAAAACCCTTCCTACAGTGCGGTATTTACGGCTGCTCTGCTGGGATTAACTGGCTCGTCTTCGTAGGATCTTAAATTTTGAGCCAAGCCAAAATGCCATATTCACAAAGTCTTCTGAATGGATCTTTGGACTCATAGAACCCAAGAATCACAGACTGGTTTGGGTTGGAAAGAAGCTTAAAGCTCATCTTGTTTGCCCTCTGGCCATGGGCAGGGATGTCAGCCACTGAATCAGGTTGCTCAAGGCCCTATCCAATAAATCAATAAATCAATTTTGCTACAAATTCCTGTTGTCCAGCCACAAAGAAGGAGGGATTGAGTCAGGACCTTTCCACCGTGGATCCAGAACTTGAAACTTCCATGTTAAAGCTTCGAATTCTGACCTGAGCTGATAGGAATCAGCCTATCAGGCTGGGGGAAAAATGTTGTGCCAATAACCCACTCCCTGAAAAACTTTCCTAATTGTGAGTGAATCCCAGCCTGGCATTTTCATGGGATATGCCATGGTGGTGTCGCTCCTTGGATGGTGCAGGCTCCCATTGACTTTGAGCTGGCAGGGAGCCTCCATGGTGGTGGTGCTCCAGAACACCTTTGGGCCCATTCCTTGCCACGAGAGGACCACAGGTCTTCAAGCTGGATCTACATTTACTTTTCCTGGTGATTCAATATCATAATGTCCTTGAAAGGACCTCCCTGTGTTCTCTACACTTCCAACCCTTATGTTTTGGGAGCTGCTCAAGCTTTTTAAGAACCACATCTTTGTCTCCTTCCTCGGCAAAGGGAATTTATTTCACTTTATTTTTTTTTTGTTTCACTCTGCTGTGGCCCAGGAAGAAAAAAACTCACTGGGCTCTTACGAGGTTTACAAAGGGCTGCCCTGGCCTTGGTTTGGAGAAGTGATGGGAGGATTCAGCAGCCCCATCTGAGGCTGTTCACAGAGGGGAGAGTGCTTGGAATTATCGTCCTGTGCAAACTGCTTGGCAGGAGCACTGCTTCTCCCCCACAAGGATGGTGGGAGGTGCATCGTCTTCCTCTCCGCGGAGTTGCCGTGAAATTAATGTGGCCATATGGAAGTAGGCTGCAGATCTTGACTGTCTAACACACTCCAGTTTCCAAAATCATGCTCCCGACACAACGCACCCATAGGCTGCTCCAAACCCAAGCCTCGTGGCAAAAAGACAATTTTGCTCCTCTGCATCAAGCCAAGGTACTCTTAGGTGTGAAAGCTAAAGGTCTCGAGCAATTTATAACTGCTAATGTTCTGGCCCTGAAATAATCGTGGAAGACATTTTATTTTCTGTTTATTCCTCCTGCCTTGAAGTGAATCAACTTCTGAGCTCACACCATGTGACGGTGGCGGTGGCGCATGAGTTTTCTGTGCCAGGAGAGAGTATCCAGGCAACTAGACCAGATATCAAAATCTTGTCAGATTTTTTCCCACCCTGTATTTTGTCTGTCTTATGGCCCTTATTACCACTGAATTCAGGACCCGTTGATCTCTAATGAATTCATCTCGCAGCTGCCTTTTGCAGACAGAGAAATGCCTCCGTTCCGCAGATGGAGATGGGAGACACGGAGAGCCCTGTAGGAAAGTCAGCTGAAGTAGGGATTGAAGTGGGATATCCCAGGTCATCACCCAGGACCAGAGACCTTTGTTTAAAGGTGGGAACAGTTCCGAGTGTGAGCTAAAAAAGGAAAATTAACAAGGTGTTGTCCTGCTCGTCTGCAGGAGAATTAGGGCTGGAAGGGCCTTTATGAGGTCGTTGGTCAAACCTCCTCTCCCAAGAAGGGTCAGCTCCAGATTTAGACAAGGTTGCAGTTGGGTCTTAAAAGCATTAAAGCATTGAGACTGCACAACTGCAACCATCCCTGGAAGCACTCAAAAGTTATTTGGATATGGCACTGAGGACACGGTTTAGGTGGGCTTGGCAGTGCTGGGTTAACAGTTGGGATGACCTTGGAGGGCTTTTCCAACCCAAATGATTCTGTGATTCTACTCTGAAGACCTCTGCAAGAAGATCCTTCGATCATCCATAACTTCTCTGCACTTGTCACCCATCCCTGGGCAGGAAAACCAGATCAATTCATCTGTCATTGTAATTCCTCCCTTGTAAGTGAGACACAAAAGCCGAATCCTACAGCATTAACTTTTAATGCTGATCCTTTTTGTTCCTGCTTTTTGTTCGGCACTTCACTGTCAAGAGCAGAAATTGAGGGAGACAGGCATCATTTCTTGTATGACCAAACAGCCACATCCGAGATGGAATATCTGACTTTTTTTTCCCCCCAGTAGTTAGGAATGTGGAAGTCAGTCATGGACATTGTCATTGCAGAACAGTGGCTGGATACTAAATTAGACTTTAACTAAGTGTGGAATTCCAAAACCTGAGAATTGTTTGTTATGTTGCAGAGATTCACCACCCCATTAGGGAAAGAATAAAGTTTCTTCTATTTTAAGTTAAAAAAAAAAGTGATGGTGATGACCCAACAATTTCAACATTATTTGGGGTAGGGTCAGGAAAATCATATACATTTTTAATTCCTTGTCACTTTAGTTTAATGTCCTCAGGTTTTATTTCTTCGGCAATTCCAAAATGCATTTGTTTCAAAGCCTATGCCCTAATTAAAAAGCCCAGTGCCCTGATATAAGAGATGGCATGCATGAATGTCCTAAATAAAGAAAAAGAAATAAATAAAAGGCCTGTTAAATTTTCTCCATAATGTCCATGAATGAGGAAACACTCCCCTCTTCCTTTTTGACCTATGGATATCATTAATATGGACTGTTGCAGCACAATGAACTGGAAAGAATGGTAATATTTTTAATTTCCTCTCTTGGGGAGAAATAGATGCTTTTCCACAGTAATGTTCACATGGGTGATACACTGACTTTTGGCCTTTATCTTGGATTTTGTGGGGATCTCAGGACACAGCCTGATTACCTGAGAAAACAATATCCACACTGCAAATTCTAATGAGTCTTTCAGAGGCAACTCATGGAGGCTATTCCTGAGTGACCTGGAGTGGAAACCAGCTCAAAATTCCTGTAGGCAGCTTGGACAGCCTTGCTTATAAAGTCAGCAGAATGGTGATTTTGCAGCTTACAGGTGCAATTCAGCTTTCATGAGTTTGGGCTGACAATTGCTCCATTTTGTCTCGTATATATTCTGCTGCTGAAGAAATAAAAACAAAGGAAAGGGGAGAAAAGAAGACAGATTTGGGTTTTTTTTTGCTACCAAACAGGAAATATGACGTAGCATGAGAAGAGCATGCACTTGTGCAAGGCTCTTCCGGAGCAAATCTAGGTTATTCCCTGGGAAAAGGACTGGAAGAAAAAGGCTTTATTTGGAGAATGAAGGTTTTGGGGTAGATATTAGGAAAGCTGCGGAAGAAGATCTTGAAAAAAGAAAATGCAGCAGTATGACTGTGACCTCTTCAAGAAGTAGCTGTGGCTTGAGTGGTGAACTTCACAGAACTGACAGGACCCACATCCCATTTCAGGTCCTGGCTGTAGAGGATCATTCTCCCATGGTTCTGTGTTGGGGCACAGCCTGGGAAAGTCCCAGAGAGCCCTCGTTGGGTTGAAGGGATGAGTCAATTGTTGAGCTTATTTCTTTCCACTTTGGGACAAGAGGAGCCTGACCACCATCCGGGAAAGCCTCTGGACGTCCATCCCTCCATCCCTCTGGCTCCCTGCCCTTGGAGCAGCGCCGAGGCACAAAGCTCAGGAGCTCCAGCACGCGCTCGCAGGAGGGGGCCCGGCTGCAGCATAAATGATCAAAGGGCAGAGCAGGCTGATGTGCAGAGAGACGCTGTGATACAGCAGCACGGATCCCCTCCAGCCCTCGCCGATGCTAATGCATATATTTACCTCCTGATTGACTTCATAATTAATTGACTACGCGGGACGGATCCTTCGCTCACCTCCCCGGCTCTGAAGGAGCAGAGTGACACGGGTGTAAAACGGGGCCAGGCGAGGGATGAACGAGGCCTTTTGTCTTTTTCTCCGCAAGTGCACAGAAGCCGTAAGAAGCCTGTAAGGATATAAATGAGGGCAAAAATATATTCTTTTCAATCCCCAACTGCAGCAGGAGAAAGTCAGCACAGACAAGGGTTAAGGCAGTGGTTATAAAGTAGAAAGGTTTGTGTTTTGGCTCGAAGGTGGTTATATTTTTAAAAAATACGGTAGGAAAGTAGGGGAAATTAATACTTCCATCCCAACCCGAAGAAGAAGAAGAAGCATTTGTTATGCAAATCTTTTCATTATTGCAAATCCCGAGTGCTGATAAGAGATAAGCGTTGTTCTAGCTTTATTTCAAGTAGCTCCTGCCCAGACGCGGGGACGTGATTCTATTGCTGCGAGAGAAAGAAACAAACACACACATTTTCCCCCTGTACATTTATTTCTGTTACTGGAACACGAATTCTGGAGCCTGCCTGAAAAGGCATTTGGTCCATTGAGGCTTGTTCATTTTACTGCTTTGTTTTCTGCTAAGGTGACATCTGCTCCTGAATGACCTTCGCATCTTTTCTCGGCGCAGCCTGGCCCGGGTGGCCACTCCTTTATGCGCATACATTAACGTGCGGGTGAATCGCAGCTTCAGGAGGGCTGTTCTTTATCCTTTTCATTTTCCCTAATCCCGGAGTCTGCAGGGAACAAAGGGCTGGATCCTCACGGTGTAAACGGCCAGACCCGGCTGGGGGGATTTACATCGGCTACGGCGTGACACCGGTTATCTCCCAAAGCCATTCCCTGCTTCCCCATCTCCGCCATCAAATTCCTTGTCCTTCTGAGAATTTATTGCTTTTTCCCCCTGTTTTTTGACTGTTGGGAGGCAGCTGTAAAATTTGTGTGCAGGGAGCAGCGGCGGCTCCCATCCTGGGTCGGACACGATCTCACTGCCGGGGTTGGTGGTGGGGAAAGGTTGATGACACACATGGCATGGGATGACGCTCTCCTGCCCACCCCTGTGCCAAAATGTTCCCCATTTTTGTGGCCCCGCTGCAGGATCTGTCCACATCCACTGCTGCCTTCCGTGGAAATCAATGAGGTTTGCTCAGCCCTGCGTTTAGCCAAGGCTCAGTCCTCTGTCTGCCTGGCTATTAAATTACTTTTCCACGTGACAGCAGAGCTTCCAAAGTTTGCAGCATAATTTCAGTCTCATACGCAGCTCTTCAAGCCATTTTTCCTCCTCCCCCATTGTTTCACTGCTCTCTCCCCATTCAGCAGCTCGATGTTGCAACAGGAATATTCCACTTGCCCCATCTCCCTTTGTCTGGCACTGTTGTTTTTCTGTATCACCACCAAATGAAATCAATTTTAGAACTGATTTCTCTGCCCTGGCACTGGAATGACATGCCGACAGTTTCTGCTACAAATTCTTCTTGCTGTCCATAATAAGTTACTTAACCATTCCATTATTTCATGCCGGCTCCCGGTGGGTTTTAGCTGCACAAGGCATCTTTCTGATGAAATTGGCACCGGCTTTTAAAAAATCCAAATCAATTATATCTCCTGGGCCTTGCTCAAGACTTTAAAAGAGGTTACTTAGGTAAGATCTTCACTTTGCACATCTGGGTGGAAAATGCATAGGCGTTTTTTCCCCCCTCTCATGTTGGTTTTTTTTGTAAAAAATTGTTTATCATTGGAAGAGTCGGGAGCTCACTCCGGGAGGAAATTTGGCTGATATTTATGGCAAGGCTCCAGTGGCTTTAATGAATGCAATGTTGATCACTTGAACAACAGGATCAGCAATATGGCACGGATGCGATAGCCCTTTTTTCCAGCCCTGGATATGAAGTACCAGATAACACCGTTGTGTCAGAGGGCAGCTCCCACCAGAGGGGAAGAATCATGATCTGGGTGTCAGACCTGGATTCTTCTCCCATCTCCAGTGGCAGCTGGAATTAGGTGATCTTCAAGGTACTTTCCAACCCAAACCACTCTCTGGCCTTCTCCCCAGCAAGACTGTCCCTGGAGCTAATCCAATTCTTTTTCTATTCAGAGGGATATTGAAATCCAATATTACCTATCTTGGCAAGCTTTCTGGTAACAATTGGAAGCAATTAATCCTAATGAACTTTTTAATCACCAATTTCACTAGATTTCTCAATCTTCTCAAGCAAGTCTTACTTGATCTATTTTCTAAATGAACACTGAAATGTTCCTTTATGGAAAGGAAAAAAAATCGACTCCCTCACTTCTTCGAGGTCATATCGTTATGCAAAAAACCCACATGTGCACAACTTCCCACCTTTTTAAAAAATCAAACCTAAATCTGACTTCTCCCAAGTACCTAATGGGAGCTGCAATTTCTTGCTAATTATATAATTACTCCAGATTGTTATGTAGCACTGGCAATCAAACACTCGAAATACTTTTAGCTTGAAGAAAGTAATTACGTAATTCCAGTCAAGCCACATTCATTGCTGCTCCCTTTTCCCTGTGGCTCCACGACCGCAGCCAGCAGAGCTCAGGCAGCCTTTGCACATCACTTTACAGCACCTGAAGGCCAAGCTGGGCACGAAGAAAGGGTTTAATGGGAAAAAATATCTTATTTATACAGAGTGAGATGGATGTGTATATAAATATATGTATATATGTATTATATTCTGGATTTTGAAGCTTTTTTTCTTTTTAGAGGCCAACAGGACCATGCTCATCCCAGCATGGCAGGCCCCCGGGAGACCTCCCTGTCACACTGTCTGATATGGTCCCAGTCCTGGGACTTCCCAGTGGATATTTTCACAGGAAGAGTTTGCCCAGAGCCAGTGACAGCTCAAGCGTGGCCTGATTGTTATTCACCAGCTCCTGCACACCTGGGCCAGGGCCCCACTGCTTTACACATCTCACCAACACTGAGAGAAAAATTCCCTTGTCCCCAGTCCCTCAGGGTAATGTCCCTTGACACGGAATGCTTTTAATTCAGGTGACAGTTCTGTCTCTGGGGTCTCCACGTTCCCTGCTCTCTATGACAAGACACTCAGATGATGCTTTAGTCTTCAATCCTCCATTGCAATTCCTTCCTTTTCACTGCAAGCTTCACGGAGAATGAAGCTGTGTGTGTTTCAGTGAGATTTCAACATTTCATTAACTTGGTTCAGACTTTAAGTAGGTTTTGAAAACAATTATGAGGTTTTTCATAAGGAGCAGGGGGAAAAATAAATAAGAAGAACAAAACCAGTTAAACAACAGGCTGAATATTTGACAGAAAGCAAAAAGGCTGGAACTTGATGCTGTTCAGTTGAGAAGAACTCATTGATATCCACAGATTTCAACAAGAACCTCCTCCTGTACAGCTTATATGGAAGTTATCATAATCCAAAGGCCAGCACTTATAATGGATTTTATTTCTGACTCTATTTATGACCCATGGTCCCAATTACTCTTCCTTCTTGCTTGATTTTGTTTTGGTTATTTGCCATTATTGTTGTAGATTTGTTGGGTTTTCCCCCCCAGGACTACGGCCTGAGAGCAGACCCTCTATTTACAGAATCACAGAAGGGTTAGGGTCGACAGGGGCTTTTAGAGACCACCCAGTGCAACCCCCCTGTGAGAGGAGGATCACTGGAGAGGGTCACACAGGATCTCGTTCAGGTGGCTTCCAAATATCTCCAGAGAAGGGGACTCCACAGCCTCCCTGGGCAGCCTTTTCCAATGCTCTGTCACCCTCTGAAGTTTTTCCCATATTCAGATAGAACTTCGGAATGTTTTGGTTTGTCTCTGTTGCCCCTTGCACTGTTGTTGGGCACCCCAAAGGTGCCCATCCTCTTGAGAGCTGCCCCTAAGATATTTGTGTGCATGGATAAGATCCCCTCTCTCCTTGAGGCTGAACAGGCCCAGTTCTTAATGAGATGCTCCATAGAATCCCAGGATCCCAGAAGGGTTTGGGTGGGAAGGGACCTTAAAACTCATCTCATCTCATTCCAATCCCCTGCCATGGACAGGGACACCTCCCACTAAACCATAGATGGGACATTGGGAAGAAATTCTTCCCTGTGAGGGTGGGGAGGCCCTGGAATAGAATTCCCAGAGAAGCTGTGGCTGCCCCTGGATCCCTGGAAGTGTCCAAGTGTAGGCTGGACAGGGCTTGGAGCAACCTGGGACAGTGGTCTAGTTTAGCCCTCACTTTGCTGGAAAGCATTTCCATCCAACCCAGAGAGTGCAAACTGACCTGGAAAAAATACCTCTGTTGGAGATGATCGGAGATGATCTGTTTTGACTTGACAGAAAAAGCACCCATATATTTATATATAACCTCTTCCATTTTCCTTGCCCCTCCTGAGCTGGGGGCAGTCCTCTGTTAAGTCATTCCTGGGGCTGAAACCAGCATGGAATGCTAAATGGATTAATTAGTACTACATCACTCTAAATTTAGACAGCTTCCTTTCAGAATTAGATTTCTTCAGGTTTATGCCATTACATTTCTTAAATGTACATTCTCAATCACATTAGCAATTATGAATACATTACATTTATTTTCTTTTTGAAATATTTTACTGTTGTACCTTTAGGATATGAAATACACACAATGTCCTATGCAGGCAGAAATGTGAGGTCACTTCCACCCATGATTTCATTGCAAATTGCACTATTTTAAAGATAATCCTGGGACTTTCTCCCAGGAACTCTCAGGTAACTCCTAGTATGAGAAAACCAACTTTCATTTTTGAAGGAAACTTTTATCTCCTGCACTGGCAGAGATATTGCAAGGGTCTGTCCCCATGGAGGGCTGGCTTGGAACTACATGATCTTAAAAGTCTCTTGCATCAAAAACTGGTCTAGGATTCTAGGAAAAACATGGAGCATTCGCAAAAACAAGGAGGTGAATAAAAACATTTAACATTCAAACTAAAACTCCCCTCTGGCCTGGCCCCCACACCAAAGGGCTGCTTCCCCTGGGGAAGGCCCAGGGGTGATCCCCTCCTGCACTGCTGGCAGTCCCTCAGGCCTGGGGATCCCTTGGGGTCCTGTGGGGTTTGGTCACTTTGATTTGGGGCTCAGCAATGCTTTTGCACCCTGGGGCCCCCTGCACTCCCTCCCCATTCCATGCAGACACAGACACCTTTTGGATGAAATTGCTTAAAGGGAAAAACAGAACAGGGAACAACATCTTTGATGTCTACATCTTCTTCTACATCTTCATCTACATCTCCATCTCCATCTTCATCTTCAGCTACATCTTCATCTACATCTTCAGCTACATCTTCATCTACATCTCCAGCTACATTTTCATCTTCATCTACATTATCATTTACATCTCTATCTATGTCTTCATCTACATCTGCATCTAAAACTATAAAAATACCCTGGGCTCCATCCCCAAACGATGAGAGCCCCTGGGTCCACCCCCAAATGATGGGAGCCCCTGGATCCATCTGCGAACAATGGGAGCCCCTAGCTCCACCCCCAAATGATGAGAGCCCTCAAAAAACAATGGGAGCCTAATCCTACATTTTGGCTCCAGCTCTGCCTGAAGTAGAGAAATTCAAAGGTGATTGTGGCAGATATGTAGAAAATTCGAGTTCTGTGTCTAGACCTTGTCACCATTTAAATCACTAATCTAGACTTGCTCCAATCCCTTGTCTTCATTACTATTGCTCCTGCAGGTTCTGCTCAGCTGCTGACAGAAATTTTGCCAGTTCTCCAGAACTGATAAAAATGTCAAATAATGAATCACAGAATCACAAAATATCCTGAGTTGGAAGGGATTCAACAAGGATCATCAAAGACAGGACACCCCAACAATCCCACACATTGAGAAGTTGTACTGTCCAAACTGGAGCTCCTGGAGCTCTGGCAGCCATAGGCCTGTGACCATTCCCTGGGGAATCTGTTCAGTGCCCAAGCACCCAGGGGGAAAGAACCTAACGGCCCAAGGTGTGAGGATGGTGTCCAGGGCGTGCTCAGGGCTGCTTTGGGCAGGGGCCTTGTTTGTGAGTGGCCCTGTCTGGCCCGGCCCACACCAAAGGGCTGCTGCTCCTGGGGAGGGCCCAGGGGAGTCCCCCTCCAGTAGTGCCTGCACTGCTGGCAGTCACTCAGACCTGGGGATGCCTTGGTGGCCTTTGGGGTGTGGTGGTTCTGATCTGGGGCTCAGTGATGCTTTTGCACCTCTTGGGTGCCATTTCCTGGGGCCCCCTGCACTCCCTCCCCTTTCCATGCAGACACAGGCACTTATGGATGAAAATTGTTCTAATGGAAAAACAGAACAGTGAACAACATCTTCGATGTCTACATCTGCATCTTCATCTGCATCTACATCTTCATCTTCATGTACATCTCTATCTATGTCTTCATCTACATCTACAGCTAAAACATTAAAAATACCCTGGGCTCCATCCCCAAACGATGGGAGCCCCTGGCTCCACCCCCAAATGATGGGAGCCCTCAAAAAACAATGGGAGCCTAATCCTACATTTTGGCTCCAGCTCTGCCTCCGGGAGCCTTGAGCTTGCTGTCATCTCTGGGAAAAGCGTTCCTCTTCTCTTCTCGCCTCGCTTTTCCAGCCCAATGCGAGGCATAGAGACACTGCCCTGGGGTGGTGACAGCTCTGTCCCTGCATGCTGCTGCCCATCCTTAGGGGTCACAGTGGTGGTGTTCAGCAGGATCTTGACCTTCCCAGGCTGTCCAGGCTGGATGATGTTGTGCTGGGAGCTGGTGCCACTGGTGCCCGCAGAGCCCATGGGCACAGGGACACTGCTGGGATTGCCCTGGCTGATCCTGGCCCTCAGGAAGCGACTCAGACCCTTGCTGCTGGCTGGGGTCACCACAGGGCCCCTGATGGTTTGGACACATGCAGCAGAGGGTCTGGCGCTGATGTTCTTGGGTAGTGTGGTGCTACCCACTGGGCCAGTGTCCTCCTCCATGGGCACATCAGTGGCCAGGAGATGTCAAGGCCTGCAGGATGGTCCCCATCCATGGGCACATCAGTGGCCAGGAAGATGTCAAGACCTGCAGGATGGTCCCCATCCATGGGGACATCAGTGGCCAGGGCGATGTCAAGGCCTGTGGGATGGTCCCCATCCATGGGCACGTCAGTGGCCAGGGAGATGTCAAGGCCTGCAGGATGGTCCCCGTCCATGGGCACATCAGTGGCCAGGGCGATGTCAAGGCCTGGTGCGGTGTCTTCCTCCATGCAAACATCTGTGGCCAGGCTGATGTCCCCACTCGGGCAGGTGTCCACATCCATGGGGACGCTGCTGTCTGCGGGGCTGCCACTGGCCTGGGCTGCCCCCGAGGGCTTGGCTGTGCTGGGCAGGCTGTGGCCATTGGAGCCAGAGTGTGTGCCTGAAGTCAGGGGACACAGGGGACACGGAGCGGTGCAGGCTCAGGGCCGGAGGAGTCTCCTGGGGCAGGAAGGACAGGGAATGTCCCCACAGTTCTTCCCTGGGCTGCCGGGCTCAGGATCAGGGTCAGGCCCGAGCTGTGCTGCTGGAGGGCTTGGGGGAGATGAAGGGCTGCAGGAGCTGGGCCATGGGGGAGCTCCCAGTGCCACAGCGGTGCCACAGAGCTGACAGGGCCATGGCCACTTAACCTCACTGGCAGCTCTTGGCAGGGAGAGAAAGGGTGACCCAGAGCTGGAATTACAGAATCTCCTGAGCTGGAAGGGACTCACCACGATTATTGATCCAACCCCTGACCCTGCACAGACACCACAACAATCCCACTCTGCGCATCCCTGAGAGCATTGTCCAAACATTTCAGGAGCTCTGGTGGCTGTGGGGCTGTGTCCATTCCCTGGGGAGCTGTTCAGTGCCCACCACCCTCTGGGGGAAGAACCTTTTCCTAAAATCCAACCTAAAACTCCCCTGACACATATGAAAGGGTTGTTGAAAGAGGCACCAGGGTGATTATGAATTTTGGACACAGAACAGGCCTGAAGATGGCCACGTCTGTAAGGCCTCAGCACCCAGCAAAACCATGTCTTTATTTGTGTGATTCTTTCTTTGGGATGGGGAGTGAGAAGATGTGAAGAAGACTCTCAAAGAAATTTGGGTAAATCTCATGGATCTAATGGTTAAATTAGATATGCCATTCCTAAATCTAGTTTATGAGATTGGGCACTGAAATATTCATGGCTCATGCTTCGGTTTTCCTCTATCAAGCCCACTTCAGAAGTTCAATCTGGTAGGAAAATTTTAGCAAGTCAGGACCAGTACAACCCAGAGAATTGGGGGATGGTTTTACTTTATTAATTCTGGGAATGGGTTTCTCTAGCATGACGCTGGATACAAGGTATTTATGCCCTCTCTTTCTGAAGAGTTTCAGCTCCCATCTCTCTGCAGATCTTTGATCCCAGGATTGGATGCAAGTGCATTATCTTTCTTCATAGGAAGCTTTCCAGCTTTACTTGGCATTTAAATATTAAATTAGAGGAAAAACGGCCCTTTAGCCTGGAAGGTGAGGCCCAGGTGAGGCCTGTGGTGCTGAGCTATAAAGCTGTGAGGGCAGAGAGAAATGGTCAGCACATTCCCCAGCCTAGTTTTGGTCTGTGCCAACTAACATTGACCCAAAAACTCCCCTGGCACAGGAAAAGGCCAGGGCTCATTCCCAGTGAGCGGTGTGGACATGGCAAGCCTTGTTTTGGGGGCAGGGAGCTCAGTCGTGCCCCTTGGCCTCAGGGCAAAGAGCCATTCCCTGGCCTTTGTTCATTCCCATTTAGTTTGTCGCTGTGAAGGAAGGTGAGAGATTAATCGGTGGAGCAGGGCTGGGTCACATCAGCTCCAGGAACATATGGCACATTAGAGACTCATCCCAACAGCTTCAGCACAAGGAGGTAAAAGGGTTCCCTCCCTGAGAGGAGGAAATGTGAGGACAAACCTGCTCAGGGCGGGAAAGGCCTTGCTTGTCCATCCCATCAGTTCTCTGATGTGTGGATGTGTTATGACAGCACTGATTTGCTGAGTTTGAAAGGAAAACCCCAATTTTTTTCATGAAAGCAGAGTCTCAAGCACCTGGACTGTGAAATGTATAAGTGGGAAGGGCCCTATATTAGATACAGAAAAACAAGTGCCCTTTTGATGCCACGGAAAAGCTCTGTCCCAATGCTGGGACACCACAGATCTCACTGAGGTGCTGACACACATCCTGCTCATGGCTTTATGGTTCTGCAACATGCCAAGCCTCCTTTGAAAATTTCCTGGTCCCAGAAAATTCACTCACAGGTCTGTGGTCCAAGAAAGTTATGGTCTGGGAAGGAAATGAGTTCGGTGGGTGGGTCCCATCACAGAAAGCTGTATATAGAAGGTACAGACAAGTGAGAGTACATGTATCTATTTATACAAATATTTACACATCTTTTTATTTGACTGCACATCTGTGTAAGCTGATTTTCACACACACACAAAAAAAATTGAAACTTTCACACACACACAAAAAAAAATTGAAACTTTAAAGCCATTTGACAATGAAGAGTAAATAGGGAAACATGTCTTTTTTAAAAGATTCATTTTACCATAAAACTTGAGGATGCAGCAGCTTTGCTGTGGCTTCAACCAGCTCATACCCACCTTGTGACTAGAGGTGGAAATGGAGCTCAACACCCTGCCAGAGCTGTGTGTGTCACATGTTAAACACACCCACAACACCCCATTTTCCCCAGTCTTGCACTTGCTGTTTTATATCTCATATCTAGGGTCATCTTTCTGGTCAACCTTAGCAGGGGTGGAAACCTTGTTTGCCACCTGAGATTTAATTTTCTGCCTCTTTCTTACCATCAGTAAGTGAATCTTTGATGTTCTCTCTGCCTTTCTGCAGCTTTATCTTAGCTGGATTGTACTACCTTGGGAACAGGAGTCTTGGAACAGAACAGCATTGATGCAGAGACTGTCAGTCAGGGAGAAGTCAATCTTGTTCTTCCTTTAATCATGTGGGCTTTCCCCTTTCCAATTCTTGGTGACTTTCCTCCTACAGGAAATGAGTAGGATCTTCTGGCTCTGACTATTATAACATTTTACCACATGTGTTCTCTTTTGTTCCTAATTTCTCTTCAAAAGAGACTGCCTGGGTTGCTTTTCCCATGTTAAACCTGGTGAAAAAAATAGATTTTTATTTCTCCTTCAGCAGCTTGTGACAGATCTTGAAACCTGTCCTCATTGTGCAGTTCCCCATTGTAGCGTGTATCTTTACTATTTCAGGCACTAATTAATTTTATTTATCCTCTCAACACCCCTTGCCTTTGCAAGGGGAAAAACACTGTGTGCTCGTGGCCACTTCATGGACGCGGTGTTTTACAGAATCACAGAGTGGCTTGGGGTTGGAAGGGAGCTTGAAGATCATCTCATCCCACCCCTGCCATGGGCAGGGACACCTTCCACTGTCCCAGGCTGCTCCAAGTCCAGTTCAATATGTCCTTGCACACTTCCAGGGATGCAGGGGCAGCCACAGCTCCTCTGGGCATGCCCTTGGGCCTGGAGAATTGGGACTCACCCAGGCGAATGCTGGAGATGCATCACAATGACACCAACCCCAGACATGGCTCAAGCACCCCCTCGGGGTTTCACCCCAAGATTTTCTGTCCCCACAGGTGGCTGCACGGCATTAACTAGAAACCCACTCCAGATGAGGGCACAGAATTATTTATGTTGGAAGAGACCTTCAAGACCATCAAGTCCAAGCTGTGACCAATGCCCACTTTGTCACCCAGCCCAGAGTGCTCAGTGCCACATCCAGTCCTTCCTTGGACATCTCCAGGGATGGGGACTCCACCACCTCCCCAGGCAGCTCCTTCCAATGCCTGACCACCCTTTCCATGAAGAAATTCCTCCTGATGTCCAACCTGAACCTCCCCTGGTACATCTTGAGGCCGTGTCCTCGTGTCCTGTCACTCATCCATACCACGGCAGGCAGCATTATCCGCAGTGCTTTGCATGGTTCCATGGTTTTAGAGCTCATCATCTTCTAACTGCCAGGAAGTGCACGTATCAGAGCCGTAATCAAGGCAGAATTCTGCTTTTAATTACACCCTTTGCGACACGTTGAAATCAGCACCATCGCACAGCCCTGTTGGAATGCTCAAACGAGGAAACTGGAGAAAGGGAAGTGAAAGGAATTTGGTAAAACTTTCCTGTTCTGCTGGGGGTTCAGAAACTGGGTTTGATTTTAAGAAACTTCTGCTGAGGGGAAAATTTGGCCTTTTTGCTTTCTTTTCTTGTCTTTTCTAATTAATTTTTTATCTTTTAGTTCCATAGGACGTGCTGGTTTAAAAAAAGAAAGACTGAATGTCAAAACTACTAAAAGAGGACTTTGAAAACCAAGGAATAATTCATTTAAAATCAGCATCAAACCCATGCCTCTCCCTCATGTTCTTCCATAAACTCCTCCAAAAATTAGGTGTTTCAACAAGAGCAGTTAATTATACAGGCATAATGTGGAGCAAGACATTTATAAAATCCCCCAATGGCTGATGGAATGATCAGAGCATCACAAAACATTTGCAATTAAATGGAAAAATACTTGTGATTTCTGCTTGTGCCTTGCACTGTTGGTGGTAATCTTATAGTTGCATATAATAAAACAGCTGTAAAAGGAAAGAAACCCCCCTGGAAGATCAGGTGATGAGAAAACACATTGTGATCCCAGGATAATAAAAACCTGCACTGCTTCTTAATCAGCATCAGGTGGATGAACTGGGCTCTCTGCTTCCCTGTTTCTCAATGAACATGCATGTTGTCAAATAACTGCTCAGCTCTAGCAAAGATAAAAACATCCAATAATTAGTTTTATATGCAAGAAATTCGGATTAGAGTAGGGTCATAAAATAAGGGAGTTGAGCCACTTGAAAAGAATTGGTATTTTGCATGCAGAAATGTGTCTTTTCCTATGAAAAACACGTGGCCTGGGGAATATCTGAGAAAATATTCATGTCTCTTTCTGGTTTTTATTGGTGGAGGATCCCACATATTCTCCATGCTTGGTCTAGGAGTCCCGTGCTAATATCGACACAGATGAAAAATGTCGGAAATTTTGAGGAAAACTTCTGGGAGCCAACAACCGTCCTTGTTCCTACATGTTTGCAAAGAAGTTGAAAAGGTTTCACGATATCCAATGGAGACACACAATTTGTATTCAGAACTGCCTTCCGAAGTGACAGCTAGATTTTTCCATCGGAGATTTCCTCAATTAACCCCAAGACATGCAAATTGGCATTTTTACTAATATTCTCCAAGGTCTCAGGCTTGTGATGAGCAGAGTCTCTCATTAGCACACCTGTACGAGCTCTGCAGCAAATCCACACAGCTCCAGGCATCGGAATGTTTTCCAACTCCATTCCCAAAGCAGCAGCTCCACTCTCAAGGGATGCAGAAGACATTGCCTGGGTCCCACCAGGGCCTTGTGCTGCTCCAGAACGTGCAGATCAACAATGCCACTGGGGTTTGGTGGTAGTCCCCTCTAAAAGTAGGGCTGAGGAAATATTTAGTCCCCTAAAACATGAGCAAATGCACAAAAACCCGGATCAAATATAGACATAAAGCAATAGAAAGTTATATTCTATGAGATGTATGATATAATATCAGGGAATCGCTGAATGGTTTGGGCTGGAGAGGACATTAAAGCTCATTTCCTTCTAACCCCCTGCCATGGGCAGGGACATCTTCCACTAGACCAGGCTGCTCAGAGCCCAATTTTCAGAGTAATTTTGTGAAGTGCATTAGAAACAGATCTCCCACCCTCCAGACAATGTCCTTTCCTTGCTGAGAGTCCAAACTCCAGCTCCCAGCTGTGAAGTTGCTCTCCTGACCTTCAGCTCATCCCTCCTGGCTGTACAAGTGCCCTGGTGTGAGTGTAAAGGATGGTGTTTGTCTGGAGCTTGAATCCTTGCCAAGGATTGTTTGTTCTGGAGTGAAGGGTACGATGGAAGGTGAGAAGGACACAGCTGGAAGCGGTGAAGATCTCTTTGGGCAAGAGCCAAGAGTAGGACAACAACAGAGGTACTCCTCAATGGCTTGGCCAGGGCAGTGCCACTGCCTGAGGTGTCCTAGAGGAGCCCAGGGAAACTGTGGGTGCACGAGATCCAATAAAAAGGGGAAACATTTTCATTCATGTGCACTGGATAAATAGAATGGATACTGACAGGAAATGCTTAGATACCTGTGAACAAATATTCCTTGGAGATTTAGTCACTGGAGAAAGAACTCCTTGTGCAGCCCAGGATCATTATGGTGTTATCAAAGAGAGACTCTGTGGGAGAAGCCATAATGTGCTGAGCTCCAGTATAGTCACAGGAACAAGGCAGCCAAAAATATCACCAAGCACAGCGTTGGATTTAAAAAGGAGCCCTACGAAAAATGAGGCGCCTTGTTCAAAGGAAATTAGTACGAGCCACTACGGGGTGAAATGTTTGCAAGCAGCAGAGATATTGTTTAAAGACACCATATTAGAGGCTCAGAGAAGATACTCGGAGTGTATCAAAAAAGACTTTTAAAAAGACCAGAAGAAAGCTACTGTAATTAAAGATCAGAGCGAAGGAGGCTGTTACAAGTAAGAAGACTTCGTGTTCAAACACGGAAAAAATAGAAAGCAGGCATTCTATTAAAAGGTAGACTAAGAGATTTGAAGAACTACTTTCTAAGAGAAGGAATGAATTATCAATCCTTTTCCAAACATGAGTGGATTAGGAAGCCTGCCAGGCAGCGTGGAGGGCCAAGAGAGGAGCAGGGTGTAAAATGAGTAACTGCTGATCTGCAGGCCATAGTGGAAGGATCAAAGAATGCTGAAGGAACTTGAATTTGCAATGTCTGGGCAGAGAAAGTTGCTCGGAATTGTAACAGAAAAGCTGTGGCTGCCCCATCCCTGGAAGTGTTCAAGGCTAGGATGGATGGGGCTTGGAGCAGCCTGGGACAGTGGGAGGTGTCCCTGCCCATGGCAGGGGGTGGCACTGGATGAGCTTTAAGGTTCCTTCCAACCCAAACCATTCCATAATCCTGTGACTCGATGATTTGAGTGTAGCTATCAAAAGGTCCTTTCCAACCAGGATTGCTTTCATGTCTGCAGATCTTGGTGCCTCTACACCTTGAAAAACCTGTGCTGTTTGGGTCTCCTTCCTTCCCCCTCAAAAACGACACTGGGAAAGTATGAACGACAGGAATAAGGATGATGGAAGCTGTGGAACAGCACTAAGGTGAGAAAAGGGGAATTTGACTAAACTGGACACTTGAGCTGAAGGAGTGAAGGATGTTTGAAGACCAACATAGGCCCTCATGTAAGGAGGTGAGCAGGGAACGATTATAATTTCATAGGACAAGATCCAGAGATTATCTGAGCAAATGCCAGAGCCAGGAGAAGGTTCTGGGGAAGAGTTTGCCTCAGTCTCCCATTTTCCTGCACACTGGTGAGTGATTTCATCAGAAAGAGAAAACTCCTCAGTGGAGTCTGTGCTGTCCTCCCAAGTTGCAGTGAGCCTGGAGGGAGGCAGCAGAAGACTCAGACACAAAAATACCTTTGCAAGGCTTGACCCAACCTCTGTAAAAACTGGAACAAAAGGCTAACAGTGAAATCAGTCCTTCCTCCAACCTCAAATGCCACTGACACCTTCCTGTAGGTCAGGTCAAGATCAGTGAAAGTTTCCAAGATGGAAGCTCACAGTGGATTAAGGGAAAAGCTCTTGCCAGGGCTCCCTGTGCCTTGTAGTTTTGAAACCTTCTCCTTTCCCCATCTGCTTTTTTAACTGGCAGAGCACTCGGTGTTTTCATCCTGAGGGTTGGGAAGGGCAGGGGGAGGAGGAGGAGAAATTGTTGGTTTGCAGTGGTGGTTATTCTCTCTAGTGACAAACTGTATTTGTCTTTGGGGAAAGGTGACTATTGCCTGCCTTTGTGACATCAAGTTTGATCCTGGAATGTTTAAAATAATAGGAAAAATGCATTTCCCATTGACTTCTTTGGGAGCAGCTTGCACAGTTCTGCAAGCAGATGGCATGATGTATATTAAATTATCACTTATGTCGGGGGGCTTATTTTAAGGATGGAAGTGTCGTCTCTTGGTATTTGTGCCAGAACTGCTCATCCCCAAATCAGGATTTTTGTATCCTTCCAGCCATCCTGGAAAATATTTGAAGGAACATGCCCTTCCCAAAGAGAGGTAAAAACTGCATCATCTTGTTCTTCTTTTGCATCTTTCAATGAAAAGTAAAAGCAATTTTAAAAATCTTTATGAAGGAAAGGTCCAAATTGATGTAAATAGAACTAAAGGCAAATGTCCCCCAGACTTTATTGTAAATCTCTACTTGGGTGAAGGTTCACACTGACAAACAGTGACAACATGAACAAGGAGTGCAACCATGACTGGTAAAGCCTGAAAAGTCTAAAGCAAATGCTGAGTCATCAACAATATATATAACCTCCCACACTCAGAATAGAAGGTACCAAGGGACTGCAATTACTGAGATATGACAAATGTTGAATTTTTATTCACAGCAGCTGCAGGACCCTTGGTTGTCCAAGAGCATCGCTGCTGAAAGTCACAACCTCTGCTTAATCCGTGGACATTGGTTCTAAGTTATGCTCTCTGCACTTTGTCTAGAAAATTATTGCTGTTGACAGCCCTAAAAGTCATGCCCAGTTTTGCAGCTCTCCAGATCCCACTTTCCCCTGTCCTACTCCTCTCTCGAATCTGGTTTGATAACAGTCCACTCCTCTGTGCCGCTTGCCAATCCCCTCAGGCTCATTTTGGTGCCTCACACCACACAATTGTCAGAACACTCTTCTGGGGATGGTCTGTACTTTAATCCTCTTCATGCCCCTGCTTCTAAACCAGCCTCGTAATTCTACCTCATCACCATGAAAAAAAATTAATAAACAACACCTGCACCAGGCTCCTTATGGCCTTCACAGAATCACAGAACTGTTTGGCTGGAAGGAGCCTTTTAAAAGTCATCCAGTCCAATCCCCTGCTATGGGCAGGGACCCTACACTAGACCAGGTTGCTCAGATCCTCATTTTGGGATGTTCTGTCTCATTTGGAAATGTAACTTCCTGGCGGTCAGAAGAGGTGACAAAGTCCCACTGATTTCCCTGCGACTAAACCATCTCCATACCAACAGAACTTCAATACCTGAGGAACTTTTATGTTTGAAAGCGTCCAAGGCCAGGTTGGATGTGGCTTGGAGCAACCTGGGATGGTGGAAGGTGGCCCTGCCCATGGCAGGGGGGTGGCACTGGATGAGATTTAAGGTCCCTTCCCAACAAAACCATCCAGTGACTCAATGATCTGGGCCTGTGCCTTCCTGTAAGCACTGCACAGCAACACACAGCATAGCAATTCGAATAAAGAATGGAATCAAAAGTCAGAACATCCCATGGATGATTAAAGATAATCTAATGGGCAGTCAGATATATTTTACATCTGGTGTTAATTTATTTTCTTCCAAACAGAATATTACCTGGCATTTAATTTCCCTCAAGGATCCAGATGCTGCCAGGAAATGTCCTGATATTTTTGTTTAAAGCCAAGAAGCATTTCAAGTGTCTCTTAATCCACTTTATTATGATTTTTCCAATGAAACCACCTCAAATACACAACCTTTCCATTTCTATCAGCACCTGAGTGCATTTTGCCAAGCAGTGACAGGCTGTGCTGCAGATCTATTCCCAGCAGAGCTTTCTGTGTTGCAATTCCATAATCACCATTATTGCCGGATGCCACAACAAAAACAAGATACCTGTGGTCAAAGCCCTAAAAATTTTTCATGTCTTTAATGAAGCACTAAATTTGCTTTATTTTTCCATGTTTTCTAATGCGGGGAGATGAGGAGACAGCTCACATTCCATAAAGATCATCTTCTTGGAGAGCAGGAAAAGCCTCATTTGTAGGATGTGCTGCTGCAGTGGAGGATGGAGCCCACGAGAGGGCTCAGGGAAGCAACCCTGGACCAGTATCCCTGGGAAGCTGCTGGGCAGGGAAAAGCAGGGCCTTGAGGGAAAGCTCATCTCTTCAATCATATTCACCTTAAAACATCTCATCTAGGGCAAGCCAATAAACAAGCAGTCCAAACAACATCAGCTTTTATTACCACGGCTAGTATCATGCATGTATTTTTAATCTTTTGCCTGTGTATTTCTTACAAACTTTATTAATCCCGGGGAATGCTGCTGCAGGGAATATACGATGGCACTTAGAGCTGATGAAGCTCCCTCTCGGTTTTATGGTGTCGGCACAGCAGGCTCCGCTCAGCACCACATGAGCACATTTATAAAAAGCTTATTACAGCACATAGCACAAGAGTTGTTGGGTTTTCTTTTTCTTTTTCTATTTTTTTTTTTTTTTTAACTGGGAAACCAGCACCATTAAATCAGATTATTTTCTTTAGCAGGGCAGCGTAAACAACTCTGTCATTTGTTTTTATAAAGTCATCAGTGCCACTGAACACAAACCAGCATCCACTGACGAGGCCAAGGCAATGCATTTAGAACCACC
This sequence comes from Acanthiza pusilla, assembly GCA_036630365.1. NCBI lineage: Eukaryota > Metazoa > Chordata > Aves > Passeriformes > Acanthizidae > Acanthiza > Acanthiza pusilla. The sequence goes on along the minus strand of JAXCHO010000099.1, from coordinate 6,187,001 downwards.
ACCAGAGCATGATCCTTTATTTTCCACCAAAAAATGTAACTCATTCCAGTATTTTTTATATTGTTCTTTACTATGGGAGATACAAAGGAAATCCAGTTGTTCACCATCCCCTTGTATTTTCCAGCTCAATCCCACCAGTGAAATGGATGAAATGTTACCCCAAAGCTAACAGTTCATCTGTTTTCGTGCTTATCTCTTCACTAATGATAATTTAATATCATGCTTATTTCTTCCCTAATGGTAATTAAAATAAATAAAAACAATTAATATACTTTAGCCACTTGCTTGAATTTATGTGAATGGACTTGGGACTTTTAATGATTAAAAACAAATACTTGAGCAAATATGAATTTGGGGTTCAGAAAAAAAAAAGGTTTTAGTAAGGGAGGGCTGGAATCCTGAGGACTATGAGATCAATAAGGAAAATCTGGAGTGGGGAATGTAAAATACTGGTTAGGATGGGGAGTGTGAAAGATATTGTGCTAAAAAGTCAACTTATTTTGGAATTGTTAGTCAATGTGCGATATAAGCAATATTTTTATGAGGTTGAAATTTGCATTAAAATTCTTCAATTTTTCTTAGTTAAATAAAGGAAAAAGTGTTCATAAAGTCAGTCCCGCAAAACCAGAGTTCATGGTGATAAAACAACAAAAACGCCAAAGTGAACCGAATAGAAAATATTTATTGAGAACTTTCTTACCAGAATTACAGTTTTACCATAGAAGGGTTGTGTCATGATGACACAAGGTAGTGAAATTTGCATTAAAGTGTCAGATTTTAGGCAAGGACGCTGCCAGTGACCATCTAACCTGATGTGCCCAGGAATTTGTCTTCTCATGAACCTGACCTACAGAGTATTCTTCACCAGAGTGGGAAATCTTGTTTTAAAAACTGCAGTGCTGAGCCTCAGCTGCTGGGAGTTTAATCCTAGGAAATTCATGGAGATGTGAGAAGCCATTCTGTTGAAGGAGTGATCTGCTAAAGCTTGGGATATCTGGCTGCAAAGGGAGAATTCTGATCTCAGGCAGATGGGCCACCAAAATGCAGGTGTCTGTCACAGAATCATGGAATGGCTTGGGTTGGAAAGGACCTTAGAACTCAACCCATTCCACACCCTGACATGGGCAGGGACACCTTCCACCAGCCCAGGCTGCTCCAGAGCACATTCAACCTGGACTTGGACACTTCCAGGGTGAGGCAGCCACAACCTGGGATTGTGTGGTGATAAAAGTGTAACTTGAACTCCAGTGAAGGAGAGAAAGAACCAAAGGTTCTCCTTGTGGAGAGCTTGTGCTGTATTAGCATTTTTTTTCCTCATCATTGCTACAGTGCCATGGAAAAATAAAGAATCCGTGTGAAGAGACTGTTTGCATCCTGTGTTTTCATCTTCTGCCTGGCACATATGGTAGTCTGTGTTCCATTACATTGCCCATTGTTTTTGACATCCCTCAGAAAATCCCAAATCACTGCATTATCCTGAGGTACAATGCTGATGGCTCTTCTACGTCAGTTCCATTTTTAGGATAATTTATGTAGCTTAATCTCTATCTCAATGCTCATCGAGATCCCAAATGGAAGGCGGATGAATGACTGATTAATCTTCCCTCCTCTCTCTAGAAACCATCTCACGTCGATCCTTTACTGTGTTATCATCTTTGCTGTCCTTCTGGGGTAACAGATACAGCTGCTGATACAGGAATTCATATTTCCAAAAAGAACTGTGGCACTTAAAGTCTCTGGTTCCCTTGATTGAAAACCCTTAAAACCAGGAAACTGACTTGCGTGTCCTGATGAAAATTCGGGTGTTTCAAAGATCTCGTTACCTGACCAGTCACAAAATGCGATTGGAACAGGCACTCATGGTGAGGTTGGTGTGTTTATAGTGATACAGTATCAGCATCAATCCTCAGCTCCATTAGGAACTCAGGGAAGGGCTGGAGCTGTGCCAGAGGAGGGTTAGGTTGGATATCAGGAAAAGGTTCTTCCCCCAGAGGGTGGTGGGCACTGAACAGCTCCCCAGGGAATGGGCACAGCCCCACGGCTACCAGAGCTCCTGAAATGTTTGGACAATGCTCTCAGGGATGCACAGAGTGGGATTGTTGTGGTGTCTGTGCAGGGTCAGGGGTTGGATCAATAATCATGGTGAGTCCCTTCCAGCTCAGGAGATTCTGCAATTCCAACTCTGGGTCACCCTTTCCCTCCCTGTCAAGAGCTGCCAGTGAGGTTAAGTGGCCATGGCCCTGTCAGCTCTGTGGCACCGCTGTGGCACTGGGAGCTCCCCCACGGCCCAGCTCCTGCAGCTCTTCATCTCCCCCAAGCCCTCCGGCAGCACAGCTAGGGCCTGACCCTGACCTTGAGCCCGGCAGCCCAGGGAAGAACTGTGGGGACATTCCCTGTCCTTCCTGCCCCAGGAGACTCCTCCGGCCCTGAGCCTGCACCGCTCCGTGTCCCCTGTGTCCCCTGACTTCAGGCACACACTCTGGCTCCAATGGCCACAGCCTGCCCAGCACAGCCAAGCCCTCGGGGGCAGCCCAGGCCAGTGGCAGCCCCGCAGACAGCAGCGTCCCCATGGATGTGGACACCTGCCTGAATGGTGACTTCAGCCTGGCCACAGATGTTTGCATGGAGGAAGACACCGCACCAGGCCTTGACATCGCCCTGGCCACTGATGTGCCCATGGATGGGGACCATCCTGCAGGCCTTGACATCTCCTGGCCACAGATGTGCCCATGGATGGGGACCATCCTGCAGGCCTTGACATCTCCTGGCCACTGATGTGCCCATGGATGGGGACCATCCTGCAGGCCTTGACATCTCCCTGGCCACTGAAGTGCCTATGGATGGGGACCATCCTGCAGGCCTTGACATCTCCTGGCCACTGATGTCCCCATGGACGGAGACCATCCTGCAGGCCTTGACATCTCCTGGCCACTGATGTGCCCATGGAGGAGGACACTGGCCCAGTGGGTAGCACCACACTACCCAAGAACATCAGCGCCAGACCCTCTGCTGCATGTGTCCAAACCATCAGGGGCCCTGTGGTGACCCCAGCCAGCAGCAAAGGTCTGAGTCGCTTCCTGAGGGCCAGGACCAGCCAGGGCAATCCCAGCAGTGTCCCTGTGCCCATGGGCTCTGCGGGCACCAGTGGCACCAGCTCCCAGCACAACATCATCCAGCTCGGGCAGCCTGGGAAGGTCAAGATCCTGGCAAACACCACCATCGTGACTCCTAAGGATGGGCAGCAGCATGCAGGGACAGACCTGTCACCACCCCAAGGCAGTGTCTCTATGCCTCGCATTGGGCTGGAAAAGCAAGGCAAGAAGAGAAAAGGAACGCTTTTCCCAGAGATGACAGCAAGCTCAAGGCTCCCGGAGGCAGAGCTGGAGCCAAAATGTAGGATTAGGCTCCCATTGTTTTTTGAGGGCTCCCATCATTTGGGGGTGGAGCCAGGGGCTCCCATCGTTTGGGGATGGAGCCCAGGGTATTTTTAATGTTTTAGCTGTAGATGTAGATGAAGACATAGACAGAGATGTAAATGAAGATGAAGATGTAGATGCAGATGAAGATGCAGATGTAGACATCGAAGATGTTGTTCACTGTTCTGTTTTTCCATTAGAACAATTTTCATCCATAAATGCCTGTGTCTGCATGGAAAGGGGAGGGAGTGCGGGGGGACCCAGGAAATGGCACCCAAGAGGTGCAAAAGCATCACTGAGCCCCAGATCAGAACCACCACACCCCAAAGGCCACCAAGGCATCCCCAGGTCTGAGTGACTGCCAGCAGTGCAGGCACTACTGGAGGGGGACTCCCCTGGGCCCTCCCCAGGGGCAGCAGCCCTTTGGTGTGGGCCAGGCCAGACAGGGCCACTCACAAACAAGGCCCCTGCCCAAAGCAGCCCTGAGCACGCCCTGGACACCATCCTCACACCTTGGGGCGTTAGGTTCTTTCCCCCTGGGTGGTTGGGCACTGAACAGATTCCCCAGGGAATGGTTACAGGCCTATGGCTGCCAGAGCTCCAGGAGCTCCAGTTTGGACAGTACAACTTCTCAATGTGTGGGATTGTTGGGGTGTCCTGTCTTTGATGATCCTTGTTGAATCCCTTCCAACTCAGGATATTTTGTGATTCTGTGATTCATTATTAGACATTTTTATCAGTTCTGGAGAACTGGCAAAATTTCTGTCAGCAGCTGAGCAGAACCTGCAGGAGCAATAGTAATGAAGACAAGGGATTGGAGCAAGTCTAGATTAGTGATTTAAATGGTGACAAGGTCTAGACACAGAACTCGAATTTTCTACATATCTGCCACAATCACCTTTGAATTTCTCTACTTCAGTAATCACTTCCTTTGGGAGCCCTCAGGAAGTCCAAGCAATGTACCTGTGAGGCTGAAGGTCTAACACTGCCCTTGGACAGACAAATGCACACCCAGCCAGGAATCAGGATACCAGATTACACTGGCACTTGCCTGGTCTGAGCAGCACCACAATGCTGAATTCCTTACTCACATCTTCATCAAAGCGGGAAAAAAATCAGGAAATACGTCACTTGAAAACCTGGAGAGCGTCCAGAGACGTGCAATGACTTGAGAGAATTAGAAAACATCCTTGACTGTGATGAACTCCCAGAGTCCTGTTTATCTTGTCTTGAGGGATGACCGCAGCCTGCAGCGCTAAGTCTGGATAACAAAACCTGGATAAAAGCAATCTCTTCATTCCAGGGAAGATAAGCTAAGCTGTGACGGGTGGGAGCTGAAGCCAACCTAAAAATAAGCTGCATATTTTTAACAGTAATCAAGCACTGAATAATCCAGTAAAGCCCGTGGAGGATCTTCTTTCACTGCATGTTTTCAGATAAAAAAGAGATTGTTTTTCCAGGAGATGCACACTGCAGCACAAACCTGCCTTCCCAATCCCTGTATTTCCACGGAGATGGCCACACAGGGCTTTATCAGTTTCGAGATACGGCAGATTTTGTTACACGGCAAAAATGCATCTATCCCAAACCACAGAGACTAGGAAATTTAACTCTGATGGATTACGCATAGGAAATGTCAGGTCCTGGGAAAAAAAAGGTGTATATTTTGAGCAAGTTCCTAGGACTGGATGAGTAGGAATTTGTGCAAAGCCCTGGCTGAAAAGAGAGAGGTAAGCCCACATCCCTTTTCTTCCTGCTCTCTCTCTCTCCTCTCTTTTTCCATCTTCATGGAAAATTTTTAGCATCTGCCATAAAATTGCTGTGCTGGGAATACTGTGATAATTACATGGGAATGCAAACACTGTGTAGGTGCCATAATCCAGGCTTTTTTCCTGATATATTTCTTAATTCACTGTGTTAGTACACAAAAAGTCTATGTTTAAGTGTGAGGCAAAATACACCATAAATTAAAAAAAAAATCACGTTCTACTGCTTGCTTGGAGAGGTAAAAAAATAAAAAAAACTTTAAATAAAGTTAGAGCGTAATTTTCAGAGTCTCTCACCCAGACCTCACCCTCTGGAACAAGAGGAGGGGATAGCCCACACTTTCCTGAAATATAAGCGGGATTTATCTAATTTAAACAGTCTTCTGTTTCCATGGAGCCAACAAGCACTAAACCCTTGTGAAAATCAGTTTTTATTTGTTAAGTGGCACAATGGCTTATTACCATTTAATACTTCGGATTCAGTGATGAGGCAGGGACACAGTGCTGAAGTGCCACACAAACAGGGAATGCCAGGCTGTTTCCTGCCCCCAAAAGCTGTAATTTTCCAGCATCAGCAGCCCTGCTGTCACTGCTCTGGATCCCAATCCTCTGCTGTTTTCAGCAGCTCGACGTGATGGGTGACGAAGCAATTTTTCCTGGAGGAATTAATGCACTGGAAAGGGCACCCATGATTTAAGGGATACACAGAGAATAAACAGCCAAGGACAGCACATTCAGCGTGGAGGATGGCCAGGATTACTGGAGGGGAGGCAAGGCTGGCTTTTCAGCAGCTGGAATTTCGGAGCACATCAGGGCTCTGGAAGATCTCAGCCCCTTCACCTGTGAGGCTGAACAGCCAAACATGAGCCTCTTTTTCTTCCACTCACCTCTGGCTGCCCTCAGTTCATGCAGAGAAGATGGCAATGAAAACAAGTGGTATGAAAAGGCAAAAAAAAAAATTCAGGCTCACAGGTGGAGACATTAACTCCTAGGAGAAAATTTCACTGCCACTCATCGTGCATTTTTTGGGAACACATTGCTGGCAGATAGGGGTGGTAAAAGTGAAGAGATGGTCAATACAAAACCAGTGGATGTAATAATCTTTAGTGGTTTCTTACAAAGAAAGAGCTGGGAAATGACACTGTGACCATAGTGAGAGAGCAATTAATTATCGAACATGTTTTAGATGAAATTCACACTTTGTTATTGGGAATTTCTGGTTCTTATTAACTTATACTGCCAAAATAAGAGTTATTTATCACAAGCATCTCTATATTCACTCATTATTCAATGAATTTTCTCCAGGTTATTACAAGACTTTTTGAGGTCACCTGAAGTCCTCTCCAGTCCTGACCTCAACACTTCTACTTATCGTTAGTTCGGAATTTTGTTCAACTTAACAAAACTTGAAAAATTGACTGCAATCTTGGGACTGCCTGTGCTCAAAGGATGTTGCTCAGCATTCAAACACAGAACAGGGAACATGAAAACTGAGGTGGAACACTTTGTCTCTCAGGTTTCCATCTGAATTTTTAATTTTGAAGAAAGCATGACTCCTGAAATTATGTTCCTTCTCCTCCAGATTCTTTTAGGAGTACTTGGGAATTCTCAATATTGTTGTAAATATCCAACCCCTTTGTAAACATGAATTCAATTCTAGGCCTTAAGAATATTGTACCCAAGTAAAACCCAGCTTGATTATGAACTGAATGGAACTGCATCCGTCACAGACAATTTTTTGAGGGAATTATCTCACTTTCCCCTCAGATTAGGCATTAGTCTGTTGTTTTATAATCTCTTCTCTATTTAGCCAACAAGGCAACTTTTTCAAAATCCTCCGAAAGAATTTTGCAATCAATTAACATCATGTCCTTTGTATAATCCAGTGGAAGGTGTCCCTGGAATGAGATGAACTTTAAGGTCCTTTTCAACCCAAACCATTCTGTGATTGTATGAACAGGTGCTGTATTATCCCCAAAACCTCTGCGAGTGTGTTCCACAAGCACTCACACTCTGATTGCGTCTTGTTTCAGTATTTTTATTGCAAACATAGGTGCAGACATTTCTCTCTGAAGATTTATGTTACTTGGAGCATCTTCATTGAGAAAATACTCTGCAAAACTGGGATGATCCAGTACAATGGCTAAACATAACACAGGAGAATGCTGTGTAAACTAACAACTAAAAAAATACGGAAAAAATTAAATATATGTATTATTGGAGGTTGGAATGAGGTAAGCTTAAATGTCCCTTCCAGCCCAAACCATTCTGCGATTATTGTACAAATAAAACACGTTACTGCGTCAAAACAATGTGTAGCCTGTTTTCCTAAATGTGTGGGCAAAATCCCCTCTCAAAGCGGGAGCACAAGCCAGAGGGTGGATGCGACAGGGATGAGAACATGAGGCGGATGCAATATGGACACCATGAGGGACCCGAAACATTGGGAACAACGCCGCGGGCAGAGTTCAGAGCAAGCAGCAATCCACAGAGGTGCTTCTCAGGAAGGCGGCACACGGTGAAGAGCCCATGGAAAGGGATATTTTGGGACAAAGGGTCACGGAGCACACTGTGGGGCTGCCCCTGAGGGACCCCGAGGCAGTGAGGGGGAGCTGCGCTCCCGCCGCCGCTCGGCAGGGGGCGCTCTCCCCGCCCCTCCCTCGCCGGGGCGCCCTCACCCCTCAGCGGGCGATGCCACCGCGCCACCTCCACCTGCTGCTCTTCCTCCGCGCTCTCCACGGCTCCGCCTCCAGCATGGGAGACGGGCCCTCCCGCCTGCCGCAGGCGACTGAAGCGCTGCCCGGCAGGACCGAGCGCATGGCGGTGCCAGGTAAGGGCTGCCTCCCTTGCCTTCCTCCCCCCTTCCCTACTCCCGCTCCGCCGCCTCAGCCGCGCGCCCCTTCCCCGCTCCCTCCCTGCGCATGCGCGGTGCCCTCGCGCGGGGCGGGGCCGCTGTGGCGCGTGCGCGCTGAGGGCAGGACGGGGGGGGGGGGGAACATGGCGGCGAGGGGTGCGTCCCGTGAAAGGGGGACGGGGACGGGGGGTAAATGTGCCTTGAAAAGGTGTTTGTGTTGTGGTTTACTCGCGTGGTGACGTTTCTTGTGTGCTGCAAGAATAGGGATTGATGAGTTGCTGGAGCAGTCAGTGAGCGCGGCGCTGTGTTTGCCCAGAAAAGCTGTGGCTGTCCCGTCCTTGGAAGTGTCCTAGGCCAGGTTGGACAGGGTTTGGAGCAACCTGGGATAGTGGAAGGTGTCCCTGCCCATGGCAGTGGCTCGAACGAGATAAGCATTAAAATCTCTTTCCATTCAAACGATATTGTGATTCTGTTTTATAGTTACATAATTTCTCTGGTCCATATATGAATTTTCTCTGGCGGCATCATTAGTTCTATTGAGTATTTTAAAACAGTTCTCGCTACCCCTTTTTTAGTTAATAATAGTTAAAAATAATACTTAAACAGGGTGTGTATCTGCTATGGGTATTCTAGGAAGAAATTGTTCCCATTGAGGGTGGTGAGGCCCTGGCACAGGTTCCCCAGAGAAGCTGTGGCTGTGCAATCCCTGGAAGTGTTCAGGGACAGCTTGGATGGGGCTTGGAGCAACCTGCGATAGAGGAAGGTGTCCCTGCCCATGGCAGGGGTGGAACTGGATGAACTTTGAGGTTTATTCCAACCCAAATCATTCTATGACTCAGTTTGCAAAGTGTTTTTAAGTTCCTAATAATTCTTCCTGTGATTTTCTTCCTTTGAGTAGATGTGTGATGTCAGGAAAGCAAAGTAGCAACCCAGAATGAAGAAATTTGCTTTCTGACAGCTCTCCTAGGAACTGGAAGTGTTCCAGGATGACTGTGAGTGCTGTTCAGTAGGAATTTTAGTGGCACTGAGGTGCTCTAACACATAAAAGTGATGGTTCACATGCAAGGTATTTATTGTACAAGGTGTTATTTATATGTATCTTTGCTCCTGGCTCTTATGGGCCCTAACAAAGTGTGCGAACCTAGGGCGTAAAATAAATATTTAAGCACATTAAGTATGTAAGTGCTGGTGGGGGAATTATAAATGGGTGATGGCATAAGCCAAGTGCTCAAGAGGATAATAGAATCTTACATTGTAGAGACACTTTGTAAATAGCTGAAAGTAGTGGTGAAGTTAAAGGTAGCAGGAAGAATATTATGTCTGGTGTGAAGAAAATGGACTCAAAGGAGGGGTGCAGAGGTGGAGCTTGTGCCACTACAGCAGTGAATTGCAGAGGTGATATCAAAAGTATCTAGAAATGACACCAAGACTAGCACATTGCTTGGATTAAAGTGGGACTTTCACATTGCTTGTTGATAGAAGATGGGACGGAAGACACACTAAGCTCATTCTATGCTAAGTAACTGCACAGGTGGAAAAATTCTGTGCTGCTGTACAAAAAGCATAAGGCCAAATACAATTTCTTCAAATGTTTTTCTATGGCTAAATGTGGTATTATGCATTGGATAACAGCATGGATCTCCAGTGAACTGTCAATGTAATAAGATGTAAACAGCTCAGAAAGGAATGGCAGTTACAATTTTAGGCTGATTATCAACGCAACTGTTGACCTTTCAGATCCTTGCCATGTTGTTAATGTCTCTTGTGAATTGGGAACCAGATCTGGACCTGGTACTGCAGGTGAATTCTTACCAGTACAGCGTAGAAGAGAAGCATTTTTCCTTCCTCTGCTGTCCAGAGTCACAGTTTGCTTTCTCTGCTCTGTGAGCACATTGAACCTGGCATCCAGCAGGACCACAGCTCCTTCCCAGCAGCTCTGGGATCATCTTGCTCTTCTTGTTGTCGCTGAGGTTTCTGCTGGTGTAGACCTGGAATTTTTCCAGGTCTCCTCGGATAAATCTGCTGTTTGTCACGTCTGCTCTCGCTGTGTGTTTAACGCTGCCCTCAGATTTGCTGACCGTGTTTTCTGTCACATCACTCATGTTGCTGTTCCAGATATTGAATGATTCAGGCCCCAGCATCAGCCCCTGGGGTCACCTGCTGCACACCAAACATCAAGGTATCGATCCCTGCTTTCCGAGGCTGCCGGTCCTGCTGATTTTTGATGTGCAGGCTGTTTCTCCAGCCAGGCAAATGCTGTAGGAGAGGGTGTCAACGTGGGCTACAGCCACTGCTCTGTCTTCATCTGCAGAGCCATCATTTCAGCCTAAAAAAGCAGCTCAGGTGGTCAAGCAGGGTTTGCCTTTGGTGAATGTGTTGGTTATTCCTGATTACTTTCTTGTTTTCTCTGTTTGGAAGTAATTTCTAAGAGGACACACTCCGTGATCTCTCCTGGGACTGAGCTGAAGCTGAGCATCCTGTACCCCCTCAATTCTTTCTTTTCCTTTCTTAAAAATGGCTGTTACTGTAGCCCAAATCTCATGATCAGAGATCCCCAAGCACCGTGTTTTTTCATTATTTCTGATCTGCCATAGAGTTCTAATGGGCACACCAGCAAACTTGCCTCCCAGCTCTGCAAAAACTCCACGTGGCTCCTTGGATTTAAACACATTTAGCTTCTTTAAGTAGCCATAGCCCATTTTTCCTCACATTTTTTGCTACTTTTCTTTCTGACTGTACCAGTGCCTGGAGAGGTTCTGAAGCAGTTGTTGTTTGTGGAGACTTGTGCAAAAGAGGTTTTGAGTACTTCAGTCTTTACACACTTCTAGGCTGTCCTCTGTATTCATTGATGCACCTTGATTCTTTCTGAGCTGCTTTTTCACTCCTGTAATTTTTGTGGATTCATTTCTTATTGCCATTTTCGTCCTCTGTTAATTTGAACTCCAGCTTTGGCCTTGCTGATTTTTGCCTAAATGCTGAGGTGGTGCTTTTTCTGTGCCTCCTTTGTTGCCTGTTTTTGGCCTCTGCATTTTAGTCCATTAAGCAGCTTTGTGTTTCTGATGAGGTTCTCACTTGTTCTACGTGGTGTTTTGTTTCTTAACTCCCTTAGAAAGTTTTTGCCAAAATTCAGATGACCCTGAAGGGCCTTTTCTCCCTCTGGCAGCCTCCAAGGGGCTTCTACCTCTCAGGGGCTGCAGCTCCTCCCGAGGGACAGCAGCTCTGATCTCTGTGACCAGGGCCAGGGCCCAGGGAATGGCTGGATCTGTGTCAGGGGAGATTTAGGGTGGATATCAGGCAAAAGTTCTTCCCCCAGAGGGTGGTGGGGCACTGAACAGCTCCCCAGGGAATGGTCACAGCCCCGAGGCTGCCACAGATCCAGGAGAGTTTGGACAAAGCTCTCAGGGATGCACAGGATGGGATTGTTGGGGTGTCTGTGCAGGGCCAGGAGTTGGATCAGTGATTCTGGTGGGTTCCTTCCAGCTCAGGAGATTCTGTGATTCCATGATAAATCCCTATATAAGCCAGAGTCCGAGTTCTGAAAGCTGAAAATAAAAAATCTGCTCACTTTTCTAGCCTTCCTTTTGGTAACTTCACTTTAACCTTCCTTTAGTAAACTTCACTTACACACTAAACTTTCGGTCAGAAAGTTGAATTTATCAGATCTTGTGCAAATTTTATAATCTGGGAATTAGAGTTTATTGTGCTGTTTCCTTGCACTAGAGCATCTGCATTCATTTAAAAAAAAATTGTGTTTTTCTAAAATGGTGCAATATGATATTGTGCTTTATAGTAAAAACTGTCATTATTTATTGCTTCTACCTTTCTAGTATAACTCTGTTTTTCAAAATTAGTGTGGTTGCTGCTGAAACAGAAAACACGGCTGTTTTCTGAGTATGTGAGGATATACTGCTTACACTATTTAATGAATTATTTTATTTTGTGGTAGTGGTAGGAGCACTAGTCAAGGAACCTTATCAATGTAGAGGTTGAATAACGTACGTGTGTATATATATGTATATATATAGATGTGTGTGTGTGCGTGTGTGTGTGTGTGTGTGTGTGTGTGTGTGTGTGTATAAATAAATATATATATAACTATACACCCACACAGAGTTTTTTTCTTAGATATCCTGAGGTAGCACTGTGTAATAAACTAAAAGAATAAATCAAAAGAACATTTTTCCTACTGTTCCCAGTGAGCAGTGTCAGCAAATATGTTGTAGTGGGTTGACTTTTCTGAGGCAGAGAAAGTCCAGCTCATGGGTAGAGAGCCTTAGGATTGTGTAAACCCATTAAGCCTCTTAGCTTTATATGTAAAGATTAATAGAGCAGTAATTACAAATGTGAAGGAGGTCATGGTGAATTTTAGTCTGACCTTCTGTATGAAAAAAAGCACAGCGTTGCCATGAATTAATTCTTGCTTGAATCAGATCACACTCTTTAAAGAAAACATTGATTAAAGATGTCATTTGACAGAGGATCCACATGCTCTCCCTGTTAGTTTTATCATTCTTAAGACACTGAACAGAGATTATTATGGTCTGTCTCAGCAGTGGCCTGTGGTCTGCTACTTCCATTTGTCTCACCATCATGCTCACCATTAAACTACGTCCTCAAAATAAGGAATAAAATGAAAAATACTCATCTTTATTTCTTTTAATGGTTAAAAGAGTTTGTAATCTTGGGCAAATATAAAATTTTTTCAGACATGAATTTAGTATCACTGTATTTTAGTTCTGAAATAAAAATTGAGTGAGATTATACCTCAGGACAAAACCTCAGAGGAAATACTTTGTCTTAAGGTTTGGAAGGATTAATTTCTTCAAGTTTTCCACCACTTTATATACCTGGTACAGGATTCTACATAATGAATTAACTGGTTACCCATTTTTGCTGAGTTTTTGTGAAATATGGGCCAAAAAAAGTGAGCCTTTACTTCCATTGCAGTTCAGTGGAGTGTGTTGAGTAACTGTCATATGTGGTTTAGCACTTTCCAAGTTGCAGTTTACCTTTCCAACTCAGAAGAGTTAATTACTTATTTCTTCATTCTAGGGGACAATCTTTGCCTCAAACACACTCAACCCATCCATTTCCATAAGTTGTTAAATTTCATTACAATTTTGTTGTGTATGCCAAGACAGAAAGCAGAATGTGCAGCAGAGAAGCACCTCACCTCAGTGGTTTATTTTCTGAAAAAACTTCTCAAATTTGTGGTTACAGCTTCTTTACAGGTGCATCCAGGATGAATTTCTTTGGAAATCCTGCTTGTCATGGCTTTTTCTAGTTCTCTCTTTTTTTTTGGTGCACTTTGTCAGGTAATTATATTTACACACTAAACACCTCCTTTTCAAGCCGAGTGTGTGCCTGTAAATATTGTGCTGTCATTGGAAAAACAGGAATTTCTTTTAACACCCCCCATTGCATTTTACATTTTGGAAGGTGCTGCAAGGACAAGCAAAGCTTAAGCCACTGTAAAGGGATTTTTTTTGTCGTTGTTTGCATGTGCTTTATTGCTCTTGGCAGCTGGAGAACAACAACCCAAAGGAAGTTAAGAGGCACACAGGATGCTGGAGAGATGGAAAGCACGCAGGAAATATGTTTAGAGAGCTGCCAAATGCTTCTCCTGAGGTAACACCACCCTGATGGAGTAACACTCCCTGATCACCTCTCACTGCATCCCGAGAGAAAAGTGACATCATTCATCACCAAACCCCTCAAATTTTTTTTTAAAAAAGTGAAAAATGTGCTGTTCTTTGATTCCCTGGAGTTCCTGGAGCTCTGCTTAGCATGCTGCTCACAGCCGGGGGGTGCGGAGGAAGCGCTCCCGGGGCTTCTCCTGGCAACAGCCTGGGTTGCTGGGAGACAGCATTGCCTAAATGGGGAGAAACTTCACCCAACTGGCAGCCTCTTGCATGCAAATGAGGCCTGGGGGAGACTTCTCGTGCTGATGCTGTAATTTCCCTCTCCGAAATGAAAAAGGAATCCAGAGGATCTTTATTCAGAGGGCTGTGTGTGGATGCTGCTCTGAGGGATCAAAGTTGTGTAATAAAAGAGGATAATTGTTCCTGGTGAGAGGTGGTTGTGGTACACAGGGTTCAGGAGCTTCTCGCTGCTGATTTGAAAAGGGATGTAAGTGTCTGAATTTGCCAAATTTGGGGTGTTAAATTTGTCAGTTATGAGAGTTAAACGCAAGGTTATATTTACTCAGGTTATTTTTTCTAGCTAGAGAATATTTTATATGATTTTGTCTGAGTCCTGGGATACTTTGGACTCCTTTGGCTGATTGTGTCCATTTATCTGTAGTGAAGGTATGACATTGGCTGGACATTAGGTAATGTCATGCCCTGAATCCCACATGTTCCTCCATAATTAAGTGAATGTATATCACAGAGACATGGAAATGTGTTGCTTCTCCTCTTTCCACAGCAGGTAGGAGAGTGAGGGACAAACTTTACATTGCAGCAGGAGCAATGGAAGGAGCTAAGAGTGAAGAGTGTGCAGCAGTACCCAGAGTTAGGCTGTTACAGGTAAGACAGGCACTGGTGTGTTCAGGTCATCAAAAGACATTTAAATCAGGTAAATAGTGCCCAAAATGCTGTTTTTTTCCACTGGCTGGAAGAGAGTCCAATGACCAGCTCACATGGAGGTGTCTGTGTGATAACCAGGTATGGACAGAGTCCTGTTTTTGCTGTCGTAGTGACCTATCCCTGTGGTTGATACTCAATGTAAAGATCTTAAAAGGTTTTTTTTTTTAGTTATTCTCATTGCCCAAGGTCAAAAGCTGTATTTTTTTTAACTTTCTACACCAAATTCCAGTTCCCAGAATCACAGTATTTTCCTTTCTTTAATTTTCCTGATTTGCGTTTGTGTACAACATCATCAGAAATGAAGGAATGAATCTCCAAAGTCAGCTTATCCAAATGAGAGTGAAGTTGTTTACACATGGAACTGCAGAGGTGCAGCATCTTTGGTTCCCTCAGAACCCACAAGGAGTAAATAATACAATTCCTCACCTTAATTGATTTGAGAGAAGATAAGTGCAGAATAGCCTTAAGGCAGATTTAAGGTTGCTTGAATATTTCAGGTACTAATTCCTGTGTTTTAGTCCTTTTGTGTTTCTTTGATGTACAGTATATTTCCCTTTGAATTTTTTCAGCTTTAAAAGCTTCTCTGGTTTAATTAATAACTTCCTGTCAAATTTATACCTTCAAGTTACAGTGGTGTACATTGCCTTAACTTCAGGTTTATGTAGTTTTTATTGGATTTATTTTTACTTTGCAGCCATTGAATTATTTGGCTTGTTATTTATTGTGTGATAGGCATTGCTTTATCCTTCCGTGCTTATCTTTTAATTATTATGTATGGAATTTCAGTGGTATGGATACATTTGATTATTGAACTTATTTTGTTGCAAATTTTTATGATATGTACGAAACTTGCATTTAAATTTCCAGTACAATTAAAATAATGCACATAAATAAGTCCTTAGTACAAATCAGATAAAAAGCTGTACAATAAAACCCATCACAATAGAGGGATGGTTATTGCAGTTTCTTATGTATTGCTCGTAGTTAATTCCTGCTGCAGATAATGCAAAATTGGAATTAATGGAGATTGTTTGGGTCTTTGCTTTGAAGGTAAGATCTTATTTTATGTTGAGAAGTGTGGCCAAGGAGATGATATTTTGCTGTAGGTTGGGCTTGATTTTTCAGGAATTTGACTTTCCAGGAACCTCCTGAGAGGCTTTAAGGAATGCCCACATTTCAGGA
Source organism: Acanthiza pusilla (assembly GCA_036630365.1). Lineage (NCBI taxonomy): Eukaryota > Metazoa > Chordata > Aves > Passeriformes > Acanthizidae > Acanthiza > Acanthiza pusilla. The sequence continues at coordinate 6,171,196 of JAXCHO010000099.1, read as the reverse complement.
ATGGCTGAGAAGCAGCACTCCAGTGGGAAGCAACTTTTTGATGTCCCTCAGTGTGAGACAGAAATCCCTCATCTTGAGGACATTCGTTTAGACTTGAGTTTGGGGTAGAGATTTGGTGCCTGAGTCTCTGGCTCAGAACTTTGAGGAACCCAGTGAGGAATGAGAAGTGTTTTGCAAGGGATAGACAGTGGAAGTGTCTTTGTGTTTCTGACATTCCCCATTCACTGTTTACAGGCTCAGAAATGAACTTTTTGGTTCATTAAACATTCCAGAACTCTGAAAGTGGGAGCAGGAGTTGGGGAGGTCAGGCATTGATGACTTAACAGGCTGGGTGAGGGAGGAGAGGAGTGACTCCAGACAGCCCTTGGTGTGAATGACAGGGACTGGTACCTGTGTAGGGCAGAATGGGATCATAGGATAATCCAGGCTGGAAGAGACTTCAAGAGATCATTGATTTATGGGATCAGTAGATTGGCAGCTGATCTGCTTTTCTTGGAGAGAAAATGTCTGTAATCATCTGCTCCTCTCAAATGTTGAGCTTACATTTTAAAGAAGGGCAAAATTCCAACTCGGGGAATCAGTGGCTGATTTCCTGACACGCTTCAACAAACTGCGATAAGATTTTGTCTAAGATCATTAGAATCAAAATAACTGCAGCAGAGGTTACATTACAATATATAGGGTCTGTGTGGACTATTTATATTGCTTGCTTGCTTTTGTTTATGTTCTTCCTTAAGGATTCTCCTTCTTACCTGAATAGGGATATGCAAATCTCCTTCTGCACTATTGAGCTTGATCTGATGTGTGCTGGGGAGCAGAGATTAAATCTCACCTTGAAGAGGTTGCACTCAGACAACTTCTAATAAAATAAGCTTCTCGCAGAATAATAATGCTTCATTTCAATAGGATCTTGAGTGACAATTTTCCGAGTTACTACTCAGAAAGGGAACAGGAAAGGGAAGAAATGAGCAGGCAAACCAAATGTAGAGGGCGGATTATTAGCAGAATGTACTAGTATGTTCTAATATATCTTTATATGAAGAAAAGAAATACTCATAAGATGATCTAGAGATAAGTTTACAGTTGGTTTTTAAGATATTAATTTCAGAACTTCAGTACTTTTTAAAACAATTTTAGGATGTTCTGACCCTCCTCCACTTTGTTAGCACATCTCATAAATCCAGTCATAAATGGGTATAACTGCCCTCGAGTCTAGCTGCATCCTCTGAAGTGAACTAGCAGGACCAACAGCCCATCTGTTTGCCACACTCACTTCTAAAGTTCTGCTTCTGAAAGGTGTTTTCTGATGTTGCTGGCAGCTGAACACAATTCCTGTTTAAAACCCATGTTTTGTGCACTGAAGGGATTTGGGGTGGGACCTCACACCTCATATCTTTCTGTTGAGTGGCTTTAATGCATTTGTTTTCTTACTGGTTGTCTACCCTTCTTGCTATGTGATTTAATCTAGTCCCTTGTGCAATTCTTAGTCATCAAATTGCTTTTCAAACGACCTGAAAGATGCTGTCTTTTCCTGGAGGAGGATCCCATCCCACTCAGGAAAGGCTGGATGCAGCTGACACTGCGCACCCAGTGTGGGAATTGCAGATTGTTTCTGTGACAGTGAACGTGCCCCTGGCTGTGGATGTGGAGATGGTTTGGATCATCCTTAAATCCTGAGAAAGATCCTGGGTCTGCCACTCCCTTCCTCTGAAATTGCTGCATTTGGAACCATTCCCACTCGTGAGTTGAACGCAGCATCATTTTTTGGATGTGGTTGGCTGTGCCTGGGCTGGTGACACAGGTCCAGAGGATGGGACATGAAGGAGCCATCAGCAGGATTTGGGTGTCCCTCCATCCAGTGCTTGCTGGGGTGGAATTGCAGACTTCCACACTCACCCTTTTGCATTAAGTAACTCATTTCTCCTTCCTTAAGTCTTCGTTTAAGGAGTTGTCCTTGTGTTAAGCATTTCACACAGCAGTTAAGACCTACTCAGTGTTTGATTTGTGTTACAAGAATTAACAGCAAACTTTTTGAGAGAGAGGCAAAAAAATCATCAAATATGTATTTTATCCATTTGGATATCCATGCACAGACGTCCCCAGGTTCTACTGTTGTGAAAATACTAAGTATAATGGAAGTGGAAAATGAGGAAAAACCAACACTCTCTGGGCTGATGGCTGAATGAAGAGGAGGAATTCTGAGATACCGATCTCTGTAGAGCCATTTAAAATATTTGTGAAAATTCAGTTAGTGTACACAAAGCACTTTGTACCTGAATTTCACAATAAACCCCTTGCTTAGTGCAAAACAAAGAATATGTTCTTATTCCTCATGCCTGGAATTATGAGAGCCTAACCTGACCAAACTTTGGATAAATTCTCTTAGTTATTTGATTTTTTTAGAGCTCTGTTTTCATAATAATTGAAGATATTTGGGATTTTCTAGCCACAAGTCTATTTTCACTCCACCCAAGTTAACTCTAAGTGAATTTTATTATGTATAACTATTTGTACCTCAAGTTCTGTGCATTTATTTTTTGTGTTGCCATTGCTTTTCAAATGCCAGTGGAGCTGGGCTCCCAACATTTGGATTTTTTAAAAATATCTGTTTCCTGATAGCTAAAAGGAAATGATAATCAACTAAGGGTACCAGTGACATTTAAAAAACCAGCTGGTCCTAAAGAAACTGAAGAAGAACACATTTAGTGGAGATTGACCCATGGATCTGGAATTTCAAACTGGGGCAGAATGCCAGCACATGATGAGCGGTTGAAGGATAATCCCGCAGTGATTTTAGGAAGTTGTTGACAGCTTCCCATTGAGTTTGGTCTTGTCATTTATTTGCCTTGCAAAGCTGGAGGACTCCACCCCACAGTGTGACAGTGCCAGCCCTAAACCCACCGAGCTCGCGGATCTGCTGCTCTGATTTTCACCTGGATTCAGCTGCAACTCTCCATTCCTGGGGCTAATGTTTTCCATGGCACAGGAAAGACCACAGTCAGGCATACACGGTGTTGTCAAAATGATAAATGGTAAATGCAGGTGGTAGGGGGGCAGCTGCCAGGAGGAGACAGCCCATCCTGGACCAGAATTAATTGGGGATATGCAAAACTCTGCAAAACAAGCTGCCAGAGGTGGTCCCTGTATTGATTGACCTTGGGAATCTGCAGGACCCGAGGCCCTTGCATGTCTAGTCCTTCATGTTTCGATTTTTCATGCATTTATAGGCCTTTATTCTTGTGTTCTTGTATATTTTTTCCATTTTATTTGGCTGATTCTTGCAATGTTGACTTCAGCTCTCGCTGTCTTCCCTTGCCTCTTCTGGGTGGCTGCAGCATTCTTTTTTTCCTTCTCTCAGTATTTCTTGTCCTTTTATTGGTCTGTGTGTAATAGCTACAGACACTCACTTAAATGGTCTTAGAGCTTCCCCAGTGTTTGGCTGTCTAATAATAAAACCCAGAAAAGTGGAGAGTCAATAGGAAATTCCTTGCCATCATCTCTGTATGAACAGCCTAGGTAAAAGGAGCCTTTTTCCTGTCACATGATGCACTTTCACCCTTCAATAATAAATCAGCAAAGTATCTGCCTCCAAAATTAGACTCCTGAAAACCTCTGGCTTGTCCTCAGAGGAACTGGCTTCGCTTATCTCTAATGGGAATGCTCAGAAATGATAACAGGAGTGTGATGGCATAAACACTGATAGAGTTAGCTCTGATATGCCCAATATGCCAGTGTGTTTATTCTTAAGAAAAAAATGTTTAGGGCACTGTCACACCCACACTGACCCCATATCAGGTGGTCAGGATGAAGTGTTACACAGCTTTCGTTGATCTGTGGCACTGAAGTGTTCCGTCAAGGAAGAGAAAAAGGGAAATAAAAGCTGTACCTGACATTTGAAAGTAACTGTTTGGGGTTGCATTCCAAATAAAACAGCTTAAACGAACGAGTAACTTCTATTCTGAGGTTTTCCACTTTGGAAGTGGAAGTTCTTCTCACTTCACAGGTATCCAGGTGTACCACATTGGTGAGACACAGAGGCATTTGAGAGAGATGGAAAAATACATGGATAAAAGGATTCTGAGAAAAGGCAGAGTAAGAGGAGTCTCTCACTGGGAGAATTTTAAGTGAACAAATTCTAGGGGCATCATGGTAAAATGCCTAAAAGATCATAGAATCATTAAGGTTGGAAAGGAGCTCTAAGATCATCGAGTCCAAGATGAAGAAAAGAATTTGAAATGAGTAATGACCAAGGCACAGATCAATATTAATTTTTTCCTAATTCTTCAAAGAAAAAACCAGTGATAGTAAGGTATTGCAAAAGGATAAATTTGGAGATTTTTCTACAAGCGTGGGGGTATGGATAGTGTTGAAGGACAGAGCTCCATGTTGTTCTGTAATGGCAAACAACAGAGATGGTCAAATTTGGACTAGAGATGGATAGGAGAATACTTGGAGTGATGAGAAAGTCAACTCTTTCCGTATTTTGTCCACTGGATGAGAATAACATCAAAGAAACATCAGTAGGACAGCTGGAGATAAGAGAATGTTCAGGAGAAAAATGTGGGGGTGAAAAAGCATTTTTTGGAGTCACTAATCCAGAACCTGGTGTCAGGTGAAGTTATCTGGGAGTTGAGTACTGGATTATTGCAGCCTTTCACGGAAAAAATCCATAGACTTTGTGCCAGAAGGAAAGGAAGGGAGAGGACTGGCTTCAGAACTGTGGGAGACAACAAGTAGAACAAATTGGAGAAGCTGAGAGGTGAACACGGTGAAAAACAGGCAGAAAACATGAAAAAAAGCCCAAAAAAAAGGTGTGGAGAAAGTTTTTTGTTTTCTTCCTATCTGGGGGATACTGAATGCTCAATTGATTGGGCTGGAAACTTCTTTATGTGAAGGAGGAGAAGTGAGTTCCACTGAGAGATACGGAACTTGGACTGGAAGATGAAGCATCCTGGAAGGTGTCCCAGAGGGAGGTGGGAGCAGTTCCAGTGGAGTGCCCCAGACCTGTGCTTGGAGTCCCTAAGAGGAGAGAGGGAATTAGGAGAGCTGCAGTAAACTACACCTCAAAAAAAAAAGGCTTTGAGGCAGGAAGAGTGGAGTCATTCCTGCACATGAGATCCGCTCTCATTGGATCCACTGCCTTTGGAGCTGTGTTTTGAGGGATAAAATAAGACTCTTCATCCTGTTAGCAAATTCTTTTAAGGAAAACATTTGGCTGCTCAGGAATGTGTTTGTTTTTCTTGCCTTACTTTTGCTAAGAGTAATGAAGGAATAGTTCAATTAGTTAATCTCTATTGGAATGATACATATTTTTTTAATATTGCTGAAGTCCCCTGTTGTCAATACATACATTTTTGAAGGAAAACTAATTAAAAGCTGAGCATTTAAAAGTGACTGCTGCAGTAGTGTAGCCTTTCAGAGTTAATTCCACTGTCAATAACTTCCATGAGATTTTTTTGTTCCTATGTTGATGCCTGATGGTCTTTCACTAAAGGCAAAGTGACACATTAGAGTTTACTGTCAAGTGCACAAAGAAAAGAAATAGAAAAATTGTACATCGGTGTGTTTTTTTCCCATGCTGGCCTGTCATGAGGATGCAATGTGCAAATGGAAATGAGAGAGCGTGCAAAATTTTGAGGGGGAAAATGTGATTTTGAAGTTAATGGTGTTTCTTCTGGAATTGGGAGGCTACTGGGAGAAACGTGGATGGGTCTGTTACAGCCATTGGAAAGAAGACAAGGGGAACCTAAGGTCTGAAGGTCAGAGAATTTACCTGTTTTAAAAAAAAAATCATGAGATAAGATCACTCAATCTCACCTAACAGTTGTTACCTTTAGAAGCAGAGAGGGACATCCTTGGATATTGGGAAGAAATTGTTCCCTGGGAGGAACAGGGTGAGGCCCTGGAATAGAATTCCCAGGGAAGCTGTGGCTGCCCCTGGATCACTGGAAGTGTCCAAGGCCAGGCTGGACAGGGCTTGGAGCAGCCTGGGACAGTGGAAGTTGTCCCTGCCCATGGATGGGGGTGGAACTGGATGATCTTTAAGATCCCTTCCAACCCAAACCATTCTATGATCCTGTGAATTTCTGAGACTCTCTATTGAATAAACTTTCAAAATTAAACACTTCGGGAAGGTTTTTTCCCTTGGAATATTCTATTTAGCTCATTAATGTAATGCATGTATTTTAAAAAGTTGGCATTTTGCCTTGGCAAATAGCTTGAAGATAAAAGAAAGTTTATTCTTGTAATTTTCCTCACATGAATTCTTGTCATTTAGAATATCTTGCAGTTCCAAATATAATTTTCTATCCTTAAAGTCTTGCAACACATCAGAAATTTTCCCACCAGCGTTGACTGTTAATGCTGAGCCATTTCTGCTCTGAGTGCCACAAGAACTTGAGCTGTTGAATTAACAGATGACATCATTGGATCTATGGATGTGGGGAGATTTTTTGTGTAGGAGCTGGGATCTGATTTCTTATTAATTTTCAGCTGATTTTTAATAATGGTGGAATTGAGAAGAACTGGTGGTTTTCAAGCTGGAGTTCAGATAAAGTTAAAATGTGCGTGACTTCCGAGAGTGATCTTAATTCAAATCTATATGTCTCCTGCTCCTGGCATCTTCCCATGATTCTGGGGAGGAGAGCATGAAAACATATTATTTTAAGGAGTATTTGGTGCTTATTAAAATTACACATACGCCCGCCTTCCAAAGAGTCTTGATTTACTGCAGGTTGTTCATGTGTCGCATGCGGACATTTTTAGCGAGCAGATTTCTTATCCCTGCGAGAACAGGGAATGGCTTCCAGTGCTCCACGATCCGGGAGCACAAACGTTACATCCATTGTAAAAGGTAGGGAACCATGAAATCTATAAAGCCGATTTGGCAGGAGCAGCGGCTGTTGGTGCCAAGATTTGGTTACTGACCCACAGTTTCCTGTTTGGAAATCTATTAATTGATTTGCAAAGAGCATCTTTTTGGAAAACAAGGATTCAGACAGGCTGGCACAGGCTGGAGCTCCGCCAAGACTGCTCGGGAAGGTTGCCATGCTGGGAGCGAGCGAGCGAGAGAGCGAGAGAGCGAGCGAGGCGAGGGAAGAAAAAAAGGCAAGACTTGGCACGGCTCAGTCAAATCAGCTTCTTTTGTCTGCTGTCTCGGCTTGAGCTTCGCGAAAGAAAACCGTCCTGGGGTACAGAAAAACTCACAACTTTTTTTTTGGTTTTCAAACTTCCGTCGCTTTTTAAGTCTCTTGGGCTCTTGGGAAGTGGTGGTGACATTAAATGACGTCCAGTTAGCAGTGAGCAGAGAAATAAAAGCCTTTAATGAAGCCTCCACAATGTCAGTTTGTACATATGGGAAATACGATATTTGGTGATTTTTTTTTTCCCTATGTCTGATTAAACTGTAAGGGAGCCGAGTAACTTGGAAGATTACAGAGGGAATGTGTAAATAAAAGGGAGAATTTTCATTTTTTGCAGCAAAACAAAAAGTTTTCATCGACACAAACATGCTTTAAAACCAAACCTGACCTCCTTCGGAACACGGTCGGAACGGGAATTCCAGCGTTTCTCTCTACAGAAACGAACTTTTAATGGAACCTCCTTAAAGATTTCCTCTGACCCAGCAGCGAAGCAAGAGTAGAGAGAAAGTTGTGACATCTCAATAGAAAAGTGAGTATGTTCTTAAAGCCACAATGTTTGTTTTTGCTGCTTGGTGCTGTCCTGGCTCCATGTCCCAGCCTTTAGGGACAAACCTGAAGACCAGCAGGACACGGCGAAGACACCAGACTGTGCCTGAAGGGCAAAATCAGAGCGTGGTTATTCTGCTCCTGCTCTAAAACATTCCCTTCCGTGCATCTTCCTAGAGAGCATCTGAAATCACTGAATTTTCTACTTTTAGAAGCAACAAGAGATGGAAAAATATCGGCTGCTGCCAAGTGAGGAATGTTTGAAGATGACACAGTTGATGGCACTGGATACGGAAACTTCAGTTTGTAGTTACAGGACTTGTTTGCTGCAAACAGTGAAAAAAATCTGCTCTTTTCTCAGGAATTAAAAGAAAATGGATTAAAAAAATCAGTGACGGCTGAAGCGTGGACGCCTTACGATTTCAATAAAATTAAGGACCTGAAAGTCCATTGTTTTCTCCAAAGGTGCCTGGATTTTCAGGGAGACAGGTACCTGCTTTCTGATTTCCTGGGAGCAAATATGATCACACTGCCTATTAGGCCTGGATGTGCTGGGATTATCCTCCTGCTGCTGTGACAATCAGCGTTATTATTTCAGGGAGTAACTGTAAACCGTAGATTTTTACGGCTCGGCTTTGCTTGGAGTAAGTATTACCCTATCCTTAGAAACTGGATTGTTCAGCCTGTGAGATGTGCAATCCCTGGCATGCTGCACAAGTGCATTTCCCTAATTCTTCCCTACCAAAGGGAAGAAACAACATTAATGGGAAGGTTTTTAATAGGAATGTGTTTGTGTTTTAACTGTGCATCGTGGCATTTGGATTATTTGGCTGCTGGAAATAACCGGTCTTTTTGATGATGTGAAAAACTTGGGTTACTTAATATTACATTAAATTGGTTTCATGGCAAGATCTGTCTGATTTTTACTACATCAGTGAGCCTTTTAAAAGATGCTGTTTTTAAATAGTGGGTAAGATGCTGTTGTGATTAATATTTGGTGCACTGAAACCTTTTAATAGAGTTTGCTAGGGAGTTTTGAAGAAAAATTTCTGTTATTCACACAGCAAATTTGTTATTCTAAATCCTTAAAAAATATCCTCAACAGCTCTGTGTGAGAGTAGGTATCCCATGGGGGATTTCAAATGGGTCCTGGGTGGAAGGGGAGTGTTTGGAGGAGTTGAGTTCTGCTCTCTGTGTGGTTCTTGTCTGTTGTTCCTGCCCAGGCATTGCCATGGGATGTGCTCGGGGACCCAGGGATGTGCTGGGCTGAGTTTGCATCACAACAGTGCCCTAAGTTTGTCTGTCCGTGGGGAATTCTGGAAGGAATTCCCTTTATTTTTCACAAATCATGTGCAGTCTCAAAGCTTTTGCTATTTTCTTTAATCGTGACATTCCAAAACCAAATCTTCACTGGGTGCCCCTATTAAAATTCAGAGAACAATAGAAAACATTTATTGTGCTGCCTCTAAGTGAAATATTAAAATGACCATTACATTTCTACGTGATACATTAAAATAACCATATTTCTCTTCTGGGTACCTACATAATTTCATAAATTCAGGTTTTAAACATGATCAACATGTGGGTGCTTGCAGGGCATTTATAAAGAGAAATATTTGTACAAATATTTCAGCATCTGTGGACACTGAGGTGATTTTGAAGCAGCTCCTACAATGTTGGAAGCACTGTTTATCTCTGAAATATCTTGTCAGTACATTTTGGGTTCCTAAATGAGATACACACTGCTGCACATTTCTTTTGGCCTACATGATAAAATATTTTTTTCTTTCTGGTAAACCCTTTGATTTTAAAAGTTCATCTTAGTGCTGATTTTTTGGAAAATATCCCAGCTTGGCAAGTTAGAAATGAAATTGGAATCGCAAGATTTAAATGGTTGGAACCTGAACATTGGTTGGATTGCATGCAAATGGAATTTGTGGTGTAATTTGACATGGTTTATTGTATTTATATATTTTCTTTACCAACTGGAGTTTTCTGGGTACTTTAATCTGATTATTCATTGCCACCATTCATCTATGATCCTTAATTATTGGTTAGGTTTAATAACTTCATAAATGAACAATTTGTGTTAAATTCTTAATGAATCATTAGTGTGTATTTCATGTTGGATTGTACAGTTCCTTAAAGTGGCATATTTCAGTGTGGAGGTGAGGGTTGGTGGTTGAGGTTTAACTTGATTTTTGTTATTAATCCACAGATAATATTTCACATTAGAGCATCATGTTTGATACTGTGATGGGCCTATATCTGATCTGACTTGTGGGGATTAACAGGACATAAAGCAAGGTTTACTCTGCCCTTTCAATTAGTGTCAAAGTAGTTTGAGTCCAAATTGGCCTGGAATGGGCTTGGTTTGTGCCTTTTATGTTGAAATATTAAACAATTTTTTAAATGAACACTTACTCTGAACCCCTGGGGTTATTGGACAAGGAGGGGATGAGCAGTTCTCTGTGTGACTGTGCTTCCTAAATATGGCTGTCAAATAATAATATAAATGTTAAAATGCAGTTTATTGAGGTTTTGGGTCTTCCTTTGCATTTCTATAGCTGTGGGAGATTACCTTGATATTCTGCATGTGGTGAAGCTCCATGTGCTGCCATTGCTGAGGTGTCCTCAGCGTTTATAACAATATTTTTAACAAGCTTTTAAAAAAAATTATATATATTTATATATATTTAAAGGCTTTTTCAATTTACTATTTGCTGTTTACCATTACTTCAGAATAATTGCTTATTTTGTAGTCCTCTACACTCCAAGGTGTTTTCTCTTGGCATAGTGGGATTGACTTGCGTGGAATTCCACTCCTTTGTTCCATATAGGCCACAGACTTTATCCATGCCACAGAAATTTTGAGCAAAATCAGTATTCTTTTGTCCGCTGTAACTCTTAAAATAGCATTTAATTGAGTTGACTAACTTTTGTAGGCCTTGTGGAGGAATAAATAGCTTTGGGAGGTGATTTAGGTAGTTGTTACATTGTTCCTGTGAATCGTTTTTCTTATTGACCAAAAAAATTTCAGAAAATAGAAGAAAAAATGACAAGAATACAAAAATACTAATTTGTAGTATTTTTAAATTCTATTGTCTACTATGTTCTCATTTATTTAGAGATGAGAACTAACCCACAGGTGTTTAGGGCCTGACTGGTCTGATAATTTTCCTGTAGAAATTGTTGTAGAAATAATAGAAGCTTGTGTTGAAAATTATGGACATCCATATTTTTCCTATTTTTTTAATAATTAAGTTGTGCCCAGTGTACATCTGTTCCTCTAAGTCACTATAGCAGTTTTTCCTTATTTATTGGATGCTATGGAATTGAAAATGTTTTAAGGGATAAATTATAGGTCGTGCAAATAATTCCCGCTGTTGTCTCTCCTTTACCTTTGTTTAATCATCTATTTTTGGTAAGTTTGCCACAACCGAGCAGAGTCTTGGTGTCGTATTTTCTTGTGTTTGCTGCTGACCTCTTCAGCCTGTGTCAAATTCTGGTTTGTAACTAATCAGATCCCAAGAAAAGTGTCTCCCTCATATGGACACAACACTTACTGAATGCCAAAGGACACTGGAAGGTCTGAAGAAAGGTTTTGTTTGAGCTCATTAAACTGCAATGAAAAGATCTTCCATAGAAATTAATATTAAAAGAATAAGAGAAGCAGCATGAAAAAACATTGTTTTTTCTCTGCTAAATTATATCAAAGTGGAATATTTCTTTGATGATCTTCTTAGATTAAACACTTCAGAGTTGCTGTTTTTTTCCTGATGCATAACAAGGCTTTAGTCCTCGTTCTCCAACTTCAAACTTCGGATTTCAGCACTGAGTGGTTTCCCTTGTATTGGTTTTTCCATGCAAACCTTCGTCCCTTTTACACCTCAGCACAGCACCAAGTGTGCAGTGTAAGAGTAGATGCATCACAAAAGTGCTTTGCTCCATAAAAGGCTTCTGTGTGGATTTTGTTTTGGAAGCCCCACAGCAGTTTTTTCCACTCCTACAGATAGGAATAGGAATCAGGTCTAGTTTGTTTGCTCATCTAATGCACAGCAAGTAAAAATGAAGAACTTTCTGGGGTTCTTCTACACAGACAGTACAGCGTTAAGGTGATTCAAATTTTCAGTTTCCACAGACAGAGGTAATATAAATTCCATCCCAGATTAAAGCACCTGCAGGGTCTAAGGAGAAGACAGGCTGAGAGAAAACGTGTGGGTTCAGGAGAAGCATGTTCAGAACAATCTCAATTTGTTTTGTACTGTATTGATGGAAATGGTTGGAGTTGAACATGGGAGGATGGAAAGTTTTGCACTGAATTGTAGGTGGTATCCACTGATAAAATAATTTCCAGGGAATTTGTATCCTCCTCAAAGGCTCAAAGGTTTTTCCATTTCTAAGACCAGCCTGGTGTTTGCCCATGAATTTCCATTATAATCTGTTCCCAGTTGAAGAGAGCTGCAGTGCTCTGTCCTTAGCAGTGAATTGTTTGCTCATCGTCCATCTTCTTTCTAATCTCAGTAGGTGGGAAGGCAGGAAGGATTTCAAAGGGAGAGAGGATCTCTTCTTTATTAGTAACTGTTTAAGGCTAATTGCTTTCATTGACACAATGGAATCATGGAATGAAGGAATGGTTTGGGTTGGAAGTGACCTTAAAGCTCTTCTCATTCCACTCCCTGCAGGACAGGGCAGGGACACCTTCCACTATCCCAGGCTGCTCCAAACCCCAATCCAAACTGTCCCTGAGCACTTCCAGGGATCCAAGGGCAGGGACACCTTCCTCTATCCCAGGGTGCTCCAAACCCCAATCCAAACTGTCCCTGAACCCTTCCAGGGATCCAGGGGGAGCCACAGCTTCTCTGCCCAGCCTGTGCCAGGGCCTCAGCACCCTCACAGGGAACAATTTCTTTCCTGTATATACTCTAAATCGACCCTCTTTTGGTTTAAAGCCATTTCTCCTTTTCCTAGTGGCTTTATTATCTACCTTTTTTATGGCTTTTATTTATATCTATGGCTTTATGTTCATATTTAATAAGTCTTTCCATTAGCTGTGCACAGTTGTGATGCATTTTAAGGGCTCGAGATGTTTTGTTCTGCTGCCATTACACGTCCAGCTCTACTTTTCTGATTTTGTGTTTCCAGTGTAAAAACTTCATATAAATGAGTTTATGTAATGTATGATGTATTTCCTTTTTTTTCCAAAGCTATGATTAAACTGGTAAACTCATAGTGCTGGTGTAATTTTGTATTTAAGATACATTCTGCTATTGCAATAACCTCCATTGTCCCAGTATAATACTTTTCCTTTCATATGGATTCTCGCTGTAGAACATAATTCCTTCTCTTAGGTAGAAATTCATCTGAAAAGGAACTGTTAAAAAGCCAATATATTTGTAGTGAATGAAGCAGTTTTAGCAGAGAGAACAACGTGGTTTCTGCAACACTGTCTCACTGTCTCCTCTCAAAAATGGCTCTGATGCAGGAGACTATTGTGGCATTTATTTTTATAGTTGGAAAACATTATTCTTGTAATTTAATTCAGCTGCTGACATAATGAGTGCTCGGCTGTAATGAATATTTGATGTGTTTATGCTAATGTAAAGGCCCAACTATTGCCAGTTCTCTTCAAGCTTTCTAACTTTGGAGACAACAATTTTAAGAGGGATGCATTTTGCCCAACGTGTCTTGATGAGAAGGGAGAATATTTTTATGGACACTCAATTAACAACTTGTAAAATTTATTTCCTTGTGGTCTTGGCTGTTACTCAGTAAGTTTTTAGTCTCTCATTAGAGAATTGGGCCAGGATCAGGATCTGCAGTGTAGGTGTGTGGGAATCATTACTCTTTTCCCTCAGAGTCAGCAGCCAGAGCTGGGCACTTCTCGGCAGATTTGGTTCTTATTTAATTCCAAGCTGTTGGAGCCTCAGGTGGAATAGTTCCCAGTAAAACACAGTATCTTCTAAATAATTTGATCCTAAAAGTGCTGAATTCTGAGTGGCGCACACTCCAAGATTTTGGGGCTGCGTTTCATGAAAGGTGAGCAGCCTGGGGTAGTGGAAGGTGTTCCTGCACATGGCATGGGGTGCAATGGGATGAGCTTTATGGTCCCTTCCCATCCAAGCTTTTCCATGCGTGTCTGGAGGCTCCCAGCATGGAAAGGACATAGACATTTTTGTGAGGGTCAGGAGGAGGGGACAAAGATGCTCCAAGGGCTGGAGCTCCTCTGCTCTGGAGCCAGTCTGAGAGAACTGGGAGTGTTCACCTGGAGAAGGATCCAGGGAGACCTGAGAGCCCTTCCAGTGCCTAAAGGGCTCCAGGAGAGCTGGAGGTGGACTGGGGACAAGGGCTGGAGGGACAGGACACAGGGAATGGCTTCCCAGTGCCAGAGGGCAGGGACAGATGGGATATTGGGAAGGAATTGTTCCCTGTGAGGGTGGGGAGGGCCTGGCACAGGTGCCCAGAGGAGCTGTGGCTGTCCCTGGATCCCTGGAATGTCCAAGGCCAGGCTGGACAGGGCTTGGAGCAACCTGGGACAGTGGAAGGTGTCCCTGCCATGGCAGAGGTTGGACCTTTAAGGTCCCTCCTGACCCAGCCTGTTTTAGGATTCTTTCAAATCCTGCACCCACCTGAGAGAATGAGCAGCATCTCTGGATTTTATGACCTCGTGGCACCACGAAGTTCACAATACTCTGATCACTCTTCGTGAACTTTCAGGGTGTTTGCTTGCTCTGATTTTTCTTTTAGAAAAGGAAATGTTTCTTGTTCTCTGTTGTCCTTTTTAACATGAAACTTGCCTGTCCCTTGCATGACGAGTGTCCTCACAATTGTCATTATCACAGACACTCTCAGTGCTCCCGACTGCAGACATCACCTTTGAGCTGTCTGTGAGATGAGGATAATTTTGCCTGTGGTATTTCCTCTCAGCTGTTCCATCCTCTGGGATCAGGCACAATCCTGCTGGCAGGAATTATGCCTGATATTCCTGGAAAACATTCCCGACCGTGTGCCCCTGAGTGGCCAGGCTTGGGTTTGCTTGGTGGCTTCCTTTATAAGGAGCTCATTGCAACAAATCTTTTGGGTATTCAGCAGCCAAAGGTAGTTTGAAAATGAAAAAAAAAAAAAATTAACATAATCAGATAGTGAGAAAAATGCAATAAAATGACAGAAACAGGAGGAAGAAAACCAAATAAAGAAAGGGGGGATGAGGAAAATGTATTTAGGTGAAGTTTTGCCAAGAGGTGGCTCCAGACAAGTTTTCATGGTCACTTTTCTTTTGCTTTTAGGGAGAGAAATCTGTTGGTTACACAAAGTTCTTTTACTCTGCAGCATCAATTTCCCTTGCCCTCCGGGCTTTGTAGTAAGTGATCAACCTCTCATGCTGGCAGGGAAAGAGAGTTTTGTCTTTGTCCTGTGTTCCTGGGGTATGAGGGAATAGAGCCAATTAAATTAATTTAATTTTGGACAGCATATTAAGAGTCAGTAATCCTATTGTATTACTGCTGCATATCAGTTAAAGTTATTTGCAGCCTTAAATTGCTTGGATTTTTTAGTGTATTTGGATTTTTCTTTATGTTTCAGACAATTTTTTTTTCTTGTTGCTTTGGGGTAACTGCAAGGTCCTTATATGATTTTTAAAAAAAATTATTCTTAGTTTGTTGGTATGTTTTATTAAAATTAATTTTTCACATAGAAGATTTTATTTAAAGATGAGAGGGCTGTATATGTATCTATACAAATGTATAAATATATATATGTATATGTGGTGAAAGACTTTATGCTCATGTCCTGCTTTGAGGTAATTCAAACATTTACATTTTTTCATTATAATGAGATATCAAGCTTGTTTAAAGTTTGTTTTGTTTTTCTGGTAAATTTTCTGGTAAATTTTCTGCTTCAGTTTGAGTTTCTGAGACCAAAAACTCTGTTAATCTTTTCTCACAAATCATTCTAATTTCATTTGTAATAATTAAAAACGAGACAAGGAAATGTGGAAAATCCTTGTTGCCCATCCTGTAGTAAAGCAATTCCTTAAAATCCTGTGGTGGGAGCTGGAGTTTCTTACGTTGCCTCAAATTCACTGTTTTTTCTTTCCAAGTCACTTCTATATATAAAAAGTTTATAGATTTGGGTAGTGAATGAAGTTACTGGATTTAAAAAGTGCCTTTGGGTTGAAGCTGGCTTTGTTTAATGCTGCCATGAGAGACCCTCTGACCCTTCACTGTCCTTCCTGAGGGACCTGTGAAAAGAGAATTTGTCATTTGCATGTCTCAGGATGAGAGCAGGAGCCTTCTGTGGCCCAAAAGTCAAAACAGCAGATGGAAAACTTGGAGTTCACTTCCTGTGATCCTAAAACCACTCATGGAGTGAAAGGCAGGACCTCCCCTGGTCTGACACACTTTATTTGTTCTGGTGCCATGAAGGGAACCTGCACAGTTCCTTTATTTGGGATTTCTGCTGAAGTGCCTGAGTTTCCTCCTGCGGCTTTCTGTCCAGATGGGCTGTTCTGTGTTCCTGGATTGGACACTCACATCTCAAAGTTCTTGCCCTTGAGGATCCTCCAGAGATGGCAGCAGCGTGGAAAGTTCTCCCTGTCACTGGGGAGCCGTGAGGCTTTGCTGTGAGGTGGCTCAGATATTGGGAAGGAATTGTTCCCTCTGAGGGTGGTGACGCCTGAAAGAGAGGCCAAAACAAATTAGGAGTTTAAAATGTGGACAAATTTATTTGAGGCCTTCAAGGTACATTCGGGCAAGCGAAAGTCTCCCCTTGGGACTACACCCTAAATGGACCCTGGGTCACAAGCCCCTCATCTTTTATAATTTCTGTCCCATTAGCAGATTGGCCCCTGATTCTCTAATCGCACCCTCAGGTGACGATGTTAACCACCCCAGGCCTGCGCCCCCCATCTCACAGTTGTTTCCATATTTTCAGGCCCTCAGACAATGAATATGTCCTTGAATCTGTGTTCAGAGAGCCTTGTTAGGCTAAAGGTGATGGGAACAGAGGATTTTAGCAATTTGTAAGAAGCACAGAACTGCAGCAAGTTACAGATGCATGAAGAGAAAAAAACCTAGAAATACCTGAAGGCATCAGTGGGAGGCCCTGGGATGGAGTTCCCAAAGAAGCTGTGGCTGCCCCTGCATCCCTGGAAGTGTCCAAAGCCAGGCTAGACAGGGCTTGGAGCAACCTGGGACAGTGGAAGGTGTCCCTGTCTGTGACAGGGGGTTGGAATGGGATGGTCTTTAATGTCCCTTCCACCCCAAACCATTCTATGACTCCATGATGCTCCACCCCAAAGACAGAGCCCACAGACATTGCAGAAGAGGAAACTGAGACACTCAGTTGAGTTAATGAAGTTGTTCCCACCTTCTCCTGCACCAAAAAAACCCCACTTGCTGTATTAAAAAAAATTCCAGATCCTGTCATCAATGAGCAAATAAATGACACAAAAAGGGTTTTTTCCTCATTCCCCTGAGTGCTTGGAAAAGGACCACAAACTTCTTGGCCAAGGTGCAGAGCTAAAGATACACCTGAAAATGCTGCTTTGTATGGATCACCTGCAGATTCCATAGGACAGGCTGTGGTTCCTCGTTTGGGAATCACAGTTTGGGGGCAGTTAGAGCAATATCCTTTTCCAGTAACTCAGTGTAATGTGCAATGACTTTAATATTGATGAAAAGGCTCCCTTAGATTATCCTTTAAATAGTTTTATTCATAACCTATGAATACTGCTTAGTAGTTTCAGATAAAATTGGCTTTATATAAAATTGAAGAGCCTGGAGAAAATGTTCTGTATTGTTAACTCTGTTTTGGCCGAGTCGAAACTTGGACCTCAGAAGAATTACACAAAACTTGGATTTTTTAAAATTCGTTTTTGAACCTTAAGTGAAATTAAACCCTTCTTCTCCCCTTCCAACCTGGGAAGTGTCACCTGCTTTATCTGAAGATTTTTTTGATCAAGCAGTTGCAGATTCCAAAGTCCCTTTAACTGGACATCTTAAGTGGTCATAAAGATGATTACAGATATTTTGTGTAGTTCAAACATTGTTAAACCAAGCTGTAATTTTGCCATTGGTGACAGTAGCTATTCCAAAAAGACATTCCTGAAGCAGTTGGAACCTGGCGAGTTCCATGCCTTAGGTAGCAGGAACAGCCTTCCAGGCCTTTCCAGATTTAATTTCTCCAGTGTGACAAAATATTTGAAGCACATATGTCGAAAGTGGCATTTACAGCTTGTATTTTGGGCTTTGATTTTAGTGGAAGGTGTGTGAGACTGCTCCTTTGGAAAATCAGGCTCCCCTAATTACGTGGGTAACGTATTTTAAAATGTTAGATTCTGCCTATTAATCATTTCTCTCCCATTATTAGAGGTGACATTTCCATTTAATTTCCCAGTGGGATTCCGTTTAATGTTTTCAAAACAACATCAGGTGAAATCATATTTGTTTTGGTTGTTTGCCTTTACAAAGAAAATTTTATGAGAGGAATTGCAAAGTTTTTAAAATGGAAGAAAGAAGAGTTTTTAGAGAGGAGATATTTGTAAAACTTCCACTTGTTATTTTCTTTCAAATTCAATACCTTGAATACATGTCAGACTTGTGAGGCAGCTGTGACATGTCTAAATAGTCTCAGAAACAAAAGATTTGGGAGTCTGCTGAATTTTCTTATTTTGACCGTGTTCTCATTCAGTGAACTGTGCATATTTAGTGCTGTGAATGGAGCTGGTGCTTTGCTTTTAATTTACACGTGAAGAATTTAGTCCATTCTTGGAGTATTCACAGCATCTTACTAGGAGACATTTTTTTTATTATTCATTTTTTAAATGAATTTTTGTTACATTACTGCTCTGATGGGACATTCATGGGCTGTTCTGGATATGTCTGTTCTATAAAAGTGATTTTTGACCCTGAGTGCACGTGGCACAGCCTGGGTGCATCACACAGGTCAAGGTGAGGGAGACAAGACTCTGTGTCCTCCAAATACCCTATTTTTTGGATATGACAAGGGCAAATTGTGGCTTGAAGTTTTATCAGCTATCACTAGGAAGATTCTGTGAGGTATCTGAGTCTCTGCCTTGTTTTGTGGTTGGGGTATCAAGGATAAAGTGAAACTGAAATGGTACAAAAATTGTAAATGAAGAAAAATGCTTCTGCGTTTGGGGGAGTGTGAAAAGGGAGGGAAGAAGCAGAGGGGGAACAACGTGTGAGGAGATTAAGAGAGACATAAAATCTTAGTATTCTGCTTATTAATAGGATTTATTGCTGCTCTTTGTAATAACCCCGATTGAAAGTGTTTCTTTTACGTTGCGTGGTTGGTATTTTCCAGGAAATTAGAAGAAAACATTAAATGTGTTGCTTCTACCCCACATCTCCTTTCCCTTCCCCTGCTCTTTTTTACTTGGGAGGTTTTAAACATTTATGGGGGAAAACCATTTTTAAAAGGGCATGTAGCACCAAGGTAATAATCACAGAGCTGTGCTGCTTTATGGGGCAATAATCAGTTGCCTTGTTTGAAAAAGCTACTTGGCCTTCATTCTCCAAGGCTTTTCCTTAGGGAACGGGGCTGGATTATTGCCTTGTAAAACAGTGCTGCATCCCTCTTGTTGATTAATTATAAATCTCTGCTTGTGGAGTACTTTCTGTCTTGTGGCATTCCTGTTCTTTTCTTTCATGGCTTTGTCCTGCTTTCCAAGAATTCACAAATAAAAGCTGAGTTTTTCTCCATTTGTGGCACTCGAACGTTAATCTCCGTTCTGGGAGTTCCTGTATGAGCACATTACACATTTATTTTCTCCAAATAAAGGGAAAGCACAATTTAATCAACTCTAGATCACATATTCACTTCTTTCCTGCAGCCACAGGGATGTGTAAACCTGCAATAAGTAAATGTTAGCAAGGAACTCGAGTAGTACCACTCATATGAATTTCCAAAATCTCCTTGGGTGGAAATGTGAGCTGATCCTCATGATGGCACCATCGAAATACTGTCATTGGTAGCACTAAGATTGCCATTGTTAGCACCCCTAAGTGTTGTTGATTGATCTTTTTTGGCTGTTTCATAAAATTTTTAAGTCTTTTTCCACTTCCTGAGGCTTTCTAAGAATGGGAAGGAGCAGTCCAGAAATACCTGAAATAACGAGAATCCAGACACAGCCATGATCAGGTGGCTGCTGGCAGGACGTTTTCCAAACTCCAGGTGATCTGGCAGAACAGTCAGGTTGGAAGTATTGCCAAACAGGGTTCCAGTTTGATAGACCCCGTCCAAATTGGGAAATTATGGGATTTGTTACATCGCCTGTCATTTGTGTGCGGAACAGGAGCGTGAATAATGTTCTGATGTGTTTTGGGAGGGGTGTTTGCTCTGTGTACAATGAGGGAATGAGTATTTTTGCATGCCACACTTATGATTTGTGCTTGGCAAAGTGGCCATTGCCGTTCCTGATTTATCTATGTCTCAGCCTCCATAGAGTGGTCACTATACTTGAAAATAATTTGGAAGCTGAAGGTGTTGAGTGTGACCAGCAGCTTCCTCAGCCGTGTTTGATACGGAGGATTTATCACACCTCCAGCTCTACATCAGCAATGATTATCAATTGTTTTCTTGATGAACAGCAAAACCATGACAGGGAAAAGCGTGGTTGCATTAAAGAAAAGATTCTTCATAGTCAGAGTGTGAATCACCATCCTTGGAGAATTTGAAAACTCGACTGGAGGTGACCCTGAGCAGTCGGATTGAACCTTGGATTTGTTCTGCTGTGAGCAGGGGCTTGGACTCCACACCTCAGTGGTCCTTCCACCCTGCATCCTTCAGGGACTGAAATTAAGAGGTGCTGCTGTGGATTCCAGTGAGCTTCTTCCATGTCAGACAGCTTCTGTGGGTTCTCACTGCTGTGGGAGCCATTTCTCTTCTCCTGGGAGCCATCTTCTCCTGCTTTAGGACAAAGAATTGATTGGAAGTCTGTGAAACAGTTACAACTAACCATGAATGCCCTTTTTTATTTTGGGGGGGAATTTTTTGCTTTGATTAAACTGTTACAAGTATGGGTTTTATTGATTGCTTGCTTTTTTAAGTTCATGAGCTGTGCAGCCACACAGAGAAACTTCTGGATAAGTTGGAGCCTTCATCTTTGGGGTCTGAGTTTGTGGGACAAGCACAAGCATCCCCCCTGGGGTTTAGGGACACCACCAGGTATTGGAGTGGCTTTGTGGAGTCACAGCTTTCAATCCACACCTCCCCAGTAAGGTGAGAATAGAGTGAGGAATATTTACAAGCTTTTCAAACACTTGACAGAAAGGAGCTCAGCCTGTGCTTGGTTGGCTCATCCCAGGATCACACCTGGAATACATTTCTGTATCTACAAGAGGCTGCACTGTTGTAAGTAATTAAATAATTTTCTAGTCTGGGGTCACTCTGACCGCTGTTAAACTCCTTCAGCTGCCAGAACACTGTGGGAACACTCAGAACATCTTTTGGGGAGGTTCCTGGCCTGTACTGACACTTCTGGAGCAGATAAATACACAGCCAGTCTGCAGGACAAGGCTCTTGGATCACAGAATCATGGAATGGCCTGAGCTGGAAGAGACTTTAAAGATCACCTCCTTCCAACCCCCCTGCCATGGGCAGGGACACTTTCCACTAGACCAGCTTGGATCTAATGTTTAAATTTCCTTAAATTAGAATTTTTTTCTCTTTTCTTTCCTCCTCAGCTTCATGATTTCTTGGTGGTTTGTCTCTGCTTCTGTTCTGACAGCTCGGTGACCTCACGCACTAAGATCTCACTATTTTTTTGACGCTCCATATGCAAGAACCTCTTGTGCTTGCCTGAATCACAAGGAGGTTATTAACTTTTCGTGGGGTCATGCCTCTTTCTCACCCAATAAGGCAGAGCACAGGTTTCACAGTGACATTCTGTGCCCTGCTTTCTGTGCTTTTTATAAATACAGGCAGTAGCAAATGTGTGTTATAGACACAGAAGTGAGAGATTGCCGTGCTCTGCTATTGATTTTTGTTTGAGACCAGACATTGATGATTCACCAGCTGATGGTGACAGTGAATTTTGGGTGCCTGATCCTCCTCAGTGTTGTTTTTGAGGGAATTCATGGTGCTTCTAGAAATTTGTGATGTTTGGATGCTTAGCAGAGTCTGTCATTCTCTGTGTGAAATGGTAACAGGTGGGATTGCCCAAAAAATTCAAAATTTTCAGTTCTTTGATTTAAGTGATTGGTGCTGATGACTCATTTTTACAAAGCTCTTCAGTTCTTGAATATTAGGGAATCACAGAATGGTTCAGGTTGGAAAAGACCTTTAAGATCATCAGCTCTTAACTCAGCACTGCCAAGCCACCACTGGACCATGGTGAACCATAGAATAAATGTAAATATTTCTCGGTTTACCCACGTAAATCAGTTTTACACTAATAATACCAAAAGGGTTTTTATGAACAGTGCTTACTCATGAACAGTGTTATATTATTTACAGTTATTTACAATTATTTACAATTATTTAACATTTTGTAATGTGCATTTTTATTTTTACTGTGTCTAAATTTGGGATAGAATGGATAAACATATTCAATTATAAAAGATTATTTACTCACAAGTAGAATTAGGAAGAAGTGCTCAGGTAGGAGGATGAATTTTGGGAAGCAGCAGGAGGAAGTTACTCAGTACTTAAAGGGTTGAATTGCTGGTTTTGGTTGCAGCAAATCTCTGCAAATGTTTCTAATGAAGAGCCAATTTAAATTTAGAAAAAAGGAGTCCTCATGTGCCATCACCTGCTTTGGGACATGCAGGTTAATAAAATTTTTCCCTTTATGTATCCTCGAGAGAGGCATCCCTTAAAAATGAAACATATTTCTGCACCCCCACCCCCTAATTTCTTATTGTTTTGTGCAAATGAAGGCAGAGCAGGAGGGGGTTTTAACTCCACTTAGTGCAATAATTGGTAGGATATATGATGCAAATAAATTGGCTCAAATTTTCCCTTAATGTACCTCAGCTTCAATTCTCCTGCTGCCCTTCTGAACTGTAGTTATTGTGCTGGCACTGGAGGTACCTTTGAAGAGGCAGAGCTGCCTGTGGCAGTCGAGGCAAAATCAGAAGAAAATTTAAATGATTAATTAATGTAATCTAGTGTCTGTTTTACCAAAGGCTTTTGGGGACTTATTTAGCTCGATTAATGAGAGAAATTCCAGCGGCAGGTTTGGAGATTGGGTTTTTGAAGAGTGGAAATGACATAGCTGCTGGAGGGGGAGTGATCAGGCACCTCTTTATATTAAACCACCCACTGAATTAGGACTGAGGAGAAATATTCTCTAAAAGCTTTTATTTTTCAGTTAATTATTGTTTAGTGTTTGTGAAAATCAACCTGGTACAGAATTTCTTTAATGCTTTAAAGGATGTAAATCTCAGCTATAGTTATGAGCTGTAAAAGTCCATATTCCTAAAAGGGGCTGGGCAAACTCATGGGAGGGAATACAGAATTCAGGTGGAGAAAATTCTAGGAAGTTGCTCTTCTCTTGGAGGGAGAGCCAGGATCTGAACTGACTTTTCATTCAACCTGGTCTGTTCTGTGTTTTAGGTTTCAGCAATACCTGCAATCAAACTAGGAAGGTAAAAGAAGTAAAAATGTTGGGATATTTAAAATTTATAAATATTTTTAACCCTTTAAATCTGTTATACTACTTAAATTTGAAAACAAACACTGATGGACTAAACCACTGTTATTTCATACTGTTACAGACAGGTTAGGGGAGATTCTGGAAGTTTTCTAGTTCGCTTCCTTGCTCTGAGCAAGGCTACCTTCAAAGTCTGGGCCTTGCTCATTGAATTCTGAAAATCTCCAAGGTTTTAATCCCATTTTTAGGCACCTTGTTCTTGTGCTTAACTACTTCCATTGTGAAGAGTATTTTCCATTTGTGGAGCTGGAGTTTTTCCTGCTGCATATACTTTTGTTTCAAAAACATACAACTAAATATTTTAATGCTTCTGAAGAATTTGCAGGGTTGGGTTTTTTTTTGTAATTTTTTTAAAAATGAAAACTAAAAAGTGAAGGTTTTCACTGTGTTGGGTAATCAGAGGAGTGTAGGCTGGAGGAGCTGTCTGGAGGTCTGTGGAGGTGAAGTTGCTCACCCATCTAAATATAGATGGCTCTCTATCAAAAATATTTTATTTCTGGAAAGTAAAAGTAGGTTATTTTTTCTTTCCTGAGCTGTCTCTATTAAGATAGTTTTTAGTGGCCAGAATGACATAGTGGTCAATGACAAAATAATAATGAAAAAATATTTTTCAGTATAGGAAAAAATGGGTCTGCTTTCACCTGGCTCTTTGGACTGAGGCAAAGAATGTTCCTTTAAAAGATGTGCTAATTATTATTTCTCTTTCCAGAATAGAGACAATATTACCAAAGGTCTGGCTGACAGTCAGGAGGCCAATTTGACAGAGACAGAATAAAGAATTGGAGGCAGAATTAAAGAATCTAAATCATTCAGGTTGGAAAAAAGCTCCAAGACCATTGAGTCCAACCTGTGCCTGATCCCCACCTTGTCACCAGCTCTGAATGCCACATCAGTCATTCCTTGGACACCTCCAGGGATGGGGACTCCAAACCTTCCTGGGCAGCTCCTTCCAGTGCCTGACCACCCTTTCCATGAAAAATGCTTCTGAGGTAAAGTGAAAAAGGAGTAAGAAAGCTGGAAAATGGGATGAGGATGAATCCCCAGGCAATCTGAATGGAGGAGCTGGAGAAGGGAAGGAAGGAGGATTGCAGAACTCAAGTGAGGAATGAGATCGTGGAGCTTTCAGGGGAGCTGTGGCGCGGCTGGGAAAAGCAGGATGGAGACATGGGATTTTAAAGGGATGAATTTTAAAGGGATGAATTTTAAAGGGACGCGTTTTAAGCTCATGAGACACAGAGGAACCCCCCCAGAAAGTTGATCAGTGAACTGTCCCCTCACCACCACTGACTCCACCCCTTGGTGGGGTTCCCAGGACCTCCAGTGTCCCCAGCAGGACCCTCAGATTCCTCCCCAACAATCCATATAACTGAGAGCAACAAGGTTTGATTTTACATCTTTCATGAGTGCCTTCCCCAAATCAGGATGTGTGATGTGCCCACATTTTTAATAGCAAGAGCTTTCGCTAAATATGAAAAGTATCTTTTTTTAAAGCTTGCATAAAATCCTGCATTTGAATACAAAGCAGCTGCTTCCAGGAGCCATAAACCAGCCCCAATGCACCAAGGAGGTTCATTATTCAGCCCAGGAACACTCGTGCTCCTCATGCTCACAAATTCAAGCACAAATGGCATCCCTCTGGCTTTTGGTTTCGTGAAGGCTCTGCTAACTACAGATCTATTTCTTCATTAACTCCATACACATCTGGATTTATCCTGGTGGCCAAGCCAGCCCACCTTGTTCCTTGCATTGTAAATACACACAAACCCTTGATTTTGATTATGATTATGAAATAGAAGAAGGTTAAAATTCCTTTACACACAAAACCTTGATTTTGATTGTGATTATGAAATAGAAGAAGGTTAAAATGCCTTTAAGTAACTGCACCTTATCCAGAAGTGCGAAAAGGTTCTTTCTTCCCTTTTCTGTAGTTTCTGTTTAAAATGACTCTTGGTCTGTGTCAGATGTACCTGCCAGGACAGCAAAGGATGAGCTGTGCTGCCAAAAATTTTTCACTGCTTTGTATCTCTCAGTGATCATTCTGTTATTGGAGACTGCAAGAAAGATGGAGAGAGACTTTGCACAAGGGCCTGGAGTGACAGAACAAGGGGCAATGGCTTCAAATTGACAGAGGGCAGGGTTAGATGGGATATTGGGAAAGAATTCTTGGCTGTGAGGGTGAGGAGGCCCTGGCACAGGATGCCCAGAGCAGCTGTGGCTGCCCCTGGATCCCTGGAAGTGTCCAAGGCCAGGTTGGACAGGGCTTGGAGCCACCTGGGTGTCTTGGTTTGAAAGACAGGTGTCTGCTAGGGAAGGTGGGAGCCTCCCTTAGAATGGATAATGTGATCCCCTTCTCTCCAAATTATTATAACTTTGGAATCAAAGGGCTTTCAGGCAAAGATATGGGAAAAGGAATAACAGTTCTTTACTAATATTTAGAGCAAGGCAATAATACAGAAACAACAGTTTAAATAGACAAAGTCAGAATACAACTGCACCCTGTTGGGGTGGTGCTGCAGTGCAGTTCAATGGTGGCTGCAGTCCCGTGGGAGTGATGGATGTGCTCTTGTTGAAGTGGTAATCGTGAGGAAAGATCTCGTCGGTCTCTGGAGGTCCAGTGGTGGCTCTTGAGCTCTTCTCTGGGGATCCAGCAGAAAGGTAGTCCAGTATTTCGGAGTCTCTTATATGCAGGTAGGAATGTTCAGTCCTGCTTCTCTGGGTGGGGCATCTCACAATGGGCTGAAATTCTATGGGTCATTCCTGGAGCCCTTGATGGCCATGAGCAGAGATAGCCCTGATGGTGTTATCAGGGCTGGGTCACTCCTGGGGACATTGATGGCCGTGAGCTGAGATAGCCCTGATGGTGTTAGCAGGGCTGGGTCACTCCTGGGGACATTGGTGGCCATGAGCAGAGATAGCCCCGATGGTGTTATCAGGGCTGGGTCATGCTGAACACAAAGAACACTGCCCCACCTGTTTTAACAGCTTTTGGAGATGGGAATAGGACACATTCTTTTGGTTCCACCTTCCATGTAACCTAGGACACTGGGATAGTGGAAGGTGTGCCTGCCCATGGCAGGGATGGGAATGGGATGAGCTTTAAGGTCCCTTCCAACCCAAACCTTTCTATGTTTCTATATTACACATCCTTTAGTAGTTACCGAGCCTATAAGACATTGAGTTTTTGTGTTGGAATTTTTCTGAGTTAAAAGATTCTTGTTTCACGTAATTTTAGAGTTGTTTTGATCATTCTCTAATAAAGAGAAATTTAATATAATGTCCATAATTATTGATAATTTGGAACTGTAGTGTCCTAGCAACTGAAAACAATTTTAAGAAAAAGGTTGTATATGCAGAAACCTACTTCTCCCTACTTATGTATTCATTTCATGCTCTAATTGGGAGAACTGCAGCCATTTTTTTTTGCTCAGTATTTTTAAGTATTTTATAAGTTTTTAAGTGGGCGTGGTTGGGTGTCCTGTGCAAGGCCAGGGGTTGGACTTGATGATCCTGGTGGGTTCCTTCCAGCTCAGGAGATTCTGTGATTCTGCGATTCCCTTTGTGCCAGATTAAAAAAAAGCTTCAAAATGTCCTTTTATACCAATGTTTTATTCCTGATTCCTGCTCGCTGCCCAAATGGGTCTTGAGATTTGTTTGATTAATTTCATGACTTTATTAGGATTTTAGGTTTGGCTTAATCTACCTCGTGTTTTCGCTCTCTCTTACAGCACAATCCCTGCATAATGGATGCTTGTAAGCATTAATATTAAACCCAAATTAAATCTCCATTTAAAGGCAAACTGTATTTTAATTGAAGGAGTAGCAGCACGTAGGAAACATAACCTTTGCATTTGATACCTGTAGTTACTGCAAACTTTTGGGGATATTTAGAAGTTATTTTTTATAAACTTGAATGCTGGAAACATCTTGATCTCTCAGCTTTGTATCATTTCATGCCATGCTTGGGTTAAGGGATTTTTTTTTGCTCATTTTGCATATTTTTTAAAAAACAAAACCACATAACCCACTCATCAACCCAGAGAAGAATTTTTTTCAATTCATGGAAAGCACTTTGCCCTTATTTACATTTTCCACACTGATTCTGTCCCAGTAAAAACGCCACTTTCTAATGATGGTTTGGATGAGGGTGCCAATAACAGAGTCAGAACGGGGGCGAGCTCTCTGCGAATCTCTTCCTGCTGCAGATCTGGGCGGCTCAGAAATCCTTCTGCACTTTACAAGATGCTGTCTCGAACCACGAGAGACATTTCAAAGAACTCTCCCCTTCTCACAGGGGTATTTGCTTAATCATCTTTGCTGGAACAACTTCCTTTGGAATGCTAATGAAGCCTCAACTCCGGGAGGTTCTTTGTACAAAGTTGCTCTACATGAGATTTAACGCTGCTAAAAGCACACACAAGGAAATTTAACCTCGAAAACAGGGGCCAGCCCCGTTCTTGCTGCTCCCTGACACGCGGGACATGAAGAGGTGATTGACTCAAATAAATGTCGTGGGGGGCGAAGAGGACAGGCTCAGTTTTAACCTTGCTCTGCTGGATGTAAGCAAAGCCCTGGGATGATGCCCTTGTAGGTCCACATTAATTACTCAGTAATTAGCCAAGGAGAGGAATAAATAATTTTTGAGAGAAGATATTATAAGGGATGTTGTTTTCATTGAGAAAAAATAGGCTTTTCTGTCAGCTCTCCTCTTTGCCGACTCTCATGATTTATAGAAATTCTCCTTTTTAATGCATCACCTTGGGGTATCAGAATGTCATGGAATGGTTTGGGTTGGACAGGACCTTTAAACTCATCCTATTTCCACCCCTGCCATGGGCAGGGACACCTTCCACTGTCCCAGGTTGCTCCAAGCCCTGTCCAACCTGGCCTCGGATATTCCAGGGGTCCAGGGGCAGCCACAGCTTCTCTGGGAATTCTGTTCCAGCGCCTCCCCACCCTCACAGGGAAGGATTTCTTCTTCACATCTCATTTAAATCTCCCCTCTTTCAGTTTAAAGCATTAAATAAATAGTGGCCAAAAATAAGATTACCTGAAAATTCGAAGAGCATTTCCAAAAATTGGAAACATCAGGTTCTGGATTGGCTTTTCAAAGGCAGTAATGAGACAAAGCACATAAATATTGCTGGGAGCGTGAGATTGACTCAGTGACCCAGCTGGTCCTTTCCTAATAAAATAACAATTAAACAGTAACTGAGAATATAAAATAATTTCTAATGTGAATTGTGTTTATCTGAATATCTGATTTAAAAAAAAAAAAAAGATTTGACTCTTCAGCCTTTATGAATTGTACAACTGGGGGCTGAAGATAAAATTTTAACTCATTGAGGAAAATATGCTTCCATTCTTTGGGAGTCTTGAGATGTGCCATTATCCCATTTGATAGTTGCAGAAAAATACCTCGGCAAATAAAAGTATTTTTATTAAATTCCTGCTATCATATCTCCCTTTTTACATTTGGCAAGGATTAATATTACTCCATCGTTTAGTCATAAAAGAACAGGTCCTTGTAATGAACTGTGGCAGGGGAGAGGTGAAGGAGAGCTTTGATAGACAGATCTGATATAATGACACAGAAGATAACACACAATCCATGGCCCTCATATCTTTATCTTTTATATATGTTCAGCTGCGGGAAAAAAATAGAGGGAAAAAGGCTTTTTATTAAAAGAAAAAAGCACTAAGACAGTTTGATTGTGGAAAGCTGCCCCCTGCTGCTGTGGAGGAGGAGAGGATGTGTGTGACCCCTGCCCCTCTTTTCCCCTTCCTGGGGGAATGGGAGCATTCTCTCCCTGACCACTGGAGCCTAGCAGAGGAATGATTTTGCTGAGATGTCTTCGAGACTGTTAATTGATCCTGCTGAAAACTGGGAAGGCTTTGGAGAAGACAAAGGGCTGAAGATTTCTCCCTGGAAGTGTCCAAGGCCTGGTTGGGATGGGGCTTGGAGCAGCTTGGTCTATGGAAGGTGTGTCTGCCCATGGCAGGGGCTTGGAATGGAGATCTTTAGGGTCCCTTCCAACCCAAACCATTCCATGATTCTATGACATTAAATATCAAACCATTTTGGTCACATTTCTCTTATTCTTCATCTCCTCCTGCCCAAGGGGGGGAAAAAAAAACCTTCCAGCTTGTAGCTCTGTGTTAGAGCGGCACAAAGTGTCTGTGACTGTGCCACATGTCTGTCCCTGCTGGTCCCAGGACCTTGTGATCCAGCTGAGCAGCCTCAGGGACATTTGAGGGAAGGATGGCATCAACTGCTGGAAGGAGAGAGCAGTGAGGGCTCACACTGATGGAGAGGCAGTTCTGTTCCTCTGCTCCAGGGGCACTTGTCACACGGGTCAGGCTGTCCTCGTGGTGTCCAAGTTTGGTCTCAAACTCCATTTGCTTCTCCAGCAGCAAAACAAGTGTCAGATGACATTTGGAGAGGAGCTGTGATCAGTGAGAAAGTCGAGGGAACAAAGTTTGGTAATAAATAGGAAACCCATCCCTGGAAATGTTCCAGGCCAGGCTGGATGTGGCTTGGAGCAGCCTGGGACAGAGGAAAGTGTCTCTTGGGGTGGAAAGAGAAGATCTTTAAGGTCCCTTCCACCCAAACCATTCTGGAATTCTGTGACTCTCTAAAGTGTGAAACCAAGCCAGGCTTTCCACATTAATGTTCTCCTCCACACAGCAGTGACAAGGAACTGTCATTCGTGGCATTGTCTTTGCCCCCTCCTCCAGCATGAATTGTCAAAATTCATATTTTACCCTCATTCTCACTGTGAAAAAATTATCAAAAATCTGAAAGTGGAAGTCCAAATTCTCTCCACCTGACCAATCCAATATTGTACTTCCAAGGAAATACTTCCTGCTCAAATACTGTCCCCATTTGTTCTCTCTTAGCACAGCTTTTACATTTTAATTTGAAGTGTCACCCTGGAGCCAAAGAACTGCCTGGTTTTGAAGAGACCAAGTTTCTATTTGCTTGTGCCTTTAATCTCCCTAAAATTACCAAAAGAATGATTTTAACTCGGTACTCTTTGTTTCTTTTGTTTAAAGATGTGTTTAATTCTTCTTCAAAAACTTTTTTTCGATGAGATATTATCATTAAAATAACTGTGTTAAACTCAGCATCATGAATAATTCATAATACAATTTTGAAAAAAATGGCCATGCAAAACTCCAATAATTAGTTTTATGTGATAGGAAAAGCATTATTTTCATATTTAGACAGGAAGTGAGTATTTATTTAGATACATCATTCATGGTGCACTAAATTATGGCAGAAACTACTGTTTGTAATTTAAAAAAATGACAACTTAATTTGAAAACCAGGCCTAAGATGCAGACTCATACCTTGCAAGCTACCTGATAAAATTGATTACTTTGTGTATTTACGCATTTGCTGTTAAATGGGTGGTTTTCAGCTGTGATTGCACATTGGAAATTAGACTTGAGCCCACGGTGCTGCCTTTTATGATTTTTTTCATTTATTTGTGAGATTTGCAGTAGCAGTGTCTGTAATTTTCTGAGGACACAATGACAATTGTCATTAATTCCCTCCAGCCTTGGAGACAATGTTAAGGAAGTTGTGGGATGGTCAGCTGGAATAATGGCCCACCTTTCAATACATGAATTTTCTGGTTCTGGGACTGGAATCTGCCTAATTCCTGTTGTTCACTACTATCCTAGATCTTCCCTAAGAAGCCTGTCTGGCACTTTTGAGTCAAACTCTTTTTTTCTCTTTTTAACATTTTGAAAAACCTTCTCCCTTTCTCCGGGTAAGTCTCTGTGTGCTGAGTGCCCTGAACCCTGCATTTCACAGAATCCTGAATTTCTGTCAAATCAAAATCACTGGCATTTTTTTTTTCAATTTAATTGATCACCACATACAAAGCAAACAAGAAAAAACCAATTTTGATTTCTTGCAGTTGTGACTTCCAGGCTTCCGCAGGAAGAAAGGCGCAGATATTTTCCCATTCCCTGCCATCCTCAGTCCTGTGCTGCTGAGTGTTTCTCCAGGTCCTAGTGAGATTAAATGTGATATCACTTGAATTTCAGCTACTGAGCATTTTCCACATGATCCAATGAGATCGTGGGGCCTGGCTTTGCATCCTGTGCTCTGAAAAGTTTTGGCAACTTCCTTTGATCTTCTTGGCAGTCTGTGGGAACGAGCATTTCCATAAAACAGCTTGAATAAGAAATAGAGTACAGTTATTTATTGATTTATCCCAAATTCAGTAGTTTTAATGAAGCACCTGGAATACCTTGCTGCTTTTGTACATTAAATTATGGAAGTTTAATCGTGCTGGGTGGATTAAGGTGGCTCTTGTGAGCTGTGAGGCCTGGAGGGTTGGGAGGGGAACTGGGACCTGCAGCCCTGGCTGAGCAATTCCATGGCTGCCATCAATTGTGGCTGCATGGAGTTTACACAGAAAATGAGATACAGGCAGGTGCTGGGTGAAAATGAAGCACAGAAAAAAAATTCCTGGTCACAAAATAGGGCTGAGAAAAAATCTAATGCCATAATTGAGTCAGTATCAGGATGGGGACACCCAGTGGCATTGTTGGGATGGATGTGGACAGGAATAATTCTGGCATTTCCGAACTTCTGAGCACCTGATCTTGTGATTTTAACGTGAATTGAATTAATTATTTTCATAAAACAATGCTGTGACAAAGTGCTTCTTGAAATGCTGTCAGCGACTCAGAGCAGCCACTAGAATTTTTATTCATATCAGAAAATGGTGGAATCATTTAGATTGGAAAAGCTCTCTTAGACAATTGAGTCCAAGTGTTCCCCCAGAGCTGCCAAGGCCACCACTGACCCATGTCCCCAAGTGCCACATCCACGTGGCTTTTCAATCCCTCCTGGGATGGAGACTCCAGCACTGCCCTGGGCAGCTGTGCCAGGAATGGATAACCCTCTGTGTGTTCTGACCTCTGCTCTGGGAGAGCTGGGGGTGTTCCCCTGGAGAGGAGAAGGCTCCAGGGAGACCTCAGAGCCCTGCCAGTGCCTAAAGGGCTCCAGGAGAGCTGGAGAGGGACTGGGGACAAGGGCTGGAGGGACAGGACACAGGGAATGGCTTCCCAGTGCCAGAGGGCAGGGATGGATGGGATATTGGGAAGGAATTCCTGGCTGTGAGGGTGGGGAGGCCCTGGAATGGAATTCCCAGAGAAGCTGTGGCTGCCCCTGGATCCCTGGCAGTGTCCAAGGCCAGGCTGGACAGGGCTTGGAGCAACCTGGGACAGTGGAAGGTGTCCCTGCCCATGGCAGGGGTGGAATGGGATGAGCTTTAAGGTCTCTTCCCACCCAAACCATTCTGTCATTTGAATAATTGGAATTTCAGGGGTTTCTGATTCTCAGAGCACGTGGTGAACATTGCACTCAGTGTTTTTAATGTGGGTGGTGGTGACACCTTAGTCCTTATGCTTCTGTGTTAAAATACAAGTCTACGGTACTTATTTACCTCAAAACTTTTCAGAAGCTTTCAATTATGTGAGGAGTTCAGCCCAGCTCTGCACCCTTAGAATTCTTTCCCTGAATCCAAGACTCATTTCTACTGGAAATTATTGAAATTATTTAGCTGGGTCTTAATTACTCTGGTAATATCTTGAGCACTACCTGGGCATTTGGCTTGGGAAGTAAGGCAGGGATATCACAGATTATTGCAAACAGCACTGGGATATCTCAGTTATTCCTTAGCATTCTTTTTGTTTGCTTTTTTTATTTCCATGACGAATTTAGGACCATTCACCAGTGACTGTTACCTGCTTTAAACACCTGGAAATATTTTATTCCGTCACCTAAGAAGAACCACTCTCGTTTTTTGTACTGAGTCATTTCCTCTGCCACGAGGAGGCTATAAAATGTTAGCAAATAATTTTTTTCTCTCTGTTCCATGAAAGGCACCATCAGAAGAGTCTGCACAGCAGGTTTGACACCCTTTGTAACTCCATCTCCTGCTCGGAGCAGGGCCTGCTCACTTCATCAAAGCTGCTCTATGCAAACTTTTGTTGTGCTAATGCAAACTCCCTCAGGGTTCTCTCAGGCACCAGCACAATTTTTAACATTTTGGCTTCTGCGCTGCTGGATTTTGTGCATGTCACCTAAAAAGCGGTGAGGATTTTGTTTCTTTTTTTTTGTTGTTGTTATTGCTGGTTCTTTGTTCCTTCAAAGGCTTTTCAAGGCATTTTCCTCTATTTTTGTGGAGGCGTTGATTTCTTTCCGGGATTTAAAGTCGGGAGAAGATTTTCTCTGTTACTTTTTGAACCGACAGGTTCTGTCTGAGCTTTCAAAGGCACTGCAAGATCCAGGGTTGTGTTGTTATCAGCACTGTCAGATTCTTCCTGCAGTAACAAAAGAGCCATCCAAAGATCCTCTATAACAAGATGAGAATTTATTCTGGATAAGCAGAGGTTTCTTCTCCCGGCTCCTGGAGTCCCGAGCCTCATCACGACAATAAAATTGTTAAAAATAGAATATAAAAGTCGTGTTGTCTGTGCAGAACAAACTGCTGTGTCCTGTGTGGATGTGTTGGCCCGGGGAATGATGGAGTGGTGGAAAAATATTTTCATTTTTTTGTAGATAAGATTTCTGCCACGTGGTGGTAGAGGCTTGATCAGGTGTCTGCTGAAGCTTTTCTGATCTTTGGGGAAGGTGGCACGTGGCAGTAAAGGATGTTTCAGGGTTAGGGTCACAGGATCATTTAGGTTGGAAAAGACCTGTGAGATCATCGAGTCCATCACTGTCCCATGTCCCCAAGTGCCACATCCACACCTCTTCCAAATCCTTCCAGGGATGGGGACTCCAGCTCTGCCCTGGGCAGCTGTTCCAGTGCCTGACCACACTTTCAGTAAAAAAGCCTTTTCCTAACGTCCAACCTAAACCTCCCTGAGGTCATTTCCTCATGTCCTGTGACTTCTCAGGGAGTTGTGCAGAGCCACAAGGTCCCCCTGAGCCTCCTTTTCTCCAGGCTGAGCCCCCCCAGCTCCCTCAGCTCCTCCTGGGGCTCCAGACCCTTCCCCAGCTCTGTTCCCTTCCCTGGACTCGCTCCAACCTCTCCAGGTCTCTCTTGGAGAGAGAGTGGCTCCTTTGTAGCTGGAATTCCTGCAGGAGGGAGAAAGGAGGCATTGGATCAGCAATTTAATATCAAAAAGTGCAAAGGAATAAAGACTTTGCAGCACAGTTAAAAAGAATCAATAAAAATGAAATCTTTCCCCCCCTAATTAGACGGGAAAAAGGAAAAGGCACAATATTTTGCAACAACAAAGTACTTGTTTTCTCCTGTAGTAAAAACTGTAGATGTGCCCCGTCAGGAGTGACATTGAAATGCTGAGGGGTGAAGCACCTGAACTTCAGTAACTGCTGCTGTAAAAAGGGAATTTCCAGATAATGGGAATGTTTAGAAGACTGGCAAGCCCAGTGTGACATCAAATAACGTGGCCTGAGCTTATGAAAAGGTCTGTGTCTCTTAGACATGACATCATAAATAATCCTGTCTTCAAGTTATGACTTCAAAACAAATTCTGAGTGTAAATGCCAGGACTAAGGATCTGATTTGCCTCTTGGTTTTAATCAGTTGTGAATTTTGACAGCCTCAGCGCTGAGGTTGAATGTCCCAGCAAGATGCAGTGGCAGATTCCAAGAGTTAATGTTAACAGAATGAAGATTAACTTATCCCTTCTGCTAAAAAACCTCTGATATTTGCAGTTCAGCTTCTTAAAAATACATATTTCTATGGAGGGAGCTTCTATGGTAAGTCTCTGGGTTACTGAACACATTGGCCTCTAAATCTGAGCCAGTGGAATTATGGAGAAATGCTGTATTTCATGGAGAAATACGATGTATATTAATTTTCTGTTTCACTGGCATGTTCTGTTTACTCTGCCTAAGTAACTACTCAGAGCAAAATGATTTCATTTTAAACACGTGGAAAACTTTATTATTCCGTTTGGGTGGTAAATATTCACTCTGCATTTACAAAATTATTTTTATGTTATTTGTGTAAAACTTCCTTGTAAAAAGAGGGATCATCTCCTTTCATAGTATTTAAAGTGTTTTCCAGTGTGCTGCATTGTGCATAGAAATGTTTATTTTCCTGGAAAATATTCCAACATTGAATCTCACTTCAACAAAGTCATTCCACAAATTTAATCTTAATTCTAATTAGGATTGGGCCAATACACTTAGAGACCTTTTAATATGGTGATTGACATTTTAAACCAGTTGGGGGCTTAAAAAAATACAACTTGGAGGACTGAAATTGAGTTAATTGCAATAGGTAAGTAGCTGAATGCATGATTTATTAATTTTATTAATTTTACACAACGAGCACCTGTAAAGTCACGCTGAGGGGATCTTTTAACAAACAGGCTTGAAGTTCTCTCCCGGGCAAGAAGAGCAAATGAAAATGTGCTGATGTTATTCTTGCAAAACTAAATCAACAACTTGGAAATAGATTCAAGGTAATGATGGAGGAATTATTTTGGCCACTTCTATGCTCATGTTTATCTGAGCTACTTCCCAAGTTCACGCTACTCCCTCCAGTTATGGCTTTGGGAGGAATGAATGGAAGATATTTTTCTGCTACATTCTGTCTTTAAACTCTGTTGTTCAAATTCTTGGTAAAATATTCCAGTTCTTAAAATAGCCCCATTGAAAAAAATGACCTGAATATGTACATATACATATAATTTTTTAAAATATTTTTCTTCTGTATTAATAGTTCTCCTGCCCAGAGACATAAAGAGCATTTCCAGCTCAGCTCATGATGCTGCTTTTCAGAGCAGGATACAACAAACATCTCCTTCCCAAGCTTTTGTCTTTCTTTTCTTCATACCTATTCAGCTCCAATAATAGCTGGACAAAGTAAATTTTGAAGTCTTCCCATCTTAAGAAGCTGAAAATGGTTTGATTGCCATTCAGGGTTATTTATTTGGTGCCAGCTCATCGTTCAAGTTCTTTAAAACTGCTATTTTTGCTCTTTCCTGGCATTCTTTTCTGCTGAATTCTTTGATTTTTGTCATACCTGCATGATTTTGCGTGAGATCCTTTTATAGGTCTTAAAGCTTCTTGGATTTTGAGCATTCAGGATATTTGGGAAGTTGATAATAGACTGATTTTGTATTTTCATTCTGCCTCCAAGTAGCTGCTGCTTTTAAGGGAGGAATACAGGGTTGTGCAGGGTAATATATCCAGGTTATAACCCTGGATAACTTCAGAACTACAACTTTATCACCTGTAGTTTTAATTAGTTTGTAAATTCTAAAACATTGCTGTGTCATAAAAATTTTTCCTATATTCCCTCCTAATTTGCAAGGAAATAATTTGCATTATTCCATGGTAGGGGAATTGGAACTAGACGGTCTTTAAAGCCTTTCCAGCCCAAACCATTTGTGATTCTGTGATTTAAACTAAGCAGGAATCTCTTATGGGATTCTGCCACTGCTCAGTCTGGGGGAGCTCTGCTCCTCACCTCCCTCTTTGAAGAGCTGAGATGATTTCACTTTTCTGTTATTTGAATTCTCTGCTGTAAAATCTCTGTTGTGGAGAGCTCCTGTCAGGCCAGGACTGCAGGTTGGTGCTTCAGGGACTTGAGGGAACAGAAAGTGTTTGCATGGCTTGAAAGGTACACAGATCCAAATAGAAATGGATTTCTGGCGACCCTCCCATGTCATTGAGGGCAGATGAGTCCAGGGCTCTCCTCCTGGAAATCAGGAATACAGGGACTTTATAAGCCATTGGTATAAAAGGACATTTAGAAGCTTTCTTTTAAACAGGTACAAAGTGAATCATGGAATTATGGAATATCCTGAGCTGGAAGGGACCCAGGAGGATCATCCAGTGGAACTCCTGGCCCTGCACAGACACCCCAACAATCCCACCCTGTCCAAACTTTGTCCAAACTTTTGTCCAAACTCTCCCGGAGCTGTGGCAGCCTTGGGGCTGTGCCCATTCCCTGGGAAGCTGTTCAGTGCCTCACCACCCTCTGGGGGAAGAACCTTTTCCTGATATCCAACCTAAACCTAAATGATGCTGGCGATTTTTATATTTTCTTTTTATACTCTGTTTATATATTTTTATATCCTTTCCCTTCCCTGTTACCCTCTATACACACTCCTTGTACCCTGCACAAACACTCCTTGTACTTTAGCCCCACATGTTTACAACCCTTGTAGTTTGAGATTT
The DNA here is from genome assembly GCA_036630365.1 of Acanthiza pusilla. Taxonomy (NCBI): domain Eukaryota; kingdom Metazoa; phylum Chordata; class Aves; order Passeriformes; family Acanthizidae; genus Acanthiza; species Acanthiza pusilla. The sequence continues at coordinate 6,133,647 of JAXCHO010000099.1, read as the reverse complement.
AGCTTAGTTTGGGTCCTGCAAAGCGAGGAAGACCAAACATTCATATTCTCTCAGAACTAGAGGCTCCAACCTGTTCTCTCTTGGAACATGTTTTTGTAAACTAGGCTGTAATCTCATTTGGGGGGGTTCATTAGAATAGGGGGCAATTATTCATTTATTAAGTTTCTCATAGGGGGATTTTAAGTAGATATGCTGATTTTGTGAAGTCCATAAAAATCCAGTACACGTTGTACGGGGAGGGTTCTGGCTCGTCATTCGCCCCATGGCGTGTTTTCCATCTTTGATGGGTCTGGGCGCCTCGGATCCTATCAAACCGAGGTAAATTCTCTTTCCCTGTACTGCCGTGTCTGCTTCCTATTTTACTAGCCTGTTTAAGGTACCACCTGACCCAGCTCCAGCCATTCCCTGGGTCCTGTCCCTGTCACCAGAGTAAAGCAGCTCTTGCCTTGGTGTTTCGGTGGCTTTGGTGTCTGACTCTGAAGCTCGCGAGGCTTTCTGGTGTTTTATGAAGTGATTCGTTTCTCCGGCTCTTTCCAAAGCACTGCTCCGTGTTTTCCTGTTGGAGTGAGGGATCTTTAAAATGTGAGAGCTGAATGCTGTCCCTGGCCCAGGGGAAGCAGATCTTAGGACCACGGTGGATGGAAGGGACCTCTCGAGGTTTTTAGGTCCTTCCCTGGCACTGTCCAAGGCCAGGTTGGATGTGGCTGTTTGGAACCACACATTTTGTAAGTCAAAGGGTCATTCTTACTGAAATATATTTTTGCACATGTTTTAAGTGATGAATATCTAATCTCTAATTCCATCTCTAAGCTCTATTTTCTTCCTCGGTTCCATGTTTGCTCCTGAAGCAATGCCTGCAAAGCAGGTGGCTGCAGTCATTTGTTTTACAAATGCAAAATATCTAAAATTGCTATTTGCTTTTGGAAGCTGAAGTTATGGAAATACCATAAAATAAACACAGAGTGGATGAAAAGAGGAAAATTTATAAGATATATAGGAATGTGTATTTTTTTAAAACTCTCAGGATCTGCCATGAGCTTTCAGATGTTAAATACCATATTGTCTTCTTATTACTTTTATTTTATTATTTTACCTTGGCTATTAGAAGAACAAATGATGATGGAATTTAGAGGATGAGCAGTGAGGATCAGGAGATTGAAAGTAATATTTGCAAGTCCTTAAAGATGAAGGCAGCAGAAAGGCAAATGGTTTCCAAAAAGGGCCATTTCATGGGGTAATTTATCCAACGTGGCTTTGCCATTTGTTGTATCATTCCAGTCTTGTTGCTATGGGAACCAATTTTACTGTTGCAGTGATTGTTAATCAGGATTTGTAGTTATACCATTTTTACCACAAGGCCTTATATCCTTCCAGATTAAATCACAGCTCTCGTTGACAGTGGTGTTCATCAAACATTATCGCCAGAAATAAAACCTGACCAACCCTCCTGGCATTTTCCTCTCCATTACCAGAATCAGGAGCAGAAGCTTAAGTTAACTTTTACAGGAACTCCAGGATTCTGCTTCCGTTCCATCTGTCATGCTTCTACAATTCCAGGAAAAGAAAGAAAAAAAACAACTCTAAGCCAAGCCTTGCAGTCTGCCTAGCAGTATAATAATTTTATTTTTCATTTAAGTGGAAATAAACTGAGTACTCTGGAGATGCATTGTCTACATATCCCTCCTTTGAGCATCTCTCAAGGCGGAATTAAAGCTTAAGGTCATCCAATCTTAATAAATTTGAAAACAGAGAGATTTGTGTTTATGGAGAGTTCAACATTCCATGTTCAGGTATCTAAAATATTCTTTATCCTTTCAATATTCCCTCTGGTTTTACAACTACAAAGAGGTGTTGGCAGGAATAGGAACAAATAGGTGGAGGATCTATGATCCTTCCTCAGGGAAAGGAGGATCAAAGGGTCAGAGTGTGACTTCTCTGGTCCTGGCTTGTCCTCTTCAAAGGGAATAGAAATGGGAAGAAATCTTTCCGTCCAAATTTACTTACTTGGTGACCTGGGTTGAAATATTTCTCTGGATGCTGAGAGTTTAGGTCAACCAAGATACACATTTCTGCTCAATTCCTTTAATATATCCTACTATTTCCTTTGCTACCAAAAATATAATTTAACTTCAGAAAAGGAGAAAAAACTAAGCTGTTGGTAAATTGTAAATAAATGAAACACTGCCCTTGAAACTCACAGAAAAACACATGAGAAGAGTTAAAGTCCCTGTTTCTCTCAGCAGGGGTTTTATGCTGAAGCGATGACCAATATTGCTCTTTGTTGGGCTGAGATCAGTTTAATGGAATCATTAAACAAAACGCTTCTCTTTGAGCCCAACTTCCTGACCTCTGATGGAAGAGCTCCTGTTCTTCACTCCCCTGGGCAGCTCGTTTAACTCACACAACCCGAAGTTGTCATCACAAAATTAGTGGTGGATTTTGAGCTGAAATTGGGTGCATCACATCGTTTGAGCACAGCCTGGGCTGGGGCTCCTTTTCCTGCCTGCTCTGTTATTCGAGTGGCGTTTTGGCAGAATTTCTCGAGTTCTGCACCAGAAGGATGCGAATTGCCAGCGTTGTTCCCAGATTTGTGTTCATCATGGAATCACAGAGTGATTTGAGTTGGAAGGGATGTTAAAGCTCATCTCCTTCCATGGGCAGGGACACCTTCCACTATCCCAGGCTGCTCCAAGCCCTGTCCAACCTCACCTTCATCTGACAATACATTGTCAGTATGATACAACCAAGTAGCATTTTATGTGATATTTGACAAAACCCCCTCAGACTGATGCTTTTTTCCCCCAATGAACCAAATTCTCAGTATCTCTCCTTTCCAACCAGCCCCGTAGAGCCAGGCCCATCTATGTCACAGTTTTGTTTCCACTTCACTGTATCCCAAGTACACTGAGGGATGCACAATCAAAACATTAGCAAGGTGTTAGTCACATTGTTTTGATCCCTCTCCTGATTTTCTTTCTCCTTTCCTTCTCCTTTTTCCCCTTCTCTGCTGCCAATGCCCAGCCCCCACTATAATTCTGATTGGCTAAATTAATTCTGCAGCATCCTGCTGTGAATAATTATGTTCATCCAGTGTGGAGCTGGATGCCTTTCTCTTCCCCCCTCCTCCTCCTCCTCGCCTAAATTATAATGTGACAATTGAAGCTCACAGCTGGCTCATCAGAGGTGGCCAGTTTGGGAATTGGCACATCTGAATGTGCCTCTCCGTTAACTCTGGGCCTTGATTGCTTAAGACAAGACATATGTAAACCCCCTGATTATTCCCATTTTGTGTGGTTCACAAAGATCCTGCTTCAAACTGCAAAGCTGTTGTGTTGGTTGGGGGGAGGGGAAATTACAGGAATTTTTCTCTTCCCCTCCCCACAGTTCACTCCAACAATAAATAGCTGTCAGACTTATGTCAAGAATGAAATTATAGGAGCACATGAGGCCTTGATTACATTGTTTTGGATAGATTGCTATTAGCATACTGAAATGAAGTCTAATTTTTCAGTGCTTTAGCTCAGTCAAGAATCAAGTGGCACAGGAGGGGGAAGGGATGTCACCCACGGGAACCGAGTGATGTAATTCTGTGCAGTTCTGGAGTGCCATCGTTTCTGTTACGAGAAACACGGAAATAAACAAACATGTTCTGCTGAAATGTTTGGTGTGTTGGGAGCTAAGGTAGAGCTGATGGTGCTGAACAAACTGTTCACAGAATTACAGAATTATTTAGGTTGGAAAAGAGCTTTGAGAGCTCTTAGACCATGGAGTCCAGGCTGTGCCTGATCCCCACCTTGTCACCAGCCCGGAGCTCTGAGTGCCACCTCCAGGCCTTTCCTGGACACCTCCGGGGATGGGGACTCCAAACCTCCCTGGGCAGCCCCTCCAATGTTTAACAACCCTTTCCATGGAGAAATTCCTCCTGATGCCCAACCTGAGCCTCCCCTGGCACAGTTTGAGGCCATTTCCCCTTGTCTTGTCCCTTGTTCTCTGGGAGCAGAGCCTGACCCCCCTTTGGCTGTCCCCTCCTGTCAGGAGCTGTGCAGAGCCACAAGGTTCCCCTGAGCCTCCTTTTCTCCAGGCTGAGCCCCCCCAGCTCCCTCAGCCTCTCCTGGGGTTCCAGACCCTTCCCCAGCTCTGTTCCCTTCCCTGGACTCGCTCCAGCCCCTCCAGGTCTCTCTGGTCAGGAGGGTCCCAGAGCTGTCCCCAGCCCTGGAGGTGCCCCAGCAGTGCCAGCACAGAGGGACAATCACTGCCCTGGCCCTGCTGCCACCCCTGAACTGGGACAGCCCGGGGGCCATTGGCCTCTTGCCCATTGGGGCACACAGGTTAGGTGTCACCTGGTTCAGGCTGGCTGTCATTCTTTGTGAACTTTTTAAAGGCATCTCAAACCCATCCTCGCACAGCTCAGTTCACTCAAATTTATATTCTCAAGATGAAAATAGACCAATTTCTTAAGAGTTCTTTGCATAATTCAAAGCGTGGTACCTGTTCGGGCTCCTCTGATGATCCATTTGTATTATCAGCTAACGTGTAGGGCAGGTGCCCTTGTATTTTTGTTGTTCACAATTTTACACATTGTTCCCTTAGTTTGAAAATCTTTCCTTTTGCATTCTGTGAGCATCCTAACCTTTAAATGTTTTAATACATGTGGCTCCTAAGATGGGAGTTTTGTTAGTCACAGGCACATTTTCTGTAACTGCGTCTGTTTTGTGGGTGGAAAGAAATAAAAATTTTATTCACTGATTCTTTAAACAATTGACCTGGAGTTTGCAAAGAGTCAGGATTCATTTGGGTTCACTGGGACAACTGAGAGCAGCGAGAAGAGAGCACGAGCTGTGCATGGTGAGACAGAAAAATTCTATTTACAGGAGTGTGAGTTGGCCCTGTTCTTTCTGAGGGGCCAAGTGGTTGGTGAGAAGCACGAGACATCCAAATCAAGCACTTAGCAAGGATTTGTACCGCAGCCTCGTGAGTTTGCTGGATGACACATTCTGTGCAGAAAGTTCTTATTGAAATGTTTTTATCTTGCTAATTTGAAAGGCTGAGCACTTTGGCATGACTTTATCCTGATTTTAATAGAACTGCATCAGCCACAGAGGAGCAGGGTAATTATAGCTAATTCCATCTGAAATACCCCCAGAATGAAACCAAACTCCTTGGTTATTCTTTAAAAGGCAATCAGGGCAGCTGCTGTTTTGGAGGCTTCTTGTTACTCCAGGAAAACATTGTTTATTTTGCTGGAAGGTTGGGAATCTCTCGGTTTAGTGCCTGTGGAGCTCATTGGCAAAGGCTGCTGGGAATGGCAGGAGTTAGAGATATTCAGAGAAGAGCATTCCATGAAAAGCTGTTAAACAATATCTACAGCTTCCAGGAGATGCCTTTAGTGCAGGTGGCTGTGAGTGAGAGGTCTGTGAGGAATTCCCACAATGTCCTTGTGCTTTTGCCATGGGAAGAAACATCTAAAGCACCATCACAGGAAGGAACCCAGAAGTGGTTTTGGCCAGACCCAGCATGAATGTTCTCAGATTTATATGGAATTCTGAGGTGGGAGCCTTAATGGGAGTCTCCTGATGACCTGGAAGGAACCCAGAAGTGGTTTTGTCCAGATCCAGCACGAATGTTCTCAGATTTACATGGAATACTGAGGTGGGAGCCTTAATGGGAGTCTCCTGATGACCTGGAATGAACCAAGCCCACTTCAGCCCTTGCCTTGCTGTGTGCCTCCCAAAAACTCCTTGGTAGCCAGATGAACTAATACAACCTCGTGGTCTCTCACTGGAAACATTTCCAATATTGGGGAATATTTATTTCACAATTTCTAAGCCGTCTTGGTCTGTGTTATGACTGTGAGGGCAAAGTGTTAAACTCAGTGCCTGAAAATTTACTGTGGTGGTTTGAGGAACATTTAAAGTGATCTTTGGTTATAACTGAGAGCTTGGGGATCACTTCTGGACTGTCTGGCATGGGAGCCACGGGAAAAATGGGAATAACTCAGCAGGGTTCAGTTCTCCATTAAGCCTCGGGCCTGAAAAGTGAATTTGGTAGTTCTGGATTGCACATTTTGAATCCATTGTAGGGAGTCCTTGCTGGTATTTTGGTCCAACCTCGAGAACACATTGAATTGCCACTAGATTGGTTTACTAAAAGTGGGAGGAGAGAAGGCTCAGGAATGACCTTATTGTGGCCTTCCAGTGCCTAAAGGGTAGAGTGGAAGGTGTCCCCATGGCAGGGGGTGGAATGGGATGAGCTTTAAGATCCTTTCCCACTCAAACCATTCTGTGATTCTGTGATTTTATAATCTCTCTCAAAATTAGGTGGATATTGCTTTGAAATAGTTGTATAAGAATGTCTTGAAATGACACAGAACTCAAATAATTGAAGGTATTGTTAAGCAAGATTTTGGTTCTATTGAAATCAGAGGGGAAAACAAGTTTATTAAGTGGGAAAAGGTAATTCACAGAGGAAAACAATTTTCAATTGGAAATTGCAAGGTGAACTCAGAGTGGAAGTACAGAGATAGGTATTAAAGAGATGTGTTTTAAAAATATGCTTGTGTCATTTTTAGAGTAATAATCCAATAAATAATGAATTCTAAAAACTCTGCATAACCTATCAAAACAAACCGAGTTTGTGTTTCGAGGGGTGTCAGTTTTCCAGTCTGTGGTGACTGAACTTTTAATTTCACCGCGGTGAAAGTGTGGTAAATATTTCCTCTGAGCACTGGAATTACAAGTTTAGCAGAAGTTAATGAGAGGAGTTGATCTGTGAGACATTTCAAGTGCTTTAAAAAAAAAAAAAAAGAAAGGGACAGAATGCAAACTCATCTCAGAATCCACAGCACTTAATAAAAGCAGCAAATGAAGTGCTAACACAGCCAGAGGGAAAATTGTTACATCACTTGTTCCCTGAGAAATGGGAGTTTCAGCCACAATTAAGGCAGCCCTCCCACACTTGTGACAATGCTATTGATGAGCCAATCAATGAGAACTAACTACAACCTCTAAATTACAGAGTTTAAACCACATTACATTATATCAATGGAAACAAACCAATTAAAGCGCTTTAAATGCATACAACTAATCAGGAATTTATTACATGCTAATTCTGACCAAAATCCCAATGAATGTGGATACATTACATCATATCCAAGAATGTAAAAAATGTGAAGTAATCATGTTCCTCATGCTCTTATCAAATGAACTCTGGAACCTAACATCAAGAAATAATGGTAATTTTCTGTCATTTGTCAACATGTTCTTGTTAGAGATATGGACTTTATCTCTTTAAGTGTGTACATTTATATATGGCCAGAGAAGCTGTGGCTGCCCCATCCCTGGAATTGCCCCAGGCCTGGTTGGACAGGGCTTGGAACAACCTGGGATAGTGAAAAGTGTCCCTGCCCATGGCATGGGGTTGGAATTAAGTGATGTTTTAGGTCCCTTCCAACCCAAACCATTCTCTGATTCATTATATATATATGTATAAATATATATATAAATTATATACATAGGGCTTGGCTTAGTGTGTCCCAATTCTAGGGTGGCCTCAAGGTGATACTGCCAAATCTGCCTCTTTTTTTTTTTCAATGTTGTTTCTATCATCTCCTTTTTAAGATTTGATTGGCTATTTTAATGTTCTTTAGCAAAACAAGTGCTGGAGAGGATTAGGTGGTGACTGGTAAACAGCTGACAGCAGGATAAATGTGTTTGTGCAGGACCTGTTCTCTGAGCAAAGTAAGATTTGTGTGCTGAATTATTATTCGAGGAGTGCCAACAAATCATAATTTCCTCTTTGGAAAATGATTGGATAATAACAAGGACTTGTATCAGTATCCCTTTTTATTTTTACCTGTAAACTATGGTGAATGTCCTTAAGAAGACAAAAGGGAGTTAAGTATGGAGCTCTCAAGAATAAATGGAAATTGGACACTTTACAAAGCTCTTTCTGAAGTGATTAGTGCTAAAACGAACAGTAACAACATAATATGAACTTGATCCCTACAGGAAAACAGGGAAATAGGTGGGGGAAGAATTGCCAAAAATCTGAACAGCTGCTGAGACAAAACTGCACGGTAGCGGTTGGACTCAGCTCAGAGCTAATGCACCTGAATTGAGGGGAGTTTCAATGCAGTTTTATCCAAGCTCCCATTGCGGTTGCTGCTGGTGGCTCTTGGCCCTGCAGGGACACGTGGGGAATGTCCCTGTCCTGCTCCTGGGCAGGGAATGCTTTCCCTGCTTCTTCTGGGATCGCTGGGGGCGCAAACGAGGAGGTGGAAACAAAAACCATCATTTTTTCTGCCTCATTAACAAATTCGATTTGAAGAAGTTGCAGATGGGACTTGGAGCAGCCTGGGAAGGTGGGGTGGAGCAAGATGAGCATCAAGGTCCCTTCCAGCCCTAGATTTCATGTGACTCCATCGATGACATAATCCAAAATTTTCCTGCTGAAAACAAAGGAAATTTGGTAAAACAATCCTTTGGTTTAAAACCAACTTGGGGCTATCTGTGTATCCATTTCGGGCACCTCTAGGAGACATAAATCAGGAAGAAGCTGAATTTTACCCAAGAGTTTTGAGACAGGGATGCTCTCAGCAGATGTGGGAAATCCTGCAGCCTAACAGGATTTTAAATGATCTTCCTCTGCTTTCTAAGGAATTCCCTTGATCACCAAGAAGTGAGAAAATATATTTTTTTAGGTAATGCCTTTGACCTTTCATTGCTGGACTTGATGATCTCAGAGGTCTTTTCCAACTTAAATTATTCCACGACCTTTTATCCACTCCATAAATAATAAATAAACATTCACTGTAGCAGGGAAGTGAACCCTTTTCCACTTCCAAAGGACGCTCCAAGTGTACTGAGATGTGGCTTGGAGTTTTTCTTAATCCACTGCAGCTACAGAAGAGATTATCACTGGATGATCTAAAATACAATTTTCAGTGAGTGCACTTGTGAGAATTTGCAGATAAATTTTAGGAAGCTGGAAGCAAGCAGGAAAAAAAGGATTGAGGTGTTAAAGCTATGCAGAAAGGTGAGATGACAGCTGAAGTGCAAATAGACTGTGAGGTGTATAGGAAATACATAAAGTGCTGTAAATTGTCTTACAAAATGATAGTGGGATTTTGCAGGCTTGAAACCCATGAGTTGCAGGAGCTGAGGAATTTCACAGAGTAAGCAATGTGATCCTATTAAAAATGTCAGACACCTCAAATAAGGTCATTATTCTGCCCTGCTTGCCTGGTTTGATTTTTGGTTCTGTTTTGGACATTCCTTTAAAAATGGCACAAACAGACGGGGTTGGCTCTGTGTGTAATCAACCAACACACTGAATTTTGCTGAATATGTAAAATTTAGGAAGAGATTTCAGTAGGATTCAAAGCATTTCCCTTCGATAAATAAGTAAATAAAGGTGGAAGGTGAGGTACCGCAATCTGCAAAAATGGGAACTTTTCCACTTGATTAATAACAGAGCAGTGGATTCAGCACTTCCCATATATTTTTGGAAGTCCTGAACAGTGTTAAAGATCATTTGGGGATATAAAGTTCAATTTTACCTGTCAGGTTTCCTTCACATGAAACTGTGGCTGAGCAAGGCACACCAGGAACGGAACAAATGCTGATGGAGGGGAAATGCAGTTTTCCTCTTGCATTTTAGAGACTAAAATGGTGAGGAAATGTTCTCTACAGAACTGAAGATAATAAATCAGGATTAAAAAGGATGACCCAACATTTTCCCTGGAGTAGGAGGGCCTTCAGCTGCATGCTCTCTGAAGGAGCAAATCCATTCTGGACTTGATCTTTCAGGTTGCTCATGCTCATGTTTGGTTGAGATTTTTTTATATTTGTGTGAGGAAACTGAAAATCAAACATATTTTCAACACCCTTAGAGAAAGACATCCATAGAGAAAGTTTATTAGCATTAAAATGTTGAATCAGAACAGTTATTGTAGCAGGATCACATTACAGGACTTTCATACCCATTGTGGTTTTTCAAGGGAAAAAGAGCAGCCCTTGGGAGAGGACAATGGTGACTTTTGAGAGCCAACCCAGCAATCGGTGTCCTGGAGCAATAAATACTGCAGCACGAAACTGTTCTGGTGTGTAAAGTTCCAGGAAAGTGGAAATTAAAAAAAAAAAATAGTGAAGGAAGAGAAGTAGAAAAACCAGTGGATATTCAGATGGCATAAAAAGATGGAAGACAGCAGTGAGGGTATGTTTGCAAAACTGAAATTAAATTGTCCTTTCCAGCTAGGTGATGAGGTTAAATGTGTAATTACAGGGTTATGCAGAATCCAAGAAGAAAAGGCAGAGTTTTCTTCCTTTTTTAAATGGAAATAAAACTCTAAACTCTCCTGTCATGAGGGAGAAGCTCTGGTGGAGTTCACTTTCGTTTTCTCTGAGCATCCCCCAAGGGTCACACAGTCACTGTCAGATAAAACCTTTGGTTTCTACCCTGGAGCCTGAAGAACCTGTTAAAATACTTGGAAACTTTGGTCAAACCCCGAGAACTGTGTGAAAACCACTGAAATGTTGAAATAAATGTTCTTCCCTTTCCCCCCCAAGAGTGAACTGAAGTAGCTTTTGTTATAAAAATGCCTTTTTGTTCCTTGTAAATAGAGTTGGATTGTCTCAGATTGTGGAAAGAGATGATCCAGGGAGTTTATGCAGGAAATTCCCATTTCTTGGAGCAAGCAGCGAACAACTCAGAGCATCCATGTTAGGAATGTCAGAATTGTGCTAGCTAGAAGGTGTCTGAGATCCATGGCAAATAATCATAACTATATTTTAAATTTCTGTCCACGCGAGCTGCAGCGTTTCCAATGGTAACAGAACCCAGTGGAAAATAAAACTCCACGTGAGCTGAACAATTTAAGGATCTGAGTCAGACACAGATTTCTGCTCTGCACGATTTAACTCTGCCATAAACTGTGATGTCTATTTTGTACCTCAATAGAAATCTCTAAATAAATGCACAAAACAGCCCGGATTGTTTGAGTACACGCTCGGGTGGATTTGTTTGTGGGGATACTTTTAATCAGCTGTCAATTTTCATGTATTGATGATGATATTGATTGAACTCCATGGTATGAGAGGTCTTTTCCAATGGTGCTATGATTTTATGATTCCATATGCAAATAATCCCATTTGGAGAAGACTGCCAATTTTTTTTTTTTAAATAGAAAGCAGCATCCTTTCATTTGAGTCTCTTACTTTTCCATTTGAGTTTTTGTATTTATTCATTTTTGAGCAAAGGTGTCATTCTGTGTAAAATGATAAAAAAAGATGAGAGTGGATAGCTAGGAATGAGATCTCTGAAAACTGACAGGTGATCCATGACATTTTCTTATGGAATTAAAACCAAAATTTTAAAAATTGTAAATATAGGACTGTAGGCAGGACTGGAAGTGTCACTGGATAAACCGAGTTCATCTGGGAAAGGAAAAGTGAACTGAAATATTGGGAACAATAAAATTCTCAAGGGTTCAAGGCCAGGTTGGATGGGGTTGGGAGCAACCAGGGATAGTGGAAGGTGTCCCAGCCCATGGCAGGGGGTGGAATGAGATGAATTTTTAGGTCCCTTCCCCCCCAAACCATTCTGTGGTTTGATGACTTTTCCAAAACTGTGAATGTCGAATACCACCATCAGAATCAAATCCTAAATAATTCTAGAAGTAAATAGAAATCAGTCAGTTCGTTTATGTATCTCCGGTTACAGGAGAGTATTTTTGACTTGATTTGCTTTTCATGGTGTGAAAAGAAAGTAAAATTCTGAAGGGTGAGTTATTCTCTTGGTGCAGCAGGAGCATTTCCAGAAAGGAAGCATTGCTCTGATAGAGGGTGATCACTGCAGTTTCATCAAAAGTCTTCTAGTTGTGGTCAATAAATCCTGAAATTTTCACATCACAGATTCCCAGTGGGATTTATATAGATGGACAGCTCTGATTTTATTCGGTTTCAAGTCAAGGTTTCTGATTGTGAATTCTGCAGAGGCACAGAGGTCATCACATCAATGTGATCTTTCCCAAGGTCACAGAAACATCTTGAAAGAACCTGAAATGTGAACTGGCCGTGTACACAATCCCTGCCTGAGTAGATCCTGAACTTCCAAGGTCTTTTTTGCCTGCTATGAACAATGCATTCAGGTTTTTAATGGAGCATTGCTGCATGTTTTTTAGAAAATAATGTTAAAGCAGGGGTCAAACCACCACATTAATTACCTGGAGGTCATTTGGAGAAAATTACTATCAAATGTGTTGAAAAAGGTTTTATATTCTCCTCGAAATTATGATCAGCTGTTTCTATGGAAACTGCAACAGGAGTTCATAAAAGCTCTTTAATGGAGGTTTTCAAAAGCTTGAACGTCCTGAAGTCTCCCAACATCCACAGAAAATGCACATGGCAAGAGTTTCAGCCCTGCTGCAACTCTGATTTCAGCCAGAGCTCCACCAGGCATGACTTGAGTCCCCAGCAATTACAGTTTTATAGGACACAGGGATAAATAGGATAAGATAATATTTGAATTGTAATCCTCAAATCGTTCTCCTCCGTCGGACACCGTCAACGCGAGGAAACGGAGCAGATCTTGGAGGAATAGAGCTATTTAAAAACGAGCATTATTTCAGTCTGTAGAACATCCTGGCCTAGGATTTGATTCTGCCATTTCCATATTCCATTAACTGCGCTGTTCTGGGGCGCTCAGGCTGGAGTGAGGCTGAACGTTCTGTTTTACACACGCTTAACTTTGAGCGTGTGAATGGCGATATCGACTTCAATGCAGGAAGATAAGAAAATGCTTAAGTGCTTTGCTGGCTTGGAGCCAGATTGCTCAGCTCCCAGCGAGAGAGGGCCCAAATCAGTGATTAATAATAATGAAAGCGAGAATTTGCATTTTTTTTAGATAGTTTATTGATAACTTTGCCGAGATGAACATTCCTTTTATCTCCCATGCACACACGCAGCCTGTTTCTTCACTGTAAAACATGTTCAAGAGGCGTTCACTCTCCTTTAGTTGAGGGCTAATCAACATGAATCTTGCAAAAAGAGGGATAATGGGATGTTTTAGTTCAAAGTACGGCTGGGGTTATTAGTGTGGTTTGGGGAAGATTCAAACTGTTGCTGCTTTGCTGACAAACCTGTCAGATAAATCTTCAAAGCTCAGTAACAGTCCAGGAGAAAGAAATTGTTAGTGGAATTATGGTGGAGAAGAGAGCATTACATAATTTAATGGAAGTGATGGAAACATCCTTATAGATATTATAGATAGATAGACATTAGTTCTGTATGATTTTTCTGCTCAGACTTTTTAACAACTCCCATTTGTTGAGGGTAATGAAATCCTGTATGGGATTGAACCACAGACCGTTTGCAGCTTATGGAATCCTTTATGTTTGTCTGGGTTTGTATTTGCTAATGAACGTGTAAGGGATGAAAGCAATAATCAAAGTTTGCTCATCTGCATAAAAAGTGGATTTCCTTCGTTCGCGAAATGGATGTTGGATGAAAGGGGAGAGAAAATGGAGAGACAAAAACCTGGGAGACATCACATGATGTGTGTATGAAAAAGTGTGAGGAAAGCTGACATATTTTTGAGAATTCCCTGCAATTGCACTAAAGGTGTGCCTTGTTTGGCTGCCAAAAGGGGCACAAGTGACTCCAGAACTGGTCAGCCTTTACTGATGGCAGATGGTGTTTAGGGTCTGGAAGGGATTTGAGATCCCAAAAGGTACAGGTCAAAAATCAGAAATTGCATCATGTTCTTACTTTTAAAATAGGATTAAATTGAAATCCATGATTAAACCCCACTATCCTCTAGGAAAATGAAGCATTTTAGTCGCCCACTAAAGCTTCATTCCCCCTGCATCTCACTAATTAAAATAAAACCATAGCAAAAAACCCCAGTAAATATAAACACTCCATATGAACCAATGATACCAAATGCTTTGTTTCGTTATGGAGACCTTGATTCTGTCACAGCTTTTTCCTGTTGTGGGTCCAAGACCAAAATAGATACTGAGACGAATACAATTTCAATTCCATGGAATCCTGGAATGGTTTGGGTTGGAAGAGACCTCCAAGATCATCCAATCCCAAGCCCTTCTCTTGCACAGGTTCAGTTCAAGGCATCTTTGCCGGGTCTGTGTCTGTAACCTCTCAGCCACAGTCAGGTGAAAAAACAAATCAATCACTCTCTCATCTCCATCCCAGCCCAGGTTTTTGTCAGGGTAAATTGCTGTTCTATTCCTAAAAGAATTAAAAGGACCCCTGTTCCTCAAAGCCCTCTTTCGCTTGCCATCCAAATAAGGAATTCTTAAAATTCTCTGAGATACTTTCAATGTATTATTTGAGATTCCATTGGTAATATATTAATTAATTATTCTCATGGAAGGAATGACAATACTTGCAATAAGTAACAATGTGGCAGTAACAAAAATGGATTTTTTCTTTCAAGGAATCAATTAAACACCAGCAGACACCGTGTGCTATTATTGTGTTTTTAATTGTCCGATTTCTAGGAACTGTTTATTTGCTCTATAAGTAGAAAGGAAACCAATGGAGTTTAAATCTTAGTAACCTGCTTCAAAATTTGGCTGCCCAACACCCTTATAATTCCATTCCTTGGAGCAGAGCTGAGGATATTTGTTTAATTAAATATCATCTGCTTCCTCATTAATATGTGATTCTTCTTGGCTTTTTTGTTGTTTCCTTTGTGCAGAAATCAGCCAATAAATTTGCATCAGCCCTGATGTATTTTCTTCATTAGATGCTTGTGCTGATGAGTCCCCAGGCAGGCCTTAATTTGATTTACAGTGTAACAAAGAATTGAACCTTTTTACAAATTAAAACCGAAATGAAACAAACCATAAGACAGCAACCTTCACCAAAGCTCTGGGATGTGTTTGTTCTTTTCCTTTGGAAAAATAATGGAAACTCCAATGATGTCATGGCAAACTATTACCATAAAATTAATTGGAATCACAGAACGGTTTAATTCTAAAGTTATGTGTTTGTACTTAATTAATAGTCCTTATTAAGGCAGGGATTTTCATCAGCTTAATCCTGAAGCTTGTTTTTTATTTTCTGTTCTATTTGTTTAAAATCTTCCAAGTCAGATTGTTTAGATGGGAATTTCTGGGATTTAATGTGGGATAGTGACACGTGTGAGGGAATATATGCAAATTATGTGTGTCAGGGGTAATTAATAACAAAGTCCAGCGCATCCTGTCCAGGCTGGACACCCCCAGCTCTCCCAGCCTGTCTCCAGAGCAGAGGATTTGGACAGTTTTTAGATTGATTGAAGAGAGCAATGAACTTTGAGGCTTCTGATTTAAATTCCAGACTGAGAAATCCAAATGAAAAGATTTAACACTGGACAAGGAAAGGTCTACAGTCAAATTCCTGTTTCAAAGAAGGGGGGCAATGGGAACTCCTGAATGAATTTTTTGTAAAGATTTTTATTTTGAATATGGATAAAACATTCCTTTATTTTCTTGAAGTTTGTCCTGACAAGAAGCTGAACTAACGTTACATGGAATTTATAAAAATCAAATAGATAGAGACATTAAAATGGGAAAATTTTCTATAAAAATTGAATAGAGACATTGAAATGGGAAAATTTTCTATAAAAATTGGATAGATATAGACATTAAAATGGGAAATTTTCTATAAAAAATTGGATAGATAGAGACATTGGAATGGGAAAATTTTCTATAAAAATTGAATAGATAGAGACATTGAAATGGGAAAATTTTCTATAAAAATTGGATAGATATAGACATTAAAATGGGAAATTTTCTATAAAAAATTGGATAGATAGAGACATTGGAATGGGAAAATTTTCTGTAAAAATTGAATAGATAGAGACATTGAAATGGAAAAATTTTCTGTAAAAATTGAATAGATAGAGACATTGAAATGGAAATATTTTCTATAAAAATTGGATAGATATAGACATTGAAATGGAAAAATTTTCTGTAAAAATTGAATGAATAGAGGCATTGAAATGGAAATATTTTCTATAAAAATTGGATAGATAGAGACAGTGAAATGGGAAAATTTTCGTTGAGCAGTGGAAGTTTTACAGGGAATGTGACGTGAGTCTCCTGTGAGCAATGGTCAAGCTCCATTATCAGTGTATGGACACTGCAGCTACCACTGAGCTCCTGATAGAAAAAACCCTGGGCATTTTTCCATGTTTTCCTCACAATGAACGATTGTAGTTTCTAGGAGCGATTTCTACAATTTTCCTACCTGAGTTTGAAGTTTGGTCAGCAAATACTGACCTTTTACAAAATATTGCTGTATTGCTCTTTTTCCTGGTGGATGCTGCACTTGAGCAGGACCTTCCCTTGTGATTAGTTAATTAACAGGAGTGTTAAATCCCAGTTCCTGAGCACATCCCTGCACAGTCAGTGCTGCTTGAGCAGAAACAGAGCAGGCTGCAGGGTTTTGATCCTGCTGGAATCTCAGCCCAGCTTTTCCCAGGAATGTTTTGGGATTGGCTCTCGTGCAGGATGCCCAAATGCAGAGCAGCACTAATGAGCAACTGCGACCCCCAGGAGCTCCTTTGTTCTCCTGTGTCCTTCACCCAGGGAGAGCTGAGGCGTTAATGTGTTACACACGATAAAATAATGCCGAGTGCTACCTATGGTGAGCATTTTTCTCTGTCACTAATTACTGTCTGGAGATTTATAATGACATCAATGAGTTTGGCTGGAGTTTGTTTTGTACATCAATTACATGGAGCCAGGCTGGGAGAGCTGGGGGTGCTCACCTGGAGAAGAGAAGGCTCCAGGGAGAGCTCAGAGCCCTTCCAGTGCCTAAAGGGCTCCAGGAGAGCTGGAGAGGGACTGGGGACAAGGGATGGAGGGACAGGACACTGGGAATGGCTTCCCAGTGCCAGAGGGCAGGGTTAGATGGGATTTTGGAAAAAATTGGGAAAGAAGTGGACATTAGGAAGAATCCAGAGAAGCCCCTGGATCCCTGGCAGTGTCCAAGGCCAGGCTGGACAGGGCTTGGAGCAGCCTGGGACAGTGGGAGGTGTCCCTGCCCATGGCAGGGGTGGAATGGGATGAGCTTTAAGGTTCTTCCCAACCCAAACCATTCCATAATATGATTATATGTGTCCTGTAACAGAGTTCACTTGGGCTGGAGCAGGGATTTGGTTCAGTTCACAGGGCCAGGCCTCAGGTTTGCAGCTCATTGATTTACATTTCTGAGTTGGGCTTCTCTTGGAAGTCTTGCCCTCTGCTTTTCAGGGCTTTTGTCTCACCTCTGAAAGGTTACCTCCAGGTTAACCTTCAAGTGTTAAGCTGGAATGATTTCCCTGTTGCAGTTCAGGAAGCTTGTGAGGCATTTAAGGGCAGAATCAAAATCTTAGAAATCTGATTTCAGCATCTGTAGAGTTCCCACAGTTTATGTCCTCAGTTGTAACAACTGTGACTTCTTTACTTAAGTCACTTCATTTCCCTGTATTAAATTTTCTTCCTTGTCAAGATCTAGCACTAATTCAAATTATATCTCTTTCCGTCGCTGATTAAGTCATTAACATTTAGTACTGATTTGAACATCAAAACCACTAATCAAGCACAAATATTAATGGCTCTGGTTTGGAGCTTTTCCCCTGACCTGGGCTGTGGTGGATCTTTTACGGATCACGAAGGCTGAGGGCACAAACTGTTCCTGGTGCAGAATTTTTCCTGGTGAGTGTGAGGAAAGGTTGGAGGGATTTCTTCACCTTCCTCCTTTTGTTTCCCTGGCTGGTGGTAATGTGATTTATTTGTGGGAATTGGAGCCCTGCTCATTCCCAGTACCTTCATTTACTCCGTGGTCTGTCTGCACTCTTCCCTCCTTGTCAGTCCTGACTCTCTACCTGTGGACTTCTCCTTGGGAAGAGTGATGGATACCATTTTGAATTATTGAAATGCAGATATAGATCTAATATCAATATCCACCTGAGACAGACAGGGACTCTCTAACTTGTTAAGGTTAGAAAGTGTATGTTTATCTGAGCTGCAGGGATAGCTCCCAAAGGTACAGCTCCCAAGTAACAATGCAACACAGAACTCATTTATCTATAACAATAATGCATATTTAAAATATAGATACATATTCATAGCGTAAGTACCTCCCATTCCCCGCTTTGTATGGAAATTGGCAAAAAGTCATTAAGCATGAGCAGTTCCTGCAATGGAATTGGGTTGGTGGTCGTTAATTGGGTCTGGGGGCTGCTTTTGAGGAAGTAAAACTTGTCTTCCTCATTTTGACCTTCTTGCCTCGCTGGTTTTTGACAATACATTTGACCCTGGAAAACTCCCAATGCTCTCTTCTATTGCATCTGGGCAAAATTTGTAACTGTCTGGGCTCTCCTTTGAGCTTCTTTTCTTAAGATTATTAATTGTCTATTCTAAGCACAGCTGAGTAAATATCAGATAATCAAAGGGCAACTCTACATTTAATCATTAATTTCTTTCTGGCTGAGTTCTGTGTCTTTTCCTATTCTAGTTAACTTTAACAAAACTAACTTTTATCTAAAATCTCTACATTTAAGTGTCTAAAAGAAAACCCTATGTTTCAATTTGATGGCTGTGAAAAATATTCTACTGGATTTGGTAGAGGAAAAACTCTGCTAATAAATGAATGTTATGCAGTGATTTGCTAATTAGTCAGTCTGGATGACCTCATGTTTCTTTTTGTCCACCAACTTTATGAATCTTTCTAAACAGGACTTTTCATTCATGATCATCTTCTTTAAACTGAAAGAAGGGAGATTTAGATTGGATTTTGGGAAAGAATTCTTCCCTGTGAGGGTGGGGAGGCCCAGGCACAGGTTCCCAGGCAAGCTGTGGCTGCCCTTGGATCCCTGGAAGTGTCCAAGGCCAGGCTGGACAGGGCTTGGAGCAGCCTGGGACAGTGGAAGGTGTCCCTGCCCATGGCAGGGCGTGGGATGATCTTTAAGGTCCCTCCCAACCCAAACCATTCTGTGATTATTTGATCCTTGAGCTTGAATATTATTAAATTGGTTTTTTTTAATAGTGTGTCTGTTCCACTAGTCTCCAATAAGCCTGCCCTCTTTTTAGTGATTTTTTCCTTTTTTTTTCCTGGCAATGTAGGATTCTGTATGTGTTCCATGAACTATAATAACCACAGCATCACTGGAAATCTCTTGTTCAGTTTTGTGCAGGTGTGTCAGAGACCTCAGGCCTCTAAAACAGCATCAGCTGTATTTAAGTACTTAAATATTTTGGAATGTGTCACAGGAGTACAGTAACTTCCTTGTTTGTTTTCTTTTTTTTTTCTTGCTTTTCTACAATAAATACACATTTATAAATATAAGCACCAA
Organism: Acanthiza pusilla; assembly: GCA_036630365.1. Classification (NCBI taxonomy): domain Eukaryota; kingdom Metazoa; phylum Chordata; class Aves; order Passeriformes; family Acanthizidae; genus Acanthiza; species Acanthiza pusilla. Next base: position 6,114,306 of record JAXCHO010000099.1, on the reverse strand, counting down.
CAGTGTGAGCCTCTTGGCTCATTGAGTCACTCCCTCAGCAGGGTGGGATCTTTGCTGGTGTTAATTTTGGCCCAGAGCCACTGAGCAGCTCACCCAAACTCTGAATTAACGCTGGAGAACAATGGTCTGCAGCAAATAATTGAACTCCACGTTTCTGGCCACTTGCTGTCTTCCATCTGGCAGCATTTTTCCAATATTTTGTGCCTTTTCCTGGTCTCTTGGAGAGGAGCAGGATGAGTAAGAGTTTTCCAGATGCTCTCCCTTCTCTCCTGCAAGAGGAGAGCTTGTTCAGCACTCACTCAATGTGCTCGAGGTGATAAGCAAACAATCAGCTGGGGTTTTTGGAAAAAGAAAACCCTAAACAGAAGCGAATTCCAAACCCTTGGAGGCTTCTGAGAATGCCTTGAATTGCTGCTGAGCCACGCTTTTGGCTGAAAGCTGAAGTGATGGCCCTAAAAAAACTCCTTACAACCCTTGCATGCCTGGGGTGGTGGTGAGGCAGGATTAGTGAAAAGGAGGGGGAGAGATTAAAGGAGGAGGAATTTTGGAGAACAGTCCCCAAACTAAATAATGCTTGTCGCGTTCTATAACTTATCAACAAGCTGACAGCCTATTTCAGATTTGGAAATCTCCCAGAATTTGAAAATAAATCAAGTCCCCCTTCCAGTTCAAGGAGTGCTTTGCCCCTTATCTTGCTCTGCTGTTTGTGGAAGGGCGTAAGGGGAAGGTGGCCTAATCAAGCTCTAAATTAAATGGCTTGGCATTTTTCCAGTCCCTACTTTTCCCTGCTACCATGAACTGTGTCAAATCTTTTTTCCTCTCGGTTGGCTGGAATCAAAGTGTCATTTTGTCATTATTGATCCTTATTAGTGCCTGGAAGTGCTGTGGCTGAAAGTGCTGCTTCCTTAGCCCAAATTTACAGTCAATAAATACAAGTTGCCTCATCCTCACTTCTCCATGAGAATCTTTTCTTACACTTCCCTTATCTTTTCATGTATTTCTTTTAGTGGAATTCATATAAAACATCTGGACTGGAGGAAGAGGGAGGAGGGAAGGGGATGGGACTCCTAGAGCTTCTCTCCATGCTCATTTTTCTTTTTTGTAACTTTTTTCCTCCCCAGTAAGTTGCTGTTGAGCTGTGACATCTCAGAATCTGTCAGTGCAACTGCCAGCCCCCCTTTTTTTAGGATATTGGGATAACTTTTCACTTCTGCCTTTTTAATGGTCCCTTTTCTCTTCACTGTCACTCCCTGCAGTGGTGAAATCAATGATCTATTTGTGTCCTGGTGATTTATTTTTGTGCCTTCACATCTCTCCTTACAGATTTCATTTGCTATCAGTGAGCTCCAGTCCAGATCCTTCCATTAGAGATGCTGGAATGGTTTTCCCAGAGAAGCTGTGGCTGCCCCTGGATCCCTGGAAGTGTCCAAGGCCAGGCTGGACAGGGCTTGGAGCAGCCTGGGACAGTGGAAGATGTCCCTGCCCATGGCAGGGGTGGCACAGGATGGGTTTTAAGGTCCTTTCCAACCCAAACCATTATGGGAGGATATGATTCTGTAATTATTGTTATTTTTTCTTAGGCAATTCCCAAATAACTTCACAGGAGATGGAAGGACAAACTCCCATTTTCACGCCTTTTGTTTCTTTCTGCTGCTGAGCATTTCCTCCAATCTGACCGTGAATTGTTCCTATGTCTGTTTTTTTATTGTTTGTTTGGTTGTTTTTTTTTTGTTTGGGTTTTTGTTTTTGTTTTTTTGTTTGTTTGGTTGGTTTTTTTTGTTTGTTTGTTTTGTTTGTTTTTTCCCAACTTTTTTGGAAGGGGATCTGTCCCCTTTACAACACTTCGCTGCTCGTGGAGAGAGATTTGTTAGAGTTTTCTTTGGAGATGTGTCTTACCTGGGAGTGTCATTTAGGAAGGACTTTGGGCAAAGATCTCAATCATTTCTGTGATTTTGCTTTTCACTTGTTCCATCTGACCTTTGCTTGCAGCTTTGAGGAAAAATCTTTTGGGGCAGCAAACTGAGGCAAAGACCAGGAATTATTCTTTTACTGTTTTCTCAGGGAAAAACTAAAAGGGAAAATAAGATGAGAAAGTCATAGAAATAATTCCTCAGTCTTTCAGTTTTAAAGTCCCACTGGCTACGAAGCCAGAGAAGCTGTGGCTGTCCCATCCCTGGAAGTATTCCAGGTCAGGTTGGACAGGGTTTGGAGCAGTCTGGGACAGTGGAAGGTGTCCCTGCCCATGGCAGGAGGTGGAATGGGATGATCTTCAAGGTCTCTTCCAACCCAAACCATTCTGGGATTCTGTTATTGGATAAATGTCGTCGTTTAAATTTACAGATCTTCTTTTCCTGCTCTTCAGTGGTCCTGATTTATTTTTTGAGGAAACAAACAAAGCACTCCCTTGTCTTTGTGTGAACATTCTCTTTATGTAATTGAACCAAGTTTCATTCCCAATCTAAGATAATATTTCAGTGATTCACTGTAGTTCCAAAAAGTCTTATAGGGAAGACTTTATCCACCACTTTCTGCATGAAATACAGCAAGGAAAAAAATTTAATTGCATTTTGATTCTCAGTTCAGTGTCCAAGAATTTTATATAATTGTTTATTAGAGATTATTGTAGTCTGTACTACAATAATTAAAAGATGAAAAGCAATAAAAAGAAGTAATCCTGTTGCACAACAACGGGGCTGCCTGCCTCTGCGTGTTTTCTTTTGCAGTTATTAACCATCAGAGATATTTTTCTAGTGAAAATCGTGTTTCAAGAATTGCATTACCAGCTAAACAATTTCAAAAGCTGCATTTAATAATATTGTAAAATAAAACTATTTCCTATGGTTGACTGAATAATGCTGCTTCCTCCAACAGTACAACCCTTCGCTAATTAACTGGGTGCTTTCATATCAGTAGCTGATTATTGCTTCTGGAAACAATCATTTAGCCACTGAGAGAGGAACAACACATCTTAATAAAGACATTTTTCCTTACAGATCAGCTCATTAAAAATTTTCTAGTGCATGTCATCTGTGAGGCTGTGAAGTGGCTGTGACTGATCCTGTAAAATTCCGTGGGTTTCTGTCTGTAAAATGGGGATATAATGGAGGTGGCGAAATGGTCAAAGGATTGTTTTGATGAAAGGAATCTGTTAGAAATATTCTTATTCATGTTTAGCACTAAATATTGATATTAAAAATACCCCGCCTTTAATTGCTGTGGTGAACTTGAGATTGTATTGGAATGTTCCAGAAAAATATAATTACAGTGAAAGCATTTTTGCTCTAACTCTGATTTTGATTTGACGAGACAGAGTTCAATAAAATGAACATTAAACATTCGTTTTACTTAAACTAATGAGCCATCCTGAGTAGAGAAATCAAATGTAAATTTATCTGTATAATGACAAACAGCCTCAACACAAACCAGGCCATGGTTTTTCCTGCGTTAGGATCTCTACGTATCTATTTCAGGATTTAGATGTCCATTTAATTGTGGACATTTGGGATCTCGTTGCATCTATTTCAATCTTTGGATGTCCCTTTAACTGTGGGCACTTATCTAGAAGTGTTTGTTATGCTGTTAGCCCAGTCAGCAGAACCATCTCAATCCTCTCTAAATGTTTTGTTGACAGTTATGTAATTTTAATTCATTTGTATAAACACCAGTGAGGAACAAATCCGTGAGTCACAGGTTCTGGACAGGCTGTGTCAGGCAATCTTTAATTTAAGAGCTGAGGTTGAAAACTCTGTGTGAAGTTCATTACCAAGTGGTTTTATTTGGACACTTGACGTTGCCTATAAATCTGTTTGTCCTGACAGAGGTGGACCCTCAATCATCCCCGAAAATTTCTCTTTTCAGAAGGACAAATCTGGTGGGAACACGACTGACTCAGGCTGGAGGGACCTCGGGAGGTCTCGGGTCAAAGCAGGGTCAGACGATCTCTCTGTACGAAGTGTTCCAGTGCTTCATCCCCAGAATCCTCCTACAGCTGCTTGGAACCTTCCCTCTTTCAATTTGTGATGAGGAAATGGCCTCAAGTTGTGTCAGGGGAGGTTTAGGTTGGATATTGGGAATGATTTCTTCATGGAAAGGGTTGTCCAGCCCTGGCAGAGCTGCCCGGGGCAGTGGTGGAGTCCCCATCCCTGGAGGGATTGAAAAACCGTGTGGATGTGGCTCTTGGGGACACGGATTTAAACCATTTGGGACATAAAGCAAGAAGAAGCTGAATTTCACCCAAGAGTTTTGGGACATGGATGCTCTCAGTGGAGAAATCCAGCTTTCTGCTCTTTCCTTTGCCTAAGAGGATTTTAAGTGATCATCTTCTGCTTTCTTAGAGATTTCCTTGATCATCAAGCAGTGAAGGAAAAGTTTTTTTTAGGTAATGCCTTTGGCCTTCACTGGTTTGGACTCAGTAATCTCAGAGGCCTTTCCCAACCAAAATGGTTCTCTAATTCTGTGATTCTGTGGGTTTGGTGATGGCCTTGGCAGTGCTGGGTTGGACTCAATGGTCTTAGAGAGCTTTTCCATCCTCAACAGCTCTGTGATTTTGTGGTTGCTCCAAGCCTTGGACACTTCCAGGGAAGGCACAGCCACAGTGCCAGGACCTCCCCACCCTCCCAGGGAGCAATTCCTTCCCAATATTTCATCCAAACCTACCGTCTCTCAGTTTGAAACCACTCCCCCTTTTCCTGTCACCCCAGGCTCTTGTAAAAATTTTCTCTGCATCTTTCTCGTTGTGTCCCTTCAGGTACTGGAAGGCTGGAATTATTGGTTTGGGTGAGAAAGGGATCAGAGTTAATTTAACTTAGAAACTCCACGGAGTCACTTCAGAGGGGGAGCAGAGCCTGTGCTGTGTGGAGATGAATTGGTGCCATTTGTTTCCAACAGTGTCTTTATCAGGAATAAATTCCTGCTCTCGCATTCCTCTGTAACACTGGAGAGAACGGCTTTTATATTTATCCGTGCAAAGACTTACAAATTCATTCTGCGTTCGATCGTATCAATTTTATTTCATTTTATTTGAGCGTTTCTCAGTAAAGCCAGCTGTGGGGAGGAGTTCCAGCTGCAGCATTTCCTCTCCTCACTTTCTGTGCCTTCATCAGCCCCGTGCTCCTCATTTAGTGCCTCCCCTGAGTCATCAGCCCTGGTCTAATGGACTGGAACAGCCTAAGGTGGATGGTAATTACTTATTGAGTTGCTGATAGCCCAGATGAGAATAGGACTTATTAGATCAGGAATAATGAAAAGCTGTGTTTAGTGCAGAAATTTTAGAGGCTGAAGGACAAGTGTCTGAATTTATAATTGTTGTTTTCCAGGAAGGAAGTTAAAATATTGGTATAGGGGGGTTTAAAATTAATGACATGAATGGTGTTCCTCCAAGTTGTTTCAGAATTCCAGGTGTTTTGGGCTGAGATCTTTTTAAACCTTTTCACCTGCCATTGTTGGGGTGGTTTAAGGGAACAAAACCTGTATAAAGTGGCCACTGATATTTTGATTTTTCTTTTTTTTTCCCTTATGATGAATATATTATTTTGCTTTTTCTTCCAGTCTTTAAACTTTAGTGTATCATTGCAGGTGTAGACCTGTCTTCCTTTATTATCCCCCAAAGTAATTTTCTAATTCATCATCATGAAAAGTCCTTTTTTAAAACTTCTGCAGCTTCATTGTTAAGTAAAATAACAATAATAACAACAATTATTTGATTTTACTGACACGTCGAGTTGGGAACATGGTGCTCCACTCTAAAGACAATGTAGAACATTGATGGAGACATGACCCTGCGCTCAAAAAGAATCTTGAGATTGGAAAGATTCAAAAAAATAGGGAAGATGAGAAGGATGCTTTGTGTTTTGCTGCAGAGCTTGGTTTGGAGACTCTGTTTCTCTGAAATATCAAATATGTTTTTGAGCATCATTGTCACAAAAAGCTCAACCTGATTCTTTCGGAAACAAGGAACCTGTCATTCTCCTCAAGTTCCCCTCTTTTCTGGTGCTGTTCCAGCTCTTCACAATAAACACTTCCAGAATCCCATGGCTGCAGTAAACAGATCTTGAAGTGGTTTTCCTGAAAGAGCCTTGGATACTTCTTTCATTTGGAAGAGACACTTTGCCTTCAAGTGAGAAGAGAGCTGGACAAGGCTTGGAGCAAGCTGGGATGGTGGAAGGTGTCTGTGCCCATGGCAGGGGTGGAATGGGATGAGCTTTAGGATCCCTTGGAGCTACTGACTCATAATTGGTTTTTTAACTCACGTTACCCTACCTGGTAAATCATCGTCTCTCTCTGTATATATTTATAGTGAATGCACAACTTAGATTGCCAGTTTTCAAATACCAGGGAAAGTTCAGCACTATCTTTAATAAAGACAGCAATTATATTTTCATTATTCCCTCACTGCTTGTTAAATTGGGTCTGGAGTGTTTTATGGATCTAGAGCAGTAAACATTATCTTACTTTGAGAGGTATTATAAAGTGTTGAGAAAAACATAATTGTTGTTATTGGGAATGTTTTATATGTGAGAAGGTCAGAGAAACTTAATTATAGCGTTTTTTCACCAGTTAACTTGATATTTTGGAGCTCTGGTAATGTCATTTAGAGTCTTTCATCTGTGGGCATCACCCCTGAATCTTTGATAGTGACGAGCAGGCAAAACTTGCTGTCTGAATTTTGGCAGCAGCTCAACCCTATTCCATCTACATTTGTACAAAATAAAGATTCCTTCTCCTTCCAAAATAAGTTTAAATTCAAAAATAGCACAAATTCAGAACCATAACTTCCAGGCTCAGATGTTTCTGAGAACTGTTTGTCATAAAAGTTGGCACGTGGATCATTTGGGACAAGTTGTAGCTTCTTTAAAAAAAAAAAACAAAACTTCAACCTCATCACGAGGCAGGTTCTCCAGGTTATGTGATTAAATGTGCACCAGCCCTGTTAAAATCCAATTATTTTCCTTGAACACAAGTTGAAATAATACCCAAGAGCCAGTTTTTGGAAATATCCTACAATATTAAGTGCTGAGCTCTCAGGAAAATCTGCCATCGGTTCATTGGGAGCTGTTGAATCGTTGTGGAAAAGTGTCCTTGATTCTGTAGCACCAGAAGCTGCAGCTGAGGCAAGAAAAATCAGTGCAAAATTGGAGTCACGTTTGTGACACTATTTCAGCAACAGGAAGATAAAAATATTGTAGGGCTGTTGTGGTTTTCTGCTAAATAGGCTTTAAAAACTCAGGGGACTTTGCTATGCTTACTTCTGGTAAATCAAGACATATTAAAGGACTAAAAACATCATTAGTTTTGTCATTTTAGGAAGGAAAAAAATTGTTAAAAACCCCTACATCTCTTTTATGTTCCCAAAATCTGCTTTGGCTGCCGTGAAACCGCAAGCATTAGCTCAGTTTGTCAGTAATTTCAGTGTATCATAGATCTGAAGATTTAAATTTTCTTATTAAGATTGTTCAGAGCAAAAAAAGACTGGGAAGAATGATAAATGTGCACAATGCACTTCATTAATTAGACATTTATTTGTTAATAAAAGGAGGAAACTTTTAGAAGAAAAGGAATGTGCTGTGGATTTGGGTACAAATAATATTTCTTGATTGAGGGAAAGGTTCGATTTTTGTTTTGTAAGGAAAGTGGATTCCCTGTTATTTATGGGATTTTATCTACTAAAATAATAAATTTTGGGGTTCAACTAATGCTGCCATAATAACACAGTCAGACCTCTCTGGGCTTGGTGTGGTTGTTTTCTTCCTCAAAGGACTGAAATGCAATGGAAATACGGGATTCCCTGGAAAATTAAAAAGAAATTAGGTGCTAGAGTGGAGATGACAAATCACTTCTTTATGAATAATAAAAAATGTTGGATTTATTTGGCCAATTGCACCCTGGGCCAGTCACCTCTGGCTCCATCACATCACAAGGGGATAAATGTCCTCAAGGAGTGGTTGGAATATTTTAGCTGATGGCTTTAGGATGAGATGAATCATGTTTGGAATTTCCAGCCTGCAACACTCCGTGCTTTATTTGTTTATCTCTCTTGCCATAATGGGTTGAAATGTTCATTTTGATGATTTTCAGAATGAATCCTCGTTTTCAGCCGAAATTCGTTGCGATTTGTGGGGCTATTCATAGAAATCAGCATAAAGAAGCTAATTTTAGCATGAGGGAGCTAAAATCTCCCATGTTTCTCATTCCACAGTCGATGGAGACACAAGGAGTGGGAGAAAACCTTGTTCAGAAGGAAGCTCAGAGCTGAAATTGGATTTTAGATGGTCTGAATTGCTCTCTGCTCAGGGCTCCAAGGCTGGCAGAGCTCAAGGAGAGTTTGGACAGCTCTCTCAGGGATGCTCAGGGTGGAATTGTTGGGGTGTCTGGGCAGGGCCAGCAGTTGGATCGATGATCCTTGTGGGTCCATTCCAACTCAGGATATTCCATGGATCCAACTCCGTGATTCTGTGCTTCAATGCCAAACCCCGGCACCCTCTGAGAACTTGTGTCACTTATTACAGTTTGCTGAGCAGCCAAACGCAGCCTCCTTAATTTCAAAGCCTATTTCATCCCACCCTAAATCACTCACACACTTTGGAAGGTACAAAATGGGAATTGGGAGTTTACTGTGAGCCATCCCTTCAGGGTGGATCCTGTTTAGTAGTGGTTTGGTGTTCAGTGGTCACAGCTTCAGTAAACGAACAGAGTTTGAGCCTCAAATCATGGAGTGATTTATTTGGCTTAAGATAAAAGTGAAAAAAAGGCATTTGTTACTAATGATAAATTTTATTTTGTTTTTCTCATAGTGGAGAAATAAAATATCAAATATCAGCCTTAAACTGTGTCAGCTGTTCATGGTGAAGTTGTAGCACATTTTTAGAACTGGGGTAACTATTTCCCATTTCATTTCAGGGAAGTTTTTTGTTGGAATTCCTTCCCTGTCCACTCCATATCATAACACAGTCAGCCCTTACTGGGCTTGATCTGGTTGTTTTCTTCCTCAGAGGAGTGAAATTAATTGGAAATACTGGATTCCCTGGAAAATGATAGTGAGATTAGGTGTTACATTGGAGATGACAAATCACTTCTTTGACAAATGTTAGGGTCATTCGGCCAACCTCACCCCAGGCCAGGCACCACTGGCTCTGTGCATACATTGGCTCTGCTGGACATGGGAAAGGCTCTGGAACCTTCATGGAATTGTGAAATTATAGAATGGTTTGGGTTGGAAGGGACTTTAGAGATCAAACCTGGCCACACAAACCCAAACCAGTGGCTGGCAGCACCATTCTCGCCTTTATTTTGCCTTCAGATTCTGAGCTGCTTCAAGCAGTAAAATCACAATTCCCTTTTTCTCAACAAAGCCCAGCCTGGAGCTCCCGGATTCCCTTCCCTGTGCCGAAGGAGGAAATCACCAGGAAAAAGGCTGGAGCAGATTGGGAGGCTCAGCTGAGCGTTGGGGCTGGTCATTTATCACTGTCAGCGGGGCCAGGGGGGACGAGGCACCGCAGCGTTGCCGCTCATCCGTGGAGTGACAGCTGACGGGAGCCTGCTGCAACCTCCGGGCGGATAATCCGCCGTGGAGTGGGAATGTGTGCGAGGGAGATACTCTATCACCGGCCACACGCTCCTCCCGACGGCTCCACGGGGCGAAAGGGAACGTTTGGGGGTGGGAATTGGGATGTGAAGCTAAAACCGGGCTGGGTGTCGCTGCCGAGGATTTGTGGATTGTTAAATCCGGATGGATGGACAGGTGGGGATGTGTGGGGAGGCACGGGAATGATAATGGGGTGACCGTGTTCTGATGGAAAGCGCTGGGTGTGTCACCTCTCGGTTTAATTCTGCTGCAAAGTTCAGGAATTATTTGAAAATAGCAAAACCCACCCTGGGAAATACAGGCCTGAGTGAGCCTAAATATTTAAAGGAACGAGAAAAATGTCTTGTGGTGGAAAATTGAAATTACAGCAAGAAAAATTTGATAAAGGAGGGTTAATACATATTTCCTGCAGTGTTTTGTGTAACAAAAGGTTGGGACAACTGGGATGATTCAGCCTGGAAAAGAGAAGTTTTGGGGTGACCTAATTGTGGTCCCTTCCAGTACCTGAAGGGAGCCTCAAAGGAAGGTGGAGAGGGAGTTTTAACAAGGGCCTGGGGACACAGACAAGGGGAGAATGGCTTCAAACTGCTAGAGGGCAGGGGTAGATGGGATACTGGGAAGGAATTGTTCCCTGTGAGGGTGGGGAGGCCCTGGCACAGGTGCCCAGAGAAGCTGTGGCTGCCCCTGGATCCCTGGCAGTGTCCAAGGCCAGGTTGGACAGGGCTTGGAGCAACCTGGGACAGTGGAAGGTGTTCCTGCTAGTGGCAGGGGGTGGGACTGGATGATCTTTAAGGTCCGTTCCCACCCAAAACAGTCCATGATTCCATGAAGTATTTCCTGTAGGTGCTGATTTAGAGCAAGCCTTCCAAGCCAGCGTAAGAATATCTTGATTCCAAATATTCTTGTTCTGCCATCTAATAAAAATGTCTGCGTCTTGAATTTTGTCACTCTTGAACTCAAAACTTATAAACTTATTGTTTTTAATTTGCCGTTATTTTTGTTAACTGTATCCCATTTTGCTTTTCATGACAAATCATATGCATTGACGTAACTGGGGAACATTTTAATTGAGCACTGCTGGAGATTTTCCAATAAATTAACATTACATGTTTTTAACAGATGTCTGAATTTGACATTGTTATTAGACATTGTAATTAATAGAAGTATTACCCAAATTAAAATCTCAGGGCCTCAGAAAAATTAAATTGTAGGTGACTGAGTGACGTTAACTCATTAATAGAGAGTGACTCTTGAATTCCCTCCATTGGGTTTTATTAGCCCAGTAAACACATTTTTCCGAGTAGCTGGAGAGGGATTTGGACAAACCCTTTGGAATAAGGGTCTTACGAATCAAGACATGTTTCACCAGTGATGCTTTAACCTGTCATTGCCTTATTGGTATAATCTGCCCAAAAATACCTTTCTGGGATGTTGAAAAGTTTTAATATCGTAGAATTGTAGAATCCTAGATTGGTTTAGGTTGGAAAGGACCTTAAAGATCATCTACTTCCAAACTCCTTGTATGTAATTAAAGACTTGAAAAAACACAGCTCTGCTTTTTTTCTACAAATTCACAGCCAGCCATGAATTTCAAAGGGTTTCTCCCACTTTGAACATGGGTGTGAATGTCCAGCAAAAATTATCTTGAGTCTCATTTTCAGAAGCTGTGGACATAAAAATCAATAACAGCTTGTTGGTGTTACATGGCTTAACTGCTCTCAGGCTGAGCCCTCAGAAAGGGAGCAGCTTAAATCAAGAGTCACACCTAGGAGGTTATTTATGTAAATATTACCATGTAAAAGGAAATTGTAAATAAACAATGTGATTAAGAGCAGTTGGGGTTTTTTTTTAGCTCTACACGGTTTTTCCTTGCAGAAGCTTCTCTAGAATTTGGCATTTCTGGTGTTGATTCCCAAGTGAGGAGATGCTGAACTGAGCAGTGCCAGAAATTCACCGACCAGCAGAGATCAGACCCCAGCCCGTGGCTTTCCAGAGTTTATAAAAGTTTATTTTTCCCATGAATCTCCAGTCCTTCCCTCAGGTGGTTCCTTCCCTTTTAGACAGTTTTTTCCTCAAGAATTATGGGGTGCAAGCTCTTATTCCATAACAGGAGAACAGAGTGTTCCTGGAGCTACTTTGCATCTCTCCGTGCTCCATCGCGGAATTCCTGCCCAGAGCTTTGTGCTGCTTCCCATTTTTCACGGTGTACACACCACGTCCCAGATGAGCATCCAGGACATGTTTTATTCATGTGCTTTTCACCCCTGCGTTGGGATCATTAATAAAGCTGCTAAATAAACCCAGGCTTAACAACCCTGCTCGCCACACCCCACTGGACATCTCCTCCCCGCTCCCTTGCGCTCTGTTTATCGCCGTCCTTTGTTTGGATCTCTCGGCTTTCCAGCCTGTCTGATGCCATTCTTTATCCAGGCTGGTTCAGATAAGGGTTTCAAGTGGGGTGTGGAGAGGTGTTGTCTGTAATTATGAAGTAAATCCAGTTGTATTTTATCGTCTTCATTCCGCTCCGACGCAACCAAGAGGCTGCGTGAAAAGCAGCAGTGACAGAGATGGCCTGGATAGTCCATGTGAGGTGGATAACTCAATGCCAGGCTCTGTTCTGGCATTAAGATTCTTTTATTTTCATTTCAATTTTCTATTTCTCTTTCAATCCAGAGGGTTGTGGACTTCCTGCCCCTGGAAGTGTCCAAGGCCAGGCTGGACAGGGCTTGGAGCAACCTGAGATAGTGGAAGGTGTCTGTATTTTTATTATTTTCTTTTGTGTTATCCCATCCAACCCAGTCTTGGACACTTCCAGGGATGGGGCAGCCACAGCTTCTCTGGGAAGGTAAAAATAATAAGTTTTAAAAATGAGAACTGCTCATTATGTTATGACAGAGCTCCATGAATTAGGTTTTTGGGAAGTGAAATGATGTGACAGTCTCAAAAATACCACAAGAGGTGACTACTTTATGTATCTCATAAATCTGTCTGTGTTACCTTTCTGATCTTCTGGCAACCCTTCTAGACAGGATTCTTACACAATCATGGATTCCTTTAGGTTGGTGTCATGATTTTCCTCTGCCATTGTTTCCTTTGCTATTTTGATCATGTATTTTACTGCTAACATTTGTTTTGGTTCATAACCCATAATCTCCATTGGTGTCGAGGCAATATTTTAATAAATAGTTGTGTACACACAGGTACATCTAATCCTTCCCCTGAACAGATCCTAAACCTCTGTGATATTAGTGCAGGGTTAGAGGTGGAATTCATCCAAGTTTGTCATCAGTTTCCTTATAATCAGTGCTCAGAAAGTGACATTTTTTAATATGATTGGTTTTATCCTGAAGAAAACAATATGTTGAATGAATCACCACACAAATGGCTGGTTCTTTTCAGAGTACAGGAGGATCCAAGGCTGAATACTCAGATGTAGATCCAGTGCAGGTGACTAAAGCCAAGTGTGAGGATCCCAGTTTAAGAATATTTAATTTGCCCTTAATGTATTTACCCCAAACCTCCAAAATTCAACACCTACAGAGTCAGAAAATAGGTCCAGGAGCCAATGTGGGCACAGTCAGGCTGTGATAGGCCTCCTGTGTCTGGGTCTTGTGTGCTTTGTGTGTGGGAGAGTCACATAATCTTACAATCCCAGGATTGTTTGGGTTGGAAAAGCCCTCAGAGATCACCGAGTCCAACCATTCCTGACTGCCGAGGCCACCATTAACCCATGTCCCCAAGCGCCACCTCCACAGGGCTTTTAAATCCCTCCAAGGATGGGGACTCCACCCCTGCCCTGAGCAGCTGTGCCAGGGCTGGACAGCTCCTTCCAGCAAGGAATTGTTCTCAGTGTCCAACCTGGACCTCCCCTGGGCACAATTTGAGGCTGTTTCCTCTCATCCTGGAGATGAGCAGAGCCTGACCCTGCCCTGGCTGTCCTCTCCTGTCAGGAGTTGTGCAGAGCCACAAGGTTCCCCTGAGCCTCCTTTTCTCCAGGCTGAGCCCCCCCAGCTCCCTCAGCCCCTCCAGGGTTTGTGGCCTTGTCTCCTTGACAGCACTGAGTCTGTTACTGTAGTTTCTTGGGGACTTTCATCTATTTAATCCCCAAGTATATCCCTGACCCTCATATTTTACCACCACACCCCACATTCTCTGTCCCAGCTGCCATGAATCCACTCCCCCACTCCCAGCACGCACATCTACCCCAGGAGATTGGGAATTTCACAATCATTATTTCTCCTCCTTTGCATCTCCACCACCCTCTTCCAAAAAAATTCTCCATTTTCATTCAAAAACCTTATTTTCCTGTCACTCCTGGTCCATTTCCCGGTCGGAACTGCAGACCAACCCTGTGTGTGATCTCTGGCCTTGGCTCATTACACAGCACCCGTTTTGTGTTTTGTGTTTTGCGTTTTGTGTTTTGTGTTTTGTGTTTTGCATTTTGCATTTTGCGTTTTGCGTTTTGTACTTTGCGTTTTGCGGCGCCCGTGTGTTTTGGAGGCTGAGCTGACCCTCTGTGCTGGGACTCATCACATTCCGTGCCATCAATCAGTTCCTGTGTCCCAATCTGTTTGATGGCCTGGCTGCAGCGCGCACAGCGTGTCATGCTGGGAGACATCACCCCCAGAATACATTTCCAAACTGGTTTCAGCTGCCACTCTTCCTTTCCTGATCTGTTTTGATAAATAAACTTATTTATTTTTCAGCAACATTTGTGATTATTATATTCCATTGACTGATATAATGATATTATTTTTTGAATAATAACTGAGATCCAGCATGTGAGAAGAACACCACAACGCTACAAATAGGTGTGAGCTAAATCATTCAAATAATTCAAAATTCAAATTATTGAATTACTGTGATGTAGCCACCTCTCCTTTTAATTGGTTATGAGTTGGCAGCTGACCTCTCCTGATGGAGGATGGAACAGGAGAAGGGGGAGGTGAAAGACACCCAGTGGATGCTGTTCACCATCTCTTTGACAATGCTGAGGATCCAAAGGACTCATCAGAGGTGGAGTCATAAATGATCAGGTTTGGGGATCGATCTCCCTGAGCTGAGAATATCCTTCGGGAGACAAAGGGATTTGAGCTGTAATACTTGAGGGTTCATCTGAGATGACAGGAGGTTTTCTTATGGCACAGCAGCTTTTAGGACTGACAGTTCTGCTTGTTGAACCAGACCTGAAAAGAAAGAAGAGCTTCTATTTCATCACCAGAGAGGAAGGATTTATGGACGGAATTCTGCCATAAATTAAAAATCTCATCCCACTCAAGGAGAGCAGACCTCTCCCTCCTGTGCCTCACTTTAGTCCTCCAAGAGCTCCAGTGAAGCTCTGCTTTCCTGTGTTTTTCCATTTAGTAGTTTTTGAAATCCCAAAATTTGAAATCCTAATTCCTTTCAGGAATGAGGAACCATGGGAGGGTCTTAGTTTAGGTTGGAAAATGGGGCATTTAGCAGGTAATTCCTATTTCTTTGACAGCAGTTCCTACAGTCTTTCTCTTCAACAGCCAAACTTTCCCTCTGCCCTTTGCAGACCATTGTGAATCCACCTCAAAAGCATTTTCTGGTACCCAGGAGAAGTTGGGAAAGGGGATGGATATAAATAAAGTGAATGATTTCACCCTCTGTTTGAATAAGTAAGGATTTGGATCAATCCTATCCTTGTACGATTTACCAAATCCTCATTTGTGACATAATTTGGTACATAGACATGTGTGGCTCCTCTTGGAATACACATCAGGTACCTTAATTAGAGAACTAAATCCTTTCTTTAGGGAAATATCTCTTAGATTACGGAACAGTGAAAAAATAAGTAAACATCCTTAGGATTAAAAAAATCAGGCTCGAAGATATTTCGGTGTATAATTTAATGATCTGTTATACAGAAGTGCTGGCCAATTGTGGCTTTCACAAGTGAAAAGTGAAGTGAATAAAAATTCTGGAGCCCAGGAGTTTCTCGAATCAGTTCATTTACTCAGGCACAAGCACAAACCAAGGTCAGATCCCTGTTTTCTAAAGCAGGTGAATGAAATACAGTGAAATTCTCATCAGATAATATGTAAATACACTGAAACAGAGTTTTGTTTTGAGGATATTGAGTAAGATTTATATCTGGGAATGGGAATAACACATTTTTTCCTGTTATGTGCTAATAACAGTGTGCTAATGTGCTAATTCCGTGTGGCCTAGTGGAAGTGTGTGTTTTAGTAGAGTTAATTCACTGTTAATAAATTCAGCGCTGCCTATAGCCTTCAATGTAGGGTCTGGAAAGGATCAGAGAATCCCAATATCCTGAGCTGGAACGAACCCACCATGACCATCGAATCAGCTCCTGGGCATCA
This sequence comes from Acanthiza pusilla, assembly GCA_036630365.1. NCBI lineage: Eukaryota > Metazoa > Chordata > Aves > Passeriformes > Acanthizidae > Acanthiza > Acanthiza pusilla. The sequence continues at coordinate 6,098,379 of JAXCHO010000099.1, read as the reverse complement.
CTGGATATGGGTGTTTGAAAAAGTGAGCAGGTGTCTGGCTCACCCTCTGGTTAAATTAAAGGTTAAATTAAAAAGGAAGTAATTGTTTAGTAAATGCTGGTCAGTAAGGCTGATTTTGGTTCCTGTGTTGAACTTAAATCCAAGGGCAGTGAATTCCTTATTTTTGCAACTTTAGTCGTCTTTACCTTAGGATTTCCCTTCTTTGCTGATGCTTACAGACGTTTTCCTCATTACATGATAAATGGTGACACTGCACTGCCAAACTCCCACCATTTTTTCCAGTTTCTTGTTGCAGTTTTTCCCTACAAATAAAAATTAGATAATTTCTCATTTGCAAGTCAGAAAAGAAACCCACTGGTCTTCAACTATGTTCTGTATATTGAGGTTTTTGCATTGTACCATTCCCATCCCTGAAAGTGTCCAAGGCCAGGTTGGACAGGGCTTGGAGCAGCCTGGGATGGTGAAGGTGTCCACAAAATGGGATGATCTTTAAGGTCCCTTCCATCCCAAACCACCCTGGGATTCCCTAATTCATTGTGCTGTGATCTTTCTGGAGGGTACAAACCCCGACACTGAAGCTAACCTTGGGCATTCCGTGAATTCTAAAATCCCAGCTGTGGGTTACAATGCAATTCCATCCGTCTGTCTCCGTGTTCTGAGGTTTCAATGGCATCTCTCATCCTCATTTTCATTGTTTTGCTGTAGAGAGGTAGACTGGGGATGTGACTGGGGATGAGATCTTCCTCTCACATCTACAATTTAAGAGGCATTTTAAGAACTTGCTTATTCAGTGCTGGACATTTTACTTCACCCCTCCTGGTTTAAATGAAAGGAATCTTTGTCACACAGGCTTGGCACTAAGTTTTATGCCCCTTTATTGCCTCCAAACTTAAAAAAAAAAAAAAAATAGTATGAACTACACTAAATATTATCTGTACATGCCCTGCACAGCTGATGCTGAAAGTTTCATAAAACCACAGAATCACAGAACATCCTGAGCTGGAAAAGACCCACAGGGATCATTGTGACCTGCACAGGAAACCCCCCAAATCCCACCATGGGCTTTATTTGGTGCCCATCTCGTAATTCTTGGCATTTATAACATGCCTTATATTCCACTTTTGAAAAGAATCACCTGTAAGATCATTTTATGACTGGATAACTTAAAAAAAAATTCTTATAATTCCCTGGTCTGTTTTTTCTCCCCTCAGTAGCCAAAATCCTCTGCCATGGTGGTGTGATGGCAAGTGCAAGAAAAGGGGAAAGGAGTCCTTCAATCGGCAGCGGATTTGCTTTGGGATATTCCCATCCCTGCTTAGCCCTTTTCCTCCTCCTCTCCCCCTGTGCCCATCGTGGCTGTGCTTTAGGAGATGGAGGAGGCTCCTGGTAATTGGTTAATCAGCTATTTTCAATTCAATTCCTGCCTGTACTTACCATGGAAAATTAACAGTCCTTGCGTATAAATATGACCCCTACTCCTGGATTAATTTGATTATGTGAGAATCTCAGTTTTCATTTAAAAATAATAACTTTCTGGCTGCTCTGATAAAACAAGTTTGGATATGTAATCTAAATATTCCCTAATGTCTTAAAAAAATCAAAAGACAAATATGAAGAACATATGAACCTCTTATTAATCGAATTTAAATGTTCTCAAATCTTTGCTGTGATTGCTTGAGATTGAATATTTTGAGACCAGAAAATTCCTGATTTTCATTCATTGCTGGATCAGCATTCTCTGAAAGCCAAACCATTCCTAAGCAGCTTCATTTGGGTCCACAAATAGGGAACTGATGTTCATGAGGTGACTGGGGGTATCTTAACCCAGAGTTCTTTAAATTTCCTCCAGGCTTGTAAATATGGTTCGAACCTAACTCAGGCTGGTTTGAAAGGAAATATTGTTTATAGAACTTTCTCATTTGAACCTATTTCATTGTTAAATTTATCTATGAGGGGTGTGATACCATCAACACATGGAACTGTGGGGATAAATGAAATTTACCCTAATAAATTAAAATGTGCCAGAGAACAGGTCCAGGCATTGGAACTCGATTGTCCACACTGATAAATTGCTGGGATAGGATCAAACATGACTTCAGCTGGGCTAATTAACACTCAGATCGTTTGTAGGTGAGACTTGTCTGTTGGAGTGGTTTGCTGGTACAGAAAGAGGTTTGTGGTGAGGGCAGCAGGGGAGGGAGATGGTTCTGCTCAGCCTTGTGAGACCTCGCCTGCAGAGCTGCCTCCAGATCCAAGATCCAACTGCAGAAGGATGTGGAGCTGCTGGAGAGAGTCCAGAGGAGGCCATGGAGGTCCTCCAAGGGCTGGAGCTGCTCTGGAGCCAGGCTGGGAGAGCTGGGGGTGCTCACCTGGAGAAGAGAAGGCTCCAGGGAGAGCTCAGAGCCCTTCCAGAGCCTAAAGGGCTCCAGGAGAGCTGGAGAGGGACTGGGGACAAGGGATGGAGGGACAGGACACAGGGAATGGCTTCCCAGTGCCAGAGGGCAGGGACAGATGGGATATTGGGAAGGAATTCTTCCCTGTGAGAGTGGTGAGGCCCTGGAATGGAATTCCCAGAGCAGCTGTGGCTGCCCCTGGATCCCTGGCAGTGTCCAAGGCCAGGCTGGACAGGGCTTGGAGCAGCCTGGGACAGTGGAAGGTGTCCCTGCCATGGCAGGGGTTGGATTTGATGGTCTTTAGGGAGCCTTCCCACCCAAACCATTCTGGGGTAATCCATGTGTGGACAGAGCTTTCCCTGAAGTCAGTGACTCTTTAGCCAAGGGCAGTTGTAGGACCATGTTAGAATCTATGCAGTGACAGGTGTAAAAACTGAGTAATGCCTAAGAACTACTGAGGACCTGTTTAGCAACTTTTGATTATTTTTCCATCTATTTTGCTGTTTCACAGATAGAGAGGATCTGTGAAGGTTAATTTCATTAAAATCCAGAGAATCTAAGGAGCACAAGGCAGACATTGCACCTGTCTGAAGCAGACTTTGCCTGAAGCTGAATTTGAATGTCAGGTCCTCCAGGATTTGTGTTGCTTTCTGCTCCTACTGGTTCTGTTCAGCAGGGAGCAAAGTGTGTCACAGGAATCTCTCAGTCTTAGTTTGGAAAATGTAGAGAGTTTTGGCAGTTGAGGATGGAGCAGCATTTGGAAGTTTTGAGAGGTTGTTGTTTGGGAATTCATGTTTGTGATAGTTCTGACAGCTTGAATATCAATAAAATAAAAGAATCTATTCCTTAACAAATGGCTTTGCTTTGGAACCCTGAGGATGAAGGAGATTAAAAAAAGATAGAGAGACATCCTTGGAAGTGTCCAAGGCCAGGCTGGATGGGGCTTGGAGCAGCCTGGGACAGTGGAAGGTGTCCCTGCCCATGGCAGGGGATGGAACTGGATGAGCTTTAAGGTCCCTTCCAGCCAAACCAATCTGGGATTTGATGATCCATGTCCTCCCAATTCAGCTTTTCCACATCCATTGATGGATTAACCCCACAGATTGACAGTGTTTGGGTGGAATGTGCTGTTTTCAGCACCAGGAAGCTGAAGTCACCTCACAGCCAGCCCAGTGCTCACTGGAATTCTTTCCATGTCTTTGTAAGACCAGGTTTTATCCCATTTGCTGCAATCCCTTGTCTCTGGAATGACAATGAGCTTGGAAAAGTCATTTATTCTTTCTGTTGGAAAATTACAGGGATAGTCCTAATTTTTTTCTAATTGCGTGGGGCCAAAGTAGTCCTAATTTTCTGGATTTAGTCAATCCAGTTTTAGGTGAGAATTCAAATATTTGCAAGTGGAAAGCTGTTCAGTAAAAAGCCACAAACTGGGACATCATTTGACTCTCCTTAGGGAAAATTGTTGTTACTTACACGTTGTTACTTATGTGTCCTTACTTTCTTCCTAAGGTTGAATGTGTATTTGTTAAGGTCCTTTTAAATTTGGGAGTTTTTTGTTTTATTTTTTACTATTTAGTGCATCTGTGCAGGAAATACTGGAAAAAAATAGTGAGCCAAAGTATGAATGACAAGAAAATGAATCATTTTATCTGGCTGAGATCTTTGAAACGAAAAGTGTGAAGACATTGGGAGACAACTTGAGAACTCTGAAAATATTACTTTCATTCAAGCCTGTCTCACCTCTGAAAGTTTAATTTTAATTTTAATATATTGAAAGCCTGGCCATTTGAAATGATAACTGCTTCATACATCATGGATGTCACTCACTCTGTAAATGAAGGCAGCTATCAGGGCGAGGGCAGGGTTAGTTTATTTGATCTTACAAGATGTTCTATAATTTTTCTGACTGTTCACTCCTCTCCTGTGGCTGTACATCATGTTGGGAATACCAGCTGAGCTAACGAGGTTGAAACCTTGGTCGTGGTACTCCCACTCTGGAGCATCCCAACAATTTCCTTCCCAAAGCCTCTCTCTTGAGGCACAGGACATTCAATTTTCCTAAATGCCACCAATTGACTCGTGGCACCTCTTGCTCCACTTGCAGATAACCCTGATTTTCCCTTCTCATGACTGTTGGTGAGTGTTGGATGCCAGCTGGGATTAGGAATGTGCCTCCCTGCTAATGAGAAATATTGTTTTCAGAGAATTCACAAGTGAGCCCAGATTTCTTATTTGACCTGGTTTATTCCTCACCAGGATCAGGACTAAAGGAATTAAAATAATTCACGCACTGAGAAATTATCTCGCTTTTCTCCCTGGAAAGTATTTTGTGAACTCAAACTTGTATTTTGAGTTCAGGCAGTTTCGTTTCGTGCCACCATTGTTTCAAATGGGTCTTGGTAGCAAAAAGTGAATGTGGGGATGCCAGTGAAAAGGTTTGAAACTACAAGCGGAAGGTTTAAATTAGATATTGGGAAGGAATTGTTCCCTGTGAGGGTGGGGAGGGGCTGGGCTGGGATTCCCAGAGAAGCTGTGGCTGCCCCTGGATCCCTGGAAGTGTCCCAGGCCAGGTTGAGTGGGACTTGGAGCAACCTGGGACAATGGAAGATGTCCCTGCCTATGGGAATTGTTCAGGTTTCAATGGATCTGTGAGAAATAAACACTTGATTTTATGCAAAGCAAATACTCTTATCACATTTTAACTTGTTTTTTTTCCCCCCTTCTAGAGAAACATCATGTCAACGGGAACAGAATGGTTGAACCTTTCCCAGAGGGAACACAGATGGCTCTGTTTGGTAAGGCATCAGTTTGAAAATAAAAGCTCAAAGCTCTGTGGTGTTTCTGCATTCCAGATTTCTTAATTTCAGCCTGACTCCTTCGAGTTTCAGAATCAGGGCTGCTCCTGCCATTTTCCAATCACTAAAGCCACTGGGCACTTTGGGAGATGTCCTTTATATGCCATTTCCACATAAAGAAATATACTGAAAATATTTTTTCTTAGTTATACAAGCAGAAAATGCAAATCCTGTATTTTATTCCCTAAAAAAGCCAAAATAGTAGCTTTTTATGTATGATAATTCCTCTAAGATCCTTCATGAGGTTAAACAAAATTCGGAAGATGATCCGTGATTCTCCACACTTTAAACCATGAAAGGAATTCCAACTGTTTGGGACCTTCTGAACTTGGAGAGTTGTTACCATTTACATGCCCCAAACCACACTTTCTTGTTTGTACTTGACCTTGTGAATATTCCTGTAGAGTTCCTGTGGGAAGCCATCAGAGCTGGAAAAGTGGCCAGTTGGAAAAGAGAAAAAGTTTAATTTCACTGTATCTGTCTCTTTTCTATGGAAATGTCATTCTCGGAGCCCTTTTTTTAACACTTGGAAAGGTGATTCTCCAGAGAAATTAATTACTTCTGGAAGTAATAAACATCCTAAAATAGATCAAAATCAGCCTTTTCCAACTGAAATCCGGACTTTACCCAAACCTGGGAATTATCAGAGCTCTCATTTCAGAATGTGCTGTTAGTCCTTAAGGCAAGCCTTTGGGATTTACTGGGGAAGAAAAAAAGCAGATTTCTATGGCAATTATTCTTAAATTTTTTTGCTACAGAGAATGAAAAGTTTTCTTATTATGTTTTGATACAATTGAGTTGTTTTCAAAGGATATATTTCTCTATTAACATGTGCAGGGTGGTCCTAAGTGCCTTAGGAAATGCATTGTATTCTATTCAATGTTTCTCTATCTGCGGTGTTGAAGTAATACTGAACTGCTCCTTCATACCCGTTATTTTAATACTCCAAAAATGATCTTTTCAATTGATGATTGCAAAAAATCGTGGTAAGTGTCAACTAATGTTGGTGTAGTTTCATGGTTGAAGAGGAGAAATGGTTCGTGGTTGTCACCCTTCAGTTTCCAATGTGATTTATTCAACTTCTCTTCAGAGTTCCCCCAATCTGGTGTTGCCTTTCGGTCAGTGTCTCCTTCTCTGTGGATTTTGGGAACATAAACATATCCTTGGAGTAGTGGAATGAGTGAATGCTTTATCATTTTCTTTTGGGGCAAATGGAAAATGATTTTAACCTTTTTAGCTCTAAGGTTAAGATGGATGTAGAGGTTCTTCATTGAATTTCTTACAGCAGGAAGGGTCAGAGAGTCCTGGTGCAATCTGATATTGATGCAGTCCATGCTATTTCAATATTTTTTTGAACAAAAGAATCTTCTTTTGTTTTTTTTTTATTTCCTGTGTCATGATCAGATCAGGTTTCCAGTGTTTGTGGTGGCTGTTGGGTCTATCACTGCTCGTTGTAAACAATTCATAAAAATCAGCAGCAGAATTTAATCAGAAAATTGCACAACCTCATTAAACAGCGCACTTTGAAACAATCCTGAGGAACTCTGTAACATTCCTATCAGGCTCGGGAACTTCCATTCTTTTCAAATCGCCCTAGATTTTCCACAAGGCTGTGATTGCAAGTGTTGGGCTTCAGTGGTGAAAGCTCAGGCTGGTGCCATCTGTGCTGCGAAGGAGCAGCAAACCTACGCATCGCGATTTTTGCTATTAGACCTGCAATGGAATAATGCACAAACATGACTGTGATGATAATTCCTGGCATTTGTTGGCGTTGGCATCCCAGTCTGATGGGAAAAGGGAGCTGTGGTTCATTTTTCCTCCCTCTAACCCATGTGAATTGGAATGAAAGGTCAGGTTGGATGGGGCTTGGAGCAACCTGGGATAGTGGAAGGTGTCCCTGCCCATGGGAATGGATGAGCTTTAAGGTCCCATCCAAAATAAGCCATTCTGGGATTCTTTGATTCCAAAACAAGCATTCCAAGAAGAAAACCATCAGTTAGGAATTCCTCTCCTGGGATTATTACTCACCCTATCTGTGTGATCCTGTTCACAGCGAGTTCTTTGTATTTTGGGACTCTGTAAGCTCAGGAAAGAGCCTGAGCCAGTTGAGTTTCTGACTCTACCTCACCAAGACAGGATTTTCACACCCCTCTTCCAGAAACATCCTTTAATCATTTAATTGGGATTCACAGGGACAAGTCTGGAAGAGCAGTAGTTGCTTGGAAGTGACCCCTCTTACTGCCCAGTGGAGTCTCCCTCACTGGGGTTATTCCAATCTCCCTCACTGGGGCTATTCCAATGTCCCTCACTGGTGTTATTCCAGTCTCCCTCACTGGGGCTATTCCAGTGTCCCTCACTGGTGTTATTCCAGTCTCCCTCACTGGGGTTATTCCAGTTTCCTTCACTGGGATCATTCCAGTCTCTTATTCCAGTCTCCCTCACTGGTGTTATTCCAGTTTCCTTCACTGGGTCATTCCAGTCTCCCTCACTGGGGTCATTCCAGTGTCCCTCACTGGGTCATTCCAGTCTCCCTCACTGGGGTCATTCCAGTCTCCCTCACTGGTGTTATTCCAGTTTCCTTCACTGGGTCATTCCAGTCTCCCTCACTGGGGTCATTCCAGTCTCACTCACTGGGGTTATTCCAGTTTCCCTCACTGAGGTAATTCCAGTTTCCTTCACTGGGGTTATTCCAGTTTGTCTCACTGACGTCATTCCAGTGTCCCTCACTGGGGTCATTCCAGAGTCCCCCACTGAGGTTATTCCAATCTCCCTCACTGGGGTTATTCCAGTCTCACTCACTGGGGTCATTCTAGTTTCCCTCACTGGGGTTATTCCAGTTTCTCTCACTGGGGCCATTCCAGTCTCCCTCACTGGGGTTATTCCAGTTTCCTTCACTGGTTTATTCCAGTCTCACTCACTGGGGTCATTCCAGTGTCCCTCACTGGGGTCATTCCAGTCTCCCTTACTGGGGTCATTCCAGTCTCCCTCACTGGGGTTATTCCAGTTTTCCTCACTGGGGTTATTCCAGTGTCCCTGACTGGGGATATTCCAGACCCATCTGGATGCAATCCTGTACCCTGTGCTCTGGGATGACCCTGCTGGAGCAGGGAATTGGACCAGATGACCCCACCATGCTCCCTTCCAACCTTGACCCATCCTGCTTAAATGACTTAAGCTATGACCCATCCATAGCTTAAAAAGATCTGCAATAGCTCAAAGTTGGTTGTGTAGAGGCAGCCAATTTGCAGTGAATTTTCCTCCTGCTTGGATAGTTTTCGATGCAGCACTGAAACAGCAGAATAAAATATAATGCAGGGTTGTAAACACTAAGCTTTCCACCTGCTGCAAAACGCACTTGGATCTCATTCCACAGCTCCCTCTCCTGCAAAACCCCCTCAAGATGCTCCTGCTAATGGTGCATTATTTATTTGATGGTGTGACTGCTTGTTTGGATCAAGGGACAGGGTGAATGTACTCAGGGCATTGTTCCTGCAGCTTTCCCACCTATACCAGAACCTCACAGATTTCAAAGGATGATTTAAATGATCTTGAGACTCTCTTGTTGTCTGTTCAGCATCGCTCAGCTGCTGGAGATGCACCTATTGTTCATTAGGATAAAGAAATGTGTCCTTGTTTCTACGGTGGGGAAAAATGCCACATTTTGAGGGTGAAGGTGATTCTTTAATGGAAATCTTTTAATGCTCCCCATCCTGTGACCTCTTAATCCAGCTCCCAGCTAAGATTTAAACACCAAGGGCACACGAGGTGCACAGGCACCGCTCACAGCCTCACTGGAGACTCTGCAATGCTGTGTCAAAAATCCTTGGAAGTCTATTCCCAAATTCCATGATTGTTGCCCAGAGAAGTTGTGGATTTCCCATCCCTGGAGGTGTTCAAGACCAGGCTGGATGGGGCTTGGAGATACCTGAGACAGTGGGAGGGGTTGGAACTGGGTGGTCTCCAAGGTCCCTTCCAACCCAAACCATTCTGGGGTTCTGTGTTTCTGTGGAACAGTGAGACTCTTGCTGTTAGGTGTTTGTGTTATGAATGATAAAGTAGAAGCCATTCAAAAAAATGTCCAGAAAGTTTTTTAGAAGCTTTATGACCATGGATATATTCAGTTGAAAGTATTTTGTCTTTAAACAGTTTTGACCCAAAACCTAACCAAAAATCAAAATCTGAACATATATAAGGGGGGGTTGATGATGTTTTAAAAATAAGCAGTTGAAAGTCTAAATTCAACGTTTTTACCAGGGATAAAATACCCCAAAATGCCTCCAAGCTGCAGAACATTCACGACTTCAAGAAATTAATATTTTCCTCACTACCACTGTAACTCTTGCATATTTTAAACACATTTAAATGCACTGCTGCATTATCATAACTTCATAGAATGGTTTGGGTTGGAAGGGACTTTAAGATCAGCTCGTTCCAACCCCCTACCATGGGCAGGCAAATTATGCTCAGATATGTTTCTGATCAGGTTTCTATTGAATTTTAAGTGCTTCTTTTCCTTATCAACTGCTGCTTTTGCAAGACTCCAGTTTATCCCAGAGCACCTTTATATTCCCTGAGATTTTTAAGTCCCCTTATTTCTCTAAGAGGAAGCATCGTGCATATGGTGTGTGCATAGAAGGGCTCTTATTTACCTTCACTGAAATCTGGCAATAGTTCAGATTTGTAATTACAACACTTTTAAAATATAGGAGCGCACTGAGCTCTGTTTGCGTGACATAGACTAGCTTGTAATGGGATAATTGGTTTCTTGGTGTAAACAAAGTGCAGACAGAACTAGGATGTTAAGGAACTGATAAGATCTAATTATGGATGTTGTGGAGCTGGCAGACGGATCCAGGCCTGGTCACCTTCTGCTCTGCTCTTATTAGACAGCAGCACATTCCAGTAATTCCATGGAGCTGCGTTATTATTGTGTTTTGCCTGAGTTATTGTGTCCTGGTGCCATTGGGAATGCATCCTGTGCGTTCCCACCGTTCCCACTGCTTCCAAAAGTTATTTAAAAATTAAACCAGGATACGCCAGGATTATCCAACGAGGTTCCTCAGCCTGGGAAGGGCTTGTTCAGCTGCACATGGGTGTGGGGCCCTTGGAAAATTGAGCCTTTGGGGGCTTCAGCTCCTTCCCATAAATTTGGACAGGGCTTGGAGCAACCTGGGAGGTCTCCCTGCCCATGGTGAGGGGTGGAACAGGATGAATTTAATGTGCCTCCAACCCAAACCATTCTGTTTCTGTGCATAAAGGCCTCATCACGGCAACTTCTCAACTAAAGGAAGATAATTTCACTTGGAAATGGGTTGATGTGTTTAAGAATGGATGAATCCATCAGAGTTTCTGTTACTCACCCCTAGAACAGCTGCAGGGGTTGTGTCAGAGAAGAATCAGTGTTAGGAAGTCCTTTGGTCCAGCTGAGTTTTCAATGACTGTTTTTCACCAGGAAGAGAAAATCACAGGGAACAAAGTTTGGCCCCCAAGAGAAACACCTTTTTTTTTTTTTTTCCTTTCGTAGGCAGTAAAAATAGAACAAACAATTTTTCTCTGTTGCTCAAAGAAAAGGAAGAAAACTTTAAACAATACTACACATCAGAAGGTGTTTTATCTCTGTCTGAAGAAAATGTAAGACTTGATGATGTTGAAAAAGGTGTGTTTGCTCTGACCCAAATGGAGGAGAAACATCCACAGTGACATCACCACGTGGTACAAGGATCACGTTGTGGAAGAACTGAGAGCTGGAGGGAATGTATTCCAGAAGGGATTCGTGTCCCTCGTGTTAATTCTCTTTCAGCACTTGGAAAAGAGAGGGAAGTGGATTAATTGGCTGAGTTTGTAGAGTTCTGAGGCATTCATGCTGTGTCCACGTGGTGATGGAAAATGGATACTGAGTTTCTGCGGTTCTGGAATGAGAGAAAAAGCCTGGGAAATTATGGTGTAACAAAAAGGAATGGCCTAAAGGGAGCCTGCTCTGTCCCCTAAACCAAATCGTGTTCCTATTCTTACCTTTGCAGTGTGTTTATGAGAGAAATCTACCCTTAGACCCCGTTTTCCTTTTTTCCTTTTGTTCCGGATACTGATTTTGTCTTTTTGATGTCTCTTCCAGAGAACTGAAACTCAGCCCAGTTCCCAAGCCCTGCAGTGGGGTCCTGGTTCATCCTTATTGCTGCCACTGCCTAAATATGGAATCATGGAATGGTTTGGGTGGGAAGGGACCTTAGAGATCATCCCATCCCACCCCAGCCATGGGCAGAGACACCTTCCACCATCCCAGGCTGCTCCAAGCCCTGTCCAGCCTGGCCTTGGACACTTCAGGGATCCAGGGGCAGCCACAGCTTCTCTGGGAATTCCTCACAGGGAACAATTACTTCCCAATATCCATCTAGCCCTGCCCTCTGGCACTGGGAAGCCATTCCCTGTGTCCTGTCCCTCCATCCCTTGTCCCCAGTCCCTCTCAGCTCTCCTGGAGCCCTTTAGGCACTGGCAGGGGCTCTGAGCTCTCCCTGGAGCCTTCTCCTGTTCAGGTGAGCACCCCCAGCTCTCCCAGCCTGGCTCCAGAGCAGAGGAGCTCCAGCCCTGGAGCATCTCCATGGCCTCCTCTGGACTCTCTCCAGCAGCTCCACATCCTCCTGATGTTGGATCTCGGACCTGGAGGCAGCTCTGCAGGTGAGGTCTCACCTGAGCAGGGCAGAGGGGCAGAATCCTCCCCTCCCCTGCTGCCCACCCTGGGGGATCAGCCCTGCTCACGGGGGAGGTTCGGGGCTCCAAGCACTCGTGGTCAGGGCATGTCCAGCTTTTCCTTCACCATCATCCCCAAATTCTTCTCTTCAGATCATCTTCTTCCCCACAACCTCGCCTGAAGTGAGATGCTCTGGTTTGCTGGTCAAACCTCCAGGGTTTTTTTAAGCCACTGCCAGGGAATGTTCTCTGTTTAGATTCTAAACCCTAAGCAGAAAAGCCATGAACTGGAAATTTTCCCATAAACCTGCTGTAAAATAAGGTGATAAACATAGAAAAATCCATAATTCTTGGACCTTTTGAAATAACAATCAAAGCCCTCAGTTTCTCTTGTCCTGTGGGGTATCCTGGGCATTGTGCTTTCAATGCTGCTGCTCTGATTTGATGGAATTGTGCTTCAGCTTTGTGGGAATGTAAATGGGCAGAGCACTGGGCAAGGAGACCCTGACAAAAACAAAATGCTACAGTTCTGCTTGGTCCTCACCAAGGACATTTCCTGACATTTATAAACACTAATAAGGGACAATAAAATGTCCCTAACACAAAGTGAAAGCTGTCATTGATGGGCACAACCCTTCAGAACATCCTTTGCTTTCAAAGGAGCCACATCTCTTTTTCCTTCAGAAAACAAAAGTAATGTGGCCTTCAAACACAATCTCTGTGCTTCTCCATCAGGGAGTTTTTTATGTTAATTTAGGTTTCTTGAGGTAATGAAGAATTCAGCTTTGTGTGGATTTCCACTTAGAGTGGGTACTGCACATTAGGGAAGATTTGGAGGTTTTTAAAAGTCAGACTGCAGCTTTTTAATCAGCACCATTCACCTTAAAACAACCTTTTAATTATGTTTTGGGGATGTTGCCACAGAAAGAAGAGACACAGTTCATTTTCATGACTTCTGGGACAGGGCTCAGTGATCTCCAACAGCAAGAATTGTCTCTAAGAAGAGCATTATTTTTCTATTTATCTATATATAAATTTTTAAAATCTAGCTATATTTTATTTACGGCTTTTTATTATTTTATTTTATTAATTTATTGTTTTATTTTCCATGCAAAAAAAGGCAGCACGAGCACCTTGAGCAATTGCAAAAACCTTGCAGAGAAGTAATTCCTTGCCAGTGATAAATAGGAATATATCAGTGAGCAGGAGGAACATATGCTTGGCATCATTCTGAGTTGGTTTAAGTTGGAAATAGAAGTAAATTATCCTGTTAATGACTGGAGGCCGCCCTGATCAGATTGATGCTGCTTTGCAGGAGATATATTTGTGTGTGTGTTTGTTTATGTGCTGGGATGGGCACATTTACCATCGGATTTATCCTTTGATTCCTGCTAATAAAGCACAGGGAGTGGTGACACGGAATAAAACACACAGAGGGGCGATGATTTATTCTGTTCAGCCACGAGAAAAATATCTAAGAGGGTTTTGGAGGGGGAAAATTGTGCTGTTTTGATAATTTTACATGTACTGTGACATCCCCAAAGTGCTGTCAGCAGATCCTAATGGATTTATCTTCACAGGGCTGCTGGCACAGCCTGGAAATTTTAGATCTGAGGGTTTGAGGCTGAGCAAAGAGGGTCCTATATTAAAAAATATGGATTACTTCCTCTTGGGTTATTTAGTTTGGGAGGATTTAGAGTGATTTTCCTGATTTTCAGGAGTTTTTCTCACTTGATGAAGTTATTGAAAAAACATATCATTAGATAACTTTGCTTCAGATCAAAGATACAAAAACCTTCATCAGCATTTAAAATCCTGGCTCAGAAATACTCCTGAAACTTGGAGGCTCAACTGGAATAGAATCACAGAATTCCAGAAAGGTTGGGGTGGAAGGGACCTTGGACATCATCTCAGTCCATTGGCTCCAGTGGCTCTCATGGGACCTCAGGCACTATTTGTCACATGTGAACACAAATAGTGGAGATTTCAGTGCAGTTCTTCAAGTCTACATGAGGTTGGATGGGAAGAATTGCTCCTAGAATTGCTCAGACAATCCCTTATGTCCCACTATGTATTTATATAACAATATTTATTTAATAAGTATTTATGTATAATGTGTATTTCTTTATTAATGGTACATTATTTACCCTTGTATTTAAAGGAATGCACATATTAGATTATTTTCAATGGCACTTAATGCTTGCTCTGCTTTTCCTGGGTGACAGGAAGTCTTTTGCCTTTAGAAAAGAGTAAAAACTCCATCGTTTAAGAGGTTCAAACAGCACCTTATTCCAGAATTTTATTCTGGAATACCTGACTTTGCTCTCAGTGCAGGACACACTTGAGAAATGGAGGCAAAACCACACATCAGCATCTGGAAGAAAGAAATAACATGATCAGTTTTTCAAGCAAGATAAGAACTAATCACAAAAAAAAAAATTCTGATTTAAGCTGAATGCAAGTAGTTCTGAGACAGCCGTAGTTATTTGTTTGTGAGCCAGGGAAAACAGCATGAGATATGTCAGGCTTGGAGATAAAATTTATTGGTGTGTCATTGGCTTAAATCCAACATTATGCTCATAAATAATCTAATCCTGGTGCGACACATTCCTGCTTGAACCTTGACTGAAAATTATTGAGAGTCATGTAATGAATTATGCAGCAGCAGGCACGTGCTCGAGTCGAGGGGCTGGAGCTGGCGTGGAATGCTGGAATGAGTTTGGAATTAGGGACAGCATCTACAGACTCAGGGATGGAGAGAGGGCAGGGCGTCCCCCTTGTATCCAAAGGGGTGACATGGAGCCTCGCTTGGCTGTGGCCATCCAGCTTTTTTTGACTCTTCTGGGATGGGAAGTGTGGAAAGGAATGTTGTTGTCACCTGCGTGTGTCCCTCGTACACCGTCTGTGTCACTGAATTTACAGCAGCTCAGGACATCCCAAGGTTCCAGACAATCCCTGACACCAAAATCCAGGGAGGGAGTCGCTGTGGAATGTTCCTGACACGCCAAGAGAGGACAAATGTAGGGCTTGAAATGTTGGAATGGTGACAACCTTTATCCCTGGGGTAGATAAAGAGCTTCTTTAGGCTGGAGAGAGACCTGGGACAAGGGATGGAGGGACAGGACAAGGGAATAGCTTCCCACTGCCAGAGGGCAGGGATAGATGGGATATTGGGAAGGAATTCCTGGCTGTGAGGGTGGGAAGGCCCTGGCACAGGGTGCCCAGAGAAGCTGTGGCTGCCCCTGGATCCCTGGCAGTGTCCAAGGCCAGGCTGGACAGGGCTTGGTTCAACCTGGGACAGTGGAAGGTGTCCCTGCCCATGGCAGGATGAGCTTTAAGATCCCTTCCCACCTAAACCATCCTTTCATTCTATGATTAGTCATGAGAAATAATGATCTAAATACTTTTGAGATTTTTTTTCTGCTGGAAAAGTTTTGCAAATGTGATAAACATTTCAATAATCTCCCCAACCTGCTCTGAAGTTGTGTGTCCATAAACAGCCCAAAATTCCAAAGGAGACAAAGTGACTGATGGGACCATGATGCTGTAAACGAGTCAACGGCTGGTTCTGGATATATCTGTGGCTTGGCATGGATGTGGGAGATGTGCTTGGGGTCAGGTGGGCTGGATGGAAGCACGGAATGACCTCTCACTGCTCCCCCTGGGGCACCCCAGCTCTGTCTCCACAACTGCAGTGCTGGAGTTACCCCAGCCTGGCTGGATGGCTGCAGTTACCCCAAACACATTCCCACGAGGATCTGGGGCTGAAGCTCCCCCAAAATCCAGCTCAGGGTCAGAGGGGCTGTTTATTGCAGCAGGACAGCCCTTCAGCTCAGTCTCCTGCCAAGCAGGGCCAGAGGGCACAGGATGCTTTGTGAGATGTCTAAGAAACCACAGATCTGGAGAGCTGCAGGTCATGGACTTGGCTGTGAGTAATGGCAGTTCCATTGGTCACACTCTGCCTCAGCAGTTATTATATTTCCTTTATTTCCGACGCTGCCAATCCACGTTTTTGGGGAATGAGTGTACTGAACGATGGGTAAATGACTAACCACATTAATATTTGGCCTCTGGATGCCTCTCTGGATATAAATTAGTTTTTCTCTAACAATCTACTCTGGTATTTTCTTGAGTAATTATCTTTCTTTTTTTTTTTTTGGAGATGGGTAGGAAGAGTTATTCTCTTTTGCAAGTGAGAGCTCACCATCATTTCATTGGCTCAAAACAGATGAGAAAATAGCTCTTGGAACTTCCATATTTCCATTAAGGACAGCTATGGTTCAAAATAGATCCATTTGAATGATCTAGGTGCATTTGAAAGGCATTTATTGGTTTGGAAAAAGGTTAAAGGGAAAGGAGGACGAAAGTGCTGCTTGTTGAGTTGCTTGTTATTTGAATGTAATTATTTTTTTGCTCCTGAGCAATTACAGATTATAGGTTTAAATAATTGTCAGGGTGCCTACAGCTTTCTATTGTTGTCTGAAATCTAAGGCTACGAATATAATAAGAAATATGAGATTGCTTCTGCCGAATGTGGCTATGGCAGTTTAGTTAACTCAGCAATAGTCATAAAAAAAGAAAAAAAAAAAGGGAAGAAAAGGCAATTTTTCCATTCCTTGCAGTAAACAAACTTTGTAAACAAGTTATTATTTTCAGCAGCAAGGCCCTAGAAGTGATTCCTATTTTGCTGGTAACAAAACGTGGCTCTTTGCTTTTATAAGAGCAGAATATATTTTGTTTTGCTTCTCTCTATCTCAAGCTCCCCAAGGTGGCTTGGGAGATTAGAGAGATTTCCACAAGACAAGGGTAAGGCTCGGGTGTTATTGCAGAGATGGATTTATATGAAATGGATTACACAGCCCTGATGACATCTCTTATTTTCTGTGTACATCAAGTTCTACTTGAGTAGCGGAGCGCTAGAGTGTGGCAAATGACCGGGGATGATCTAAAATGAATCTCTGCCAAGCGCTGGAATGCTCAGAGTGAAGAAAGATCACAAAATGATTTGAAAGCCTCAAATCAATGGCTGAACTAAAGATGTGATGCTTTGCAATGAAGCAAATAATCAGCTTGATGATAGGACCGTGTAGCTCCATCTCAATCTCTTCACCATATTATTGTAGCAGTGGTTCTTTTTATCCCTAACAGACTTTGGAAACATAATATATTAAGAAACTGCTCTCTTCTTTAAAGAAAAGAGGAGGGTGGCCAGGTTTAGGCATGATTTGTTCTTTAGTAACTGCATCCGTGGGCTCTCTGCTGTGCTCATTCAGATTTAGGTGCTGCACCTGCGTTGGGGCAGCCCCAGGGATCAATCCAGGCTGGGGATGAAGGGATGGAGCAGCCCTGGGAGAACTTGGGGGTGAGAGGTGGACATGACCCAGCCCAGAAACCCCCGTGGGCAGCAGGAAATGGGGGATTCTGCCCCTCTGCCCCTCTCAGGTGAGCCCCCACCTGCAGGGCTGCCCCAGCCCTGGGGTTCAGCACAGGAAGGACCTGGAGCTGCTGGAGAGAGTCCAGAGGAGGCAGCAAGGGGAGCAGAGCGATGGAGCAGCTCTGCTGGGAGGAAAGGCTGAGGGGATTGGGATCGCTCAGCGTGGAGAAGAGATGCTTTGGGGTGACCTAGTTGCCTCTCCCAATAGCTGAATGGAACCTGCAAGAGAGCTGGAGAGAGACTTTGGACAAAGGTCTGGAGGGACAGGACAAGAGGGAATCGCTCCAAACTGACAGAGAACAGGTTTAAATTGGATATTGGGAAGGAATTGTTCCCTGGGAGGGTGGTGAGGCCCTGGCACAGGTGCCCAGAGAAGCTGTGGCTGTCCCTGGATCCCTGGAAGTGTCCAAGGCCAGACTGGACAGGGCTTGGAGCAACCTGGGATAGTGGAAGGAGTCCCTGTCCATGGCTGGGGTGGAATGGGTTGCGCTTTATTTTCCCTTCCTACCCAAACCATTCTATTCCATTTTTGGACAATTCAAGGCTGTGCTAAGAACTTCCAGTGCTTTTATTCATCACATTTTCATTTTTCAAAGGAGAGAAATTAGAAAGAGTAAACAAATAGTTGAAGGAATCAGATTTTTGACCATAAACTTTGACATGTTTTTCTGTGTCCTTGGGACACTTCAGGTATCATATTTGTGGCCAAGAAACATCAGGTGCCTACAGTACTCCTGAGGATGACTCTTTAATGGATTAGACATGAAACAAATGCAATTTTGATCCCAACATTTTGCACTTAAGGAGTGATCGTTCCTGCTTTGTGAATAGCTCTTCTTCCCTGCAGGTCAGATCCATTTGTGGTGCAACACTGCTTTGGGTGTCAGTCAGTTGTTCATGGAAAATGCTGCCTGTTGATCCCAGCCATGAGCATTCAATCAGCTGCATTCACAAATCCCCAAACATGAAAGGAAACAGGTGTTTATTGGTTTCCCCTTCCTGAATTTTACCGTTTGTGACAGTTCTCTTTGATGTTTATGGAACGTAGGAATAGGGATGACCCTGTAAATAGAAGAACTCAACTTCTGGGGATGTTGCTCTTTTGTTCTGTGTTGGTACCCAAAACTCAGCCCAGTGAAATTCAAATCTGTGGCAAAGGCTTAATGTGCTGTGGGTTTGAAAATTGCAACACCACTAATGATGGAAATCAGCTTCAGAGAGAAAATCTTTTACAGTCTGAGCTCAGCCTTGAGTTCCCAAAGCCTCCTGCTCATCTTGTTTTTCCCAGCGCTCCACCTGTCTCAATATAATGGGATTGGTTATTTATACAAAGCCAAGTGGGCAGATTTTAGTTCATTTTCATGAATGAAACTTGATCTAATCTCTGGACTAGACTGGATCTTGACCTGGTCTGGTGGAAGAGGGGTGGAATGAGATCAGCTTTAAGGTCCCTTCCAACCCAGACCATTCTGGGGTTCTGTGATGTTTCCATGATCAAAGACCGAATACATCTTTTTTAATGGAAATCTTCAGGAGCTAATTGAACTATTCATTGAACTGTTTTTTGGATGACTTCTCTATTTATTGTTAAACATTTTAGATTCCTGTTCTCTCATTGCATATCTTCAGAGAATCATGGAATATCCTGAGTTGGAAGGGACACACCAGGATCATGGATGAACTCATGGCCTGGCACAGGACATCCCAACAGTCCCACCCTGTGCCTGACAGCGTTGTCCAAACCCTCCTGGAGCTCTGGCAGCCTTGGGGCTGTGACCATTCCCTTGACTCATCCCAAGTTTAACTGAACAATACAAACCAAGAAAAATATGGAAAGGACAAAATTAGAAAATATAGAGTTTTATCAAGAGGTGTTTCTCAATAGACATTGAATCACAGAATCATTAAGGTTGGAAAAGACCCCTGAGATCATCGAGTCCAACCTTTGAAAGTCACAGTCAAGGTACGAAAAGGAGATTTTTTTAACAGAGTCCTATTAGTTGGGATCATTTGGTATTTTTCCAGAAAGATTCTTTGTTTTGCTTTGGGACCACTCATACCTCAGTGGTGGAGTATTTAAATAATATTTAATATCTTACAGTTCATGTGAGGCTTAATTATTGTGTGCAAAATGCTCTTAGCTGTGATTAGAAACAAAGTCTGTATCTCAAGACTGTGGAAAAAGAGAGGGAAGAGCTGCAGATTTCCTTGGCTTTCTTCACTCTCACAAGTTCTCCTCCTGAGAAGTGGATTATTTAGATCCTGACTATTTAGAACATCTGGAGAGTTCAGGGGCAGATCACGGGTGGAAGTTGAGGTGCACCATTGTCCTCCTGATGTGTCACGGGCACAGGGACATTCTGGGCCAGCTCTCAAAGGCCACAAAGTTTGGCCTCTGCTGCTTTTCCATATTCTCTTTCCAGATCACTGGAAATGATTTTTTGGCTGGGCTGTATCTTCCAGTTTCTGGGAACTAGAGGCAAGTTTTCCAACAGGGAATTTTGACGATGGAATTTTATCGCGTAGAGTCACCAGACAAGAGCTCTGTTGATCTTCAGGATAAAAGAGGTTTAAATATTCCTGCTTTCTGGGTGGAAAGGATATGGAGGGAGTGAATAAGGCCCCCCTGGAAAGCGTTGGGATTCACTGACTTGGGTCTGTCCCTGCTCTCTGCTGGTTAAGCTCAAAATTGCATTGAAACAAGAATATGTGAAAATTCTCGTGTTCTGCCTGAGAAGTTCAGAGCAACTGTGCTTTGTGCCTTATTAACATTCTTGATATTGGCTTCAGCTTTGTTTAAATCCTGTTGAGTTTGTATTATTTATAACTTGTAACATGCTTTAGGATGGGTTTGATAAACACATTTTGCAGTCGTTTTCTGTATCTCCCCATTGCTTTTCCCAGTTTGAGTGCTGTTGTCTTCGAGGGTTTTTTTCCAAAGTCATCCTTCTGACACATTTCCCGTGCTGAAAACATGGCAGTTTTTCTCTTGACAGTAAAATATTCCTTCCCTCTGATGATAATCTGCTTTTCCTTTTGCAATAATCTGTTGTGCAGCTTTTATCCAAACATCCATCCGTACACAAACACGTGCCCACGCCCGCGTCCAACGTCAGCAGCCACAGGCAGGAACCAATTTCCTGGGCATTTGTTAATTTGAATGAACATGAGGCTTCTGCTTCTCCTATGGAAAAAAAAAAAAAGAAGCAAACCCAACAGTTTCCCTGGGAATTCATGCAGTGTGAACAGAACACGTCTTGGCAAAACGGTGAGCCAAGAAATTCCTCTTTAGTTGCTCTGTTAGGCAAACTGCATTTTAAATTTCTTGCCCAGGGCTTTGTTTGACTTGCCCCAGGCAAGCTGTTCAACATATTTATCAACCCTGTTGGAGCATTAGAGCCAACGCTCATCGAGGAAGATCATCCTCTTAATGCCATCTGTCATCAGCAGTTTTATTTCTTTCAGCTCAACTTGTTCTCTGTTTCACCGTTTTTTTCCCTGTTCCTCCCGACCATTTCTTAGCTGATTGTTTCCCAGTGATCTCAAATATTCTGTGATTGCTCAGATATTCTGGGGCTGCTGGATGTGAAACCCCTGAGGGTATCAATGGTACAATTTTGTTTTAAGTCCTGATTGATAACGTTAATCCTGTATGGATCCAGATGGCTGCCAAAGCTCCCTACGTATCGCAGTGCTGTGCAAAAGATGAGAGTGCATTTCAATCTGACTCTGGAATTCTTTCCAGATCCTCCACTTGAAAAAAATCAGAACAAAGGCTCTGGGGTAGCTTCATCCTGTATTTTTATCTTGAGGACATGGCTTTGATTGTTTTGGATTTTCAAGCCCTTATTAAGAGTTGTGTAAGTGCACAAAGAGTATGAAAGTGTTCAATAAAGTGTATCCGTTCACTTTCCCGGGGATTTGAGATCCATTTTGCTCCTGGATTTGTGTCCACAATCACAGTGGAGCCAAAGGGACTGACTGGAATATTTCCCTCTAGAGAACAAAAGTAAATCTTTTGGGAATCTGGTGCTATGGACTTATATAAAGTTAAGAAAAATTATTGTAACCGGATGAGCATACACTGTGTGTGCAGTGGATATGCTGAATGTTCTCCTGAGTTCCCAGGGCATTTGTATCTGATTATCCAAACAGGGAGACCATGGACTCTCAGAATGGTTTGGGTTGGAAGGGACCTTAAAGCCCATCCCATCCCATCCCATCCCATCCCATCCCATCCCATCCCATCCCATCCCATCCCATCCCATGGATCCCATCCCATCCCATCCCATCCCATCCCATCCCATCCCATCCCATCCCATCCCATCCCATCCCATCCCATCCCATCCCATGGATCCCATCCCATCCCATCCCATGGATCCCATCCCATCCCATCCCATCCCATCCCATCCCATCCCATCCCATCCCATCCCATCCCATCCCATCCCATCCCATCCCATCCCATCCCATCCCATCCCATCCCATCCCATCCCATCCCATCCCATCCTATCCCATCCCATCCCACCCTCTGCCGTGGGCAGGGACACCTTCCACTATCCCAGGTTGCTCCAAGCCCTGTCCAGCCTGGCCTTGGACACTGTCAGGGATCCAGGGGCAGCCACAGCTTCTCTGGGAAACCTGTGCCAGGGCTTCCTCACTCTCACAGGGAAGAATTCCTTCCCAATATCCCATCTGTCCCTGCCCTCTGGCAGTGGGAAGCCATTCCCTGTGTCCTGTCCCTCCATCCCTTGTCCCCAGTCCCTCTCCAGCTCTCCTGGAGCCCTTTAGGCACTGCCAGGGGCTCTGAGGTCTCCCTGGAGCCTTCTCCTGTTCAGGTGAGCACCCCCAGCTCTCCCAGCCTGGCTCCAGCCCTTGGAGCATCTCCATGGATTCCTCTGGACTGTGTCTAACAGGTCTTCCACAGAGATCTGCAGGTTCTTATCACATTTTTCTTGCCATCTACTTCCCTGTCTTCTCTTTCGGGGAGGGAACACGATGGTTCCCACCAAGGTCTCATCCTGACCTTCCATGGTGAAGCCAAGGTCCCCTCTTCAACCTGAGAACTTCTAAGAATTAATGGTCTCCTCAATTTCAGAGCTCAGAGCATCAATATCCCTTTGGCTCTGTGCTCAGAAGTATCAGTACTTGGACTGACTTCAATCAATCAGCTGTACCAACTGCTCTCCACAGTTTTTTAAGGAGGAAAATGCCAATCACTCTCGGCATTTGGCTGAAATGTATGGAATGAGCATTATCCTATAGGGATGGAACTCGCCGAGGCTCAATTTATTCCTTCTAACCTGGCGGGTGGAGGGAACAAAAAAAAAAAAAAAAAAATTCAGTTCAAAGCAGCTGAGCATTTCCTTCTCCAGATTTTATAGAGGGAATGAAATCAATCGTATTCAAAATCTGGGCCAAGTCCTGCGCTGGCCAAGGGAAGCAGGATCCTGGCAGCTGTGCCTCCAGCTCCCGGAGATGCTGGCTCGGGCAGGAAGCTCTGAGGGAGCGGTGGGATGTGCTCTTGGCTGTCCTTTCCTGCCTCAACGTATAGGAGCAGCCTGTGGCTGGATCCTGTGGCATCGGAGCAGCTGGCACTGCCACTGCTCCCAGGGATTCAGAGCCTGGCACGAGAAGCTCCTCTGGCTGGAAAGATCCTGTCCTGCTCCTTCCTCTCCTCCGGGTGTTGGGAAAAGGTTTCCAGGACTCTGTCCTTTGTTCTCCCAGCACGTTTTATTGTATTTAAACCTGACATTTCGCCCCCCCAACCCCAAAACCGGTGGAATATATCCCGAAATGCTGCTAACAGAAGGAGGAGCAGGATCCGTGTCCTTTGCAGTTCATCTTCTGCAGCGAAGCATTGCTGGCATGGGAACAGCTCCTTAATCTGCCACATGGAAAAGTGCCTTGGAGTGTGGGTGTAGGGATGGCAGGCGGCAGGCCAGGAGAGGTTTGGCATGCCAAGGAAATAATGCATTCATTCTTCAAAATATGACAAAAAAAAAAGGAGGCTTCTGGATGTCCTGTTGGACTGCTGGGAAAGCAAGGAGAGGGAGGGCTTGGAAATAAATCTGGCAGGAGGGAAAGGTCGGTGGGGAGTCAGGTGTGTCTGCACCTGGTGCCCGTAGAGAAGGATATTTCTCAAAGATAAAGGGCAAAAGGCACTAAAAAAATGTTCTGCAAGTGAAAATCTTGTATATGTGTACATTATTAAAAATGAGAATTGGCCGGGATAGAAAACAATGCAATCCCTGTGAGTTTCTTTAAATAAATGGAATAAATGGGAGGCTGAGAGTCCCCGAAGCTTCCACGGAGCTCCAGAGTTAATGGATGTTAATTAGCACAGAATGGGTGCAGCTTGTGAGGCTGGAGTTTGAATCAGGAATACCCTTCTGATGCAAATTTACTACTTGGGCTCATTTGCATAATGGCATGGTAAATAGGAATTTGCATCAGGGAATCTTCGTGGAGACTGAGGATCATTCAAAGTATGATAGGAACAGGCACTGGAGAAGGGATCAGAACAAAGGTGAGGAAAGTTTCCTTTGAGGATCGTGGAGTTCCTTGTGGGATTGGGGAAAATGTCTGGAATGTTGAATAATTTTCAAACAAGTTTTCCAATCTGTTTTTTGGTGCTCTGTGATGGCTACTGCACACAGCACACAAAAGAAAGGAATTAACAATATTAAAAGCTGTGAACATTAATATGAGGATAGATAACTTTGGAATTAGTGATTTTGCCTGAGATTCATTGAGTTTATGCTGCAGCACAGAGTCTCCTACTGAGCTCATCAGGTTGGTCATTTTTAATGGATGTGGATGAGAAAGAGGCAACTTTGAGACACAAATCACTGAATTTTGGGAGATTGGATTCAGCTTCATATTCAGAGTCTCTCAGGGTTTTGTAATGTCCATGTCTGGGGTAGGAATTCCTTTCTCCTGCCTTAAAAACGTGCAAATAGGATGCTCTGGTGAGACCCACCTGGAGCTCTGGGATCCCCAACATCAGAGGGATGGGAGCTGCTGGAGAGAGTCCAGAGGAGGCCACGGAGATGCTCCAGGGCTGGAGCCCCTCTGCTCTGGAGCCAGGCTGGGAGAGCTGGGGGTGCTCACCTGAACAGGAGAAGGCTCCAGGGAGAGCTCAGAGCCCCTGCCAGAGCCTAAAGGGCTCCAGGAGAGCTGGAGAGGGACTGGGGACAAGGGCTGGAGGGACAGGACACAGGGAATGGCTTCCCAGTGCCAGAGGGCAGGGCTAGATGGGATATTGGGAAGGAATTGCTCCCTGTGAGGGTGGGGAGGCGCTGGAGAGAAGCTGTGGCTGCCCCTGGATCCCTGGCAGTGTCCCAGGCCAGGCTGGACAGGGCTTGGAGCAGCCTGGGACAGTGGAAGGTGTCCCTGCCCATGGCAGGGGTGGAATGGGATGATCTCTAAGGTCCCTTCCCACCCAAACCATTCCACGATTCCATGAGTTCCATTTGCCCTGTCCAGGAGCATTTTCCCTGCCCTTTCACATGTCTCTACCAAATTCTGTGTCGTTTGTGTCAGCCTTGTGCACACAGATGCCTTGGATATCCTCAGGCATCTCACATGATCCCAAATGTCTCTATTTAGGGAAATAAATGAATCCCTGAGTGTTGGAGCTCCCGTGCAGCCAATGGAGACCTGGTCAATGTGGGTGATCCATAAAGCTGCTCATCCCTGCAAACACCTGGGGTTCAATTCTGCTCCGTTTGTCTTGGAATATTTCAAAATTTTTTTATCTCTAAGAATGGGGTGCTTATCTCTCTTATCAGAGTGGCGGTTTGCTTTCATTATTTTAGAAGAATATTTCAGCTTATGCTGACTATTTATTAGGAATATGCAAATTACCAGGTTGCCTATGGAAACACAGGGTCCTTGGTGACAAAAAGCCTTGTTCAGAGGATCTATAGGAGTATGGATCCATAAAGAGAATATCTGGAGAAAATGGATGTGGATGCTGGAAAGGAATATAGATTCTGTAATTTCTTCCCCAATTGTTTGATTAATATTTTTCATAGGGATGATTGAATGTTTAAAGATTCCTGCTTGAATCTGTTTGGGTTTGAAGTTCAGTAACAGAAAAAAAATCTTAAAATACCTTTTGAATTTCCAATTAGGAGTCAGTCAAAACCCATCACTAAAAGAATAGTTCTTGTTTTGCAAATTAGCAATTAAAAAGTGACAAATATCTCCAGTACTTAAACACTCCTCTGCAATACCCATTATGTTCAAATCAGACTTTTTTTTTTTTATTTCTGGGAACGTGAGTGTGTTTCCCTGTATTTCCTTTTTTTTTTCCTTCCTCTTAGGAATGCCTCTGGAAGCTCCCTCTGTAACTCCAAAGCTGCACTCTCTTCCCCAGTACTGGGGATTATGCAAATCACTTCATGAATAGTTTAAAATCACATTCATGTTTTTGAGTTACAAATTATAATATAGGTGGCTTCTTTTGCCTTTATGGTTCTTTTCCTACTATTTTTTACTATTTTGTTTTCCCCCTCTGACTTTTATTTAATTATTTAAATTTATTACTTAAATTATTTATTTCTTTGCTTTCCTTACTGAAGTAGTAATAATTAAGGGAAGTAAACTTTTTCTTTGGTATTACGAGACCATGCGAAATCTTGAACTGAAATTATTTCCCAATTTTGGCAATAATTGTCCATGTTAACCATGGCTTGAGGCAGGCAGAGCTCTGGAAAACAGGCACTCCATGAGCTCACGTGTCTAATTCTGGAATATTATGTGGGATTTTATTGTTAATATTTCTCTCCTTATGACAATTTCTCTGTCGAACGTGGCACCACTTTAGCAGAATAACAAACATCAGCTGAATGGATTAATGCTGGGGAAAGCAATTTAGTGCTGGATTGTTGTAAATGATGTCTCTTTACCAGCAGGTTGTTTTATTATGACAAAGATTTCAATTTTATCTGTTCTCGGGGATGGGAGGATTTATTGTTTGTGTGAGGTGGCAGCGCACTTGAGAAATGATGAGAGCGGTTCTCCAGGAGAATAAAATCCTTCTCTCTCAGGGAAGGGGCGGCACAATGAACTCAGGCATCAGCTGGAAGAGGGAAAAGTGGAAGGATCCATGAGAAATACACAGGGCATGGTCAAATCCACAGTCACAGAATAGTTTGGGTTGGAAAAGCCCTCCAAGATCGAGTCCAACCATCCCCAAGGCCACCACTGAGCCATGTCCCCAAGTGCCACATCCCTTTAAATCCCTCCAGAGATGAGGACTCCACCACTACCCTGGAAAGAGAGGTCAGAGAGGATTATCAATGAGAGAATCCCAAATAATTCTTATTGATCAGGTCAGGGACCACAGCCCCGATGATCAGGAATTTCAACAGCACCATTGGGGATTTACTGAGCATTAAAATCCTTGAAATAAAACACTAAGAATGAGCATTTCTGCTTTGAAGTTGGGCCTAGATGTGAACTCAAACCTGAGTTTGGGCTGTCCCCTTAATCTTGGGGTGCTCATTCACACTCAGGTGCTGATCTAGGAATATGATGTGGAAAAAAATGTGGCTCTGTCCTGTTCCCTGGCATGGATGAGGTTGCTCTTTGGCCACCCCTCAGCATTTTTGTCCAGCCAGTGGCAATTTGATAAATTGGCTACTGAGTCCTTCCTGCGAGAGCCTCAGCGTCACTGGCTGCAGGCACAGCTGGGATTTTAGGCAAAACTTCCCTTGGAATATTAAGGGAAAAATATTAAGCAGTGAGGTATTAGAGTGGGGCAGAAGTTTGTTTTCCATGTGTCTCATGCAGATACAGCCTTGGGATTGAGGAAAGAACCCACAAAGGAAGTTAAATCCTCCTTGGAAGCAGTTCCATCCAGCCTGAGTGTGCCCAATTCCATGGGAGCTCCTGAATTGTTAAAATGCAGATATAGATCTAATATCGATATCCACCTGAGATGGACAAAGACTCGCTAACTTGTTAAGGTTAGAAAGTGAATGTTTATTTGAGCTGCAGGGATAGCTCCCAAAGGTACAGCTCCCAAGTAACAATGCAACACAGAACTTATTTATCTATAACAAAAATGCATATTTAAAATACAGACACATATTCATAGCATAAGCACCTCCCATTCCCCGCTTTGTATGGAAATTGGTAAAAAGTCATTAAGCATGAGCAGTTCCTGCAATGGAATTGGGTCGGGGGTCATTAATTGGGTCTGAGGGCTGCTTTTGAGGAAGTAATATGAGTCTTCCTCAGTGTGACCTTCTTACTTCGTTGGTTTTTGACAATACATTTGACCCTGGAAAACTCCCAATGCTCTCTTGTATTGCATCTGGGCAAAATTTGTAACTGTCTGGGCTCTCCTTTGAACCTCTTTTCTTAAGATTATTAATTGTCTATTCTAAGCACAGCTGAGTAAATACCAAATAATCAAAGGGCAACTCTACATTTAATCATTAATTTCTTTCTAACTAAGTTCTGCATCTTTTTCTATTCTAGTTGATTTTAACAGAACTAACTTTTATCTAAAATCTCTACATTTAAGTGTCTAAAAGAAAATCCTGTGTTTCACTCCAATGGCCCCTCTGCTCTGGAGCCAGGCTGGGAGAGCTGGGGGTGCTCACCTGGAGAGGAGAAGGCTCCAGGGAGACCTCAGAGCCCTGCCAGTGCCTAAAGGGCTCCAGGAGAGCTGGAGAGGGACTGGGGACAAGGGATGGAGGGACAGGACACAGGGAATGGCTTCCGGGATGGATGGGATATTGGGAAGGAATTGTTCCCTGTGAGGGTGGAGAGCCCTGGAATGAATTCCCAGAGAAGCTGTGGCTGCCTCTGGATCCCTGGCAGTGTCCAAGGCCAGGCTGGGCAGGGCTTGGGGCCTGATTTAGCTGAGGAACCCAAGTCTACCAGCTCTGGTTATCTCTGTAATCAAGGGACAATCTCATCATCAATTTTTACCTTCTGCAGGAATTGCCCTCAGGAGGTTCCTACCTCTTTCCAGGATCTCCAGAAGCAGCCCTTGGCTCTTAATTCCTCCATCTTGCTTAAGCACCTGAATTAGAAGTAGAAATCCCAGTTCTGTACTTTTTGGTGCATTAAAACTTAAATTTGAAGTTAATCTCAGAAGGTTTAAAGAAGGAACACTGTGAGCCATCAAGGTTGGAGGAGGGATTGCTCTGTTCTTCTGGTTGTACTTTGAAGGATCATTTCTGTAACTTTTTAACCTGTTATATCTGCAGTGAAATCAGTAAAAAACTCCTCATGGATCACTGATTTCTGAGTGTATTTAATATTTCATTTATTTTTGCTGCCTTTATTTCAACTGGTTTAGAAAGGGAATAATAACAGGGTGTTATCACTGAAAAGGAAAATTCATTGCTCCAGCTTGACAATACTGCAGTCTCCAAGTCACTCTAAACAAATATTCTAAGAAATAATCCCTAAAACATTTATTTAACTAAGTCATTAGACAATTGTCGGTGTTGGTGGTGTTTGTTCCTTAATTCCTTTAACCAGGGGAGTTTTTAATTTGCACCCTCAAACAGTCTGATGTCCTTTGATAATTGGCCACGGGGGTGAGTGACTACAAGAATCTTGTCTGAACATCAAATATCTCTGTGTACAAATTGTTAAAATGAAGCATTTTTCCCCTTATATAACATCTAATATAATCCATTATTGCTGCCACCTCTGCCTGAAAGCAGAAAATTAAATAACTGTTTGCCATTAATACAAATTATTGGGTTTTGACAGCTTCCTAATCAGCTCAGGTAAAAATGGTGCTGCACAAACAGCACAATTGCCTTGTAAGGAACTTTTTTTTTGGTGTGTGCATGAGAATTCTCCTTGTTTGGGCCTTTGAACCCTCCCAAGATTTGTCCTCTGTGATAAATTGATATTCAGAAGCATAAATCAAGCTGCGTTTGAGTCGTGCTCTCATGCAGAATGGATTTCTCTTTATAGTTACTCTATAAATAAACTTGGAAAACACTTGACCGCCAGGTGCTGCCTGTGGATGTTCCTTCCACTGTGCCCCACACCAATTAATATGCAAATGAGGGATTGAATATTGGAGATTTTGACATCACAATGTGTATTTTGTGCCCTGTTCAGGTATGGGCTGTTTCTGGGGAGCTGAGAGGAAGTTCTGGAGGCAGAAGGGAGTCTACTCCACTCAAGTGGGTTATGCAGGAGGACACACCCCAAATCCTACCTACAAAGAGGTGTGCTCAGGTGAGTCTCTCCCCTTTGGTTTTTAAAGATTGGGAGTGGAATTCTGAATTATGAATGACAATGAAGAGTTAAAGGAGTGACTGCAGTGACTGAGGAGACTTGGGGTTGGTTTTACATCCTAAACTGTACTGAAATCTATGGTCCATCCCATTGCTGTGTCCTCTTAATTAATGAGTCAATGTATGAACAAATATTCTGTTATAATTAATAATCTGTTAATTTTTCCCACAGTTTAGTGCACAGCATCCTGTCATTTCTAGGCCAAACCCTTGCATTTAGTTTTCATTCTTCAGTTCAGGAACTCAGCACGACTTCTTTCTGTGATCTGAAACACAGAACCCCTGGCAGCCAACTAATGCTGCTGGTGAAGTCAGTCCTTGCTTTCCTGGACTCATTTGGAATTTTTCCTTTGGTTTATTCTCTTGTTAACACTTTTTATGCCAAATGCTGACACTGGGGCCTGTTCTTAGTGACAAACCCTCACTTGGGCTTGGTGGAAAAGGTGCAAAAAGGTCACTGAAACAAAGAATGGGTGCTTGAACCACCGTGCAGGGGTGCTGCAAGGCAGCCAAAAAGGCAGAAACTTGCTGGAAAGAGTGAAAAGGAGGAAAAGGGATGTTTGAAGGTGGAACAGAACAGAATGGAATAGAATGGAATCAAATGGAATGGAATAGAAATGGAAATGGAAATGGGAAGGGAAGGGAAATTAAATTGGATTGGAATGGAATGGAAAATTCTTTTTCCATTTTTTGGTGGAAGGGGAGGGAAGGGAATAAAAATTGAATAAAATGGAATGGAATGGAATGGAATGGAATGGAATGGAATGGAATGGAATGGAATGGAATGGAATGGAATGGAATGGAAAATTCTTCTTCCATTTAATATGGGAAGGGAAATGGGAAGGGAAGGGAAGGGAAGGGAAGGGAAGGGAAGGGAAGGGAAGGGAAGGGAAGGGAAGGGAAGGGAAGGGAAGGGAAGGGAAGGGAAGGGAAGGGAAGGGAAGGGAAGGGAAGGGAAGGGAAGGGAAGGGAAGGGAAGGGAAGGGAAGGGAAGGGAAGGGAAGGGAAGGGAAGGGAAGGGAAGGGAAGGGAAGGGAAGGGAAGGGAAGGGAAGGGAAGGGAAGGGAAGGGAAGGGAAGGGAAGGGAAATTAAATTGGAAGGGAATGGAATGGAATGAAAAATTCTTTTTCCATTTTTTGGTGGAAGGGAAGGGAATGGAGCGGAAGGGAATAAAAATGGAATGGAATGGAATGGAATGGAAAGGAATGGAATGGAAAATTCTTTTTCCACGTTCTGGTGACAGCCGTACAGAGGATAATCCGAAAAGGCCTTCTGGAGGGTGTGCAGGATTTGGAGCTATTTTCAGTGCATTCCCCTAATACATAAATGCACCATTTTTGGCCAGCATTAGACAACCCAGGATGTTCATTCAGCACCAAACATCTTTTCATATTTCGCTTACAGATGTTCAGAACAATTCTGTTGCTCTGTATATTCATAAGCTTTTAGAAATCTGCATAGCTCAAGTGGCACTGAAATCAGAAGGGAAGAACTCTGCTGTTGTTATTCATAAACTGGGGATGCACAATTACCGTATAAAATGCGCAGCTAATGATGATTTTCTTAAAAACAGGGTCGTTTATGGGCTCGTGGTTCAGGCTGTTCACATCTGAGCAGGTCATTTGGGTTTGCTTTGAGTTGTTCTCTTTGTTTATCTTCACTGACTGGAATGTAAGGAAGAATAAAACATGTCTGGTTATTAGATGGTATTAGTTAGAAGGCTGAGATTTAGTGAGTTAAACCAATTTATAATCTTGTCAATTCTCATCTTTCGGAGGCGTTTTCTCTTGTGCACAAATCGCATTTCTTAATAATTAACAATTCGATGTAAAAATGTGCCACATAGGCTTTGTTTCTGCTCTGAGTTACATAAAATAGTTGGCTGGGAAGTTGTTTCACATCTCCTAAGCAGCAAATCCATGTTTTTTCTAAGGAATAGTGGTGCCTCTCGCATAAGAATTAGTCTTTTGACTGATTCTTCCATATAGGATTTCCAGTTCTCCCTAAAATGTCTTGGCTTCCAAAGGTCACCTGGAAGGCTTCTGAGCAGCTGATGGAAGAGAGAGGAGGAAGGCAAAATTAATTTCTTGCTCTGTTGCCTCCTGTTCCTGTGGTCAGCTGGTGATTTCCCAAGTTAATTCCACAGGCCCAGAGCAGGGTGGTGGTTGGGATGTTGTTCCTTTAAGGATGGGGAGGTGTGGGGAGGGTTGGGCTGTGTGATGTGAGGTTATTTTTACATATTTGTGCATAAAGTGTTGATAGTTAAAGGCAACAATGGGAAACCTGACTGGCATTATTCAGAAGCTGTTAATGGCAACAGGGAAATAATCTGATATGGGAAATAGTTATTGACTTCTCAGATTTGCCCTTCTCTAAAAACACAGAAGAATGTCCTGTGACAAATTATCAGCATGTTAATGGAATCCTGGAATCATGGAATGATTTTGGGCTGGAAGAGACCTTAAAGCTCATCCAGTCACCCCCTGTCATGAGCAGGGACACCTTCCACTGTCCCAGGCTGCTCCAAGCCCTGTCCAGCCTGGCCTTGGACACTTCCAGGGATCCAGGGGCAGCCACAGCTTCTCTGGGCACCTGTGCCAGGGCCTCCCCACCCTCCCAGGGAACAATTCCTTCCCAATATCCCATCTATCCCTGCCCTCTGGCACTGGGAAGCCATTCCCTGTGTCCTGTCCCTCCATCCCTTGTCCCCAGTCCCTCTCCAGCTCTCCCCTTTAGGCACTGGCAGGGGCTCTGAGCTCTCCCTGGAGCCTTCTCCTCTCCAGGTGAGCACCCCCAGCTCTCCCAGCCTGGCTCCAGCCTTGGGATGAATTTGGTGACTCTCCTGATGTTCAGACATGGCCTTGTGTTTTTTGTGGAACCCTTCATCTGGACATCACAACACTCTTCCAAAGTGCCTCTGACTCTCCAAAGTGTTTAAATGTATAATTAAACTACAAATATTCCCTTCCCTTTCTGTAAGTTTTAAAGGGATCTGAAGGTTTCCATGAACAGGAACTAAGTCCACAAGATTAAAGTTTCCAAGCAGTAATGAGAGTGGCTCAGAACATTTTCTTTTGTTATTAAATCGCTGTCAAGAGAATAGATTCCTGTTGTGCCTTTGTCTGGTCTTTTTTTTTTTTTTTTCTCCTTATAAGAACAGGATATAGGAATTTTAATGACTGTGAAGAATCTCAGTGTTCTCCATGCCCTTGATCTGTGCCTTGATAGGATTGGCCAATTGCTCCACTTCTCCCCTTTTTTTCCACCGGTTCACCTGTGAGGAAGGAAGGAAAGGTCAGCCAAAGTACAAAATACTGTATCAATCAAAGTTAATGTCATGAACTGTGGGAATTAGTGTTTTGTGTATTTTTTGTAGCAATTGAAGAGCAGGATTTTGCAGAAAATCTGTAATTTTTGTTAACTAGGACGGTTGGGATAAGTTGTGTCTCTGCAATCATGAGATTATCGTCCTAGGATCCTCCTGGATGTGCAGACAAAACCTTGGTGTGACCCTATAAAGTATAATTTGTCCTCCATGCGATTGCTAAGTCATGAAATAAAATGAATGTAGCAATTTCACTTCAAAAAATCATTTGGAAAGGTGATGGCAGATGCTGCTGCAATGATAAAACCTTGGCAACAAGAACCCAACAGATGCACTGAATTTCACTTACCTGCTCCTCTGCAGCTCTGCCTCCAAATTTTCAATGCTGGCACTCCTGACATGTTCTTTTTCAACACAAAAATTGACCAAGAAAACTTTATTACGCCTTAAAATCAAGGATATAGAAATGGAGTCTATAGATTCAGCTTTTAAAAATGAAAGGCAGAATAAATGTTGATTTTTTATGGTAGATAAGTGGTAAATAAATTTACCGTCGCCTGAAAAACAAAAAGCTCCTTGTTCGTGAGGGAAAGCAGCAGCTCTGCTAAGGGAGCTCTGCTCCATCTTTAATAAAGGTTGAGTTCACTTTTCCATTTCAGAATTTGACTTTTCAGGGTTAATGTCTTGTCTGGTTCAGGCTTGAAGAAACCAAAGTGATATTTATTATTTAGATACCTGATTGTGCCTCGTGGCAAATTTAAAATCCTAATAGCCTGACTGCTGTCCTCCACTCCTTTCATTTATTTATCTCAACATTGCCCACAATCACAGGCTTAGGTTGTAGCAGCAGTATAAATACCAAATATATTATTTATTATTAACAACTTTATTTGAATTGTATTCCACTGAGATGTGTTGTTTCCATCTTTCCCGTCTCCTGCTTTTATTAAAGATATATATAAGATGAAAATGTGGGAGCCCCAGAGGTTGAAAGAGCCATTACAGAGCAAGTCAAAGACAAAATCTTCTGACCTGCAGCCTACAGGAAGTTCCCAAAGGAGCTTAGTTTTCACAGGAGAATCCATGCAGGATTGGGCTGTGATGTTCATTGTGTCACTGTGCCTGAAAACAGACAATGCAGCCACAGAGCTGCTTCTTTTTTTTTATTTTTTAAATTTTTTTTGTTAAGCATCAGAACATGGTGTATTTGTGAAAGTGGTGTTATAAAAAAAGCTCAGTGCTGTTACTGTGGCCAGTGGGGGTTTCTTGCGTTTGTACTTTTTGTTTTTGCTATGGAGACGGAGCAAATAGCGAAAGAAAGAAAAGCTACAAAGGCAATTACTCAATCTGTGCTCCACTGTGCTCCCACAATTCGTGGTTACTCCAGGTGGTAACTCCTGTGAGGTGACCTGGGGCTCTTTGTGTCCACGAGAACCATTCTTGGTGTGTGATATTTCAGGGATCTTGTGCACACTGATGGGGTATTGGGAAGAAATCTTTCTCCTCGAGGGTGGGGAGGCCCTGGAATGGAATTCCCAGAGAAGCTGTGGCTGCCCCTGGATCCCTGGCAGTGTCCAAGGCCAGGCTGGACAGGGCTTGGAGCAACCTGGGACAGTGGAAGGTGTCCCTGCTCATGGCAGGGGTGGAACTGGCTGAACTTTAAGCTTCCTTCCCACCCAAATGATTGTAGGATTCCAGGATTCTGTGAAGCTACAGTTCTTGGGAGACCATGAGTCAGGAATTAGAGCAGGTGACGGAACACGTTTGTGTTTTCCCTGTGTTTCTTGTTTATCGTGGTTGTGTTCCTGTTCTTTTGCTGCTCCTGCTGCTCATTCTCCTGGGTGAAATCTCCTTTCCTTTCAGGCACAGGACTGAAATGTCACTATGGATATGTCTGATAATGTACTTTTCCTGAAATTGGGAGAGCACTGCAATTACTCTGTGCAAACATCACCTGCTTTGTCTTGCTTGTTTTATGGAACACCTTCCTGTGCTGGCATAGAAAAGTTTGGAAATGGAGTCCTGTCTCACCAAGGTGATTAAAATTTTGAATAATTCTGCAAGTGACCTGCACAGTTTTTAAGTGCTGGATGAATAATGAAATTATCAAACCACAGGAGTTTAAGGTTCTTCTGTTTGCTCACGACTGCTGTAGTTCAGTTCTTAATAAGTAAATTATGATAGTGAAGTGGGCTCTGCCTTACCTTTGCAGACACTCACACTCTCACCTGAGCTTCCTCCAGGGGAGGAGAATTTGCTCCATGAGGAACACAAGAACTCAATCCAGTGAAAGGAAAAACAAAGCCTTTGGATCCTCATGGCTGTAGTGCACGGCAGCAACAACAGCCTGAAGGATATTTTGAGTAGGATTTGGGGAAAGGCAGAGCTCAGGGGAGTTCTTGGATTTTTTCATGGGTTTATTGTGGGCTAAGACTTGAGCACATCCATTGTAGGTGAATTCAGAAGAGACAAAAGCCTTTCAGAAGCTTTGGTGCACTAAAAAAGGGGCAGGTGATGAAGCTGGAATTAGAGAAGCTATAGGATGGCACCCGCAAACCTCTGGATGAAATACCAAAACCTCTGGCAAGGTTGATTTTATCCCTTTGTACCTCTCGGCTTGGAAGCCCTGGGTGTAAGCAATGGAAAAGACTCATCCAATTTTTATTTGAATATTCAGAGTGATAGAAATTCCACCATTTCCATCTATGGGCAACTTCCCCACAATAATAGAGTGCAAAACACCTCTTCACTGATCTGTAGGACTCAGCCATGTCTGTTTAACACATGGCAGAGATCTTTGCCTCCAGAGCCCCAGGGATAACCCACAAGCCACCCAAGATAATTCTGACAAAAAATAACTGAGGCTCCTGCTGGTTTTTGCTCATTGACTTCAAGATCCTTTCCAAAAATTGTGTCTTGCTGTCTGGGACCTGGCTGCTCCTACAGCATGGGCAGGAGGGAGGGTGGATCATTTTCCCCTGACCCCAGGATCTAAGATTTGTTCAATGGAATACCTGAGCCATTGCTAGGTCACTCAAAGGTTTATTTTGGCCTTTTTGCAGGAACCAAATCCCCTTTTTATTTCAGCTGCCTTTCTGGAAATTTCTGGGCTGTACAATCTCAGAAAAGGAATAAAAGAAAGGGAGGATATTGGACTGTTTGAAATGGATCTGCTGTGCTGGTTCACACTAAGGATGCAGCTGATCTAAGAATCTTCTCCAGCAAAAATCAGCATGACTTGGGCTGGATGGGCTTGGAAAAACCTGGGATAGGGATTGGCACCCAGACCATGGCAGGGGTTGGACCTGGATGAGCTTTAAGGTCCCTTCCCACCCAAACCAGACCAATTTCTGCTTTCATTTACCTGCCAGCTTCCAGGTATTAATGATTTAGTCTTTAATCATCACTGATGACCTTTTCCGTATTAATTTGTTTATCCACCTCTTTAATACGATTTTATTCCTGGCATTCACAAATGGGAGGGGAAATTGGGGGTTCATTAACTCCGGTGCTGAACCTGGGCAGGAAGTTTCAAAGAGAACTTGTTAAAGGATATTTTGTTAAAGGTTAATTCATGGCAGCTCCAAATCAACATGTCTGGGGATTAAGTATCTATTCTGAGAAGGAGAATTTTGCTTTACTGACACTCTCCCCTTATTTATTATCTAATGTATTCCATAGTGATGTGCTGGACCTCTGTACCATCAGTAGGGCTCAGAGCAAAAGGTGAGCTGGCAAGTGGTGAAAAACCAAGGAAATAAGGAAAAAAAGACAGATCTGCCATAGGAGGTCTGAAAACATCACTTATGCACAATGCTGCTGTCAGAAGGTGTTTTTCTTTCCCCAAAGCTCAGATAGTTGCTGTTATCCATCTACTCAGGGGTAAAATTGTGATGTGAACTGTGGCCACCAGCAGTGGAAGAGTTTGGTGTCTTTGTGAAAATGATGTTATCAGAAAGCTCGCTGTTGTTACGGTGGCCAGCAGGATTTTCTTAGCTTTTTTGTTTTTGTACTTCTTTTTGTATTTTTGTACTTTTTGTTTTCACT
This sequence comes from Acanthiza pusilla, assembly GCA_036630365.1. Taxonomy (NCBI): domain Eukaryota; kingdom Metazoa; phylum Chordata; class Aves; order Passeriformes; family Acanthizidae; genus Acanthiza; species Acanthiza pusilla. The sequence continues at coordinate 6,061,359 of JAXCHO010000099.1, read as the reverse complement.
CTGGAGACACTTCTAAAGAAAAAAATAAGCTCCAGAGGCACTTAGTGAGTGTACCAAACTGTGCTCCTGGAACGAGGGAGGGCCCTTAAGGTGATCTGGCTCCTGCAGTACTCAGAGCAAACCTGATTTCCACAGGGGTGAGGTCACTTCAGCCTGCGGATGTGGGCAAAGCGACCAGTCCGAGGCGTCTGACCTTAAACCTGTGCTTCCAAAGGAGGAGAAGCTGCCTGCCCTGGATGGAGCCCACTTGGAGCTCTTAATTCAGCTGAGAGGATTGTCCTCTTTGGTTTCTAAAGCAGCTTCTTTGTTAAAAACAAAAGGAATGCATAGAAGTACCGAAGGAAGATGGAGAGGGAATTTTTACATGAGGCTGGAAGGACAGGACAAGGGGGGAATGAGTTTCCACTGCCAGAGGGCAGGGTTAGATGGGATATTGGGAAGGAATTCTTCCCTGTGAGGGTGGGGAGGCCCTGGAATAGAATTCCCAGAGAAGCTGTGGCTGCCCCTGGATCCCTGGCAGTGTCCAAGGCCAGGCTGGACAGGGCTTGGAGCAACCTGGGACAGTGGAAGGTGTCCCTGCCCATGGAATGATTTTTAAGATCCCTTCCCACCCAAACCATTCTGGGTTTCCATGACTCTCCACAGGCAGGACTACTCCTAGACTTTAGCAGCAAATATTTTGCACTGAGAATCTCAGTGGACTCTTTGCACTGACCTACTCTTGTTTCCAATCCTTTTGAGGTGTGTTATGTGTACTGACACTCCCAGCAATCCCTTTTAAACCCGTGGATCCTAGAAATGTTCTGGCTGGGGAAAATCAAGAAGGAATCATGAGATTTTCCCCTCAGCTCTGTCTGGAGACATTTCTGTGTTTGTTACTGAGCTGAGAAATGCATCCTGGCTGTGTCAGTGTCTGTGCTCTCACACGTGCCCACAGTGCATCCACTCACATCAAATGTTCCTGGGAAAAAAACCCCAATCCCAACATTTGTCCAACTGGAGTTTTTCATCTGCTCCTTCCCCTCTTGGTTTAATCCAGTGTTTACTCAGTCAAGCGATTCAATTAGAAACTGTTTTTATTTTCTTTCTGAGGAGTGAAGAATGTTAATTGTAGCTGAAATGCCTTCGAGTGATTCTCTCCTAATGTCACATTTCCATAAAGTCTAGGAGAGGTTTGCTTTCTGCTGAAAGAGTGCAGCAGCAGAACAAAAATGCTAAAAAAGTGGGTTTGGTGCTCTGAATGCTGGACTTGGTGTGGACTGGGACCTTGGTGAGGAAAGCAGAGGGGAAAAAAAAGGTCTTTTCCTTCCCAAGTGTTGTGTAAGACGAAGAGAAAAGACAGCAGATTGTGCAGACAGTTGGAGAAATCAAAACTTAGGAGAATTTTAATTAATCTGCAAAGCCATGATCTCAGTGTGTACAGAGATGTCACTGCCTGGGTTGGAGAAGGAAGGGAATGGGAACAGCTTTAACTGAGCTGTCCTTGGGCTCCCAGGCTGTTCCTGGGGTTTCACCAGAGCAGGACATGGTTGGGGATGGTCCTTCTCCTCAGGGGTCTTGTCAGCCAGGAAAAGTGGAGCTGCCCTGCTGTTCCTGGGGTTTCACCAGAGCAGGACATGGATGGGGATGGTCCATCTCCTCAGGGGTCTTGTGAGCCAGGAAAAGTGGAGCTGCCCTGCTGTTCCTGGGGTTTCACCAGAGCAGGACATGGTTGGGAGTGGTCCATCTCCTCAGGGGTCTTGTCAGCCAGGAAAAGTGGAGCTGCCCTGCTGTTCCTGGGGCTTAACCGGAGCAGGAGTGGATGGGGATGGTCCATCTTCTCAGGGATCTTGTCAGCCAGGAAAAGTGGAGCTGCCCTGCTGTTCCTGGGGTTTAACCGGAGCAGGACATGCATGGGGATGGTCCTTCTCCTCAGGGGTCTTGTCAGCCAGGAAAAGTAGAGCTGCCCTGCTGCTCCTGGGGTTTAACCGGAGCAGGAGTGGATGGGGATGGTCCATCTCCTCAGGGGTCTTGTCAGCCAGGAAAAGTGGAGCTGCACCTCTGCTCCTGGGGCTTCGTGGCCTCCATTCGTGGAATCATTACAGTTGGGAAAGCCCCCTGAGGTCATCGAGCCCAAACCGTGTCCCCAAGTGCCACATCCACACTGGAACTTCTTTGGACTGAAATTTTGAATTATAATCAGCTGTCATAATTGCACATTGTTTACTTCCCCTCCCCCCCCTTTTTTCCCCCTCCTTTTTTTGGTTATAATGGCTTAGATTTTTTTTTGAAATGACACAGGGTTTAATCATGTCATTCCCTCTGCTGAATGCTGTGAAAATTCTCTGTTCCAAGTCAAATGGAACACCATTATAGCGCTCTTATCCTCTGCTAAGAAAGTAATAAATTGGGTCAAACTGATCCTAGACATAATTCTGCTGATGTTAATGGTGTTACATCAGGAAGAAATTTCTCTCAGCCTCTTAATAGGATGATAAGATAAAAATGTGGCTACCGAGGAGCAAACAAGCTTTGGAAAAAGAAGTTCCACTCTTACTGATCCTGCCCTGTTTCTGCAATGTTTGGAAGCTACAAAGCATTGCAAGAGTGCTAAATATTGACATTATTCCTATTTTTATTTTCTGAATGGCCTGGGTACGGTGAGGGATGTGGTCAGGATTCTATTCCATCCCTCCCTTTTGAAATTTTGGCCGTGCACTGACTCCAGCAGAACTGACCCCGAACCAGTGGTAGGTGCAGATGGGACCATTATTTTTCACCGCTTCATTTATTTTGTTTTAACAAATGGTTTCATTTTCTCTCCTGCCTCATTGCTCTGTGTTCAGGGCCAGTTCAGCCCTTCTGCAGGTGTTCAAAGGTGTTCAAAGACAGGAGCAATGTGTAATGAGCTCTTCCCTCGTGTCCCAGCTGCCTTTGTGAGCTGGCCAGAAGTCTTTAGGTGAAGCTAAAATTAAATGGAAAAGCACAGACTGGGATCTGGTGTCTTTAGCCTGAGCTGAATTTAGGCTGGAAAGCACAAAGGAAGTAGGATCCAGTTTGCATTAAGTAGGTCAGATTTTGGGTGGAGAGGGGACCTTCTTCTTCTGAATGTGCAGCAACACACAGTCCAAAATGGGAAATGGAATCCATATTCAAATAATCCAAATAATCCAAATAATCCAAATAATCCAAATAATCCAAATAATCCAAATAATCCAAATAATCCAAATAATCAAAATAATCCAAATAATCCAGAATGTGGAAATAGAAGCAAACAAGATCAGATTCTTGCGCAGGGAAAAGCAGAGGTTTGGATTCCCAAAGTACACCTGGCATGAAGCAAGGTGCATAAACCCAGATCTTAACCCTGAGAATGAATTCCAGGACCTTGCCCTTCTTTCCCTCCTTTTTCTCCCTGCCCAGATCACTCCAAGCAGTGGAAGAACTCAAGCTTCTCACCTTGCTCCTGGTGTCCAGGGAAGGGAACAGAGCTGAGGAAGGGTCTGGAGCACCAGGAGAGGCTGAGGGAGCTGGGGGGGCTCAGCCTGGAGAAAAGGAGGCTCAGAGGGAACCTTGTGGCTCTGCACAACTCCTGACAGGAGGGGACAGCCAGGGGGGTCAGGCTCTGCTCCCAGAGAACAGGGACAGGATGAGAGGAAATGGCCTCAAAATGCACCAGGGGAGGTTCAGGTTGGATATCAGGAAAAATTCTTCATGAAAATGGTGATCAAACATTGGAGGGGCTGCCCAGGGCAGTGGTGGAGTCCCCATCCCTGGAGAGATTTAAAATCCGTGTGGATGTGGCACTTGGGGACATGGGGCAGTGGTGGCCTTGGCAGTGCTGGGAATGGTTGGATTCAGTGATCTTAGAGGGGTTTTCCAACCCTGAAGATTTTATGATTTTATAATCTCACATTTGTGTCTCAGCAGTGGTCTGGCTTTACCAACATAAGGAATGTGCTTCCTGAGCATTTCCTTTAAATCTGGAGTTAGGATCTGTCTCTTATTTTGAGAGTCCTTTGGGGTCCAGACTCCAAACTTCCTGGGCAAGTGTTTGAACCGAGGGCTGTCACACCGAAGCTGGGCAGTATTTTGGTACCATCTTCCACTGTTCCAGATCTAATTAACTGGGAAAAGCAAAATACTTTTCCTGGTCTTTCCCAAAGATTCGCACACTCCAACCCAAAGTCTCCAATTATTAGCAGTAACTTTCACACAGGAGTTGGGATTCATGGAACTTTCCATAATGAAGAGAATAATTTCTATGGTCTGCCTCAGGGATGACTACTTCCGGCAGCTCTGGAAAATAAAATAATAAATTTAAAAGGCCACAGCGTTGCAGCAAAACTGCATTCGTTGCTTCTGCTTTTCTGCCAGGCAGTTTTGATCCACCAAAGTGCAGGAATAAGCAATGTCACAGCAGATATGGAAGGCAAATCCTGCAGACCAACTGAGTGGAAAGCCAAGTGCCTCCCTGCATATTCGTCTGTTTATCACCTCTGATTCTCTTCTAACTCCTTTATTTTCCATATGATAATAGACTTTTCTCCATGCACACCCATTGTTCCCATGAAATAGAATTTGTCTGTTCACATAACGTGTGAGGGCAGAATTCATCAAAACAATTGAGCTGTGAGCAGGGATCTCACTGAGTTGCTTTTTGCCTCCTTTATTCCCATCTTTTCTGCATTTGAATTGTTAAACAGCAGCTCTACTGCAGTGTCAAAGAGTGCCTTACAAAAGCTGTTGCCATAGAATTACACCTAGAAATGAGTTCTTTATAAATCACCGGCACGACAAGTGGTTATTTATTTGTACTTAGGCCTATTTAACAGCTCTTCATTACAAGAATGGCCCAGAGTTTGAGGAGCAAGTTATCCATTGCAGCTCCTGCTCCCAGTGTATTCCACAAAGAGCAGATAGGACTTTTCATGTCTTTTCAAAGAGTTCTCAGAAAATAACTTCTTCTTTTCTCACCTCTTCCTGGAATCCCTAAACTGCCCTTGTGCTTATCACAGCAGCAACTCTTTGGGGTCCCAGAATGGTTTGGGTGGGAAGGGAACTTAAAGTTTATCTCATCCCATGCCCCACCATGGGCAGGGACACCTTCCACCATCTCAGCTTGCTCCAAGCCCTGTCCAGCCTGGCCTTGGAAAATTCCAGGGATCCAGGGGCAGCCACAGCTTCTCTGGGCACCTGTGCCAGGGTCTCCCCACCCTCACAGGGAAGAATTCCTTCCCAATATCCCATCTATCTCTGCCCTCTGGCAGTGTAAACCCATTCCCCCTTTTCGTGTCCTTCCAGCCTTGTGTAAAAATTCCCTCTCCATCTTTCTTGCAGGCTCCCTTCAGGTACTTCTATGCATTCCTTTGTTTTTAACAAAGAAGCTCCATTAGAAACCAAAGAGGACAATCCTTTCAGCTGATTTTTAAGAGCTCCAAGTGGGCTCCACCCAGGGCAGACAGCTTCACCTCCTTTGGAAGGACAGGTTAAAGGTCAGACACCTCAGACTGTGGTGCAGCCACAGCTTCTCTGGGCACCTGTGCCAGGGCCTCCCCACCCTCACAGGGAGCAATTCCTTCCCAATATCCCATCCATCCCTGCCCTCTGGCACTGGGAAGCCATTCCCTGTGTCCTGTCTCTCCATCCCTTGTCCCCAGTCCCTCTCCAGCTCTCCTGGAGCTCCTTTAGGCACTGGAAGGGCTCTGAGGTCTCCCTGGAGCCTTCTCCTCTCCAGGTGAGCACCCCCAGCTCTGCCAGCCTGGCTCCAGAGCAGAGGGGCTCCAGCCTTGGAGCATCTCTGTGGATTCTTCGGGACTCTCTCCAGCAGCTCCACATCCTTCTGCTGTCGGATCCCCTTCCCTGTCGGATCGGCAGCTCTGCAGGTGAGGTCTCACCTGAGCAGGGCAGAGGGGCAGAACCCTCCCCCCCCCGCTGATCATAAAACCTCTTTTGAAACTCCTCCTGGGAAAGGAACTTCTCCCTGGCTGCAAAGACATTCCCATGTCGCTCAGATGGGAGGCACAGGTGTCTCAGGGAATGGCTTGGGATCTCTCTTCCTCCCCTTTGCTGCTCTCCTGTTCCTCAGCGGAGGTTTGGTGCTGGAATTTTCCTGGCAGCTCTTCGGAGCAGGAGGGGAGGAGGAGCAGGGGCAGCTGGGCTCTTACCTGGAGACTCAGCTCCTTCCCTTTCATTCCTGGCTCCAAGGCTGACTCGGGTGACCTTCAGCTCTTCCTGCCAATAGTCCTCACTCATAAAAAAAGGAGAGAGTTTATCTTATCTTCTGAGGTGCTTTGAAATCTGTGGATATATGGATTTTTCTGGGGCTGAGTGTTGGAGAGGGGCAGAGGCAGCAAGGGGAACTGTGAAATGTTTTATCTTCTGCAGTCACAGAGAATTTTAGCTGATATATTTTGGTATTTATACATCTAAATTATTTTAGTCAGCGGAAGAAGAGCTATGTATCTGAATATTTGGTGTAATCTTAATCTCTGTTTTAAAGTTCTGATTTCTCTCAGGTCCTGTAAGATGAAGTAGATGCTCCAGTGTGCTTTGTAAAATCTTCTTTGGACACTTTATAATTGTCCATATTTTGCAATATTTACTATTACAAACTGCATACAATATTTGCTCCCCAAACTGCTTTGTGTATTTAACTTAAATGTTATTTTAATTGAGATAAGATTCAGAGAGATCTTTACAGCTCTGCAGGATCTAACTTGCTGGCTTCATTCAGCACTTGCATGTGGAGTGAAAATTCACTAAATTCATTGGAGTTACTTCCAATTTCTAATCAAGTTACTAACAAAATATCTGCCCCTAAAGCTTTTGTAATCTTAAATACAATAAACCTGTAATAGTAAAGGTAATAATTTTTAATATTAAAATATAGAGGGACTGTACCATGTTGTCAACCTTCTTTGCAGATTGGGCTTTAAAAATCTTTCTCCTACAGAAATAATGTAAACCCATTCTAAACCAGCTCTCCTATGAAGGTTTTATTCCCCCTACAAGTATTTAAAATCCTTTTTTTGTATCTCATCAATTGAATGCAGCAGAATTCCAGTGCTACAAGCCAAGGCAAATCTTATTTCATTGTAAAATTCCTCCATTTACAGAACCAAAATTGTAACAAAAATAAAAAAAAAAAAATACTTGGGCTGGGGAGAAAAATCCCGAAGCCAGAAATTCCCTCTTTTGCGAGGATAGTGGTGGTGCCATTCCCTTTGAAATAATTCCTCCCTAATTGGTATCCCGATGTAATGGGTAAGTGAACATATTTCACAGCAGCAGCTGTTGGATGTTCAATGACTGGAAAATACGGCGCTGGTGAAGTGTGTGGAGTGCTCATCCCATCAGGAGGAGTAAGTTAATCATACACAATTCACTGAGCACTGGAGCTGCGCTTGCAGAGCAGGGGCTGCCTTTTAATTGTCGCAGGCCCTTTTTCAATATCTTGCAGGATCTTTTGTCTCAGCTGTAGCAGTTTTGGTTGCATCCCTAAAACTGTCAGTCTTCCTTATTTTTGCAAGGGCCTAACAATTCCTCCTTCACAATGCAGCTTAAATTGGACCAGATGCTGCATCAATAGAGCAGTCTGCCCATCTCAGAGGCATTAAGCCCAAAATTATTTAGAAAATTGAAGCCTTTAACATACTCTGGATTAATGTGATTAAGTAGAGCTTGCTTTAATTCATAGCCATCTATTCCTTTATTAATAGCCATTTCATCAACAGGAGCAGCACATATGGGGACAAGATGACTGAAAGTTAAATTGATTGCTGTAAGCTTGGAAGAAAAGCATTTAATGTTTCAATAATAACTGATGTAAGACTTCACTGCGGGGCATTTTGGATAGATTTAGACCAGCTTATAGGCACGGTATTTATTAATATCTTTTAATTGTTATTATAAGCTTGCTAAATGAAAGTTGGTGGGTTTTTAAATTTTTTTTTTAAAATTTTTATTTTTAATCCCATCTTTAAGTTTGCATTTGATATACAAGATTTATAGAGGAGAGTCTCTCATGTGACTGATAACAGCTGGGCCAGGCCATGGCGGAGTTGGGACTTCTGGCAGGCTGAGGAAAAGATAAAATATAAGAGAGGTTAATTTGTTATGATTATTTGCACACATCCATCCCCCAATGACACATTGCTGATCCTATAACCATTCCAGGTGCTGAAGGAGTGTCAGATCTCTTGTGTGACCCATAATGAAGGGAGGGGATCACTCACACACTCAAACCCCATTTGTGGGGAGGGTTCAGGTTCATCCTGGCTTATTTCCTGGCTCAGGAATTACATTCATGCAAATCATGGAATCAAAAAAATCGTTGAATGGATTCTGGGATTCTAGAATAGAATCTTGAATAGAATCCCAAAATCCCAGAATGGTTTGGGTGGGAAAGGACCTTAAAGCTCATCTCATTCCACCTCGTGAATGGGCTGGGACACCTTCCACTATCCCAGGTTGCCCCAAGCCCCATCCCACCCATCCTACACTGTCTGTGGGGAGGGAAGCATTCACAGGGTGACCCAATGCCCTGAAGTGACCATTCCAGCCATTTACAGTTGAAGAGATCTAATCCTAGTGCCTGGGAATGTTGAAGAGATCTAATCTCAGTGCCTGGGAATGTTGAAGAGATCTAATCCCACTCCCTGGAACTGCTCCCAGTTCTATTTATTGGCAAGTAAAGTCAATCTTGAATTCTGCTCAAGGTGCCGCAGTTTGTTGGTGTGTTCAGACTGGTCTGACTCACCCAAAATAAGGCCCTAATTTAAGGTGGAGACTGACGAGAACGAGCTGTGATTTGTGGCCATAATTAGAGTCAAGGTGTGGGATCCTGGAAATTTGGGTTGGAAGTCTTTGCTCCAAACTCTTGTCTAGAGCAGGACTGTCTTCAACACTCAGTCAGGCCATCAGGGGCTGTGTCCAGCCGAGTCAGGAACAGCTCCAGGATGGAAGTCACGGAAGGATTACACAGCAGGACTGTCCTCCTGGAGATAGAGGTTCTCCAAATGCCCACTTGGAACCTTCCATGTTGTGGCATGTGGCCATTGTCCCTTGCTGGACTGTCTGTCCCTGCTGAGGAAAGAAAATGTGGAGCTGCTGGAGTGAGCCCAGAGGAGGCCATGGAGCTGCTCCAGGGCTGGAGCCAGGCTGGCAGAGCTGGGGGTGCTCACCTGAACAGGAAAAGGCTCCAGGGAGACCTCAGAGCCCCTTCCAGAGCCTAAAGGGCTCCAGGAGAGCTGGAGAGGGACTGGGGACAAGGGATGGAGGGACAGGACACAGGGAATGGCTTCCCACTGCCAGAGGGCAGGGACAGATGGGATATTGGGAAGGAATTCTTGGCTGTGAGGGTGGGGAGGCACTGGAATAGAATTCCCAGAGAAGCTGTGGCTGCCCCTGGATCCCTGGAAGTGTCCAAGGCCAGGCTGGACAGGGCTTGGAGCAAGCTGGGACAGTGGAAGGTGTCCCTGCCCATGGCAGGCGTTGGAAACAGATAATCTTTATTTTTGCTTCCCACCCTGACCATTCTGTGATTCCATGACATCCTAAGAAGATAAATAATGTCAAGCATTTCTCCCTCAGTGTTCCAAATCTGCATTTTTTTCCAGGCTGGATTTATCTAACCTCAGCTTTTGGCCACAGGATCTTCCTGTGCCTGTTTGCCTCGGCAAGACCAGAGCTCATTTCAATATGAGGAAAAAAATCTGCAAGGAATGGTGGCCGTGGGGAAGGAAATTTGTGCCCCTTGTTTTGCCAGAGCTGATGGTCCTAAATTCCAGCATGCTGCAAGTATTAGGGATGTACAATGACAAAGACAAGAGCACAGTGTTCCACATTATTTACATATATTTATGTAATATAATATATTTATATTAATATTTTACATTATTTACATATATTAATTCACTGAGTTTTGGTTTCTTTAAAATAAATTAACAATAGCTTTTTTCTGATTGACTTCTAAATACTCTTGGGCATCCAAATTGGTCATTCCTTTTTGGATGGATAAATGTCAAGGAATACTGGTTTCACTTGAATTAAAAATCCCTTCTTTGCTTTTCTTACTTGATCCCATTTACACAGCAATATGTAAAGTGACCTATAGCTGAAAACTCCTGGTTTGGGACTGGTGGAGTAGAAATGATGGATAATCAAATATAATGAATGTGCATTAGGCTTAAACTGGAGGTAAATGGTTTTACTGGTCTACTGTGAATGATGATATTTACATTTTAGCAAAGCGAAAAAAGCAAAAATACTTTTTGTTTTGTGTGAGTAGCACTACGTTGTTTACTGGAATTAATTTTAATTAATTGTATTAGTGGCTGAAAGAAAGGCTGCTCTTATTGGCTTATCCCAGTGTAATTAATCATGGTAATAATTCATTTTACGCGACTTCTCGAGGTTAAGCTTTGGCGCAGCCATTCATTAAAATTGAGAATTAATAATGTCTAAAAGGTTGGTCACAAAAAAAAAAAAAAAAGAAAAAAAGAAAAAAAAAGAAATATCTGTAAAGATTTATGAAAGGCCAATGACTGATCTACTCAGCTTTGTTTTTTAAAGCTGGTCTCAAACGCGGGTCACGCAGGTGGTGTTTGGTCTGGTTCTGTGGTTAATGCGCTTTGTGGAGCGGATTTCGCACAAGTCCATAAGAAAATTCTGCACATCACTAAGTGGGGTTCCTGCTCAGGTTCCAGGAATGAGGAATTCCACTTTCCAGAATCAGAAATGGGATGTTCTGGAATGGAACCTCCAGTGATGGAGGCGTGGAACAAAATTTTCCTCCTTTCAGGGACCTTCGTGAGAGTGGTTGGGAAAAATAAAGTTGCAATCAATGACCTGAAGTGAAAATAAATTCCAGGTTGATTTTCTGCCTTCAGACTCATTTGTTTACTAGAGTTTTCAGGGTTTTAAATATCTTTTTATCAACCACACAACAGATTTTGCCACCTTTTGTGATTTGAACTCCCCTTTCTTGCTCTTTGCAGACACTTGTACCACCCACACTAGACTGTACCTTCTTGATTTCCCAGTTCCTGGCCTTACTGCAATTTTTAACATCTCAACTGCAATTTTTAATATTTCTGCTGGGAAAACTTTTAGCCCTCTCGTAAAATAGTCTTGCAGGAATATCACTCGAAGAGGAGCAATAGCTGTAATTTATAATTAAAAGAAACAGTGGAATTCCTAAAGCTTTTTGAGGGAAAGCACAGCTTTGCCAAGGCACTGTAAACGAAATGATCAAATATAATTTTAATTAATTATATGTCTTATAGCTATTCTAGATATATAAATTGTCAAAATTTTATCTTCTGAAGCTCTTTAACAGTTTCTGTTAAGGACTTTTGCAGCAAACAGGTTACTTGGGTGATCTTTTTAGAACTTTCTAGAATTCTTTTATTAATTTTGGTGGACTTAGAAGGGTTTGTCTAATACAAATTAATTCTGAATTTTCATCCCAGCTCCCTTTTTGCCCTCTGAGTGTTTGTTTGCCATCACAGACTTTGCTCTGTTGCCTTCTTTTTTCACTCTGATGCTCTCTGGTGAAACCTGGTTGCCTCTACTGATTTTTGCAGATTTTTTTTGGGGAGATCAGGATGGAAACAATGATCCCAATCTTATTTATGTTTATAATGGAACTGTCAGAGCAGTTTAATGAAAGTCAGCTAAGAAAAAGAAGCTTTCAGAGTACAAACACAGAAATTTATTTTTATTTTTTGGCATTCTGGTCTACAGTTCTCAGGTATTAAGATCTGCACATTTCTTTTCTAAGCTCTTCGGTGGTTTCCGGCTTCAGAAAGAGTCAGAATTGTCACATTTCAGAAACCAAACCTGTTGTTCAGAGATTTCCTTTGAGTGGTAGCCTCGTACTGGATTCCCTCTAGAGAGACAAGGAAAAAACGACAATTTTTGTTATTCTAATAGAAAATATTAAATATTAGGATACCTTACTCTCATTTCTTCTGTTTTAAATTCCAGATTAGTTAATATTTTCCAACTCTCCAGCTTGCTATTAATAGGTGTCCCTAGGTATTCTATTTACCTCCATTTATTCCTTTTCAAATCTCTTCTCAGTGCATGACATATTCCTCACATCGCTATTATTCTTTGCTTTCCATTATGCCCATTTATTTAAGGAAATTCTTTGTGTTGCATAACACTAGCACAGAGGCTTTGCAGCTAAAAGCTGTAAACTTTTAAGCAAAAAATCAATCACATTTTCTGTTATATTGACATTAAAATAATTCCCTTTACAGATTGAAACCGGGTTACTAAATCCAGGTATTTTGCTTATGTATTTATTGTTCACTTTTCTATCTAAGTTTTTCTGTACCAGAGCAGAACCCCAATATTGCTTTGTTTTGGGACATTACAGCCATTTTGGGCAATAAATCATCTCTTAAAAGTATTTTCTAAAAATTTGGGTCTTTACTCCTGAGCCTGCCCTGGAATATCACTCCCTTTCCACCCAAAAGGGAATTCTTGTTTTCCATTTGTCTTCTTCAGAACGAGTCACAGTTGAGGCAAATAAGCAAAAACTCAATGTTTGGGCTATGGAGGAAGGGTTAGATGGGATATTGGGAAGGAATTGTTCCCTGGGAGGGTTTTGAGGGTGCCCAGAGGAGCTGGAAGTGTCCAAGGCCAGGTGGGACAGGGCTTGGGGCACCCTGGGATGGTGGAAGTTGTCCCTGTCCATAGCAGGGGGTGGAATGAGATGAGTTTGAGATCCCTTCCAACCCAAACCATTCTGGGATTCCATGATTACCTCTGAGGAAACAATTCATTCAGCCCAAAATATCCAACAGGAATGTAAAGCTGAGCACTTCAAGACTGAATTCTGCCCAAACACAGAATCTAAAATTGTAGGTCACTAAATCTTTCCTGTAATGTGATAATTTTAATCACAGAATCACAGAATGGTTTGGGTTGGAAGGGACCTTAAAGCTCATCCCAGGTTGCTCCAAGCCCTGTCCAGCCTGGCCTTGGACACTTCCAGGGATGCAGGGGCAGCCACAGCTTCTCTGGGCTCCAAATCCCATCCTCCTTCCAGGGAGTGCCTTTGCAAAACCCATTTGTCAGGAGATGCAACTCATTGGCATGTAAAGGCTCCATCCATCCGATGTGTCAGTTAAGAGTTAAATTTAGGCTTTAAATGAGAATTTTTTTGATCTGAGAATATGGAGTTTTTCTATTCCCAACTCTGTAACTAGAAGATTTTTACTCCGCTATATAAAAATGACATAGAACTTGTGGTTGGGTCAGAGTCTTCCTCATCAACCATGATGAAAAGAAAATAACTCAAGTCTCAACTCTTTGTACAGATGAGTTTGGCATAGAAAAGCTTTGTTAAAGCCAAATGAACAAAGGAAAAAGGGGAAAATTCACTCATATATTCCCAACCTTTAAGGCTGGTAAGGGCTGCCTGCATTACTTAATTTGACATTTTTATATTAGAGATCATTATGTCTCATCAAGTTACTGTTTTATCAAGACCTATTACTTTTTCCTTTAAGTTTAGCTGATATTTGAGTAGAGCGTCTCTCCCGGAAGGAAATCTGATTTAATTTGAAAATGTCAGGAAATGAGGAGGTTTAGAGGAGCACCCCAAGATCCAGTGGTGCAACGGAGCAGGGACCATCTGCCATATCTAAAAGACATTTTCCACCTGGATTTCCATGATTTCCATCCCTTCCACTCTTGATCTGCCTTTCCATTGCTTTCCCGAAGAACCTTTGTGCATCCTCTTCCTGAGGACATGTTTATGTCCTTGAGTTAAAAACATCCAGGGTTTCTTTTGGAGAGGGTAAATCCATCAGGCACTTGGAGGCTGTCACTGGAACGACTTTTCAGGATTTCTCAGTGCCAGGGTTGATCTCACCAGAGCTGTTCCTGCAACCCCTTGTTCCTTACACATCCCAATCCAGCCACTGTTCCATTTTATTGCAGAATTGCAATGAAATTCCGTGTTTATTTCCACCCTTGCACCTCCCTCAGAGGTCGTTCCCCATTTGCAGGTACCACGCGCGTCACTTTTTCTCTTCAGCAGAGATTTTACCTTTAATACATTTCTGACTGAGTGGCCCCAGAGCCGTGAGAAATGGCTTTGTGAGACCATCCCATCAGCTCCTCATTGAGGTATCCACGGAATTTATAAATTGAGACTTTATGTTTCTTTCAAATTCCTGATGAAGGGCTTTAAGAGCAACAGGCTCCGTAGCAGTCCCTGCAGAGGACAGATAAAAATGCTGCCATTCAAGCCTTGTTCCCTTCGGACAATTTTTTTTTTTTTTAGAGATGTCATTTAGACAATTCTTAATCCACTTAACACGTGCACCATCGATATGAGGGAGTGTTAATTTTTTAATCAGTCATGAAGTAATAAGTCAAATGCATTAATAAAGCCTAAGTTACATCCATGCTATTACATCCCACATTTATTACAGCCAGACTTGTAATTTCATGGGAGAATGAAATGGAGTTTGGCTGACAAGACCTGTATTCCATAGGACCGTGGTGTTAATTATAAGCCCGTCTTCAACATTTTTCCTTCACTTGGCTGAAATTAAATCAGAATATCTTTTCTAGGAGCACACACCAACTGGGAACAGCATTTGGTCCACAGGACCAGACCAGAGGGAGTCTAAAATAATCCCTTTTTAAGGGCTTGTCGTGTGGACATTCAGCCTATAAAACATAACTTATAATAAGTACAGTGAACAAGTAAAGTTTTGCTGTCTCCTTTTTCCTTACAGGTTTATATAATTTATTTTTCCCCTTTTTTGGCTCTTCAGCGTACAGCCATTTTGCAAATAAAAAGGGTTTGTAGTAGTGCTCTCCTTTCCAGATATTCTGTTCAGCAAAACCTGTCAATATTCTGTTTATCAAAGCCATTTTGCTGCTAGAGAACACAGAAGATTTTAGCAAACAGCAGTGAAAATTTTTATAGCTCTACCATGTAAATTTTACATACTTGCAAATAAGAGGCAGGTTTATGCAGTACTTTAATTTTGCAGATTTTTCAAAAAAACTCAATATTTTTTGTGAAAACTGCCAATCTTCTTTAATTTCATTCAAGTAGTTTACTGAAAAATATGAGAATTTCTGTGTAAAAAATTACCAACAACAGCATGTTCAACCCTATTTTTTACTGGCAATTTTGTTCTCTTTGTTTTGTTTTTAAGGGGTAACAAGCAAAATTATTCTAGAAGGCACCAGAAGAGCACTTTACAGAAGTTCATTTTTTTGTCAGGAAATTTTCTTATCTTTATAAATTTTCCTTTACTGTGTGATTCACCTAATAAACCAAATAAATAAAATTTAATAACATTTTCTCTTCAGATGCACCACACAATAGCTGCTGTATGTGCTACTTTCTGTCAGTCTTAGAAAAGACTTGATTTTCTGCAGTCCAGGCAGAAGCTTCTGGAAGTTTCTAGAATTTAGGGACAATTTATTTTGCTTTAGAACTGCAGGATTGGCCAGCCCATAGTGATAAATTGGCTTCTTGCTGGAGAGGATTGACATGTTTTGATAAAATGGGATAAAAGAGTGTGGATCACACTGAGAAGGTAAAGAAGGATATTTTCTAAAGCAGAAATTCACAGTGGTTAATAAACCAAGCATTATCTCCTTGCTCAGTGTTGGTAAGGTCATTAAAGTTGTTTAAAATATAAAGAAAGTAAAAAAAAAAGTAGCCACAAGTTAGTGCCAATGTAGAAGTACAAAATAGGAGCTTGTTCCATGAAATTCTCTCAGTTTTAGGCAGGAAGTCAAATAAAAATATTCTGATGGACCCTTTATAAAAATCTATTGATCTGGGATTATTTCCATTCTTTTCATCCTCATTGATATGAAGGCAAAAAAGTAAAGGGAAGGGCAGACCCAAAATATGGCTCTCAATATTTTACTGCTGATCCTTTGGTTTGTTTTTTTAATGAATAGGAAGGTGATGGAAATTTCAATAGCCATAACCACCATGACTTAATAAAAATTCCCAGGCTGGTTTGGAGAAAGAGATGCTCAAAAGACCTTCCCATTACTGTGGTTTTTTTTTCTTTCTTTTCTTTTCTTTTTTTTCTTTTTTTTTGGGGGGGGGTTTGGGTTTTTTTTTTTTTTTGGTACTGCTTTGCATTTTCACTCGGGCTTAGACTTTGAATTGGTTTATCTCCAGAACCAATGAGTGCGGATGTTTGGTTACATTTCTTTACATTCCACATTGGCATCATGGCCCTGGCACAGGTGCCCAGAGAAGCTGTGGCTGCCCCTGGATCCCTGGAAGTGTCCGAGGCCAGGCTGGGCAGGGCTTGGATCAACCTGGGACAGTGGAAGGTGTCCCTGCCATGGCAGGGGTAGGACTGGATGAGGTTGAAGGTCCCTTCCCACCCAAACCATTTGTGATCCCACTTGGAAGAGGTGAGAAAAGAAGAAGTTATTTTCTGAAAACTCTTTGAAAAGGCGTGAAAAGTCGTATCTGCTCTTTATGGAATGCACTGGGAGCAGGAGCAGCAGTGGATAAATTGTTCCTCAAACTCTGGGCCATTCTTGTAATGAAGAGTTGTTAAATAGGCCTGACTACAAATAAATGGAACGAAACCATTTTTGTGGTTCCTTCCAACCCAAACCGTCCTGGGATTCTGTGATTTATTGCAGTCAAGACCTTATTTCTCAAAAGACCCAGGTCGTTTTCTATTGCACAATCGAGGCAGGAAGGAGAAATTCCTCAGTTTTTGCCTTGTAGAATTTAATTCAGCCGAGGCAGGAAGTAGAAATTCCTCAGTTTTTGCATTGTAGAATTTAATTCAGCCGAGGCAGGAAGTAGAAATTCCTCAGTTTTTGCATTGTAGAATTTAATTCAGCCGAGGCAGGGTCAGGTGGAGGTGAAGCCCACCTGGGGCACTCCCAGGTGAGGAGCTCTCCCGCCAGCCCTCGAAAGCTTCTCCACTTTGCCGGAGATAATTAAATGCTCCCTGGATCCAGCCAGTTAAAAAGAATGAGTTCTCTTCCCTAATCCCTCGGCTTGGGCACTCACCTGGGACATGATTAAGAAGGTGAGAATCTAAATGCTATTAGGAAGAAAAGGGATTGAAAAGGTGTCACTCAGACGTCTTTTTCTCCCGCGCCTCGCGGGGACGTTTTTTGCCAGGGTTGGAATCCCCGCTGAACGAGCTCGCCGGAGTTAATCCTCCGGGAGCGGCCGTGTTTTCTAAGTGGGAAATGGATCCAGGATAAACAGACAATCTGCTCTTGGCACTCAGCCCTCTCTGCCTCGGTGTAATAAAGTCTTCCCATCTGCAGGGAGGTTCTTCGATGGCTAAACCCCTTCCAGAGCTGAAGGAACTGAGTACCGGCACTGGGAATCTGATCATGGCTCTGATAAAGTTTCTATTTGAACAGCACAAGGAATTATATTTAGTGATTCCATCAATTACTTTAAAAAAGGTGATCCAGACGTTGAGGCTCTAGAAATGTTCGTACTCGTTCAAACTTTTGGGATATTAAAGATCAGCTAATTAAAAGCAGTGGGTGAACTGAGGACACTGTGGCTCTCTGATGATAAAAATGGACATTTCAGGAGGAATTCTGAATGAGGAGCTGGATGCCACTGAGACAATCACATCCGTCCCTGAGAATTTGAAATCCTTGCAGCTCCTCAGTGTCAGGCTGTTGAATTCCTTGTTAAGGACACTCAGCTTTTTGGAGAACAAGTGGGGTTATTGTTTCTCTTTGATTACTGCCTCTCCATTTTAAGAACTCTTACAAAAAAAGGTTTGATTAGAAATATTTCAATTTTCTTTCCATAATACAGAGGGGTGATGAGCCGGGTTGATGCTGTGTTCTTTTCACACTTTGGTTTTCCAAGTGTGTAAAACACAAACAAAATGGGATTATTGTGTTTTCACAGTCAGACTCAAGCCTAGTGCAAAAAGCCACCAATGACAAGATTATTATTAGGAATAGCCACAGCAGATCCTGAAAGAAAATCCTCTGGATTGTAGAAAAGCTTTGAGGAAAATGAGAGGTGAATCTGGTAGGACCAGCAGCATTACTTCCTTTCTTTTCCCCGAGGGTGAATATTGATTTTAAATCTATTCTAACAGTCTGTTAGCCACACATCTGAGGATATTTTTCATGAGGTCATGCTACAGTTCTCAGAGGAGCACCATTATTTCCTTATTCTGGGGAAAAAAGGAGGCTGATCCTTTGAACTGCTGGATTAGCAGAGCAGGCAGTGTTGACAAGGTGTAATTGCTGCTTCAGTCGGGAGCAAAGGTAAAACCTCTGTTGTTTTTAAGTTCTTTAGGAAACTCTCCTGTGATCTAAAGCCCTTCCTCTTAGAGAAGCAATTTGCTCCTGAGGGATAAAAACCTTTCACAAACTTCACATTGGCTCACAAAAAGTAAAAATAAACATACTGAAAAAGTCAGAAGCCACTCCTCAGTATCTTTTTAGTTGTGCAGCGTTGGCTTGAGGGAGCTGGACCCACCACTGGCTGTGCCCTCTCCTTTTTTATCTCCAGCAACAACAGAAATCCCATCTTGGGCTCCACCAAATTCATTATTTTTGCTGATAAACCATGAAATATGGAATAAATTCCATCCCTGACCTAAACTGGCTGTCAATTCTTGCTGAAGATCATTTCACTTTATTATTAAGCCAATTATCTCTGACTTGAATTTTTACTCTGCTAAATGAATGATCCTTCCTGCTTCCCACCACCCAAATTTGGCTCCAGGTAATGAGGTGCTTCCCTGGACTGCAAAAGGCACAGGGAATTGGGTCACAGTTGGGGACATCCTGCAGGACAGGAGCTTTCTCCAGCTCCCAGGAAAACCTGAATATTCTCTTTTCATCTGACTGAGCAGAACTTTGTCCCACTGAGATGGGGAGCGATTTGATTTTATCTAGATCACAGATAATTTTTATCTAGATTACAGATATCCTTAATCTAGATTACAGATATTTTTGTCTAGATTACAGATATCCTTAATCTAGATTACAGATATTTTTGTCTAGATTACAGATATCCTTAATCTAGATTACAGATATCCCAGTTGTGTCCTCTTTTAGTCCTCTGCATTCCAGACTAAATTTAATCCCAATCTTTCAAATCCCTTTTATCAGCTGGCCAAGCCTCATTTAGGTTTTGTATCAGGTACACCATTAACTGATAAAATCATGTCACATTTTGCCCCATCGTGGCTCTTTCATATATATCCCAGCATCCTTTTTATTACTCTCTATTTTTTAAAAATTCAGATTTCTCCTTGTGTCTCTACTCACCCCTCCTCAGACATTCACAAATCTGATTTTTCTTGTTTGGTAGCAGCTCATTCAGGGCCCATCACTGGTCCAGATTTGCCCTGCATGAAATTCCCTGATTCCACTGAAGTCAATTGAATAAATCTGGAGTTTGTGCCGGTGTAAATGAAATAAAAACCTCCCTAATGTGATCAACGACCTTATATCCCCACCAAAAGGGAGATCTGGCTGTCCAGTTTGGTTTTTTAGGTAGTTACTTACTATGATTTAATTGAAGGACAGGATTTTCCCCCATTCATGAATATATACTGACAACAGATATTTCTAATTTTTAAATTATAAAATATATTATGTTGATAAAACATAAAATGCATTTTGTGTGGTGGACCCTCACCTGAGAGGTCGGAGCACTCAACTTCACTATTAATTAAAATTTAAGTGAATCATGTGGCCAAATCCTTCATACACTCTGAAGTTGGATCTTTCAATAATATTATGTCGTAAACACATAAGGAATGAAAAAATTCTCTCCAAAGTGTAACTGAAAAATAGGAGTAGGCTTTGTTTAAGTGCTCTAACATCTGCTGATTTCCTTGCATTTCTGCTGTCTGAAAATTTGAAGTTCAGCTGGGCTCTCTTTGACTCTTTTGAGCCTGTTGGATATTTGGAATTATTTGTGCGATCTTGTGTAAACACAACCTTGACATTTGTTTTTATCATCAATATTATTGATATTTTATAATGATGACAATTATTTCATAATCAATTATATTATCCATATCCCCACAAAACCAAAGCCCAGTTTTATGCTGTCAAGACAACTTAGACATACAAGTTTTCATATTTTAATGCTGTATTTGGAATATTTTAAATATTTTGCAAATTTTCAGTTATAAGTTTGTTCGAATTATTAATTTTTTCTCCTTTAAGCTGACAAACTGCTGTGATAACATCACTGTCTTCCCTCCTTGTCTCTCTGCATGGTTTATTTCATGATGGCCCTGTCTGAACAAACAGATTTGTTAGAATTGACATAAATATAAAACATTGTGCAAAAAAACCTTAAGTACAAACAGTGCTAAACCAAAATATTTTCAGGAAAACATGAACCAAACCCAAAAGATTGCGCTTGGAATCTCAGAAAGAAAACCCTGAGTGCGCTCTGGCCAATTGTCACTGATAAAATCTGATTTTCTTTGGAATTTGCAGGCAGAACTGGGCACACCGAGGCCGTCCGGGTGGTGTTTGAGCCACAAAACATCAGCTTCGAGCAACTGCTCAAGGTCTTCTGGGAGAATCATGACCCGACACAAGGTAGAGTGATGAGTGAGCCAGTATTTAATTATCTTACTAATTACAGCTGGGATAATTAGTGTTTGAGCTGCATGGAAGAGATGAACCTTGAAATCACACTGGAGCTCAGGAATATGATTGCAGACATTTATTGACAGAGAAAGAGAGGGAGAGGGAGAATGGGAGCACAGAACTCACAGTGCCCCTCCTCCCTTACAGCTGCCTGGGCTGGGAAAATTCCCACAGAGTGGCACGGGAGACAATGGAAAATTCTCTTCAACTTTGATTATGACAATTTATTCTGTAATTTCTTTTGTGTCTTCAATTAAAGCGGATTTCTTTGCATCTTCAAAATTTCTATTTTTTTATTTTACCTTATTTAATTTTATTTTTAAAATTTAATTTAATTTTCTATTTTATATTATTTTACTTTACCTTATTTTATTTTTTATTTTATTTTATTTTTAATTTCATTTTATTTTGTTTTATTTTATTTTATTTTATTTTGTTTCATTTTATTTAATTTTTTTTTTCATTTCTACCCAGGACCTTCATCACAACTTGGGATTTTATATTTATATAATTTTATATTTATTTTATTTTATAATAAATATTGTATTATAGATTTTGTTCATATTTATTATATATATATTATGTATATATATATATGTATATATATGTGTATATATATATATACACTGTATGTATATATATATATACAGTATATTTTTAATATATATATATATATATACTGATTTTATCAGTGGTACTGATTATATTTTGCAATTAGGAAAAGGGATTTTATATTTTCTAATGCTAGTGATTATATTTTACAATTAGAAAAAGAGAACAAAAAGGGGTAAAAGATAGTGAACAGAGGCACCAGGGGATGATTCCACCTATTTACCTTATCCAAACCTTTGGATTTAATTTCTCCTTCTTGGCAGAGGTTTTGTGCTGACAAGACCCACATCTGTGCAAACAGAAATGGGAAACAGTGTGCAGAAAACATTTTGCATGTTTATAGAGTTCCAATAAACCTCATCCCTTCTCCCATTTCCCAGAAATGCTGCGCACAAGTAACTCATTTCAATATTTGAACAGCCATCGTAATTATGCCACTTGTTACTGCATCTGGGAACAAAAAAATTGCAGATGATACCTCCAAAATGCGATGGCATCCCGGGAAAGAGGAACTCAAAGAGGGATCCAGGGACTATTGTGGATAAGTGTCTTATGAGCCCGAAGTGGTTATTGCAACTTCTGCCTGTATGAAAAGGGCTTCAGTCAGGAGTTTTCTGTCTGCAGGGCCAGGAAATCAGAACATTTTGTGCAGTTCCTGAGTTGCCATCCCGGGGATCTGATGGAAATATTCATGGGATTCGAAGAGGGACAAAATAAGGATAGAGAGCACAGCCCCAGTGCTGGGAATAGACACATTGAAGAGGGAGAACACTGTGTCAGGGGATTTAGGGTGGATATTAGGAAAAGGTTCTTCCCTCAGAGGGTGTGGGGCACTGAACAGCTCCCTAGGGAATGGTGACATTCCCAAGGCTGCCAGAGCTCCAGGAATGTTTGGACAACGCTCCCAGGGATGCACAGGGTGGGATTGTTGTGGTGTCTGTGCAGGGCCAGGGGTTGGAGCAATGATCCCATCCAGCTTAGGATATTCTGTGATTCCATCATCAAGTCAGCCGTGCAGGGACCTCGTGACAAGTTGACAACCCAGCCCTGATAAACCAGAACAAGCTCCAGTGGCTGGAAGCTGAATTTTGGAAAGTTCCACTGTTTAATGAAACAGCTCCACATCCCTCAGTGTAATTAAACCTTGGAGTCTTTTTCCATCACCGTCCCTTCGAGTCTTGGAGAGGGAATAATCTATCATTTTAAAAGAGGTGCTTGATTCCAGTCAGGAGAGGGAATCCTGTGAATCTCTCGAGTGCAGTGGCCCACGCTGGTGATTTATGAGCCTCCCTTTCCCCTGAAATGATAATTCATCTACACCATCCCTAAAATACTTGGAGCTCTGCATTTGGACAGATCCTCTCCTATGGCAGGGGTTTGGAATGAGGTGATCTTTAAGGTCTCTTCCAAACCATTCCAGGATGGTCTGATTCTAAGACAATCATCACCCTCAAATCACACTCCCAGGCCTTCCTGGTTTGCTTTTTGAGTTTTTCTCCCTTTCCTGACAGTTTCTGGGTTTAGATCTTTTTCTTGCTCTTCTTTTCTTTGGATTATCAGAAATTAGCCAATGCCAGATGTGTGGCATCTTCTCTATCAGTGTGGAGAAGAGAAGCTTTGGGGTAACATCATTGAGACCTTCCAGAACCTACAGGGAGCCTACAGGAAAGATGGAAAGAGACTTTTTACAGTGACAGGCGAAGGGGGAATGGCTTCAAACTGAAAGGGAGTAGATTTAGATGAGATAGGAGGAAGAAATTCCTCACTGTGAGGGTGGGCAGGCCTTGGCACAGGTGCCCAGAGAAGCTGTGGCTGCCCCTGGATCCCTGGAAGTGTCCAAAGCCAGGCTGGATGGAGCTTGGAGCACCCTGGGACGGTGGAAGGTGTCCCTCCCCATGGCAAGGGATGGGATGGGATGGGATGGGATGGGATGGGATGGGATGGGATGGGATGGGATGGGATGGGATGGGATGGGATGGGATGGTTTTTAAGATCCTTTCCAAACCGTTCTGGGTTTCTATGATTCTTATGGACTGGTTGTTTTGATACATTGGGACAATCGGTCCATGTGTCTTCCTCCTGTGTTTGGATTCATCCTGATTGCCAGAGCTGGGCAGGAATTTGTGATTCTTCACTTTCCTGGTGTGAGAAATGGATTTCTGCTGAAATAATTGGGACAACACCAACCTCATCAGTCACTTGCCATGGCTGTAGTCTTGGCTTTGGCAGTGGTTGGTCTCAGCTGTGGCCCACAGGGAGCAGGCAGGTGCCTAAAGGGCTTTAGGGTGACCGAAGTTCATCCCCTGCACACATTGATACGTGGATGAGGTGTAGTAGTTGTGATAACAGATCAGATAAACTCATCCGCTGAATTTATGATTCTTTCTGGCTCCAAACCAATGTGAAATGATGACATTACAACTTTATATTCTCACCCAACTGAGATTCAGCACAGCTCCAGTCTGTGCTTTCAGGAGAAGGCTGGATGTGGCAGATGAGAGATTCACTCTTGGATTTCTGGCAGCTGGGAAACATCACCTGATTAGCCCAGGCACAAGGCCACGCTAATGTGGCTGAATTCGTTCTGGGAATGAGCTCCTGAGCTGTGGAGACACCCGAGTCCTTCACAGCTGTCTCAGGCGCTGTGGTGCTTGGTGTAAACATTCCTAAACCTCTATCTAAGCTTGGATCAATGGAATTTCCATGTGGTTCTTCCATAAAAATTTGGCAAAAGTGAGAGCATTGCTTCACCCCTGGAGAAGATGGAAGTGTTCTCAGAAGGCTTTGCACGCCCCAGCCTTGCACACATTTCTTTGGGTGTGTATTTTTATGGTTCCTTAATGCTGCACCAGGGCAGGTTCAGGTTGGACACCAGGAGGAATTTCTTCATGGAAAAGGTGGTCAGACATTGGAAGAGGCTGCCCAGGGAGGTGCTTGAGTTCCCTTGGAGGTGTCCAAGGAAGGACTGATGTGGCACTCAGTGCTCTGGGCTGGTGACAAGGTGGGGATTGGTCACAGGTTGGACTCTATGACATTGGAGGACTTTTCCAACCTAAATGATTTTATGATTCTGTGATTCAAACCTCTCTCCAAGAACTTTGCAAAGCTCATCACATCCCCACCATCTTTCTTGAAGTGAGGAAGACTTGAACCACAAGGGCCCAAAATCCGATGTCTGAGTTTTGTAAGGTGATGTGTTTATTTACCCTTCCAAATTTGAGCAATTAGCAGCAGAAGATCCTTAAGTTGGGATTGTTTCTTTGCCTTGGTTTGTATCTATTCCCTGTTTTTATCTGGCTGTGGGAAATGTGGAGTTATGTAAAGACACTGAAAGTGAGAGTTACCTCTCTGACCTCCAATATTTTTCTCCTTTGAGGCTGAGCTGTGTGCATGCAGTGAGTGTTATTCAGGCAGCCTTATGGGAATGCAGGACTCAGTCTGCCAAAGAGAAGTTTTTGACTAAGAAGATAAATCAGAAGATTTCTTATTCGTGAAATTCAGCACCATCTTTGGGTGAATCCAGTGTCTCATACAGCCAGTGAATGCTGGACTTGAGTACAGCTCTCACTCAAAAATATATAAGCTCTGTGTGTTTTATCTTTTTCCAGAATTTGGGGTAACACCATTTCATCCCTCCTACCCCCAGCAGAGATAATGGACTTGTCTCATTGTTCTGATGTCATTAAACATCAAATGTGTGCATTCTGTGGCAGATTAGGACTTTTCAGATATCAGTTTAGTTGGTACCAAGTTGCTGAAAAGTGCAGATTTCCAGTCCCATCATTCATCATTGTATGAGTGTATTAATATTCAAAAATTCCTGCTTTCCAAGCAGCTGGCCTTTAAGAAGAGACTGACACCTCACTGGGATTCAAATTGTCCCTGGGAAGGAGCCTAGCTCTTGTTTTGGGAAGCTCTGGAGTGTGAGGATTGCACAGAAGTCAACAGAAAAGAGGAACCTTTGATCAAGTCAAACACTTGAAAGAGATCCTCCCAGATGAGCATCTCCGAAGTGTGGGGCCCTGACAAAGTCCTCCTGACTGTTAATTTAGGCTCTATTTTATAATTCATTAGAATTGGGAGCCTGAAAAAGCAACAAACAACCCCCTGACTTCTGCCAAGTGGCATATGGCTGTCATCTCTGCTCAGCCTCCAGTGCACTGCTCGGCACTCCCGCTCTCCCAGGAATGAGCTGATCTCTAAGAGGATTGCTCTGGATGGCTCTAGAAGTGCTCGAGATGTTGTTTCTTTGTCACTGATACAGAAGAGAGGGATGAATGGGATATGCCAAAAATAGTGCAAAAAGATCTTTGTAGATAATTTGATTTTTTAAAAAGTTTACAGAGGTGTAGGGCAAAGCTTGCATTGCCTGATTTTTTTAATGGGGCCATCCTGAGAGCTTTCCAGATGTTTTTAGGATATAAGCCTGGCTGTCTCCTTAGTGTTGCACCCTGACCATGGTCCTGCTGGCACCTCCTTGCTGCCTGTCCAGAGGGACTTGGACTTTCTGCCCCTCAGTTTTGCTGTTTTGTGGTGCCAGAATTTTTTTTTTTAGTGCCAGAATTGCTGTAAAGTAATCTTTGACTTCCCTGTTTGGGAAAAGGGTAATTTTCTCTCTCCCTGACCAGTTACAAGCTCTCTGTGTTGACACTGCTGATCACAAAGTTCTCTGCTCAGGCTGAAAATTAACCCTGCCTGAATGGAAGTGAAATGTGGTTTCCAGCCAGGATTTAAATCACCAGAGCAGGAATGCTGGTGGGATCACCCTTGTGGCATCAGCACTGACCTGCAGTGCCTGAGCCAACTCCAAACCCTGCTGTGCTCATGGTCAGGGAGGAACGTGTCAGATGGGATCAGATCAGGAAGTTTGGCTTCTCTTTGTGGGGTGTCAGGAACTATTTCTCCAAACCTTTGGAAAAATCAATCTGGTACCAGAGGAGCGTGTTTGGGGTGGTGCAAATGGGACTCCTGCAAAGAGGATTATTCTCAGAATTCTGCTGACCTGTGTGGGGGAGAAGTCCTTCATGTGACGGAGATTTCAGCCAGTCCAAGGTGACTTTAAAGAAAGGCTCCTTCTTGCTTTCGTGGGCTGTAAAGAAGTCAAGCAGACAACAAAATCGATTTCTTTTTAGTGCAACCTGTTCCAGTGCAAGATGTCCCTGCCCATGGCAGGGGGCTGGAATTAGATGATCCTTAAGGTCCCTTTGAACCCAAACCATTCTGTGATTCTGTGAAATCATTTTTGGGAGGAATGAAAAGTCCACTTGTCTCCTTCAGCTCTTTTCTTTCCAGAGCGCAATCGAAATCAGATGCTTGTTTGGGTCGTTCTGCTCCCCACATTCCTCAAAAGTACCCAATCCTTCCCAGCCCACAAGAAACAACTTGGGTACAGCTAAAATTCCCTGTGGTGAGCCTCTGTTGCCCACAAATCCCATCATTTTTCATTCCTTCTGGCTTTCTGTTTGGGTTTTTGAACTAGTGGCAGGAGCTGAGAGGGAGCCAGGACTCTCTGATTTTGGCCACTGTCTGACCACAGCGTGAAGGACAAAGCCACCCATGGCCACCACTGCCCAGGAGCTTCTGGAATTTCCCTTCCAGCCCTGTTGATTCTCTGTGAATCAACCCAAAATCATTGTAAGGAATCTCATTCCCCCTTTCCTGTCAGAGACAAGTCGTTATCTCGCCTGTGTTTGTGCAGCAAATGTAAGCAGGGCTGATATTTTTCCAGCAGTTGAGGACCATCTGTCCTGCAACAAACTCATCGCCTGCCAGACTCGTTCAGAACATCTCTCAGTCCATATGTCTTGTGTATCCATGATAAAGAAGAAATGTGGGAGCCATTTCTCCTCCCTGTGACCTTCCAAACACGCTGGCATTTAGCCTTGGTGCTGATACAGGAATTCTCCAGATTAATATCTGCTTTTTGTTGTGCTGACCCAGTTTGCTTGCAGAGGGGATATTTATTTCTCCCCAGCTTTGAAGGCCTGTACTTTTTTTAGACGTTGCATAAGGAATCTATCATCTGCAAATAATTAAAATTAGACACTAGAAATGACATTGTGTTGCTAATGAGCAGATGTGTCTACTTATACCAGTGGAAGAACAGCTGTACACATAAAAAACGCTGCAGCCACCCTAAACCAGCATTTGGTATTCTGCTACAGGCCTGGAACTTCATTTAGAGATTAAAGGGGAAAAAATAACCTCTCCCTGTAAAACATAACCACTTTTTGTGGTTTTCCTTTGCATTTCTGGAACTCACTTCCCTTTATAATTTGAATGAGATTTGCGAGTCTCGGATTAAAGCACCTTTGTAATGTATTTCAAATGTTGTTAAGAGCCTTGATGGTCTCAGCGTTAGTACAAGGTGCAACAAAGAACAGCAGAAATACAAAATCTGTTGTCACCAGGCGTATGAAATATATTCAAAATAGAATTACCAACCCCTCAGGGAGCCATTCTTGGTCCAATACTCCTCAATATTTTCGTTAATGACTCGGAGGACACAGTGGAGAGGATGCTAATTAAATCAGTGGTAAAGACATTGCTGGGAGGCTCTTGAAGGAAGCGAACAAAGCACAGCCCTGTGTTGATAAATGAACAAAAGCCATGGAAATCGATGTGCCTGGACACAATAAAGATAAATGTGTGGTGGTTCCTGCAGGGCTGGACACTCAAGAGTAGAACTGGGTTGTTGGATAGGAGTCTTTCTGCTGCCTTCTTCTAATTCCTTCTCTTTCCAATGAAATTCCAGTGGTGGGACAATTGGTTGATGTCTCCCCATCCCACCAGCAACAAATTTAGTCCCTTGCCCAAAATCACCTCCAAAATACCTGTGGCCTGTTGTTCTTCTAAAGTATTCAAGTCTTTGCCAGAGTCACACTTTGAGAATGCAGCTTCATCTCCTTCCTGACCCGAAATCTTGTGTTTTGTTGTTCCCACTCTTTGTGTTTCTCCAGGACTAAGCAAGCATTAAAAATAAATAGGAGTTATTAGGCTGCATTGCGTCCCCAGGAATTTCAGCTGCCGTGCCCTAATTTGCACGTTAGACTCTTCTTATCCATATAAATTGGAATAGACTTTCCCTGACCTATATTTCCAGGTTAGGAGATGTTGTTTTCTCTGCATCTTTCTTAATGAAGGGGATTATTAACCAGAGCAGTGGCTGCTGAGGTGGGCTGAACACTTTGCATTTTGAAGTGAGTGGTGCTGAATCAATTCTGGCTCAAGGGCAAAAGTCCATCCAGGCTCTGAGTTCCTCTTTCAACTGCTTTTAGGTTCTTTATTTTACATCTGACAAGGATGAAGAGCTGAACCAGCTCCCCAGAACTACTGAAAATTAAAACTCTTACACTGTGGGAAACATGAATCCACCTGAGGGAGATGAAGTTTATACTGAATATAAGGAAGAATGAGATGATATAATATATACTTATATATGAAATATATAGTATTATGTTGTTCCCTTCCAACTCAGAATATTCTGTCATTCTGTGATATAAGAACAAGGTGATCTTTAAAGGTCCTTTCCAACCCAAACCATTCCATGATTCCATGGTTCTATCCATGAAGCCAATGGGATTGTGGTGGGAATAACAACATCTACATTTTCATGTGTTTGTAGAATTAGGAGAGGGCAAGCTTACAAAGTCTTTTTCTGCAGAATTTTTTGACGGATTGTTCCTAATCCTTAGGCAAGGCAAACAATAGATGAAGTCAAAACAAAGAGATACCAAACATTATTTTCTTCTTCAAATAATAGTGAATTTACTGTACTTGGGACTGGAAATCTGAGGCACTGAAGCGTGGCATCATTAATCACAGTTTATGGTGATTATTAGTAAGCTTTTAATCTTTGTTTTTGTGTATAATTAGGTACAAGAGGTCAAAGCTGACTCTCTACTGAACAACAATATTTTCAGTGAATGACTGTTTTTCTCTGCCTGCATTTTCCTTGTGCATATTTATAAGAGCACACTTGTCTGTGTTTTGAGAGAGCAGTGTCCCATGAGCTTATCTGCTGATAAAAGCAAATGACAACACTATTATTTTTATTATCACTAATTATTTTTATTACTATTGCAACAGCACCTGGTAGGTCAGAGTGGGTTTGGATTTGTAGTGCTGGCAAATGCCTAAATTGGGGCGAGGCACTAATGAACAACAGATAAATGAAGAGAAAGGAGAAGGCACATGAAGAAAACAACAGCAAATCCATGTGATTCTATAGCTAAGCCCTATGGAGTAACTGATCTGAATCCCTGCATTTCTTAATTATATTTTTTCCCATCGTCAATTGTTGTCCAGCTTTTGGTAACACCGCAGCAAAGCCAATCCATGAAGAAAATCGGCAATGAGGGCCCAATTCCAATGCCCAAACAGACGTGTCTGTGCCATGGCTGATGCTTTTGGGCATTATTCCTGTTTTCCAGCAGTTAGAGAATGTGGAATTCATTTCTGCCCTCTGTCATGTCCTGCAGTCCTCTCTGGACATCCCTGCTCTGTTATTTCCCTTGGGATTGAAGACTCTCAAGATCTTCAGTCAAGCTCCTCTCACCAGCACAAACATGTCAGGAGGGATAAAGGCTGACCTAAATCCACCTACATTTCAATGTTTTCATGGGCTTGGGGTCTCAGGTCCTGCAGGTTTTGGGAGAAATCTGGTCGACAAATTTGAGTCACCCCAAATGAGGCATCTGTGCTTGGTCAGCTTTAGTTGTCTAAACTGGGAGCTCAGTCCCAGCATCAACAATAAATATTGATGACAATTTCATTCCCTTCCCATGTTCTTAGAATTATGGAATGGTCTGAGTTGGAAAGGATCTTCAAAACCATCCCATCCCACCTTCTGCCATGGACAGGGACACCTTCCACTGTCCCAGGCTGCTCCAAGCCCTGTCCAGCCTGGCCTTGGACACTTCCAGGGATCCAGGGGCAGCCACAGCTTCTCTGGGAATTCCATTCCAGGGCCTCCCCACCCTCACAGGGAACAATTCCTTCCCAATATCCCATCTATCCCTGCCCTCTGGCACTGGGAAGCCATTCCCTGTGTCCTGTCCCTCCATCCCTTGTCCCCAGTCCCTCTCCAGCTCTCCTGGAGCCCTTTAGGCACTGGCAGGGGCTCTGAGGTCTCCCTGGAGTCTTCTCCTGTTCAGGTGAACACCCCCAGCTCTCCCAGCCTGGCTCCAGAGGGGCTCCAGCCTTGGAGCATCTCCATGGTCTCCTCTGGACTCACTCCAGCAGGTTGAGGTTCATCCAGACCTGAGACAGATTTTTAAGAGAAGGCACCTCTGAAAGAGCCTCTTGTCTGTTCATGGCAGAAAATGTCGAAAAATCTGCCTAAAAGCAATCATTTAACTTTTGATTAAAGTGAAGTCAATTTTGATTAAAGTTGAAGTTCCCTACAATAAGTTCAGTGCCATTAAGAATGATTTATGTGTACAATTCACTGTTATATTCATCTGTTCTTTGCACTACTGGTAAATATGAATTTTCAGTTAATAATTCGAAATGGATTAAAATTTCTGCCATTGAGCTTTTTGACACTCATCCAAAAGTAACTTTTGTGGAGTTTCTTGTGGGCTCAGGTTGATGATGCACTTCCTTCAAAGGTCAAAGAGCATTCAAAAATGTATTTGTACATTGTTACATCTGAAGGATTTAATAAATAATCAATATACAGGGATCTTTTCTTCCAAACCGAGTCTTCCTTGAGACTTTCTCGTTTTGTAAAATATATATAAAATATTTGAAGTGTTAGAGGAGCATTATTTCATCTGGTATGTGGATCACAGAATGGTTGGGGTTGGAAAGGACCTTGAGGATCCTCCAGTGTCAAAAGACAAAAACCAGAGTTTCCTCCTCGACACAAAAACCTGTGTATATTGAAAACTTTGTAAACCTTTTGCTCTGTTGACAGTGTAAAACTTTTCTTTATTACGTACAAGCTCATTAATACATTTTAACCTCCTGAAGAAACACTTCTCTATTTAATTTATCCTTCCTGCACCACAGCACCTTGAAAATCATCCAGAACTCTCAATGCACAGCGCTGTAACGAAATTCTTTCCTATTAACATTTTTCTCCTTTAATCATGTACCATAAAGAGTTTTACTTTCCCCTGGCAACTTTTAAGCTGTATGGATGTAATCATTAGAGTGAGTGATGACATCAAGCCAGGGTGACATGGTGCAATTGATTTTTACTAAATAATGATATGATGAGCTGGAAGAAGGAGTTTTATTAGTCTTAACTCAGCAAGGATTGATTGGGGAGAAGAAAATGACCAATCCGTATCTCAGGTTCCTGCAGGTATAAGAAAATAAGTGACAGCTGCAGAAAAGTCTATAAATCACAGGAAAAATTATGATAAAAATAAGAGCTATGAACTGCCCTTTAAAATTTCACTGGATGGCAGAGAAGAGTAGAAGAGACTTCAGCCATTTATCTCCATTATGCCTGGGATCCTCCGAGAATAGCAAAGTTGACGGATGATGCCATTACATTTTTTTTATTATTTTTAAATGGAGGGAAGATAAGGAGTGGTGTGTAAGTGTTACTTTCAAGTCATTAGAGGGTTGAGTCTTCAAAAGAATTCCTTGATTTAGCCAATAAAATAAAGTGTCTTTTGCTTTAGCTTTCTGTAGGTAATATATTAAACATTGGCTTTTTGGAAACAAATCTGCTTGTTTGCAGCTTCTGAACAAAAAACTAGTGCTGGGAAATCTGTTTTTTTGTTAATCAGAGAATCATAAAATGGTTTGGGTTGGAAGGGAACTTAAAGATGAGCTCATTCCACCCCTGGCCATGGGCAGGGACACCTTCCACGATCCCAAGGTTGCTCCAAGTCTTGTCCAGCCTGGCCTTGGCCACTTCCAGGGGTGGGGAGTCCATCTTCCAGTCCATATTCCACTCATTCCAACCAACAGAGAGCCAGCATTTATTTCTTTGATGCCAAATAAATATGAGGGAGACCAAAACCAATTCACTCCTACCCAGCTGCAATAGAAGATTCCAAAGTGTTGGTAAGAAGGGGATTTTTAGAACAATTTCTTTGCCTGTTTTCCACTCTTTGGGAAATAACAGCCTTCCCAGTGTGTTTATATTCCATGGCAATCTCAACCTGGGAATCGTTCTTTTGGCAGCATCTGGGATCCCATCACAGCTCCCTGTTCTCTCCAGACAGGAAACTCTGGCCACGAGTTTCATATAAAACAGAGCTCAGCTCTGGAGGGCTTTTTGTGGTTAGTTGGTGCTCCGGGCTCAGGACATTTGATGTTCTCCAGAATGGTCAGGGCTGAGCTCCCCCGAGGTGCTTTGGTCAGCCAGAGGGAAATTCCTGAACACAATCCACACCCGACATCTGAACACATTTGGAGCTCCAGATGCTCTCATCTTCCCTGGTTCCCCTCGAGAAGAGCTTACAATGACAGCCCAGTGCTCACACAGGCTTTGGGCTGTTGGAATTTGGACATTTTTACACTTTGGCACCACACAACCATAGCCAAAAACCACTTATTTTTGTCTCTTGCCAGAGAGGGGAAAATTCTCTGCTTTTCTATCAGTTCTAAATCAGCCTCTCTATGAAAACATCTCTTTGACAAGAGATTTTCTGGCTGTTCCCAGCATAGCAGGCAATTTTCTTTGTCTCAGGCATCACCAGTGACTGCCAGGCTGTTACCTCTGGGGTCTGTTTGGATGTGCTCCTGATCCCCTGGTCATGGGCACAGGATTTGCCTTTTCCAGTCCTCGTTTTACCCCAGTGACATTACTAAAGTAGAGGAATTTCTTCATGGGAAGAGCTGTCCAGCCCATGTGGAGTCCCCATCCCTGGAGGGATTTAAAATCCATGTGGATGTGGCACTTGGGGACATGGGTCAGTGGTGGCCTTGGCAGTGCTGGGGAATGGTTGGACTCGATAATCTTAGAGAGCTTTTCCAACCTCAATGATTCTTTGTTTTCTCAGGGTTAATAAATTTTCTTAACAACTGTAAGAAGGAACCTGTTGCTCATCTCAGTCCTGAATGAAAAGGAGGTTCAGGACCTGAACCTACTGACAGGTTTCTCTATTATCCTTGAGGAAAAGATTGATCTCCTGGAGGTACCCTAAAAGCTATCCCTAAACTCGCAGGTTTTGCACAGAAAATTACTTTGAGACATCTCACAGAATGGTTTAGACACAACCATCATCTCCCTAGAAAATCCAGCTGCTCTGAAGATGTTCAGCTGAATTATTCCTTCTTCCAGTTAAGAGTTTAAGCACAGACACATCGTGGAATTTTTAAAGAGCCAAGCAGAGGTTGCTTTTTATTCAGTAAATGTTATGTTGTTTTTTTTTTTTTTTAAGACGAGACTGTTAAGCTCAATCATCCTCCCACAGTTGTTTAGTAAATTGAGTTTCTTGTCTTGTTTGCGACTTGTTGAGTTGTGACTCTCAGCAAGTCAGACTTGCCAGAGGGTTTAAAAAATCAGTGATGGACCCTTGAGGTGTTTGTCCACCTGAGGTTCATTGAAAATAACAACAGCAACAGTGGCACTGGATTATTTCTGTACTCATGGAATTTATTCTGTTGTCTCCTAGTCTTGGGGGCTTAGGTAATGTATTAGCTCTGTATTTCAGGGGATTTAGATACAAAATAATTTAAACAACAAGGAAAAATAAAGGAAAATTTGGGTTAGATCACTGGTCACATTAAAGCTGTTTGGGTTTGAGGAGGGACTGCAGTTATCACACACCTGACTCCCCCTTAAATTTACCATTAAGTCATTGGTGTGATAAAACTCTTGGAATTTTGCAGTCCTGGGCTCATCCCCTGGTGGGGGCAGCAGGGGAGGGGGGGGTCTGCCCCTCTGCCCTGCTCAGGTGAGACCCCACCTGCAGAGCTGCCTCCAGATCTGGGCTCCAACAGCAGAAGGATGTGGAGCTGCTGGAGAGAGTCCAGAGGAGGCCACGGAGCTGCTGCAAGGGCTGGAGCCCCTCTGCTCTGGAGCCAGGCTGGGACAGCTGGGGGTGCTCACCTGGAGAGGAGAAGGCTCCAGGGAGACCTCAGAGCCCTTCCAGAGCCTAAAGGAGCTCCAGGAGAGCTGGAGAGGGACTGGGGACAAGGGATGGAGGGACAGGACACAGGGAATGGCTTCCCACTGCCGGAGGATGGGGTTAGATGGGATATTGGGAAAGAATTGTTCCCTGTGAGGGTGGGGAGGCCCTGGAATGGAATTCCCAGAGAAGCTGTGGCTGTCCCTGGATCCCTGGCAGTGTCCAAGGCCAGGTTGGACAGGGCTTGGAGCAGCCTGGGACAGTGGAAGGTGTCCCTGCCCATGGCAGGGGTTGGAACTGAATGAACTTTAAGATCCCTTCCAACCTAAACTTTTTCTGACTGTTTTATGACTTTATGAAAAGCTAAATCCTTGATGTGAAGCCCTCAGGAGTGGAATGTGGCTGTAGGTGCGTTGTTCCAAGGAGAAACACTCAGCTGCTTGAATGCTGTGCTATTTCCCATCTAGATTTTGTAGACTTTGGCTTTCAATTGCCTTTCCAGGTTAAACAACTTTGGCAAGACTGAAGAGCCTCATTTCTCTGTTGTTTTTTTGGTTTTTTTTTCTCTAGAAACATATTTTTAATTTAGAGTCAGCTCTCCTCTTAACCTGCTCTTCAATAAATTAATTAAGCTGACTGGCTCCCTGTTACTGTGTCATGGTGGCACATGCAGATGTTAAATAATCTGATTTTCTCACTCAGAGCACTGTGCACATGAGCTCATACCAAACCTATACTCCTAAAATCATGCTGGAAACCAGCACCCTCTGTAGTGATCATCCATTCAGAGAGATTTTTGTAATCTCTTCCCTAGTTGGCTGTTAAATAGTTTGTTAAGCAATAAATAGATTTGTAGAATGTTAATGTTCAAGCTCGAACATCAATCAACGTTAAGATATTCTGGCAGACCTAGAGTTTTCCTGGCCTGTCCTCTTTTTATCCCAAACTGGTTTTACCAGAGCTCTTTACCACCTTGGAAGAACTTCCAAAGTAATGAGCAAAATATTCTCTGGTGGCACTCGACGCTATTAAGTATTGATGAAGAAGATTGTTATTGTTTTTATCTTAATAATACATTTTAACTGCTAAAAAATAACCCAAATACCAGAAAACTCCATAAGATGTTTTGGTATCCGATTCTATCATGTAGCTCTTGGTCATTGAATGGCGTTCTTGTCCTAATACATATTTTAAAATATTTCTGTGTATTGTTGTTCATAAATATTTCAGCCAGTTTTTGTTTGTTTATTGTACAATCCTTCAAATATATTTTTTGTTGCCTTGGGGAGTTCAAGAGGGTTAAAACCATGGTTTAATGAGGAGTAGTGAGTTGATGGATTCTTTTCCCCAGGACCACATTTTTTTCTCTACCCTCAGCCCTTTGCTAGGGGGGTATCAGGACACCAATTTCCTTTTCCATTTCACCTCCACATTCCTAAAAATTGAGGAGAATCTTCTGCAGCCTGGTGGAAATCATAACACAAATCCTGATGGTTTCCAGCTTGTCTTGGATTACAGATGTTTGGGAGGACTCTGCTAAGGACACTCCATCTTTTTCACTTCCCAAGTTCATCCACACCACCAGACAAAGCCAAAATTAGCACGTTTTATTCCAGCAACGCAAAATGTTGTGTTCTTGAATGGAAAATTGGGAACAAGGTGGAAAAGGCAGGGATAACAAAGCTGCCGTTGCATGTCCAGATAATTCTTAAAGCTAAAGCTGCTCTAGGCTGTAGTTTGACTTTATGGAATGATCCACAGCACAGCTGGGTGGAGAGAATGGGAATGGGAATGGGAATGGGAATGGGAATGGGAATGGGAATGGGAGTGGGAATGGGAATGGGAATGGGAATGGGAATGGGAAGGGGATTGGGAATGGGAATGGGAATGGGAGTGGGAATGGGAATGGGAATGGGAATGGGAATGGGAATGGGAATGGGAGTGGGAGTGGGAATGGGAATGGGATTGGGAATGGGAATTGAGTGGGAATGGGAGTGGGATGGGAATGGGAATTGAGTGGGAATGGGAATGGGAATGGGAATGGGAATGGGAATGGGAATGGGAATGGGAGTGGGAATGGGAATGGGAATGGGAATGGGAATGGGAATGGGAGTGGGAATGGGAATGGGAAGGGAATGGGAATGGGAACAGGAATGGGAACAGGAATGGGAATGGGAATGGGAGTGGGAATGGGAGTGGGAATGGGAGTGGAATGGGAATGGGAATGGGAGTGGAATGGGAATGGGAATGGGAATGGGAATGGGAATGGGAGTGGGAATGGGAGTGGGAATGGGAATGGGAATGGGAATGGGAGTGGGAGTGGGAATGGGAATGGGAATGGGAGTGGGAGTGGGAATGGGAATGAGAGGCAGCAGTGGCTTTCCAGGCTTGCAATGCCAATCCACAGCTGGGCTGGTCACCTGAGGGGACAGTTGCTATCTCTCTGCTTTGGTCCAGTATTTTGTAGTTTTGTAGGGAGGATCCATCCCATATTTTGCAAATTTGTACATGAACAACTTCATGCAACGAGTCCTTTGGAGGGGTTACACATATCAGCAGAAATATCACAAAATCCTGGTGCCAAAATTGCCCATCCAGCCTGCCCTTGAACAGCTCCAGGGGTGGGGAGTCCACAACCTCTCTGGGCAGCCTGTCCCAAGAATAACTATTTTTCTCCAAAGGTATTTTGTACTTTTCTCCCATTAAGTTGTATTCCCACAGCACAAGAAAAATTATAAACACTTGGTAAAATCAACATTTTTTGGTAACCATTTGCATGGTTCAAAATTAGTATTTTAAGAGTGTCTTGATCACAGTGACTGCAGCTTAATTATTGAAGGTTTGACATCTATATTCAACTACAGTGTGATGGAACAAAACTGTAAAATGCCCGTATTTCAGTTTCATGACATTTAAAAGGAGATATCAGCTTTGAATCTCTTCAGGATTCTTCAACCAAAGACTTGGGCTTCCTAAAAATCCCTGTTGAGTGTGCACAGATGAGACTGTGCTAATCCAGCTGTACGGAAATTCTGAATTTAGCGGAAAAGAGTCCCACGGCAGGGGGTTGGAATGAGATGAGCTCTAAGGTCTCTCCCAACCCAACCCTTCTGGGGTTGTGTGAAATGTGGGGGCTCTGAATTTCTCCCAGGGAAGGAGGGAGGCTGATCCCACTGTGCTCTGTCTCCCCAGGGATGCGGCAGGGGAACGACGTCGGCACTCAGTACCGCTCGGCCATCTACACCTTCTCCCAGGAGCAGATGGAAGCTGCCCTGAGATCCAAGGAGGAATACCAAAAGGTAGCGCTGGGCAGGGGCTGGGATGGCTTCACATGTGAGCAGAAGGTCAAAGATGTCACAAGTAACACAAAATCGCTCCTTGTGCTGTGCACTCTCTGTGCTGCTCTTGTAGATCCTCAGTTCAATGCCCAACTTGCTCATAGTTGCTTCAAATTCCAACTTTAAGGACTCTTTTTTTAAAAAATGAGAGTAATTTTATAACTAGAAAGAAAAACAGTTCTCTGTGCAGAGATATTTCAAGTCACTCCTACAGATTTATTTAATGTGGGTTCACCAGAGCAGAAGTCTGTGATCTTAAAGCTGTTCAAGCTTCTCTGGACCCCAAACCCTGAAGGGTGTTCCCAAAAATCCCAGATCCAAGAGCTCCTGAACATTCCTGATCAATAATTGAGCTTGATATCTCAGGATCACTCACCTGCTGCTCATGAGATGCTCCTATCAAGCCATTCCATAAATGTCTTGGATGAGATGTGACAGCCTGTGACTTACTGGGAATATTTGCTGTGACACAAGGATTTGTGTGAAGGGAGATCAACCAATTCCCTTTCTGTACACAGAATTTTCCTGTATTTTCCAGGGAAGATGGATTCTGTCTCTTCCCTGCCACATTATAATTTAACTAAAGGCAGAGGGATTAGTGTCCTGCAGTGTTGCTGTGCTGTGGTTTCTGCCCAGCGCTCTTGTCACTGCAAAATCCAGATTCTACAGCAGAGAAATAGAAATTATTGTGATTTATATGAAAAACCCCACTCGCCTGGGACATCAGGACGGTAAACTTAGGCAGTACTAAAAAAAAAAAATCAGTGTTCATATGTTTAATTATTTAATTATACAATGACCTCAGTGGGGTTATGTAAAAGAACCAGGAGTTTTGGTGTTTGTTTGATGTTAAAAGCAAAAAGTTGTTCTTACATCAGCCAAAAGCTTGGTTTTCACCAGGGTGGGTATGATTGGGTGAGCTCCTAGGGCTGGTTCCTACTTGCAGCTGGAATTACTTTGAGTGCAAAGAGGTGCTCAGAGCTGCAGGTAAGTGATTTCCAGGTCTGAAACTGTTCATGTAAATGAAGTGCTCAGTGACTTTTATATTTTCTGATGGGGATAAGTAAGTCTTGCAGGTGTTTTTCTGGTGGTTTTGGAAGATACTTATCATTCAAAACTTCTTTTTACTCATTATTTACCTTAGATCCACTGCTTTTCAAAATTCCTTTTATTCCTTTCTTTTAGCATCTGCTGACCAACATCACCCTGCAAATCTTACAGCTTTAATTTGCTTTCCCAACTCTATTATCCTCTGCTGTTATTTGTCATTAAATAAATACTGACATGAAAGCAAAATTGCCATGTGTGAGATTGCAATATGATATTACAGAAATTTCCATCATCAAATAGATTTCCTTAATGGCACCATTTAAAATTTACCTACTTTGAAAAGTGTGTGTAATTAGTACATTTATATAATTAGGCACAACTGTAAGTGAGCACATGTAGAGTTTGTTTTTGCACTGAAGTGGGGAAGGAAGGGACGGTGTTGCCAGCTAAGGAAAACCAGAAAATATGCACTGAAATTCCTTAGGGATGTGTGTTTCCCATGTATTATTAACAACAAGATCTCCAATATTATCTGCTGGGGTATTGCAGGAGCGCTGGAATGGTTGTATGGGAAACACACTGAGCAAACAATTTGCTCAGGAATCCCTTTTCGTATTAAATGCTGCGCATTCCATTATTTTAATGTAAATGTAATACAGCCACTTTCCTTATTATTGCAGCAATTTAAAATAAGTATCAAGCTTTTCTGGCAGTGACACATGCCAGATAATTGTGGATAAAAATGTGGGAATGGCACCGTTTTTCCATGATAAGCAGTGGTGCCTGCACCAAGGGAGGAAGGACTAACAAATCTCACAATAGCTGCATTGTGCTCGGGTGACTCCAGAGTTTTTTGGCATTGAAAAAGGAAGAAAAAACAAAATATCATTTATTTTTTTGTTCACTGAATAATTGTGCATGTGCTCTTTGATGTGTTTCGAGCTGAGGGCCTGGAAGAGCCCTCAAAATGGCCTTCAACCAGAAAATTATGGGTTTGCTAGATGAGTTTTGTGGTTTTTTTCCAGAAACACAAGGAGGGCTGATAATTTAAAGGAAATATTTTTGTTTGCTGAGGATAGAAACCATCCAAGCCCAAGGTTAATATCTGGAATTCCTGCCTCCAGGGCAGGTTGGCCTGAAGCTCTGGCTGCTCCCTGGAAGGCAGAAAGTCTCTCCAGCTCTGTCTTTATTCAGCAAAGAGAGTGGGCTGGAAGGAGCAGAACAGACCAGTTTGTACCCGAGAGAAGAATGGGAGTTTTGGGAGGCTTTGTTCCTTGGTCTGGTTGGTGCCACCAGCAGGTGACAGTCACACCGTGGCACTCAGCACTGCTGAGGCTGGACCTCCATCCTGGGGACAGTTTTGGGTCTCTCATGACAAGAGAGACCTGGAGGGGCTGGAGCAAGTCCAGGGAAGGGAATGGAGCACCAGGAGGGGCTGAGGGAGCTGGGGGGGCTCAGCCTGGAGAAAAGGAGGCTCAGGGGGACCTTGTGGCTCTGCACAGCTCCTGCCAGGAGGGGACAGCTGGGGGGGATCAGGCTCTGCTGCCAGGGAACAGGGACAGGAGGAGAGGAAATGGCCTCAGGCTGTGCCAGGGGAAGTTCAGGTTGGATATTGGAGAAAATTCTTCATGGAAATGGTGATCAAGCATTGGAACAGCTGCCCAGGGCAGTGGTGGAGTCCCCATCCCTGGAGAGATTTAAAATCCATGTGGATGTGGCCCTTGGGGACATGGGTTAGAGGTGGCCTTGGCAGTGCTGGGGACGGTTGGATTCGATGATCTCAGAGTGCTTTTTCAGCCTCAAGGATTATGGGATTCTATTTTAAGTGACAATAATCAGATTTATTACCAGGCTGGGAGTGAGATCCTCGATGTGTCCCAAGCCCAGGCATTGTGCAAGGTGACATTTGTTTGAAGTTTGGAACATGTTGCTGGTTCCTACAGTTGCTTTGAGAGCTGAGAAGTGGCAAAAAGCACTGAATTCCCATCCAGCTGTGGGGCTGGAGCTGCTGAGAGAGCTGAGAGCAGGAGGCAGAGTCAGCTCCTGGTGACAGAGACAGTAATACAACAGAGCTGCTGCTAAATGGTGACACAATGGAAGTGTAATCAGAAAAACATCCAATGAAGGCCAGGCCTTGGTGAAATCACTGTGAATGACACGTTCCAGCAGTTTTGCCTGAAGCTGAGGTTTTTTAATACAGGTGAACCTGAGGTTACTCAATTTTCAAGATAGTTGCTAGGCTGGGTTGGGTTTTCAGATAAATTATTGAGGCAATTGTAATCCGAAGAGTGAAGTTGAGGGGGGGAAGAAGTTTGTATTTTTATTTTTTTTTTTTTTTTTCAGAATCAGACCTTGCAGTTGTTTTGTCAAGCACTAGCACTGGGATTTAAGGCTCCAAGAATGCACTGAGTGCCTCCCCTTCACGGAATCACAGAATGGTTTGGGTGGGAAGAAACCCAAACTGGATCATCCAGTCCCACCCCTACCATGGACAGGGACACCTTCCACTGTCCCAGGCTGCTCCAAGCCCTGTCCAGCCTGGCCTTGGACACTGCCAGGGATCCAGGGGCAGCCACAGTTTCTCTGGGCATCTGTGCCAGGGCCTCCCCACCCTCACAGGGAACAATTCCTTCCCAGTATCCCACCCAAATCTTCACTCTTTCAGTCTGAAGCCATTCCCTGTGTCCTGTCCCTCCATCCCTTGTCCCCAGTCCCTCTACAGCTCTCCTGGAGCCCTTTAGGCACTGGCAGGGGCTCTGAGCTCTCCCTGGAGCCTTCTCCTGTCCAGGTGAGCACCCCTAGCTCTCCCAGCCTGGCTCCAGAGCAGAGATGCTGAATGGATGCATTGCAGGGAATGAGGAAGGTGATGAATTAACACTGACCAGAGGAAGATGCAACAATCTCTGCAGTTCAGCACTTGGACAGATCCCTGGAAGCTTCCATCAGCTTTCTGTGAGATGATGTGAGCGCAAAGCCCTCAGGTGCAAAAATAAGAGTTTAATATTTGGTTATTAGGGAAAAGAGGCTAAAAAACTGGAGTTCCTTGAGCTTTGGAGCAGCAGGCTGCAAGGAGGTGAAGTGGTCAGGCAAAGTCGAGGAAGGGCTGTTTACAGACCTCTGGGATCTGCAGTTCTGAGTGGTTAATTCCATGAAGGAATTCCTGGCAGCAGGAATTTACAACCTTCATCTGTGTTTTTATCTGATGTGCTGTGTGAATTCAGAACAGGCTTTGCCTGGGAGATGGTTTTTCATGTGATTTTTGGCTGGGAGAAGTTAAATGGCTCTTTTAAAATGAGATTGTTTTTATTAAAGCAATACAATAGTCAATAAAAAAATAACACCTGCTTACTCCTCTTCAAATTACGTCTAATTCAGAGCTTTATGTGTCAAATTATCTCTGCTTCACTCTGCTGTGAATGGCAACAACTTGATTCCTGATTGATGGTGGTGGCTCTTGTGGAGACAAGCAAAGCTGATCTGATAAGCTGAGGCATTCTTTGGTTTGTAATCACTTCTGTTGCTGCAGAGTTACCCTTTGTGTGCTCATCCCTCGGAGAAAGAAAGCTGCGTTTGGCTGGGGATGAGGAGGTTTTGTGTGAGCAGTTGTGAACTCTTTTCATGTCACTGTAACTGCAGAAAATTTGACTTCAGCACTCTGAGAAACTTCAGGCACCTTGCAGCAGGAAAATCTCTCGAAGCTAATCCTAATCCATTTCTTGATGGCAGTGGCAGCGAGATAAAAGCATTAATGGCATGAACTTAGGATGAACTTGTGGATGTGTCTACCTGGACTTCAGCAAAGCCTTTAACACAGTCTCCCATGCCTTATTCCTGGAAAATCCTGCAGCCCACGGCCTGGGCAGGTTCCACCTGGGCTGGGATAAGATCTGGCTGGTGGCTGGGGACAGGGAGGGCTGGGGGATGATGCTGCACTGGGGTGAGAACAGCTCTGTGCAGCTCCAGGCTGGGGCAGAGGGGCTGGAGAGCTGGAAAAGGACCTTGGGGTGCTGGTGACAGCGCTGGACATGAGCCACGTGTGCCCAGGTGGGCAAGAGGGTCAGTGGCACCTGGGCTGTCCCAGCTCTGGGGTGGCAGCAGGGCCAGGGCAGTGCCTGTCCTCTGTGCTGGCACTGCTGGGGCACCTCCAGGGCTGGGGACAGCTCTGGGACCCTCCTGACCAGAGAGACCTGGAGGGGCTGGAGCGAGTCCAGGGAAGGGAACGGAGCTGGGGAAGGGCCTGGAGCACCAGGAGAGGCTGAGGGAGCTGGGGGGGCTCAGCCTGGAGAAAAGGAGGCTCAGGGGAACCTTGTGGCTCTGCACAACTCCTGACAGGAGGGGGTCAGGCTGTGCTCCCAGGGAACAGGGACAGGAGGAGAGGAAATGGCCTCAAACTGTGCCCGAGGAGGTTTAGTTTGGACATCAGGAGGAATTTCTTCATGAGAAAAGTGATTCAGTGCTGGAATGAGCTTCCCAGGGAGGGGGTGGCTTCCGTAAAGCTCATTTCATTCCACCCCTGCCCTGGGCAGGGACACCTTCCACTGTCCCAGGTCACTCCAAGCCCTGTCCAGCCTGGCTTTGGACACATCCAGGGATGGGCATTCCCTGAGGCAGAAAAGTGCCACCATCCCACTCTGAGTGCATCCTGTTCCTCAGGAATGCAGCTCATGGTACTTATTTTTATTAATGCTGAGAAAGGCAAGGTTTGGTTTTTTTTATCGCTTTCAATTCTGCATTTATTGTCTTCACTTGATAAAGGCTGGGCATTTCACTTGGCCCTTTGACTGTTGCAAATACAGCTGATCCTGCGTTTGGAATTAGAACCAGGAACAGC
Source organism: Acanthiza pusilla (assembly GCA_036630365.1). NCBI lineage: Eukaryota > Metazoa > Chordata > Aves > Passeriformes > Acanthizidae > Acanthiza > Acanthiza pusilla. The sequence goes on along the minus strand of JAXCHO010000099.1, from coordinate 6,017,875 downwards.
AGGTTGAAACCATACTTTGTATTTTTCAATCATTTTTTCATCTGGGAGGTCGTGGAGGTCACCGAAGGAGCCGTTCGCTTTATTGCACTGGGAATGTGAAGTTTATATTGGACATTTAAACTAATGCTAGAAATTGCCCTGTAATAAACTAATGTAAATATCAAATGGATTTGACTCCAAGAGTGGGTTGTAAATAAAACATTTCCCGCTCTGTGTGGCTTGCCCTGTTCAGCTTGCCATTAATGTAAAAACATGCTGCATTTGTGTAGACATCCCATTTTCATGTCCTTAGGCAGATGAATTCTCAGTCTCCGGGGCAGATCTCCATGTTGCTTCAGAAAATGAAGATTTAAAGGGCTGAGGTGTTGTTTGAGGGGTCCTACCCTGTGTGACCTGGCCTCCAGCTGGGCACAGCTCTCCTGTGGCTCCTGGGTCATCCCAGTGCCAAGGAATCTGCACTGATGGCAGCACAGAGGTTAAATCCCTTCCCATCAGCCTGGAAATGTTCTCTCACATAGGTCAGTGGTGTCTGGGATCTGTCTGAAGGGCGTCTAGTCCAGGCTTTTAAATTTCTTGATCTTCATTGTCTATTACAGCACTCTGGAAGTGTCACCAGCACATTAAATGTCAGGTGCATAAATGTGATAATGATCTCAGCAGTGATGGTTTAAGTGTACGTGGGGATTTACAGGGAGCAGGATGGAATTCCTTCTCTTCAGAAAGCTCTCGAGGAGCTTAGTTTAACTGAGAGATTGTTATGGGGAGGACAGGGTAAAATAGTCCAGAAGAAGGTCAAGGCAAAAGGAAGATGATGATCATTAGCTGGTGCTGTTCTTGTGCTTTTTGGGTTAAACACAGCCCTTAGAATCTAATCAAAAATTTCCAGGAAATAAAAACCTGAGGAGTCGTCTCCAGATGTGTTCAGTCTCATCGTGTGTGAAAATGTTGTGAAATCCATGTCTGGGTGGAGGATAAGGTTTGTATTGGGACTCTCTGCATGGAGTGAGAGGGAGAGAGATTGGCCTGGTTTGAGGTTTCCATACAAATTTAAAAAATCAACAAAAAGCTTTTCTTTAAAGTGACACACACATTTTTAATGAGCACGGGAGCATTACTCCTGCTCTCCAAACATTTTGTTTATCCTCAGTGCAGAGCTGTGGTATCCAAGAACACTCGTCAAATCTCAAGTTTTTCTCAGGGACAGAAGTGTGCCTGAGCCAGGATTCAAATGAATTCTCATGGAACACTTTCCCACTGTTTATCCCACTCTAAAACACAAAGCAAAAAATGTATCTGAGCACGATGACACTTCAGGAGGTTCAGAGCTCCACAGAGCTCTCATGTGGAAATGACAGATACTCAACATTTATAAAATATCCTGCTCAGGCCTCTGGATATGGACATAGGAGGGTTCACTTAAACACTCAGGTCCCCGTGATTTGATAACCAGATGGTTGATGATCAATTGTATTGACAATTGTCATCCCTGCTGAAGTTGTTTTCCAGCTGATGTTACCATTTGCTTAAATAACTCTCAAGATTCCCTCACAGGACCCAACGCAGATCATCCATAAGCTGCAAATCCAGAGCAACACCATTCGAATCCATGGAATTACTTTGGATTTCCAGTAATGCAATTGAGATAAAAATCCGGCCCTGGCGTTTGGTTCCTCGCAGTGTTTTCATTCCCCAAAGAACTGTCATAGAATTGTGTGTATTATTTTCTGTTTGAAGTGTGCTGCTCCATCAAAGAGAGCTCTCAGCTTTGGGGAAAACAAGTCAATACTTCCTGGAAGGAAAAATCAGAGGATGCTTTAGCCAGCAACGTTGTCATGTCTGGTTTGATCTTGGGATATTTTTTCATCAAGGCTTTTTTCTCCTTTATTGACTTCCACAGATCTTTCCTTTTCTTTTGTCATGGAGTCACAGAATCCCAGAATGGTTTAGATTGGAAGAGACCTTAAAGCTCATCCAGCTCCACCCCTGCCATGGGCAGGGACACCTTCCACTGTCCCAGGCTGCTCCAAGCCCTGTCCAGCCTGGCCTTGGACACTGCCAGGGATCCAGGGGCAGCCACAGCTTCTCTGGGCACCTGTGCCAGGGCCTCACCACCCTCACAGGGAAAAATCTTCTGTCATTCGATCTTGTCCCACATCCTTTTCTTCCTAGTGGCAAATTTCCCCCAGGATTCAGATTTTCCATGTTTTCCCCTCAGGCCTGTGTTTCTGAAATCCTTCCCCTTTTTTTTTAATCCTCGCAGACAAAGATAAACTTGTATTTTTTCTCTCTGACTTTTATTAGACCAGGTGTCATTTACTCATTGGGTCTGAAAATAAATCGAATTAGCCCACATAAGGTGGAGAAAATATATTCCCTCTTCCTGCTTCCCAAAGTATCCTGAGACACCTCCTAGGGCAGGGCCATGGAAATGTGTGCAGGAAGAGTCATCAAAGACTGAGAAATCACTTTCAGTGAATCCCTGCTTCCATCCCCAATATTAAATTCAGTATTTAGTCCTGACCTTTCCCTGAGCAAGCAGCTTCCTATGGATTTTTGGGGTTAATGTATTTCCATTGTGGCCGCTCCTTTCTCCTGTGCTTTGGTTACTTTTAGTATTTTTAGTTGGCTCGGTTAAACCTGGTCTTTTTGAAGTTTTAAAGGAGTTGTACTAAAGGTGTCCACAGAAGAAGAAATCTTTTACACATCAAGACCCTTTGTGAGGTGATGGGGAAGGGCAGGAGGAAGAGCCATATCCAGTAAATGGGTGAAGGTGGAATTTTGGATTTTTTCAGGGAAGGCAAGGAGGCACCATCCCTTCAGGAGAATCTTGGAGTGGTTTGGGTTGGGAGGGACATTAAAGCTCATCCCATCGCACCCCTGCCATGGGCAGGGACACCTCCCACTGCCCCAGGTTGCTCCAAGCCCTGTCCAGCCTGGCCTTGGACACTTCCAGGGATGCAGGGGCAGCCACAGCTTCTCTGGGAATTCTATTCCAGGGCCTCCTCATCCTCCCAGCCAGGAATTCTTTCCCAAGGTCCCACCCCAAGCTTCCCTTTCCCACTGGGAAGCCATTCCCTGTGTCCTGTCCCTCCATCCCTTGTCCCGAGTCCTTCTCCAGCTCTCCTGGAACCCTTTAGACACTGGAAGTACCAGTGACCTACACCAATGAGATTTTTAAAATATGATATAATTGTGAATTTTCTCGAAGTTTTTCCTGTAAAATAATGGATATCAGAACTGTTTGCAATCCCCTGGAATGAACTTCACCAACGACATGAATAAAGGCCACGTTCCCTCTGTGGGCACAGTGCTGGTTATGCACCTGGTTCTGTAGATTTGCCTTTATTCTTTGTTCCTGGACATATAATTTTTTAGATTTTGCCTTCCCAAATGTAGAATTTGGGATTTAACTCCAGTCCAATGATCTCAATGGTCCAGGGCAGTAACTCTGACCTTCGTATGATCTCCCAGTTGTAGCAGCACTAATTCTGTAGTTTTTTCTAAACCGTGATCATTGCAATTCACAACAATCCTGGTGAAAGTCCATCTTAATCCAGTTATCATTTCCTATATCAATACTGTATTGCACTTCTTTTTTTAATTTTAAAAAATATATGATACTTAATCAAACACAAAATGTTCACTGCGTTGGATCTGCAAAGTTTCCTGTGTCAGCTGAACTTGTAATGGCATCAAAGACAGATGTTGAGTTTATATTTGACCTGTTTTCTACAAAAACATTGGTTGGCACTAATTATATTCCATATAATTTGAATGTCATTTCTATTTTAGGGAGAAGGGTTTTTTTTGTTTGTTTGTTTTAAATATTTTTTTTTGGCTGATTTGTTTGGGGTTTTTTGTTTGTTTTGTTTTTCTTTTGTTTTTGTTTTTGTTTTTACCCACATACAAATTGGCCCAATCTTGTTCAAGTTGTCTTATTTGTCTCTTTTGAAGTGCTGCAGGGAGCTGGTGCTCATTCCCTCTTCTAAAATTTTCAATATCAATCATCTACTGATTATGTGAAACCCACATTTTCCTCAAAAAGTTGGAAAATGAGATAAGTTTGGGTTTGTTGGCCAGTGCTTCATGCTGAAGGACACCCAAACTTCAAGATTTTTGAAGTCCTTAAAAATACCATTCTAGATTTTTTTTAAAATATGGAAAACACAATATTTAAATTGATATATTTTATATTAAATATTTAAGAAATACAGTTATATGTATCACAAATGGCTGAATGGTTGTCCTAGAAATTTACAAAAACCAGTTTATTCCAGCAATGACAACTTTCAGCCCAAACCATGAAGTTTTGTGGAGATTAAAACACCCAAAGAAAAATTTCGGAAGAAAAAAGAGTCAGAAAATCACAGTGAGGGACTGTAGCATCCCTTCTCCTTCTCCACACGTACACACAAATGAGCATTTTTAATACCATCATCATTTTATTTTCTGTAATATTTTTTATTTTTATCTCAATCAGCTAATTATATCCTGGATGATGATTTTTCATCCAGCCCTTCTTGCCATTATATGTATGTGGCTGCTATTTTATGTGCCAACAATCCTAGGAAATATATTTCCCCATTATCCCGTGATATATTATCATAGGAAAAACCTTCAGTGCGAAATTAGGGGATTTTCCAGGGCTGCAGAAATCCTGATTTCTTTCATTGCCCTCTAGTGGGCTCGAGCTCCTCTGCAAGGGCAGGGAACGAGGAGCTTTTCCCTTCTCTTTGTGCCACACAAACCATCAGGTTTTGTATAATTTATTTGTCCAGATTTGTGTGATTCCTAGAGCACCATTTCATGGATCAGATAGAGCAGAATTATCCTGCTGGGGTTTATAAATTATGATGAAATTGGGAATTCTGTGCTTTTTATATTTTGCTGTGGAAAGCAGAAGGTGGGCACTGCCCTTATGAACATTGCCCAAGTGAGTTTTGGGAAGGAAACTCGTAGATGTTGGGCTGTCACTGAAATATTTACAGTCTGGAGAGGCAGATATCAGGTTTTTATCATTTTCTGCTGTTGTAGCTCTGTCTGATTGTGAATTCATCCCATCGTCCTGCTGAAGGAGGGCTTGGCAAGCGTTCCATCCCATTTATTTGGGATTTATCACAGAATTATGGAATAGTTTGGGTTGGAAGAGACCTTAAGGATCATGGGCAGGGACATCTTCCACTATCCCAGGCTGCTCCAAATTTATCCAACCTGGTCTTGGACACTTCCAGGGATCCAGGGGCAGCCACAGCTTCTCTGGGCACCTGTGCCAGGGCCTCCCCACCCTCACAGGGACAAATTCCTTCCCAAAATCCCATCTATCCCTGCCCTCTGGCACTGGGAAGCCATTCCCCCTTGTCCTGTCCTTCCAGGGCCTTAAGGCAAAGAGATTAATTTTGAAAAGTAAGATCAGAGGAAACCAAACATGGCTCCAGACTGGTTGTAATGACTTTTTATTTTGAATTATTTACAAACGTCTAGCATATCATAATGTATTATGGCTTGGTAGTCTTAAAAAAGTGAGTGATTTTTTGATGCAAAATGCCTGTTTTATATGTGTTGGCTTCCTACAATATCATATTTCTGCACTGTCCAGGAGAGAGAACAAGGGAAAAAGCTCTAAAGGGCATTTTGGAGCTGACAACAAAATTCTGTCCCAGAGAGTTGGTTTAGGTCAGGCCTTAATTTACATGATGAGAAAATCATTAGAGAGCAGAGCACAAGGAACACAAGCACCTGTGCAAGAGACAAAAGCAGGTTTGTTTGGAGTCACAGAACCCTGGGATTGTTTAGGTTGGAAAAGTCTTTGGAAATCACTGAGTCCAACCATTCCCCAGCACTGCCAGAGCCACCACTGACCCATGTCCCCAAGTGCCACATCCACATGGCTTTTAAATCCCTCCAGGAATGGGGACTCCACCACTGCCCAGGGCTGCACAACCTTTTAGGAAAGAAATTATTCCTAATATCCAATCTAACCCCCCCTGGGTTGAGGCCTTTTCCTCTTGTCCTGTGTGGTGGATTTACCACCCACGAATGATGGTTCTCTATCTGCTGATGTGATGGGCATCACATTTGGTGCCTCCCAGTCGATTGCAATCTCCCTGCTTTGCCAGGGTGCTGAGAAATGATGGAATGTGGCTCAGGGAGTGCTTCTGGCAGCTCCCTCAGCACCTTTGGGTGGATCTCCTCTGATCCCATGGCCTTGTCTTAGTTGAAGGTTGATGACCACCTTGGATTGTGGGATTCATTCTGCTCCCTGTTTCTGTCTGGAGAAGAACTGCTCTGCCTGTTAAGGACTGAGGCAAAGAAGGCATCAAGTGCCTCCACCTGCTCCTCATCCTTTGCCATTCCATTCCCCCTGCATGCAGCGAGGGATGGAGATTTGTGTGTCCGTGTTTGCAGATGTGCATTGAGAGCGGCAGGGAAGAAAAATCCTGCAGCTTTGCACTTTCCTTCAGGAATGACTCACTCCCTCTGCTGGGAACATTTCATTCTGAACGTGTGATGCTGCTCTCCCTCCTCCTCCTCCTCCTCCTCCTGCATCCACCCCCCTCCCCACATTCCCATTCCTCCTGCTCCGGGTGTGACATCTGCGCCGTGTGCTGCAGAGCAGCGTTTTGGTTTCTATGGTAGCTGCTGGAGCCACTGGACACATGGACCAGGAGGGAGAGGAGGAAGAAAATGCCCCAAGTGGCTGGATTCGGGTGCAGGAGGTTCCATCTCCCTTGGCAGAGGGCTGGGATGTGTTGGGAGAGGCTGTCCCAAGGGCAGGACTTTCCAGGGTCATTTCTTTTCTTCTCCCGTGAAAAGCGCCTGAAGGATGACAGTGGAGGGTGTGAAGAGCAGCAGATTTTGGGTTTGGTTGAACTCCACGTTTCTTTTTGTCTTGTTTAGGTCTCCAGTTTTGCAGTGAACTCTCATCGGCTTCTGCCTTTAAGACGGTGAAAATGCAGATGCCAGACCTGAGATATTGTAATTAAGTGTCTATTTATAACAGAGTTTGTCATTAGAATTACCATGTCATTTTTTAAACAAGGGAGGATAATGCCAGTTCACAATCTACACCTGTAGCTGTTTGGTGGGTTTTTTTTATTTTTAATTATTTTAAACACAGTTCTTCTTTGATTTGTTCTGGCTCTGAATTCATTAAGAAGCCTGAATTAACATCCTGCCACATTGTCTGGGGCTTCTTCACTCCTCCGTCCCCGCAGGTACAAACACCAGGATCCTGAACTTCAGCTAAAAGGGAGCTGACTAAAACACAGAGCCACTTCTTCATTTTTAAGCACTCTTTACAGAATGGAATCAGAATAAGTATTTTTTTATTTTGGTGAAAATTCCTTCATGGAAAGGGTTATCCATTTCTGGCACAGCTGCCCAGGGCAGTGCTGGAGTCTCCATCCCTGGAGGGATTTAAAAGCCATGTGGATGTGGCACCTGGGGACATGGGTCAGTGGTGGCTTTGGCAGTGCTGGGGAATGGTTGGACTCAGTGATTTCCAAGGGCTTTTCCAACTTTAATGATTCCATAATGTCATTATTCCACACCATTGCAAAGACAAATTTATTTTGGAGCAGTTTGTTCATGGGAGAAGAAGCCAACGGGAGCTGGGATCCACAAATTAACATGAGCTTGGTAAATCATGAAATCATGGAGCAGTTTGGGTTGGAAGGGACCTTAAAGATCATTTCATTCCTGCCCCTGCCATGGGAAGGGACACCTGGGAAAGGACAGCTTGTCAGGGATGGAGGTTGTTCCTTCTGGGCCCAGCTCTTGCCTGGATGAGGGGAATTTAGTGTCGGATATACTTTAGAGAACTCTGAAGAGCTCCCTTTATGGCAGATGAGCAAGTCCTTCTCAGATCCATGATTCTTTTATTTCTTTTCATTGAAAAATGGTTTTTATTCCATTTCCTGTAATCCTTGGAATTTCAGGATGCTAAGGCCAAGTGTTTCGTCTCATGTGAAGAATATTTTACATCTTCAGCATTTCTGCTGTACTTCGCATGATTCTGTTATCCTGCTGTGCTTGCACCTTACATCCTTTTTTTTTTCATTCCATTTTGTCAGTTATTCCCATTTAATCCCATATAATCTTTCCTGGAGTCTTTATCAGCAAGCCAGACCTCAGATTCACCTCAGCCTGTTTTAAGTAGTTGTCAATGATGTGATAAATCCTCTAAAATTACCTGGAGTCTGGTGTCTGTGGAGCTCTGGTGCTGTTTTAAAACAGCCCAAACTGGACTCTTTTACGGAAAAGTATGGCAAATTGGATTTTTTAATGAAAAACTATGGCAAAAGATGAGCCTTTACCACAATCCTTAGTATTTATGGTTGTCTCCCAACTCTGAGGTGCTGATTTTCTGCCTGTCCTGCCCTTAGTCTTGCTCGTGTTCCCATCTGTTGCATGGAAATCCCAGGCATCCTTAAGGAAACTTCATTTCTATTTATTATTAATAGACCTTATGAACACTTTTTTTTTTTTTTCTTTTTTCCCCCTTTTTTTCTCTTTTTTTCCTCTTTTTTTTCTGGGAACAGAAAGGCTTCACAGCCTCTAAACTGACTCAGCTCTGATTTGAATCCCTCGAGGTGTCACACTGGGTAAATCACACACACAGAATCACGGAATCATTTAGCTTGGAAAAGACCTCCAACATCATCAATTCCAACCTTTAAATCCTACTCTGTCCTTTTAAACACAGCCAAAAAATAAAGTTAAATCTCTTTAAAAGATGAAGAAATTATCTGGGTCCTCCCCCTCATGGGACTGAGGTTGGAAAAGAACTTCAAGACCATCGAGTCCAACCTGTGACCGATCCCCACCTTGTCACCAGCCCAGGGCACTGAGTGTCACATCAATCATTCCTTGGACCCTCCAGGGATGGGGACTCCAAATCTCCCTGGGCAGCCCTTTCCAATGTTTAACAACCCTTTCCATGGAGAAATTCCTCCTGATATCCAACCTGAACCCCTCACAGGGCACCATACACTCCACCTGGATTCCATTATCCCATAATGGTCCATAATTTGCATAACCACAACTGTAATTTTTTTTTTTAAACTAAGATCATCCCCCTTTTTCCATTATTTGGCCCTTTTGCACCAGTTTGTTTTTCTTTCTTGAGCTTAGTTTATGACTTAGGTGTCTATGCATGGATCAGTGTTAGAAGATAACATTAAAAAAGGGATTATGATCTATTAAATAGTGTAATTCATCATTGTGCAGAGGCCATCATTAATTTAATTTGTTTAATTAAAATAGCCCATTAAAATGGATTTAGTTACTGGCACCAAACCACTCCTGGCTTCCTTTTTGTTACTGGGACATTTTATGATACAAAGTCTCACCAAATTCAACATTTTGCTAATTGACTCAGCAGTTCAATTTGAAATTAGTGGTGCTGGGAAGGAGAAACAAATCAAATCGAGACCCTTGTTAGCATTTAGGACTTAAGACAGGGGGTTTCCTTATTTCCCTTTTAGTGGCTGTGAGCGGGAGGTCAGGTTGTTCTGTGAACATTAAAAAATGTCATCCCCCGACCTGCTGTTTGCTTGACAGTGCCTCGTGTTTATCCTGACAGGAAGAAGCAAACAAAACAAAATGAAAAGGTAATGAGGTAGAGCACAGAGGGGATGGGAAATCTTCCCCTCAGAAAGCTCTGCAATGTTTATTAATGCTGCTGGGTCAATGGAAAAATGCAGCCTGCAAAAAAAAAAAAAAAAAAGCCACTGAGTGTTTTTCCATTTCAGCTTGTCCTTTTGGAATTTGCCCATGGTAGAAGAGACAAAAATGAAATAATTCTATCTCCGAGCATAAAAGCATGAAATATACCATGGTCAGCAGGTTTCATTTCTGGTGTGGTTTTGTAGCATTGTGCGTGTAGTGAAGAAAGTCCAGTTTTATCCTTTTAGTGACATCTTTATTGTTCATAATTACCTTGGAACCATGGAATGGTTTAGATTGGAAGGGACCTTGAAGCTCATCCAGCTCCACCCTCTGCCATGGGCAGGGACACCTTCCACTGTCCCAGGTTGCTCCAAGCCCTGTCCAGCCTGACCTTGGACACTGCCAGGGATCCAGGGGCAGCCACAGCTTCTCTGGGAAACCTGTGGCAGGACCTCCCCACCCTCACAGGGAAGGATTCCTTCCCAAAATCCCATTTGTCCCTGCTCTCTGGCACTGGGAAGCCATTCCCTGTGTCCTGTCCCTCCATCCCTTGTCCCCAGTCCCTCTCCAGCTCTCCTGGAGCCCTTTAGGCACTGGCAGGGGCTCTGAGCTCTCCCTGGAGCCTTCTCCTCTCCAGGCAAACACCCCCAGCTCTCCCAGCCTGGCTCCAGAGCAGAGGGGCTCCAGCCCTTGGAGCATCTCCATGGCCTCCTCTGGACTCACTCCAGCATCTCCATTATGGCCCCCACCTTCCCACTGGCTTTTCTTTCCTCTTCCATGGCTGTTCGCATTCCTCTTTCTCCTGCCATCTTCCCTCTTTGGGTTGAGTTAGTGGAGCCTTGAAGTAAAACCCCCAAACCTCTTTTTCTCTACAAAAATCCACTATGTGCCTGTACTCTGACCTGGCTGATCCACCCTGGATCACCTACTCCAGTTTCTAAAACTTGAACACAAGTGCCTGATGACTTGGGAATTCTGTGGGAGATGGTAGAGGAAAGATTTGGTCGCCTGACATAGCACCTGGTACAATTTGTGACTCTTCACAGTATCTGAGACATTTTTGTGGGGCTGTGTAGGGGGAAAGGATCCGGAGAATGCCTGAAACCTTTTGGGTCAGTGGATGGAGATCAAATCTGAATTTGGGCAACTGATTCCAACCTCCAGTTTGCCAGCAGATCCCTCAGCTCTGGGGTCATCCAGAACTGGATCACACACTGAGCTACCATTTTTGGGCCCCATTTTGGGCTATTTCATTCTCTGTTACAGACCCAGGAGGAAGCCAGGCTGACCATGGTGTGCTAAGCCTGGCCTGGGCTCAGGTGCTGCCCTGCCTGGTGCACCCTTCCTCAGCTCTGGGAGTGGTCACTGGCGTGGTTTTAGCTCATTCAAAACCCCAAAGCCCAGGAGAGGTCTGAGGATGACAAGGGGACAGCTCCCGAGAGGCATTTCCAGCAGGACCGGACCCTCGGGAGCAGCAGGTCCTGGCTGCTTGGACGTGAGCCCAGCTGCACATCTGGACCACGGTGACTGATGGATGACTTGGAACACTCAATTTTCGAGGATGAACGAGGCCATTCCACAGAATTATTTCTGGGAATGAGAAGGGCTTACGCTGGTTCCTCAGATTGCGATGAAATTCAAGGAATACTCCTAAATAACCACCTCATGCAGATGGATGTTGTCAAACCTGCTGAGAAAAATCGTGGAATATTTAGCAGAAAACCCATAACTTTCTCTGGTGGTTGGAGATTTTCAATTATCCAAGCAGACAAGGATCATTGGATGGAGCTTGGAGCAACCTGGTCTAGTGGGAGGTGCCCCTGCCCACAGCAGGCGGATTGGACCAGTTTTAAATGTCCATTCCAGCTCAAACCTTTCTGTGGTTCTGTGACCTGGGGACACTTCTGGGTGACACTGGGAGGCACTGGGTGACACTGGGTAGGTCTGGGATCAATCAGCCAAATTATTTTCTGGGTGATCAGGGAACAAGGAAGTGTTGACTACAAAAAGACTGATTTGTTGTCTAGCAAAGAAGCTGAGCAAGGAAGGAGTTTTTTTTTTAGAAATAGTAAAAAATAAATATCAGGGAGAGGTGAAAAAAGCTGTTTAGGGGGAAGAACAATAGCGGAACAAATCCAGTGCTATGGGTATAAATTTCCCATCTTTAGGTTCAGGTTTAGAAATCAGATGTTTTATAATCATTGGAGCAGCTGGGTTCAGGAAGAGCTGCCCAAACAGAATAGGAGAGGTGAGAAATCTGACAATTCATGCAGCAGGGCCTGCAAACTTCATGGAAGGATGGATGTGAGCCTCCAGTGGCAGGAAACTCAACTGGGTAACATGAGAGGAGGTTTTCCAGACCTGTGGCCCTTTCACTGCAAAGTGCTACTATTTTATGTGCTCATTTCTCCTTGATTTTTTCCCATTTTATAAGAGCTGGGACTGCATTAAGCCATTGTTCTGCATCCCATGGCTGGCCTTTAGGAATGTATAGATTAATTGGGGGAGCCATCACTTTGTTGATCAATATTCAATTTCCTGGGCCCTACGGTCCAGCCTGTTTGGTGTGTCCCACTGTTCCCAGCTGTTTGTGCAATGTCACAATTTGCAAAGTCGGGTGGACTGAAAGGATTTGATGTCCAGAAAATAAGCAAAGTCTGTGGCCAGGGAGAATTCCAAGGTCTTCCTGGAGCCTTCTCTTCTCCAGGCTGGATATTCCCAGCTCTCCCAGACTGTCTCCAGAGCAGAGGGGCTCCAGACCTTGGAGCATTTCATGGCATCCTCTGGACTCACTCCAGCAGGTCATATTTTATACACACTTACACATATGTATATATCTTTATATATATATATTTTTTTATATATATATATATGTATGTATGTATATGTATATGTATATGTATATATCTATATATATATCTATATATCTCTCTATATATCTATCTATATCTATATCTATATCTATATCTATATCTATATCTTTAAATTAATTTTACCATTTCCAGTGCAAAAATATTATTGGAAATTATAGACTCTCACGTAAACAGAAAGTCCCACCACTTCGCCAACAAATGATAAATGTAGAATTTATTCCCACCACTGAATTCAGAGTGAATACAGATCACAAGCAGCTAAAAGACTGAAATTAGCCTTTTCAGGTGTTGAATAAATAGAATAAAAAGGGCTGTATTCATGGAGTAAAATGAATACAGATAGTCTGTGGATGGATACAAAAGGGAGTTTAGAGCTTTTGAACAAATCCTGTTTTCAAATTTCAGGCTCCGTTTTGCCAATGATATGAAGTAAATCCCAGATTTTGGTGGCCCATGGTGTCTGCCACAGGAGCAGATCTTCCCTGTCAGGAACCATATTTCAATCAGGTGATCAGAGTATCTAAAAATACTTCTGAATATTCCAGCATATCCCTGATGTGGAGAACTGGATTGCAAATGCACTTTGATTTTTTTTTTTTTACTTACGAGGTTAATTATTGCTTTGATTATAGAGCTGGAATTGCCATCTGTCACAAGCTCTGTGGGATGACCAAGCTTCTTCTGCATGTCGTGTTTTCCTACATATAATGTTTATTATTCCCGAAATAATACAATGTGGGACAGATACTATCATCCTGGGACAGCTTGCCATGTGACGGCTTTCTCATCCTCACACTGCGCTGATAATGCAATTCCATTTTCATGTGCCACTATTAGGCTGTGAGGGATGTGATTTTATTTTGTGCACAGCTTAGAGAGAGGGAAAAAAATCTGCAAGTCACTGATAGATTTGTATAATTATTATTATAATTTCCATGGGAGGAGCATAGAGAAGTTTGCAAGGAGCTTTCTGAAAAGTTGGGAAAAGAGAGTGGCACTGTCAGATGAAAATACTCTCATTTTGTTAAAATCTACCACAAAATAACCCTTTTCTCCTGGGCCTTGGGAAGCTGAAAGGTCAAATCTCCTGGTGCTGATGAAGGTGGGGAAGCACTGGAATGGGTTTCCCAGAAGTTGTGGCCACCCCTGGATCCCTGGAAGTGTCCAAGGCCAGGTTGGACAGGGCTTGGATCACCCTGGGACAGTGGAAGGTGTCCCCGCCCATGGCAGGGGGTGGAATGAGGTGACCCTGAAGGTCCTTTCCATCCCAGACCATTCTGTGATTCCAGGATTCCATCACTGTATTACAAGGGAAATGCATAAACACATTGAGTTTTGTTTGAGGCTTTGCAGATAAAGGGAACATTTAACTACCATCCCAAACCGGAAACGCTTCCAGGTGAGAAAGCAAAATATGTGGAATTGTCACTAAATTAACAGGCAGCTGTGTTATCCTTTAGCTCAAGTCTGCAGTGAGCTTGATCTCTAATTCTGGGAGGACACGTTCCCATTGGCAGCCTTCTTGTGATCAGGACTGCAGCTTGCAGGAGAGATTTTGGAAAAAACTCACATTCTGAGCCAGAATTAAATTACAGGCTCATTTCACGCACCGGCAAGTTCATACAGTAACACCACCAAAGCCTTGTGCAGGTATTTTTCCCTAAAAATCAGGTAGAGGAAATCTGTGGGATGTGGCACTCTTTGCTGTTTGCTGTTTAAAAGATCCCTCCATGTGCAATCCTACCCTGTCACTCCTTCCTTCTCCAGGTTTTTCCTTTGCATTTTTTGATCTGGAAACAATAAAGGGTATTTGAACTGAAGATGGGTTTGTGGAAGAACTTCCCAAGTGTCCCATTTTTTCCCCTGATGTTTCACATTAAGTAAATCAGCCCTAAAGGAGGGGGCTGGGGTGTTACCTCCTTTTCCAGTTTATTGAAGAGTTGCTGATGTAAATCCTTCTGTCCATCTCCAATCCCATAAAAAGGAGGAACACAAAAGATGAAAAATCAGTTGGCAGCAGCTTTCATACTGAAAGAACTATACGGAAAAACGTGGTGTCTGTCTATAGGCAGTGAATAAAGTGCTTGGGATTTCAAACTCCAGGAGACGAGAGATGAGGGGAAAAAAATCCTTGAATGTTTTGGGGTTTTTTAACCCTTTTTTCACAACTTCCCTGTGGAGCATGCTGCAGACAAACTTCCAACCCTGCTTCGCAATTAAAGTCCCATCAAAACCACAAATGGAAAAATCAATATGTTTCATCCAGCATGTGTAAAGTTCCTCAAATACAGCCTGAAAAAGGACAGATTGACAGTGACTTTCCTCCCCTTCCTTGTTTAAAAAAATCAGATATTTTAGTGTCTCACCTTTGAAACTTGAAATAAACTCAGAACTGTTTTCCTCCCCTTCACACCTTCTCTAGTGGGAGGTGTCCCTGCCCATGGCAGAGAGTTCGAACCAGAAGATCTTTAAGATCCCTTTCAACCCCAAACCATCCTGTGATTCTGCAATTAAATGTGACTCCTTAGACCCTGCCTGGTTATGGCTCTGGCTCTGTGTTTTTCCCAGCACCACACCAATAAAAGCAAATTTCTCCTTGGGCAGCAGAGCTGAGGTCTCTGCGTGTTCTGGGCCCTTCCAGCCGTGCCCGAGGCAGCGCTTGCAAGTCCCGAGCTCTTTCTGAGGGGGAACCCCAGAGGATGCTCAAGGAGCTCTGCAGTTTCAGATGAGCTGGTGGGATGGGGTCCCCGGGGCACCGGAGATGTTTTTGCTGACCCGTCTTTGCCAGCGGCTGCGGCGGCAGAGGCGGAGCGTGAGCCCAGCTGCCGCGTCAGCATCATTTTAATTAAATATATATTGCTTTATTTAGCTCTGTGGATGGCACCGCTCCTATTACTGCTTCCAGAGGAGGAATGCAAATGGAGAGAATTTAAGTGCAGCGAGCAAAGGATGGTGTTAGAGTAGGAGAAAACACCCAAATGAGACGCGGGGAGAAGAGTCGAGGCTGGGTGATGCTCCAGTGATGGCAAACTTGGCTGAAATGTGAATCTCAACTCCTCCTGTGCACACAGATCCCACTCCCAGCTCCTCCCGAGCCTGCAGACTGTGAGCACAGGCTCAGGGTGTTTGGGCAGCGTTATTAAAGCAGCATTAGTATGCAGGGAGATGCTCCTCGCCCTGCCAGAGCGGGGCTGCGAGCGCTCCCTCCTTTTGTTATGACAGCGCTGCTCCTCACGCTTTGAGGCAGGGCTAATGAGACTTAAAAGCAGAGCTAAATTAGGGAGATGGGGAAGTGAAGGCAGGGGTAGAGACTGGCTGGGCTGATGGAAAAGCGTGGGCTGGTGGGAAAGGCAGAGAGAGAGAGGGAATGGAGACAGGGAGAGGCCCACGGGAGTCGGGCTGCGAGAACAGGCAGTGAGAGCCTGAGCAGGAGCTGAAGCCTAGTCTGGGTCGGGCATAATAAAGATGGCTGAAGGGTCAGCGTTAAAAACTAAAAAATGAAATAAAAAGCCGACCCAAAATTTGCAAAGCAAGAGGATTCAGTGAAGTGATGCTCTCAGGCACGTGGTGGGATTCTTGGGGGTGTCCTGTGCAGAGCCAGGATTTGGACGCTGTGATCCTTGTGGGTCCCTTCCAACTCAGGATATGCTCTGATACATAAGAAAGAGAGTGAGGAATAAGGAGGATATAACACACAAAGACAGATAAATGGCTGGAAAATTGGAATATGCCTGCTAGAAGGAAAGAACATTCAAGCCATCTCTTTTTTCCCTACAGACTTTAGACCAAGAGTGCTTCTAACCAAACAGACACCGCAGTCCTGGTCCTATATGGTATTTTTTAACACTTGCCAAATGGTGTCTGCTAGCATGTAACAGATGTAAAGGATTATTTCCCAAATCTGCAAGAATTGTCACTTTGCACTTGCAAAGTGAAGACGTCTTGACTGGAAATACAGGAAGAATGAATTATGCATGGGAAGTGCTGCATGCCTATTTTTAATGGTGCATGGGCATAGGCTGAAATATCATTTTCTCCCTCCGCTTGAGTTTAAAAGTGGGGTGAGTAAGGAAAGAATGAGAAGGTGAAGGGGGAAATCTGCCTTAAAACAAGTGCTGAGTTTTCCTGATGGCTGAGACCCCAGCCCAGCACTGCAAAGCAATCCTGCCCTGTGAGGAGCTGAAATTGCTGTGTGGGAAAGTTAGCAACTTTATACAATCATGGAATGGTTTGGGTTGAAAATGACCTTAAAGACCATCTCATTCTACCTCCTGCCATGGGCAGGGACATCTTCCACTATTCCAGGTTACTCCAAGCCCTGTCCAGCCTGGCCTTGGATACTTCCAGGGGTCCAGGGGCAGCTACAGCTTCTCTGGGCACCTGTGCCAGGGCCTCCTCACCCTCATAGCCAGGAATTCCTTCCCAATATCCCACCTAAATCTCTCCTCTTTTAGTTTAAAACCATTCCCCATTGTCCTATGACTCCGTGCTGTCCCAGGTGATAAATGATCCCTGCTCTTGGATTCTGTATTTATATCCAGTTGTAAAGGATGGGGAGAGTGAACAGCTTGCACATCAGAAAGTTTGTTTGGAGAGGAGATTAATGAGATAAAGAAGTACTTCTTAGAGCTATTGGGGTCCTTGGAGGAATCTGAATGAAAGAATTCCAAACAGAGAACATGCCCAGGTTGTAGCTTCACTCCATCACAATGTATGTAAGCAGGAATGATTACAGTGGTGAAGTCACAATTAGTATTTCATATTAAATTGAATTCTGACTCCCTCAGATGACTAAACCAGATTTATTTCCAATTTTCTATTGTAATTTTTGTGGGGCTAGCCAGAAAACAAATTTTGTTTCTCAGAAAATATCAAGGTTCTCAAGGTTTCTTTTGCTTCACATTCAAGCAAGTTTTAGAATTATTTGATTTGTGTGTGAGAGAGAACAGAGATCCTGAAGAGGGAGGGTTTGTGCATCCTGCCCAGTTTGTGATGGCTGTGAGATTGCTCCCCAGCACCGATTCCTGGATGGTCCTGGTGAGATGGGATCCCTGCCCTGACATGGTGCCATCCCTGATGGGAGGTGATCCCTTCATGCAAAATAGCAAATATTTCATGGATTTTAGTGCAGAGCTGTAGAAGAGAAGAAAGTTTACCAAGGCAGCACAAAGAGCAGAAAGCAAAGCTTGGCTTGGGATTTCCTCCAGCATCTAGTGATAAACGGGACCTTGATGTGTGTTTGTCTTGGATAATTTTCCCGTGGCTTAGGAGACCACAATGGCCTTTCAGCATCCTCTGATTTTCCTCTCTCTTTTTTTATCAGCTCAACCATTGGGAATATCCTGCTTGACTCTGGTGTTTGATTGATACTTTGCTCTTTAATCACTCATAATTTATCACCAGTGTACAATGTGTACAATAAAGATGGGGGTTATTGGGAAAAATTGTGGCTAGAGATGTCAAAAGGGTTGTCCGGCCTCAGCACAACTGCTCAGGGCGGTGGGGGAGTCACTGTCTCTGGAGGGATTTAAAAGCCACGTGGATGTGGCACTTGGGGACATAGATCAGTGGTGGCCTTGGTAGCACTGGGGAATGGTTGGACTCAGTGATCTCTGAGGGCTTTTCCAACCCAAACAAATCTCTGTAAAGTCAAATGCTTGAGAATAAGCAGGAAGTCACATTCCAGCTACAATTCCATTGAAATGTTGGCATACCGAACAGCTTTGTGAGTAAAAAGTGAAACCATGATTCCTTTAAAATCTCGGAATGTGGCTCCTGCCGTGTGTTTGCCACCCTGACCTTGTTCTCATTGACTCCACGGAAGGAGTTAATCCACTTTTGGGTTTAGGCTGTGGGCTCTGGGTTCCATCCTTTAACCAACATCTCTTGGTTCCTTGGAGAAAAATTTTCCAGATATCATGGCAGCACGATGCTGTTTTTTGTATATGCTCGATCTTCTCATGGAGTCACAGCTTGTGCACTGCTCTGGAAACTTGGGACAGTGGGAGGTGTCCCTGCCCATGGAATGAGATGAGCTTTAAGGTCCCTTCCATCCCACACCATTCCAGGATTCCATGATCGCAGTGACCCCAAGATCATGAACCAGCACAAATAATCCCAGCTCTGGGGTTTTCCAGGCAATTCCCTTTGTTTTGTGCTGAGATTGTGACCCATATCCTTTCAAACCTGTTGTGGTAACAAACTCAGATCCCAGTCCTGCTTTCAGCAGACTTTTTGCAAATGGTGCCTGGGGAGGCCCCAGGTCTTACAGCTTTCCTTCTGTGCTGCTCCCAGTTTGAAGGTTTGGGAATATGTTAACTTAGCTGGGATGAGAAGGGGAAAAGGCAGCAGTGCTGCTCTTCATCTGTGCAGGTCCATTTGTTGGGTAGGCTGTGTTCTTTTACTGCTTTCCTCAAATGCCATTTTGTAACAGTAAAATGCTCACTAAAAATACTCAAATATTTTTAGTTGTCGAGTACAAGTCAGATTGAGCTGCACATTTCCCTCGTGAGTAAAAGTGATGAGTTTGTGTTCATTAACTCGGGGCCATCTGGTGCAGACATGCTGCAGTCTGTGAATCAAACATGCATCAAACTCCAGGGATCAGAACAAGCGCCAGACCCGGGGTTTGGGGGGCTTGGGGTGGAGGGAGGAGGAAGAGAGTGGTGGACTGTGGATTTCACACATTTTAAAAATTAACTCTGCTCTTAATGTTGCATTGTTGTAAAACTCTGATCCAGGCTCATCAGTGACCATTCCAGCAGCCTTCAGGGTGCTCATGTGCCATTAAAATAACAATACCCATCGTCCCAACTATTTTGTGTGCAAAATGGTTAAATAGAACCGTTTCGCTGCATTTTTAAATGATGCATCTGGAGGGTGCAGCTACACAGATGCAACTAAGAAATAAATCCGAGCTCAGTTTTTTTGGGTTTGCACTGGTGGAAGTCAGTGATGTTCCCATTCAGTTAACAGGATCAGATTTCATAGGGTTTCATAGAAAGCTTTGGAAGAATAAATTGTAGTTAAAGACTCTGATTCCATCTTAAAGGTGTTTTCCAGCCTGAATGATTCTTTTTCTTCTTCCCTGTGAGGGTGGGGAGGCCCTAGCACTGGGTGCCAGAGAAGCTGTGGCTGCCCCTGGATCCCTGGAAGTGACCAAGGCCAGACTGGACAGGGCTTGGAGCAACCTGGGACAGTGGAAGATGTCCCTGTCCATGGCAGGAGGTGGAACTGGATGATCTTCAAGGTCTCTTCCAACCCAAACCCTTCCACGATTCTATGAAATCTGCTTCAATTACCAACCTGGCAGCCTTTATACATTTCTCACCCAAACATCGCCAGACTTTCCTCTTCCTGCCTGTCCTGTTTGTGTTTTTTTCTGGGCTCTGCCTTCACCTCTCCCAATCTCATGCCTGTCAGGGGCTGCAGCTCTGGCTGGCTGGGCCCAAGAGGTGGGGAAGAGTCTGTTCTAAGCCTGCACATATTAACAGGTGATCCAAAGTCACCAGGCTCCACTCACAAACCTGCAGAACTTTGTGAGTTCACCACCGAATAATTCCGTTTGGAAAATCCCTCCAGGATCATCAAGTCCGGTCATTCCCCCAAGCAGCTCCAAGGTCACCACTGATCCATGCCGCCAAGGGCCACATCTGTGTGCCTTTGTGAGCCATAAAGTCTATGGCCATTTTCCATCTCAAATAATGTCTGTGGATGTGAATGTTTAGGCACGGAGCTGTGTCAGGAGAGGTTTAGGTTGGATATCAGGAAAAGATTCTTCCCCCAGAGGGTGGTGGGGCACTGAACAGCTCCCCAGGGAATGGTCAGGGCCCCTTGGCTACCAGAGCTCCAGGAGTGTTTGGACAACACTCTCAGGGATGCCCAGGGTGGGATTGTTGTGGTGTCTGTGCAGGGCCAGCAGTTGGACTGTATGATCCTGTGGGTTCCTCCCAGCTCAGGATATTCCATTACTCTACGAGCTATATCCTGAAGTAAGATTTAATTCTCTTTAAATGAAAATTCCTGGAAATGTCTGAGTTCAAACTTTCTGGAGGAGAATCCTTCCTTTATTTTATTGGACGTTGTGAGGTGAAAGTTGCGTTCTCCACATGTGTCATGTGTTCGCTGGCTCTTAGTCTGAAAGTTGTGTCCACCCATGCCAAAGATGGGATGCTGTCTCCTTCCTGGTCCAGGCTAGTTTTTCCTGAGGCTTGTGGCTGTGCCCATGGGGCACTGCTGCAGTCAGGCTGTAAATGATAAACAAACCAGCTGAAATCCAGGATGAAATCCATACAGGCGATAGGAGAAGATTCAATTCCATAGTCTTTCACTGATTTGACACAAAAAAGAGTTTTAAAAAAAATCTATTATTAATATTTGAAGGGAGAGCAGGAGTTAGTGATCACTTCTGAACAAAGCTCGTGTTTCCATGACAATGCCCCTATCACTGGATAATCCATGCAGCATAAGCTTGTCTGTCCTGCTGGGATGTATTTGGGCGTATTTGGAAAGAGACATTTGGAAACTCAGAGTTATGCCTTTGAAAAAGTTGTGTTTTATTTAAAGATTCCCATTCTTTTCATCACTCTCTTAAATGACTCGTATTAATGGGACCCAGTCAAAGGAGATAACAGCACTGCACAGCCCCTTGTTTCCTTTTTCTGTTCTCTTTGAGTCTCCTCATCAAAATGACCGTCCCTGCTCCGTTTCTTAATTTCCTGCCTGGATTCAGTCACTCTGCTCTCCCATTAAGGGCAGTTTTGTGAATGACACCTTTGAAAGCTTTCATTTGCCTGCGAGGGAAATGACTGCTTACTCATCCCCTTTGGGAGAGCGACTTTACCTTCTAAAGAAACCTCTTTTTTCAGTACTTTGTTTTGGAGTCTGTGGAATTTTCTCTGTACTCTTCTTGGCTGCTCCTTTGGGCAACCTCCAGGAATAGCCTCCACACATTCATGCTCTTTTAAGCAAAATAACAGGTGTCTTTCCGGCCCTAAGGGCTCATTTTTCACGTAACTTTTTCCATAGAACAAGGTGGTTCTCTGTCAGCTTCCAGATGTTTCAAAGTTGCACCAATTTCTTCCTCTGTAGGGTTGCTTCTCCCCCACCTTCAGTCTTGTAACGTTTCAGTTTGAATCTTTGGATTTTGGATGCTGATAAAATTCTGGATTTTGGTTTTTTTTTCATATGGCTCAGCCTTTACTTAAGCTCTTTAGGTCCAAGAGAATGCCATGAAGTTGAGTCAGGGGAGGCTTAGACATATAAAACTTCCCAAGACCTTGACGTGAGCCCAGAGAACACCAAAATCCACTGTGCCTCGTCCACCAGGACCGCTGGTTCCTGCAATTTGCTCTCCACACTTTTCCTCACTGCAAGTCACCAGGCAGTTATTTTCCATTTTCTGGAAATTACATGGTTTGGTGCAACGCTCAGTCAGACAGAAATACCTCAGCAAAGTGATTTTCAATTTGTTTTTCACTGAGATGCTCACTTGTGCTTTCCTAGGGAGACTTTGGAACTGCTGATCTCTGGGAGCAGAGATCCCGGGGCTGTAGAGGATACAACAAGGTGATTTTTAGAGATCTGCACTTGCCTTTTTTCTGGTCTCTTTTTGGGAACTGCACCTTGTGTCAGAGAATAGAAAGAAGGAATTTTATTCAGTCTGTTGTCCTTGTTATCAGTCTGATTCCATCCTTTCCTATTTTCTCACCTTTCAGGGTGGGAAGCGGCCTTCCCTACAGACCCTCAGAGACTGAACAGGCTCAGCCCCAATAAACTCAGCAAAGTTCAGGGTCCTCTGTCACTTGGGGGACTTCAGACACGTTCCTCTGGACTCTAACAGGGACAATGAGCGTCACATGCTGTGCCAGCACCATGGAGCGATGCCAGCACCGTGTCACAGAGCTGTGGCACGATAGTAAGTGACAGGGACGAGCCAGCCTGTCCTTTATAGCCATGGCTGGGGTACAGCTGTGCTCCTGCACTGGGCTATGTGGGAACAGCATCCATGGAAATGCTTTAATTCCATCTGGATCTTCTTGGCTCCATTCGGTGGCTCCACAAGGACTCTTCTTTGAGGCAGCACAGCTGAACAACCCCATGCAATGCATTAAGGAATCCATTGCTATGTGTTGGTCAGAAAAGAAGGACGAAGAAGTCCTAATTAATCAGATTTCTTCCTAATTGGCTGTGGCAAAGAGGTTTCTCATCGTGCCAAGTGCACACAGTGGCCGAGTGGTTGGCTTTGCCTAAATAAGAGAGATGCTGTTCCTGTGACTGCTGCCGTGAATTTCCTGGGATTTGCTTTGAGGAGTCAGCAGCAGAGTGTCAGGTGGATTAATCCTGGCTTCTGTTCATCCTGCCCCACAGTGTCATCCCTGTGCCTCCCATCCACTTTGCCCAGGAGTTCAACTGCAGCATTTTTAGCCTTGAATTTGGAATTGTTCTGAGGAGTGTCCTGTGAACCAAATAGAATTTGACTGGCAGCTCTGGAGCCAGCGATGTTCCAGTGGGTGAGGGAGGAGAATTAAATTGTTGACCGTGTGTCATTAAAGGAAGGAGAGAGGGATTTATGTCTTAGCTTATAATTTTCTTCATTTTTGTTCAGAAGAGCTTTTAAACACCTTGAATGGACAATACAAGAAGTGCAGCTTTGCAGCGTTTCCAAGCATTAAAATATGATGACAATTTGTATTGGTTACTCATCTGATCTTGGTACTTTTGGATCACCTCTCTGGCCTAAATCTGCTCCTTTGGTGGGGAAGAGTCCAAACCAAACCTGCTGGGCAAGAATCTCTTGCCAGCTGTGCCCAGGCTGGATGGAGAACCCTGGGTGGTGGGAATGTGTCACTTCGAGAAAGCTCTGACCCTCTGAGCTTCTGCATTTTCAGTACCTGCAGAGGCTCCGAGAGAGCTGGAGAGGGACTTGGGACCAGGACCTGGAGGGACAGGACACAGGGAATGGCTTTGGCTTCAGACTGTCAGAGGGCAGGGCTGGATGGGATATTGGGAAGGAATTCTTCCCTGTGAGGGTGGAGAGGCACAGGCTGCCCAGAGGAGCTGTGGCTGCCCCTGGATCCCTGGAAGTGTCCAAGGCCAGGCTGGACAGGGCTTGGAGCAGCCTGGGATGGTGGAAGATGTCCATGGCATGGGTGGAACTCAATGATCTTGAATGTCCCTTCCCAACCCAAACCATTCTGGGATTCTGTGATTTGAGCAATCCCTGGCAAGCACTTTGAGTTCTGCACAGACATTTGAGAGGAGCCTGTGCTGCCCTTGAGCACAGCCAGGAGCTCATTTGTGCCCAGCAGCTCCTGTGGGATGCTGGAGAGGAGGAGCTGCTCTGTCTCAGCCCATCCCAGGAGAAACCTCCCCACAGAGCTTTGGGTTTGCAGTGATTCCTCATTTTCCCCAGCTCACAGATAAAAAGCAGCAGCTTTTTCCCACACCAGCAGCAGTACAAAAGACGAGATGGGTACAAGTGAGGAGATGAGATAACGCTGGTGTAAGAATGGCTGCAATCAGCTTACAATGAGATCATATCAAATGTGTTGTGAAAGTTCTAATAATTAATTGTTTCTTAAACTGTGCAGCCTATTTGTTTGATCTTCCCTCTGAATTTCTAAAGCAATGTATCATTTATTTTCCTTCGTCCTTTTTTTTTCCTTGTGCACCATATTTCTATACTTCAGACTTGATTTAGTAACCATAGCAATGAAATAAATGCATTGTCTTCATTTACAATGGTGTCTAAATAGGTGCTCAGCTCCCTGTAAGTCCTTTAATAAGGGATGGTTCCCTGCCACCACAATGAGAAAGCTTTGGGCGATGCTATTGAAATAATTTTCACTTTGATTTCGTGACATCGAGTCCAAAAGTCTCTGAAAATGCATTTTGTGTCTACTTCTTTTCTCAAGTGTATATACATAGAAATATAAAAACCCAGAACTTTCCATGGGGATTCTTTGTGGAGAGAGGGAACATGGTTGGCATTATGTCTTTCCAGATAGAAAGAGATGCATTAATACCTTTTATTTTCCTATGCTGCCCTCACATTATCAACAACCCAGAAGTTTCTATAGACAAAGGACAAAAAGAATGAAGCCTGATTTGTTGTTTGAGACAGAGTGAGTACTTCTGTGCCTGGGCAGTCCTTACAGGAATAGATGTAAACTGTTTACATTCCTAAGGTTAAAAACAAGAGCTGCAAATGCAAAAAATAAAAAGAAAAAAAAAAAAAAAAAAAGAAGAAAAGCCTCTCCTTTTGTGTTCTTAACAGATTGCTTTTGCAACTCAGTGGCAGAGACATGACTTCATTCACCTTTTGTATATTAATTCTGTTTGTCAGAGTCTTATGCAAACATGAAACATAATTCAGGCATTTTCTGGAACACAGGCAGAGATTCCTGTACATTTATGCTGCAGCCAGGCTGGGGCCCCACAGCTCTTGGAGGAGTTGGACTTCACATCTGTTTGCAACTGTTTTATTTTGTTGGGATCATGTGCCACTGTCAGAGAATCCCAGAATGGTTTGGGTGGGAAGGGACATTAAAGATCATCTCATTTCACCCCTGCCATGGGCAGGGACACCTTCCACTGTCCCAGGCTGCTCCAAGCCCTGTCCAGCCTGGCCTTGGACACTTCCAGGGATCCAGGGGCAGCCACAGCTTCTCTGGGAATCTTGTGCCAGAGTGCCTGTGTGAATTCCTTCCCAATATCCCATCTGTCCCTGCCCTCTGACAGTCTGAAGCCATTCCCTGTGTCCTGTCCCTCCATCCCTTGTCCCCAGTCCCTCTCCAGCTCTCCTGGAGCCTTCTCTTCTCCCTTCTTCTCAATCAGAGAGTGCTGGGGTGGATTCACGTTGGAATTGCAGCATTTCCTCTCTGAATCCCAATCTTTCCCTACCTCTGCCACAAGCAAAAATTCTGGATTTGTGTCGACACCGAATCCTGCTCAGATAAATGCAAAATGTGTGTTGCTACATTCACCACGAGCACCTCCTGGATGGAGCAGTGTTACAGCTCCTGAGATTTAAATTTAAAGCTTTCAGCTCCAGGCATATTCCTTAAAAGTAAAGCCTTATTATCCCTTTTACATATGAAGCTTGGATTTCAAGGAAAAAAAGAGACTAGAAAGGATTTCAACCATCAGCAAATTAGAGCCCTAAATTAGACTTCCCTGAAAATTTTGCACAGAAATATTTTTTGACCAAAAATGTGGGATTTTAACTAAGGGAAATGGTCTCATTAGGATGATTTTTTTAATCTTTGGGTACTGAAGCCTCCAAAAAATTCATTTTAGACTGTGAATTGTGTGTATGTGTGTTGACATTTAGATGTGTGTATGTTCTGTATAAACAGCCATTATCTGGATTTTTGTTTTTTTCCTGACAGTTAGAAAAATGAGTGGGGTAAGAATAGATTAAAATTTGATTTTTCTGTTTTATTTTATTCGAGCTCTTTAGGGTAAAGGAAAGAATTTTCCTACTAGCTCTGCTTTTATCAGTAATTCGTAGCTTCTGGCCATTGCCTGTGTGTTATAAATGCCCAATTGCAAAAGCCAGGTGCTGACTCTGGACTTTTAAACTCTGTATATCTCTAATAGACTAAATCAAGGAAAAAAATCTCTTGCAAGTGCATGGCATGGGTAGCAGCAGGAGAGGCAATTTATCCATTCCCTGGGGTTTGCAGGGAGTCTGGAAATTGAAATTGAAGCTCAGCCCTGTGTCCTGGGGACATCATTTTTGTGTCACCCACCCGTGGGGTACTGAGCCACTTCTCACCTGTGGCACCAGTGGGGTTTGAGGCTTTTCTGGGGGCTCCAGCATTTTGGGCACTCAGAGGGGACTGGGGACACACTGAGGATTGTGCTGGGTCTCTCCAAAGGAGAGGTTTGTGTTGTCCTTGACTCGGGAGTAAAATCCTCTTATCTTATGAAAACCTTCTCAAGTGCAATTTCTTTTTATTTCCCTTAGTGCTGGTTTAGATGTCACTGCAAAAGGATAATGAGTTTGGGGGTGATATTTTTTAGGGGAAGGGGTCAAGGGCAGAGGCTGATCCTCAGGATGGCAGTAAAATAGGAGTGAAACCTCTTAACCTGCTCCTAAAATAGAAGTGAAGCTGGACAGACCCCTGAACCCTGACTGGTGACGACAGAAATAATGAGCTTATTTTGATCATCAGTCCTTTCTCTTGGGTATATCTCAAAGCAAAAGGGAATAGAGATTTTGTAGGAAAACAAAGTGTTCGTTCTCTCTCACCGGAAAGTCCACGAGGCTGTGAGCAACCTGGGACAGTGGAAGGTGTCCCTGCCCATGGGGGATGAGCTTGAAGGTCCCTTCCAACTCAAACCATTGTGAGATTTTATTATTTTTTTCTCAATCAGAAAAACATCCTCTTAATCCTGTTTAGGGAATTCCCATCTCTGCCTTCTTTCTTCATCCCTTCCCTGACTTCTTTGCCCCTTAGGAAACAACTTTGCCAACTCCCAATGGCACACGGTGTCATCATGCCATGGTAGTTTCTCTTCAAAGCCTGTGCTCTGTTGGTTTTCATAATTTGGGGGAAAGAATCCAATCCTCTGTGTTTTCAGCCTCTCTTTACTTTTGAGTGCAAAAGTCTTAAAAAAAAAAAAGAAGGAAACCTAATGGATGTGTTTTGTATGCTAGAGGTGACAGCATGGAAAGGAGGAACCTGATTTCTGACAGACCATTTTAATTTAGATTTTTTAAGACAGATTTGTGCAGGTCCCAGAAAGATAAGCAAAAGCCCTTGTTCTTATAAAGCATTTTCTTTCTCATCTAATTAAACCCCAAACAGGCAGATTTCCATTACAAACCCCGGTGTTTTCTCAGCATAATATTCAGGTTCCACATATTTCTGAGTTCATTGTGAATTATTGTAGCAATGGCCCAATTGAAAATACAGTTAGTATAAAGTTGGAAGGGATATCTCATGTCTGCAACTTCACTTCCAGGGATCCAGGGGCAGCCACAGCTTCTCTGGGAACCTGTGCCAGGGCCTCCCCACCCTCACAGGGAGCAATTCCTTCCCGATATCCCATCCATCCCTGCCCTCTGTCAATGGGAAGCCATTCCCTGTGTCCTGTCCCTCCATCCCATAATAGCTGAACAACCCCATGCAATGCATTAAAGAATCAATTGCTACGTGTTGGTCAGAATAGAAGGATGAAGAAGTCCTAATTAATCAGATCTCTTCCTAATTGGCTGTGGCAAAGAGATTTCTCATCGTGCCAAGTGCACACAGTGGCTGAGTGGTTGGCTTTGCCTGAATAAGTGAGATGCTGTCTCTCTCCATCTTTCCTGTAAGCTCCCTTCAGGTGCTGGGAGGCCACAACTAGGTCACCCCAAACCCTTTTCTCCAGGCTGAACAATCCTTTCCCAGCCTTTCCCACAGGACTGGTGCTCCATCCCCCGAATCAACACTTCCTCATCCTTCCTGTCCACCTGCTGGACCTCAGGGCTCTCAGGGTCTCACCTGAGAGGGGCACAGGGGCAGATTACCTCCCCTCCCCTGCTGCCCACGGGGGTTTCTGGGCTGGGTCATGTCCAGCTCTCACACCCCAGCACCCCCAAGTTCTCCCAGGGCTGCTCCATCCCTTCATCCCCAGCCTGGACTGATCCCTGGGTCTGCCCCGATTCAGGTGCAGAACCATCACTTGGTCTTGTTAAATCCATGAGATTCCTGGTGAATTATTAAAGTGCAGATATAGATCTAATATCGATATCCACCTGAGACGGACAAAGACTCTCTAACTTGTTAAGGTTAGAAAGTGAATGTTTATTTCAGTGCCGGAGAGCTGCAGGGATAGCTCCCAAAGGTACAGCTCCCAAGTAACAATGCAACACAGAACTTATTTATCTATAACAAAAATGCATATTTAAAATACAGACACATATTCATAGCATAAGCACCTCCCATTCCCTGCTTTGTATGGAAATTGGCAAAAAGGCATTAAGCATGCGTAGTTCCTGCAATGGAATTGAGTCGGTGGTCATTAATTTGAGTCTGAGGGCTGCTTTGGATGAAGTAATATGAGTCTTCCTCAGTGTGACCTTCTTATTTCGTTGGTTTTGGACAATATATTTGACCCTGGAAAACTCCCAATGCTCTCTTCTATTGCTTCTAAGTAGGTTGCATCTGGGCAAAATTTGGAACTGTCTAGGCTCTCCTTTGAACCTCTTTTCTTAAGATTATGAATTGTCTATTCTAAGCACAGCTGAGTAAATATCAAATAATCAAAGGCGTACTCTGCATTTAATCACTAATTTCTTTCTAACTGAATTCTGTGTCTTTTTCTATTCTAGTTGATTTTAACAGAACTAACTTTTATCTAAAATCTTTACATTTAAGTGTCTAAAAGAAAACCCTATGTTTCACCAGGGGCACTGCTCGAGCTTGTCCAGGTGCCTCTGGATGACATCTGGCCAACACTGGATGTCGATGTGTGGGGACTCATCCCAGACCTTGCAGGTACCTGAACTCAGGTGTCTGAGCCTGATCTTGGCCATCACTCGAGTTATTCTGAGAGAAATTCTGTGCTCTGTCATTCGAGGGCATCAGGGAATTCAGTCTGTGAGTCCAGAGCGTATGTCAGTGTAGTGGATGACAGCATTCCTGGAACTCCTTGGTTTCCTTGGGACATTTAAGGAATTCATTTCCGAGGCAGTTTCTTTTGATGACCGTAATTGGATCCTAATCGTCTTTGTACACGTAACATTAAGTTTTTTTATTTGCCTCATTAACTGTTCCTTTCAAATTTTGGTGGTCAAATATTGATGAAGTACCAAGCTCAGGGACTGATCATCTCCTCAGTCACCAAGTCCAATAGGCTTTGGGATTTTTTTCATCTTAGAAATTTTCATCAATTCCCCTTTGTGCACAGACCAGTCACTTTTCCTTTTGCTAGAGGAAAATTTATCACGGCTGAAGTGTCCAAGACCAGGCTGGATGGGGCTTGGAGTGACCTGACATAGTGGAAGGTGTCCCTACCCATGACTGGGGGTGGAATGATATGAACTTTAAGGTCCCTTCCAACCTAAATCATTCTGTGTTTCTACAATAATTTGTGTTTGCTGGACATGAAGAATTTGAAGTCACCTGGAAACCAAAGACAAACCCTCCAGTCCTACCCTTCCTGCTGTAGATTTCCCTCACACCATCCCCATTTTTTAACATCCTTTAGAACCGTGGTTGGCAGGAGTGGATTTAATATTCCAGCATTAGTGTCGATGCTGCCGTAAATGAAAATCAAGTCACTCTCTCCTCCCACTCCTCCTCTGCTGTGCACATGTCCATGAATTGCATTAGTGCTTTTCATCACAGCATCCTAATGGCATCCTAGTGCTAAGCTTTTTGGCTACTGTGACCCCTAAATTACTTTCAGATGCTATTTTCCATTATGTAATCCTTTGTTCTCTCCATTCCTGCTTTCCTGCTTCCTAGCTGAATGCACACTCATATATTAAAATATGGCTTTGCTGATTGAGCCTAATGTGCTAAGGAATCCGAGCTGGTTTTATGGCCACCTCATGCTCCTTAATACTTATTATGATGTCAAACTTTGTGTCATTCACAAATATTATCAGCAATGGTTTTGTGTTTATTTCCAGCTCCCATAAAGAAAATTTAATAGTGTTAGGCCCAAAGCAAGGCCTTTAAAAGGCGATGCAACACTTGGGAGATGGCTGGAGTGGTTTATTTTATAGCCAGTGGGAAGCAAGGGAAGTGTAGGAATAATTCTCAGGTTCTCAGTGGTGCAGATAAATGGGGAGTAGGAATGCTTGTGGTATTTATTACTGGTCAATATTGTGAAATAAATGCTTTAAAAAAAGGGTAAAAATGAGGTAAATATGGCAGGTAACTCAGCCAGCTGGGCTGTCCCTGTTCCTGCTGGAGTTAATGGAGAGAAAAGGGCAGGACTTGGACACATGGAATTGCCTCCACTCTCTGCAGCCTGTTGAAGGATGTCAGCATTCTCTCCTGCCTGAGCCTGGGCCGTGTGAATTATTCCTTCCCCTCAGCATTTCAACAATGATCTTCCCTTTTTCTGGGTCT
The DNA here is from genome assembly GCA_036630365.1 of Acanthiza pusilla. Lineage (NCBI taxonomy): Eukaryota > Metazoa > Chordata > Aves > Passeriformes > Acanthizidae > Acanthiza > Acanthiza pusilla. The sequence goes on along the minus strand of JAXCHO010000099.1, from coordinate 5,987,259 downwards.
CAATTTGAGGTGCCAATCCCCTATGAAATTCCCTCAATAAATGACATCAAGAATTCACATCAAGATCTCAACATTCAGAAGGCATTTCAGGTTCACTTTTCCCAATCAGCCTTCATGCTTCCCCTGCCTGCTTTTGGTTTACAGGGATCTTAAATTTCCTGATTGCAGACAGGTTTCCAAGTAATCCACTTCTCAGTATACACATTTTCTACAATTTTCAGAAAAAAATCTACCATGGTATGAGCAAAGCAATCCAGGCCTCCTGTATAATCTTCTACATGTGCAATGTTGTAGAATACCAATGTAGAGCTGAGGAAATATCCAGCTCTGCTGTGTTTTTTCATATAAATTAACTCTGTATCTGATTACCTCATCTGCCAGTCTGCAATTTGTGTGTGTTCACAGGTATATTGCTTTTGTGCTTAACTGCTTAATTTCCATGAATTGTTGGCAGAAGGAGGTTGTAGAGCTCGATTGCTGCTCGCTGAAATATTGAAATCCACACCTTAGAGGGAAGAAAGATCACTTAAAGTTGATTAAGGTGATGTTAAACAGAGTAAGTATCCATGAAGGAGTGCTGCCTACCCTTAAAAACAAACCAGCTCTGGAGAGATGTCCATGAAATTATAGAGAGCAGAAAACAGCAGAATCACCTCAAAAAACAAAACTTCCTCCTACAAATAACTTCATTCATTTCAGGGGAGTTGGATCAGAACAAATCTGGGCAAGACTGTAGAATCCCAGAATGGTTTGGGTTGGAAGGGGCTTTAAAGGCCATCGCGTTCCAATTCCCTGCCATGGGCAGGGACACCTTCCACCATCCCAGGCTGCTCCAAGCCCCTTCCAAGATCAAAGGAAGGTCTATTCCATGTGTTCTCTCTGGAGGGGCAGAGGGAAGTCTGAAGGTGGCATTTCCTGATTTGGTGATTGCTTAATTGAAAAAAAACCTCAATACACTTGGCTCAGAGTAGAATTTCTTTAAATGAACACCAGTCAGAGCTTGTTAGCACCCAGGGATATGCAGCAAGCAACATAGGCATGGTTAAAAAATACCTGGAGGAAGCATCCAGACTGGAAATGATCACATAGGAAAACCTGAATATGGATCCAGAGTTTTGGAGCATGTGATCAGTTAATTAATGTGCTCCCTTGTAATGAGCTGTTCTTCCTTAATGCTTCCTCTTTACTTCGAGGTATTAAGAGTTGAGGAGTGTGTCCAAAACCAGTTTGTGTTACTGGATTGTGAGAAGGTTGAGGTGAGGTCGAGACTGAGGGTTGCCAGCAGACTGACCCTGCAGGTGTTTTCACAGAAGAGCTTCACTCTGTGTTACAGGCACATTGTCTGCCCTCTCTGGGAAGAAATGGGATGGAACAGCCTCTGGTTGCACTGTGGGAGGTTTAAATTGGATATCAGGAGCAACTTCTTCACTGAAAGAGTGGTCAGGCATTGGAATAGGCTGCCCAGGGCACTGGTGGAATCACTCGATGATCTTGGAGGTCTTTTCCAGCCTTAATTGTTAAATCATAGAAGCATAGAATGGCCTGGGTTGGAAGGGACCTTGAAGATCATTCAGCTCCACCCCTGCCATGGGCAGGGACACCTTCCACTATCCCAGGTTGCTCCAAGCCCTGGCCAATGTGGCCTTGAGCACTTCCAGGGATCTTCTTGTCTGCCTGATCCTGGCACAGTTTTGGCCCTGGTGAACTTTCCAGACACTTCCCAAGCACACTTTGGGAGCTGGCACCTGCCAGAGACCATTCCCAAAAGGCAGTTTAGATGCTGCTACCCAGTTCTGGAGCACAGAAGATCATGGGCATGGCCAGCCCGTGCCAGCTGGCCCTTGGCACCGGCTCAGCTGTGGAGGTGTAAGATTTCACTCCACAGTTGGAGCAAAGTTCTGTTTAGAACTCCCACCCTTTGTGTCGGGATCCAGCAGAGCTACTTTTAGCCACCACGAAGTGAGACAGCTCCTCCAAGCTCCCAGAGCTGCGGGAATGCAGAGAGCTGGGCTCCTTCTAAGGGTGCCTCGTCCCACTTAGTTACCAATTTGGGAAAGAGCGGCAGCGGGTGCTGAGCTCCCGCCTTGTAGTGGAGAAGGTGCCGATGGCGAGGGGATGGCAAACTTCCAGTGGGGGAAGTGATGGGAACAGAGATCATGGAATCCTGGGGAGGGAGGGGATTCTGCCCCTCTGCCCCGCTCAGGTGAGACCCCACCTGCAGAGCTGCCTCCAGCTTGGGGGTCCCCAGTACTGGAAGGATGGGGAACTGCTGGAGTGAGTCCAGAGGAGGAACCAAGATGATCAGAGGGATGGAGCAGCTCTGCTGTGAGGAAAGGCTGGGGGAATTGGGATGGTTCAGCCTGGAGAAGAGAAGGCTTCAGGGTGATCTTTCAGTACCTGAAGAGAGCCCAGAAGAAAGATGGAGTGAGTTTATTTACAAGGGTCTGGCATGTCAGGACAAGGAGGAATGGTTTTAAACTGAAAGTAGTTTTAGGTTGGATATTAGGAAGGAATTGTTCCCTGTGAGGGTGGGGAGGCCCTGGCACAGGTTTTGCAGAGAAGCTGTGGTTGTCCCTGGATCCCTGGAAGTGTCCAAGGCCAGGCTGGACAGGGCTTGGAGCAACCTGGGATAGCAGAAGGTGTCCCTGTCCATGGCAGGGGTGGAATGCGGTGAGTTTTCTGCCTTCTGGCCCCAACTGTTCTGTGATTCTATAATTCAATGATTAAGGTTGGAAAAGACCTCCAGGACCATTGAGTCCAACCTAATGCTTGGTCCATCCCGATGAATGCACCAGAGGCCTCCACCAATGGGGAGGCACCTGGCCAGCTTGGACAGCAAGGATGACGTTCATCCCTCTGGAAAAGCACAAGGCTTGTGTAATCCACAGCCCTCAGGTGGGATGTGAGTGGTGCAGAGCTTTAAAGCCATCAGGGCACAGCTCAGAAAGGAGCCCTCAGCGCGGGAGTGCCGCGTTCGCGTGAATCGCGACAACGCTCGCTCTCATCTCTGCTAACTCCCATCCAAAAAATGCTGATTGGGAGAAGAAAACTTTCAGCTAATTACTGTCATTTTTTTTTTTTCTTTAATTTTTTTTTTCCCCTGTGAGCTCTGACTACTGTTCTTAATTTCCTGACCAGCTTGCGCCCTTCCCCCGCGCCTCTCCGAGCATCTGTGGTCGTTTCAAATTGAGCTGTACTACCTGCTGCTCCGACTTTCCAACATACCCCACCAGTTGGTTTGCCAAACAGTGAACTGCCAGCCATCTGCCATCCGAGGCAGAATTTACATTGTTTCATCTTAAAATAACGCCTTCGGAATATCAAGTAACTCTCGGCATCAGGTTTTGCGCACTGAAAATCGGCCAGGATTCAAAACAAATACCAAATGTGCCTCGGAAAGGAGCGGGGAGGGGAGTCAGGGGGGAAAGTTGGAGAGGTAAAGTTTTGAATTTGTTGGTTACCTGATTGGGAGTGAGATGACAAGGCTGAGAATTTTAACCTTGAAAAGGCAAACTCCTTTAGAATCATGGAATCCTGGAATGGTTTGGGTTGGAAGTCACCTTCCGCTATCCCAAATTGATCCAAACCCTGTCCAACCTGGCCTGGAACACTTCCAGGCATCCAGGGGCAGGCGCAGCTTCTCTGGGCAACCTGTTCCTTCTTTCAGACAGAGGAAATTTCAGAGGAGCTGATGGGATGGAACAGTGGGATCCAGGACTGGTTTCTGTGCATAGCCTGGTGCTCTCTGAGTTATCTTGAGTCAAACACCCCTTGGGCCTCAGTTTCTCTGTCTTCAAATACTTCAAATTAAGTATTCACAAGTTCCTGGCCTTCAACATGCGATTTGTGTGTGTGGTTTTCGTGACTACACAAATAGTTGTGAATTAATCAGTTCACGGAATCACAGAATATCCTGAGCCAGAACAGACCCATCAGGATCATCAGTCCAACCCCTGGCCCTGCACAGACACCCCAACAATCCCACCCTGTGCATCCCTGGGGGCATTGTCCAAACCCTCCTGTAGCTGTGGCAGCCTCGGGGCTGTGCCCATTCCCTGGGGAGCTGTTTAGTGCCCACCACCCTCTGGGAGAACCTTTTCCCAATATCCAACCCAAACCTCCCCTGGCACAGCTCCAGCCATTCCCTGGGTCCTGTCCCTGGTCACAGTTGAGAAGAGATGAATTCCTGACATTGTAGCAGAGTATTAACTTTGTGGAGATCTAAATTCCCCAACTCCTTGATCCCAAGTCATTATGAGGAAGAATAATAAATTTACTAAAAATGAGAAACACATTCTGCTACTTTATAGAAAATCATGAGGCTTTAGGACAAATCCCAGCCCATGGAGGGGGACTTGGAACCAAGTGAACTTTACGGTTCTTTTCAAGCCAATGGAACCATTTTATATGTTAATGACAATGCCCTGAAAAGTCTTTTGAACTCAAACAACACCCAGCACTCTGTACCTGCAGTGAAGGTCTCCACAGGTGATGTTTGCTTGTAAAACTTCCTAGATAAAAGAGGGATCTGATGATCACGGTGCCTCTGATCAGTCACAGTTCCTGGGATCTAACCCATAATTTCAGACAATATTTCTGCTTAGGAAAGTCCATCAGCACATCCAACCTGCGGCCTGTTACGAAAGGCAGTGAAAAAAGGGTTCAGAAATCACCAACAGACTTTCACTCGTCTCTCTCTCCTCCTCCAAACCTTCCACATGGTTCTAAAATCTCTTGAGCCCTGAAAAATTGCTTTAGTGTGGTGGTTTCTTCCAGGCAGTGTGCTGCAAATATCCTCGTTGCTGAAGGAATCATGGATAGTGACAAGTCCAATTAAATCAGTTGCTTTCCATAATGGAAGGTGCAGGAATGTAGACACAGGAATGTGTGGAAATGTCAGCCCACAAGATGCATTCCCAATGTATTAAGTTCTTGTAAAGGGGAAAATAAGTGCATATTCCAGCACATGGGATAATGGCAGGCTCATTCTTCTCATCTCCCAGAACTGGGGGAAAGGTGCATTTGGAGCAATATCCATTTGTTAATAGTAAATTAATCCTTTCGGATGGAATCATCATGGAGCAAGGCCTGGGGCACCCTGCAAGAGTCAGACATCTTTTCTGTGGTGCCTAACATGTGCTAAATCCTCAGGATCTCTCCTTTCTAGCAGCATCTCCTCCAGGATCCGTAAACTCAGATGGAACTTATGTTTTGGGCCAGAGAACAGGAACTCATCAGTTTGATTGTTTAAGCAATCAAAGGAGGGCTGATCTTACCTTGCTTTAGCTGTTTAAAAGTAATGGCCTTAACCTAAACCTTCCATTATCCATGGAAATAGAGCAGCTCCTGCTGGGAACAATCCAATGTGTCCCAGGATGGGTCTGGAGCCAGTCTAACTCAATGGCAATTTTCCCCAGCTTTCTCCTGAACCTAAAGAATTAACTGGAACTGAAATTCCCACATCCCTGGAAGTGTCCAAGGCCAGCTTGGATGGGGCTTGGAAGCAGCCATGGCAGGGGGTGGAACTAGATGAGCTTTTAAGGCCACTTCCAACCAATCCATTTTGGAATTCTGTGATCCTATGGCTATATTTTAAATGAATCCTGCTAAAATAGGTGCTACCTGCCATTTTTGGCTCCAGAAATGACACACTGGGTCCTTCTTCTGCCAAGACCCAACAGATGAATTTGAAGTTATTTTTTTCCCACTGATTTTCAAAAGGCTGAGCTCTTTTCAGTTAAACATTTGGCCTCAGGAGAACACTTTATATTCCAAGTCAGGGCTTGATGTCCATAGTGGAAATGCTTCATTCAGATGTTTAAGCCTCAAATCAAGTGGATTGACCCATCTTAATGCCTAGAACTCTGTATTACTCTTCAGAAGTGCCTGGGGCCAAGTTAGTATTGTTCTGTTGAAGAGCTAAGCGGAGTTTTGGGCACTTGGAAAGTCATTCTCCACACTAGTAAAATGATTTAAGGATTCCTGGTACAGTCAGACAGATTTGGACCTGGACAGTGACCAGACATGGTTAGAAAACTTGGACAGACAAGGAGCTATTCCCAATTGGCTCTTTGGATTCAACCAGTATGTTTGGGAAGGAAAAAAGTGTAGCTGTGCCACGTTTTTTGGGCCTCAAGGGCAGCAAATGGGAGCTGGCCCATTTTTTGCCAGTCTAGGTGGTACCTGGAGTCTGGGCAGGATCTGCAGAGTGCTTAATTGAAGTGCTCTGAATTCATGCCAGGCACCTGCATTTTAGGTGTTATAAAATCTGAAAGGGACCTGGAGCAGCCCAAGGTTTGCTTGCTTTGCTCAGAACTGGGCAAGGACCCAGGCTCTGCTTTTGGAACTTCCTACATTTTTCATATTCTCATATTTTAGTAGCCACTGCAAACCCCAAACCCATTTAGGCCAATGTTTGCTGTCACATAGAGCGAGATTGTCCTGTCTCCTAACCCACTTCTGGTTGCTGTGTATGATGAGAAGTAGGAAATATTTTCAAGGAACAGATGGTGGGAGCACAGGGTAGCAAAGGGATCCATTAGTGAAGGTATTCCATGAATTTCCTCCGGGGCCTTCTCTCACAAAAGGTGGTTTAGGATAAAACTACTCCTAAAACTCAAGAAAATAACTTGAGTTAGGGCTTGAGGGTGGCGAGGCTCAAGCTGGGAGATGTTTCTTTACTGCAGCTCCAGAAAAACTAGTGGAGGGTATTGGTACCCAAATTATTTCCAAAATGGTCCTGAACAGGGAAAATTACCCATGTTGAGCTTCAGGCTGTCACATTTGACCGACTCACAGGCAAAATAGGTGTTTTAAAGCCATCAGCACAAACCCTGAGTTTTTCTGCTTGCTGATGTGTCACGTCTCTCCTCATTCGCACTGAGAAGCTCAACCCCTGCTAATCCTTTCACCTGCCAGCTGTGTTTGAGGATTAGCAAAAAATCTGTTTCCCCTTGTCCAAGGTCTCGGAGACGCTTCATCAGAATTGAATTCCAGCTGTCCAATGCTCTTAAACTCTCACAGAAGCACTTGGAAACAGTTCCCCTTTTTAGAAAACCGAGGATGAAGGATTAGATCATGTTCTGTGATTTGCATTTATCAGTAAATGCATTTACAGGCAAATCTTGTGGTTTCTTCTTTGTGCTGAAGGTGAAGGTGAACCACCAAAAATGTTTTGGAACTGTCAGGCAGAAAAGGAAAAGGGAGCTACAAGAAATAGCACCTGGCACAAATTGCTCTTACTTTGGGAGAAATTCTGGACTGTTTAGGTGGGCTCAGGCTATGAGAATGTAACTCCTTGAGGTTTTTGGAAGATAAATCTGTGTTTGACTTAATGTCATTGATTTCTTTCCGTTAAAGAACAATTAATGGGGGAAAAAAGTGAAAGTCAATGTATTTTCACAGTATTGCTGCCATCAGTGATGGAATCATCCACAGAAGATCAAACATCATCTTTTTCTTCCCGTTCTGTAAATAACTTCAAGATTTTAAAACCCAAAGAAATGTGTAAACAAAAATATTTGAGGTATAAATATTAGTGCCCGTAACCCCTGTACAGTTTATTTATAAGAAACCAAGGAAACACAGGAATGGTAGGTGGATTAATTGAAAAACACACTTTATTAAAGAAAAAGGCACATGAGCAGCCCTGTGCTTGGTGTGGTGCCCAAGTTAGTGCATGGAGGACTCTCAGACTGTTGTCATCTGAATGATGTCACTTTGAAAGGAAGTGCTGCAAAGGATGTAATTGGTAGGAAGTTCATTTCCATCCTGATATAAATGGACTCGTCCATTTTGTGAAACAGAAAAAAAGAAAAGCCCGTCAGAATTAATTCTAGGTCTGTATATAGGCCATTTATAAGACTAAAATAGATAAAACTTGGGCGAAGGAAGCTGCTGAGGTCAGATTTAGCCATGGCAGTGATGTCACTGAGGAGCAGTTGGTAGAAATATTCATAAAAACGATGGGGAAAGGATCACTGAAGGACAAAAGCTGCAGAGAACTTTTCCCATGTACATTTTCATGCCTTGGTGCAACCTCTCTCAGCCTGGGCAGCATCTCTGCTGTGTGGGGAAAGGAATGTTTTCAGTCTGAGAAAAGCCATTCATTTGTTTCCCTCTGAGAGACTCATCCTGCGTAAGATGCTGTCTGTGGGAGGTTGGAATTCAGGAAATGTTCAACTCCTGTGCTGAGAGCAGGGGCTGTGGACTGAATTCCACCTCAGAAGTTCTGTGCTCTTTGTGGCTGACAGGGCTTGACCTTCTCCACAAAAATAGCGCTGATGTCGTGTAGAGTTTGCTGAGACAAAGATCCTGCAGGTGTTCAGTCATGAAGAAGACAAGTTATGGATTCAACATCCTGGAAAAACAGTCAGAATCCAAGAAAAATTATTTAGGCAGTGAGCTGCTGCCTTATGTCTGATCCAAAGGTAACAGCCATGGCATGAGTGGGGAATTGAGGAGACGCAGGTAAAGGATCCTGGAATTGCTTGTGATTTTAAGACAGTCATTGATGCCCTCTGCTCAGTTCTGTATCCATTTGGAAATAAAATTAATGGAAATTATATGGAATGGAATATTAGAGGGTGGGTTTAGATTGACTCTGAGGAAGGAGTTGTTCCCTGGGAGGGTGGGGAGGTCCTGGAATAGAATTTCCAGATAAGCTGTGGCTGCCCCTGGATCCCTGGACGTGCCCAGGGCCAGGCTGGACAGGGCTTGGAGCAACGTGGGATAGTAAAAGTGAAGATATTTAACCATTAGGATTGTAAGAACTTGGATAATTAAGACTGGAAGGACTTCTGGAGGTCTCTGGTCCAAGCCTGTGCTTAAAGCAGGCCCAATACACCTCAGGTTTCTCATGGCTGTGTCCAGGGGAGTTTTTGATATAATTTCTGAGCACACTCCAAGTGAAAATGCTTTTCCCTGTTACAGCTTGTGCCTGCACCTCTCATCCCTCCACTCTGCACCTCTAAAGGAGTCTGGTTTTGTCCTCTCTGTCCCCTCTTTAATAGCCCAAGATCGCAGTAGGATCTCCATCAGCATTCCCTTAGTTGAAGGAACCCAATTCTCAGCCCCTCCTGTGTCTGGTGTGTCCCAAACCCCCAACAATCTCAGTGGCCTTCGAGGTAGGGGAAAAAATGACACATTTGTTTGAAATTTTTACCAGGACATTGGGGTACCTTTCTCAAGAACCTGTGTCTGAATTCCTGAGTTCCTGAATTCCTGTTTCTGGAATGATTTAGGAATGCTGTGGAATGGTTTGTCCAAGAAGGTTGTACATCATGGCTGAGTTTGACAGTACAGAGAAGCTGTTGATGGGGCCATGCAAGAAATCAGATCAAAAGACACCTCACACTGTAAAAAAAAACCCCAAAATACCAAAAAACCCCACCCAAACAACAAAAAACCCAGCTTTTCCTTGGGTTTTTTTTTGCTGGTTTTAATTTTAATTTGAATCGGTTCCTTGGTGTGGTTCAGGAGAAAGTGGTTGAGCTCTTCTTCCTGGAGGTGTTTTCATGTTTTCCTTGAAAAACTGAGACATGTGCTGCCTGCCACACTTTCCTCAAGGCAATAACATTCTTGAAGTGAAATAAATTCATCAATTTAGCATCAGAAAGAGGAAATTCACAGTCAGGGACCTGGGACTGGTCAGAGACGTTCAGTGCATGTGTGTGTATATTCTGTAAATTCTGTATATTCTGTATCTCCAGTGTATTCTCTAATAGAACTCTGTCCAATCTGTGAGTTCTCAGTTGAGCTTTTTTGGGGGAGGAAGGTGGAAAGGAGGGGGGGAAGTCATGGAGATGTTGGCATTTTGAAGTTAAACCTTTCCAGAAATGAAATGGAATTTCTAATCTTTCCATTGTGAAAACATTTTTGAGGAAATCACATTCTGCTGGGTCTTTACCTTGTTGTTATCCCCATTTTAACCTGTAATAGAATAAAAGATGGAGTTCTTTGCTACCTTTTCATTATTTCATGGCCATCTTTGATTTCCTTTTTATTATTTCTGATGGTAAGGAAGGAAAAAAGATGGGCATAAAAAACATGACAAAGGTGAACATTATTCTGATGCACACAGGAGACAAGAAGAACCCTAATGTGGAGTTTAAAAATGGTGATTTCTTAGGAAAATTTCATAAAAATGCAGCTTTGCCACTGAAGTTTTCATTTCCAGGCAAAATTAATTTTTTCAGAAGAAAATATAATGGCTTCCAGCATTTCTGTTCAGTGATGCGGTTGCTCTAAAACCCTTTTGTTGATGGTTGCTATAGAAAACCTTTGGAAAAACAGGTGGATATATAGAGGAAGCTTTTATCCAAGAATTTTCTCCAAATTATTTTCCTTTTACATTAGCGCCTGATCTTGACAAAATAGATTTACAGATGGCCACGTCCTAAATTTCTCTTTAATTAGGGCAAGTCAGAAGCACTTCCTGAGCATCCCTGAGAGTTTGCTGATCTGGAAGTGGACAAATCTCTCTGCTGTGTATTTATTTTATGGTTTTATTTCCCATGGGCTTTGCAATTATTTATTTATGTTTGGCTTAAACATCTCCCCCCTGAAGGTGACACAAAGCCCAGTTTTAAATGTTTTTCTTTAACAGTCCAGCTCTTGCCCCAAGCGTGGTTTGGCTCACTGAGCACAAGATCCTTTCACATCCCTCTAGCAAAATCTTCCATCAGGAAGTCGTGAGCCCTGAGAGGACTTCGAGAGAACTTATTACATTATTAATAAACTGGCTGATTAAAGGACACAGTTCCCTCTGGCTTTTCCTAAACTGGTTTTGTTCATGGTATTTTAATCCAGGCACATTTTGTAATTAAGGCATTTTGATTCCGTATCTATTAACAGCAATAAGGAACCAAATCATAATAAAAGATTGAAATAAAAGGAGAGAAAGGTCTGAGGACAGAAGCCTCAGAGAGAGCCCAGTGTCGTGCAATTGATTGCCGCTTTCTATATTTAATTCTATGAATATAAATAAAATATTTATTCAATTTTGTATAGAATAAAAGATCCATTCAGGTTGGAAAAGGCCTCTAAGACCATCGAGTCCAACCTGTGACAAGGCCACCACGGAGCCATGTCCCCAAGTGCCACATCCCACACAGGGATGGGGACTCCAGCACTGCCCTGAGCAGCTCTGCCAGGGCCTGACTTCAGTGTAAAGGTACAAAGGAAATAAATCCATTTTGCCAGACCCATATTTGCCCGAGAATTCTCCGAGCCGTTTGCAGACACGTTTGTCCGCGTTGTGCGGAGATTTGACCGGATTGTGCCTTATTAGACAAAGACAAAAGGTTTAATTGAAGAAAGAGGCTTTAATTATGTTCAGCATATGCAGTGGGTGCTGGCAATGCCCTTTGGATAAAAACAAAGCCCACACGAGCTGAGCTGACACCAGGCAGGATCACCGACTTGCAGCTGCTCTGAGCTGAGCCCAGCTGTGAACCAAGCCCAGCGGAGCTGCATTCCACCACCCCCAGCACTTCAATATGCTCCAGCTGGAGCCTAATCAATACATCTCTATTAGGAACCCAAATGCAGCCAGGACCTGGGCTCGGATGTGGGCCCAGGGTTTTTAGCAATGCCTCTGACACGGTTTTGGCCAAATTAACTGGACCTTTCCCAGATGGGGGCTGAGGCAGCACGGGCCAGGTACCAAACTGATTTGGATGTGGCCTCTGGTTGAGGAGTGTTTGTTTGCATGCACTTAAACAGGACCAGAACAGCTGTCCCTGGATCCCTGGAAGTGTCCAAGGCCAGGCTGGACAGGGCTTGGAGCAACCTGGGATAGAGGAAGGTGTCCCTGCCCATGGCAGGGGTTGGAGCTGGATGGGCTTTATTTTCCCTTCCAGCCCAAACCATTCTGAGATTGATTCTGTGATTTTTAGACCAGAGACCAGCCCTTTATTCCTTATAAAAACCCTCCAAAATACCTTAGAGGCAGATATCTAAAACACATAAAAATAATAATAAAAATAATATTCTATATTAACCCAACACTTCAGTCAAGGAGGTTTCTAAATGCAGGGACAAAATGTTTCATGCCTGCAATTCTGTGCTCCTCAATATCTATTACAGAGTGTCTTTGTAGTAGATTTGGGGCTCAGTGGCTGCAGCAAGGAGTGGAAAAGAAACACTGATGTTGTCAAATACCTGCCCACAGGTGCAGAAATAGATTAACTCCAGACAAGAATTGGCAGCTCGAAGATAATGTGGGAATGTGGGTCTGGGCAAATGATCCATGGAGGCAGAAAGGAAAGGATGCAACTGAAAATGCGTGGGAGAGTGATTTAATCCTGAGGGTTGGGGGCAAATGTCAAAGATGGGCCTTTGGAGTGAGTCCAGAGGAGGCCATGGAGATGCTCCAGGGCTGGAGCTCCTCTGCTCTGGAGCCAGGCTGGGAGAGCTGGGGGTGTTCACCTGGGGAAGAGAAGGCTCCAGGGAGAGCTCAGAGCCCCTGCCAGTGCCTAAAGGGCTCCAGGAGAGCTGGAGAGGGACTGGGGACAAGGGATAGAGGGACAGGACACAGGGAATGGCTTCAGACTGAAAAAGTGAAGATTTGGGTGGGATACTGGGAAGGAATTGTTCCCTGTGAGGGTGGGGAGGCCCTGGAATAGAATTCCTAGGGAAGCTGTGGCTGCCCCTGGATCCCTGGAATTTTCCAAGGCCAGGTTGGACAGGGCTTGGAGCAGCCTGGGACAGTGGAAGGTGTCCCTGCCCATGGCAGGGGGTAGAACAAGGTGACCTTTAAAAGTCTCTTCCTAGCCAAACCATTCTGTGATTTTGCAGTTCTGCAATTTTATGATTCTGTGGTTCTCTGATTCTGCAGTTCTGTGATTCTGTCATTCTGTGCTGTTTCTGCTTTAACTGGCACATGATCATGTCCTATTCAGATGAATTTATTCCACACACTTTAAGGGAGATCTGTTAACTTTGTCCTTCCTACCATTTGCCACCTGCACTGTGACAAACCAGGGCAGGCCAACCTGCACCTACAGGAGATGCTGCTGGTCACGGATGAGACATTTCTGTGCCTGTTTCTCCTTTCTGAGGGGCTGCATTGACTTCAGTGCTGGTGTGAAATTGCTATTATGAAATGAAGGATGAAGAACTCTCAAGTGGGTCACAGCAGAGGCTCAGAGCTCCGTGTACCCCATCGAGGGCTGAAGCTGAATTCAGGCATCACCTTGGCCCTGACACAGGGACAACTTCTCCTTCAAGTAGCATGGCTTTCAGGTGGATGGTGAGGCATCTTTCAGGTGGATTGTGAGGGTTTTCTTTCATTCTGACTCACCACTGGCTCAAGAAAAGATTTCTTTTTCTCTCCCTGATGTTCAGCGCAATAAGCACCAAAAGAAGGCTCTGCAGTGTAGGTCACCCACTCGCTCTTCTGCTTTACAGCTTTTAAAGTGCTCCTTCACTTGTAGCTCTGTGATTTTCCAGCCTTTCACAAAAGATGGACTCCAGCTCTCCGTGAGGGTCATCGGAAATTAACCCTGAGAGCTCCAACAGCTGGGGCTGGAGCTGCCTTTCACACCCCAAATAAATAAACCAACCCACTGAGAGGGGAGCTCAAAGCCACCCAGACTTCTGGAACTCAAAGGACACTTTCAGAATCCTTGTGCTTCTCCTAAGTGTTTTGAAGCCCTTCCCAGATGGAAATGTAAAACAAGGAAAACATTTTAATTTTACGTTTCAGATTTATTTATTCGGTATCATTGTCTCTAATATTGCTGCAAAATGGTGCCACGAGCAAGTGCCATCTCACAGTGAGCTCAGAAGAGAGAAATATTCCAAAGCAGAGACACTCCTGGAGAGAAAGGAAACATCTTCCTTCCTAGGCCCCCTCCCCAAACCCCCGGAACTCGCGGAGTCAGCTCTTTCTCTATCACCAAGGGGTTCCTATTCCTTTGCAATATGGCAAGCTGTTTCTTCCATCTTAAATTCAGTTCCATCAGCAGTTGTGGCTCAGTGTGGGGCTTTTCAGAATTCCACTGATGTTCCTGCAGGTGATTACTGAGCTCAAGGCACTGATGCTGCTGTGGACTCTCACAAACGTCTGCTGGGACTGACATGGGCAGAGCCCAACGCCTCCAGGGAAGGCTGGGTTAGAGGTCCTCCCCTCCTATTTTTACACTTTTTTATTCATTCAATTGCCAGGTTTTCTCTTTTTTTTTCGGTCTGTCTTCAGCACTGGTTGTCATTATCTGCCCCTAATCTTCTTCTATTTTGTTTCGCGATGCCCTAATAATGAGTTTCTGTCATGTACAATGACTACATCTTATTTTCCCCTCCCTCCTTTATATCATAATATCATCTGCTTGGGATGTTTTGGAGAAAAAATGCAACAAGCTATGATAAATCACCCTGTCAAGTTCCCCAGCAATTCAAGCTGTTGCTGAAGTTACAGATAAAACCCAGCGAGAGGCTTTGCGGGGAGGAAAGGTGGGGGAAGGAATTCGGTTCCTCAGCGCCCGCATCTCTCTGGTGCCTGTAATGAATCCACGGGTGGGATGGAACGTGGGGGATGTGTCAACCTCGCTGTTGTTCCTAATGAATCAAGGAGCTATTTTGAAGAGTTCCTCCGTCTCTCAGGAGCCGTTTCCAAGTTGCAACGCGGAATTTGTCGTGCGTTCGGAGCGGCTCTGCCTTTGCAACCTGCGCCTGCAGTGCAGTAAAATGGATTTAGCTTTGTGTGGGGCTGGTTGTCGGGTCCAAGGGTTGGGTGGAGCTGGCTGAGAACTTTCTGGAGCCCTTTGCAAAGGGTCTGAGGTTTTGCAGCAGCCGCAGGAAGTTGAGGTGAACCCTGATGGTTTCACAGGTGTTGTCTCGGTGTTTATTGTCAGGGATATTCGAGGGGAAAATGCTTTTTTCTTTTCTCTTGAAGAAGCTCGGTGGCACAAGTGTTCACAAGACACTGAGACCAGTTAGTCTGTGAATAACTGAAGTTTTAGAATTTCCCTTTGTAGTCCCTTCAGCCATAAAGTGAGTTCTGGCAGAGCAGGAACATCCTCTGTTCGAAGCTGCTGCATCTGCTCACAAATAAAGAGCAACAGCATCCCTGAGAGTGAAGGACTTTGCTTTCAGATGAAAGGAGAAGGATGTAGAAAGTCCAAATCCAAGGGTAAGGAAACAGGATGTGTTTCTTTCCTCCGAGAGCAGCCATCTTAAACTGAAATCATTCCCTGAATTGCAGCTCCTCGTGGCAGATGGGGAGGGAAACTGCCTGGATACTGAGCTGTACATAGCAATGAAAAACAGAAGAGATCCATGATTACTGAGAGAAGGAAGAGCTAAGTTTTAAAATAGTTCCACTCCCCGTTCCCCCTCTCCCCCAGCGTAGCAATGCTTCAATAGTTTAACACATTAGTGGAAAAAATAGCACCCAGGAAAGGCATCATCCGGAGGAATTGAGATACCAACACTTATCTAGAAATTCTCTGTGGGAAATAAGCCCAGGGTAAATCATGGAATGACAGAATGCTTTGGGCTGGAAGGGACTTTAAAGCTCATCCAGTTCCAACCCCTGCCATGGGACACCTTCCACTATCCCAGGCTGCTCCAACCTGGCCTTGGGCACTTCCAGGGATCAGGGGCAGCCACAGCTTCTCTGGGAATCTGTGCCAGGACCTCCCCACGCTCCCAGGGAACAATTCCTTCCCAACATCCCATCCAACCCTGCCCTCTGGCAGTGGGAATTGGTGCATAAATCACAGCCTGACTTGTCCTTGTGCATTAATTTGATCTGTGGAGATGCCCCTTGGCCCCTCCGCGCCGCTCCCTTTTGGGCACATCCTTGGCACGCTGGGGCTGGCACTGGCACTGTCCCAGGCAATTCCTGGCCACGGTGGACAAGCCAGCACAGGCCAAGGAGTGTTCCCAGTGTGGAATTTGCACATGGAAACAGATCTTCAGGGCCTGGGAGAGGTTAATGGATGGCTGCGAGCTGGGCCATGACATTTAAGCCTCGGGGCCGCGGTGAAACCTCAGGCGCATTTTGTGAGATACAGGAATCGAGGAGTGATTTCCCCGACAAAAAGAGGGTTTCTTGTAAACATCCTCTGCAAGAAAAGATATTATTAGATTACCTTTTCGCACATATTAGCAAGGGTAGTGTTTGGTTTGGGTTAGGCTGGGAATAGACGTCTTTGAGCAGAAATGCTCGTGCTGAAACACAATTACCAACCCCAGCTTTGCACAGCTGCTCGTGCGGGGCCTCTGTTGGATGATGCCAGATGCAAAAATGTCCCTTTGTTCAACAGTTCCACACAGTTTGTTCAACAGACGGTGACAATTCCGTGTCGGGTTCATTCAGCTGAGCTCATCTATAAATTATGGAAATGGCCTGGGATTTCCCTGCCTGGGAGATAACCTGGTTATCTGTGCCACATGCCTGGAGCACAGGCCAGGGATGCAATGAGCTCCCAGTGCTTCTGGAATCTCCAAGCAGACCTTGCTCTCGGGGGAATGAACAATCCTGCAACTCAGCTGTTTATGCGGGAGAAAAATGTCATGGATAACTATTATTTGGAGGAAGAGACGGGGGTTTTTTCCTGGTCTTTTTTCTGGTAAAAGATAAGAAATCACTGTGGTTTCATTTGGCTGGGTTTTGAAATCATTGCAGAAAATACCTGTGGTCTGTTTTCCATCCTCCCAACTGCCCAGAATAGACATGGTCTGTGCCCTGGGATGCCAAATTCAGTTTGGAAGTTCCTTGGGACAGAGACCCATAATTCCTCATTATCCCAACAGGACTGATCCACACTCTCACTGACATATATATATATGTATGTATAAATAAATATATCTATAAAATCATCTTGCCTATAAACCCGGGGTTGTCATGGTGATTTGAAAGCTGCTCTAATGCAGTTAATCTCATGCACAGATCCACACTTATTCCAAATCAGCCATATGACAACTCACCTTATCTGTAACAGCATCCAACCCACCCCTGGGGGAGCAAAAAACCTCCATTGGGTTGTGTAGCTGCTTTTTTGGGGGCAGTGGGAGCATCCCCCAGCTTTGGACCTCACCTGGCTGCCAGAGGTTGTCAGCTCTTGCTGCAGCCCTGAGAACATTCCTGCTCATTTATAATTCTCCCAATATAAATCTGAGGGTTTTTTGGGGGTTTGGGGCTTTCCTGGAGGAAGAGCCTGTCTGTAATTCTTGTAATTGAACCTCAAAGTTCAGCATGGAGGTGGCAAGCTGCTGCTTTTTCCGTGTGCTCTATTCCTTAAATATTCAGTGAGGAGACAACCAGAAGAGAGGGGAAAAGAGAAAAGAGGGATTAATTTTGCCAGCCCTGTAGGGAGCAGTTCAGCTTCAATGGAAGTCAGTGGGATGGGATCAGGTCTTGGGAAGACACCGTGGAACAAAAAGGAGGCGGAATATTAATATTTAATTTTCAAGGACTGGAAGTTTTGTGCCTTTGCAAGAGAGGCCTCTCTGTATCCATCATTATTCTCTGTGTCCCTTCCAACTCAGGGTGTTCTGTGATTCCATCACTAAGTGCAAAACATGCAATTCTCTCCCCTTTTGTATGGAAACTTGGTCTGTAGATAAAGACAAGATGCTCTTATGTGTAAGATATACATCTATATATTATATATCTGTACATTAGGTATGACATTGCAAGTACAAAGGAAATTTTGCCATATGAAATGAAATTATTACTTCATCGTAAAATGTTTTCCAGCACTGGGGAAGGACCAGTTTCAGCACATTATTGTTCAGCACAGAGGGAGAACAGTGGGTGAAGTAAGGGGGACCTCAACTGTGACCAGGGGCAGGACCCAGGGAATGGCTGGAGCTGTGCCAGGGGAGGTTTAAGTTGGATATTAGGAAAAAGTTCTTCCCTCAGAGGGTGATGGGGCACTGAACAGCTCCCCAGGGAATGGTCACGGCCCCGAGGCTGCCGCAGATCCAGGAGCGTTTGGACAGTGCCGCCAGGGTGGGATTTTTGGGGTGTCTATGCCGGGCCAGAGGTTGGACTGATGATCCTTGTGGGTCCCTTCCAGCTCAGGATATTCCATGGTTCTGTGATTTATGGCTCCTTCCAGCAGTGTCAGTCTCGTTTCAGTTCCTGTGACCGTGGGAGCATCAGGCAGGGTTTTGTTTTTTCTCGGCTGGCCTGGAGCAGCAGTGACAAATGAGGGCTTGAAACAGATTTTGTCCCTCTGTTAATAGGAAAGGAGAATTAGTAGCCCTTCTCCTAATTATCTCCTTTGGAAAAAAAGAGTTGTACTGGAAGAATAAGTCAAAGCCTGCAGGGTTGGGCCAGTTTATGATACGGAAAAAAGAAACTGTAATCCTTCTATTCAGCAAAACCTCTCTAACTCCAACTGTGAGGGTGGTGAAACCCTGGCCCAGAGAAGCTGTGGCTGCCCCTGGATCCCTGGAAGTGCCCAAGGCCAGGTTGGACAGGGCTTGGAGCAGCGTGGGACAGTGGAAGGTGTCTCTGCCCATGGCAGGGGTGGAATGGGATGAGCTCTAAGGTCCCTTCCATCCCAAACCATTTCGTGATTCTGTGATTTGAGAAATCAGTCAGGAAACACTTTGAGTTGTGCCCAGGCAGCTGAGATGAGAATGTGCTGCCCTTTAGCATGGAGAAGGTTATAAAAAAAGCAGGAATCTCAAAAACAGGTGGGTGTGCCATATCAGCAGGTTGCTGTTACCCTCCCCAGATCCCATCCCGAGGGTTCTTCCAGCTCAGCTTCATGGCACAAGTGATTTTGTTGGACACTGTGAAACACAGGGTTTCCTTTTAGATACTTAAATGTAGAGATTTTCGATGAAAGTTAGTTTTGTTGAAATCAACTAGAATAGAAAAAGACGCAGAACTCAGCTAGAAAGAAATTAATGATTAAATGTAGAGTAGCCTTTCGATTATTTGATATTTACTCAGCTGTGCTTAGAATAGACAATTAATAATCTTAAGAAAAGAATTCAAAGGAGAGCCCAGACAGTTACAAATTTTGCCAAAATGCAATAGAAGAGAGCATTGGGAGTTTTCCAGGGTCAAATGTATTGTCAAAAACCAGCGAGGTAAGAAGGTCAAAGTGAGGAAGATCATTTTTACTTCCTCAAAAGCAGCCCTCAGACTCATTTTAAGACCACCGACCCAATTCCATTGCAGGAACTGTGCATGCTTAATGACTTTTTACCAATTTCCATATGAAGCAGGGAATGGGAGGCGCTTATGCTATGAGTATGTATCTGTATTTTAAATATGCATTATTGTTATAGATAAATAAGTTCTGTGTTGCATTGTTACTTGGGAGCTGTACCTTTGGGAGCTATCCCTGCAGCTCAAATAAACATTCACTTTCTAACCCTAACAAGTTAGAGAGTCCCTGTCTGTCTCAGGTGGATATTGATATTAGATCTATATCTGCACTTTAATAATTCAACTGAGAACATCAAATCTAAGTGTCCTTTGTAGGATGTCACATATAGGGTGACGTGTAGGATTGTCTTCGGTGTCTCTCGGTGTTCTGCTTTGCTCGTGGTACCTGGGGAATGGGAAAACTGCTCCATTCTGGGCTTGCAGGATCCATAATCCATGGACTCATGGATGATAGATCCTGGGAGTCACCACCCCAATTTACCTCTCTAGGTACAGTGTGGGTGTTCCAGGTCGGGTCCTGGCAAGAGTTTGGTGCAGGTGAATCCTCTGGGCAATGCCTTTAGGGCTGAAAGTTTTTTCTTTAGGAGAAAGCCCCTCCTGCACCCTCACAGACCCCCAAAGCTGTCCTTGGGTGGGTGGGGCTGTGGTCCCACAGGTGCGGCTTGCAGAGCAATTCAGATCCATATTTTGGGAGGCCTGAATTCAGTCATATTAATTTTCCTAAAAGGAAAGGTCAGCCCAAATGAAATAAGAAGTCATTTCCCTTCTCTCTGGAGCCATCCAGCACAGCAGTGAAGAGAAATTACAGAACAATCACTAAAATATTGCAGGGAGGAGGGTTCAGGCACAGGGTGGGATTTTGGGGTGTCCTGTGCAGGGCCTGGAGTTGATCTGGGTGCTCCTGCTGGCTCCCTCCCAACTCAGGACATCCCATGATTTTGATTCCCTGGGAACACTCTGCAGCCCTGGGATGAACAACAGTGAAATCCAAGAAGGATTTAACATTTTAAGTTGCCCATTTTAACTCTGGGAAGCCAAGGAAGTCCAAGGCAGGATGGAAACGTGAATCCTTCGGTGTGTCCTCTCCTCATTGTGAATCCCTGTGGTTTCCAGCAGAGCCATCCAGGGCTGCTCTGCAATGTATGGATGTGGGAAAGGTTGCGGAAAAAGATTATTTAAGAAACAGTATGCAGTGATCTGATAAAAGATGACAACATAATTAATATCCTCGAGGAGGCAGAGTTAAAGCTCTATGAGCCTTGCATTTCTCATTTCCTGACTTTTGAGTGCTTAACTGTGCATATTTAATGTTATATTAAAATAAAGGAGAGGCGCACGTTATAGGCAAAGAGCCCCTTTCCTGCTACTTGAGGATGCTGAATTATTTCACGGAAGATGCATTGTTTTGATGGGATCTGCATGATGTGAAGTGAAGTGACATCAGCTGCGAGCCACATTTATAATTCTAATTTATAAGATATTCGTAAATTGGGCTGTGCATGATTCTCTCCAGCATCAGAGGACGTGCTGCTCTCTGACAGACATCAGCTGAATGTGAAATCACAGAATCCCAGAATGGGGTGGAAGGGACCTTAAAGACCGTCATATTCCATGGGCAGGGGCACCTTCTGCTGCCAGGCTGCTCCAACATGGCCTGGAACACTTCCAGGGATCCAGGGCCAGCCACAGCTTCTCTGGGAATCCTGTTCCTTTAGATGGAGGGAGCTGCTGGGCTGGAGCTGAAATTCCTGAAAGAATTCTGTTCTGCTGGGAACAAAAAGGGGCCCAGGCTGTTTTGCTGCTCTGCAGTGCTGCTCCACAGAGCAACTGGTTTGAACTGGGGAGGAAACCCTGGCCTGGGGAAATGACCTAGAATGTATTGATAGCTCTGCTGCAGGGGATGGTGGAGCTCCCTTTCTGTAAGGCTGAGCTGAAATGAGGTAAATCTGCTTGGAAACAGATTTCCAAACATAAGGGTAGGTAGTGACTTGGTGAGGAGCACAGGGAAATGGGCTCAGTGGGGATTATTCCCAGAGATGTCACCGAGACACACTACAAATGTTTCCTCTTGTAACTTCTTAGGAGAAAAACCCAAATTCCCAGCAGGCAGTGTCACTGCTCTGCTCTTTAATGTGCCTGGCTGGGTGTGCTGCCACCTCCCAGCTCTGCTGTCAAAGCCACAAATCTGCACAGCCCTGCAGGTGGGAGATCCAGGTTAAATAATGAAATCCCAAATTAATTCACAGCACTTGGAGATGGAGTGTTGAGGTGATGGTGGGGGAATGGCAGCTCTCGGTGTCCATGCCCTGGCCTTGCCATCAGACTTGGATGGCTGGAGCTGTGCCAGGGAGGTTTAGGGTGGATATTGGGGAAAGGCTCTTCCCCTGGAGGGTGGTTGGGCACTGAACAGCTCCCCAGGGAATGGTGACATTCCCAAGGCTGCCAGAGCTCCAGGAACATTCGGACAACGCTCTCAGGGATGCACAGGGTGGGATTGCTGGAGTGTCTGTGCAGGGCCAGGGGTTGGATCGATGATCCTTTTGGGTCCATTTGCACTTAGGACATTCTGTGATCCCATAAATCCTGCTTTCTTCCTCTCAGGGCACCAGGGCCTTTTCCTCCCATCCAAACCTTCTCTGTTCCATACATCCAGGAAGGTGCTGCCCAAGTACCAGCCTTTTGTTACCCAGCAGGATTGACCTGGAGGCAGAAGTGCCTTGGGTGTGGAAAAAATGTAAATGAGGCCACTTTTTTGGGAACTTCAGGAGTTGTGAGGCCACTGCATTTATTGTTTTGAAATTTGGACAAAACCTTGTAAAATATATTTATGTCTGTCTCCCAAGGGCACTCCCCACAATAAATTTTCTTATCAGATCAATAAAATGTCTGGACAGGTATGGAGGGGAGACTGGAATGTGCACAAATGGGTTTAATGGACATCTCAGGCATTTTCACAGTCCCTGGCACTGCTGATGCAAACCTGGAATAATTTTGTCTATGGATGTGGACCCAAACCAAGCAGGAATCAGATTAGACTCAGGTCTGTTCTGTGGGCAGGGAACTTCAAGCAATTTCTGCCATCATGAGGCCAATTTTCCTTCCCCCAATCTGTTCTTCTGGAAGGCTGGAAATTGTGCAAACTGCGTGAAAACCCAGGACCAGGTGTGCTGGGTCTGACCAAAAGTCCACCCAGCTCCTTGCTCCCACCTGGGCTGGGCCTTGATCTCAGCCTAAACATCATGAGGTGTGAGAAAAGCGTAGCTCAATCTTTCCTTTTTCAGACAAAACCAGGCAGATTTGGAGATGAGGTGAGAGTGGAGCAGGAGATGAGATCTTCAGGTTAGAACAATTCCTTCCTTTTCCAAAGGTGTTAAGAGGAAAAGGGAAAACTCTGGGTACTGGAAGATTGTGATGCCATTCCTCATTATCTTTGAATAATAAAAAGGCAGAGAGGAGTTGTTCTCTTGGAGATTTGGAGCAGACCTGAGAAGGAATTTGAGGTCCTTCTCTGTGGATCCCATTGATCCAGCACTTTCCAGACACAGTGGAGCAGGATTTGATGACCCACCTGGCTGGCCAGGCTGGAATGGAGAGCTCTTGCTCTGGCCAGGTTCCCAAAGCCATCTGCTCCAGCAAATCCCAGCCTTTGGGGATGTCACTGCATGTTTTGGGACATGCACAGTCCAGGGCTTCTGCTGGAGCAGAAAATTCCATAATCTGAGGATCTGGAGCCACTCCTCAGCAGGATTGGAGGATTATGACATGGAACTTGGAGAGATTTGGATGCCATAGGGAAACCTGGCCAGACTGGAGGAAAAATATCCTGAACCTTGCTTGGATGTGGTTGTGGGAAAAGGAAAGTTTTAGGTTTATTTTGCTGCTACAAACGTTTAAAAGTTGATTGAGAGACTAAACCATGATAATGTGAAAAAACAAACCCCAACAGTGGGAACAAAGTAAAACACCCCCTGTGGGCAACATCCTTTCACTGGGATACAGTAAGAACAAAATAATAATTCCTTTTATAAAGCCATAATCAATTTCTGATCACTACTAGCATCCTGGATGTTGTCTTCTGCTGTATTTATACTCCTGGCACGGAGAGGAGCTGCAAACACTGACTGCCAGGTATCCAAAAAATAAAAATAATAAAAAGCTGCCAGGTGATGTAAACTTTGGAGAAGGAATTTCCGTGCAGGGGCTGTGAGTCAGGACTCTCTGTGCCATCGCTGCCAGCAGGCTGCTATGTAGGACACCACAGCTTGTGTTCCCTTCACACCCAGTTTGCACCAAAATAGCTCCTCTGGCATCAAAGACTCCATGTCAAAGCTGCAGCAGGAGGAGGAGGAGGAGGAGGAGGAGGAGGAGGAGGAGGAGGAGGAGGAGGAGGAGGATCAGATGCTCCAGGTGCAGGTGCACGGCTGGGGAAAGAGGAGATCCCAGCTTTTCCTCTCTCCTGCTGCCCCCTTCCACAATTCCTTCCCACATGGATTCATGTGCTGAGCCACTTCAGAGATCTGAACTGGCACAAAATGTTGTTGGTTAGTTTTTCACAGATGTAATTCTCTGGGCAAGTTGTCCAGAAGGCAACAAGAGCTCCAGCACCCACCTGAGGAGATTCGGGAGAGCTCTGAGCGAGTCCCTTGCAGCAGCACTTGTGCCTTTGGCCAGGGGGAATCAGTGCCTCAGATTGCTGGACAGGAATTTTGACTTTTTAGGTAATTCGGTGAATGGTTGGACCCAACAACATTAGAGGTAACAGAGTCACTGAATGTTTTGGGTTGGAAGGGAACTCAAAGCTCATCCCATTCGACCCCTGCCATGGGACACCTTCCACTCTCCCAGGCTGCTCCAAGCCCTGTCCAGCCTGGCCTTGGACACTTCCAGGGATGGAGCAGCCACAGCTTCTCTGGGAAACCTGTGCCAAGAATTCCTTCCAATATCCCATCCGTCCCTGCCCTCTGGCAGTGGGAAGCCATTCCCTGTGTCCTGTCCCTCCATCCCTTGTCCCAGGTCGCTCTCCTGGAGTCCCTTTAGGTCCTGGAAGGGGCTCTAAGTTATCCCTGGATCCTTCTTTCCTCCAGGTGAACACCCCCAGCTTGTTGAACGTGGCTGCTGGGCCACACCTCATGGGTGTTATTTCCTAACTGAATCCAATGGAAATTTGCCTCAAAGCCATGAAGTTCATTCTTTGTGACACTGATTCCAGTGACAGCTTTGAATGGGGGACAGCTAAGTCTGAATTCAAGGAATAGAGTAGGTCATCCTGGAAGTAATTCCAGGTGAGTGACCCAATGTCCTGGAACAAATATCGTTCAATTAAGAAATTTTCCATCCCGTTCACTCTCTCTGTGGATGTTTTATTGATGCAGAGCTAAATCAAGTATCTGCCATCACTACACTCTCTTCCTCCACTCCCAGCTGGCATTTCATGCAGCACATATTGCAGTTTTCTTTTTGAACAGAAGCCTTTTCATCTACTGGAAAGCAGAAAAATGCCATAGGTGACATAGTTTAGCAGCATTAATCACATTAAATCTGTCTGAACTGCTGCAGATGGGAAAAAAAAAAAAGTCCTCTTTGCATGTCAGGGCTCCAGGAAAACTGATTTTCCTTTCAGAAATGAGAGCTGCCTTTTCCTTTCATTTAGTTTAAAGGGAACAGAAACTTGGGACTGGAAAGGATTCCCTGGGTCAGATAATCTGGTTCCTTGTTATTCCAGGCAACAATCTCATGGAATCCTTCCCATAAGAATGAATTGAGTTCCGTTTAACACCTAGTGAGGTTTTTCTCCCAATTATTCCCATTGTGAGGGGAATAACCTCATTTATCCGAGAGTAAAAAGGTTTTGGTTGTAATATTTTTTTATTTAATTTCCACATTTCTTCATGGCCAATTGAGCCACAGCTGTGGTTCAGATTCTCTCCCAAACCCTGTCCACATCTGCTGGGTTCTCATTGGCCTTGGACAGGGGACAGGAATGCTTTGGAGGACCGGGATAACGTGGAATGGCAATTCTGCTTTGCCAGATGGTGCCATTTTTTAGGAGAAAGCTGTCAGTCACTGCCTGTTGGACTGATTCCTTGTGCCAACCACTACGACAAAGCTGATAATGGACAATTTGGGAGGTTGAAGCCATGGAGGATTTAGGGATTTTCTTGCATTGGAGCTCGAATGAGCTTTTCATCAGCACAGGAGTTAAGGCTGCAGATTCCCTACTCAGCACAGATGTGGGGATGGAGCAACAAACAGGCGCCAGGATGGGGTGAATTGTCCTGAAATTTAATCATGGAATCATTGGAAAAGACCTCTCAGATCACCCAGTCAGAACGCTCTGCTGCCAAAGAGCAGGGGGAGAGGATCGGTGTCAGAATTCTGTGAGATCCTTGGATAAGTCCCAGTGGTTTATTACAAAAAGCTTATTTTGATAGCCAGTCTGATCCCAAAATCTTGGAAAGGCATCATCCTGCCGCTCTGAGGTTGGCTGATGCAGGTTCTGGTTCAGCAGCACAGTGGAGATCAGCTCCCAAGGCTTAGAGATATCATGGAAGTGGAAATCACCTAATTCCAAAGGATTTAGCTGCAAATATCATCCGATGGCAGAAGATGGATGGAAATGCCAGAGCCAAAGTGCCATCCAAATGACAAATGACTGAAAGCAGCTCACCCCAGCTCGTGTCATCAGCAGATAAATTAGTGGAATAATGTTTTCAGCTGCTTGATAATGTACAGGTGGGGAAAAAAAAAAAACCACAACAGTGCTAATTAATATGGAACAGATTAAGAGATGCCCCAAACAGCCTCAGAAATTGTGCAGTGTAAAAGTTCTGTAATGTGAATAAACTGTGTAGAAAATGCTCTGGACAGTCCCACCAGCAGGCTGCTGTGGTCATGGGAGGAAATTCTGAATGTCCGTGTCTCTATCCAAGAGATTTCTTGGATGATTCTGTCCCTGGATTCCTCTTGTTTTATTAGGAGGAGCATCCTGTCAGTGGGTGAAGCTTGAAGGGCAGAGCCTGCTTTCATCCATGCTGTTAATTACTCCACATCCTATTAATTTACTTTTGGAAACAGCTTGGCCATGTGCAAACTGCCCTTGGGGATGATCTCTGGCCCCCATCTTTGGTACTGTGCTGGGAAAAGATGGGAAAGAGTGTTAGAGGAATAAAACTGTGCCCGTAGAGTGCTCTAAACCCTTTCAGTTCTGATGATGGAGTTCCTCTGCCTGTGCCCATCACTGAGGTTGGAAAAGCCCTCCAAGATCCTTGAGTCCAACCATTCCCCAGTGCTGCCAAGGCCACCACTGGCCCATGTCCCCAAGTGCCACATCCACATGGCTTTTAAATCCCTCCAGGGATGGGGAGTCCCCCATTGCTCCAGCACAACCCTTTCAGGGCCCTTTTTAGCCTTTTTTTTTCAATAGTTGAAGGTTTTGCTTTTCATGCCTGGATGTAAATCTTCCTTTTTCATCCATGTCTGAGTGCTCAGTGCTTGAAGATCAGTTGGTTGTTTTTCCATAGTTTTCCAGTCCTTTTCATATTGATCTTGGAGCTGTTGGCACTTCCAAGTGGCAGGAATTTGCAGGAGATGGGTGAGGTAGTGGGGGATGGGAATAAGGAAGATTTGGTGTCTGTCTTAGTGGGAAAGGAGGACCTGACAGTGCAGACAGATATGAAACACTCTAATTCCTAGAAATCTGCTGGCACAAATAATCAAAGCCTTCACAAGCACCCAGAAGACATTTGCAAGCAGAAAAAGGCAACCAGGTGTACGAGGAACTGTTGGAAAGCCTGTAGGGAATTTGCTGGAAGTCTGTAATCAGAGAATTTAACAAGAGTTTTGGTATTTTTTCTGTGTCAAAGGAGAAAGATGCATTGAAAGGAGAGCACAAGGCTCTGGTTTGGGTAAGAGAATGCAATTTTTTTGTTTGGAGTGGAAAACAGCAAGGCTGGGAGACATGGGAAAAGATTGGGAAATGTCCATTGGGAAAGCTGGAAATGGAGCTGCTTCTGCTGTGGGACAGTAGGGTGACTGAGAGAGCTGGGAGTGTCCAGCCTGGAAAAAAAAAAGGCTCCAGGGAGGCCTTAGAGCCTCTTCCAGTGCCTAAAGGGGCACCAGGAGAGTGATTGGACTACACAAAGTGCAGGACACAGTTTACACATGTAATAGAATTAATTCCTTTGGAAAAATCTGACGAAATAAGTGCTAATTACCACGGTGGGGGAGTTGGAACTAAATGATCCTTAGGTCCCTTCCCACCATAACCACTCCATGATTCTATTTTCAGCATCTCGTCAGAATCCCAACCTACAGAATCCATTTATTCCAACTTCGCTTCAACTTCCTCAGGAGAATCGCAGTCTTTCATGGGAACTTGGTGATCTCGTCGCTAGAAGCCAACCCCAAACGACCCAAATGAGAGCAATTTGTGATTCTCGGCTGATTTTAGTGCTCTGGAAGCGCAGAAGGGGTTAAATCTCTCTCGCCATCCTGCACACACACACAGAGCCCAACACACTGCTCTGTTCCATGTGCCTGCTTGGCAACTTGGGAGAGTTTTTCTGGCGTGGGGGAGAGACCTGCAGGAGTCAGGTGCAGCATTAATGGGAGCTCCCAGTGGCTTCTGGGGAAGCTCATTACTGACCTGGCTTCGGCGTCTTCATTTACAGTAACGCTTTAAATATTTAATCCAGCTCTCCTTCTTTCCTGTCATGGACCATTTTCCCTCAATTGATTCCTTGTTTGGGGCGGGGGGTGGGGGGCAGAGATGGTTGGAATGCATTTATGTTAGTGGAATTCTATAAATTATCCTCATTAAGAGGCCTGATCGCAACAGGCCGGTGTTGGATTTGTTGAAGTTTTGCGTTGTACTTTTTTCCCTCAAGTTGGATTTTCCTCAAAGCATTCACTGGGTAAAGGTGAGGAGCAAATCTTTGATGAAAGTTTGAAAATCAGAGGGAAGTGGAAGGCTGGCATGAGAATCAGAGTGGTTTGGGTTGGAAGGGACCTGAAAAACCATCTTGTTCCAACACTCCCACCACGGGCAGGGAGGAGAGCCAGAGGAGGTGGCTCCAACCTGGCCTTGGACAATTCAGGGATCTAGGGGCAGCCACAGCTTCTCTGTGCCCATTCCTTATCCCTTTTCCCAGCAAAATGTGCATGGTTTTCATGGCTGCTTGTCCTGGGACTCCTCACCAGGCCAGGCAATGCTCCCATGTGCTCGAGCAGTGCCCTCATATCACACAATTCAGCTCTGCTGCAAGTACAGATGTTGCAACATCTGCTTTACAGGCAGGCAAATAGAGGAACAGGCAGGGAAGGGACCTGCCCCAGCCTTGAGTTGACTTTGCAGGATCACAAATCAATTTCTCCCCAAAAGACAACTTTTTGGGTGGTTATTTTTATTGAGATCTCTAAGCCTCACTTTGTAATCCCGTGAAATCAGCATGGGGCAGGATGTGGATATGAAGACAAGAAAATCATGAGTATCACACCTTTAGGGCTGTAAAAGGGTCCTGGAGCACAGTTTGTCCTTGTCCTTGATGACCACAAGATCATTTTATAAACCCTAGAAAGAAAGAGCTGGGGAGGTTTTTCCTTTCACCAAGCCAGGCTCAGAGAAGAGAAAAAAACCCTTCAGTAGCTAGGGGCAAATGCTTTTAATGGAGAGGAAAAATGGGATTTCAGCAAATGGACTTTAAAATAGAGTCACAGAATGGTTTGGGTCGGGAGGGACCTTAGAAACCATCCAGTTCCAACCACTGCCACAGGCAGGGACACTTTCCACTATCCCAGGTTACTCCAAGCCCTGTCCAACCTGGAGAGGACAACAAAAATATTCAAATTAAATTAAATCTCCTGCATATTTCCTTGCTATTATTCATTTTTATTTATCAATCAGCCAAGAAATGCTCAGATATGTGCCAGATATGCATTTAATGCGTTCCTTCATCATCTGTGTTTGCACTGCCAATCTTAACTCTGATGTCCTCAGTAAGCTGGAACAGCAAATTAGAAGAAAACTCCCCCAAGCCTGACCTGTTCCCTGATAGCTCAGCATGAAGTGCTACCCCACAAGTGCCACAAGAGTTTTCCTGCAAATCCCACTGATCCAGCACGGAATAAAGAGAAAGCCGAGCTCATGCTCCGTGGAAAAAAGATATTTTCATTTCAAGGAAGATTTCTTTTTCATCACAATACCTGGTAATACCACCCATTATTACCCAGCTAAAACGCTCAGCCTTTGAACCCAGAAAATGGTGCAGAACTCGAGGGCCGGGCTCTGTCCAACTCCATTTGTGCTGCCACAATTTAAGCAAGGATTTGAGGAGTGGGCTCTGAATACCCACAAATTGCAGAACAAACACTGCTGTTGTCATTATTGATGGTTTGTGTCCTTGATACAAGTGCTGCATCTCAAAGAGAGGAGTGTTCACGGATGGTCCACCGCTGACTTTCTTGGCACCCTTCATTTCAGTTTTGTTTGGTGAGTGCTGCAGGCTTTGAATGAAGATGCAACATTTCATTTACTCCCCTCTTTTCTTCCCTGGAAGCTGTCAAAGGATGAGAGCTGTGATTGTAATTGAAAACATCCCTACAAAGCCTCAAAATTATTACAACTGAAATTAAAAATCTTATTCTTTAACTACTGTTAGGCTTCACCTTGAAAAGCCGCGCCTGACCTTCGAGGAAGAGTTTCATGGCTAATAATAAGAAGAATTCGATAATTTAGCAGATGCTGACCATTCCTTTTCCTATACAATCACAAAGAATTCTCAGTCTTCTAATTGAAAATGGGATTTGCTTTGACCTGGAATCACAGTGAGGAATTCTGGCACCTCAGCCTTGCCAGTGGAGCTGGATGCTCCCCATTTTAGGGATGTCTGACAGTTCCTCTCAGAAGTCTTTTCCCTCAGTTGATTGATACTTCAGCAAACATTAATTTGGGGGGGTGACATTTTCCGTGCCAGTTTTCTGCCTCCTCAGACTGATATTTTTAAAATTCCAGCCAAAATTGTTGGGAGCAGGAAGCTGGAGAAAAACATGTTGTTTTCAATACTAAAATATTTCTCCCAGCCTGTCTGTGAGGAGCCCTGGTACCTCCCCACTGCAGAGCAGGGATCTGAATTTCAGGAAGGAGGCGTTTTTTGCGCATATCCTGCCTTTTTTTTTTTTTTTTTTTTAATCTCCCTGTGGAAATTTCCCTGGCTTTTCTTAATTTACAGACATTAAAAAAAAAAAAAAACAAAACAACAACAAAAAAAAAAACCAACCCCAAAACAAAAAAAAAACCACCAGGACACATTTGGGAGAGATGTCACAGCATTTAAAAGCTGAATCCTTCAAGAGATGCTGCAGGGGATGTGCTGTGCTGCTCTGGCTGTGCCTGCCCCAGCACCACGGAGTGTTTTCCAAGAAGACAGAGATGTTCCTTCCCATCCTGGCTGATGTTTGCTCTTTAAAATTTTGGGAGCTGTGTTCTCCTGGAGTGTTAAAGAAATTTTAAAGTGATGAGGGACACACTGCCCTGCTGGAAGGCAAAAAATGAAAAAAAACCCCAGATTTTAAGGGGGAAAGAAAGAGAATGTTGGGACAGAGAGAGGGGAACAAGAGAGGTAATGGGGGAGAAATGTTTTAGGGCAACTCGGACGCATTGGAGGGGGAGATAGGGCCAGGGGAGTCAGACCCACCTGGTGATGAGAGGGAAAAATTATTCCTATTTTTTGGTCTGAGAGGGAAAAATTATTCCCATTTCTTGGTCCAAGGACTATTTGTCACACCACGAACCATGAGGGTGACTATTTAAATCTTGGAATCATCATATCCCAGAGTGTTTTGGGTTGGAAGGGACCTGAAAGATCACCAATCCCAGCCCTGCCATGGGCAGGGACACCTTCCATCGTGCACAGCTGCATCCCTTCCCCTTTTCCGTGTTTTTAGCACCCCACACACAGCCCACGATCCTGCAGCTCCTCATTTTCCAGCGAGCACAGCTTGGAGCACCAGAGCCGTGTCCAAGTCCCCAGAACAAAGTGCCTGGTGCTGGATTCCAGCAATCCCAGCAATCCCAGGGAACCTCCCCTTCTGCAGCGTCAGGTGTCAGAACGGGAGCAGGACACACTTGGACAGGGGAGAAAGAAAGGAAATCAAGCTGCTTTCATGTGTTCTTTGTAATTATTTTTTTTCCCCTGTTGTTCGGAATTCTAGTTTTTACCAAAAAAAAAAAAAGAAAAAAAAAGGGAAAAAAAAAAAGAAAGGAAAAGAGGGCTCTAACATTTACTGGCAGTAATCATTGCACCATCTGCTCCGGGAGCTGCTTCCAGAACACACGTTCTCAGCTGCTGAGCAGTCAGCTCCCCATCCCTTCCTCTCAGTGACAGGGATGCCAGCAGTTCCTAAACTGTAACAGCATGAACAAGCCTTTTTCTTTTATTTTTTTTTTCCTCCTTTTTTCCCCTTTCAGTTGCTGGCTTTTTTTTTTTTTTTTTTTTTTTTTTTTTTTTTTTTTTTTTTTTTGAAAAGGCAGGAGAGTTTGGATTTTTCACCAGATTGTCTCAAAGACTGAGCTCGTCCCGAATTGAGGTTCTTCATCTGAACACGTGCTGGTGGTAAAAATGTGGAGAATTCCAATATTTTAATATTTCAGGGTGCCCCAAGGGGGTTTGTCTTGTAGCAGAGTTTCCCTGGCACCTGGGCTGCTCTCAAGGATGGATTTATCTCATCTTTCTTCTGGGCGGAAGCTTTCCTGGTGGGATCCCCTCCTGCCCGGGCATGGAAACCTCTGATTTCTGCTCTCTTGATCCATAACTGAGCTCAACAGCAACTCCTTCCCCTTCCCTTCGGCAGGCCAAGCCAGCACTGAGCTGTTCAGCATCCCTGTCTCCCTCTGACAGCCCAAATCCATCAGAGATCACAGGATATGAACCAGGAGGAGGTTCCTCACCACCCAAAAAGAGCTGGGACAGCCAGAGTTGCCCTCTCTGTGTTCCTGCATCGCTGCCCTTTGGCTGGAGGAGAGCAAGCAGAAGCACTTAAGGAAATAGAGGATTAATTTTGAGGGCAGAGGGCGACATTAATTAGCTCATCCTCTCCTCAGATGTTTCTGTGTCACTGACTCCCCAGTCTGTGGCTTTTGCATTCTCTGTTATTTCTCTCAGCAATAATAACCTCCGTTTGTACATTTAAATCCACGATGGGAAAACATCCATCAGTGCAAGCCCCTCTTCAATCCTCCCACTGCTTCCCAAAGAAATGAGGCAGAGTGGATGCAGAGCCCATTAGGGCTGTCCCAGGAGGCAGGGATCTGTGTGCTCACAGATGTGCTTACCGAGAGAAATCGGCGTTAGCAAAGAGAATTCCTGCTTGACCAACGGGGTCTGTGCTCAGCCACACGATTGGAAGTGCAGCTTTGCAGGGAGAAGGGACTCTGTGGGGTGGCTTTGTGTGATTTTGTGTGTGTTTCACTGCAGCAAGAGCAAATTTACTCCTTTGCAAGCAGCAGAAATGGGATTTCTCCCTCAGCCTCGTGCACTCGCTCTCAGGATGGATGGGTGTTTTCCCACCCAGAAAGCAGTTGGGGTTTTCTGGATCAGCATTTGATCCAGCTGAACTGTTGTTTTCCCACCCAGAAATCAGTTGGGTTTTTTTTGGATCAGCATTTGATCCATCTGAACAGAAGTTTTCCCACCCAGAAATCAGGGTTGGGGCTTTTTTGGGGGGGATCAGCATTTGATCCAGCTGAACTGTTGCTTTCCCACCCAGAAATCAGGATTGGTTTCTTTTTTTTTTTTTGATCAGCATTTGATCCAGCTGAACTGTTGTTTTCCCACCCAGAAATTAGGGTTGGCTTCTTATTTTTGGATGAGCATTTGATCCAGCTGAACTGTAATGCACATCACAGAGCTTAGAGCCTCAAAAGGGAATATCCCTTGTTCCTCGAGGCAGTGCCTGTGTGCAGGAGCCTCTGGATTTTCACAGGCTGTGACAGTCCCACCAGTTCTCTGCTGGTGTTTAAGGAAATACAAATTTCTGGGGTCAAATGGGTCAGACAGACAATTTATAAAAAAATATTTATCGTCCTCGTAACAGGGGATTGTGACACAGGGCAGACCAGAAGATGGACAGAAGTAGCTGGGAAGACAAGAAATGGTGGATAAAGTGAAAAAGCAGGGAAAAGAGAAAAATGGGAAGATGTTTGGGTTCCCAAATATTGGTGCCTCCTGCAAATTCTTCCTGTGCAAGAGGAGTCCACCCAATGTTCGGTTGCTGTTAATGGAGACAGGAGCTCCTCCTTGTCCTACTGTACCTCCCCAGGTGATTCTTAAATGTTGGGCTGTGTGGTAAAGGGGAACAGGAAATTTCCCTGCAGGATGGCTGATTTTTAGGACCAAAAACCCTTTCACACCCAGGGATGGCAGGCGCCGGTGGTGTCACTGTGTGAGTGGCTGTGTCACACAGACTGTGCAGGACAAGCTCAGCTGCAGGACACAAAGCTTTGGGAGGCTGGGAAGGAAGAAATTCAATGACCTCATTCCTCCCATGGATGCACAGATGCCATAAGTGAGGATTAAGGAGAGCAGATTTGACACCATCGGTGGTGTCAGAGGCCACGCTGACTTGTGAGCTCGGATCTATCGCTTGGACGAGGATGGGAAATCCTTTCATGTGCTTCTCCTGCCCAGTCCAAGCTCTCTGGGTGGTGGGACCCCCATTGCTTCCCCTGGAGAAGGGACAGCCTGGCAGGGCTGGCAGCTGCCAGCGCCTTGATCGCAGCGAGCGCCTGGACCCAGCGCCCTCATTTCCTCCAAAATCCCTCCCAGGACCCTATGGAGATGGACACAGGGAGGCAGCCAAAGTTGTTCTCTGAAGGAAGGATTGAGGGGAGTTACTAACGCTGGGATTCCTCGGAGCAACACATCCTGGGGCAGCTGCCCTGCCAGGAGAGGCACCGAGCCACGCGCGGCTCCTCCAAATGCTGCCTTGGCTTCAAGGAAAGGAAAAGGCAGGGGACAGGGCAGAGACCCCAGTGGAGGTGGGGAGGTGTTTTGGGGGGGTCCCATCATTTCTCTTACTCACTGTAAAAGCGATAAATGAACAATTTGGAGGTTTCATAACGCTCTTAATTAGGACAAACTTAAAAAGGACCACTTGGCATCCTCGGTGGTGGGAGCCATGTGCTACCTGCAGCAGGCCAAGTCCAAAATGAAACTGATTTTTCTCTCTTACCTACATTCTGCATTCAGGCAGCTGCTCCTAACAGGTGCTCGCTCTCTTCCTACCAGATGGTGACAAAAAATGGGTTTGTTGGCAGGTTCTGCCACGGAGCAGTCTTCTTATCACACATATTGATGTGTATACAAACACACACGTGTTATCAGGTGCTGGGTTTCAAAAGGAGTTCTCCTTCTGAGAGAAGGTCACTCACGTGGGGGGTTTGGCCAGGATGGTCTGTGCTCGTCTCCTTTGTTCCCTGGGTCTAAAGGCATTTGGGAACTTTGCTGCCACATCAAAACTCCACAAATATTTGGCCATTAGTTCAGATCTTCTGCTGTGTCTGAAGGTGTTTTAGGAGGAACATGTGGTGTTAGGCAGTGTCTCTCCATATTTATCACACATCTTTAATAGCTTAAATAGCAATTAAGTCCGAATCAGGCAGGTTTTAGGTGGGGAATACCCTGTTGTTTCTCTCCTTGCTTTTGTTCATGGAAATGTAAGAAAAAATGCAGGTAACAAATCATAGAGTGGGTTGGAAGGGATCTTAAAGATCATCTCATTTCAAGGATGTCCCTCTTTAAATAAAACAACCAGTGTAGTAGAATGGGAACACAGCAATGCCTTTAAACAAAGAAATCCAAGCGCAGGGTTTTATCCTGGGAAATGCACCCAGGGCTCCGAGTGCTGAAGTGTTTGAAGCTGCAGGGAAAGCACTCGGAGAGGATTTGTGCTGTATCCATCACCCAGAGAGAGGCAGCTGTCAAACAAACCCTTTCGGTTCTTGACTCTGCTTCCACCTCCCAGATTCCGCCTGGTGAGGGCTGTGAATTCGACAAAATGGTGCAGAGCAATGCCAGGTTTGGGGAACTGGGGAACTTTTCCTCCTTCTATTCCTCGTGCAGGGAGCACCAGGCAGAGCCATCCTCGCCCTGCTTTGCTGTTCATTTCAAAGGAGCAGCCTGAGCCAAGAGAACCAGATGAGGGTGACATCTGGCCATGGAGCCTCTGCCAAGTCACTGCTGTTCCGTAGCTGGCAGGAAGATGATGTGCTGCAAATGCCAGGTTCTCTCTGAAATGTAAAGTGCATTCCCTGCATTTTCTTTGCTTCCTATCCAGCCTCAATCAGCTCGGTATTTTGTTTTACTAATGGCCAAATTCAAATCTCCTTTCCAGGCGCATAAATCCATTCCAGTGGTGGTGGGTGGTTTATGCAGCGAGTGGAATTTGACCCTGAAGTCCAAAATGGTCTTGCATTTTCTAAGCTTGCTGACAAATTAACTTGTTGACTGCAACTCCCATTCAAATCCCGGCCCCTGTGGGGTGTGTTTGTGCTGAGGGTTGCTAATCACATTTATCAGAATTGTTTGGATCTAAAATCTTCCAGGAGGGAGCAGGCAGAGCTTGGGGCAGGTAGGAAAGCTAAAGAAGCTCTGGAGGTTTTCTTCACTGATACTGCTCTGGAAGCCAAAGGTGCACCCTTTAATGAAAAAATCACTAGAAAGAGGCTTGTGAAAGAAATCTGCTGCTCATGCAAGGTAGGGACAGTTAAAAGAAAGCTTGTGGGGTTGGATTTAGATGAGCTTTAAGGTCCCTTCCAACCCAAACCATTCTGTGATTCTGATCTGTAGGTCTCCTGTACACATTTACTCCCTGTTGTGTCCAAAAAGGAGCTGAAGCTGTAGGATTTGCCCTGTTTCCTTATGAAGCATTTTTATTTTCACCCGTGGTGCTGAACTCTCAGCATTTTTGGCAGCTGTGAAATGATGCTGGGTTGGCAGCTGATGTTCCATCCAAGTGCATCTTTTCCTTCTCCTCTGGTAAAACAGTTTTGCTGCACCAATTTTCACAATTGTGGGAGAAATGTGATTGTATTAAATCATCGCTGACAGCTGGGAGAGCTGGGAGTGTCCAGCCTGGAGAAAAGAAGGGTAGAGGGAGAGCTCAGATCACCTTCCAGTGCCTTAAAGGGCTCCAGGAGAGCTGGAGAGGGACTGGGGATGGAGGAACAGGACGAGGGGAAATCATAACAAATTTATTTTTAATTTCATCAAAAGTTATCCTCTATGTACATCATAGGAATAGGTGAAAATATTTTGAATCAAAATCAAGTTTTATCAGGTTTGTCAGATAAGGAGAGATCTTTGCGTTGAAAGGTATGAACAGATACCATAACTAACCTGAAGCCACCAAGCTGATCAGAGGGATGGAGCATCTCTCCTGTGAGGAAAGGCAGGGAGAATTGGGGTTGTTCAGCCTGGAGAAGAGAAGCTTTGTGATGTAATTGTGAATTGTGGCTTCCCAGTGCCTGAAGGAAGGCTGGAAGAAATATGGAGAGGGACTTGGAACAAGGGACTGGAGGGCCAGGACAAGGGGAAATAGCTTCCCACTGCCAGAGGGCAGGAATAGATGGGATTTTGGGGAGGAATTGTTCCCTGTGAGGGTGGGGAGGCCCTGGCAAAGGGTGCCCAGAGAAGCTGTGGCTGCCCCTGGATCCCTGGCAGTGTCCAAGGCCAGGCTGGACAGGGCTTGTAGCAGCCTGGGA
This sequence comes from Acanthiza pusilla, assembly GCA_036630365.1. Lineage (NCBI taxonomy): Eukaryota > Metazoa > Chordata > Aves > Passeriformes > Acanthizidae > Acanthiza > Acanthiza pusilla. Next base: position 5,950,366 of record JAXCHO010000099.1, on the reverse strand, counting down.
CAGTGGAAGGTGTCCCTGGCCATGGCAGGGGTGGAGCTGGATGGGTTTAAAGGTCTCTCCCAACCCAAACCATTCCATGATTCCATGATCCTATGAGTCACATTCAGTGCTATGTAACTGCTCAAGAGGAAATATCACTGTGAACATCTGACTGAATCTGCGTGTCTTTAGATTCTGTCCTTATCAATTATCCTATGCACCCTCCTGGAAAACAATCAGTTAACTCAAGAAACTATCAAGGCATTATTCTTTATTGTCTGCCAGAAAAGAAATTGCTTGATATTATCCCAGTTCTTGAGAGCAAAACTTATTTTCCCCGGAAAGATAAGGAACAGCTAATTCAGGTTTTGCAGAGCACGTGCGCCGTTATCGTTAGGAAGGAGCTTAACCAACCTGAAAGCAAATGCTAAATGATCCAGATCTTGGTCTTATTAAGCTTGTGTGTGTTTTTTCTACCACTTAAAAGCCTGAGGATCTGGGTAAATGAGATTTTCTGGAAGGCAAAGCTTTCAAGTTTACCTCCTTCTCTTTTTGAAAGCACGGAGGCGATGCCTCTGTTTACGCGGAGCTCCGGCGGAGCGAGTGCATCCCTGCTGCAGCGTTCCATGGAACATCCTTTGTTTATTCACACTGTGCCACTTTTAAACTTCAGATGTAAACAACAAAGACTTCTTTGTATTTCACACTATCTCATACTCACTACCTTCTGAAGTCCAAAGCCAAAACACTGTGGAATTTTACCCTCCTCACACTTTCTCCTGCTTGTTGGATGCTTTCTTCCAGCCTTTTCTATTTATAGTGGCTGGAAAACTACTTATCTCCTGATTAAAACATGCTCTGTTCATTTTCTCTTGACTTTTCAGTCCTTGGAATGGGCTAAAATTGTATTGCCTGGTAGCCATTTGAAATATAATTTTAGTAGTAATTATGCATATATTCCATAACAGAAACAATTTGTCATCCTGAAGGATCCAAATTGCTTTAAAATATTTGGCCTGTCTCTGATCTGCTACGTGGATTAAAAATCCAGCAAATATTCCACTGAAATCAGCTGGACAGAAAGGTCAGAAAGACCCAGGCTGGAAATGCAGCAGCTGCCTGGCATCACACGCTGGTGTGTGTGCAGAAGAATTTGGGTTCCATTTCGAACCAGAGTGGGATTTTCAGCTGGGAATTTCACAGAGCTGCAGCTGCGCTGATCCTTGAGATCCAGCACTGGGATGTGCCCCCTGCTTTCTACCCCTGGGGGAAGGACCTTGGGTTTCTGTTTCATTTGAGGTGCAGTGTTGTGGGGTTTGGGTCAGTCTCGTGCTGGATCCATCTCCTCTTTGTTCGCTGATGTTTGGAGAAGGCAGCCAAGGCTCTCTGCTCCCCTTCTCCTCTTCTGTGCTTGTCTCCATGAGGAAAAAAAAGGACAATATCCAGAAACCCAGGAAAACATGGGGTTGATTTTTAACTTTCCCAGGAGCAACTAGCATCCTTTATCATCCCTTCTCCTAAAGCTTCATTAGAGCACAGGCAATGTCTAATGGGCCTTATAGTGAATTCTGGGGACAGCTCTGGGACCCTCCTGACGAGAGAGACCTGGAGGGGCTGGAACATGTCCAGGGAAGGGAATGGAGCTGGGGAAGGGCCTGGAGCACCAGGAGGGGCTGAGGGAGCTGGGGGGGCTCAGCCTGGGGAAAAGGAGGCTCAGGGGGGAACCTTGTGGCTCTGCACAGCTCCTGACAGGAGGGGACAGCTGGGGGGGTCAGGCTGTGCTCCCAGGGAACAGGGACAGGATGAGAGGAAATGGCCTCAGGCTGCACCAGAGAAAGTTTAGTTTGGATATTGGGAACAATTTATTCGTGGAAAGGGTTGTTCTGTCCTGGCACAGGTGCCAAGGGCAGTGGTGGAGTCACCAGCCCTGGAAGGATTTAAAAGCCATGTGGATGTGGCACTTGGGGACATGGGTCAGTGGTGGCCTTGGCAGTGCTGGGCAATGGTTGGACTTGATGGTCTTTGAGGATTTTTCCAGCCTCGATGATTCTGTGATTTTATGATTCCATTTTGCTGGAACATTCAATGTGTAAACATAAATAGCTCTGCTGTGAATTGTTTGGAATGTGGGACCCGTGTTGGATCCCTCTGAGATGTTCCCTTATTTAAGAAACTACCAACACAGACTGAAAAAAAGGTGACAGCAGTGAGTTTAGCAGGTGAGGCTCGTGGTGGGTGTTCAAGGTGAGTTGTTCACCTTTCCAGAGAATGAACAGCACAATACAAACCATTTCCCAGCTTTTTTTGGGGATGAAATGGTTTAGCATTACCAACTAATGGTCATGGGAAGCTGAAGAGAAAATCACAGTATGTTATTAGAGGCAAAATAAATGGCAGGGATGACAGGTTGCCCAACAATTTCCAGTGCAAGGATATTTCAGGTGTTCCAATATAGCAATTTTTGTGATTTTAGCAGTAGATATTTGTGCATGGTCTCTTGCCTGGAAGGTTTTCCCTCCAATCACAACAAAAGTAATTTCTGGATTTTTCAGGATGAGTTTAGGTAAAGATAAATTTCTTCTCTGGAAAACTCCTATGTTTTCCCAAGAATCTGTCATGCTTATACACCATGGAAGAAATACTTGATATAAATCCAGTGAGAAAAATAAAATTATGGCAATGTAACAACAGAGCTGACCTGAGCCCCCTGGGTTCGATATGGGAAATTAATAATTTTACTTTTACATTGCTGCTCCCCTGAATAAAAAATAATTGCAGAGCCTTCCATTTATTGGCAAGGGCTCACACCCAAGGGAGCACCATGGGCTGCTCTGCACTTGGAACAAGACGTGGTCCAGAGATAACTAAGCTAATGGAGGTGGGAAAGTCTTGTCAACACAGTATTTACATGTGGAAGGTTTTATTCTGTCCACAAGCAGCTGGAGCTGCCTGGTCTCAGAGTATTTTTGGACCTGAGTAAGCTTCTCGGAATCATCCAGGGCCAGACCATGTGGAGGCACCACTTGTGGTCTTCAGCAGCATGGAAGGTTCTGCTCTGAGCTCCCCTGCTCTGTGTGAGGGTCATTTCCCCCATCCCAGCTTGGTCTTGGCATTGTTATTTCAGGAATAGGAGAGTCATGGGTGAGTGATTAGTGGAGGAGACTCTGCTGTCTCCGATTGTGGAGGAGATTTGAGCTTTACATCACTGGAAGTCAGGACAGGGCACGTCTTCTCTAAGGCATCATCAATTATCCATGCAGGATGTGCAGTAAGAGGCTGTTTGGCTGCGTTAAAATTGGCCAGACAAACAGAATTTCCATCTCCCTCAATGGCTCCTTCAACACCTAATTAGTTCCCAGATGCTGCTGGAGCAAGATGTCTTTTATCTTTGCTAATGTTATCTCCCTCTACCTCCTAAATGCCCGCCCGTGCCATTCCCCACTTTCATCTCTCCTCCCTCAGGAGAAAACAGGATGGGTGTTCAGGAAGCTCCACGCTGAAGGTCAAGCTTGTAAAGACTCTGGGTCAAGCTGATCCTGTTAAACCAGGCAGTATCTGGAGCAAAAAAGCTTTGAATCCAGAATTAGATGGATGTGATGGAGAGCAGGATACAACTTCCTTCCCTATGCACGTTCACAGGATCAGCATCCAACAGGAAAAAATAGAATTGCGGATTTTTTTTCACCGTCAGTTCCATTTAATGTGATTTAGGACAAATCCAAAGCTCCTCTTTTCCCGTTGTGGGAGAAAGTACCACGAAGTCTGGCTGGAAAAATTCGCTGCTTCAGCTGGCAGAGCTCGTTGTTGTGGGCAACACTCAGGTTTTACACTCAGAGGTAAAACAGGAGGAAATATCAGCCTAACTGCACTCCTGGTCCTCCCTAGACCCTCTGAGCACAACCACTTGGGGCTGTGTTAATGCCAGGCTCTCATCCAACTGTGATTTACCTTGGCAGGGCCCATGCATATCCAAGCCCAGCAATTCCTTCTCCTCTGGCAGGGAGGAGTGACCAAACAACCTGCTCCAGGCTAAGTGGTGAAGAGGGAAGCGTTTCAGAGAGAGCAGATCTTCGAAGGGAAAGAACACACTCTGCATACACACCCAGCTCTCCCTAAGGCTGCTGGGGCTGTGTCTCCAGCCAGGATCAGTTTGCTCCATTCCAGGGATGTATTCTGTTCTGGGGCAGTTTTGTCAATAGGCAAAAGCTCTGACAAAGTCAGTGCTGCAGTTTTATGGGTGAGAATCAGGATTCTTCAGTTTAGATTTTGTACCATCTTCTTTTTCTATCCTATTTCCTCTTCATCTGCATTTCCTCTGTGCTGCACTGGAAGGATACATTCCTAGGGAAAATTCCATCAGGTTCCTGCAGCAGCACTTCTCATCTTTGGCCAGGGAATGAGTAGTGCCTGTGAGAGTATCCTGGGCTGTGTCCAAAGCTGTGTGACCAGCAGGCTGAGGGAGCTGATTCCACTCCGGTGAGCCTCATGTGCAGCTCTGTGTCCAACTCTGGGGCTCTCAGTGTGAGAGGAATGTGGAGCTGCTGGAGTGAGTCCAGAGGAGGCCATGGAGATGCTCCAGGGCTGAAGCCCCTCTGCTCTGGAGCCAGGCTGGGAGAGCTGGGGGTGCTCACCTGGAGAAGAGAAGGCTCCAGGGAGACCTCAGAGCCCCTGCCAGTGCCTAAAGGGGAGAGCTGGAGAGGGACTGGGGACAAGGGATGGAGGGACAGGACACAGGGAATGGCTTCAGACTGCCAGAGGGCAGGGACAGATGGGATATTGGGAAGGAATTCTTCCCTGGGAGGGTGGGGAGGCCCTGGCACAGGTGCCCAGAGAAGCTGTGACTGGCCCTGGACCCCTGGAAGTGTCCAAGGCCAGGCTGGACAGGGCTTGGAGCAACCTGGGACAGTGGAAGGTGTCCCTGCCCATGGCAGGGTTGGAACTGGATGAGCTTTAAGGTCCCTTCCCACCCAAACCTTCCCATGATTCTATGACATTTTCTTCAGCAGCTGCTTTTCTCTCCCAGTGTAGAGTCCGTGGGTTTCACCATTTCTGCTCTTAGATCCATGAGCCCATTCTGCGAAAGATGAGGAATTTATACTCCCATGATTCCTTCACTCCCAGTTTTAATCTTGCCCCATTTCCCAGAGGCTCTCTGCAAAGAGAGTTCTGAGACCAGACAGCTTCCCGCAAGGATATTAATAATCCTCAGGAATTACACAGCACTCCAAACCCTGGGTGAGCATTAGCTAATTATGCAGCACTCCACAGCCCTGTGAAAAGCATTTGCTAATCAATCCCAGCACCACCCATCAAATACATCAATACCATGAAACCCACTGGGCAGAGGTAGCTGGAAATGGAGGAATGTGGAGGTCTGGTCCCAGTCCGTGTGGTACCAGGGGATGGAATTCAGCACTTCCAGCCACTGCTCCCACACTTCCCTTGGCAGGGTCCTTCTTCCTGTCATGAACACCTGATTTCCAAAAGCAGGTCACCTACAGGCTGGGAATGCAGATTCTAGCAGATAATCAGGATTTCAGCACATCCCAGGGCTTGTAGAGGTAGCTGGCATCAAATAATTTGGGAAAGCCAACATCAGTAAGTGACGTTGGCTTAGGAGGAGACTGGACCCGGCATGACAAACGGAGGTGCTGCAGCCAAGTGAAAGCAGCACAAAGGAAACAATTTAAAATAATATATCATCGATGACACAGCAGAGTGGGCTGAGCTGCCAGGAAGGAGAGGGAAGGAGACAATAAATGAAGGAGAAAATAAAACATTGTTAATTGCTCATTCCTCTGGACCAACGTTTGTTCCTCTGGATCAAGTGAGCCTGTAGGGCTGCATTTCTGCTCCCAAACCTGCCAGCAACTAAGCCACAAACCTGGCAAAGTCAATTAAGTTGTTTTCCAGTTAAAAATGTCACAGGAATCAAGTGTCAAGGATGTCCACATCCTCCCATCCTTCAGAGCTCACAGAACAAATTCCTGCAGGTCTTCTCCTGCAGTGATGCCTCTCCTTTAATTCTTAGAACCTTTGGAAAAAGATCTGGAAATCAGGATTGCTGCTGCTGGTGTGAAATTTTGAGCAGCCAATACAAGGAAGAGAAATCCCATCAGATTTTAATTTGGTGAGATTAGTGTTAGGGTTTGGCATCAGGGGTGGGCGATGGTACGGTGATGTTGCACAAGTCAGGATGCTCTGTGCTGTTTCCAACATCAGTGATTTTTAGGGAGAATTTAGAATTGCAGCAGCTTCATGCAACTGGCTGGGACACGAGGCAAAGTGGATGGATGTTGGTATAAGCTGGTTTATAAAGTGTCTATTGAATCAAACACAGGATGATGCCGTTTTTATTAAAAGCCACAAAATGCTTGAAGCCAATTAATACTCTGCTGCTTTACTAATGCCTCTGCTCAGAAAATTAAATGGTTTCATTTAGCAAAACCAATTTTAAACCCTTTTTGTCAAGTTTATAATGACTCTAGCATGAAGAGACTCACGTCTTGCGCACATAATGCAGTTTTTTTTGAAGAGAGCGGGTGCGTAACAAGGTGCCAGGTGTGGAATAAGAGGAAAGTTGCTCTTCTGAGTGAAGAACTGGTTATAAATAGGAAATCAAAGGTACAAATAACTGTGCAGTTTCTGCAGTGAAGAGAGATTAACCTGTCTTGGGAAGCTGTGCAGTTCAATATCCTCACAAAAGGGATGAGAAAAGGGAGACAGATGACGGTGATGCACCAAAATCCGCTGAGGGTTCGGAGTTATTCCAGGTGAGCCGAAGTAGACACGGCTACAAAAAAGTTGCAGAAGAATCTGACAATACCAAATGTGTGGGCACGGAAAATAGCTGCTGAAATTCCATGTCAATAAAAGTCAAGTGCAGACACAATGAGAGGGTTTAAATTAGCCCGGGAAAGAGGTTCTGGCGTCATTGCAGATGGTGCTTTGGAAACATCTGCTCCGTGCTCAGCAGAGGTCAGGAAGGCAAGTGGAATGCGAAGAATTGCTGGGAGAGAGACGGGGAATGAAAGAGGAAATGTAAGCGCAGGGCTGAATGGATCCGTGGGGCTCTCGAGCACAGTGGAATTCCACTCACCGCGGTGACTGCAGCGGGCAAGGAGAGCTGGGAGAGATGCAGGAAGGGTGAGAGGGCTGCCCTGGGTTATGGGTGGGGAGTGAAAGGCTGTGGGTCTGGCTGAAGGCATGGATGGGCAGGATTGAGGAGTAAAATCCAGATTGCCATGGAGAGAGGAAATAAAGAACTGTACGAGGAGGCCATCAAGGTGATCAGAGGGATGGAGCAGCTCTGCTGGGAGGAAAGGTTGAGAGGATTGGGTTTGTTCAGCCTGGGGAAGAGAAGCTTTGGGGTGACCTTTGGGCCTCCCAGTGCCTGAAGGAGCCAACAAGAAAGTTGTAGAGAAACTTTTTACAAGGGCCTGGAGTGGCAGGATGGGGGAATGGCTTCAAACGGAAAGAAAGTAGTTTTGGATTGGATGTTAGGAAGAAATTCTTGGCTGTGAGGGTGGGGAGGCCCTGGCACAGGTGCCCAGAGAAACTGTGGCTGTCCCTGGATCCCTGGAAGTGTCCAAGGCCAGGCTGGACAGGGCTTGGAGCAACCTGGGATAGTGGAAGTTGTCCCTGTCCATGGCCGGGGGTGGAACTGGATGATCTTTAATGTCCCTTCCAGCCCAAACCATTCTGGGATTCTGTGATTCAGAGTTTTGTGGCAGAGGATGTGATGACAGCTCTGGTCACCAATGGTCAGGCAGAAGTGTAAAGCAAACAGAGGAAATAAACTTTCACAGTCTGTAATGAATCAGGAAAACCATCACACACATCTTTTACATGCTGAAAGTACAGGTTGGCTGAGGTTGTCGTGCTGAGGTTCCCAGTGCTGACTTGTCACAACCATGATCCTGGAGGTCTTTTTCAGGCTTAATAATTCTGTGATTCCTTGCTCCTGCTCGAGCTCTCTCCCAGTGTCCCGAGCTGGCTGTGTCCCCTCTGCCCTCTGCAGTTGGGTCAGATTTGGGCTCTGGGTTGGTTCAGTCCTTTGCTGGCAGAACCTGACAGGATTTTTGGGCTGGATTATAATCGCCTAAAGGATCTCTTGTGATCTTGGCAGTGCTGGGTTAACAATTGGAGTCGAGGATCTCACAGGGCTTTGATGTCTCCTATAACAAAAGCCGCAGAAAACCTTTGAAGGAATAAATTCTCTTTGAGTTGCAGTGAAATATTAGAGGGAAAAATGATCCAACGGTTCCTTAAAAATTTCCTGCACTGAGTAAAAGACCCCAAGCGTTAATTGCAGAATGGTATGAGAGGTCCCATTGGATGGCTCAGGAATTTTGAGACAGCGAGGACTAAAAATTCTTCTAGAACAGGATTATCATCAAATTATAAACCTCAGCAGCAGGGAATCAATCCAGAGTGGGCTGATTTACACCTGCCAGAGCCAGCACATCCTGAACTTCTTTCCAGTGCTGTTTTCATCTTCACATCAACACTGTCAGCGCGAGGAAAATATTTTCCCCTTTAAAATGCAAACATCCAAGGTAGGATTTGGCAGAGTGTCAGAGCCTGGGGTTCCCACTGCTCCTGAACACAGGACCAAAGTGCAGTGTGAGGAGTCGTCTTGGGTTCTGCTTTATTCAGGTTTTACTGGACTGCGAGCGATTCGGGAAGGGATAAACGATGTTTATGCCCTCTTGTGGTGCCTCATCAAACCGATTGGATTTCCTAACTCACAAAACGAGGCCAATGATGGAAAAGTCCCAGGTTAAAAATCTGTAACAAATGCTGTTTTGCACGGTGGAAAAATCTCTCCCTCTCCAGCAGCATCCTCATGACTCAGGGAAGGGGGAGAGGCCAATTTTGCCTGCATTTGCTGCAGCAGGTAAATGAGTAAAGCCCACGATGGCAGAGTTTGTGCCATCCTTCTGTAGTGGAGAGAATTCCTAAGTGTTTTTTCCTGTGCTGGGAGGGTTAGAACGTGAAACAGCTCTTTGTAAAAGCAGCTGTGTTGGCTCCTCTTTGTGTTTGGTGCTGCTGATGGAGTACAAACCTCCACCTTTTATCTTCTTCACTCACACGTCTGATGGGTGAATGATCTGATTCCCTTGGGACAAAGCCTGTCCCAAAGATGGACAAAGCCTTTTGGTGATTTGACATGGGGAAATAAGGCCAGATTCCTGTGAAACTAGGCTTGGGATCCTGCGGTGTTCAAAACCAAGGAATTAATTCTTGTTGTGCTGAAAATTTCGGTGCAGGGCTGGGAACTCAGTGCTCTCCAGACAGGTCAGTCACGGATTTTGTATCCATCTTATTACTTCATTCCTGACCAAAGGCTGAACACAGCAGAATGTGTCCTCCAGACAGTGAAATTATGGGAATAAATCAGACTAAGGCTCTCCAAAGCTGTCAGGCTGTGGTCAGGGCTTGGCTGTGCTGGGGCAGGATCTGGGAAACCTTGGTTTGGGAAATTTGAAGACTTGTTGTCCCAAATATGTCCCAAAATATTTTAAAGTCCATTATTTCCCTTACATGTCCTTTTCTCTCACCAGCCTCTGAGTCTGCAGGAGATGTAAAGAGGAAGGGAATTATTTCCTTTGCACGTCCGTGATGAGTAAACCCACAGCACTGGGTTTAAATCAAAGTTTTTAACTCAGCTAGGCTTGGATGGAAAATATTGGAATGAGGATCTCCATCTCCAAAAGTCTTTCATAGCCAATGTTTTTTGGGATCAAGGCTACTATCATTTATTCTATCATGATGAAAGAAAATGGGCTTGATGACTTAAAGCAGATTCACAGTTTTGTGATTCCATGTGATGATTTCCCTTTATTTGGTTTATTATTTGTTAGAATGATGAGACATATTTGTCTGGGAATCCTAAATGCTGACCCTTCAATCAATTCTACCTACATCCAGTATTTACAAACACACTTTGCAACAGGAGTCTGGCATTAATTAAAGTGATTATTAGCTTTTAGCATGGACTTCAGGGCACAAGTTATGTCCCCACTGAGAAGAGAATTGGCTCCAAAACGTTGGTGTTTACCAGTTTCCTTAGAAAAGGACAATGCAGTGGGGAAAATGTCACAGCAATTCATCTTGAAAAGAAATTCCCTCTGTCAGAAACCTCTCAGGAGTTTCAAATTCAGTTAGGGGGATATCAGAAAGCAATTAAAGTCTAATTTAAAATCCCCACCCACATTCCGTCTTCTCTTCCTGCCAAGTGATTATTGCTCCTGGTCCACGTATTGGCAAATCTTTCTGAAATGAGCCATAATTCGCCTTAAAACTTAAACTTTCTGTTCAAGATGGAACTTTCCTCTTTGAAGAATGAGCTTGCAGTGACTCTGTGGGGAAAAAAATAGCCCAAATGCTCTGATTTCCCAAGGACATTCTTGGGGTTGAAATTTCACCCAGAAATTCTTTTTGGACGAGGACATTGGGGGTGGATTTTGAAGCCAAGGTGCCTTCCAGGGGAGGTTCCTGGACGCTGTGACTTCCCAGGGTGGATCCAAGTGTTCTCTGCCTTTGTTTTCCACTTTCATTGCTGGCTCCACATCCCTGCCTGGGTTAATAAAGAGAACAAACACGTGGCAGTGGCAAATTAAACAAATGAGCCATTGAAAGGTGATGGTTCGCTCCCTCTCCGTGCCCACCATGTCTCCGAGCAAAACACCACGAGAGCAGGGATAAAGGGGAGGGATAAAGAGCTTTCAGGGATGTGCTGGGAATGTGATCCGAGCACTGAGAGGAGCCTGTGGCTCCTTCAGGGACAAATCCTAATGTCACCCACGTGGCAGCAAACCGCTAATGGCTTTCCGTGGTTTTTCCCGACAGGTGTTGACGGAGGGAGGCTTCGGCCCCATCACGACGGAAATCCGGGAGGCTCCCGAGTTTTATTATGCCGAGGAATATCACCAGCAGTACCTCAGCAAGAATCCCCGCGGATACTGCGGCCTGGGCGGGACGGGCGTGTCCTGCCCCATTGGCGTCAGGAAATAGCCTCCTGTGCTTGCTCCACCGCCTCCACTTCATCGCAGGGAGCTTGGGAAAAGAACAGGAACCTCGTGGATGTTCCAGCGCGCCCACGGCGTCCATGGATGCAGATTTGGGAATCTGATGGGGGTGGTTTCTGTAATTGGAACAGTTTCCCATACTTTGATATTAAAAGGCAAAGTAGAGACAGGAATTGCTCCCATCACAGCTTCTTGCTCTGTGCAGCTCCTGGGGTTTCCTTGTCATTGGAGAGGTGGAAAAAGATCCAAACTTCTGAAAATTTGGCTTGAAATGTTGTTAAAAGGGGCAATTAGGAGGTGATTGCACCTGTAGCTGCTTTGCATTTTCCATGCCTCTGGACTCGCTGATTTTCTTGGGTTAATTAATTTCCTGGTGTTAGCAGAGCTTTGGCTTCTGGATTTGTGGTTGGGCTCTTCATCTGTCACAGCCCTGGAATTTGGTGTCTCTGGGAATGACAAATTGATCAGATCAGTGATTCTCCCATCACAGCTCCGCTTTCACAGCATTTAGTGCCACCTGTAGTGCCTATTTTCTGAAATGATTTCAGCCAGAAAAAGTCCAAATTGTAATGTGATGCTTCTTTTTGACAGCTTCAAGAAATGAATAAGCACTAAAAGAAATCAGTTTTGTTTCCTGCTCTGCAATAAACTACAGAACAAGAAAAGAACAATGTTCTCTGTGATGTGTTCCAAGCAGATATCTGGGTAGATCTAAAAGAAAAATTATCAAATATTATAAAACACTGCAGTTTGCTAATTAAACACCAGGGCTTTTAAATCTGTATCATCAGGCATGACAGTACAGAGGAGTAGAATTATCCCTATGATTAATTATTTGCACTTTAATAACTTGGGGAGCCTCCACCAAGAGCAGACTCACGATGAGCATAACTCGGGGCAGTCTCCAGTGAATGTGCAGTCAAAGGAGCAGGACAGCCAGGAGGAGAAAAAAATCAATTTTGGATTTATTGATGGCATTTTCAGACCCAGAGGTGCAGACAAAGGATGTGGGGATGCAGGGTTTATCCCATAAGGAGATGGGATCCTATGGGTCCATGGCTCAAGGAGTGAGCCACTTTTGAGGGACAGACGGTGGGACCCAGAAACACAAATTCACAGCCTGTCCTCCTCCGTGGCACTGCTCTCCATAGCTTGGTTTGATGTTTCCTGCTCACCAGCTCAGCTTTTAAGCTCAGAAGGCCCAAACCAGCTCCCAGAACATCTCCTGTACCCACCCAGCAGATCAGATCAGATCAGGCTCCAGGCTTGGAGGGAGTGAAAATGTGCCCCACAAAGTCAGTGTTTGGGGCTGTAGATGCAGTGCTGCAGCCCTGCCTGCTCTTTCTGAGGACAGGCAGTAAATCTGTGCCAGGGAAATCAGCTCCCCATCTTCCCTTGCTCCTCAGCTGATGCTGAGTTCATCCCAGGCTCAAAAACCAGAGGAAATGTGTCCTTTTGGCAGATGTACACCTGGGCCAGGCTTCCAGGAGCTGCCTCAGGTGGGATTGCCCCGTTAGGTTCTTTCTGGAGATGCCCCAAAATGTGCCTGCAGTGCACTCGGGATTTTCATTTCTGTGGTGACTGATCCTGTCCCTAACCTGTCCAGCCATGGAGTTGTTCCAGTGCTCACTGCCGAGCAAATCAGCACTTCTGTCTCATTTCTTTGGCATGAGTGGGAAAATAAAGCCTTACCCTCCTCCTTTGCATTGTGAAGCTCTGTGAAATCCAGACTCCAGTGGGATAACTCCTGATGTGCTCCAAGGCAAAGCATTTCAGATGCTGAATCATCTGGGGGCTCATAAAATGTCTCTTGGTTCCCTTCCTTCCCCCTCCTTCCCCTCCTACTCCCTGCTGTAGTTATTGTTTTGAAACAAGCTGGAAAATCTTTGGGAAAAGCTCTTATTATAGATCTGCTCAAATCTGAGCCTGGCTGAGGTTTTTTTTTAAGTCCTGTCCTGATGGAAATTATGTGTTGGTCTAAAAATCAGCAGAATGGCTCCGCTGGTTCTACAATTGGCCACACCAAAATATTTTGCTACCGCAGAATTAGTTACTGACATCTTTGATCTGATTTTGGTTTTAATTTGATAGTTTTGATTTGGCAATTTTTGAAAATTGCCCTTTGACAGAAATGCCACTTTCTCCTGCAAACACAGAATCATGGAATTTTTTGGGTGGGAAGGAACCTGGGAAAACATTCAGTTCCACCCCCTGCCATGGGCAGAGACACCTTCCACTATCCCAGGTTGCTCCAAGCTCTGTCCAACCTGGGCAGGAACACTTCCAGGGATAGGGAACTCTGTTGGTCTTGTTTAAGTACATGCAAGTCAAAACCCCAGGCATGGTCTGACTGGAGAGAAAATTAAAAGGAAATGAGAAAATTAATAGAAAATGCTGATAAGCTTCAGCATTTCTCAGAGTTGAAGATGGAAGCTGATGCAGGACCAGCACCTGAGGTCTTCAAAGGTGGTTCATGACCCGTCAAGGCTTCAGCACTCAGCTCTTGGAATCCACCACTGCCATTTCCTGTGAGGTTAGTCCGGGACACCAACAGGAATTCCACTTCTGCCCTGTCCCTGTTAGAGCTGAAGGAAACCACAAACATTTTGGAAATCCCTGAGCTTTCCCTCCGTGAACCTTCTGCCTTAGGAAGGATCATCCAACTGCCGCAGCAGCAGGGAGGAGAGGGAGCTGTGATGTCACCGCGGGTTGTGTTGACATGGAACACGGCGATGTCCTGAGGTGTCTGCGGAGGCACCGCCGCTCTGAGAGCTGTGGGGGAGTCCAGGATGGACTGAGATGCTGCTCCTTGCCCTCTCCTGTTTGGCTTCCCTGAGCAGCAGTGTCCAGGCAGGTTTTGTTTCTCAGCGTTCAGAGCACGGAGGAGCTGAAGACCCTGTGGAATATTCCCATGTGGGTGAGTGAAACAGGCCTGGGCTTTTTCCTCCTGCTGAGGGAATAAAGGGGCAGCCTGTGCTGCAGCCTGGTGCACCTTCCCCTCCCTGGACAAGGATTTTATCCCACCTGCTTATGGGAAATGGTCAATTGTCCTTCCCAGCCCTAATGCCTGGGCAGTGCTTGGCAGAGTTTGGGTTTGGGAGGTGACAGGGATGTCAGGGGCTTCGGGAGAGATCAAACAGCAGATCCAGGGAGGGGATTCTCAGCCTTTACTCAGGTGAGACCCCACCTGCAGAGCTGCCTCCAGCCCTGGGGTCCAAAATCAGAAGGATGTGGAGCTGCTGGAGAGAGTCCAGAGGAGGCCACGGAGATGCTCCAAGGCTGGAGCCTCTCTGCTCTGGAGCCAGGCTGGGAGAGCTGGGGGTGCTCACCTGGAGAAGAGAAGGCTCCAGGGAGAGCTCAGAGCCCCTGCCAGTGCCTAAAGGACTCCAGGAGAGCTGGAGAGGGACTGGGGACAAGGGATGGAGGGACAGGACACAGGGAATGGCTCCAAACTGCCAAAGGGCAGGGATAGATGGGATATTGGGAAGGAATTGTTCCCTGTGAGGGTGGGGAGGCCCTGGCACAGGTGCCCAGAGAAGCTGTGGCTGTCCGTGGATCCCTGGAAGTGTCCAAGGCCAGGCTGGACAGGGCTTGGAGCAGACTGGGACAGTGGAAGGTGTCCCTGCCCATGGAATGGAGTTGAAAAAATGATTTTTAAGGCTCCTTCCAACCCCAAGCACTCTGTGACTCCGTGTTTCAAAGACTCTGAATATGTCTAAACCAGTGGTCAGGGATGTCCTGGCCCCGCAGCTCAGCAGCACAGGCTGTGACACTCTGAGCATGCCCAGCATCTCCCATTTGTACCCAGAGTGTGGCCTCCGACCAGCCTACGAGTCCTTCCACGAGACTGGCAAGAGGATTGGCACAGGGACACAAGTCAAGCCCGGGGAGTTCCCGTGGTATGTGAGCATCCAGAGCCAGGGGAAGCACATCTGTGGCGGCACCATCATCAGCGCCTTGTGGATTTTAACCGCAGCCCACTGCTTTGCAGAAAACCTGTGAGTGCTCCAGGGCAGCCCAGGCACAGTGGGGGAGGACATTCCTCCTGGTGGGTGCAGGATGCGCATCTCCTCGGGGTCACATCCGCGTGGCTGAGCCCTGAAAACAGGGAATGTCTCCTTTGGGGGCCCATTTTTGAGCACAGAAATGTGCAGAAATCTACACAACCAGCAGAAGCAGGAGTGGAATACCTTGAGGGATGGGATGGGCTGAGCAGCCTTGGATAAACACCCCTGCTGCTGTTCTGATGGCCCCAAGCATTTCTTGTGCATCTACACCTTCCAAGACCTTGTATGAGGTGATGTGTTCCACTCGAGCTCATTCTAACCCCCAAATTACCTTTGCTTTCACGGAGCAAACACCTCCTCCGCATGGAGACTCTGATTTTAAAACACTGAGTTCTGCGTAAATCAACTCCATACAGTGCCCAGGGATGGAGCCCAGCCCTCTGTGAACCCCTTCCAAAATGTGGCAGAGACTGCTTGGTGACAAATGACCTGTGGCAGCACAGCCTGGAGCAGCTGGCTGGGGACAGCAGGGTCCGAGCAGCCAGCCCAGGGCTCAGGGATCCAAAAGATCCAGCCCATTCCATCTGTTTGGTAGTGCCTGGGTTATTTATAACCTGTCTGCATTCACAATCTACCTCTGCACCTCTCTGCCCTGGAAATTATCCTTGCCTAGGAGTGAGGGTAAATTCCTGGGGTATTTACAGCTGAACTGCCTAAGCCCTGCTTGGGGGGAAAAGGCACCAACCTTTATAACCCAAATCCTTCACGTTTCCCACGTCTCCACTCCTTCTGTTCTTTTAAGGCCACCAGACCTCACGGTGGCAGTGGGGGGAGCTGACCTCAGCATCCCACGGGAGCAGCACAAGCCGGACTGCTTGATCCTGCACGAGGAATTCAACAGAAGCAGCCTGCGAAACGACATTGCCCTGATCCAGCTCAGCAGCCCCATCGAGTTCAGCGAGGAGAAAATTCCCATCTGCTTGCCCTTCACGTGTGACATGGGCATGTGGCAGCACTGCTGGGCTGCCTGCTGGGGGGACACGAGTGCAGGTGAGGCGCTGGGGAGAGGCATTTGCTAATGGAGGATGGGTTTTATCCGTTTTATCCATGGATGTTCTCTTCCATGAGGGGTTTTCCAGACAAAGTTCTGCTCCCCACCACCCTGGTTAACACACCCAGACCCCCACAGCCTCTGCACATCCACCAGTTCCCTGTTCAGGGCCAGAACCAGCCACCCACAGCCCCCCAGAGCAAAATCTGGGACCTATTTTGGCACCACCTCCAAACTTTGGACCTCTTTATGGCACCCAGATTAAGACAAGCTCCACCCTGGTTGGTAAATTAACACAGAAACAGAATTATAGGGGTTGGAAAAAACAGAATAGAATTATTAGGGTTGGAAGGGACCTTAAAGGACATCCCATTCTACCCTCTGACGTGGGCAGGGACACCTTCCACTATCCCAGGCTGCTCCAAACCCCATCCAACCTGGTCTTGAGCACTTCTCCCCTTGTGGCATCCTCGTGGGTAACTTCCAGCTCGGGATATTCTGTGATTCCCCAGTTAGGCTGGGTCTAAAGTCATTTGGAAATGAAAGTCTGGGGTTGTCTTTGGCTTAAGGTCTCCATGAGCTGGGTTGACACATTGGTTCTGGCCACTCCTTTCTTCACTCGTTTAGCACTGCAGATTGCTGCTGCTAATTGCTCTCATTTAAGCCCTAATGAAAGCAGTTCCAGCACTGACTGTGACCCAAAATGTCTGTCCTGAACAAATGTCACTAAATAGCCAATGAACTGTTTCATTATTGGAAAGAATTAATCAGGACCGAGAGGACAGGGGGGTGTCTTGGAGACTGAGTGGTCCTTCCCAGGATGCATTAAGTGAATATCCCATTTGATCCTTGCTTTTCTACTCCAAAGTGTTGCTGTCTTTTCCGTGAAACTCTGCATTTGCCTTCTTAGGCTTCATTTTCCTCACACAACCGTGTTAGAGATGTGAAAATCTCCCAGTTCACCAAGGTAACGTTCCCAGAACAGAGAGGCTGCTGTGGAGTCCCTCTGCAGGATTTCTCTTGAGCTCCTCTGTGCAAAATCCATGGAGCAGCTCCGGGGATCAGCCTCGTGCTGCTGACATGGATTCAGCTGACATGGATTCCGAAAATTCCAAAAATTGAGGTCAACATGCTCAGCCCTGGCACCCCCCACCCTCTGTCTGGGAGAGGATTCAGAAAAAAAAAACCAGCAGAAGCTGAATGAGAGGGGCATTGTGACGGTGTGATAAGGGCAAAGCCAAAAGGGACAGGATCAGGGAATGGTTTGGGTTGGAAGAGACCTTGAAGATCATCCCATCCCACCCCTGCCATGGGCAGGGACACCTTCCACCATCCCAGGTTGCTCCAAGCTCCATCCAGCCTGGCCTTGGACATTTCCAGGGATCCAGGGGCAGCCACAGCTTTTCTGGGGACCTGATCTGGGGCT
Source organism: Acanthiza pusilla (assembly GCA_036630365.1). Lineage (NCBI taxonomy): Eukaryota > Metazoa > Chordata > Aves > Passeriformes > Acanthizidae > Acanthiza > Acanthiza pusilla. Next base: position 5,932,870 of record JAXCHO010000099.1, on the reverse strand, counting down.
TCACCACCCTCACAGGGAACAATTCCTTCCCAATATCCCATCTATCCCTGCCCTCTGGCACTGGGAAGCCATTCCCTGTGTCCTGTCCCTCCATCCCTTGTCCCCAGTCCCTCTCCAGCTCTCCTGGAGCTCTTTTAGACACTGGCAGGGGCTCTAAAGTCTTTCCAGAGCTTTCTCTTCTCCAGGCTGGACACCCCCAGCTCTCCCAGCTTCTCTCCATAACAAAGGGGCTCCACCTCTCTGGAGATTCCTACATCAAAGCATTCTCATCTTTGGGCACTTCCACTCAGCTGGAAAAGGGACCTGGCAAATTTCCATCTTTTAGATGTACCATTGGGTCATGGTTTCCTGAAGGTTCTGGGAGGATTTAGCTCAGTGATATATGGAAGAAGGCGTGAATTTCAAATGACTTGAAGATCTCAGTTTTATCCTCCAGACTCAGGTTCACTTTAGAGAGAAATGTGGGTGAAATCAGTGGGGTTTCAAAGTAGCCCAGCACATTTTCAGTCTTTTTGTCACTTGCAGGTGCCAGCTGTGATTTCTGCATTCCCATCCCAAGGGAAGAATAAAGCAGATCTTTCCTTTTTTCCTTTGTGTGCAGCCATCCCGAGAGCCAGTTTTTGGAGATCCAGATGGTCCCCCGGGTGAGGAATGGCCTTACAGCCCTCCCCAGGGAGAACAATGTCTAGATTGGATATTAGGGAAAATTTCTTCCCTGAAACAGTTGTTGAGCATTGGAACAACTGCCCTGGGCAGTGGTGGAGTCCCCATCCCTGAAGGGATTTGAAAGCTGCGTGGATGTGGCACTTGGGGACATGGCTCAGTGGTGGCCTTGGCAGTGCTGGGGAATGGTTGGACTCAATGATCTCAAAGGTTGTTTCCAATGTAAATTATCCCATGATTTTATAATTCTAAGATTAGAATTCTGGGGAAAGCTCAGTGGAGTTTGCCCCTCAGGGCTCTCGCAGCATCCCATGAAGAGTCCCTCAGACTGAATTCCCAAAAAACCACGAGTGAGAGACCTCAGGTGTGCAGTGCAGCTCATCGCAGATCATCACCGCAACCACCAGCAGGAAATCCATCCCTTTGGGGCTTCCAGGTTGGACAGGGCTTGGAGCAATCTGGGATAGTGGGAAATGTCCCTGCCCATGGCAGGGGGTGGCACTAGATGATCTTTAAGGTCCCTTCCCACCCAAACCATTCTGGGATCCTGTGATAAACTCAGGAGCATGAACTCCTCATAACACTTGGGGATCCCCTGCAAGCCCCCGTGACCCTACAGTTCTGCCCTGAGACCCCAATGCCCTGAGATGCTTTAGAAATCCAGCTGAGAGATGGATTTCTAAAGACCAGAAATGCTGAGATGCTTTAGCAATCCAGCTGAGATCCTTCCCAAGGGCAGCCTCCAGCTGCTCTGCACATTTGTTGATCCTTCTCATTTGCTGCAGCATCCCACATCCTGCAGAAAACACGGATGGAGCTGATCAGCAGGAAGAAATGCCTGGAGCAGATCCCACACCTCGTGGGGAGCGTGGTGTGCACGGAGACGGAGGAAGGAGGAGGAGGAACCTGCCAGGTAAAGGGACCAGCATTCCTGGTCTGCTTCACGGCCAGGTTAGAGCCTGAAAGGAGACAGGAATGGCTGTTCAGGAGGTTCAAGGCAAGAGAATTGGGGGAGAAGTTTAATGTGGGGGTGTTTAATTTGGATTCTAGGAACGTTTCTCAGGTGAGGTCTTGGCTCTGACCCAAATGTGCTTGGTTGGGCTGTGGGTGCCAGAATGAGTCACATCTTATGGCAGAGTGTCAGTGACAGAGAATGAGGCACTTTTCAAGCTAAATTATGATTTGAGCAGTATTTGATAGCAGGGACCTGACACAAACACCCGAATGTGGCAAAACTCACACAGAACTTGTGCCCTCAGGACATATTCCACGTCCAGGAACGCTGTCCTGGTGTCAAACGAAGTCTGGAAGCCAAAAACTAATTTGTCTTTCATAACATCCAACTTCCAGCCCCTCTCTGACAGCCTGGCAAGGACTGGGCTCTCCTGCAGCCTCTGGTTCCAGACTCAGATTTCCATCCTCCACTGGGCAATGGTTTTCTTGGAATCACAGAGAGATTTGGGTTGGACAGAGCTTTAAATCTGATCCAGTTCCAACCCCCTGCCATGGGCAGGGAGACCTTCCCCTGGACCAGGTTGCTCCAAGCCCCATCCAGCTGTATTTTAGACATGTCCAGGGGTTTGGAGGGTTTGGATAGGCAGACACAAGGATGGACAGCTCCGTCCTGCAGGAATTATTCATCGAAGGAAATAAATCAGCACCCAGGACAGAGACAAAGGCAGAGGGTACCAGGACTGTGGGCAGCCGAGGGGAGTTTGCTTTGCAAAATGATTTTTTGATTAGCCAGAGAGCATCTGCCTCTGAAACCATTGAAGGAGTGACTTTCACCTCCATTGAATTCAATCAAAAAAATCTTAAAAAGGAGCCTGCCAGGGGATAACATTAACATGATTAAAGAATACACTGCCCAGCCCAGCCTGAAGATCTTCAGGTGAATGATGCTGGTGAAAGAGAAGGAGCACGTGTTCCCAGCAAAATTAATCTCCTGGATTCAGAAAGCGGTGAAGGAGCTATTTCAATCCACAATAATGTCAGATTCATGTGAAGAACGAATGAGGAAAGTGAGCTTTCCAAGCAGTGGAAGCACACGAGGTTTGCATGGATGATCACACCCAGAATCCAACATCTCCCTGTTTTTAGGGGCATCCTGACCAGGGAGAAATGTTCTGTAAACTGGAATAAAGGGAACAGGACAAAGCCAGAGCTGAGGGTAGATGTGGTGCTCTTTAGGGATGAAACAAGTGACAAGACTTGTCACCAGATTTTGCTGGTTTGCTGGAGGGGAAGCATTTTGCTGCTGGATGGTTTCCTGGCTTTCTGGAAAAACAACACTACCAGGAGCTGCAATTGACTTACAGTTCTATTTAGTCATGAAGTCAGGGAGGGCACTTTGGCCTCACTGGGCTGGGTCAGAAACCTGGTGGCTTGTCCATAGTGGGCTGCCTGGTCATGGACTGGGACAGGATGGGGCTGAGCCTGATGCAGCAGGGACCACTGGACAGAATCCCAGAATTATTTAGGTTGGAAAAGCCTTCTAAGACCATGGAGTCCAAGCTGTGACCAATCCCCACCTTGCCACCAGCCCAGAGCACTGAGTGCCGTGTCCAGTCCTTCCTTGGGATGGGGACTCCAACACCTCTCTGGGGCAGCCCCATCCTGTGCCTGACCACTCTTACAGGAAAGAAATTGTTCCTAATGTCCCATCTGAGCCTCCCCTGACACACCTTGAGGTTGGTTTCCCTTATCTTATCCCTTGTTCTCAGTGAGCAGAGCCTGACCCCCCCTGGCTGTCCCCTCCTGTCAGGAGCTGTGCAGAGCCACAAGGTTCCCCTGAGCCTCCTTTTCTCCAGGCTGAGCCCCCCAGCTCCCTCAGCCCCTCCTGGTGCTCCAGACCCTTCCCCAGCTCCATTCCCTTCCCTGGACTCGTTCCAGCCCCTCCATGTCCTTCTTGCAGTGAGGGGCCCAGAACTGGACAGTCCGTCTGTCCTGTGGGCAGTGCAGCCTCTCAAGCTATGATTGTCTGTAAGGATTACGGGATTTGTGTCAGATGAGAGCTAGGTCAGGCTCCAGAATACCCAAATTGTCATCTCTGGACAGAGCAGCCCTGGGCATGGTGTGGGTCTGTGCCAACAGCTCTCTCCTCGAGGACTTCCAGCTCTTGCATGGACCAGGAGCCACCCATGGCAGTCACTGTGGAGAGGCCAGGAAGGATTAAAAGCTCGGGCAAGGCAGAGATTCCTGATCAGGAACAAGCCCTGGTGATGCTGAGTTTGCTTTCATAGCTGTGGCCCCAGGAACTGTGGATGCAGAGGAGATAAAAGCCTTACATTAACCTTCCCTGGGATTTGCTGAGGGTCAGGATAGGTTTTCATATCCAGAGCCAGGCTCAGGCAGGTGAGTCGCTGGACTCGAGGTTGTAAATCCATGTGACCCACATCTGGATCCAGATCTGTGAACTGTGATGGAGGGAGCAACTTTTTGCACAGGGAGATAGTGTTAGGACAAAGGGGAGTGATTTTAAGGCAGAAGAGAAGATTTTTGGGTGGGATATTGGGAAGGAATTCCTCTCTGTGAGGGTGGTGAGGCCCTGGCACAGGTGAAGCTGTGGCTGCCCCTGGATCCATGGAAGTGTCCAAGGCCAGGCTGGACAGGGCTTGGAGCAACCTGGGATAGTGGAAGAAATTCCTCCTGATGTCCAACCCGAACCTCCCCTGGTGCATCTTGAGGCCATTCCATGAGTAGAAATGCCATGAATAAAAAGGCTCAGACGTTTCACCAGCTGCCCTCATACCAGACCAGCCTAATTTGTGGATAACTGACCATATTCCTCTAATAACTCAGGGAGATTGAATAGCAGAGCTCCCAAGTATTTGTACTTAAAAAAAAAATAATCCATTCCCTTAAAAATAAAAATTTATTCTATCCCAATTCCCTGGCAGTTCTGCAGACAAATATATGGATTGGCTGGGAATTAACACTACCAGGAGCTGTAATTGACTTATAGTTCTATTTAGTCATAAACATTAACATTAATGGATGTTCAGGGGGTACAAGTGCTAAAGAACAGGCACTGGAGATGGCCTATGTATTATTTTTTTGTGTGCTACATTTCTTCCATGACCCCATGAACCACAATTGATGTCTCATTCCTTGCTTTCTTAAGCATCTTTTTTCAGGCTCTGATGCAATGGTAACTCGAACAATAATTAGAGTATGAGGGGCTCACAAAGCAAATGCCTCCTTCAGTGCCTTCCCTGCCCAGGCAAAATTCAGTAAATGGCCCAATTATAGTTCAGAGGGGCCGTGGGGGATGTGGTGATTAGGACAAAGTGCGTTCAGCTGGAGCCACAGGTCACCTACAGTTCAGCAGCACAGGAAGGGAGGCTGGGCCCTGCTCTGATTTCGGGGGAAGGCATCGTGTGAGCCCCAGGAGCAGTGGGGTGGTCCCAGCTCAGGTGAGACCTGGGCTGCAGGTACCCACCCCTCCCACAGGCTGCAGCTTGGGGTAGTTTTGGCCCTAAATCACAGAGTGGTTGGGGTTGAAAGGGACCTTAAAGCTCATCTTGTTCCAGCCTTCCACTGTCCCAGGTTGCTCCAAGCCCTGTCCAGCCTGGCCTTGGACACTTCCAGGGATCCAGGGGCAGCCACAGCTTCTCTGGGAATTCTATTCCAGGGCCTCACCACCCTTACAGGGAAGAATTCCTTCCCAGCATCCCATCTAACCCTGCCTTCTGTCAGGTTAAAGCCATTCCCTCCTTGTCCCATCCCTGAAAATGTCCTTTAGAGCCTCTGGGGTGCTCGGGGCTCTCACCCCACAGAGCTGGAGCAAGAGCAGCAGTTGCTGGGCACACCTGGATGGGGTTTTTCCAGCCATTTTCAAAATGTCTCCTTTATAACCATCAGCATCTACAGCGCCATATTTCCATGAACAGGGAGAAAAAGGCCCTGGTGCTGGGAGTCACTGTTTTAATCACCTGTGTTAAAATGAGATCAATCCCTGCATGTGTCTGTGTTTATTGCTCCCCATGAGCTGAAATCAAGCTGCAGGTGTTTAGCTCCCAGGGAGATGCTTGGCACCAAGGCAGGACGGTTAATTCTTAACTTAATTCTCTTTTAGATATCCCAGGATATCCTCCTGGTGTCCCACTGCTCTCACCTCAAACTTTGTCCCAGTGACTGCAATGGGAGCCTGACTCTTGCACTGGAAAATCTCTGCCATCCTTTCACAAGTTCTTGCATCCTTTTGCTGGTCCTAACGTGGCCCCAAAACTGCAAAGGGAGACTCGTGAAATAGAATTTTTAAAGGAAAAAAAAGTCTGCAAGTGAAAATTGTGTTTTTGTAGGTAACTATCATGGATTCAAGGAGAAGAGAGCAAACCAGGATAGTGTGCTCAGTCCCTGGGGCTGCTTAGAATGCCTGAGCAGAGGTGGATAAAGGATGGTCTGGCTGCAGTCTGGAGGGATGGGGAGCATCCTCAGGAGCTCTGAGGTTTTAGGCCCTTCTGCCTCTGAGCCAAAGGTTCCCTGGGGCCGGGAGTCAAAACCTTTTCAGTCCAAAGTTATTACAAACTGCACAAAAGTACTTTATTGTTGTACCTGACCATAATAACAGAATCACAGGATCCTGAGGTTGGAAAAGCCCTCTGGGATCGTGGAGTCCAAGGATTTCAGCACTGCCAATGCCACCACTGAGCCATGTCCCCAGGTGCCACATCCACACCTTTTTTGAACATTTCCAGGGGTGGTGACTCCACCACTGCCCTGGGCAGCTGTGCCAGGGTTGGACAACCATTTCAGTGGAGATATTTTTCCTAATATTCATTCTAAACCTCCCGTAGTGCAACTTGAGGCTGTTTCCTCTTATCCTATTGAGCAGAGTGATCCACTCCCCCCCCTCGCCATGGATTTCCCATCACTGAGCTATTACCACCACCATGAGGTGGGATTTTTTCCCAAGGGACAGACTGGTTTAAGCAGGAAGGTGTCCTGGGGAGCCCCAGAACAAAGCAGTGGAGAGGTGTCTCTGCATTTGCAGTCCCTTCAATTTTCTTCTGAAAGGTCCTTTGATGTGCAGCTCACAAGAATCAGAGCACGTTTCCAGTGTCCCATGATTTTATTGAGCTTTCATCACTTTATCATTTTATGATGTGGGCAGACAAGTGAGCGCATTCAGGCTCTGGTGGCTTCATTCTTTCATCTGTGAAAAATTAATTCCCGATGCAAGGACCTGGGATGATGATGTGGATGAATTCAGGTGTCTCTTCTGCTTTCTTCCTCTGGGTCGCAGCTTTCACTCCCTCAAACTGAAGCTGTTGGGGGGTCCAGCAAGGCTTTGTGTGCCTGGTGGGGAGCAGAACACATCAGGATCCAGCTGAAGACAAAATCCCAGCTTGCCCTGGGAGTGGGGAACGGCTGTGATGATTCAGAGGAGCTGCTTCTCATTCAGTGACAGCTTTGAGGGAAAGCTGTGACTCACAGGCACGTCCAAATTCTTTGAAGGAGCTGCCAAGCCTGTGGAAGAGGGTGGTCCAACCATCTAACACGTTCTGAGATTCCCAAAACCCTTGTAAGGAGGTTCCTCGCCAAAGGCTTCTGGAGAAACCGAGCTGTCATGAAGTGGAAGGGCTTTGGCAACACAGAGGAAGGATTTGAACAGAGAAAGAACTTACAAGGAGAGTTGTGTTGGCATCCGTGAGAGGAATTTTGATGTCCCAAGAGGGTAAATGCCAAGATGGCCAAGGTGGCCAATGCCACAGAATTATTCAAAGTGGTCAAAGTGAAAATCTGGCTGTGCAGAGGTGTAGCAGGTCCCATTATTCCAAGTGTCTGGAGGTTCAAACAGCAGCTGCAGCTCATTATTGACAAATAAAAAGGTAATGGATACGTGGAGAAGCAATTCCAGCTGTACACTGGCCATAATAGGCTCTAATTTGGCTATTACCATGTCAGAAGGACTGTGGGTAGTCCTTCAAAAACATCAGCTTGAGGCTCTGGGGAGGTCAAAGGGGAAATGAGAGCCTGAGGAATTATTAGGACAGGAAAAAGTGGCAAAGCAAAGGTGTTGTGCCAGGGCACTAATCCTAGGAGCCTCCCTGTGTGTGATTCCTGTCCACTGCATCTGAGAAAGGAGTGGTAATTTTGGAAAAGGAGGAAAGTGGAGCAGGAAGAATGAACAGGGACATGGAAGAGCTCCTGGCAGCACAGGAATAGCAGAGCAAGACTGTGAGGCTGGTGAGAGATGTCTGATGGAAATGTGACACATTTCTGACCTCATGGGCAGCACAGAGAGGAGCCAAGAGCTGTCCTCGTGTCACTGCAGCTCCAAAGAATCAAAGGAGGGGCGTCAGACACCTTATCAGGCATCTGATTTGATCCAAAACAAAGAGAAGGAAGTGTTTTTTCATCCGTCAGATAATTAAACTATGGGAGTCGCTGACCAGGATGTTGTGGGTATTTATCCTCAGGGATAAATGGATTCGAAAAGCAATTAGGTAATTTCCTGGATGAAGATCTCTCCAAGGCCATTAACCACTGGGATGTAAATACAACTCTGCAAATGTCCTGCTCCTCCTTCTCCTCCCCTGAGCACTTGCTGCAGTCAGGGACAGGAGTCTGGGCCACAGGGGCTTGGCCAGAGCCATCTGAGCTGTCTGTGCCACCACAGTTACTAAAGGACCTTGCTGACATCACAGAGGGTGAATTTGGGCTGTCCTCTCCCATTTTCCAGCCAGGGGATGGAGGGACAGAGGAGCTGAAGGCTCTCACGGGGTTTGTGTAGCTCCTGGTGCATTTTTGATACCTGCACATTAAACCTCCTTCCTCCCACTTTAAACACAGCTGGAAATAACTGGACAGATGTTGTTTGCCAAAACCATTGCCTCCAGCAGCCAGGGCAGCTCCGATGGGCACTGTTGTTGTTCCCAGCGTTGTTATTCCCATGCTGATTCTCTCCAATTTGCACAGAGCTCACCGACATGAAAACGAAAGCAGCAATGACTCGCAGGGATTGTGCATTCACCTAATGAGGATCAGATGAGTTGTTCTCCCACCCCCAGAGCTTCTCCCACCTCGCAAGATTTATGTGGCTGAACGTGTTTGTTCTGATCAATGACTGTGCTGCAGACACGAATACAAATGTAAAAGAGAGATTACACTTTTGATCCAAAGCCCACTAAAGGCAGCAGAAAGGCTCCTGATGCTTGCCAAAAAAAAAGAAAAGGTTTTGGCCGCAGTGAAAAAAGATGAAATTTTTGGTCAGCTTCAGTGAACAAAGCTCCTTGTTAGGCAGTGACAGATTTCATACAACCCAGAGCTATTTATCAGTGAATGTATCATTGCTTTCACCTCTCCTAATGGGAGGATTAACATGTTTAAGGCAGGAATGCAGCACCAGATCTGATTTGTTGAGCTTGCTTTTCACTCATCTTCGAGATGACAAGAAACATGAAACAGAAGCAAAGCTGCTATTTTTAGGGGACCTTTTTCCGTCCAGAAACTTGGCACTCAGATGGAAAAGCAGTAGCAGGTACCTGGTGTGTGCTGCTGACCAGGAGTTTTTCACCACCAGGATACAGGGGCCTGAAAAAGCAGCATTTCATAATTCTTCGATCCTCAGAGTCATTAACCTGAGCGTTCATTAAATTAGCATCACTGGAAGCATCACAGAGCTGAGATAATTGTCCCAGCACTCAAAAACTCTCTCCTCCCACACCCTCTCCTACTCAAGGATGGAAAACCTTGGGCCAGCATTCCTGAAGGCTTAAGGTGGATACAGGGATATTCAGAAGTGTCCAAAGACTGAGTTTATTTTCTCCATCTTAACCCTGTAAAAACCAGGCTCCTGATTCATCCGGGCTACTGCTGTAATTCTGAGAGTGAGATTATCACACGGAGAGGATGCTTTGGCCCATTTTGTGATTAAATCCTCACGTTAAATAGCTGAGGTTAGAAGAAATAAGTATTTCTTAGTGTTAGAAGTAGCACCCAGGAAACAGGGCAGCTCAGCCCGTGTGGAAAGGGATCTGAAGCAGGATTCGGGTGCCTGGGCTTGTGGATTAGGGAAATGGGTTTGCAGGTGATGCCTGGACTGTCGGAGCAATCCTGACATCCCTTTCTGCCCACGTTTTAAACCACCGATCCCCCAAACATCCTCCTTTTCCCCACCAACCAGGACGCGGTTAAAGAAGAAAACAGGGAAAACGCGGATCTGATTTGAAAGGGAAACTGCGTGAGGCAGAGTTTAAACAGGGACCGCTGTCTCTGCCGAATCTCTTGTGCGAATCGCATCCCTCCCCTGCCGCGGCTTTCCCAGGCTCGGAACGCGATCCGACAATTCCCCCAGGGACAGTCACAAGGCATCAGCAATTCACGGCTGCTCAAACGCCCCGGGAAGGAAGATCCTTTGCGAGTGTGAACAGCCTCCAAATTGGAGGCTGAAAGCGATCCTCGCGGGGGCTCGGCCGGCGCTGAAAATCTCTTTTTCCTGCTGGGAAAAGCCGGCGCGGAGAATCCCTGCTCTCCCTCTCCAAACTCCGCTCTTTATCCAGTGTGGGAGGCTCCCGGCGCCTTCCTCTCCTCCAGGATGATGTGTTCGGCCCTTTCCTGCCCCGAGGGGATTGGCAGTGAAATCCCCGGCAATTGAGTCGTGCGTGGATGCTCATTCATCCCAACGGGAGCCACCGCAAGGATGCGCGGCTCCAAGGGCGCTGCAAGGGCACTTCGGTGGTTTTCTCGGGAATTCTTGGCTGGAACGGGGTCGGGGATCTTCTTGAGGTGCTGAGGCTGAAGAGGGTCCAGCAGCACCGCTTGAGAGGCAAGGACGTGGCTACAACAACGAACAGTGTTGATTTTATTTTCGGACTCAACAATCTGAAAGGTTTTTTTCCAGCCTAAATGAGTTTGTAGATCTGTGATCTTTGTGGGTTCCTTCCAGCTCTGTGATTCTAGAAACATTTCCTCTGCATTTATCTTAATTTTGCCCCCCTGGATGAACACTGAACTGAAAAAACAAAAAGAACATATAAGAATATTAATGATCTGGGCCCTCCAGCTACTGGAGTGGGAATTCAGCCATAAACTTCAGCGAGTGCTGATGAGCTGCACGGGGAACTTCAGCCCCTTCCTTGCTCATTAATTAATGTGTGTTAGCTCAGGGTAGCTGCTGGCAGAAGGGGTTTCATCCATTAATGACAAAGATGTTTCCCAAAGTAGTGTGCAAACAGGGAAGGACAACATTTCCCAGTAAAGTTTGCTGCCTTGGAAAATGGGTTTGTATTGAATTTGTTTTCCGCAAGTGCTGGAGAAAGGGTGAAAAAAAGATTCAAACCCACTGTGGAAGGAAACTGATTTATAGCAGGGGCTGCACAGCACTGAAGATGTCAGAAAATCCAGACTGGCTTGGGTTGGAAGGGACCTTAAAGTTGATCCAGTTCCACCCCTGCCATGGGCAGGGACACCTTCCACTGTCCCAGGTTGCTCCAAGCCCTGTCCAGCCTGGCCTTGGGCACTTCCAGGGATCCAGGGGCAGACACAACTTCTCTGGGAATTCCATTCCAGCCCCTCCCCACCCTCCCAGGGAACAATTCCTTCCCAATATTCCATCTAACCCTGCCCTCTGACAGTCAGAAGCCATTCCCTGTGTTCTGTCCCTCCATCCCTTGTCCCCAGTCCCTCTCCAGCTCTCCTGGAGCCCTTTAGGCACTGGGAGAGGCTCTGAGCTCTCCCTGGATCCTCCAGGCTGAACACCACCAGCTTTCACACAGCCTTTCCTGTACCTGGCTGGGTGGATTTTGTTCTGCTCTCTCTTCTCCCTGGGCTTGTGTCCAGAGATTCCAAAGCCGGATGTGCTCCTGGTGTTGCAGCTCCAGCAGCCAACAGGAGAATATTCCTCTTTCTGAGGTGGCTGCATTTGAAGCCTTGCCCACGCTGGGTGAGTAGTGGTTGTCCTTGCAGCAGCAGGGAAGTTTCCAGGGAAGTGACTGTGGCTTCAAGAAGGATTTGTCAGGATTATTGCTCATCTCCTGCCCAGTTTCTGGCTGCCAGCCCCCAAAATTCACCCTGGCAGGTACCCAGCACCTCCTCACTGCAGCTTTGCAGAGAAGACAAGGACTGAGTGAGCAGTCACAGCAAATGTCCCTTTTCTCTCTGGGATGTTGTCTCCTTCTGACAGGTCTCAGGTATCCTCCTGGGGCCACAGGAGCATGTGGAAAAGGCTGGGAATGACAGGGCAGTGCACAGAGCCAGAGCTTGGGACTGATCTCCTCCTCTTATGTTCTGTATTTATTTATTCTGCAGGATCTCAGGGGCTGAACTGTGAAATTTTGAATACAAATTTCCTTTTTTTTCCTCCCCAAATCCTCACGAACCTGAGACAGAGACTGATTTTCCCAGTCAGCCTGTGTGAAGCAGCTGCTCTGAGGGCCCTGAGGTTTGATCCAACTCTAACATTCCTCCTTCACAGGTGGACAGCGGAGGACCTCTGGTTTGCAGCTACTGGAACACCATGAAGTGGTTCCAGGTCGGCATCATCAGCGGAGGGAAGCCAAACCTCAAGATTTTAACCTCTGTTTTCAGCTACCAGGGCTGGATTGAGAAGGAAACAGCCATTAGGGGAAAGCCTTTCTTCCCTGAGGGGGTGGAGAGTGGGGCTCATCTCAGGGTTGCTCGTTCCGGGGCTGGGGCACAGATTGTTTTTCTGGATTGTTGTCTCCTTTTACTCATCTCTTTAATAGCAGTTAGATTTCTCTGAGAGAAGATTTTGGAAAACATAATAAAGGTCAGAACTGCCACCTTATTCTTTTATCTGAGGCCAAACTGCTCCATGCCATTGATGTGGACCCAGGCACTAACAGATGTGACAACAAGAGAGGGAGTGAGGCAGAGGGTGGAGAAATGAAATGAAGAAGGCAGGGTTTGGACAAGAGGGGCCATAATCCTCTGGAAAACAGAGATTTTCCACACTGGTGGGTCACGTCAGGCTCAGTAGTTTGCTAATCTCAGATGCCAAATGAAGATGTGGCCCTTGGAAAGTTGAAACCCAGAGGAAGACGTTCCCTTACTCTTTATCATTAGTTGTTGTAGGATAGCTCTGGGCTAATGTATCTTAATTAGCCGGGCTAATTTATTTTAGTCTAATTTTAACTAATTTTATTTTTACTAAGAGCACTTTTGGATACCTCAGCACCTGCTCAGGTGTGGTCAAACTTCTGGGACAGAACCACTGAGGCACTGGAAGAGGTTTCCCAGAGAAGCTGTGGCTGTCCCTGGATCCCTGGAAGTGTCCCAGGCCAGGCTGGACAGGGCTTGGAGCAGCCTGGGATAGCAGAAGGTGTCCCTGCCCATGGCAGGGGGTGGCACTGGGTGATCTCTAAGGTCCCTTCCCACCCAAACCATTGTAGGATTCTGTGATGAGAGAAGTGTTTCGGGGCTATCCAGAAAACGATGCTTATGGAAAACCCTCAGTCTTATGATTAACCAAATTAATCCCCTGCAAGTAAATGGTAAAGTGAAAGGAAAGAGAATTTTCCCCCTCCATCAGTGGTGCTTTTTCCTGCGTTGCTGAGAGCTCCACATCCCAGCCTGGGCTGGGACTGAGCTGCTCCTGCATCCCACACATGGTCCTTTATTGATCCCCAGCACTGCAAAATGTGTTCTGCTGCTCACAAGGAGGTTTTAGCTTTTCCGGGGAATGGTGGGGAAGGAGACAGGCAGCAAAGTCCCCTTCGTGTCCCACCTTTGCATAAAAGCACCTGCAATTTGCAGCAATGATAAAACCCAGTGAATGTGCAATGGGACAGAACCTCACAAATTGGTTTTAATTACCTTGATATTTTCTGGCTAGCTGGAAGAGAAGCCTTGTAAATGAGAATTAATTCATCTACCTTAAGCTAATGCAAACCCATCTTGGCATAAAAGTCAGCCTTTATTTTCTGTGTTATCTGAGCAGAAAATAATGCTTAATTATTATTAGTTCTGAGTAATGCTTATGAAAATTGCTCCACATTAATTTCACATGGCTGACTGGCTAATGGATGCATAAGGGTCTTGTAACCCTTTGCAAAAAGACTAATAAGAGCTAAAAACAAGGGGAATATATTACTTTAACAGCTATTAGTAGCAGACAGTGTCTGCTGGCATTAATACCTATATTTATTTTCCTTTCTATTAATAATATATCAACAGATTCTGGAAGCTGTGGACGTCAGGAAATATTTCCTAATGTTGCAATCTCTTCAGCTGCAGAATTGTTTCCCCCAGAGGAAATGAGAGAAGTCCTCCTGCTTAAATTATTTTAATGTAGGGGCTGTATAAAGCACTTTTGTCTCCAGCACATGGCAGGGAAAAAAGCCTGGGCTTACAGGGGCCTGCAAAATGACCCAGTTGGTCTTTTCCATCAGAAGCATTTGCAAATTGATCATGGTCTGTGCTAAATGAAGGCAGGGCACTGCTGCTCTGGGCTTTGATTCATCCTGCTCTTTATTTATTCAATGGATTTGGGGAGAAGTTTGTGCTTGGTGCCTCAGTTTCCCTACTTGTAAATTGACACCATGAGAAGGGCTCACTTTGCTATGTGGGAGCATCACTTCTGCAAGTTCAGACCAGGAAAGCAATAAATAGGAAAGACTTTTTCCTCCTTGTTTAAAACATCATGAAACTCAGTAAAATGAATTCATCTTTGCTGCTACTTTCACTGTTCAATAAGTAGGGTGAGAAAGGATGCATTTGTTTAACATTTCTAGGCTGCAGTTATGCCTGATGAAAACATCTCGATGCTGTATTTTTTCCTGAGGGCATTTGGGTTTTCAGGGAGCATTTTGGTTTTGGATTTGATGGGAATATGTTGGAGTCACCCAAAATCAAAACACCGATGTTTAATGGGACACAGTAATTTTTTAAGCTTTAAAACATTGGTGTAAATGTTTGTTATGTTATTTCGTTCTGTATTTGTAGAGTTTCAAGATGGTTTGGGTTGGAAGGACCTTGAAAATCATCTCTTTCCAACACCTGCCATGGGCAGGGACACTTTCAACTATCCCAGATTGCTCCAAGCCCTGTCCAGCCTGGGCTTGGACACTTCCAGGGAGCCAGGGGCAGCCACAGCTTCTCTTGTGGGTTTAGAAAATTGAAGTGAAACATTTCCAGACTGAAGGATCTCAACGTTTATGCCTCAGGCTGTAGCCGCAAAGTTCACTTTTTTGTCTTAATTTTCAGCTCCTTTCTTATTGCCCCTCCCTTCTTTCCAGATAGAGATTTTGTTTGCAGCACTACACCTTCAGCAGCAAATAAACAGGATATGGAAATGCTCAGAGACCTGGGAAAACATCTGTAAGAGGATTCAGGGAAAAAAAAAATAGGAGGATATGAGTACTCAAGCAGAGAAAAGAGATGGTCAGGAGTTGCTTCCACATTTTGCTGAGGCGATAAGAAGAAAAGCTCCCATGAGCACTGAAGGCAGCAATTTAAGAGCCAATACATCAAAGCTATTTTGGCTTAGTTCTGCAGAGATTAAGAGCTTTGTATAGCCACGTGTTTCCCTGTCTGCCCAATCCCAGCTGGCAGGGAGCTGGAGGAGTTGAGGATGATGATGTCTGTGCAAATTTGGCAGCAGGAGCTGGCAGAGGTGAGAGGTGGGGAGTGCTCCAAGCACAGCTGGGTGGCTCCACCTTGGAGAAGGAAGGTGGGAAGAGCAGCAATCCATGGTCACAGGGAGCTGCTGCTGGAGAAACCCAGCTCCTGGTGGAAGGTGTCCCTGTACAGGGGATGAGCTTTAAGGTCCCTTCCAATGTGAATTATTTCATGATTCTGTGACTCAGTGATCCCAGAGCTGTCACACAGCTCCTCCTCAGTACAGTGACCTGGATGAGCTGAAGATAAAGCACTGTCCTTGCAGAGGGACTGAGATTTCCCATAGTCCCCTTTTCCAGCCTGAATTTCCTTGCAGGACTAAGACACAGCAAAAAGCCCAGGCTTGGCTCCTCCTTCTCTCCTCAGCACCCTAAGCACCTCTGTGACCTCGGAAGAGAAGGCAGAGGGCACACATGGCTCTGACTGTGACCCCTGCCATCCTTTTGTCACTCCATGTGCACAGCCTGGAGAGAAATGTGGGTTTTATTGACAGTAATGTGGGATTTGAGCTGGAGACTGAAGGCTGCAGAGGATCTGAACCTATTCCCACATTTCCCTGCATCTTCCCATGTGGCTTTCATGCCATTTTTCAGAGTGAGGGCTTTGTTTATCCTTCTGTAGGCATGGGAATAATTAAAGTGCAGGGACATCTCGTGGGATGCACCAATGGCGAGAGTGATTAAGCACTGTTGTTAATTGAAATGAAGGTGGCTCTGGGACAGAAAACACCGCTGACAGTACTGAACTCCTTGATTTGTTGAATAAAACTGCTTGTCTTGGTTTGAAAGACAGGTGTCTGCTAAGGAAGGTGGGAGCCTCCCTTAGAATGGATAATGTGATCCCCTTCTCTCCGAATTATTATAACTTTGGAATCAAGGGCTCTCAGGCAAAGATATGGGAAAAGGAATAACAGTTTTTCACTAATATTTAGAGCAAGGCAATAATACAGAAACAACAGTTTAAATAGACAAAGTCAGAATTCAACCTGCACCCTGTTAGGGTGGTGCTGCAGTGCAGTTCAATGGTGGCTGCAGTCCCGTTGGAGTGATGGATGTGCTCTTGTTGAAATGGTGATCTTGTGGAAAGATCTCGTCAGTCTCTGGAGGTCCAGTGGTGGCTCTTGAGCTCTTCTCCTGTGGGAATCCCGTGGGAAATGTACCCCAGTGTTCCGGCGTCTCAGTTTATCTGCAGGTATGAATGTTCAGTTCCTCCCCTCTGGGCAGGGCATCTCACAATGGAATGATGTAATTCTATGGGTCATTCCTGGAGACCCCGATGGCCCATGAGCAGAGATAGCCCCGATGGTGTTATCAGGGCTGGGTCACTCCTGGGGACATTGATGGCCATGAGCAGAGATAGCCCTGATGGTGTTAGCAGGGCTGGGTCACTCCTGGGGACATTGATGCCCATGAGCACAGATAGCCCCGATGGTGTTAGCAGGGCTGAGTTATGATGAGCACAAAGAGCACTGCCCCACCTGTTTGAACAGCTTATGCGGATGGTAATGGAATATATACTTTTGGTTACACCTTCCATGTAACCTAGGATACTGCTGAACACTTCTGATGTCAGGCTGGAGACATGCAGGGACGCCTTCCACTGTCCCAGGCTGCTCCAGGCCCTGTCCAACCTGGCCTTGGACACTGCCAGGGATCCAGGGGCAGCCACAGCTTCTGTGGACAACAAGAGGAGCAGCTTGGCCACCTCTGGGCAGACCCCACTCCTTCACTGTCCTGTCACTGGTCACTGCTCCTGGTGGTTCTTGGGGCTTGTAAAATGGACAATTTGGCAGAAGCTGAGCTTACAGCACCCTGCAGTGCTACCAAACCTCCTCTTTTTGGGTATTTCCAGCTCTCTGCCTCCCATGTCCTTCTCTGAGGGGTGATCTGTGCTCTCCAACAGTTCTTGTACTCACAGCTGTCCCGTCGCGACTCACTGCTCCGAGGGCTTTCCAATATGGAATTCCCTTTGTTCCCGCAGATCAAACCACTAAAATGATTTAGTGAGCGTCACTGCAAAGTCTGGGCTTCAACACAATGCTAGAAAATAAAATTTCCTTTTCCTCAAGGCTTTTGAACTTACTTGTCTTAGCTCCAATTCTGCAGGGGTTAATCACAACGTGAGCAACTCCAGAGCTACCCCATGAGCCTTGGAAAGAAAGAGGGGAAAGGATGATTGAGGCACTGACTGCAGACACAGGAGTGCAGCTCTGCAGCAACCCCCTGAGATCCCAGAAAAAATTCTGGGAATAGCCTTGATCCAAACAGAATCATGGGAAACTGGATCTCAGAACTTTCCCTGTTTCCCACCCCACCACACCAGTGAGGAGGCTGAGGGTGCACAAGGAGTTGGGAGGGGACACAGGTGACCCCAAATGACCACAGGGGTATTCCACACCATACCGTGTCATGCTCAGCAGTAAAACCTTGGGGAAAGGAGGAGAAAGAGAGGGGTTTCAGCTTTTCCATAAGGTTTTGAAATAAAAGAGAGGAGATTAAATGGGATATTAGGAAGAAATTCTTCCCTGAGATGGTGGGGAGGCCCTGGCAAAGGGTGTCCAGAGAAGCTGTGGCTGCCCCTGGATCCCTGGAAGTGTCCAAGGCCAGGCTGGACAGGGCTTGGAGCAACCTGGGATAGTGGAAGATGTCCCTGCCCATGGCAGGGGACGGAGCTGGATGGAATTTAAAGTCCCTTCCTACCCAAACTATCCTGGGATTCCATGACTCTTATTTCTCTTTGCTTGCACACACAGCTTTATCTCACTTATTGAGGATTTTTGCCTTTACACTGGACCCTGCACTTCCATTTTCGTGGTACTTTAAATCCCAAACTCACGCACCTCCAAGGATTCATTTAAGAACCACCTCTGCAGGTTGGTCCTTACATAATCCTGAGGTGACTCTGTTTTATTTGCCTTGCAACCCCCACACCGATGTTGTGATTCCATGTCTCTGATAATCTACATGACACCAAGATCTCGTTTCCATCCCCAAAACTGTCTAGTCCTGCCCTGCCTGACCCATGTGGTCACATTCTCTGTGTCAGGGGGGCTGATCCAAACTGTCTCCTGGCAAAGGAGATCCAAACGTGTTTGGGTTCATGTTTGGGTTGGTTTCAGCCATCTCTGCTCCATGTAGGTGGGAAAATCCTGTACCCACTCAACCCTATTGGATTTCCCAGCACAGAGCTCCCTGCTCCAAACCCTGCTTCTTCCCCAGCTTTTCTGCCAGCCATTCCTGCTCTCCAGCCATCCCAAACATCCTCCTACAGCCTGGCAGGCTCACTGGAGTCATGGAGCCATTATTGAAACCCTCCAATGGCTTTAAAAAGTACATTTTGGCGTTCTGCTTCCCCCACTGTGTTTTGGGGCACACTGAGTCACTGCTGACAAGGGCTTGGGCCAACCCTCTGCCTGTCGATTCGGGAAGGGGCTGCATCCCAAACTTCTCGATGCCACCCACGCCCCTGCTCGGCTGCCAGGATTTCAAAGCAATCCACCACACAATTACTGCCTAAGAATACAAAAAACGGGAAGGGAATGGTGCCATCCCACTGTGATCTCATGGAGAAACACAGAATTGTTCCGTAATAAAGGTAAACTGGCTTCTCCTTTGCTTCCTAATGAGACTCTGATGATTCCAGCAGGAGAAATCCCAATTAAAAATGGATGGAAAAGGGGCATCCCATCTTGGAGAGGCCGAGGATTTTTCCTGTTGTATTTTGTGGTTAAAGTGAAGCTTTTGCATTTTGAAAAAAGCATCCTGAAATAGCCAGGCACGATGCTGCGAAGGAGAATCCAAGCCTTCCTACCGCTTCCTGTCACCTGTGACAGTCTGGGGAGAGGAACGTCCCCTTCCGCCCCAGGTATGATCCAGAGCACGATTCCATGGGCTGTTGGGTGGTGGGATTCACTGTGGGAACTGTTCTGCATTGTATAAATGGCTATTTAAAAGGATAGAAGGGTAAAAGATTGAATCAAAGAATTCCAGAATTGTTTAAGTTGGAAAGAGCTCTGAGATCATCGAGTCCAAGCTGTGACCGATCCCCACCTTGTCCCCAGCCCAGAGCACTGAGTGCCACCTCCAGGCCTTCCTCAGACACCTCCAGGGGTGGGGACTCCAAACCTCCCTGGGCAGCTCCTTCCAGTGTCTGACAGCCCTTTCCATGGAGAAATTCCTGCTGATGTCCAACCTGAACCTCCCCTGGCACAGCCGGAGGCTGTTCCCTCTCATCCTGTCCCTGTTCCCTGGGAGCAGAGCCTGACTCCCTCCTGTCAGGAGTTGTGCAGAGCCACAAGGTCCCCCCTGAGCCTCCTTTTCTCCAGGCTGAGCCCCCCCAGCTCCCTCAGCTTCTCCTGGTGCTGCAGACCCTTCCCCAGCTCCGTTCCCTTCCCTGGACTCGCTCCAGCCCCTCCATGTCCTTCTTGCAGTGAAGGGCTGTAGGTATTTCTAATACACTTTTTAAAGAATTTTGAAAAATCCCAAGGTAAATACAGGACTGAAGGGGAAGGAAAGGCTTCTCCTGGTCCAACCTGATGAAGAGCCCAGAGAGGATTGCAGGAATCACAGCTGCGCCACTTTTAGGTGTGTTCTGTCAACAAACAATGGTGCCAACAATGGTGGCAACCTCACAAGGCCAAGTGGCCCATTTTGGACATCTCCAGGCTGTTAAGAGCTCTACCTGCCCCATATGGGTGCCCTCAATCCAACTGCATCTCAGAAAATCCTGGACCAGGGTTGGTGTCCTACAGTGTTAAACCCTAGGATTTCATCAGCTGAGTCTGACTCCAGGCTGGGGATGCTCCCATTGATGCTTTAATAATTTCTAGTTTTTTACTCTTGATGTAGCTGTAACTTGCTGCAGTTCTGTGCTTCTTACAAAGTGCTACAATCCTCTGTTCCCAACACCTTTAGCCAAAAGAAGGCTCTCTGAATAGAGATTCAAGGACAAATTGCCTTAGGGCCTGAAAATATGTGAACAACTGTGAGATGGGGGGAGCAGGCCTGGGGTGGTGAACATCATCACCTGAGGGTTGGATTAGAGAATTAGGGGCCAATGTGCTAATGGGACAGAACTTACCAAAGGTGAAGGGCTCGTGACCCAGTGTCCATTTTGAGTGTAGTCCCTGAGGGGGATTTTTGCTTGCCCGAATGAACCTCAAAGGCCTTGAATAAATTTGTCCATATTTTATACTCCTAGTTTGTTTTGGCCTCTGTTTCAGGTAGCCTGCTTTAGGCACCACCATGGCTCAGCCATCAGGAGAAGGTTGTTTTATCCCTGTCACCTCTTACAATTTCCCCATGGCATCTCCCATTTACAAGGTCTAGGGACATAAAACTGGGCCGAACAGCCCCAGTTTGGATCTGACCCAGGGCACTCCTTCCTTCAGTCGCCACTTTGGTGGAGAAATGAAATGCAATGAGAATCAGGCAGTGTTTACATGTGCTTTCCAAATTCTGGACCTTTATCAGCCAGGTAAGACGGCAAAGTCTGAGCAACATGAGACGGAAATCGGGAAACTGTGACCAGTCCTAAACCGAGTATGGATTTTCACAGAATCCCAGAGTGGTTTGGGTTGGGAGGGACCTTAAAGCTCATTCAATTCTACCCCTGCCATGGGCAGAGACACCTTCCACTATCCCAGGTTGCTCCAAGCCCTGTCCAGCCTGGCCTTGGACACTTCCAGGGATCCAGGGGCAGCCACAGTTT
This sequence comes from Acanthiza pusilla, assembly GCA_036630365.1. Taxonomy (NCBI): domain Eukaryota; kingdom Metazoa; phylum Chordata; class Aves; order Passeriformes; family Acanthizidae; genus Acanthiza; species Acanthiza pusilla. Next base: position 5,911,915 of record JAXCHO010000099.1, on the reverse strand, counting down.
CTCTGGACACCTGTGCCAGGGCCTCCCCACCCTCCCAGGGAACAATTCCTTCCCAATATCCCATCTGTCCCTGCCCTCTGACACTGGAAAGCCATTCCCTCCTTGTCCTGGCTCTCCAGGCCATCGTCAGAAAAAGAAACCCATCGTATAATTTTGCCATCTCTGTAGCACAGAAATGAAATATTAAATATTAAAATATTATTCTGTTATTAGCTCATTAAGATTTTAAGTCCTTCATCACAATGCCCATGCAGTGAAGAGTGGGGCACACTTAAAATATCAAATCACTTTTTCGCTTTTTTAAGCAGAAATTGAGTTCTTTTATAGGCTGAGCTTGGCTGTGACTGCTAAGCATAAAAATATGTGATGATAACAATGCTATCTTACACAAATTGAGGTTTAATACAGAAAAAAATAAAGTTTTCTTACTTTTCTCCCTCCTCTTTTATGGATTTTATAAAAACCTTCCTCCCAATCAGGAAATGGAATATAAACTGTGTTTTCTCATGAGCTTTATCCAGCACATTCCTAACACAAACAATGCAGAGATGCTGCAGTAAAACAGAAATTAAATGGGGTTTCTTGTTGCAAATTCACAGAGAAAAGGGAGTTGCTCGACTTTTTGCCTTCTAAAGCTTATTTTTGGAAAAAGTGCACATTTGTATACTTGCACAGATATAAGAGAGGTGGAATTAAAGTTTTCTTTTTCCAGTCCTGATTGCAATTGAAAAACACAACCCCTAGATGGCAGAAAGTCCCTCTTTTGAGGTGTTTTGGTTAAATTGCTGCACAGGATGCCACGATCCCGAATTTCAGCATAACAGATTTATGATACTCAGCCTTACCCAAGATCTTAGAACACGATGTGACATCGGTGAGTTTTAAACTTCACCAAAATTGCTTTGTGCTCCTCAAACTGCAAATCTTATGCCAAAATGCAGCTCTCTCAGCAACTCTCCCCTCTTAGCCAGACAGATCCCAGAGCTCTTGGGTGATCAGTCCTTTAGCGAAAGCCTGAATGAGCTCAGGGCCTAAATATTGGAGCATCTGAATTATTTGGACGCATTGGTGCAGAGATGGAGATGGAGAGGTGACAGGGGCATCACAAAACTGTTTGCTGATGTATTTGTCAGGAAAGGAACTGTTTTGGAGACAAAAAATTGGTTCCTCAAGGTTTAGCATCCAGGCTAAGGAGGTCTCATCGCTGTTTTTTGCTATCCATGGAGTGAGACAAGTGATCAATTCCTCCTGCTTGGGGCATTCACTTCATCCAAGGATCACTGCTGCTGCCCCTCATGCCTTCCTTTGCTGAAATTTCTGGATTTCCATCCCCAGCTGGGGACTGCACAGGCTGGGAAGGGATGGGATGCTGAAATTTCTGGATTTCCATCCCCAGCTGGGGACTGCACAGGCTGGGAAGGGATGGGATGCTGAAATTTCTGGATTTCCATCCCCACCAGGGGCTGTACAGGCTGGGAAGGGATGGGATGGCTGAAAAACAAAGTGTTCATGTCCCTGCAATCAGGCTGAGCCCCTGAGAGGGAAACAGGATTTATTTATCTGCATGCCCAGGGTGTCCCAAGCAAAATACAGCTTGTCCTTCCTCTCTTCTGGCTCTGGGACTTTTCTTTGCTCGTTTCTACCTCTCTGTATTTTTAATTCTCTTTTCCCACCTCTGTTCTCCAAGCCAAAAGTTTCTTGACCTTGGCCCAAACTGTGCTCTTCTAGCGCTGATGTAAATTTTCAATATTTATGGCCTTCCCATACCCTCCAGGAGTGTGTCCTGCAGCCACAGCTATGCATTAAATCCACCTGCTCCAGCTGTGGGGAAATCTGAAGGATATGAGGCAAAAAACTCCCAAAACCCAAAACAAACAAACAAACCCAAACAAACAAACAAAACAAACCAAAATCAAACAAAACCAAACAAACAAATGAAAAAACCCAACAACAAACAAAACAAACAAACAAACAAACTCAAACAAAACAAACCAAAACCAAACACAACCAAACAAATTTTAAAAACAAACAAACCAAAAAACCAACAACAAACAAAACAAACAAAACAAACAAAAAACCAACCAAAAAACCTAACCAAAACCAACCAACAAACCAACCAAACAACCAAAAACCAACAAAAAACCCAAACAAAAAACAAACAAACAAAAAAATCCTACTGGTAAAATGGAGCACATGAATGTAGGAAGCCAAGGACCAAAACCTTGACTATAAACCAAGGACCATAGAACCTGGGATAATCCTTTGTATCAATTAGTGAGAAGTCCATGATCGAGCAATGATTGCAGAGGTGAATGAATAAAAGGAAAAACTCATAAAGCAGAATATAAAGCAAGAAAATCACAACTGAGTGACTTCAGTGATGAGTCCATCCAGTCTCTACCAATGATGAGGATGCCTTTGTGAAGGCTGGATTGTGTTTTATTCCCTACAATAACAATAAATCCACAGCTTTGATGGCCAGAAAAGACCTGTAACTGTGTGTCTGAGCACCTCTGGAGGTCCAGCTCAGGGGTTTCATGCACATCTCTCTCCTTCTCCATGAGCCAGCCTGGGGAAACAGGATCAGGCTCACTTCAGCACACCCCCAGGTCCAGCACAGAGGCAGGAATTCCCTGGGGTCTGTCCTGGGAAGGAACATTTCCCAAGGTGGGTGCTCTGGATGCCACAACTCACCTCACCTGCCTTTAGGTGCTATGGATTTTTTATCTGCTCAGGTCTTTAGGCTCTTTCACTGCCTGTAGATCTCTGGCAAATATTCCCAGGCAGTGATTCACCTCCCCATAAATCAGAGACCTCCCTGTGGTCTGCTGAGTCACTTCATTGACTGTCTGGTTGGATTTCTGTGGGATAAACACCCACCTGGGCTGTGGATGTCTGTGCCATGGGTGTGTGATTCAGCTGCCCACACAGGACGTGGGCACTCGGTGACATTTGAGCTGCCCTGCAGTACCTGAGACACCTGTATCTCCTGAAAAATCAGGTTTTCAGAGATGAATTCCCAGCAGATTGGTTGAACGAAGTACTTAGGATGCTTTCCTTGTTGCACTGATGTCTCTCAGCCAGGAAAACTCCATCACCATCTGCAAGTTGCTGGGAGAGAGGGGAGGAAGTTGGGTTGAAATTTCAACTTGTGCCCAGTGAGACTCTGACATTGTGCTAATAAAATCCAAAAGTCATTAGGAAATTAAAATATAATCCTGAAGGAATCAAAGTGCCTGGAGCTGAAGGGAAAAAGGAGTGAGGTGAAGGGATAGAGGGAATCACCCATGAGAGCAGCAAATCCCAGTGCAGGACCTGACTGCCATGTGGAGCCAAAGATATCCAGAGGGACACCCCTGGAGGGGCAGAATTTGGGAAGCATTGCACTCTTTCCCTCCACCCTAGAGATGTAAACATCTTTATTAATTGTGACAAGGAGGGAAAACTGTAATTTCAAAGCTGACATAATCCTGTGGCATTCTCTCAGGGTGGTTGTGAGGCTCAAACCAAAAGGACCATTGCATGCCCTCAGCAATCCTGTGATTCCTCAAACCTGGACCTTCATAGCTCTGTAAGGTAAAATACCCCAAAAATTGCTGAGTTCTGGGCCAGGGAGTTATCGAGCAGCAATGGGGATCACCAGGGGCTGATTAAAATGCAAAATAAACCATAATCAGGACTTGCACCAATTTATCTCCATGCAGCAGGTGCTTTGCTGACGAGTTGGGTCCTTCTGATGCCTGATGATTTTTTGTTTTTCCTTTTATATACCCTTTTTATACATTTTTATACCTTTTCCCATTCTCTATACCCTTTTCCCATTCTTGGTAGCTTAGCCCCACACACTTAGAACTTTTATAGTCTGATATTTAACTTAATTTAAAAGTTTTGCAAAGCAAAAAACCCAAACATTCCCAATAAAAAGCCAAAAACTCTGTACTATCTCAAAACTAAAGGCTCCAACCTTGCATGAAGCCTTCTCTCTGAAACATATTTTGTAAACTAAACGATTAACTTATTAAAAAAAACAAAAATTAAAAAAATTACTTAATCTATTAAATTTATTATTAAAAGGTTTTAATAAATATACTAATTTACAAAATACATAAAATTGTATACATATTATACAAGTGTGTGCTTCTCAGTGTGTTTTCACCTTTGACAAGTTGTGCACCTAGAATCCTATTAAAACCTGAAGTAAATACCCTTTTTTCCCTTTACTGCTGTATCTGCTCCATATTTCTACCAGCCAAAAAGCAACACTTCAAGGAGGGCTTCAGTTCAACTCCCAAAACCTTTGGGGATGGAAGCAGTCTTTGCCTGGATGTTGTTATTTCCTGGGAATGTGTGTGAGAGCTGTGGCCACACTGCCAATCTATCCAGGGGCAAGGAGGGATCTGCCCAATGGTGGTGGCAGAAGGTTTGCGGTGTCCCATTGTCCCCCTGGGGAGGGATACTGAGCCCCATGGGGACAGGTCTCACCCCACGGGAAAGGATTTTGGGAAGGGGTGAGGGCAGGATCAGCAGGATCAGGATCAGCAGGATCAGGACCAGCAGGATCAGGATGAGCAGGATCAGTCCCTGCAGTGCATCCATGGCTCTGTGGTTTGGCACTTTCCCGTGCCTGGGGATTGGGAGAACACTGCGGAGATGGGGAAAGGAAGGAACAGAGTTTCACCTTTTATTCTTTTATCATGGCGACAATGTGTGGTGGGAAAAAAAAAAAAAAAAAAGAAGAAGTTGTAAATGGCAGAATTAACAATAATACAACCCCTCAATCCCCATCCCTCCCCCCTCTCCCTGCTCCGTCCATTCAGGAGACCGACAATAAACAAGGTCATTTGATTCATTCAGCTCAGGGTGTAAACAAAGCCTTACAATAAAACCCCCCCCAACCAGGGCCCCCCTTTTTCTCCAAGAATAGATGTCCCCCCCTCCACTCTGGGCCCCCCCCGCTTGGCTTCTCCTCTCCCATCATCCCTGGACCAGCGCTGCTGCCACTTCCGCAGTCCCCATCCCGGCTCCGTGAGGCCCCGCTTCCTACGCGGTGTGGGAACCTCGCCTTCCCCGGGTAACATCTGCAGGACGGCCCCACTTTCTCATGCCGGCAGCATCCCGGGATCCTGAGCCAGGGAGAGAGGGAAAAGAGAGAAAAAAGAATCATAACAAGCCAAATCCGACCCAACACTAAAGGGATCCGTATCCCCCTCCCAGGCACATAGGGAGTAGATCCCAAAAGCTGGTGGTCAGCTTCCTTTTTTCACAGGGTTTGCTGGGATCCGTGTGGCTGATGGAAAAATAAATCTGTGTGTGTGTGTGTGAGCAATGGGAAGAGGATGGGTTGTGCAGGGAGTCCTGTGGTGGGATAAAGCCTGGGGTGGGAGCAGGGCATGATCCTCACCTCTGAAGGTGAGCAGAGAATCATAGAATGGTTTGGGTTGGAAGGGACATTTAAAGGTCGTCCAGCCCAACCCCATGCCATGGGCAGGGATGTCACCCACTCCATGGGGTTGCTCAAAACCCCATCCAGCCTAGCCTTGAATGTTTCCAGGGTTGGGACATCCACCACCTCTCTGGGCTTGGGAAGTTCTGGGACCATCTCCACCTCACACCTTGCTTAAAGCAATTCCTGTGGAGCATTCAGTGGATACCGAGCTGGTGCCCCACACACCTGGGGATTTATCCCACCTGGAACACCCTCCCTGCCACCTGCATCAGCTGGGATGACACTTGTGGGTCCTGCTGCCCAAATGTGGGGACATTTTGTGTCACAGGGCTCACCAGAAGCTCCCCCAACCTTTGGGATTCCTTCCAGTGCTTTCCGATGGCTCTGAGGTCTGGTGGGATGCAGGAAGGAGGATCTCAGCATGCCCACAGCACACAGGGAACCCCATCCTGGGTGGAGGGAGCTTGGAGAAACCTGGTCAAGTGGAAGGGGTTGGGATAAGCTTTAAGGTCTCTTCCAACCCAAACCATTCCCTGATTCCATGTTTTCATGCTTTGGTCAAGACCAATGGACAGGAGCAATAATTCTCCTAACAGTTCTGTTCCCTGTATTCCAGCAACTCCATCCAGCAATGGATTCACTGCTGGGTTTGAGCACTGGCAAATCTGGCTCAACTTTCGCCTCTTGAGTGCACCATAAACTTTCTCTATGTGACCTCAGACACCCCAAATCCTCAGAATCGCCCCACTTTCCTGCCCAAAAGCACTGAAATAACACTGGGGCAAAACACCTTCCCATGCTGCAGTTTCCTCCTTGTTTTCTCCCAGTGTTCAATTATTAAAATTGCAAACTTGCAGCAGCAGAGGTTGGCTCACGATGCTTCCACACCACTTAAAACAAGAGAAAACTGCTCATCTTTCATCACTGATCTGATGCCACAGCACTTCCACATCCGTGTCTTGAGCACTGTAATAATAATATAATAAAAATAATAAAAATAATACAAATTATACAAATAATACAAATAATACAAATAATACAAACAATACAAATAATACAAATAATACTAATAATACAAATAATACAAATAATACAAATAATGAAAAGGGATTAGTTATTTCTTCTCAGGAGAGGAGGTTTGTTGTCAGAGATGCTCAAGTGATGGGTAATAGCAAATAATTCTAATACAAAGACTGTTTCTTTGCAATTTAATATTTGCAGCACCACAAATCTGGCTGTGTTTGTACTTTTTGCTTTGTCTGCTGGATCCCTTCCACAACTACTTACAAGAAGTTTATTTTCTTGTATTTCTGGGGAGAGAATTCTTCAAAATAAAAAACTGTGAGAGGCTGAGCTGCAAGAGGGAGAGAAATTGTGGCCAAACCATCATTTGGTACCGAAAGAAAACCCAACCAATGGTAATGAACTTTTCTGCTTTGGTTTTCACCTGCAGAACATAAAAGTGTCTTCCAGGCAAGGAAAATGCCTCTGCTCCTCCGTCGCCCACACACCTGCTCACAGACACTGTAGAAGTGTCTCATTTCATCTTGGCAGGTGCATTGCAGCGCTCCCTGGCAGGTGCCATCCGGAGGAACATCCAGCTGGGATCACCAGGCATCCTGCATTGCTCTGTCCCCTCTTTCAGGAGCAGATCCAGGACTGGGTGTTCACTGCTTTTCTGGTGAAATGGGGGGCAGAGAAGCGGTGGAATCACCATTCCTGGAAATGTTTAAAAGCCACGTGGATGTGGCACTTGGGGACATGGGTCAGGGGTGACCTTGGCAGTGCTGGGATAAAGGTTGGATTGGATGATCTTAGAGGGGTTTTCCAACCTTAGTGATTCCAGGATTCTGAGTTTGTGCTACATAACTGTAGTTGCACTGTTTTGGAAATCTTTCTCTTCTTTCTCAGGGAGAACAGAGATAAGCTGCATTCTTGTACTTTCTTAATCTCTGTGTTTGGTATTAGGTGTTGTATAGCTGTGACCAATGGTTTTAGGAGGTGGATTCCCTGCTGACCAATAGTTGTTAGATTATTAATGGATATATAAAGAAGTTTCTGTAAATAAAGTTTCTCTTTTTGCCATCTTGGGTCCTCCTGCCTGCTTCCTCTGCCAGCTTCTGCGAATCCCAGGAAATCTAAACCAACACATAACATTTAACCATATTTAAGGTTCAGAAATTACCACTTTTGGAAGTTCAGCTTGGCAAAATTTCATCCTGCCAAACGTCAGGAGATTCTTGGATTAGCAGGAGTCTCCTCCACAGACACTTTGCAAAGTATGTGGGCTGCACATGCAGAAAAGCCATGGGACAGACTTGGTGTGTGTCACTGGGATTTCTCTGGCCAAAAAAACACCAAAAAAACCCCTCTGAGATGGAAAGCAATGAAAAGGACAAAACATGGAATCCTCTAGGTCAGAAAAGTCCTTTAAGAGCGTCGACTCCAACTATTTCCCAGAAGAACCAAAGGCACCACTGACCCCATGTCCCCAAGTGCCACATCCACATGGTTTTAAATCCCTCCAGGGATGGTGATTCCAACACTTCCCTGGATTATTCCTAATATCCAATTTAAACATCCCCTGCTGCAGCCTGAGGCTGTTTTTTCTTGTCCTATGACTTGTTCCTTGGGACAAGACACTGATCCCCACTTGGCTCCACCCTCCTGCCAGAGAGTTGTGGAGAACACGCCATGTTTTTTCTCCAGTGGGCTTCTCTGAGCCGGATTAGGCTCACTGTAGGTCTGCTTTTTGGATTTAAAGTCCAGATTTTCCCTGGGCTTGGCACCTTTCCTTGGGGAATGATGTGGCGGCTCAGCAGGGCAATAGAAAGGGAGGGAAATTCTCATTTTGAAGCTGTTTGAGAGGATGCATTGCAAGGCTGAATAAAAACTTCAACTCAATCCCTGGGAATTCTTCTTCTGCCAAGAAATCTCCATTGTTGGAAAGAGTCTCCCAGAGGAAGTGATTGAAATATCATTGTGTGAATCATATCTGTAACAAGGCTGGGCTGCAAGAAGCTCTGCTAAACCCTGGGAATAGGTTAAATGACCTAAAAAGACTTTGTTTTCCATGCAGGAATGGCCTTTAGCAGCCCATCTTAAGGGAAGGCTGATGGTTTTGGAGGTCCACCAAGCCCAGGATCACCTGTGCCCAGCTGTGCTGCATGAGGAGGTCAAGCACAGCTGTAGGATGGATTTTCTGCTGGTTAGGGAGGGCTGAGGTGCCTCAAGTGATAACTCTTGTGGTGATAAATTCTGCCTGAGATGTGTTCTGGTGGTGTTTGTTGAGATTCAGAGCAGCTGTGGTCAGACTGGCACCATTGGGACAGTGATGGGACTGTGGGGACAGGGGACATGGGATGGTGAGGTTGGCAGGTGGGTTTGGGGTCCTGCTCTGGGGAGAGTGGCTGGTGCAGGGATGCGAAATGATACTTGGAAGGAGACATGGTCTGGGGAGGTGAATTTTGTGCTGGAATGAAGAGGCTGGATGGAACCATGGGAATACAGAACCATCATCAAGTTCCACCCCTGCCATGGCAGGGACACATTCCACCATCCCAGGCTGCCTCAAGCCCTGTCGAGCCTGGCCTTGGACACTCCCAGGGATCCAGGGGCAGACACAGCTTCTCTGGGCACCTGTGCCAGGGCCTCACCTCCCTCACAGGGAACTATTCCTTCCCAATATCCCATCTGTCCCTGCCCTCTGGCAGTGGGAAACCATTCCCTGTGTCCTGTCCCTCCATCCCTTGTCCCCAGTCCCTCTCCAGCTCTCCTGGAGCCCTTTAGGCACTGACAGGGGCTCTGAGGTCTTCCTGGAGCCTTCTCTTGTCCAGGTGAACATCGCCAGCTCTCCCAGCCTGGCTCCAGAGAACAGAGGCCTCAGCTCTCAGAGCATATCCATGGAATCACTCCAGCAGCTCCACATCCTGCCCATGCCCATGCCCATGCCCATGCCCATGCCCATGCCCATGTCCATGCCCATGCCCATGCCCATGCCCATGCCCATCCCCGCACATTTTTCCAGGACAGAGCTGCAGTGTGTCACATTCCCTGTGGTCAACAGCTCCCAGCTCCCACACTGGATCCTGTAATCCCTGGTTATTCCAGCCTTGGCCTCCACACATCCCTCATCCTTTTGCTCAGACCTTCCTCAGAAGCTCTGTCTGTCATCCACTGCTTGAAGTTCAAATTCATCATCGCTGCCTGAGGAGCCCTGCACGCTGCTGCCCCTTTCCTGCTAATTCTCCCTCTTCCTTCCTTCCATACAAGTGGAAAATGCCCTCTCTGAGCTCAGAGCTGCTGACAACGTCTTTTTTGAGAGAAAGAGGCCTCAAGTCTAGGAAACAACCACCAGCCTCTGCAGGCCCCTCATGTGCAATTTGGACACTGCTGTTGGCTTGAGTGAGAGCTGAAAAAAAAATTTAAAAAAAAATGTTTATTTGTCCCATTGTTCACAGGAATTATTAAACACACAGAGCGTGCAACCGAGTGAATCCCTGGGCAAATGCAGTCACTGACAGGTGTTCCATGCCATTGTTAGCAGGGCTGGTACAAATCTGTGCCAGGTTTGGAATGTTAAATATAGGGAAACGGGATGAGCTGTTCGTGTTTGCCTCGGTAGGAGTGAGTTGGAGCAGGCAGTGAGGATGTTTGGCAAGACAAAGTAATGACAGAAAATAATAGATATTTGTTAAGGGCACCTAAAACCAGCAGTTTTGACAGTTTGTGCAGAATGGTTTGGGTTTGAGGGGACCTTAAATATCATCTTGTTCCAATCCCCCCTTCCTTTAGGTAGACAAGAAAATTTGTATCATATTGAGATGTATTCAGTATTTCCCTCATTCATTTGCCAACTGTTTCGGCAATTTCAGGAAAGGTGCATTCAGATTTTCAGCTCCTGGGAGCAAAATGCCTTTTTCTGTCAGTGTGCACAACAAGATGAGTTGTAAGGTCCCTTCCAACCCAAACCATTCCAGGATTCTATGAACGGTGTATTTGTGGTGCTGTCTTTGGTTGGGAAAAGGGCTTGGAAGGGAAATCAGGCTGTGTTTGACAGGGAGAATTTGGCTTTTCCTGGTGCTGTCCAGGGAGCTTTAAGAGCTGAAATGTTTGAGCAATGTCAGCCTTTGCATGCTGTGATTAAGGGACACAATTTAATCCTCTGGTTAAAGTTTTTATAGACATCAATGAGTGCTTAATATCCCCTGCTTTTTCCACAGAAATGAACCTTGGGAGGCTGAGGAGCTGTTTTCCCCCCTGGTGTCTTGCTGTGGATGAGGAATTGTAGATGTCTCACCAGGAATGATGGGATGGTCCATTTGAAATGGAAATTTAAGGCCTTCAAGCCTTGGACTCTTGAGGAAACCTCCTCACCTCCCTGTGGCACCTTTCTACCTCTCAGGTCTGGAAGGGGACCCGCCCCAAAAGCTTGGAGAAGCTTTGCCACTGACCTGGTGAGCCCATGAGCTTGACAGTGGCCAAGAAGACAAATTCACCTTCATTCAGATCAACTGACTGCTGTGTTTACAAAAAGTAAAAAAAAAAAAAAAAGAAAATAAAAAAAAAAAATTGGCAGGCTGTGTCTGCCCAAAGTCTGAATGAATAGAAACTCCAAAGGAAGCACCTGCTGCTAAAGGAAATCCAGGACAAGTTTTATTATCCTTTTTCACAGGTCTATTCAGGACTACATTAGGGGTTTCCTCTTTCCTTTTCTGGTACTTCACACTCATTCACAACAAAAAAACATATTGTGCTTATGAATTATATTCCAGAGAATATGGCTGGAGCTTATAAAGGCCCTGGCCAAAGAACTTTATTTTTAACCTTGCTCCCTGGTGGATTAATTTCTCAAATGAAAGCTTTGCAATTGTTTGGGGTTATTTTTCTCTCTTTTTCTTGGACGGGGCACAAGGGCAAATCCTGCCTGCTCTGTGCTAACAAAAAATGCCTCTCAAGGAACGAGGAGCAAAGGAGGTGAGTGAGGCTCTCCATGGAGCTCAGCTATGGAGAAAAAATGGGAAAAATGAATGTAATTCCTCCTCCACCAGTGTTACCCACCTGTAATGCTGCAGTGGCCACTCTGCAGCATACAGAAGCTGATGGAAGTTTTTCCATTTCTAAGGAAAAGGAGAGGAAAAGTCCTTTTGGTTGCTGAAAGAGCAACTTTTGGGGTTGATCCTGAGATGATTTGAGGCAGTGATGAGGGACCAGGAGGCCCTGGGGAATTTGCTGGTCAAACACAGCTGCTCAGCTCAACATCTCCCAGGCACAGAGCACATAAAAGCTGAAGGGTTTGCAAACAACCCAAGTGCAACACATGAGCCACTCGTGCACCGAAATGTTTGCTTTAAGGTCATTTTGCACCTGTGAAATGAGGATATGACCCAATCCCTGAGTGGCCTGGGAAGGTTTTGCACCCTCCTGCTCCAGGGTGGGTGCCTGGGAGGCAGCACTGGGTGTTCCCTGCAGCAAATACACTGTGCCCAGCGAGAGCAAAGACCTTCCTGTGCATGCACACGAAACCTTCTCTCATTCTTCCCCTGATCTGTCCTTAAAAGTCTCCTTTTCAACTTTAACAGGCCTTTTTCACCTCCTCTGGAAGTCACAGGGGTGTGAGTTGTCACCTCAGCCATCTTTCCCTGCTCTTTGGGGTGCTGGGTCTCCTTCCCACAGATTATATTTTGATTCAGAGCCCCTTTTAAGAGCAGAAAAGGCCTACTCTGCTTTTGAGCAGCACCCAGCACAAGAATTTCTTCTTCAGCCTGAGGCTCCTCGCTGTTACTGCAGCGGAAATAGTGAATTATGGCAATTAACGGTGGCATAAATCAGAGACTGTGACCAAACGAGGTCACCGAGGGCTCGAGGGCTGCATCACACCAGTAAATTACCCCAGACAGGAATTCCTTCATCCGCACCGCTGGATTGTTTGAGCATTTCTTGACATGGGTTTGGCCCAGCCCGGCGACAGTGAGCCTAGAAATGGCTCAGGCATCAGCACGGACCAGTGACCAGCTGGGAATCTTGTGTGGGACCCCTGGCCCATGGCTTAGAGGGCAATTTCTACTGGGGCACGGCCAGGAGCGAGTCCTGGCACTGATTGGTAGAGATCCAGCCCGTTTTTAATGAGCATGAGCTCATTTTAATGAGTGTGTTTGCAGTGCAGTGACATTTCCCCATGAGGAAAACGTGCTCTGGTTCCCAGTGCAGCTCTCACTGCCCTTGCTGCTCTTCACATTTCTCCCCCTGCAAGGTTTTAGCTAAGGGTGTTTGAAAGTGCTGCCCCAGGGTCAAGATGTTGGTTCTTGTGATTTCCAAGTGGTGCCAGACGCGGTGTCACCGTGACCTGAGGTAGCACAGCTCCTTCCCTCGCAGTCTCGGCCACACACAAAGACTTTTCTCCACAGCAGGGCTTCTCTGACCAGATGGGATTGATTTTTTCCTTCTCCTCTTTGGCTTTTAGGGTGTTTTTTCTGAGTGTTCTTGCTTGGCCTTAATAGGTGACACAAATACTTCCAGATGTCACCTAATACTTTGTAATATAGCTTGACTGTACAGCTATTTTCTAGACTAGACTAGACTAGAATATCCTGAGTTGCAAGAGACCCACCAGGATCATCAAATCCAACTCCTGGCCCTGCACAGGACACCCTAACTATCCCACCCTGTGCCTGAGTGTGCTGTCCAGACACTCTGGCAGCCTTGGGAATGTGCCCATTCCCTGGGGAGCTGTTCAGTGCCCCACCATGCTCTGGGGGAAGAACCTTTCCCTGATATCCAAATGAAACCATCCTAGGAGTGGTGGTTTGACCTCCACCCATCCTTGTTTAACAGATGGGATGGTGCAGACAGGAATTAGGGCCATGAGATCAAGGGAAAAACAGTTCACTGAGTGAGACCTGAGCCAGCAGTCAGATTTGTCAGAGGGGGATAGGATGGAAGGGTAGCCAGAATGATAACCCAGGAGACTCCCACCCACAAAGAATCACACCCTGGCATCAGGGCCCGGCTCCCCAGGCTGTGGCCTCGTGGTGAAGTGAAAATGTGTCTCAACATTCTCATGGAAACAACAACCTGCTGAACAAGTGCCTGCTCCAGCTGTGCTTCCAAAGGGAAAGGTCCTTGCTTCCCTTGGGAGTCAGGGACAGGCACCAGAGCTCGAGGGAGGTGTAGACTGTGCGTTCCCATCTCACAGGAATTCTTCAGATGTCTGGAAGCACCAGGACAAGCTCTTGGCTCTGGGGTGCTGATGGCCTTGTCCCCAAGTCACCAACAACACCAGCCTGAGATATGTTGTTGTAACAAAGCATGGCAGAAAGAACTCAAATGCCTTTAAAGGCAATAAATTCTGTTTTAAATCATAAATGCTACCTCTGGCCAGGTACTGCACATGGGACACAACCTTCCTGTGCCCAGTTTGCATGGGATGATGTCCACCCCCCTTCCCATCTCCTGCTAGAGCTGCGCTGCCTCCATGGGAATGTTGGTTTCAAAGGAAGCTTCAAAGGAAGGTTCTTTGTGAGAGAGCAGCAGAATCAAGGGCTAGAGGGACCTCTTTGTGCCTCCAAGGAGTGCTTAAAAATTTTCCATGTTGCAGATCATATCCTCCTCTCCACAAAGACTCAGGCCAGCCAGGGAGGGCTTGTCCTTTTCTGAGAGCAAAAGAAGAGGACTGGGCTGTGTCCCTCCTGTCTCTGCTGCCTGGGAGGTACCCAAATACTGTTAGGACACAGCAGCTGAGTCTTTATTATTTTCCTATAGGATGTAAGAAAGCAAGTGCAGTCTGTGGGGGAGAGTTGGGAGATGCTCCACTAAACCTCACTAGAGTTTGTGGAGGGGCTGGAAAATGGCTGAAGTTCTTATAAAATAAATATAGGAATCACAGAATCCCAGAATGGTTTAGATTGGAAGGGACCTTAAAGATCATTCAGTCCCCACCACCTTTCATAGGGTCACCTTCCACTCTCCCAGGGTGCTCCAAGCCCTGTCCAACCTGGCCTTGGACACTTCCAGAGATCCAGGGGCAGCCACAGCTTCTCTGGGCAGCCTAGGAGGTGAGCAGCAATGGAGAACATCCTCATGTTTTATTTTCAGCCACTTTCAGATGGAGGAAAAGTTCATCCAGCACTTATTTGGTGGGAAATTAATATTATCTGATATTTCTCCTGCAACCTTAGCAGAGAAACTCAGAGCATCACTGTGGTGGGTGCCATATGGAATCAGGGAGGGGAAAAGGCAGCTCCAGCATCCACTACAAAGGTCACTGAAGGGGGAAGAGATTCCCACTATTTTTTGTTTTGCTTCTGGGATTTAATTCAGATCGAGGAGGTGACTCTGGGGACAAGCTAGAGGAGTCCAGCAGCTGTGGCATTGAAACGCAGGGATCATAAATGGCAGGAGGAAGGGAAACCCAGTAAACAGTTTTCTGATCTCAACTGAGCGTTGCCTCTGAACTACAAAGACCTGCGAGAAAGTGGTGTCAAACACCCAGCTCCCTCTTTGACCCCTGCCTGAGGGGAAATGAATCAATGTTGGGAAAATATGGAAAGCAGGATGAGATTATCTACTGTATAAAAGAAGCTGGAAGAGATGCCTTGGGATATTTGTGTGTTGAGGCTCTTTCCACGTCCTATTCCTTTATGGGGGGGGTGTTATTGTACTTATTGTGGCCGATCGTTATCAGCCCTGTTTATCACGTTGGGTGCGGGGAATGTCAGATTGCTGAATGTCAGGTTGTTGACTGTTTTCATAACAGGAAGCTGCCTGCTGTCTTGCAGTGTTAAGGAACTCCCCTATGCACAATATTTAAAAAAAAAAAAAATTAAAAAAAATTCTAAACACTCTGCTGTGGTTGGGCAACCGCATGGGTTCGAGTTTCCATTGTTCCTTGTAAGGCAAAATCCTGTGTAGATAAATCCACTCGATACACATTTGACTGTTATTTCTTTTGTGTACAGATACAGGAAATACGGCCGTTGTTTTGTCAAGATGAAATATTTCCCAACGCCAGAAGTAAATCTCCACACTTTCATCAGTGCTTGGGAGCCTGGAGCGCTGCCACGTTTGGGTGCAGGTGGGACGTGGGAGAGAGAGGGACAGGAGCACATTCATCATCGCTGTGGAACGTTGCGGGACATGGCTTGGAAGTGCCTTCATCCCTGGGAGCTGATGGAGGCATCTGGCTACCCCTGGAATTGGGGGTCTCGTTCAGATTCCTCACTAGAAAATTCTGTCTGCCTCTTCTCGCTGGGGGGGAAAAAAAAAAAAAAAAAGTGATCCAAAACGTCCTGGCTTCCCTGAAAATCAAACCCACAAGGACGGGATCTGGGAGCTGTAAGTCACCCATGTGAGCTGGCTGAGGATCCCTCTCTGCTCGGTGGCACAGCCACAATTATTAAGTCAGGTAATTCCAAGCCTTTGCAAAATAAACCTTTTAAAGAGCATCTTCCCCCTCTCCAATGATGTAACCTCAGGAGGTTGCCAGGCCAGTGTGGAGATGTCAGAAAAGGTGGGCAAGTAAACAAAAGGGGAAAGTTTTTGGAAGAAGATTCAACCTGAGACATCAGATCTACATCCTCAAATTTAGCTGTGTCATCCAGGGATGGGGAAATTCATGATTCTGGGGGATAGAGCTGAGCCAGACTTTTCAGAATTTCAGAAACTTTGTGAGATATTGGGGTGATGGTTGTGAGAACCTCAATCATAGAATCCCAGAATAGTTTGGGTTGGAAGGGACCTTAAGGCTCATCCCATTCCACTCCCCTGCAGTGGGCAGGGACACTTTCCACTGTCCCATCCAACCCAGCTTTGGACACTTCCAGGGATCCAGGTGCAGCCACAGCTTCACTGGGCAAAGAGAAATTTTGGATGAACAACTGAGGAATTCAGAGCCAATGGCTGCATTTGTACTACTGGGATGCAACACGGGAAGTCAACTGGCACGGGGTAAAATAGAGCAGGGAAACAACATCATTCCAAAGAAGGGTTAAGAAGATGGGAGAAGTCACAACAATCAGAATTCTAGCAAAACTGATTTTGTTTTGGGGATAGGGCATAGCCTAGAGGGCCCTTCTATTCCATATTGTTGTTATTATTTTGTGATCATGTGAAAACAGATCCATGGCAGGGGGCTGGAACAAGATGATCTTTAAGGTCCCTTTCAACCCAAAGCATTCTGTCATTCTTTTATTCCACAATTTCATGATTCGGTGATTCCATGGTTCTTTGATTCTGTGATCCTATGATTCTATGATTCTGTGTTGCTCTGATTTTCTGATATTTGTGGAGATTCGCGGAAGCTCGCAGGGAAGTCAGGCAGGCAGCACCAAGATGGTGAAAAGAGAAACTTTATTTACAAGAACCTCTTTGTATATCCATTAATAGTCTGATAATTATTGGTTGATAGTTTTTCCACCCCCTATAATGATTGGTTACAACACTGAAGTGTCCAGTACCAAAACAATGAGATTAGAAAGCACAAGAATGCAACTTATCTCTATTCTCCATGAGAAAGAAGAGAAAGATTTTAAAACAGTGCAACTACAATTCTGTGACTTCATAATTCCATGATTCTATGATTTTGTGATTTTATGGTTCTGTGATTCTATGATTCCATGATTCTATGGTTCCATGATTCCATAGTTCTGTGATTCCATGATTCCATGGCTCTGTGATTCTTTGATTCCATGGTTCTATGATTCTGTGATTCTATGATTCTATCATTCCATGATTTTATGATTCCATGATTCTGTGATTCTATGATATCATGTTTCTATGAATTTATGATGTCATGGCTCTGTGATTCTATGACATCATGGCTCTATGATTCCATGATTCCATGGCTCTATGATTCTGTGATTCCATGGCTCTATGATTCTGTGATTCCATGATTCTATGTTTCTATGACTCCATGATTCTATAATTCTGTGATTCTATGATTCCATGATTCTATGATCCTGTGATTCTGTGATGTCATGGCTCTATGATTCCATGATTCCATGGTTCTGTGGTTCTGTGATTCTATGATTCTATGATTCTGTGATTATGTGATTATGTGGTTCTGTGATTCTATGATGTCATAGTTCTATGATTCTATGATTCCATGGCTCTATGGTTTTATGATTCCATGGCTCCATGATTCTGTGATTTAATAATTCTATGATTCCATGATTCTATGATATCATGTTTCTATTACTCTGTGATGTCATCGCTCTATGATTTTATGATTCCATGGTTCCATGATTCCATGATCCCACGATTCTGTGATTCTATGATTCCGTGTTTCTGGGATGTCACGTCTCTATGATTTTATGATTCCATAGCTCCACGGTTCCATGATTACATAATTCTATGATTCCATGATTCTATGATATCATGCTTCTATTATTCTATGATGTCATTGCTCTATGAGTTTATGATTCCATGATTCTGTGATTCCATGATTCCATGATCCCACGATTCTGCGGTTCTATGATTCCATATTTCTACGACTCTATGATTCCGTGATTCTGCGACATTGGGTCTGGCCTGGAAATCACATCTTCGAAGAGAAACACGATAAACTCACATTTACCAGCAGCAGAGGGCGTCCAACGCACGCATGTCCCAAAATCCCAGCCCGGAGCTCCCACAGCAAATCCGACCGTGGCCAAAACCCTTCCTCGGAGCGCGGCCGATGCTTCCCCGCCAATTGTGCCGCTGCCCCAGGTTTCCTTCCCCGCTCCCTGCTCGGTGCCATGCGGGAGATGCAGACCCGATTGTTCGCCCGGTGGCCCCTGCAGACAGGATACGAGCCCAGTGCCAGGTGTGGAATTATTTTCCTGCGTGGTGCTATAGCATGGGAATTGTTGATAAGGCTAACAATGCGGCAGAGGAAAAGTGGGAGAGGAGCAGGACAATTAAGCAGCCTTTGAAAGCCCTGGGGACATGGTGAAAACCCTCCCCCTATTCATGTGTCTCCAAATCCAGGTTCTTAAGGATGGAAACGTGTGTGTTTTTGCTGGGTGAATCCCTCTTTCAGCCTGAAACTGTTCGGTGAAACTTGACCTGTGGTAACAGTCCCCACACTGGCTTAGTGGAATGAACTTTGATTTATCCCAGGAGCCTGTCAGGGTGGATCAATTCCCTAGGGAATAGCTCCCTATCCCTGCCGTGTTTTGCTGGTGTTGGAGGCTGTCAGGGCTGGGGACACAGAAAAGCAGGTGGGGGGACGGTGACTACAAGACAGAGGTGGGGACTTTGGTGAAGGAGGAGTTTTGCAGGAAAACAGAGTCAGGCCCTGGCTCCAGACTCCCTTTGGGATGTTGAGAGTCACTAGTCCTCTTCACTCCTGAAAGACTGGAGAAATAACAGTGATACAGCACCTTCTAGCACCAAGTAATGGCTCCCCATCCTGCATGGCAGCATCCTGGGGGTCTTTCAAGAGAGGATTAAGGGCTGATTTGCAGAATAAGGGGCTGATGCCCTTTCTCCTGAACTCCTGAGAGCTCCAGGACTCAAGGTGAGACTTTAGAAGAACTTTCATGTCCTCAGAGCTCTTGCCAAGCTGGTGCCACCAACCCTTGTCACAACAGCGAGCTCTTGCAGCAGCCAAGAAGCCACTCTGT
Source organism: Acanthiza pusilla (assembly GCA_036630365.1). Lineage (NCBI taxonomy): Eukaryota > Metazoa > Chordata > Aves > Passeriformes > Acanthizidae > Acanthiza > Acanthiza pusilla. The sequence continues at coordinate 5,892,865 of JAXCHO010000099.1, read as the reverse complement.
CCCAGCCAGCTGAGGCCCCTGGAGCTCACTGCCATGATAACACTTCCCTCTTGTCCAGCTCACAAATCCCAGCACTTCTGATTAGGAACTGTTTTGTCAGCATTTGGCACGGTCCCAGCAAAAGTGACACCAATTATGTGTGTCAGCTCCCCTCTGAAAGCAGGAGATGTATGAAATCTCACCCCGGGACAATCCATCACGGCTTGCAGTGGGATTTGGGACCTGTCATCCTCAGGGGGTATTGGCTGAGCGTGGCTTCTTCCAGGCCACAGAGGTTATGGGGAGCTTTATATCATTCCCAGCAAGACTGAAGCTGAAAAATGAGCCTCAGAATCTCTCAGCTTGGGTAAATGGTTCAACCTAGAGTTAATTAAGGCTGCTACTCATTTATGTGATGAATTTTAATAACTGGGGCATGTTTAAATGCCAAAGGTTTGCTTTTTATTAATCTGGGGCAGGTTTAGTTCTGTTTTAGAACTTAGAATAATCTTCGATTAAAGCCTTACTACCAGAGATAGAGAAACCTCTTGCTTTGCTCAAGGACCACTGGATTTTCCAGATGGTATTTTCTTAATCTTTTTCCTGACTGGGAGCAGCTGGGGTTTTGTGCTGATATCAGGCCTTGCTTGCAGATGGGATGGGAAATGTTGGGAACTCAGCTTGAAGGACAGGAATTGGGTTGTGCCTGGAGTTGTTTCAGGAAAGTCACATCACATCCACGATCCCTTAATGTCTCCTTGCAGTTTAATGAAAATAATAATGAACATCTTGAATTATTGGTGGCTCTACTCATCCCACAGCTCATGTCAGCTCTGTCCTGAGCCTTATTCCTCACATTTTGGTGTCTGCAACTCCACTTTTCTGCTAAAGGATCACTGTGGGTGAGTCCAGGACACCTGGGCCATTCTCCTCTTTCTTCATACCTCATACTGGGATACTCTAGGGTGAGGATTTGCAGATCACATCCCACTGGTGCAGGAATGATGAGAGCAAACCATGTCCTGAGAAGTCAATTTAGGAAATCACACAAGACAACAATGGGCTCCCATCCCTGGAAGCGTTCAAGGTGAGGTTGGATAAGGCTTGGAGCAACCTGGGATAGTGGAAAGTGTCCCTGCCCATGAGGGGTGATACGAGAAAAGCTTTAAGGCCCTTTCCAACCCAAACTGTTCCAGAATTTTTTTATTCTACCTCTGTTAGAAACTTGCCACTTCACCATCACCATGAAACAACCCAAAGGTCAGTCACATCCTGACCTTCCCAGCTCCCAACTCCCACCCACCCAAATCCCAGGCAGGCAGAATAAAGGAGCCTGGGTACCCCTGGCAAGGGGCAGGAAAATGCCCCTTCAGAGTGCCCTTGGTATTTATTGAATGAACAGCCACATCCTCACTCCCACATTGAAGCTATGGACCAACAAAAGCTCTCAGCAAGGCATTGAGGAGGGGAAGAATCAGGCCAGGAGGCTTTTTTGCAGAGCTGGTTAAAAGTGCATTTTCCCACTATTCAGAATATTTATTCTGATTGTTTTATTACTGTCCTTCACCAAACCACCAGGAATAGATGCTCTGCTCGTGGAGGAGAACAGGAACATAAAAAAACACTGTTTGAGGTCTCCATTTCCTCAGTGCCATGGTTACATTCAGCCTGCAAATTTTGAACCTTCTCCTGCCCAAAGGGCAAGTTCAGCCTGAGGCAGTGGTTATGGGATTTCTCATTGTGTGCAGAGAGCCAAGGGAGCCAGAAAATCTGTTTTTCTCAGTCAGACAGCTTCAAAACTCAGCCTAGATCTCAGTGCCAGTCAGAGCTGGAGTGATCCAAGACACTCTCCATCCCCAAACTTTGGGAGGAGCACTCCACACCCATCTCCTCTGCATTGGCCTTCACCAAGAGCAGCTCTCCCTTGGGTGTGCCAGCGCTGAGCTGCTCTTCTCTCACAGTTCACTCACCCCGTTTCTTGCCACCCATCACCGTTCCTCTCTTCCCTTGTCATTTTGGGCTGACTCAGCCCCTGGTTATGCCAGGCCCAGTACAATCCCTTTGGATCCTCGGAGAGGATGGACATGGTCTGCAGTGTGAGCACAGCTGTGACATGGGAGGGCACGAGATGGGGCAAGAGGGGTTCAGGCTTCTGTAAGGGTCCTGTCACCCTCTGGGGACCAACTCATGAGGAGAGGAGAGGAGAGGAGAGGAGAGGAGAGGAGAGGAGAGGAGAGGAGAGGAGAGGAGAGGAGAGGAGAGGAGAGAAGAGAAGAGAAGAGAAGAGAAGAGAAGAGAAGAGAAGAGAAGAGAAGAGAAGAGAAGAGAAGAGAAGAGAAGAGAAGAGAAGAGAAGAGAAGAGAAGAGAAGAAGAAGAAGGAGAAGAACGAGAAGTAGAAGAAGAAGAAGAAGAAGAAGAAGAAGAAGAAGAAGAAGAAGAAGAAGAAGAAGAAGAAGAAAGAGAAGGAGAAGAAGGAGAAGAAGAAGGAGAGAAGAGAAGGATTTCCAAGGGAAAATATTGAGGTGTGATGAGGACACCAATAACTGTAGGGTTTCTGCAGTTCTGCCCATGCATGGCAAGTGTTGTCTGAGTCAGATTTGCAGCTCCTCCTGCCTTTCCCCAGCCTCAAATGATGATCCAAATCACAAGCATTTTCTCCCAAACGCAGCAAACCAACCCACTGCAGAGATCCCCATCCAGAACCCAGCTAATGCCCACTGCTTTCCCAGCTAACTTCATGGAAGGACACCAAAGTCAGGGCTTTAGCAGTATTTCTAGTCCAATTGGGTTTCCCTGGGTTGTCCATTATTTTCAGAGGGAAATAAATCCTTTGACCTGTGAAAATGATGTGATGATTCTCAGCAGAGCTGTTCATTCATGGTCAAATGGAATATTTGAAGTAAGGGAAGAAGTGTTTTTCTTTAAGTACACCACAAACTCTTTCTCTGTGTCAGGAGTGCAGAATTAAATCCCAATTAAAGGCTGTGAAAGCACAGTGAATCTGAGAGGCCAGGAACAGATACATATTATCATCCCTTTCATAGATCATACCAGCTCCGTGGTGACATAATAAATAATCCACCCCAAGCTCTTAAAGGTAAAAACCAGCAAATCATTAATAATGTCTCTGGCACCATATATCAAACTGAAGCCTTCCTCTTCCAGCTGATCCCCAGCTATTCCCAGCTGCCTTTTTGCTTTGCTGCTTCCTCCCTTTGCTCATCTTCCTCATCTTTTCTGCTGCAATATTCCTGTGCTTTGTCCACCTGCATTTATTTCTGCATTTAGTTCTGGAGAACTGCAGGTATGAATAAGGCAGGAAAACACACATCACACTCTTAAAACCCAGCCTCAGGAGGTTTAAAACTTGCCTGGACAAGAAAGGACAGGCAGAAACTATTTTTCAGGGTAGAGAGAGGAACTGGATGATGATGTGGTAGTTTCACTTATTTCTGGCACACCTGATCTGTTTACATTGCTGTCTGTAGTGGTGGAACACTTCATGTCAATTTTGCTATCTTGTCACCCTCTCTTTTTTGATATTTTAATTTTTTTCTATAATCCACCTAACCCATTTCACTGCCTCAATCTGTCTCTCAGTGATTCAATTTCTGAAGGGCTGGGATAAAATCTGTCATTACTTGTTCATGCTTAATGTAGAGAGTTCTTCCAAGCTCATAGAATCATGGAATGGTTTGGGTGGGAAGAAAGCTTCGTGACCATTCAGTTCTGACCTCTTGCCATGGGCAGGGACATCTTCCACTGTCCCAGGTTGATCCAAGTCCCACCCAACCTGGCCTTGGACACTTCCAGGGATCCAGGGGCAGCCACAGCTTCTCTTAGCAACCTGTGCCAGGGCCTGCCCACCCTCACAGCCAGGAATTCCTTCCCAATATCCCATCTAACCCTGCCCTCTGCCAACTTAAAGCCATTCCCCTTGTCTCATCACTGCATGATACTGTAAAAAGTCTCACTCTGGCCTTCTTAAATTGCCTGGGTTCTTGGGATTATTATCATTAATAGATCTCCATATGACTATTATTTGCTAACAGGGATTATTCCAATGACGCCTCAGTCCAGTTGCCTGATTTCACCTCTATCCCATGATGTGGGGTTTTGTCTTTGCTCTGTTTAGGCATTGAGGGAAAACTGTCCACACAGGTGTCACAGAGGAGGAAGGGACTGTGAACATGGAGACAGGGTGGTCCTCTGCTGGATTCCCAGATCCAAATGCATCCCCTTTTTCCTGGAATAGCCAAAAGCAATGGGGAACTCCAGTGGACAAAATTCAGACTTTATACTTGGAATTTATTTTTTCCCTCCAGATCTGGGAGTTCCTGCAGCTGTTATATCATTCCTGGAACAATAAAACTCTCTGCCAGTGCCCTTGGATGCACTACTGGGATACTGAGTGGTTCAGTAAAGTTAAAATTTTTCCCTTTGTGAGTACCTGACCAGAAACACTGCGGCTGCCCCTGGGTCCCTAGGAAGTGTCCCAGGCCAGTTTGGACAAAACTTGGAGCAATCTGGGATAGTGGAATGTGTCCCTGCTCATGGCAGGGAGTGGAATGAGATGGTTTTTAAGGTCTCTTCCCACCTGAACCATTCTGGAATTTTGTGACTTCTCTCCCTGATGCTTAAGGCAGGATTCTCCTCACTTTACAGCCAGCTCTGGTTTGTGGGCATGGGAAGTCAGGACACCTGCAGGTGTCCCCACGTGACCTTCCTGTCCAACACCAGGCACAGGTGCAGGACTGACTCAGTAGTCCTTACACAGCTATCGAGTGCCACTTGAGATGCCACGTGCAGAGGGCAAAACCAACCTGTCAATGGAGTTTGGACAAATATTCAGGAAAGTCTGCTGTGCATCATGTCTGTGATGAGAGAGCTGTCACTTGTACGCGTGGCGCCAATTAAATCCAAATTCATTCATCCCTGGTTATTTCCATACAGGTTTTGAGGCTGGGGAGAGTCTGGAATGGAAGGGAGGTGGGAGGGCTGCACACAGTCTTGGATGCAAGGCAGTGATGGAATGTTGCCATGGGTGCCAAAGGGGTGGATTGCAGGGATTTGATAATCCTGAGGTGACACATGATCTCACAGCTGGTGAGGATGAGGATTGCTTTGCTCTTTCCCTGCTGTGTCCACCTGTGGATGGGTGACTCCAGCAGGATAACAAGGTCTCCAAGAAGGCATGGCCGATTTCCAGTTCAGCACCCATCAACCTTCACCCATCAGCGTTCTCCAAACCGGGAGGCAATTCCTTAGCCTTAAAATGAGACTTCAATTGTCTTTGTAGCAGCCCTTCTCTCCTCCTCTTCAGTGTTTCATTGCCACAAGGAACGTTGTAAAATCACAGAATACCCTGAGTGGGAAGGCACCCACAAAGATCATCCAGTGCAGCTCCTGGCCCTGCACAGACACCCCAACAATCGCACCCTGTGCATCCCTGAGAGCCTTGTCCAAACACTCCTGGAGCTCTGTCAGCCTCGGGGCTGTGACCATTCCCTGGGGAGCTGTTCAGTGCCCCACCACCCTCTGGGGAAGGATCTTTTCCTGATATCCAACCTAAACCTCCCCTAACACATCTCCAGCCATTCCCTGGGTCCTGTCCCTGGTCACAAAGAGCAGAGGACAGTGCCCAGTTCTGCTGAGCACATTGCTTCTGCTTCATCAGGGATGAAGACAATTAGTGGGTCTGACTCCCAAAAAACTGCTGTTCTGGGTTCCCTGAGCTAAGCAAAAGCCCTGTGCTATCTCCCGGGATTTCATAGTGCTGCAAACCTTTAGAGTAGTTAATTCCCAAAAGGAAAACTTTAATGCCACCTACCCCTGGATGCCCCAGTCGCTCTTTATTCCCATCAGTCCAGAGCTCACCATAAATAAATTTCTCCATTGCAGGACATGTTTGGAGCTGCCTGAGTCTCAGCAGTGATGATCAGTGAGGAGCTTACTCACCCCTCAACCCTGCTGGGATCCACCAGCTGCGCGTGTCTCTACCTGCTTAGCTTCAGGGATTGATCCAGAGGGTGCATGCAGAAGGTGCCAACCTGTTCCCTGCACAAATCTGAGCAGCAGGAGGAAGGAACCTCTTGCCTTTTGAGCAGTTCGACCCTCTCTCCTCACTTCCAGGGAGCCCTTGTTAAAATAACTCGGTGTGGTGCTTGAGCCTACATTTCCTGTGGTATAGGAAAGGGCACTGATCCATAGGTACTCTGCACTGGTTCTCTGTCATTAAACTATGCAGTGGTGAGTGGCGAGGATTGGATATCCCAGGAGTAAGGACATTGCCATGGAAGACCATTATGTCCCCATGGATAAGTTATGCCAAGAAAAACACCTTCCAAATGTGACATCTTGAGACCGCTCAGGAGTTCAGTTCCCTGATAATACCCTGACTGAAAGACACAGGTGGAACTTGAGAAAACATTTCTGTGTCTGTTTTTGCTGACTGTGTTGCATAACCTGCTCTGAGGACACTGACCAGATCATTAGATGGGATATTGGGAAGAAATTCTTCCCGGTGAGGGTGGGGAGAAGCTCAGCGTGACCAGAGAAGCTGTGGCTGCCCCTGCATCCCTGGAAGTGTTCCAGGCCAGGTTGGACAGGGCTTGGAGTCTGGGATAGTGGGAAGTCCCTGTCCATGGCAGGGGGTGGGATGAGATGAACTTTAAAGTCCCTTCAAACCCAAACGTTTCCATGATTCCATGATGATCAAGGCCTATGAATATTCTGACTGAAGAAATACCAGCCCGTAGGCAGTGGTGCTGTTTCAAATTCCTCTCCAGGTTTTTATATCCATTCCAGAGCAAAATTAATCTTCCTCTCTCTGTGGATCATCCCCAAAATCCAGTAAGACTCTTTTTTGAGACCCAGGTCATGGAGTTGTCTCTTAAGACACTGAGGGTCAGGAAACTGTAAAAGTCTTCTCAACTTAGCACCAACTGCAGATGTAATTAACATGAGTCTGAATTCTAATTCTTGATTATTAATGACACTAATCCAGATCCATCCCTTTCATTCCCCACAAGCTGGTCTGGTCCAACATGGCAAAAACCAAGAGCAGGATTGTTAGAGCCACTCCTGATTTGGAAAAGAGACTCAGACTCCTCTACGTGCTCATGTATCCAGAACTCTCCTTGGGGATGGATGCTCTGTTCCTCTCCTTTTTTTCTGTTTCTGTGGGTTGTGAGCTCTTCCAGCTCCCCTTGGAGCCTTCCCTGCCTCCTGGCAGGGAACAGCCCTGATCCCAAGAGGGACATTGGATTCTTGTCATATTGCTGGGAAAAGGTCAGCGCCTGCCAGGATCGCCAGGCAGGAAGAGATAGGGAGGACGAACAGGAAAACGAGGGAAAGGAGTGGGACAGGGAGCTCATTTTTTTCCCATCTTCTGTCCTTCCTCTCCAGCAGAGCCCTCCCACATGTGATGCAAATCCAGGGTGCGGCCAGAGATGCAAAATCCTCTTTCCTTGCTCAGGGATGTCACAGGAAGGTGAAACCTGATGAGATTAGATGTGGTCTCTTGCTGGGACCAGCTGACAGCTCCCGAAGACATCTGATGTAACCAAATCCTTGCAGTTCAGCGTGGGCAGCGGCTGTGGGAGATAATAAACATCTCTCACGTGTGAGAGGTGCACTTTTCTCCTCAATTTCTTCCCTCTCGGCACACATTACTGTGGTGAGCTGATTTTGCCAGAGTCGTCACTAGCTTGGCCTCATTCCTTAAATTCTCTTATTTATTAAGTGCATCCCCAGGGCTGCTGCTCAGAAAACTGAGTTACTCCATTAGTAAGGTCCAAAATTTTACTCTCTTGTTGTGGATTTGTCTTCTTGGGATGGGATTTTCAAGTGTGCAATATGTTGCCAGGTCTGAAAGAAACATTTTTCACCTCTGGGACAGGAATTATGGCTCTATCTTCAGGGTACTCCTTAGTGTCATTCTATTCCCTGTCCATGGCAGAGGGGAGGATGATCTTTAAGGTCCCTTCCAACAATTCTATGATCCTGTGGTTCTATATTTGCTCTCCACATTTCTTGGGAAGCCAAACAAAATACAGCATGTCAGGACCGATGGATGTTCACCTTCAAGGTTAGGTTTGGGACAAGGTGGGAGACTGAGAAAGAATTGAAGGTTGCTGCCATAAAACATAATCTGGGTTATCAGAAACACAGGGATAATTTTATTTACAGGAAACCCCTCATTCTTCAGATCACTACAGATTTTACTGAGGAAGAGATGAAGGTTGCTGCCATAAAACATAATCTGGGTTATCAGAAACGCAGGGATAATTCTATTAACAGAAAACCCCCCATTCTTCAAATCACTGCAGATTTTAATGTGAAAAAATTCCCTTTCTGCTCCATCATGTGACTGGGTTTAGCATCCCAAGCCAGCCACACAAGCCTGATGCCACCATGAAGAGCAGGAGAAACCTTTAAAGTCCCCAAACACACCTCAGCTGGTGCATGGGGCCAGCAAGGGTCGTGCAGCCCACAAGGGGAGAGAGCAGAAGGGTCATGCCCTTCCTCAAGACAACTTGGTGCATTACCCTGCCCAGAGAAGCTGTGGCTGCCCCTGGATCCCTGGCAGTGTCCAAGGCCAGGCTGGACAGGGCTTGGAGCACCCTGGGACAGTGGAAGGTGTCCCTGCCCATGGCAGGGGGTGGCACTGGGGATGAGCTTTAAGGTTCCTCCCAACCCAAAGCATTCTGTGGCTCTGTGAATTCCTGCAGGGATTGCAGCACGGGGCTGGGCCTGCCCTCGCTGAGGTTTGATGAATCAGGTGTCTGATGCAAGGAGGGATGGCCAGGGAGGGACTGCAGCCCAGGAGAGACAGAGGGAGAGCCAAACCTGGCTGCATTCCTTGCCTGCTCCTGACTCCTTAAGGAGGGTGACTCCTGCTGCTCAGTGAGACTCTCAAGAATGTTGGTTCCTTGTACTTCAGTAAGGTTCCTGCTCTGGATGACTCGGGAAAAATTGATGCTTGAAAAAGAAATGCAGAAATTTGAATATTTAGCAACCAACAAATCATTCTTCAAATGTTCTCGTGTGTAACAAAGAGGTTTTTGTGTGTCTCGGAGACTTACCCATGCCATTCATGAAACTGAACATGGAATTAGCCTTGAGTGGCTGAGGTTGCTGTGATGGAGAGGAGAGGCACTGCTTTGGGACAGCAGTGGGAAGGACAGGGTTGGTTTGATGAGCCTGAGTCCTGCAGCCTCCTCTGCACCTCAGATCAGAAGTGCCAGAACAGGAGCCAAAGTAGCCACTGCCCTCATGCTGTCCTGCCCTTGGGACCACAGAGAGCTCCCAGGTCGGGACCAGTGCAGGGGGAGGATTTCTCTGCTGGAACAGACTAATTAGGCACCACAGGGAAGCGTTTCCATCTGCTTAGGAAGCACTGTCCTGACCTTGCTCCTACGCCCACTCCCTCTCTGTCACAGGCCTGAAAGAGCCTCGCTCAGCTCTTTTAAAGCTGGAAAATGAGCCCAGCACCATCCTTTGTGCAAGAGCTGAAAGGTTAATACGTGTCACGTCTGTCGGCCAGGACTCTGCAATAGGCAAAGCCCTTTTTACTGAGTTAAAAAAAAACCCACCAGCCTGTCACAGCCTGACCTTTCCACCCTCACACTCCAGCCCCACTTTCACACCACAGGCATGAGAATAAACACATCCTTTTCCAAGCAGGGCTGGGTCCTCTCAGCTGCAGCAAAATGTGGTTCCTTGCGAATGGTGCAGGTGGCTCTTAGGTATGGGTTTTCCTGTAGGTTGCAGGGATAAGAGAGCATCAAGCTCCTGGAATTAGAAAGGTCAGCAGGGATGCTTCCTGTTGGAGCTGCACAAACCCTGGTGCTGGGATCAGAGGGCAGGGAGTTAAAATTAGAAGTGGCTGCGGGGTTATGGAGGTCGGTCCTTGAGCCTGACAAGGTGACGGGGTCTGTGGCTTAGAGGCATGAGAAAATAAACACCTCCAGCCCTAATATATCCTAGAGGATCGCAGAAAATACCTCTTCTTCTGCCTTTAACACCAGGTTTGGGATATCAGGAATTCCTCCCTCAATAATCCCTCTCTTTCCCTGGCATGCGGAGGATGTGTGCATACCTAGCTGACCACACCAAAAAAGTAAGGACTGGAATAATTAGGGAATCCTCAGCTGAGTCACTTCCTAGAAAGGCTGTGTTGGGTGGACACAGCTCTGGAGATGCCTTGGTGCTTGGCACTTTTCTGGGATATAAAAGACTGGATAATTCACCATTCGGAAGTGCAGAATCTGAGCCCCTCTCTCCACTGAGTATATCCTGCAACTCTGGGAAAATTTTTTACCCAAAGCAGTGCAGCTCTGACAGAAGAGATGGAGAGAGCTGCCTGTATTTGTTTCAAGCCTTTTTAGACACCCTTTCCCAATTGTTTGGCTTCCAGGTACTCAAGATATCCCACCTGGATCAGGGCAAACTGCAGGGACTGACCATGGCCGAGGATGTAATGCCTGGTCATAGTTTAAACCAGTGCTGTGTGTTCTTTATCCCATGTCCTATTCACTCCTCCTGCATCCATGAGGAAGTGCCTCTCCGGAGGAGCAGTGGGACTGATGGATTTACCCCCAGGGGAGGAGTGTCACACCTTTGGAACAAAGCACTGCACCTCCCAAATGCCTGGAGCCTGATGTGTGCACGGATTTGAGTGCTCCCATCCCATCCAGGAGGAGCACTGGCTCCTGCCAAGGAGCCACCAAGCCCTGCAGTGCAAGTTCTCTACCTTCCAATTAAAAAAAAAACCAAGGAGCTTGCAGGGCACATCCACCGCCAGCTTGGAAACTCTCCCTGCCCTCCAGAACAAAACCCACTGGAGCAGCCTGAGGTCCAGAAATAACCACAAACCACCCTTTCCTGTCAGGCAGCTGGGATTTCGAGTGGTTGGAGCTAAATATGGCACTATGTCAACAAGGAGCCACCAGGAAAGAGGGATTGTTGCTCTCCATCAGTGAGAGGAGTCTGCTCACACACGTCTGCAAAGACCTCAGCTTTGGAAAGCACATTTCCTTCATTTCCGTGGTTTGCACTTGGATTTTCACCACACTCCTCCTCATCTTTCGCTGGATATTTCCCATTGCAAAACCAAGCAGGCAAACAAAACCGGAGGCACATCAAGAAGCAATTTGTCTGGCTGGTAAAGCAACAAAAACAACCACCCCAAAGCCAGGCAGAGGAGCACAGGAAAACAAGAAGCACAGCTGTGCACGTCTCACATTGCCTCTGCTCCCTTCTCCTCCTCAGCCCCGCTGAAAGACAGCAGCTGTAATCCCTTCCAGGTGGTGACAGGAGTGATCTTCCCAGCCCCTCTGAACGTGACAGCTCTGGAGCTGCCTGGGAACGTGTGTTCCCGTGCTGTCAGAGGGAGAGGGAAGCTGCAAGACCCAACAGGCGCCTGAGTCACAGCAGCCAAGGGGAAATGCAAACGTTGGAAGCTGTGCAGGAGTGAGGGATGTGACTGCAAGGGATCCTTTTCAGCTGGTTTCTTCCTTCATGGGTGCTCTGGGTGATCCTGGGAGAGGCTGATGGAGGAAGGAGGTAGTTACCTGAGAAACATCTGTCTCTGGATCCCCACTGGCTGCTCTCCAGCCCCTCTGAGTGGGGGTTTTGGTGAGCAGAGCTCACTCTGCCCTGACTATGATGGGCACACGTGAGTCACTGCCCAGACACGGACGGTGACAAACACAGATATGAGTGGGACTGATCTGCTGGGCAGGAACTCAGGTGATTTCAGTTTTCATGGTTTGACATTTTTGTGTTCCTTTTAGTTTCTTTCTCCTTGCCGGTGCTGCAGGTGAGGAACTGACTGATTCAACACGAGTAGGGCGTGACGTTGACTGTGTAAGCAGCTTTAAAGTGATCAAAGTCAGCAGCTGCAGGAGAAATCCTGGGAAATGTTTGCCCTTTCCCTAACCCGTTCAGTTCCAGCAGTGGCTTTTAGCAATAGCACAGAAGGGTAATCATGGAATCCCAGAATGGTTTGGGCTGGAAGGGACATTAAAACTCATCCCATTCCCCACCATGCCATGGGCAGGGACACCTTCCACTGTCCCAAACTGCTCCAAGCCCTGTCCAGCCTGGCCTTGGACACTGCCAGGGATCCAGGGGAAGCCACAACTTCTCTGGGTAACCTGGGCCAGGGCTTCACCACCCTCACAGGCAGAATTTTTTCCCAATATCCAACCGAAACTCTTTCAGTTTGAAGCCATTCCCCTTGTGATCTTGGAGAAAAAACCCACTTTTTAAACTTCCAGGGGACGACTAGCTTGATCTGTTGCCTGACAGCCTGAAAGTAGTCAACATAAGATGCTTTAGAGTAGCTGCACTGGGATCAGCTCTTCCCATATGAGACATTTTGGAAGGGGCTGCCCAGGGATGTGGTGAGGTCCCCATCCCTGGAGGTGTCCAAGGAATGACTGGACATGGCACTCAGTGCTCTGGGCTGGTGACAAGGTGGGGATCAGTCACAGGTTGGACTCAATGGTCTTGGGGGTCTTTTCCAACCTGAATGATTCTGTGATTCTCCGATTTGCACCTGAGGAAGTTGTCCAGGTTCCCTGTGCACTCTGCAGGGAGCAATGTGCCTGCTGGGAGTGTAGTTCCACTCCTCCTAAGGCAGCTGCCTGCAGCAGATGAATCCCAGTCTTTACCTCTCTCTCCCTGCTGGTTATGATGGGATCTGGAGGGTGGCTCAGAGAGAGACATTTCACCAGGAATGTTTAAAGTTCAGCCAGCACACACGACTTCCAGTCTGCCTCATGTCAAGATCAGAGCTGTGATTGCCGGGCTCAGTTCTTCTTGGAATGCTGCATGAATTGAAGAGTCTCAAAGAAAGTGTCACTATGAAACCAAAATGGTTCTGTACATGATGTAGAACTTGGGGACATGGTTTAGGGGTGGGTTTGGCCGTGTTGGGTTAACATTTGGACTTGATGGTTGTCTTAGGTTACATGGAAGGTGTAACCAAAAGCGTGTATTCTATTCCCATCTCCATAAGCTGTTAAAACAGGTGGGGCAGTGTTCTTTGTGTTCAGCATGACCCAGCCCTGATAACACCATCGGGGCTATCTCTGCTCATGGCCATCAATGTCCCCAGGAGTGACCCAGCCCTGATAACACCATCGGGGCTATCTCTGCTCATGGCCATCAATGTCCCAGCCCTGCTAACACCATCGGGGCTATCTCTGCTCATGGCCATCAATGTCCCCAGGAGTGACCCAGCCCTGATAACACCATCGGGGCTATCTCTGCTCATGGTCATCAATGTCCCAGCCCTGATAACACCATCGGGGCTATCTCTGCTCATGGCCATCAAGGGCTCCAGGACTGACCCTTAGGATTCCATCATTCCATTGTGAGATGCCCTGCCCAAAGGGAAGAAACTGAACATTCCCACCTGCGTATAAGCTGACACTCTGGAACACTGGACTATCTTTTCCACTGGATTCCCAGTGGAGAAGAGCTCAAGAGCCACCACTGGACCACTGGAGATCGATGAGATCTTTCCACAAGATCACCACTCCAACAGGAGCACATCCATCACTCCAACGGGACTGCAGCCACCATTGAACTGCACTGCAGCACCACCCGAACAGGGTGCAGGTTGGATTCTGACTTTGTCTTTAAACCGTTGTTCCTGTATTATTGCCCTGTTATAAATATTGGTAAAGAACTGTTATTCCTTTTTCCCCCATATCTTTTGCTTGAGAGCCCCTTGATTTCAAAGTTATAATAATTTGGAGGGAAGGGGGGGGTCATATTCTCTATACCAAGGGAGGCTCCTGCCTTCCTTGGCAGATACCTGTGTTTCAAACCGAGACAATGGTCTTTATGTGTAGACATTGAAAGAGGGGAGATTTAGTTTGGATGTTGAGAAGAAATTGTTCCCTGTGAGGGTGGGGAGGGCCTGGCACAGGTTCCCAGAGAAGCTGTGTCTGCCCCTGGATCCCTGGAAGTATCCAAGGCCAGGTTGGACAGGGCTTGGGGCAGTTTGGGACAGTGGAAGGTATCCCTGCCCACAGCAGGGGTTGGAACTTGTTGATCCTTAAGGTCCTTTCCAACCCAAAACCATTCCATGATTCTGTGCCTGACAACCACTGAATAACATTTTTTTTTTTCAGCAGCAAATACCTTTTCCCTGGCATCAGGAATGCCACAGCCTTCATCCAAGTCCCCTAGGCTGGGTTTTGAACCAAGCCACCCAGTGGTAACTGCCCGACTTCCAAACTGCAGCTTGGACTCAAACATTTGGTCAGAGTGCCTGGGTTAGAATGTTACAGACAGTAGGCTTCATCCCTGCAGAGGACAGTCCCGTATCACACTCGGAATAAACTGCTGAGAGATCCTGTTTTTCCATATTGCCTGGAAAACCCCAGGAGAAAAACCCCTGGTGCACATGCCTAGAGTTAGTGGTGCGAATCCAGTCCAGAAGTAACTTTGTCCTTAGTGACTTTACTATAAATCAAAGATGTATTTTTTAAATGTCTCATGCTGAACACATTAAAAAGTATTTTTGAATTTCTGCGTGGAAAGATTCTGCTTAAACCTTCAAATAGGACCTTAAAGTTAGTGTTTAATGACACGGAAGTTCCAACACTGGCCTGTGGAGCTGGTATGGTGTCCATCCTATACTCCAAATGTGGGACTTTACCTGTTAGTGCAATGCTGAGATACCAAAAAAGGTTTGACTATTAAACTGTGGCAGAGGAGAGTAAGTTTTCCTTTCCTTGTGCATGTTTGGGCTGGGGTAGAGTAAATTTTCTTCACAGTGGCTGGACTGGAGCTGTGTCCTGCATGTGTGCTGGAAAATGTGTTGATAATTCAGGGATGTTTTCATTGTGTCATGCTCAGCATATAAAGCTGGGGAAAGAAGGAAGGAGCGACATTTGGAATTATGACATTTGACTTCCCAAGTCGTCATGCTGTGTGCCCCCCTCTCCTGGAGATGGCTCAACACCTGCCTGCCCATGGGGAGCAGGGAATTCATTCCTTGTTTTCCTTTGCTTGGCTGTGTGGCTTTTGCTTTACTCATGAAACCAACTTTATATCAACAAATTCGCTCCCATAAGAAAGCCCCAAGGAGGTCTTAGAGCACCTTCCAGCACCTAAAGGAGCTCCAGGAAAGTGGAGAGGGACTTAGGACAAGGGGTTGCAGAGACGGGACAAGGGGAAATGGCTTCCCTGTGCCAGAGGGCAGGGATAAATGGGATATTGGGAAGGAGGGTGGGGAGGCACTGGCCCAGGTTTCTCAGAGAAGCTGTGGCTGCCCCTGGATCCCTGGAAGTGTCCAAGGCCAGGCTGGATGGGGCTTGGAGTGACCTGGAATAGTGGAAGTTCTCCCTGCCCATGGCGGGGGGTTGGAAGCAGATGATTTTCATGGTCCCTTCCAACCCAAACCACTCTGTAGCTCCATGAGGCTCACAGAGAAGATTGTCCTTCTTTTGAGGAAGGCCCAGATTTTAACTTTTCTGTCTTGAGGATGTTGTTGTTGTTCCTGGGGGATCTCCCTGGAGGCACTGTCAGCCTTTGTGGGAACAGCTCAGCTGAGATCCAGCTCTCCACTGATTCCTCCAAAGACCTCTATTCCTCAGACACCCAAAATAAAGTGTTCGTCTCTGGAGCTGAACCCAGTTCTTCATTTGAGTGAAGAAACTCACTCTGGCTGTGAGTTTAAGAAATGGATTCTAAAAATGAAAACCACAGGAATTATTTAATTTGGAATATGGATTATTTAAACATGTCTGCATACATCTTCACAAACCCAACACAACACTACACACGTACTTTTTCTCCATACAATTTAAGGCATTTTGTTTTCAACCTCTGTTTTACTCTCCCTGCAAATTTTGGATAAAATTAACTGTGTCCCTAAGAGCTTTACATGAGTATGCAGCTGAGGTATGGTCAAACTTCTCCTGGCATTCGTTGGGCATTTATTCAGAAATGTTTATATTTCCCCAGGGGAAGCAAAGAAAAAAAAATACAATCTGGTAAAAAACATTTGCTAAATGAAGTTTGTAGTTCTATTGTGGTTTGTAAAGTCCAAGCTCTCCAATAAATGCTTAAGCCTCTTCCAGCTGTTTGCTGCAGCACAAATGCCCAAAGCTTTTCCATATTAAAGGGAAAATTAGTTTAAATTTTGTCTGCAAGGGCAGGGCACTGAGCCATTGCAAATCCCGTTAGCTCCAAAACAGGGCCTCGTGCAAAATTGTCTGAGGGATCCCAGATGGTTGTAAAGTGCTTCAATACCATCATTGGCATAGTAAAGGATATCACAAGGGATTGAATCTATTCCTAATTTGGTCAATACTGCATTCGACCACTTCTGAGACACCTGACAGGGTGAATTAACTCATCTTTTTTATCTACCACTACAGTGATGAGCGCAGTACAAAGAGATGGGGTCTGGAAGAGGATCTGGAACGACCTTTCTCAGTGTTGAGGCTTCCAGTGAAGCGAGGAATGAGCTCAACATCTACTAAAGGGGAAAAAAAGGAAAAATGGGGAAAATCTTTGCTATCTCATACCCTTTTTTCTGGGTTCAGAGAAGGTGGGGTAGGTGAGGGCAGGGTAGGGAGGAAGACAAATGTACATCTCTGTGGGCTCTGACCAGACTTTGGCAATGAATCCCAATTTTGTCGTGTTTCTGTGGATTGGCAATCTCTCCAGGAAAACAGCGTGCGACAGGCGAAAGGCATCCCGAAGTCACTCAGAGACGATGCCCAGCAGAGCCACAGATCACTCCAGCAGCAAACAGCACGGCTTAAAGGGTGGGAACTAGAAGGTATCCCAATCAAAACAGCCTTCCCTTTCCCCAAACCACTTATCTATTGAGACCACAGGATATTAATGAGTTACCAACCCTCTAGAAATGAGGGTAGGTAATTGCAACGTTACTCACAGGATTCAAGATCAGGTTTATCACATTTAACTCAGAAGAAAAGCCGATTACGAGGGCTCAACTCACCAGAGATACTGAAATATGTAATGAAAATATACTTTTAAAAAAGAAAGAAAGGAAGGAAGAAAGAAAAAGTCAGTTTTTAGTCAGCAGTTCTAGAAGTCCAGGTCATCCTGGTTAATCTCATTGGAGTTTTCTTTCTTTTTAGAAGGCTGAACTTCCTCAGTGTTTTCAGCCTCCTTTGGATCTGCACCTTCAGCTTCTGCCTGCTCCTCATCTTCCACAGGATCAGAACCTGAAGATTCTTTGTCCTCTTCTTCATCACTGTCAGGATACATCTGGGAGGGTTTGGAGCTCTCATCACTTCGAACCTCTCCATTGGGGTGGTCACTCGTGGGGTTACCATCACTTTTGCATTCCTCTTCAGCTACTCGTTCCTCTTCGACTACTCCTTCCTCTTCCACCACTCCTTCCTCTTCCACTACTCCTTCCTCTTCGACTACTCCTTCCTCTTCATCTACTTTTTCCTCTTCATCATCAGACCCCTTCTGGGATTGCTGTGAGAAGTTTCCAACAGAAGAATAACAAGAAAAGGCTGTGGATTTTTTCATAGTCTCTAACCTTTTGCTGGTTTTCTTGCCTTTGGTCTTGGAGGATTTCTCAGAAACTTTGTTGTTGCCTTGGTCTTCGTGTGTTTCTTGTGCCTTGTCAGGGTTATCACCGGTGGGTTCCTCATCATTCTCATCATGTTTCTCACCTCCTTCACTGTTTTTCTCCTCAGCCTCATCTCCTGACACTGGTTTGGCATCTTCTGCTGCCTCAGCTTCATCTTGCTCAGCTTCTTCATTTCCTTCCGCAGCATCTCCTTCAGGATTGTTGTCAGTTCCGCAGTCCTCAGCATCTCCTTTGCATTCTGATGTTTCTGCCTCATCATCAGCCACAATGTCCTCATCTTCTGGTTCCTCTGTTTCTTCAGCTTCATTTTCACCTTCATCTTCACCTTTGGACTTTTCTTCGGCTTCCTGCTTTTCATTTTGAGCTTCTTCTTCTTTTTCTTCCTCTTCCCCTTTTTCTTGCTCCTCCTCCTCCTCCTCCTCCTTTGTTTCTTCCTCCTCTTTTTCTCCCTCTTCTTCCTCTATTGCTTCTTCTTCCTCCTCCTCTTTTGGGTTTTCTTCCTCTTCCACTTCCTGCTCCTCTTTTGTTTCATCCTCGTCTTTTGCTTCCTCATCTTCCTTTGGTCCTTCTTCCTCTTCCTCCTTCCCTTCCTCCTCTTTTGTTTCTTCTTCCTCTTTTTGCCCTTCCTCCTCTTCTGCTTCCTCCTCTTTCACATCTTCCTCTTCTTTTGCTTCTTCCTCCTTCCCTTCCTCCTCCTCTTCTTTTGCTTTTTCTTCTCCCTCCTTTACTTCTTCTTCCTCCTCCTCCTCTTTTGTTTCTTCCTCCTCTTTTGCTTCTTCCTCCTCCTCCTTCCCTTCTTCTTCCTCCTCCTCTTTTTCTTGTACTTCTGCCTCCTCTTTTGCTTCTTCATCTTCCTCCTTCCCTTCTTCTTCCTCCTCCTCTTTTGCTTCTTCCTCTTCCTCCTCCTCTTTGGCTTCTTCCTCCTCCTCTTTGGCTTCTTCCTCCTCCTTTTTTGCTTCTTCCTCCTCCTCTTTGGCTTCTTCCTCCTCCTCTTTTGCTTCTTCCTCTTCCTCCTCCTCTTTGGCTTCTGCCTTCTCCTCTTTGGCTTCTTCCTCCTCCTCTTTTGCTTCTTCCTCCTCCTCTTTGGCTTCTTCCTCCTCCTCTTTTGCTTCTCCCTCTTCCTCCTCCTCTTTTGCTTCTTCCTCCTCTTTTGCTTCTTCTTCCTCCTCTTTTGCTTCTTTCTCCTCCTCTTTTGCTTCTTCCTCTTCCTCTTTTGCTTCTTCCTCTTCCTCTTTTGCTTCTTCCTCTTCCTCTTTTGCTTCTTCCTCTTCCTCTTTTGCTTCTTCCTCCTCCTCCTTTCCTTCTTCTTCTTCTTCCTCTTTAGCTTCTTCCTCTTCCTCTTTTTCTTGTGCTTCTGCCTCCTCTTTGGCTTCTTCCTCTTCCTCCTCCTCTTTTGCTTCTTCCTCCTCCTCCTTTGCGTCTTCCTCCTCCTCTTTGGCTTCTTCCTCCTCCTCTTGTGCTTCTTCTTCTCCCTCTTTTACTTCTTCCTCCTCCTCCTCCTCTTTTGCTTCCTCCTCTTCCTCCTTCCCTTCCTCCTCTTCCTCTTTTGCTTCTTCCTCCTCCTCTTTGGCTTCTTCCTCTTCCTCCTTCCCTTGCTCCTCCTCCTCCTCCTCTTTGGCTTCTTCCTCTCCCTCTTTTACTTCTTCTTCCTCTTTGGCTTCTTCCTCTTCTTCCTTCCCTTCCTCCTCCTCTTTTGCTTCTTCCTCTTCCTCCTTCCCTTCCTCCTCCTCCTCCTCTTTGGCTTCTTCCTCTTCCTCCTTCCCTTCCTCCTCCTCTTTTACTTCCTCCTCTTCCTCTTTGGCCTCTGCTTCTTCTTTTGCTTCCTCCTCCCCTTCTTCCTCCTCCTCTTTGGCTTCCTCCTCCTCCTCTTTTGCTTCCTCCTCCTCCTCTTTAGCTTCTTCCTCTCCCTCTTTTACTTCTTCCTCTTCCTCCTCTTTAGCTTCCTCCTCCTCCTCTTTGGCTTCTTCCTCTTCCCCTTTGGCTTCTTCCTCTTCCCCTTTGGCTTCTTCCTCCTCCTCCTCCTTCCCTTCTTCCTCTACCTCCTCTTTTGCTTCCTCCTCCTCCTCCTCTCTTGCTTCTTCCTCTTTCTCCTTCCCTTCTTCTTCTTCCTCCTCCTCTTTTGCTTCCTCTACCTCCTCTTCTGCTTCCTCCTCCTCCTCTTTGGCCTCTTCTTCTTCTTCTTTTGCTTCCTCCTCCTCCTCTTTGGTTTCTTCCTCCTCCTCCTCTTTGGCTTCCTCCTCCTCTTTCACTTCTTCCTCTCCTTCCTTCCCTTCCTCTTCTTCCTCTGCTTCTTCCCCTTCCTCCTTCCCTTCCTCCACCTTTGTTTCTTCCTCCTCCTTCACTCCTTCTTCTTCCTCTCCCTTCTCTGCCTCCTCATTTAGTTCATCTTCCTCCTTAGTTTCCTCTGCCTCTTCCTCTTTTACTTCCTGATCTTCTTCTTTAGTTTCACCCTCCTCCTCCTCTTTCATTTCCTCCTCCTCTTCGGCCTTAACGACTTCTTCTTCCTCTTTCTCTTCCTCCTCCTCTTTTGCTTCCTCTTCTTCTTCTCCTTCTTTTGTTTCTTCCCCTCCTTCTTCTGGCTCTTTTCCTTCATCACCCTCCGCTTCTGCTTCACCTGGCTGAGGTTCCCCCTCATCCTTCTCCTCGTTTTCTGCTGCTTCCTCCGCAGAACCATTGGGAAGTGTTTTGGTGTCCTGGGCTGCTTCTGCAACGATGGCTTCCTCATTGTCATCTCTTTTCAGCCTCAGGATTTGCTGCAAATCAAAGGCTTTCATGACTGGAGCGTTGGTGGCCACCACGGGGGCTCTTGCAGGCCTGGAAGCCAATTTTTTCCTCACACAGGAGTCACATGGACAATATTCCTCCTCGCTGGATTGTTTGCTAATGCTGTCCTCCAAAGCTGCACTAAGGTCAAAGTCTTTATCTACATCAAATGATAAGTCTGAGGTCTCCTCCAGCCTCATCTGGGCACCATTCTTGTCCCCAAAGAGGGACTTTTTGTGCATAGTTTGCAGTCGCCATCTCCTCTGCTCAGTTTGGAGTTTGGACTCGCGTGTGGGTGGCTCCTCCGGAGGTCTCGGCATCCTCCTTCCAGCTCTGCTTTTGATCTTCCTCAGCTCCTTCTCTATGCTCTTCTGTATCCTTTTACTCACTTCTTCCTTCAGCTCCAGTATCATTTCATCCATCTGCTGGTTGTCCTGCAGGTTCCACCTGACTTTTAACTCGTTCATGGCATTGACATAGTGAGCCATGAACTCCTTCTCGATTTTCTTGAGCAGTCTCAGGACCCAGGTTGGGTCTGGATCCATAGAGTTTTGCTGGACAAGGGATGTGCCCACAGTGGTGGATGTATTGACTTTGGGCTCGGGGTCATTTGGTGACTCTTCTTGGGGCTGTTCTTCCAACTCATCTTTAAGCTCCGTCCCACCATCAGCATCACCGACATTCGCATCATCAGCGGTAGCTGGCTGATCAGCTTCTTCTTCAGGGTTTTCTTGTGGGACTTCGTCATTCACAGCTTCTTCCTGTTCTCCAGCATCAGCTAATTTGTTTTCTTCTTCATTTTCATTTTCTCCCCCTTCGTCCTGACCCTGCTCACACTTACTGCCCTGATCCTCCTTATTCTCTTCTTCCTCCTGGATTACAGATTCCGCTTTAGCAGACTCTGTCTTTTCCTCACCTTCTGCCTCTGAGCAGGCTGTGGAAGGGCGGGATGGCTGCTCTTCCTCTTTGCTTTGCTCCTCAACCTCAGTCTGTTCAGTGCCAGTCTCCGCATTTTCCGCTTGCTCGGCTGCTTTGGATTCCACAGTTTTCTGTGCCACCAATGTGGCGCCAGCTGCGCACTCTTCTCCTGAGCCACCAGAGCCACTGCAAACATCAACCCCAGAAGAGGACATGCGAGTGAAGGTGTGATCCATGGATTTTGGGGCTTTAGACACAGACACTGCCTTTGTCTGCTCGCTTGCCTCTTGGCCTGAACTTGGGCCGCTCCTTTCAGCTGTGCACCCGAACCACAGGGCTTGAAAAATATTTAGCAGCTCTGTGTACCTTGACTTATTCAAAGGCTTTGAGTTTTCTGATGGATCCTCTGACTCTTCATCAAGGAGTTGGAGGCTGGCAAGACAAGTAATCAAAATGTTGGCAGAGTTACTCAGTTTTCTCCCCATTGTGGGGGACACCTCGGGCAAACTGTTTGATCGGTCAAACTTGGTCTCGTGTTTTGAACTGAGCAAGGCCTTCATGATCTGGACAGATGTCTGGACAGAGGTTGGCAGGTCTCTCTTGTTGTTATTTTGGCTGGATGTAACTGACTCATTGCATTCTGCCTGCTCAGCTTCCGCATCTTCAGCTGCAACCTCAGAGATTTCTTCCTGGTTCACGCATTCTTCAACCTCTTCGTGTACAGCTCTGTCTTCTTCTTTCTCTTCTTCAACTTCAGCTTTTTCTTCATGTACATCTGTGTCTTCTCCTTTCTCTTCTTCAACTTCGGCCTTTTCTTCATGTACAGCTGTGTCTTCTCCTCCCTCTTCTTCAACTTCAGCCTTTTCTTCATGTACAGCTGTGTCTTCTCCTTTCTCTTCTTCAACTTCAGCCTTTTCTTCGTCCTTTGCTTCATCTGTTGCTTCCTCCTTTTCAGCCTCCTCCTCTTCCTCCTCATTCTTTTCCTCATCTTTTTCCTCATCTTTTTCCTCATCTTTTTCTTCCTCTTTTTCCTCAGCTTTTTCCTCAGCTTTTTCCTCAGCTTTTTCCTCCTCTGGGACTTCCTCAGCATTTGTACAGTGTGATACCTCAGTGGTCGACTCTGCATGTTCTTCTCCCTCATCCTCCATTTCATATTTCATAAGCAATGATTCCGAAGGGATTTTCCTAAGCCATTCTTGCACAACTTCTTCTGGAGATGTGTTTGGTAGAGCTGATGGCATTAAATCACCCCCTTCCTCCTGAGCACCGGTGTCTTCTACCTCTTCCTCTGCTATTTTGTTACAAGAATCAGCAATCTCTTTATCATTCTGACCATTTACTCCAGTTGCGGCTGATTTAGAGCCGTAGGAAGTTGCTTTGGAGGAATCCACAATTTCTTTCTGCTCTTTTCCTGCGGTTTGCACGGATGCGCTGCCGATGCTGCTGATGGAGGAATTCTTCAGCATGGCTGTTCGCATATTTTTTCTCTTTGGCTTTCCTTTTGGTGGAGCAGGGCAGTGCAGACTGCACACTGACATGGTCTCTGACATGGATGCCCGACTGGAGTTTGACACCTTCACATGAAGGTTTTTCGAGTTTGTCTGCTTTGATTTTGAAGATAGAGACATGTTTGAGTGTGAACACCTATCATCAGTTTCCTGGGAAATCTGTGTCAACACAGGGTTATCTTTTCTTTCTGACTGTGAAGAGATTCTTGAGGAACTACTTGTAGGATTTCCATTCCTAATCCCATTCTCAGTTGGGTGGTCAACTTTTGAACATACACTCCCACTCACGCTTCCCTGTTTTGAAGAAGAGGGTTCTGAACTAATCTTGGCTTGACCCTCCCCTGCTTTTTCATTAGGACTGGAAACACTTGAGCAGAGGGATGATGGTCTGCTGCTTTCTTCTTTATGGCTTCTCTTCCTTGAGCTTTTTGAGGATTCACTGTAGCCATTGGCAGTACTTTTTGAGCTTTTCTCCTCAGCAGGACCTGCAGTTGCCTCTGCTTCACTGGTAGATGAAATGTTTGAGTGAAGAGATCCTGACTTATGAGATGTGGCATCTGCAACAGATTTTTTCTTGGTTTCACATGAGCTTTTGGAGTAAATCGATGCCCTGCTGCCTGATCTCCCATCATCTGCATGTAGGGAATTCTTCTTTTTATTTGGAGTGGATTCAAGTGAAGACACAGATACTGCAGACTGTGCATCCAAATGAATGTGGCTGCGTTTGCTCTTTTTGGACCCTCTGGAAGAGCAAGAGACACTGCATGGAACATTCTCTTCACTGCCACTTTTCTTGCTGCTCCTGTCACTAGCCCTGGAGCGATGGGTTCCTTGTGTAGAGCATCGTTCCCCTTCACTGCTCTCACCCCTGACTGATTGGCTTGGCTTTGTTTTTGCTGACACTGAGCTGACTTCATTGACTTCACTTTCATCCTGCTCTGCTTCCACCTCCTCAGCCTCTTTCTTGGGGCAGGACTCGCTGGAGAAGGAGGACACCACGGGGTTTTCATCAGAGGGGTCGCTCTGCTCACTCTTTCCTTTTGGCGTGGTGCAGTTGCTGGACTTGCTGTGCACGCTGTTCGCAGAGTTGGAGGACTGGGTGTTTTCTCCCTGATTTGCCTTCTGAAGGCTCGAGGAGGACATGCTCCTGCCCACGCTGCTCGATTCCTCACACACATTCTTCTTGCTCTGCCTGGACTGCAGGGATGACCTGGACATGACACTCCCAACTCTGCTGCTTTCAACCTCGTCCGCTTCATCCTTCAAGCACTTCACAGAGGAAGCTTCAAAACAATTTTCATCCTCATTTTGTGAAATGATTTTGGTGACCTCTTGTTCTTCAACGGTGTCTTGAGTATCCAAGTTGTTTTCACAGCTTGAATGTGACATCTGTCCCAAGGATGAAGGTCTCTGGCTGTTTCCCGTGCTTGTCCGAGTGTATTCCTGCTGTTCTTCTCCATTGGAAGCACCTGTAGATAAATCACTTCGGCACATACACTTTTTAACAGATCGATATGCCACTCTGTTCTTTATAGTCTCTGAGTAGGATGAGGACTCTCGCACAATGTGCTCAGAGAATTCCTCACTGGATGTGGTGTGGATGCTATCCACAGATGTCATTTTTTTGTGGACTACTCTCCTCCGGGAAGATGTGCTGGAGCACGACGACCGCGTGTGCCAGGTGCTTCGCACGCTGGGCTCTTCCCTCTGGGATGTGTGCATGGGGTTCTTCCAAATGTCATAGTCCTGGTGTTTCTTTCCACAGCTGTGACAATGGGCCTCGTCACATTCTGATTCCTCAAGTTTGGACATGTAGGAATCGATATCACAGGGATATAAGGAATCATCCGCCTCTGAGCTGGCTTCTGGGTTCATTTTCTGTAGGGGATCTCCTCCACTGTCCTCCTCCACTCCTGACTCTTCACAAGGCAGTCGGTTCATCAGGTTGGACTTCTTGATCTGGGTGGACCACTGCAAAGTCTCATCGTTGAGCAAGCGGAAGCGAACCTTCATCTCCACGGACAAACTCCCATCCTTGTTCACATGGACTCGCTTCTCAATGTCGTCGTTGACCAAGGACTGGACCAGGTCCCCAGCTTTTGGGTGAGAGCAGCCGTTGGAGAAGGGTGCCCCATTGTCCGGAGAGGCCGCAAGGCCGTTGGGGTACGACTTTTCTGATGACAAAGAAAATCTCATCGACCTATTGCTGGATGGTGACCGTGGGTGGATAACACTTTTTTTGGCTTTCAGTCCGAAGTTCACTGGAGTGAAGGAAAAAAAGATGGAGGGAGATGTTAACTCACATAAAGATGACACAAAAGTCTATATCAAACCCTCAAGCTAGTGAATATTGATGTAATTCCATTAAAGCCAAGCCTATGCCAATTTACATAATTTAAAAATTTGTCTCTAAGTGATGGCCATAAATCACAGAACAGTTAAGGCTGGAAAGGACATTTTGAAATCACATAGTCTAACTTACTCGTTAAATGTTAAGTTTTGAATTTATAATCTGTAATAAAATCCTCTACACCTTAACTTTATCTTTTTTTAAAAAATGTAAATTGAAACAAAAACATGTTGTTTTATTAAGTGCATGCCAGGAAGTAAAACTTTATAAATATAAATATTAAAATATTAATCTATAAATCTATAAATCTATAAATCTATAAATCTATAAATCTATAAAAATATAAAAATATAAAAATATAAAAATATAAAAATAAATATAAATATAAAAATAAATATAAAATAAATATAAAGAAATATATATATGCATAGGCAAATATAGTCTCAGAGTTTGGGTATTTTATCACGTTGCAAATATTTCTTTATTTAACCATGAACGTTTTCATGCTTCTTATTCAGTCAGGGAAAAATACATGGAGAAGTATTTCTCCAGCTCTTCCTCAGCTGGATGTAAAGGGTCACACATTTATTGTGCATCATCCACTTCTCCACTCGTATTCCAGGAAATGTGTGGCCATGTAGACCAGAGCAACTCTCAGGCCCAGCGGGGATGTACCACTAAGAATAATTATAATTCTTATTAAAGCATAAAGAACAAAGAGGAAAGGATTTTTAAGCTGGTGATGATTACAAAGAGAAATAGTGGGCGTTGCAGAAGAAATCAGTGAGAATAAAGGAATTTAGGAATTGCAATTAAAAGAACATTTTTATGACCCAGGGCAGTGACATGTTGGTTTATTTAGTTCCCTTCATTTCGTGCAGAATATGTTGCTATCAGGCTCCCTTAAAATAATTTGTCTTGTTTCTAATATGTTTGTCCAAAATTTCCTTGTACATATACCCAGACAATCCTGTGCCTCTGTGGTCATAGGCATAGGCAGCTGAATTGAGGGCATTTTATGAGAGAAGTGTTGAACAGGAGCACATCTCACATGAAATAGCTCTTCCCTAACCATCCTTATGGCTGAACTGATGGATTTGCTCAGTCTCTTGATGGGCAAAGCTCCAGTTTATTCCCACCCAGTTTATTTCCTTCCAATATTTTGTGTCTCAGGCAGTGAGCATAAGACACCTGTGTCCTTAAGTTTTTACGACTTGTTGTCAACACATGAATGAATCTTTCCCAGCTCCTGGTGCTGACAATGGAGAGGCACCTCCAGAATACACTTTATTTCTTCCCACAATAAATCCTAAATACAGGTGAGATTAATTGCCATTTGGAATTGGGAAGTTTCTTTTCCCAGGCTACTGAGGGTGGCTGGTTTAATTACCTGTGACCTTAGATAACTCATGATGGAGTGCCAAAGAATAATTATCCTGGATAATCCAAAACATACTCCTTCCTGAACATAATCTTTCCATAAAAACACACTTTGTTCCCAAAAGGGAGGTGTAACCTGCAGGAGAAACTGAATCTCCTGCTGACAGAACCAGGGCATCCTCTGGTCCTGGTGCAGGAAAGTGCAGGAGGGAAGGCATGATAGGACAGACAACGAGGGGTAGAGGATTCGTGAGAAATCTCAAGGGTCTGGGGGCAGACACAGGAAAGGAGGGAGTTCTGGAAGGAAAAGGAGACCCAGAGATATGAAAGAGGAAGGGAAGTCAGCCAGACATGGGGAGCATGTAAAAGAAAGACTGGGGGGCGTAGGGAGGAAATCCTAGAAGGAAACCAGAGAAAAAGAAGGGGAGGATGGAAAGGCCTGGGAGGCAGGGAGAGGGAAGTGCATTTTCCACATGAAATCCGCGCGTTGGGACAGCACAATAGGTGCCTGCGATCCCCGCGTTGTGGGACACAGCCCTGGGGACGACTGCGCGGCACGGCCCCGAGGTTTTCTTACTTTCATTGTTCTCGTTGACATTGTGGCCATTGTTGGAGCGGGGAGGCAGGTTGGGCAGCTTCTCCACCGAGTGTTTCCTCAGATTCTCCATGGATACAGGCTTGAAGGGCTCCCGGCCAACGCACACCAGCACGTTGGGGCAGTGGAGCAGAGCCTGCATGCTGTCGATCTGCAAGGGGAACAGCAAAAAGAGCACCATGAGCCCACACAGAAGAGTTTGGTTCCTCCAGGCCCGGAACAAACTGAAAATTAGTTCAATGAAGTGAAAATGAGTCACAGTAAAAGAGTATTTGGACAATGGTCTCAGGCATGCGATGCCTGAGTTTGGCTCCTCCAGGCCTGGAACAAACTGAAAATGAGTTGTCACAATAAAAGAGTATTTGGACAATGGTCTCAGGCATGTGATGCTGTTTTTTGGGATTTTCCTGTGCAGATCCAGGAGCTGGACTTGATGATCTTTGTAGGTCCTTTCCAGCTCAGGATATTCTATGATTCTGTGAAAATAAATGTGGTTCTGGAGAACTTTGGGGTCTACCAGAGCCTGTTGGAGTGTTCTTCCATTGAAAGAGAAGCTTTGCTATATTTGAATCAGATTTGAACCAGAAGAGAAGGAAGGGGTCGGAGAGATTGCCTAAGGGAGAATATATCTCATTTATTATATATTATACAAGATTTCATATATCCTGGGGAAAATTTAGGCATAATCAAGGTGGCACTGAGGAAGAGGGTGGAACTGGTGGTGTTTCACCTTCCCTTACAGAAAATTATAACCTTTAAATTCTTCTAATTCCTGTATGGGACAACTTTTATTACCTAAAAATGCTGTATTTAATTTCAATCTTCAATTGATCCTTTCTTTGCTCAGGAAGAGGGACAAGAAATGTGACCTCCCCTAATATCATCTCAAATACTGCCTCAGTTATAACCCCAAGTATTGCCTCGGTGCTGGATGATGAGGGACGTTGTTCCCAGTGTGGGAAGTGCCTGTGAAGGAATATTTGTTCCTCCACAAGAACCCAGATTTGTTCCCTTCATCCTCACCACACGACCTGTTCCGGGATTACGCACCCAGTCCCTCATGAGTCACTGCTCATGGAATTGTATAATTGTATATAGTTTGGTTTGGAAGGGACCTTTTAAATACCATCCAGTCCAACCCCTGACAATGAGCAGGGACATCTTCAGCTGGATCAGGTTTCTCAGAGCCTTATCCAACTTTTACCCAAATTTTTCTCTCTCAGGGAGAGTAGGATTCTCTCTAAGGAATCAATCCTGTGAGGAGCACTAGGCAGACAGAGCCTGGACCCATCTTCCACCTGGCTTCTGAAACCTCTAAACTGGAAGACCAAAGTTGACCTCTCAGCTAAAATACTTGTTGTCTTTCAAAAGAAGGAGAAATCTCTCTTGCTGTCTGAGACGACTTTAGAGTGGCCAATTTCTGGCAGCTTTGTGCTTCCAGGAGTCCCTACAGTCCAGCTGGGATGTCCTTTCCTCCTCAGTCTGCCACATCAAGAGAATGTCTCCAGGGCACAAGGGAAGTGCGCACCACGAGGTGATCACACCATGGGTGACCAAGCCAACACTGGGGGTGGGCTCAGCAAAATGCACCCTGACCTCACCCTGTCCCTTAATCATCATCCCCTTAATGAGAAGCAAGATAAGGAATCTCAGAGGAGCAGTGCTGACAGTTCGGCATTTGTCACATGTGCCTGAAATAACAGCGCTTGAAGGATGGACCTCGGCCTCTAAACATTGTTACAGCCAAGGAATGAAGAACCAGGGTCCCTTCAGAGCCCAAAACCTTAGTTTGTGAAATGCTCCTGGGGTTTTCCAAAGTGTCTCACCAGGGCAGTGGGAAGCACAAAGGTTCTGGATTTGGGGTAAATAAGAGGGTAAATATGTGGAGCAAGACAGAGATAAACGGAATCACATTCCAGATCCAGTTAATCACTTCTGACAACTTTTCTTACAATAAAACATATGGTATCAAGTTTTTAGTGGGAATACACTAAAATCCCATCATCTTCCTGCTACTTTTTATTTACTGTTGGTGTTATAACAACACTTGTGACTTAGGCGCATTGAGTTTGGGCTATAAAACCCACAGTGAGAGAGGCTCTGCTCACTAAATTTTTTATTAAACATTGCAAAGCAACAAAACTGCCGAGTCCATGTGATGGGTACCATGAAAAAGGAAAATAGCCCACAAATCTCAGTTTGCCTCTGTTCACTTCACTTCTGGTCCATCTATTCCTAAAGAAAACATCTTTACATATTCCTAAAGAAACCATATTCCTAGCTCACTTTAAAAGTTTATAGAAAGCCTAGAATTTAATAAATCAAATATTTTGAGTAGGACTTTGAGACCTGTATATTTATTTTCCTTGTTAACTTTCTTGTTCTTTTTTCTTTTTATTTTTATTCCTTCGGTGAGATCTTTCCCCCTGATCTTGTATAACTAGAAAAATAAAAGTGAGGGCAGAAAAGAAGAAAGAGAAAAGGAAAAAGAAAGAGAGGGGGAAAAAAAGGAAAATAGTCATGAAATATGTTCTGTGCCTAATGTAAAAACATCTGCCTTTAAAGCCCCACTAAGTTTAGGAACTCTTCCTATTTGTAAAGGACATTTTTTCAGTGAAAACTATTTTTTGCCCACATTTCCTCACGTGGCTCTGGGTCTGGGTATAGATATTTCAATCACACTCATCACTGCTGCGTTGTGTATGCAGAAAATAGATGGTGCCAATGACAGAGAGTCAGGGGTCGATGGAGCTGAGCCAGCTGAGTTAGGGAATTTATACATCCTTTTATATGGAATTCCCTTGTGTTATATCACTTAAAATAGCCTGTATTTGTAGTATTTCTGACATTAGCAGTGTTCATATCTATGATGTAAATTTTCCTCCTAACGTCTTGCAAGCTTAATCTCTTTGAATTAATAATTCCAGAAACTCATCTTTGTAATATTTCATCGTTAAAAGCATTTTGGCAGTTGTGAATACAATGGGGATGTTTTCTGAGGGTTAAATAAATCCTGTTTCTCACATTGATTTAATGCAACATCCAGTGCAGTGCTGGAGGGTTGGGATAACAATTCATTCCATTTGCTCCACACAAAGCTTTCCCACACCGCTGCAGGAATTCCATCCTCTCCACACACTGCCTGGGCTTTCTAGAGGACATCTGCCTTCAGAGCCATCAATGTGACATTTTTTACTGGTGCTGGATTATCGCTAAACGTCACATCCCCTCTTGGGTGTTTAGGAACTTGCAGCTCACTTGGGGTGTCCTGGGTAAGGCCCACACATTGCTTCTTGGATTTCCTTCTTTTCAAGGAATAAATAAAAATTATTTGTAGTCTGAAGGGATCAGATCCTGACCTTTCAGGCATTCCAGCATCCACTGTTGTTCCTGGAAGTGCTGAGTGAAAGACTCAGCCCCGTTTCAAGCAGTGGTGGAGTCTCCCCTGGCGTCTTTGGAGCCTGCAGAGCATTGCCCAGTGCTGGGAAACAAGAGGAAAACTGGGAGCTTTCTTTTCATCAGCATCATTGTGGGATGGCTTTGGCTGGAAGGGAGCTTAAAGCTCATCCAGTTCCACTGACATGGCAGGGGCACATTCCACTGTCCCAGGTTGCTCCAAGACCTGTCCAGCCTGGCCTTGGACACTCCCAAGGATCCAGAGGCAGCCACAGCTTCTCTGGGCACCTGTGCCAGAGCCTCACCACCCTCCCAGGGAAGAATTCCTTCCCAATATCCCATCTATCCCTGCCCTCTAGCAGTGAGAAGCCATTCCTCCTTGTCCTCTCCCTCCATGCCTTGTCCCAAGTCCCTCTCCATCTCTCCTGCATCCCCAAGCCCTGGAAGGGTTCTAAGATCTCCCTGGATCCTTCTCTTCTCCAGGTGAACACCCCCAGCTCTCCCAGCTTGGCTCCACAGGAGAGGGGTTCCAGCCTCTCTTTTGCTATTGTGCCAGAGAAGTGATCCTGTTCTTCTTCTTGGACACAACAATCACCAAAGAGTTTTTCTGACTTGTGAAACTGCATTTTCCATGCAATTTCTGCCATGGATTTTTGTGATGGGAGAAGAAGCTGGACATCAGACAGAAATTTGGAGAGAGATAAGATTACAAGATGAGGCTGTAGTGCCATAGAGAAAAGAAGACGTGGTAGATATTCATATTTCAGAAGCATGTGAGCCCCAGAGAAAGAGATGAAATAATAGATCGGATTAAATTCTGAGAAAATAATCTGATGCTGATTTGCTGTTCAGATTAGGTAAAAAGTGGGAATGATCTTGCAGAGAACAGTGTGAATTCCAACACAGGGAGGAAAAGGAAGGTTTGATGAGATGATCTCCAGAGGCCTCTTCCAGCCTCAGTGGTAATGTGGTTCTGTGATTTATTGCAGGAGAGGTGGATGTTATTTTCACGGAGACATCAGCTGAGGAAAAGTGGGGTAGAACTGAAAGATAAGAAGGTGAATGTTCTGAGCTGCTTTAGCTCTCACAGACAGTGGAAAAATTGAATGCCATTGAGGGTGGGGATGTGATTCATCTGAAGGTTGAACGTCATGATCTTGAAGGTCTTGTCCAACCTCAGTACTTTCTATGACAATTTTATGATTTTAAAGCAGTAGTAAACCCTTAGATATTTGGTGCTCTCTTTCAGGGTGGGAGAAGATCAGAAGATTCCCCAGTGGGGTGAAATGGTGAGCCCTGTTTGCTCAGCACAGATCTTTTCCCACATTAAATTTTTTTTTGTTTGCTCAGAGGTGACATTTCTCTCTTCCCAGCAGTAGCCTCTAAGGAAATCCTTCTGGCAAACAGATTCCTCATTTCCCTCAGGCTGCCACAGCAAGATTCCTGAGCATCCATGCCAGGATATTCCAAGAAAACAGTATTACATGCCAGCACAATTAGCTAAAAAACCTCCAAAGGCAATGGGTTATAAATCCTTAAAATCTGGAGATCACCTGAAAGAGTTGTCATGGAGAAGGGAATATCCTGCTCCAATATCTCTCCTTCAATTCATCACACAGAATTGTAACTCATCTTCTACAGTCAATGCTTCTTGGTGGAGGGCAGCCAATATTTTTGGGAGAAAGGTAATTTCACCCCAGGAAAGCCACCAGACCCAGGTGGAGCATCTCCCCTTGGACATGCCTGACTCTTTCACTGACTACAGTCAATCATCTCAATGCAATTGTCTAAATGTAGATTCCTACAACAATTTGAGTTTTCCTAGAACAACTTGAGATCTTCTAGACTATCCAGTGTGAGCCTGAGGATGGCTGACAAGATAAAAGATAAATATGAGACCTGAAAGTTCAGCAGGAAACACCAACCACATTCAGAGTTAGATAATGAAGTGTCTTCATTTGCAAGCTGAGTTCCAAAACATGGGAACTTCAAGATTTTTTTACTCCCTGACCGGTGAACAGTCAGGAATAAAATGAAAGAGAACTACTGGCTTATGATAAAGGTGTTTGATTGGTTAGCAAAGAGTTCCATTGGATCACTCAGGTCCCTTTCAAGCCTTTTTAGAGATCCCTCAATGTAACTGATCACAGTTAAGGCAGTTGATGATCAGAGACAAAAATCCA
The DNA here is from genome assembly GCA_036630365.1 of Acanthiza pusilla. Taxonomy (NCBI): domain Eukaryota; kingdom Metazoa; phylum Chordata; class Aves; order Passeriformes; family Acanthizidae; genus Acanthiza; species Acanthiza pusilla. The sequence goes on along the minus strand of JAXCHO010000099.1, from coordinate 5,860,187 downwards.
CCAAACAAAATTCGCAGGGATCAATCTCCAGCAGTTGGTACTTGGTGGGCTGGAATAGATTCACATTAAAGTTTTATTGTGTAATCCCTGAAAAATAAATTAAGTTTTGCAATCTTACTGTAAAACCTGATCTAAGTCTCACTGTGATGGATGGAGAGAAACATGATGACATCCACAGACTCTGGATCAGGATCCAAGAGGATTATGGAAGTCATGAGTGAAATTCTGGACAAGAGACCAGGTTGGATGAGGCTTGGAGCAACCTGGGATAGTGGAAGATGTCCCTGCCCATGGCAGGGGGTTGGAACAAGATGATCTTCAAGATCCCTTCCAACCCTAACTATTCCATGATTCTGTGATTCTTTAGCCCCCACTACAGGAACTCCCTGTCCCAGTGAGATATGGCATTTGTCGATTGGTTCAAAAAAGCTTGATGTTCTTTCCAATAAATATGTTTTATAGACATCAGTCTCCACTGGGAAGGTCACCACCACAAGCGAGGTGTAAATCAAAGGACATCTTCTCTTCTGAAAAATTCCTTTTTTTCCAGTCTGGCTGCTATCCACTGACGGATTGTCTTCATGAATTTTACCGTGCAGAGCCCACCAAGTGCTGTGATCTCAGCAAGGACCTCTAGGTGCTACTGCAACACAATTAATAATAAAACGTCATCAATGCCTGAACAGAAGCAAGGCAAACACAACACCTCTACAATACAGAAGCTGCAGGTTGTTGAGGAGAACATGCCACCCTCTGGCTCTTCCTGGAGAAGAAAAGAACCACTGTAAACCTGGCTCACCTCAGAAGCTGAGCACAGATTCCAGTTTCTGCTGAAGGCAAAGTGAAGGAGACACCCTTTGCTCTGCCTCTGCTGGCTGCCAGCCAACCAAAGACACCTGAGACTCACAGAAAAACAGAATGTGGAAATAATGAAAGACACAGTTCAGAGGACAAGTCCATAACATAATTCATCTTCCAAAGGAGTGTAGAGATGCAAAGGAGAAACAGGAAAAGCTGGAAGCAGACACGTTGAGGAACAGGATAACATGCTGAATCCATGGCCTGTGCTGACTCACTGCCTCCTTTCCTAGAGCTCTTCCCTCTGCTCCCTTTCATCTTCCATTCCCATTTACACCTCCTCGGAGTGCAAACAGCCCTGCTGTTTTGTGGTTTTGCCACTTCCAATCCGAAGGTATCCGGGCTCTGAACTGACATATCATGGTTTAATGATAATAAATTTTGCATTTGCCCTTCCCTTCCCCAAGCCCTGCACCGGAGGAATTAGAGAGTGGTTCTTCTGGGGAGTGGCTGGGTAATCTGTGGTCAGAAGGTGAATCATGGGGTGTTGCCACTCCATGCCCACATACGCATTAGCAAAGTAGCGGAAGAAAAGGAGGAGGAAGAGATCAGGAAGCGCACGATTTTTTCTCCCTTTCTCTAACTTCAGAAGGGGTTGGAAGGCTCTGCCCTGCCATCAGGAGGAACACAGAACAAGAGGAAATACTGAATTTCAAGGAAACACAGCATGGAAATGGATCTAATCCTCTGGAAATGGTAGCATCCAAATTATTAGTCCAGAATTGAGCACACAGCACCCCTTCCATCTCCCACATCAAAACTCACATGGATTCTTAAACTAAATAAAATATCAGGTACCAAAATCCACATAGAATCATTGAATGATTTGAGTGGGAAGGGAACTTAAACCTCATCCAGTTCCACCCCCAGCCATGGCCAGGGACACCTTCCACTGTCCCAGGCTGCTCCAAGCCCTGTCCAGCCTGGCCTTGGACACTTCCAGGGATCCAGGGACAGCCACATCTTCTCTGGGCACCTGTGCCAGGGCCTCCCCACCCTCACAGGGAAGAATTCCTTCCCAATATCTCTACTCACTCTCAGTTTGAAACCATTCTCCCTTGTCCTGTCCCTCCATGTCCTTGTCCAAAGTCTCTCTCCAGCTTTCTAGCAGGCTCCATTCAGGTACTGGAAGGCCACAACCAGCTCAGCCCAAAACCTTCTTTTACCAAAGAAAGATGCATAAATCAGGACAGATTATGTGTCTGAGGCTCTTGTAAGAGCAGGTTTGTTAAACACAAATTACAAGCTGCTACCTTTATTTGATGCTTATTTAATCAGAATATGAGCAAGTCCAATATTCCAGATGGTGAAATGCAGCAGTATGAGAGACTTGTCACAACAACACTTCTACAAACATCATCATTGTCTAGATTTTTACAGACATGACCTCTTCAGCTTTCAGGTTTGCCCACTGTGTAAAGCTGCATGAAAAAATGAGAGTTTTGGGAGGCCGTGAAGCACTCAAAGAGCCAACTAAAATATGTGAATGAGAGAGGAATAATGCAATACTGCCCTTTACTGCTTTCCCAGTCAAACACAGGCAAAGATCATGTGTAGCTTTTCCTGGAGTACTCATGGACGCCTTTCTCCTGTGAGTGACATTTTGCACATGTATTACAAAAACATTTTGAGTTCAGCCCTGGAAATACTTTGGATGAACATCTGTCATCATTCCAAGAGAAATATTGCAATCAGAAAATCAGTGGCCGTTGGAAATCACTTGGGTAGCAGCAAAAGGGAAGCACCTCATGGAAAAAGAGGAGGGAAGAGGATTGATGGGGAAAACAAAGGCATGGAGAAAGCATGTTTTTGAGAAATAGGTGAAGAGGATAAAAATGGGAACAAAAGCGATTTATAGCCTGGCTCAGTTTGGAATTTGGAATTGTATGAGGGGTTCCACCAGTACTGCCCCTGTGCAGGTTCCTGATGAAGACTATGGGAGCTTTCCCAAGGACTTCACCAAGTGATGGATTGAACTGGGGAGGTTCCTACACTGACCTGAGTTCACATGCAAGTTTTGATGGCCTTTTCTCTCTCCACATACCCTGTCAGCTCAAAAATAGGTCTGACCCTGTTCAAGCTGTAAAACAGCCAGAGTAAGAGAGAAGTGCCGTGAAAGGTGAAAATTTCAACAGAGAAGAGAAGATGGTCTTTCCAGAAAAGTTTTTCTGCAGGCGTGTTTCACCTTCTGACTAAAATCAGAGTTCCCCACCTGCCCCTTTGGCATTGGGTTCATTAAATCTGGTCCATCCAACATCAGCATTTGAAAATGAGTCAGAGTAACATCCACTCCACCCCGAGAGCATGCCCTGATCCTCTCTGGAGGCAGGATTAGCTTAAAAATTGAAAAATGCAAAGCATTTGGTTCTTGCGCTCAGCCTTGTGGCGGCTGAGTCAGTGGGAAGGATCCAATTTGGGAGTTCAAGCTTTTCCTCATGACCAGAAGTAGGCAAAACTCACTCCTTTCATATGTAGAATATTTACACAGTGGATGAGAAGGTATTCCAGCTGGAAATGTTGGGGAAAAAGAGGGAAGGATAAACATAGCTGTGCTCCAGTTCTTGGTGGGAGCTGGGGTTTAGGATATAAATCCTACTGGATCAAGATCACAGATCCATGGTCTTGCCACCTTGGATGTCTCTTATGTGCAGAGAGACACATTCAGCTGAAAATTTTGGACTCATTGAATATTTTTGTTGTTGTTGAGTCCAGGTTTCACTCCCAATTCACAAAGTCCATTGTACAAACGAGAAGAGTGGGAAGATTTATACTTCTACTTCCAGACCTTGCTAAAAGTTGCAGCAGAATTCTTTGAATTCCATGTTCAAGCCCCAAAAGGAAGAAGAAACTTGATACAAATGCAAAAATTCTCTCTTTTCCTCTCCTTTTACTGGCTAAAACCTCCCAAATCTGCATTTGTAAAACCTAATTTCCCTATGAAAAAAGCCCACAGACTTTCCTGTGAAAATTCTTTGCAGAAACAGTGATTTTTACTGAAAGTACTCACAGAAAATTCACAGTTTTTCCAGGAGAGGGTGGAATTCTGCTATTTTTTGTGCTCTCAGCAAATGAATAAATAGACAGATCATGGTGACAAATCTTACTCTCCTGAAGTCAACTGATTTAGTGCTCCTTTTCTGCACTATAAAGAGAACCATCAACAGGAAAGGCTTCACGTTTCTCATAAAATATTTTGTAACACAACTTTTTCTGATGAACCCTGAATTTTTCTGGCAATTTACCTGTTACTGACATAGACTTGTTTTTATTGGCTCAATACCATAAATAACAACCCCATACAGGATTTTTAGATCAAGTTTAAATGATTGTTGAGAACTTTCGTGCTCTTTGTGGCATTGAAAAATCTGCATTTGATAAATCTGGGGTGTTTTTTTTTTTCTTTACCCATCTGTAATTCTTCTAGAGTTCTAAGCTTCCATATGTTGGTAACCATAGAAGTAACTGACCTTATAGGTACTTTCTAAAATTTGTTTAAGATGAAAAAAAACTAAATGGGACAAAATTATACCTTAGAAATTCCTTTTCTTTCAAAACCACTTGGATTTGGAAACAAAATAGTTTGTTTTGGGGAAAACCCAGAAATGCCAAAAATAGTTGCAGCAGGCACCCATAGCATGGCAGAAACTTTTGATTGTATACTTGGAGTCCGTAAGGGCAAGATAAATGAGTGGTAGAATTTTCTAAGTTTCCATTAGGAAAAGTTAGGAAATATTAATGGTCATAGCACTGTGGCTGCCAGAGCTCCAGGAGGGTTTGGACAATGCTCTCAGGCACATTGTGGGATTTTTGGAGTGTCCTATGCAGAGTTGGGAGGTGGACTGGATTATCCTTGCGAGTCCCTTCCACCTCAGGATATTCCATGATTCCTTGATTATTGCGTATACTCAACAACATGATTGGAAATGTCTTTGCCCTGGATTAAATTCAAAAGGATTAGAAAGCAATTACACTTTTCTCCATTATTACTGAAAGAACAGAACGTCCTCGGGCTAAAGGAATCATCTGCATTTGGTGTATGTTAGATAAGAAAGGATCAGATTTGCTGCATGTTAGATAAGAAAGTGGCTAAACACGGGGTCCCTTTAACTCTACCTTGTAAGGCACAGGGCCAGATGATCTCAGGGCATCTCAAAGGTTCACAAAACACACCTGGATATGAGTCTTCTTGTGGATGAGGTTCATGGAAAGTTTTGGTGAGGTTTACAGATCGCTTGTGTAAATCTCGTTGGAGTCATTGTGGTTTTGGCACGGAATCAGAGAATATCGAACCTGAAACCTGTGGTTTGTTTTTAGACCATGAGTCACGCACGTGGTGGGTGGAAAAGTGGCACAGCTCGCTTGATAACAACAGTTTGCTCCAGATCAGGGGCTGGAATTGGTTGCAATCCTTCATACCTGAGCACAGAAACCGAGTGTCACACTGAATACGTCAACCCGCAACCTGAAAATTAACGATCCCACGGAGGCAAATTATCACCTCTCCCCTCTCGCTGTTTATATACACACACCACATTTTAAACCAGCTTATCTGCCTCCATGTGTCCCGTTCGCCTCCTGCGCTTCCATCAGGGTCCTGATGACACCTGTCATTAAGACAGATGAGCTTGGTAGAGAGCCCAAGCATGAGTGGCCGAGAGGATGCCTGCGGGCAGCCTACAGATGTCCCAGGAATGGCTCTTTGGATGTGTAAATCCGAGTCAGGAAATATGTCAGACAAGCCTGTTTCCTGGCCTTGCACCCCTAGGTCGCCGTAAATACAGTCATTATTATCAAGAACTACTTGGTAATAATAGTCAGGCCACCAGCTTGGCTACTAACAGCTAAAAATAAAAGTTCTGTCTTTACTGCTGAGTTAAATCAGTTCTGGATCCAGGGCACTGGAACAGGGCTGCCTGTACCACTTTTCTTAGAGGGGTTTTTAGTGCATTTAAAGCCTGGATCAACTGGAACTCTCCCAGGCAATTCCTGGGCAGATCTGGGAGTTAACACATGCCAGGGGAGCTTTTCTAAGAAGCGGCTCGAACGTGGCCACTCCTGTGGGAATTAGACTCTATTTTGGGATGTACAGAGTATGATTATCCACAGATGGTGCCATTTGATGCCAGAGCATGTGCCCTGGTGCTCTTGTGGCTACTGGAATAGCTGTGTGGCTCGTTGTGCTGCTTTGGGCTGAAGAAGACCTTACCCTGAAGGTGCTGGAGGCTGGGAAGTTGCACCAGGGAAGGAATCACTTTATATGTTCCCTTCTGTCTTTCTCCAAGACTGGGACATGGTCAAATATGTCTTGATTTGCTCCAGAATGGCTGGTTTTGCCAAAGTGCATCCCGTGCCAAGTTCCATAAAAACACAGGAGAAAACTGACGGTTCTTAACCTAAGGAGTTTCTAATAATTAATCCTTTACAGTCTCCAGTCCTTGGTGCCTGAGGAAACATTCCTTAACTCATGAATGCTCCCCTGAATAACCCACACGGCAATTCTCTGATCCCTAAAGGAAAATCGGTGGCGCACATTGCTCCTGCAATGTTCTCACTTGCAGAATCTGAGGCAAAATCGAGTCTTTCGTGTCATCCACTCGACCTTTCCACACAACAAAACCGGATAAGATTCACTCCTTAAATGTAACAACTTACGGTCAGCCTTGAGTGCAACCAACCAACCAAACAAAAAAAAAATCTCAGCCTTGGCCTGACTCCAAGGAACATAAAACTGGCCACATCCCCTGGAAAGCTCTTCTGAGGGCTGATAAATCCCATTTGAGCTGCTCTTGGTAATTGCCACCAGTAGCCATAAACTATGTAGACTATTTGCCATCTCACAGTGTGGTTTCAAACACCATGTGAGGAAGAGCATTGGATTTTAAGGAACAGTTTGGTTTGGTTTTTGTTTTAATTTAGGGCAGCGAGTAAAAGGAAGGCCTAGCGATTCGGAAATCAGGACATCTGTGCCTGGACACAGTCATGGTGCTGGGTTCCTGTGACTTAACGAAGTCTTAATGAGTGTTCAGCTGGTGGGCCCTGGATAATTGCCATTTGTAAGGGAAATCCTCTGTTGCTGCCTCATAATCCTACACGTCATTTCTTACAGCCTGAGGATTTCTGCCCTTTCTGTGATCTCTGGCTGTCTCTGCCCCCAGAGACATCCATCCCTCTCCAGAGGCAGGCGGTGAGGATCTGAGCAGAGGTGCATTCCTGTGGTTTAGACCATGAGGAAGAAAACCCACTATGAGGTATGAAAACTTCCCAGAATGGAGTCAAAAGGTCATTTGATGGAGAAGATAACCTACAATTATTTTTTAAATTGATATACCTGCTCACCTGGTTCTCTTTTCAGTGTAGAACTGGTGTCCCCAGTAAAAATTAGGATTAAAAATTGAAAATTTCCAACAGTCTTCTCAGCCAATGGATGTAAAGTCCTTTGTCTTGAGTTTGCCAATATCTAAATATCTGTAGTACTTTAGAACCAGTATATGAAAACTTGGGCCTGGGTTAATTTATATGACAAGTTTAAGTCACTCTACCAATTTTCTATAGGGTCCAACAGGCAAAATGTGCCCTCATCTTAAATGTCTCAAAGCTGGTCAAATTTAGATGAATTAATTAAGTCCAGGACTAAGTCCAGTCTGTATTTTAGTGCACAAAGTTTCACTGGCCAGTTAATTGCGTGTCAATGTTAACCTAAATAACAAAGTTCTCTATTTGGGCAGTTAATCCAATTATTTCCAGTTAATCAGTTGGAAAACACCAACTAGTGGCTTGACCTGAAAAAAACTTCGTGATTTACACTTATTCCTTGTTGAAAATTTAACTGATTTTCCTCACCTAAAACTGAATTAAATTTTTCTCGAGTCCCATAGTCATCAAATTTTTAGGCAAGAAAATCTTGGTGAATTTGGGAAAATGGGCTATTCGCCCTGATGAAATGAGTGCCCAAACACTTCACACCTACTTTCTTCAGTGGGACTAGGATTTCCTAGTAGGAAATCTGTTTGATGTTTAGGATTAAAAAACACTGGTTTCACCTCACTCAAGGCTTCAGGAGTTAGAATGAAAATGAAAATACGTAAATACCAATAGAACCAAATTGGAGTTATACTTCCACAGGAATATGGCTTTTCAAATTTTCTGATTCTGTGATTTACCAGTGAGATATGACTGAATTAGAGGTTTACTGGAAACATTTGTGAATTATAAAAGGAAGAAAACAGTTTTCTCTGATTTTTCAAATCAATACTCCATGAAAGGAACACAAAACAAGCCTGTTCTATGTGTGTCTAAATTTATACCCGCATAAAAATTTGTAATTTTGAAGCATCCTGGATTTACTCAACAAAATGGTAAAAATATTAAAATGGAGCAGATCAAAACACAGCCACTGGGACAGTACATGCCAACCATCTTCAATGTCGCAGAGGTGATTTAACTAATTTTAGGATGTGAGTTTAGCTCTGGAATTGCAGCAGTAGAAGGTACAAAATGAGATTGAAGAGCAAACACTCTGAGGTCTATGAGCATCTCTTCCATTGTTGGAAGATTGGTTCACCTTCAAGACAGGAGATTTTTCCTTTTTTGTGTGTATGGTTTTCAAGACATCAAGGAAAAACTGGCTGCAAAAGAGACACTTTGAACCAGCTATTAAAGCTGTGAATTTTGCTATTCTAAGCATGACAAAGTCAATCAAGTAGTAGTCCAGATGCATTGCTTGGGAATTATTCTGCTAATTTGTCAAAATGTGGGAATAAATATCAAAAGTTACTGTTCCACTCAATCCCAGCCCTCTTCCCTGGAAAGATCTCTGTACTAAGTCAAGGGGAAAAAATTACATAGATGTGGGATAAAAGACGTTTACAAAATTATTAAAAGAGAATTTGAATTATTCTTCAAAGAGAAAAATGTGAGAAAAAAGGAAATACCCAAGAAATACGAAACATGCAGATACTTTCCCGTGATCATGGAAACATGGAAGCTTCTTTCCATTTGCTTTAACAGAAAATGCAAATTTAAGTATAAACACAAGATGTACAGCTAAAATTAAAGTCCAGCACCAGTGGAGGGAGGTTATTTCAACAAATCTCATAAAATTGTGAGTTGAATTCACAGTTTTCACTCCTCAATGAAACAGTTATATCTGGTGAAAACCTAGACACAACCAATTGTGTGTCAGGAACAGAGGTCTGGAATCTGAGATATAACAAGAAAACTTAGAAGAACAGAAATGGTTTAGAGAATCCACGTGAAAGGAAAGATTGGAAAATCCAAGACAGAGTGAATTTTTTTGTGAGTTAAATGCTTTGCACCCAAGCATGAAGTAACAGGAAGGCCAAATAGGAATGGTTGTTAAATGAACAGTAGTGAGCAGTTAAAAAGCTGGAGGCAAATTACTAAAATTAATAATGGCCAAAAAATCACATAAAAAGATTCCCAGGAAAGGTATTAATAATCACATATCTCCTAATTATGTGGAAGCTGATAGTGTTGCTGATGTTGGACCCATCGTCACCTATCAGTGCGATATTCTGCGCAGGAATTAAAGGAGTGAAAATAAAATTATCAAGCTAGAGAAAATCAACTCCTTATTGAGAAGACAGTAACGAAAATTTTCATATTAAAAATTAGAATCTGTAGGGATTGTGGAGAGATTAAGTGATTGTGTTTGATCCACACATTTCTGCTGATGGAAAATGTAGAAAGGTTGGACAAGACCTCCAAGATCATTCAGTTGAAGAAATTGTGTTTACAGAGTGTATTTAGTGCATATCCCACCTAAAATATTGGTGTTTATAGTGACTAGAAGGGAAATTTTGGGAAATTAATTTAGGAATTACAAGGGGAATATTAAGACTACACTAAGAATCAGAAGACAAAGATTTCCTTTAGAGAAATCAGTGAAAATTCTCAAAAATTAAAGAAGAGGAAGTTTCTATCAATTCGCAAGATTATTATGTCCATCTGAACTGAGAAGGAGCCCAAGTCTTGAAAACTGGAGAAATCAGTGGCAAAATAAGTTAGTTATCCATGGATTCTAAGACATCTTGGCAGCAGGATTGGGTTTGGTTGGAAGCTCTTTCCAGAGTTGTGGGAATAACAGAAAGCTCTGTGATAAGATACATTGCTTCCACCAGGAAGGATGGCTTAAATTACCTCCTCCCTCTCTCCTTCCTACTGCACATTCCTGTCCCTGTGCCAGGTCAAAATGATTTTATTGCAAAATATTTCTGCTTTTTTTCCCCCCTCCTGGGTAATGGGTCATTTGAACCCGGGTCATTTCAGTCACCTGGCTCAGAAAGTGACACCTCAAGTGGTTGGGCTGTAACCACTGAGGAGCTGGCACTCAGCCCTGGAAAGGTGGGGAAAGTGGCAAAGGAACTGGGAATCTCCATTCAGCTGCATTGCCAGGGACAAGTCGGGATAATTCGTGAGATCCCTTTGGAAAAAGGGAAGTAAAGGTTAGTTAGCTAGAAAGAGATGGAGAAGAAGTCAAGAGAATCTCAGGTTTGTCAGGAAATTCCTCTGGGAACAGAAGAATGAAAGGATTGTCATGCCCTGGATTTATTATAAGAGTTCCCTCCACAGCAGATTCACCAATTCATCTATACAAATGTGTCTCTTGATCCCACTCAAACCTTAATTACTTATGCATTAATTGGTCGTCGTAATGTTGAGGATCCCATGTCATGAGCAGGACCCTGTTTTGTGAGGAGCTGTGAAACCATGAGGTGCTACCTAAGAACCATCTTCTGTTGAATTCCCAATGGTCAGTACGGAAAAGTTGAACCTCTGTTTGGACATGTCTCCCAGAAAAATGTGGGAAACTCATTACTAGGAGTTTAATTAGGGTTTTATACCCAACTGCAAAACATTAAACTTCCTATTGACCCTAAATAATATTTGTCATGAAGTTCTTGAGTGGCTGAACAAGATTCTTCTACATCAAGTTTTTGTGTAATTAATGGGGAAATGATCACTGTGACAAAACCCGAAGCCTTAAGGTAATGTGGATAAACTGTTGGTCCATGGGTTTACATCACAGGAAATGTAATAACTCCTGTTTGAACAACTGACCAGCACCAGAGATATTTACCTTCTTCCCATCAACAGTGTAGAGCTTCTTCACTGGGAACTGCAGGATCTCCGTGATCTCATCCAGGAGCGTTTTGAAACTCCGGGCATTTCTGCGGTTCAAGATGATGGAGCGCCGAAATCCGCTTTCCCCGTTCTTAACCAGCGTGATTTTCTTGGGTATTCTGTGGCCGTGGTGAGTGAAAGGAGTGGAATAATCTTCTAGCTTGCCCTCCTGAGCCGCTCTCCTCATGGTGCTGGAGGGGCGCCCGTTCCGCGGCGGGGCTGGCCTGTGTCCCCCAGAGGTGATGCTGATGGGCTTCACGTACTTCTTGTCGGAGCACAGGTAGCACCCTCCATCCTCCAGCTGGTCCAGCTCACTGATGCAATGTATTCCTCGTGGGGTGGTGATGGTCCGGACCCCGAACGGCAGCGGGACCCGATGGGAGAGGTCATCCATGAGCGCGTTGAAGCTCTTGAAGCTCCGCTGGTTGATGGCCATCTTGACTCCTGCAAACTGAGGGTCTCCACTCTTGAAGAAGGTTATTTTTTTGGCCGGAGGGACCCTGGTGAAGGTGCTGGCCCGAGCCACGGAGGGGAGGGGTGGCTCATAGTTGTAGGAGCTGGTGGTCGACAGGTAGTCAGCAGGCAACTGAGACATCCCTCTTGCTTAAAGGTAACTGCAAAGAGAAGGAAAAACAGAATGGGCTTTGTTTGAGTCATGTGGGATCGGGGCCTGACGTTGGAGCAAGGTTTGTGCTCCTCACAACAGCTTTATCATCTGTGCTCCATCATGAGCAGATTGTACCAACAAATCTTAGGAATTCATGGATCGGGAAGATACAGGGAAGAACAGCAGAGAGAGTATCCATAACCTTGCTCCTGACAGTCAAAACCTCATGGTCCTGCAGATTCCAGTGGGAATCCAGGCAGTGTCAGTCGCCCCCAAGGCACAAAAAGCATGAGTCAGACCCCAAGCAAAACCCACAAGAAGTGTATTGTTGTCTTTTGGACTTTTGTGCCTTCCTTGCTTGTATTTTTGAGGTTTCCTCTGAAATTATCAGAGCCAGTGACTATTTCAGCTTTATTTTTACAAGCACAGCACTGAGATTCTCATGTAACCCTTTAACCCTGTGGACTGGAGCATAACAAAAACCAAAACAAAGCTGAATTTGTTCATATTGTGATTACACTTTGTAGCACACAATCAGTCCTGAGCTCACTGAGGGGCAGAGCAGTCTGGTTTTAGAACAGGCCATGCCGTAATGTTCTGAGTTCTGGATGAAAAATTTCTGCCAGTTTTGCAAACAAATAACAAATATTGCAAGACTTCAAATAGAACTACAAAACCTGGTTCTGCTAAACAGCAGGAAAATTCAAAATAAGTTGGGATGATCTGCCCAGTTTTTGTTGGGGCACTTGGTGTCCTTCACTTCTAAGGACAAATTGATTTTGGTGTTTCAGTCTGGTGGTTTCACCCCACCTTTTGAACACAAGCGGTTCTAATGTCTTTGTCCTGATGAAGACAAGACCCTTTCTTACTTGCTCTTATCAAATCCATTGTCATGGAAGCCAATTGCTAAAAAAGTCAGACCTCACACGGAATTAAACTGCTATGCAAAAAAAAAAACAACAACCCCACTTTGATTTTGACATGAAGAAAAAAAACCCAGAATTTGCACTATTTTTACAACTGCTAAAATATTTGCTGTAATGAGCACAACACATTTATTTCATGAATATGAGCAGTGATTCCCCAGTTTACTCTGAGTCAATTACTCAAACTTAAATGGAGACTCTAAAAATGGCACTTAGAGATGTCATCTTCTGGTCATTTATCTGCTCACAGATAGAAAACCATTTGAATTTTCAGTAAGGAATCAGTAGAATTGTGACTTGCAGAAGGGGGTTCTGGCCACAAACACCTGCATCCAATTAATTTTCCAAATTCTGTTCTTAGCTGTCAGTTTTCTACGATAACGTTTTAAAAATCTCCCACAAGAAAGGAAAATTTTAGTGCTCATAAATGAGTTACAAACAGTAAATATATTTATAATAATGTTTCCTTCAGTTTTCTCCTGGTTACCCCTGCTGCAGCAGCTGAATAAAGTTCTAGTTTGAATAGTTACATTATCACAAATTATTCTTTGGAGAATCAGTTTGGTGCCCACTGCCATTAATGGGAATTTTGTCACTTATTGCAGCAGCGTAGCATTCAAAAAGCTGTAAATGCTGAATTTCTCCACATTTTAGAACAAAACCATTATATCCTAACCATGATACCCTCAAGTGAAATATTTGTGCATGTTGTATTACAGCAAATGCTGCAATAAATGGAAGTTTAAGCTCACCAAGAAAAGATATTAGGCATCATTTAAAATATTCTTATTGTGACAAATCCCTGCTTTTTTTTATACCCATGCACACCAACAAGATTCCAGTGTGATTTATTTTTTCCATGAACATATTTCACCAAGCAATTATTCACTTATTTATTTCCCAGTTAAAGGTCAATCCATCACTCCCATTCATCACTTCCAGGGGAAAAAAATATCTAATTTCTCTATTTTCCAAGAACTTCCAGAAAGGTGGGCTTCACTTTTTCTCCACAAGTCCCACACTGGAGCTTTCAGACAGCAGCAGCATCATTTCCAAACACACCCATTATCCAAATTGTAGTCGCTGGACAAACGGTGATCCACAATTTTCTGACTGCATTCCCAGAAATCTAACTGCTTCCCAAGGATTTAGTCTACCTTTTTCAAACTGTTAAGCCACACTGTAAGAGGTACAGAAAATATTAAATACAAGATGAACCATAAAATGCTTTCCCAGCTCTACTTTTCTTGGGGAATAGTTTCACAGGATTGTTAATGGATCACCAACGTAAGGGAAAATTTTCCCTTAAGTTTTGGGTGATACATTTGGTTACCCACCCCAGCCTAGAGGGTCTGTCAGATCTGCTCTTCCAAAACCATATATTCACAAAAACCTTGCAGGAAATATAAACAGTCCCCATACAGAGATGTTTAATGTTATCCAATTGAAGGGTCAGAATAGGACGGGAATTCTACTGTTAATGTGCCAAGGAAAATGCTCATCTTGCTCAAATACATCTTTTTAGAGAGATAAGAGAAATCTCAATGCATATTTTTGTACTTACATTGAAATACTTCATGCCTCCTGCTCAAAGTGACTTTTTCTTATAGAATATCCAAGGGATTAAAAGTAAAATCGACCAAATAACAATAATTTTAAAAAGCTCCACATCCAACCAGCTACCTACAAGATCAAACACACTGGGAAAGGCAGGGAAAAATGTTAACAGGTTACCTGCTGTCAATCAAACTGGCCTCAAAATGACTGACCACAGCTTGGAGGGTTAAGCAGGGCTGTGTTGCTAAGGATAGAAAGAAAAGCTACCTAAGCTGCTGGAGAAGGCTCTCAAATCCACTGGGGCTTTAGGCACAATTTGTCCAATCCCTCTCTTCCTTGTGCCCATGTAACTCCGGTATAAATCTGACTCTGCTCTGAAATCACACCAGTACAACTGGAAATACAATCCAGGCCAGAGAGGGAATGTTCCCCTCTCGAATAAAGGCCTGGAAAACTTTCCTGATCCAACCCACTCACTAAAATGTTTTGGAATCGTATTTATCTTTTGGCAGCTCCAGGGAAATCAATAGAACTGGAGTAAGGGTGATGGTGCCTCTGAAGGATTTGTGTGGATCTGACAATTCTCAGATGGTTGATAGTCCCTAACTCAGGACACAGATGGATGAGATCTGTAACAACGTTTTCATGGAAATATTAACAGTCTGGTGAATCTTAACCCAAAAATTTTCAAGTGGGAGACGTCAAAGTCACAGTCCCAGATGGATGCTCAAGAGCTGAACATTGACATTTGGGCATGAAATAAGGGCAAGCACATGAATGACAAATAATGGGAAATGATTTGTTCTGTCATAATTCACCTGCAAGAGCCTCTCTCTTTTCCTTGCAAAAAACCCACACATACAAAACCAAAAAAATAAATCAGTTAGATTTAGGTAAAAAATCAGTGGGAAATCTCATTTCTGCATGGACTGGAATTCTTGAAGGTTGGACATGATGATGTTGGAAGTCTTTTCCAGCCTTAATGGTTCTGTGATTCTGTGATTCTGTTATTTATACAGCCTGTGCGCCTTTCTCACTCCCAGCACTAAGCACCTTCTTTTATAGAAACCAATTACTTGCAGAGAGATCAGGGTCATAAAGGGCTTCTACTGGAAGGGCAGGGATTTGGGGATCCTGCAAGAATAATTCAGTAAGTTTTGCATCTCAGATCCTTAACAGGAATCTTCTAAATACAACACCAGTGTAGGAACCATTGTAGTCCTCTTTTTACAGAATGGTTTTTCCAGCTGTGGACACATCTTTGAGGGTCCAGAGGCTATTCCTGTGTGATCCTTGACCCAGAGGACCGAGGTCACTCTCTGTAGGTTTGCATTGAGTATAAGAGGTCGCAGCTCTACAGAAAAATTTGTGGGAGTCCATCCATGGGAAAGACTGAACCCTTCATGGAGACTTTCTCCTCACTCAGGGCTGTGCCAGGGAGCTGATTCCTGTTTTTCAATTTCCCATCAACATTTGTAATATCTCAAAAAGATTAAATTATAACAGGTAGTCCTGAACTTCTAAACACTATCAAACCTCTGTTGCTGGAATTCACACAGAGGAACCTGCGTGAATGACCCCATAGCCAAAATCTGATTGCACGGTTTGGGTTGGAAGGGACATTAAAGATCATCTCATTCAATCCCCATCCATGGGCAGGGACACCTTCCACTATTCCAGGCTGCTCCAAGCCCTGTCCAACCTGGCCTTGGACACTTCCAGGGATCCAGGGACAGCCAAAGCTTCTCTGATCAACCTGTGCCAGGGCCTCCCCACCCTCCCAGGGAACAATTCCTTCCCAATATCCCATCTATCCCTGCCCTCTGGCAGTGGGAAGCCATTCCCCCTTTTCCTGTCCCTCCATCCCTTGTCCCCAGTCCCTCTCCAGTTCTCCTGGAGGTCCCCTTCACCTGCAGCATTAACATCTGTTCACATTAGCCTTTGCCTTCTGTCCCTTGCATTGATCTTGGAAAGTTTTTTGCTTTCGTCTCTCTGCTGGGGATGTAGAAGAAGTAGACAAATTCAGGTGTCACTCCAGAAGGTGCCCGAGCCAAGGCAGGAGAGCTGTCCTGGAATGTGACTCCAGGAATTTAGCACCAGGACTATAACCACTGCTTGAGGCCATTGTGAGGAGCTTCCAGACTTGACTTAAATACTTTAAATTACCAAAAATCCATCCCATCCAGCAGTGACAGTTCATAAATCCCCTTAAATACTAAAATCTGTGCCTTTCCTCTCACCTGAACAGTCACACTGCCACTTTTTATATGACTTTTGTTGATTAATCAACGTGCAGACTTTCGATGGAAATTTCTCATATAAGTAATTGCAGTTTCTATTTCTGCCAAGTCATTTCTTCCAGACAGAAGAAAAATTTACAGACCACCACTAACATTTGGAATGCAGCTGGCTGAAAAACCCAAGTTTGTCTTCCAGGGAAATCATAAACAAAATGATTTAATGTGAAATTTTTCCCAGAGAAGGTGAGTGTTTCTAGCAAGGAAGATGAATCAGTTTGAAGATTTAACTATGTTTTTTTCTAAAAATAGCTCATTTTAATTTGCCCTCTGTTCTTTTTGATGAAGAAAAATATTTTTTAAATATCAAAGTGATCTTAATTAACAAGGAGTATTTATGGTCCAACCAAGACAAAGTAATGTATGGAAAATTACAAACTTTGAGAAATTTGATTCAGAAAAAGATAAAAGCATTGAATTGGAAAGCAGATTATCCACTCCCCTATGAATATATAATAATTATCTGAAAAAAAAAGAGACCAAAATGGATAGAATGGATATTTTCTCCTCAATTAATTTGTTACTTAAATTACTTGAAAAGGGTTATCGAAAAGACCTGAAGTTTTTCATTGTTTGGGAAGATTTCTGATAGCCAATGTGTGGTTCTATTCCACGGATGAATGAGTCTGAACCACAGCACTTTTCCTCACCCAGGTCCTTGTCAGAGCTGGTCTCAAACACGAGGAAAATCACCTTTAGGTAGGAAAAACATGTCAGAGATTTCAGGGATTGACACCATTCCTTGAACCTGACCGTTGGATCAGAAATGAAGCTGGAGATGCAAACTCTGCCTTCTGTGCCAAAAGTCTCCTGGATTTGACAGCACCTACAGCTTGGAACTTTTCCATTGACCATTTTCTAGGAGGGCTTGAATTCTTTTCATCTAAAATATTTATTTCTCTTCCTTCTTTTCTGGGATTTTGTTGCGAATTCACTCGGTAGGTGGACGGGTAAAGGCTCCGTCTCTGGAAATATTCATGGACACGTTGGATGGGACTTGGAACAACCTGGGATAGTGGAAGGTGCCCCTGCCCATGGCAGGGGTGTGGAATTATGTGGTCTTGAAGGTCCCATCCGTGAGTGCATGATGTGAACAGAGATGAAAGAGCACTGGAATTGCTGAATGTGGAGAAGGACTTGGAAATGTCAATATCCTTGTCTGTAACTACCTAGGGCATGGTGTAGGAATGGGATAGGCACTGTTCCTGGAAGAGCAAAGCATTGAGATGGGGCAGACACAAGAGGCAGCAGGAAAAATGCCACTTTGATAAGAGAAAAAATAATTAACGCTGATGATCCCAGACCGGGCCCTCAGAGGTTGAGGAGCAGCCAAAACTGGGGATTTTCAAAACCCTTCTGATCTACTGAGGCTGTGAGCGTGTGGTAGGACCAAAGAACCTCCAGAGTCTCTCCCAGCCTAATTTATTCTGTGATTTAGCAAAGATAAGGCAGATTCTCCAAAGGTTGCCTGCACTGGCTCAGACTCCTGTGGCAATTGGGATCCACCTAAATGCCAGTTTAGTGTGATCCATCCCTTGCAGCCACCTGCACTATTCCATCACCAGAGGTGTTTTCTGGGATCCGATGGAATACTCCCCCTTGAATTTCTTTAACAGTATTCGCTCTTCCCTTTTGCGATCACTGGATTTTCTTCTAAGAAATTTAAATATTCATTTATACATGTGAGGCATTTTGTTTTTCTGGGCTTTGGGTGGGCACTGGTGGGATTTTTTAACGGGAGAGGTAGTGGTTTTTTAGCAGTTCTGGGTTTTTTAAAAAAAAGATTGTACTTATTTCTCTTTGTTTGGGTCCATATCACTTTGAAACAAGTCAATCCTCAAAACACAGCAACCCAAGTTGCATTTCCAGGTACAGCCTCCAATGCAAAGGATTACATTGCACTTAACCCAGGTAATAAAGAAGCCCAGCTTTCTGGAGGATAAGAATTAGTCTCAGGGATCAGATTCACCTACAGAAAATATCCCTGCTATTCTAGATGTTTTATCTAATTAGTTTTGCAACCATCAGCCACAGGTGCAGAGAAAGAAAAGCTACTGAAAGTGCTGAAAAAAATCAGGGTTTTTTTCCCCTATGCTCCTTATTTTAAAGCATTTATTCTGTTGACAAGGTCTCTACAGTTGATACATCATTTTCCATGGCTTTAAATCATGAAATTGAGTGCCTTCAACATGAGATAAAATACATGGGTTGAGAAACTTTGGAGGTTGGGTGTTGGAACTAGATGGAGTTTAAGGTCCCTTCCAACCCAAACCGTTCTGTGGTTATTCGTTTGTCAAGAGGTGTCTTCACTGTGCACATAAAAGGTGAATTTATGAAGCTGAAGACCAAACTCATGGTGTCAGTTCAGAGAGTAGGGACCGAGCCCTAAAGGCTCAGAGGTCAGGATCAGGACCTCAGACAGGACAGACCTTACCAAGACCGGCTCTAAACTAAGATTTGGTTCAAACTCTTTGGTGATGAGTTTTGTTTCCTGCTTAGGCAGATTCTTAGGTGATTCTTGGTGAGCAGGGACAGGGACACTGTGATGTCCCTTTGTTGTCCCTTCCCTGCACGTCCTGTTGTCTCCCATCTTGGAGTCCCTCCATCCAATGTGTGTCCATCCTGTGACATCTCCCCCAGATGTTGAGAAGCACAGACCATTGCGAGTTTAGAGCATTGTCCCACTGAGGGGAGGATAGAAGACCTAACAAAGAGAACTCTTTGGTTTTTTTCTAGAGAAACATAGGATTTGTCTTACCTAAAATATTGTTATAAGTAATCAGCACTGCCCTTTACTCACATTTTGGACAATATTGGGGAAAATAAATTTGTATTTTCTTTTGAGGAGAAGTTTGAAGTTTTATGTCCAACCTGCTCTGGATGTTTGTGCCAGGAAAGTGATAAACAAATTTCTCTTCTCTCTAGTAACCAGTGACATGACCAGAGGGAATGGCTGGAGATGTGTCAGGGGAGGGTCAGGTCGGATATCAGGAAAAGGTTTTTCCCACAGAGGGTGGTGGGGCACTGAACAGCTCCCCAAGGAATGGTCATGGCCCAGAGCTCCAGGAGAGTTTGGACAACGCTCTCAGGGATGTACAGGGTGGGATTGTTGGGGTGTCTGGGCAGGGCCAGAAGCAGGATTTGATGATCCCTTCTAACTCAGGATATTCTGTAGTTCCATGAGTCTATCCATCACATCAGGCTGAAGCAGCTTGCCCAAGCCAAACCTAAAATTGTACAATTAATCACACGAAAAGAACACAATCCCAAGAACACACACGGATCACGAGGATCAGGAACGGGCTGAGCAGATCTTAGCAGTCCTTTTGCCTCCCCATGGAGACTGTCTGGTAGGGATGTCCCTTGATTTCATGATCACAGCCACACGAGGTGGGTCCTGTACCTCCCACCTCTCATTCCAGGGCTGATTCCAGCTCCAAAGGGGAAGCTCAGGCACGCAAGGAGTTTATAGAGAAGCAGCTGAGATCTCCTAGGCTGGTGAGCTCCTACACACCCACTCTCCTCAACAACCCAAGCTTTGCTTCTCCCTCTTCCTCTCTCTAAGAGGCAATGACAGAAGAGGCTGAGAAAGTTTAGTATCCAGGGAAGTAAACCAGGTGATTGCAGTGAGCAGCTGAAGAACCAGGAATAAGCACAAAACCCAGGACCTGAGGCAAGATATGCCCAAAAATTGCCACGCAGAAGCCAATCGCAGAGAGATGAACCAAGAGAGTCCCTGTGAGCTTTGGTTTCAGTCTGCAGCTGGATCTGGCCTGGCAGCTCAAGGCTGTACATCAGGAGAAGGAACTCACCACAGGTTCCAGCAACTGCAGGAGTTGGAAGATTTTTTTTTCCAGTTTCCACACAAAATCACTCCAATCCTTCCCCAATTCTTCAAACACACAGAAAATTTATTGCACTGACTCCTGAGTTCTGTGTGTTGTTCTCCACATGTACAACAGCCACTTCCATTCCAGTGTTTCCATCTCTGTAAGGCACAATTTAATTTCCTCTACACCACCATCGTTTCCCTATTTTCCATTTCCAATGAAACATTTAGTTGAGATTATTAAACCTTTGAATGCAACATTTGCTTTTTTTTCCCAGCACAGATCTCATTTTTCTGACCATTGTTAACATTTCCAGGCCCCTTTATACAATTTCTCTTTCCTTTCTTATACCCTCAGCTCCGTCCATATGCTTATCAATTTTGATCTTCATTAATGTATCTTTTACACTCTTAAAAAAAATTTGAAAATATATTAAATCAAATCAGATCCCTCCACTTTTCAACATTTATGTCCTTTCTTTCTCACTTTTCCAATGTCTATTATTGAATCCATAGACAGCATTTATTCATCCAACAATGTCTCTTTCTAAAATGCTTTTAAATAACTTTCCAAGCCAAATCCAGCACTGTGTAAAATCTGATAAACAGTAGAAGCAGTCAGATTTCTCTGGAATCATGTGTTTATCTGGCCTTTTGTCTGGAATTCTTCTGCCATACAGCTGTGTGTTTATTTGGCCCTCAACATTTGCTCCATTGTATTAGAAGACACAATGTTTCACCTGGAGTGACTCCTTTTGGCTTTGAGTAATAGAGAAAAAAATTATCAGGGATATTATCTGAGTGTTTTCTCCTGTATTCATCCAAGCTCACATCAGCTGCCTTTGGGAAGTGACAGAGCTGGTTTCGCAGTTCATTCTCTAACATCCAAATTGTCAAGATCAGCAAAGCTGATCTGTGTTCTTTCCATTTTTTTTTCCCAGGGATTCCTCCATTTGTTCTTTACCAATTGCTTTTTTTTATAGTGACTTCCTTCCTCATTTTAAATCCTGTCCAAACCACTCTCCTATAGTTTTCTTCTTTAGGAGGTTTTTTTTTAAAGGTGTTCAATAACTCAGCCAGTTTTGAATTGTTGTCCTCCTTATTAATTTATTATTAATCCTGCTTTTTCTGCTACTTTTGCTCTACCCCCAAGATTTACATCCTTCCAGTTCTTACTTATCCTTGATTTTAGTTCACGTCAGCAAAGTTCTGACCTCTCATCCAGGGCAGCATTGCTAATACTGGCACCTCAGCCAAAGTCTAAATTTGGTGTTTTCTGTGATTTTTGCTCACCTACACTTTTAACACAATTAAACTGTTCTTAATTTCCCCATCTATTGAATCCCAGTGCCAGACTCTCCGATCAGATCAGCCAGCAGGAGCTCACGGGAGCTCCCAGGATCTCTTGGGATTGAACACCTGCTCGGTTTGGGCACTGTGCAGGAGCAGAGCGGAAAATGCTTTCCCTCCACCGCCAGCTGTGGGATAATGAGGGGTATTTCCAACACAAATGCTCCTTCCCAGATGTTTTGGGGCCCTTCTGGAAGAACAAAGTGTCCTGGTGGGGTCGTACAGTCAGGTGGCCCCACAACTGCTCAACCCCAAATGGGGTCAGGGAGATCCTGTGCAGACAGGAGCAGGACAAGGATCAGGCAATGCCTGGACAATGTGGGACAAATAAATCCAACGGGGCAGGGTACTTCGGGCTGGATGTGGATGTCTGTGAAATCTCCAGCTGAGAATGACACTCCAGCCCTCCTTCAGAGCCACCAGAAAGACACAATGTCTTTCAGGCTGTGTTCAACCCAGAGAATAGTTTGGGTTGGAAGGGACTTTAAAGATATCTTCTTCCACGCCTGCCATGGGCAGGGACACCTTCCACTGTCCCAGGTTGTTCCAAGCCCTGTCCAGCCTGGCCTTGGACACTTCCAGGGATCCAGGGGCAGCCACAGCTTCTCTGATCAACCTGTGCCAGGGCCTCCCCACCCTCACAGGGAACAATTCCTTCCCAATATCCCATCTATCCCTGCCCTCTGGCAGTCAGAAGCCATTCCCTGTGTCTTGTCCCTCCATGCCTTGTCCCCAGTCCCTCTCCAGCTCTCCTGGAGCCCCTTTAGGCTCAGGCAGGGGCTCTGAGGTCTCCCTGGAGCCTTCTCCTGTTCAGGTGAGCACCCCCAGCTCTCCCAGCCTGGCTCCAGAGCAGAGGGGCTCCAGCCCTTGGAGCATCTCTGTGGCCTCCTCTGGACTCACTCCAGCAGCTCCACGTCCATAATGCTTAACTGGAAGCCTCAAGTGAACTGTATTTTAAAACTATTTTTCCTTTACACTGTCTGGAAAAGAAGCTCAAGGTGATGAACACACAAGGTGACAATAAGGTTGTTTCATCTGTTGTGTCTCATTTCCTGTGTCCTGGCTCTAAATTACCAGAAATGATTGCTTGAATGGCTAAGAAGGAAAAGGGAGTTGGGAGGAGAATCTCCTTGCTGACCCTTCAAAGAAAATTTTGAATTTTTTTTTAAATTGGAAGGGAAAGAATTACTGAGAATGAACACCCGAAATACTGAAAAGTAGGGGGGGAAAAAGCCCAAATAAAAGCATTACATTTCTTCCTGGGCTGACCCTTCAAATAGCATTCCTTTGATATTCTTGAGAGATGAGAAAGTAATAAACAATAATTTTAATTAAACGAAAAATTTTGCTTTGCCTTAATTACTCTTTCAAAGCATTTGAAAGAATGCTTGAAAAAGAGTAGAAATTTCACATTGAGACATGTTTTGGGTTCTTTAAAAGATTCCACATTTGAGCTTGTGATTTAAAACCAAACCAGATAAAACAGCCACCTCCTCCATGTGAGCTGCAGATGAGATCCAGTTCTCCTCCATAGCAATGAAAATGATGTTTTTGAGACTTCGTCTGCTCTGCTGCCTTCACCCCACAGACAAGGCTCTGGATGCCCTGGTGCTTCTTCCTCATCCTCATTCCCTCTCTGTTGACATCCCTGTGATGTCAGCTGGTGACATCAACCTCCACGTTCACCATGGCAGGTGCAACCCTCCACTGCTGGCCCTGTCCTTCCCTTCCTGAGCTTTCCTAGAGGTGGTTCTGTCATCGTTTTTCACAGAATCACAGAATAATTCAGGTTGGAAAGGACCTCTGGAGATGCTCCAGTCCAACCACACCACCAGGGCAGGGTCACTTGGAGCAGGTGACACAGGAACGCTTCCAGTTGGGTTTGGAATGTGTCCAGAGAGGAAGACTTCACAAAATCCCTGGTCAGGCTTTTATCACGGTTAAAAGAACACCTCCTTATCTCCCACCACCACCTCCTCCCTCCCTGCTGGAATAACCCACTCACATAACAGCCCAGCTCACGATCTCCGAGTCGCGTTCAACGCCTACATCTCCTTCACACCAAACATTCCCATCTGGATTGCTGCTAAACCTTACAGATTCCTGGCTGTTATTGCTCCCAAACCCCCTGCCATCCCTTCCTGTAAAACACCTGTTTCTGAGTGACCTTATCTCAGCCTTTATGAACTTCTATCACGTTTCATGATATTATAAAAGATCCGTTCCAAATCCTGCCTATAAAATTCTCCACTTCTGCAGCCACAGAATCCCAGAATCCTTTAGGATGGAAAAGACCTCTCCAAGATTCTGGAGTCCAACCTTTGACCAAACATCACCTTGTCAAGGAGGCCATGGCACTGTGTGTCACATCCAGTGGTTTATTGAGCACTTCCAGGGGTGGGGGAAACCCCTTCCAGTGCTTTACCTCCTGCTTTTTTCCATGTTTTCACACTTGTGCTTACCATCCTCAGCTGATTTGAAGATCTTGCTTGATCCTGCCTCTCCTGGTTGGCCAATCCAGCCCACACCTCTCAATCCTTGGAGCAGGAAGTGTTTATATATTCTGGGAATAGTCAGCAAGGACTATATCTCTCCCTAAAATTTCACTTTCGGCCATTCACCTCCCTTCCCTGGCCTCATACCCATCCCAACCCCAGAGATCCTCTAAAACATGCAGGAGTTAAAGCAAAGCTTATATAACACTGCAGTGATCACTCATCTCCTCACTAGCACCATTTCACAGCTTCCATCTGATCCTGACCTGGATTCAGATGGAAAGGCTGTTCCGTCTGTCCTGTCTCTCACTCAAAGGCAGATGTGATAAGGAACAGCAAGATTATTTATTAAGAGGCTTTGCATGCCTTTGAGGAAGCTTAAAGTGATAGTGTGTTGAAATGGCTGAGTGAATTGCCAGCAGAATGGGAAGAGGTCTGGAAAAGTACTGCAAAAAATACCTGGGATTATCTGTGCTGATTTTTTTTTCCCATGGGCTGGCCAAGGGCCACGTTCTTCTGACTTCAGTTTTCACTTTGCCTGAACTTTAATGGCAAGGGCACCTGCCAAATGTGCTCGTGGGCTCGCTGAGGTGTTCATGGAGGGCAAGTCACAACTCCCTCCCTGCCAGGCCTCGTGGCCACATCTCAGTGACACGAGATTGGCTTGTGCAGTCAAGAAATGAGGATGACACCAGGTGACTAAATCTGGTCAGCTAATGCAGAAAGAATGCGAAGTGCAAGAGAAACCTGCGAGCAGTTGGTATGGGACAGCTTCAAACAAACTTTGATGCAGCTGGGAATGTTCCCAGAAGTAGGACAAAAAGTTCCACCAAACTGTTGTAACTTACTGAAGCAGCTGGAGTGGCCTCATTATTCTTAGGTGCAGTTTTAGTACCAAAAGCTGCTGCAAATGTGATTTTTCCTGGTTACTCTTGATCAAATAGTCTACATTTAGGTCACAGAACCTTTTAGGTTGGAAAAGCCCTCAAAGATCATCAAGCCCAACCATTCCCCCAGCACTGCCAAGGCCACTAACCCATGTCCCCAAGTGCCACAACCACACGGGTTTTAAATCCCTGCAGGGATGGGGACTCCACCACTGCCCTGGGCAGCTGTGCCAGGGTTGGACAACCCTGTGTGGTTGAAGTAGAAGTAGAACTTCAGAAACTTGAAGTAGAACTTGTGCAGAAGTTTCTCCTAGTCTCCAATCTAAACCTTGATTAGATTTGAGGCCATTTCTTCTCATCCTGTCCCTGTTCCCTGGGAGCAGAGCCTGACCCTCACCTGGCTGTCCCCTCCTGTCAGGAGTAGTGCAGAGCCACAAGGTTCCCCCTGAGCCTCTTTTTCTCCAGGCTGAGCCCCCCCAGCTCCCTCAGCCTCTCCTGGTGCTCCAGACCCTCCCCCAGTTCCCAACTTTTCAGGTTATTTTAATTACCTGCCAGAGCCCCATCCCTTCCTGGGCTTTGAGGCAGGGTCTCCCCTTCTGTCACTCCCAGTCCTACCCAGTGCACCCCAGCATGGAAACTGGAGTTTAACAGGCACCTGTGCACACAATTCCATCAGGCAGCAAAGAATCCTTTTCCCATTCTCACAGCTTTGCTGACTGCACCTGGATAAAAAGTCAAAAAACCCCACGTTTGTTTAAGGAGCACAGCTGGCACAAGGCAGCTCTGGGATGAACACCACGTCTGTTGAGCAAGCAGGTATAATTCCTACAGATTTATTGCTCTCTTGGATTCCAGCAGTGCTCCGAGGCTGCTGGGAGATGGCTGATGGGGAATACACACGTTGGGACACGGACACGGCCAGGCAGCACAGGCCCAGTCCTGCTGGCAGGAGCAGACTTGCTGGGATCAGGCGTGGGCACACCGAGCGTCACCTCTGCTCTTGGGGTGCCACAACGTCAGCCAACCTCCCTTTGCTGGCTGACACCTCGGCCATCCTGCATTGCCAT
Organism: Acanthiza pusilla; assembly: GCA_036630365.1. Classification (NCBI taxonomy): domain Eukaryota; kingdom Metazoa; phylum Chordata; class Aves; order Passeriformes; family Acanthizidae; genus Acanthiza; species Acanthiza pusilla. The sequence goes on along the minus strand of JAXCHO010000099.1, from coordinate 5,834,171 downwards.
CACTGGATCATGGAATCACAGAATCATCAAGGCTGGGAGACCTTCAAGATCATCCAGTCCAACCATCAGCCCAGCTCTGACACTGGAACCCTAAAACCACTAAAACCTCATTGGTGCCGGAGCCAAACCTCTTAAACACCTCCAGTCATGGGGACTCCTTAAACTCCTCCCCGGGCAGCCCCCCCAGTGCCTGACCTCCCAAACAGTGAAAATATTTCTTCTGTTATCTAATCTGAATGTCCCCTGTCTCAGCTTAAAGCCATTTCCTCTGGTCCTCTCACCATAGTTGTGATAGGAGAGATCAATCCCCACTACAACCTCCTGTCAGGGAGCTGGAAAGAGTAGTGAGGTCCCCCCTGAGCCTCCTCTTCAGATCATAAAATCATGGAGTGGTTTGGGTTGGAAGACTCCTTAAAGCTCATCCATTCCACCCCTGCCATAGGCAGGGACAGCTTCCCCTATCCCAGGCTGCTCCAAGCCCTGTCCAGCCTGGCCTTGGACTCTTCTCTGGTTGCCAGAGCATGAGGCAGAAGAGACAGACAAAGGCTAAAGTGAAAAATAAGGTTCTGATGGATCAAGAAACCTGCCCTGTATTACTTGCTTGGCCATTGGAACAGCAGTAGGAGCACAGCCTTTGTCCCCTTGGCCCTGATATTGTGATTTACACTTCTGCATTAAAGCAAAGAGAGAGGGACAAAGCCATTATCTGACACAATTCCATTGTTTCTGGGTGAGCTGCTCGGAAACAGCCCTGGGAGGATTTGCTCTTCCTTCTCCATAGCCCATCTCTCCCTCTAAGCCCTTAAGCACACACACAGGATCCTTCTCACGCGATCCAGGGCACCAACGTCAGCGGAAACACCCAAAAAAGTCAGGCAGCAAACTCGACTTCCATGCCCTGCAGGAGGAGGAAGACTGAGGGTAGCACTGGACAGCCACAAGCCTGCAGGATGCTGCCAATTTGGGGAGGTTTTGGAGAAAAGCAGCAGAGTGATTGAGGGGTTGGTGAGATGAAGGAGGGAGAAAACAAAATGTTGAAAGAACTAAATATACATTGCTTGGCCAACTAATGCCCGAGGGAGAATTCAAGAGCTGGCAAGCAGGAGGGAGCTGAGAGCCAAGGAAGAAGTAGGATCTCCATTGTTGAGAGCTCTCAGCCCCTGGAAGTGAACAATGAGGAATGACTGGGAGCCAGGAGATAAGTCAGGCTGAGAGGAAACTGAGGAGCGGAGGCACTGCACAAAGAGATGAAATCGAGTCCTTTCTGGAACAACATTTCTGGAGGCAACTGCACTCGGGTCTTCATTTTCCTCCTGTATTTTTCATTCTCTGTGTGGTCAAAATGTTAAGGATCTAATTCTTCTTCTTCCCAGGCATTCAGAGGAACAGCTTAATGTAGAGCAAGAGGGTAAAAATAGATGTGATGGGATAAAACTGAGAAAAGGGCAAGTGAGGTCACTTAGATTGGAATAATCTTCAAATGAAGGAGCGATAGCCCCTTCCCACAGGTTATTTAAAACTAGAAAAAAAGATTGTTTTCGGTTTTGGCAAGGGGGAAAAGAATCACACTGTGAAGGGAAGAGATTAAAAGATACATTGCTTATGTCTCCAAAATTATTTGTAATGTATTTAAACCACCTAAGCCTTATAAATGTAATTTTATACTTAAGTGTGCAGTTTGTCCCTCTTCTACATTAATGGACACAAATTATTTATAGCTATTGATAGCAATAAAGCTCACCTATTGGCCAATGGTTTGTGACAAAACACAAGAAGAAAACAGCCATAATTGCAGGGAAATAAATGAAAAGAGAGGAGAAAAAGGCTTATCAGAGCTCCAAAGGAGAGCCAAGGGAGAACCAGTGAAGCAGAGGGGGAAAAAACCCACAAGCAAAAAACCAGAAAGAGATGGAAACATTATCTTGTGCCCTCAGTTGCTGTAAGGAGCAATTTGGGAGAGTAGAAGATGTAGAACATAAATAGTAATCAATCACCATCACAACCAATAATTCACAGTGATTGCAGTCAGGCCAAGAACCTACTGGAGCTTCAGAGGTTCAAAAGCAAATACGAATCTTGATCCAAACCCTCCAAGAGTCACAGAGGTGCAGAAATTCCCAGACCAGGGGTAAGGCCACCAGAAAATATCCTTCCACAGCAGGCAGGTGGAACCAGGTTGGTTTTCAGCAGAGGCAAACATGGATTGCCAGGTTCTTCTCTCCCACGGCTCAGTGGGATGCTGACCTGAGGCCTCCTGGGGAATTTATATAAATTCTCACCTTCCCTTCTGAATTAATTCAGTTTATCTGGCCCTGCCATGAGCTTCTGAACACAATGTGTAAAGGCCATGAAGGAAAGGATGAAATTCAATGGCATGTTTTATTCAAATGGTCACATTTGATGATCTAAATGACCCTTATGTCATAAACTGTATGATTCTCTCTTCAGCCTAAGAAATCAATTAATATTTTTATAGTAATTCACTGAAGAACTGTCAAGGGTTAATGACCTGAGACTCGTGTTAGCCAAAAAACACAAGGCCCCCCTTTTCGCTCATGCTTAGAGAGACTGAGGGGCTGCCAAGGAAAGAAAAAGAAACAAAAAAACTCAAAAAGCCTTGTGGTTTTTCAGCTCTTACAGAGAAAATCAGAGTAAAAATTCTGGTTTAGACTCCGACTGGGGTTGTGGTGACAGTGACATCTCTCCCATCAGGGCCTGGAGCAAGCCTGGCTCCCTCCCTGGGAAGGATTGCTTAAAATGGACAGGAGTCTCCTCTCCGTGCCCAGGAGCACGGATCTTCTTATGGGATTGATCCACTCAATCTCCTGCTGTCCCTAAATAGCAGCAGAGACTTTAAGTTACATCAGGAAAAGCAGAATCCAGCTCTGCTCAGAAAGGAGACCTGTTTGCCTGGGAAATGCCTCCAAAAGGATGGACCCAGAGCCCACTGCAAAGCCTCCCAGGAAAACACAAACACAGCCCCTGGAAGCCTTCCAGGGATAACATCTGCATTGCTCAACACAGCAAAGCACAGCCACCAGCTATGGCTTGTTCCCACCAGGAACCTTTCCCTGTGAGCAGAATTCCTGTTGATCACAGGCACCGATTTCTCCCACGTAATCAACAACATCCCAATTTCCTAGTAAGAAACAAATCAAAAAGGATGAGAGGGTGACTGAAAAAAGGCAGTCAGCGCTAACATTGCTCCAGTGTCTCCCTTATCACTCCTTTTCCCAGAATTGATTTCAAAGCTTGCAGAGGGACAGAGAGAGGCACATTCCACTCACCACAGCGAAGGTAATCCAGGTACATAGCTTTGCTCAGGTCAATAATCCATCCCAGGTCAGGCCTTCCTCGAGCACTGACGGTGGAGATCAGAAGCCAAGCAGAGAATTCCTCTGGTTCCTGCTCCTCAGCCCCACGAGGGAAGGGTGGGACACTTCTGCTCAGTCCCTGCCTGTGCAGGGAGATGGGTGCCCACCTCCCTTCCTAAAGTTTTACATCTCTTCCCTTCCCGCAGCCTTCCCCTCTGCCAGGTGCTCCCATGCTCGGCCACTTCTCCAGATAACAAAGCCAACAGGCTCCTCTGCCAAGGGGAGCCGCTCGGAATGGGATTAGGATGAGCAGAAAGGAGCTTACAGCTGGGCACCATCTGCGGTGACGATGATTAACTAATGAGGTTTTAAAGGTTTTTTTTTTCCCCTCTTGTTCCTCATGCAGGTTTGGTGACGGAGAGTTTTGCATCATTGTGAGCAGTGTGGTCTCTGCTGCTCACCCAGCATGGCCCAGTGCTCCCTGCTCTTCCTCCTTCTCCTCTTCCTCCTCTGTCCACACAAATTCCAGCCAGGAGCTGGAGCACAGGGAAAAAGCTGGCTCCTGGTGGCAAAGGCTTTCTTGCCTTCCCTGATCACAAAGCCCATGTTTTAAGTCTCCAGACCCCCATATGCAGTAATTAAAGCAGACTAAGTGAATGCAAAAGCCTCTCCTGACCTGAAAAAAAAAAACCCTTATGGATGGCAAAAAGAAAAATCCAGCATCCAGGACAAAGTCTCATATATTTCATCAGGGGATCTTAGAGTACTCTAAGTTATAAGGAGTGACAAAAAAATCACAACCCCAGGGAGGTGAGGGGAAATGTTATTCCTCCTTCATTGGCTGGAAAAGAGGTATTTTCATATTCTGGTATTTTTTCCACGGCCAGGCCAGGTGCAGATCCCAAATGTCCTAACACCAAGCTCAACACCCTTACCCCAGATGATGCCTCTGGGCCAAAAATCTTTTGTTTTCTTAGGTTCCATTCCCACTTGGGCATGGAACAGCTCCCCTGGGAATGGCCACAGCCCCGAGGCTGCCAGAGCTCCAGGAGTGTTTGGAAAATGCTCTCAGAGATGCACAGGGTGGGATTGTTTGGGTATTTGCACATTGATGATCCTGATGGGTCCTGCCCAGCTCAGGATATTCTGTGATTCCATGATTTGCCCTCAAGAATGACTTCATCTCTCCAAGGAATAAGTGAAATCTGAGATTTTAGCTCAGATACTGACCTCTGGAATAGACAGCTGGAATTGCATGGGATGGGTGTCTATCTCATCCTGCCCAGTCATTCCGGAGGATAAGCACTTCCCAAAATCTTTCTGTATCCTGGAGGGAAAACTGACTTTAACACAAACTAACTATCACAGAATCCTTGAACAGTTTGGGTTGGAAAGGACCTTAAAAACCATCTCATTCCAAACCCCTGCCATGGGGAGGGACACCTTCCACTATCCCAGGCTGCTCCAAGCCATGTAATAATTGCTAGAATTCCTTCCAGGGGAAGACAGACACCCCTGGAATCCTTGCTTTAGGATGAGCTGATCCGTTTTCCAGGCTCTGCTGACTGTGTCTCATCCAGGAAGAACAACACCATATGCCAAACATACAGAGGAGGAGCAGAATGAGTTCAGTGACTGAGTTTATACAATGAATCCTATTATCTCAATGGAGCTGTGGCCATAAGAGGTCCCAGAAATTCTTATGTACTTTAAGATGCTTCTGTTTCTTCTACATGAAGGGAAACAGGGAAAGCTCTGAATTACCTCTGCGAGTGACTCTTGCCTGACTGATGACAGACCAGAGGCTGTTTGCAATTATTCAATGGTAATAACCACAGAGAAATCTAAAATTCTGCACGATTGGCCCAAAATAACACTCCAGGCAAGGCCACAACAACAATGGTGGTGTAAAAAGATTCTCCCTCAGTGTGTTGTGCTCCCACCTCCCTCCTCACCCCATCCCCTCCGAGCGTCAAGAAAAGGAGCTGATTTCAGCCATGTGTGAGGATTCCACACGTTGCAGGCTGGAACTTCAGGCAGGTGTCATGTTAAATCTCCCGAGGGATTGGTGGCTGTTTATCATCAGAACAGGGGGAATCTCTCCAGCTTTACCCCGTGCAATGGCTTCGTCACCTAAAGCTGCACATGATCAGCTTGACCTCACGCTGCCGTGGTTGACTGGGGTTTTTTCCAAAAGGAGATTACACAGAGTTGCTCCGAGTGGGATTTCCAGCACTTTTCTCCTCCAAGACTGTCTTAATAATTAATTGTTTATTGTAATTAATTGCGTTTTGGCAGCCTCCCTGGCTGCCTATTTTACCTGTAAATCTCGGTGTAACTTCAAGTCTTTAATGAAAATAGACTCACCCACGTAGGTGGCTGAGGAGTTTTTATTGAGTGTTAAGGGAGAGCGCAGGGGGAAAAGGCATTTTGGAAAATGTGTTAGGCTTGAAAAAACTCCTGCTGGGAGCACTGCTCAAATTCAAGGCTGAACCCCAGTCAAATCTACAGGGGAGAGAAAGCACCAGGGGTGGATAACTATTAACCCAGATTCCTGCCTTTTTAATAAATTAAAGCTGTAGGTCCCAGCTCCTCACCGCAGCGGATGTTCTGACCCTCTTTCTACTCCAAATAAAGAGTTCTGCAAGGTCTTGAGCTCAAAAACCCAGTGAACATGACACAGCAGCAGGTCAAGCAACAAACCCAGGGTCCCCTTCTCTAATCCCCTCCTCCCAATAAACACCTCCTGCCCCTGAAGGAGAAATTTGGCAGAAGACAGAAGAAATTTGCTGACTGACAGACAGGGAGAACCTAAGCCCTTTGACTCCCATAAACCCCTCCTTAGGTTTGGATATTATTAGCACCTGTTTCTAATCCATTATTGAAAGGTTTTACACTTAACAGTGACATTACCAAGGCTGTTGGGTCTCACTCAGAAAAACGGAGTGTGGTACAACTGGGATTGCTCTGGGCAAAGCACTTACTCCCCGTTCCCAAAGGAATATGAGCTAGCACCTCATTTCCAGGAGATGTTTAACCTCCTCCTGTGTTTTCCTCTCCTGAACAGGGCCTCGCTTTCTCCCTACATTTTCCGTGTAGTGAAAGGATCTCAGTCCCAGCCTCCCAGAGGTGTTCATCAAGAGGTAATTGTGGTGCCCAGGAGAACAGAACGAGCCAGACCTCCCTGCCTCAGTTATCAGTTTCTGCTCTCTACCAAAATAATTTCCAGAGGTAACGATGCTCACTGAGTGTGTGGTGATAGATCAGAATTGTACAAATTTAGGCAGACTGTGCCTGAGGTGTGCTTTGCTCAGATGATCCCAACGGTGAATTATTAACTTCTAGGAGGTCTAAAAGCCTGGGTGTTACCAAGACTGTCCTGATCTGGTTGAAGATGTGCCTGTTTATTGCAGGGGGTTGGACTAGATGAACTTTAAGGTCTCTTCCAACCCAAACTATTCTGTGATTCTGTTCTATAGGACTGCACAAGGGGAGTCAAGAAACTTGGGAAATGCAGCTGCAGGCAGGTTCCACTTTGCCCTTGAGACTGAAGTTATTTCTTTGCCAAATCTCTCCTCTTCCCTCACCAAACACACATCCTACTCCAGCCTTGCAGGGTCACTTGAGAAAGCTCTTCATTTGCTCCAGAATGTTATAAAAATAGAAACACCTGAAAATCAAACAAGCCTGAAAACCCTGTTTTGTCCCAAAATGCAGCTGTACAAGTGCTTTAAACTCAGTGAAAGGGTGACTGGGCCCTGGAACAGCTCCCCAGGGAATGGTCACAGCCCCAAGGCTGCCAGAGCTCCAGGAGCATTTGGACAATGCTCTCAGGGATGCACAGAGTGGGATTGGTGAGATGTCTGTGCAGGGCCAGGAGTTAGAAGCCAAAACCACTGGTATCCAACACCAGTTGTTTCGAGGTGTTTGACTGGCAGGACAGTGAGGTTACCCTGCTTTGGTCCATCACAGGGATCAGAGACAGACGTGGGATGCTTGAGCATCATCCAAACCTCACTTCCTCCCTGAGCCCCTCTTTGAAACCAACCCTAGGCTCCCCACAGTGGTCTGAGCAGGACCCTCCCATCATCAACAGCTCTCTGGATGAACCTGGAGCTTTGCCAGGCTTGGCTGTGGTCGTCTCAGCTGCAGCACAGCCTCTGCCATCTCCTCAGGTCTCTGTCTCTTGGTGCTGGGACATGACCAGCAGATATCCCTGGTGACATGTCCCTGCCCTGCCCACGCTCTCAGTGTGGTGGGCTCTGAGATCAGCATCTCAGGGTGCTGTGGGGAGCCAGCTGAGCCTTCTTGGGCTGAGGACAAGCCTCTGCCTTGCCACAGCTGCACCAGCTGTGGGTAATGCAGTTCCGGGACTGAGTTTTTTCACCCTCCAAGGTGCAGCAGATGCCAGGAACGATGGGCTCGATGCACAACACAAGCCCAGGAGATGAGAGACCTTCTGTCCTAATCCCCTCGGACCCAAAATCAGTCTAAGAGAGAAGTAACTGCCTTATATGCTGAGGCATTAATGGATTAGCGCTAAGAGCCTTAGGGACTTGATTAATGATGCAACGTCCACACCCCCACCCACCTCGTCACAGCCTTTGAAGGGCTCCATCCTCACCCGGTCCTTGTGCCCTCCAGCACTCATTCCTCATCTTGCAGGATCACAGAATCATGGAATGGTTTGGGTTTGGAGGGACCTTAAAGATCATCTCATTTCACCCCCGCCATGGGCAGGGACACCTTCCACTATCCCAGGGTGTTGGGGAGGATGAAATAGGAAAGCCTTGTAAATATGACTACTTGGCAAAAGATGCTGAGAATATGGAAACTATAAGCGAGATTGAAATGAAGACAAGCTTTGAGATACCAAACCCCAGTTACTAAATGTTGAGGTGAGTCAGCCCTGGGCTGCCTCCGCCCCCCTGGGCAGACTCTCTGCATTATGACTCCGCCCTGGGATTGCGGGAGGGCGTGCCCAGGTCCCTGACTCTGCCCTCACTTCCAGACCCTTCTTTTCAGTCATGTATCTTATTGGTTTATTTGAATTGTATCCTTCCCTGCTATGTATTTATTGGTTCTGTATGCTTGTACCGCCCTCTCCCTCTTTCCTCATTGGCTGCTCCTTTCGCTATTTAACCGGCTGCTCTCAGCCAGTCGGGGCCATTTTTTGTTGCTCCATCAACGCTGCAGAGATGGCCCTCCTTCCCCTGCTCTCCCTCCCGACCGCCACGAACCCTCTACCTCAATAAAGGAGAGCTTGGGAAGGAGCAACCCTCCCACCACCCTTTGTCTTGTAGTCGTCTTCTTTTGTTTTCGTCTACAACAACTAAACAACTGGAAAACAATGGTATGGCCACTGAAGGTAATCCCCCTTTTGATTAAACAATCCCCTCTGCTTGCAGACAGGTCCAAGGGTCAGAGCAGACCCTACCAACTTGGCAGAGGGTCCAAAAAGCAGTTTTTAGAGTTTAAAATATAACGCCAAATGGTAATGCAATGACTCTCATAGGCTGTATGTAAATGTTGTAGGATTTGTAGCTTGTTCTAGATTGGTTAGTGAAAATTAGAATATTCAGCATAGAAGATGATTTATTGTATTGTAAGCAGCAACCATGCTATTCTATCATTATTCTTCTTCTTTCTTCTCTCTCTCTCCTACCTCTCTGACCTGCTTCGAGCTGTGTCTGGCAGCTCCTGGCAGGTCCCCTACACCCATGCCCTTTCACAATAAACCTCATGCCCTAAGACCTCACTTCAGAGATCTCTTGTCCTGACTGTCCGAAACAAAACCAACCATCAAATCCTACACCAGGGTGTTCCAAGCCCTGCCCAGCCTCACCTTGGACACTTCCAGGGATGGAGTAACCACAGCTTCTCTGGGAACCTGTGCCAGGGTCTCCCCACCCTCACAGGGAACAATTCCTTCCCAATATCCCATCTAACCCTGCCCTCTGGCAGTTTGAAGCCATTCCCTGTGTCCTGTCCCTGCAGTCTCTTGTAAAAATTCCCTCTTCATCTTTCCTGTAGGCTCCCCTCAGGTACTGGAAGGCCCCAGTTAGGTCACCCCTAATCTGCAGCTACAGTAAAATACAGCCACTTGCCAACTTGGGGTCTCCCGTTCTCCTCAGGGGAAACAATTTCCCAGCAGGAATCATCTGCTTTGGCTGATTCCTGCAGCCAGAACCCAACACTTCCACTTGGAGGCCTTTCCTTCAGTCCAAAACAAATTCCTACAAAGCAGAGCTTTTCATGGTTAGTTTTTTCCACAATTTCAGCTACATCAGCCTGAATTCATCTAACCAAGCTGTAGGTGTTTACAGAGTAGATGGAGATTTCCTTTAGGGAAGATATTTGCTGGGAAAAACTCAGGCCACGCAGAGGAGGTGGAGGTGGGAGAAATGTGGAAATCTCTGTATTCTGAGGAATGATGCAACTTCTTAAATCTGAAACTGAAGATCCGGCCTGTCATGTCAGTACATGGGGAAACCTCTCCCACCCGTCCAGGAGCTGCTTGTCTGAATGTTTTAACCTCCAAAATAGTGATGGAAATAATGAGTAGGAAGTTCAAACCTCTGGTGCTCTCCTGGCTGTGCCGCAGACTCAGGGTGCTTTAGGACATCCTCCAAAACTCACACACAATCTCTTATTTCATCTCACCTGATCAGCAGCCGTGGTTAACCAGAGGATGAAGGAGTTGAAGACACCTTTGGGGAAGGCTGGAGCGTGTCCTGTGTTCCACCTGAGGCTGGGAAGGGAGAGGTGGGTAATAATCTCTGAATTCAGATAAAACCACCACAGATTTTTTGGTTTAGAGAGGATGGATAATGATAAGCAGGATTTGCTCACTGCAGCATTTTCATGCCTCGCTTTTTGGGATGCAATAGTGACACAGGGCAGGAAGGTGACATCTCTACCAGGAGACCAATCAGTGCTTGGAGTCATTTTCTGGTCCTGAGGACAATTGTCAGGGCTGGCAATATCCACATTATTAAATTTCCTCCACAAAGAGCTGAATGCTTCCTGTCTGAGACCAGGAATGAGCTTTGGTACCAGTTTGGGCTGGACCTGTGACGGAGGTCAAACATCTTGTACAGACCAATTAACTCAGTGTGTAACCCAGACTGTTCTGCTCAGCATCATCACTTTGCTGGATTCAGAGAGCAGAAAAGGCTGGAGGCTAAAGGAAAGCCAGGAACATGATGGAGAGGGTGGAGAACCTTGAGGAAAAGGAAATCTGACTCTGGTCAGGCTCTCAAGTGCCAGAGGGGATGTGAATCAGGGCAGAAATGACTCCCCAGGGAAATGACACTGTGTGCAAAGTGGAGGTTCCTTCCCTGCCCACCACCCTACTCTGGTCCTCTTGGAAAAACTTTCAGGGGATGAGATTTAGAGATTTGTTCACAACTGTGGGACCTGGGGCATTTGACACCTCCAGGGAAAGTGCCTGGACTTCTCCTGCCTTTGCTGAAAAGCGAAATACCTTAAAACTCCTGAACATGATCCTGTTAGAGGATGCACCATGAGTCCTTTTGGGATTCAAGTCCACCCTCTCAGCTGCTTCACTCTGCTCTTCCCAGGCACTCTCTCCTTTTTTTATCTCCCTTTCATTATTGTTTCACCTTCAGGAATGAATTTAATTCCTTTTTTCCCTGGAAGTAGCCAAGAGTGGGAGTCAATAATTTTCTAGTGGGGCTCCAGATCTTTGCTCTGCCTTCCCAAAAGCCTCTTGCAGAGCCCAGAGACCCCTCCCAAGCACAAAATATGCCACTGCAACTAAGTTTGTGATCTTCAGTGCTGTCCCCTACAACAGCAGTGAGGAAGATGGAAAAGTTCCTCAAGGGAATGGAGGGCTGACCTTGTGTGGTCCAGCATGAGCTGTTTGCCCATTGTGTCTCCCAAGGTGACGGGAAGAGGGGAGAGCAGACAGGAACGATGCCTCCAGAGAGGTTTCACATAAAGAGTTTAGCTCAAAATCCAGGCCAAAGCATGGATGCCCATGGCAGGGGGGTTGGAATGAGATGGTCTTGAAGGTTCCTTCCAGCCCAGAATCACAGAACCAACCAGGCCAGAAAAGACCTTTGAGATCATCGAGTTCAACCTGTGACCAATCCCCACCTTGTCAACCAGACCATGGCACTGAGTGCCACATCCAATCTTTTCTTAGACACCTCCAGGGGCAGTGAAAATTAATATCTTAGATTCCACCATCTCCCTGGTGGAGGGTGGTGGAATTCCAATGCCCAATCACCCTTTCTGTGAAGAAATTCTTCCTGTCCAGCCCAAACCCTCCCCTGGTGCAGCTTAAGAGAGTGTCCTCCTGCCCTAACCCCAAACCATTCTATGATTCAGAGAGGAAGTGCAAATACAAGCAGAAAAGTCCACGGCAGGCTGAGAGTGGCCCCAGGCTGGGATGAGGCTGCGAGGGAAGGTTTGTTGGAGCTGTGGTTGCTGGGGACAGCAGGAGCAGTCGTGCTCTGGGTGAAGTGTCTGGGAGCACAGCCCGGCAGAACGAGTCTGGTGGGGTTGTGGTGTGCTCACAGGTATGAAATCCTGCCCTCACCCTACCTCCCAGTGAGCTGTGAAGAGCTTCCCTGTGTTGTAATAGGGATGACAACATCCATCTGTGCCCTGCCAAATGGGGATCTGAGTGTGGCAGGGAAAACATTGCCGTGGTGCTGAGCTGGAGGGGTCCTGCCCACAGTCCCTCTGAGAGCAAGAGGTTCTACTCAAAACACTCATACTCCTCACACAGAGCTGCGTGAGGATTTGCTCCTGTGTAAATCTGGCTCTTTAGTTCTGACAGTGTGTCTTTGCACTGAGCTCTCGGGTTTTATCCAGCCCCTTTCCTTGTCCCAGCCTTTGTCCCAGCTTATTCAGAGTAGATTTACACCACATCAGAAGTGAAAAGTTAAATAAAAACCCTGAGACTTCAGTCACCTGGATGGTAGTAAAAAATATTGTCACTGATTTTACTTTTATCTTATATTGCTTTGGACTTATAAATGTCCTTGGGCATCAGGTCAAGATACAGATTCGCCATCACAGTAGCACTGATCTGATTTGATTAAAGTTGAAGGAGCTACTGTGGCTTTACACCTTTGAAATGAATCAAGAATTAACCCAGCACTTGACTCTGATTATTATACTCATATTGGGCATTACAGTCTGGCCAGGGGAGAGAAGTTGGCTCTGCTGGGTGGAGTTTGCAGAAGCCTGGCCATGCCATTGTGGCAAATCCCGGCACAGATGGATCCTTCCCAGAGAACAAGGGCTGCCTTTGCACTTTCCCAAACCCTCTGTCTCGATCTGCTGAGCCTCCACCCCTGGGGCTGCAGGAATGTCACCACCTTGCCCAGCTCTGACTCTCCACTGTTGTAGCCTCAACTCGTTGATGAGAGGTGGGATGATTCTTAATGGAGCATTTTCTCCTCCCTTCCAGTAGCGGAGTCCCCTGAGGATAATCACGAATGCACTGGTAATTTTAAGGGGTGAATTAGCCCTGAAGTGTGTCTGGGCCTGTGCATGGATAACCTGACTGCTGACTTGAGTCACTGGGAGCTTTGGCTACTGCTAAACCCAGAGCCAAATCCCTGGCACGGTTTCAGCATGACCTTGCACCACTCTCAGGAGCAAATCCCAGGTGTGGATCAGGAGTCAGCACGGGTCCGCCCTGTTTTGAAGGCTGAGCTTGACAGGATGGACATGTCCAAACCACATCAGGTGGATGAAGTCTCAGAGAATGGAAAAGGCACTGTTTGATTTATAGCAGTAAGGGTTTTTCATGTTGCCTCTGTTGGTTGTGGCTTTGTTGAAAACGAATATCTTAAGACACCGACAGATAAGAGTATCCTGAGGGCTTCCCCCTGCAAGAGCCTCAGTTTTCTTTTGTTAATGGCTTCAGAGTGAACCCACTCCGTCCTTCAGTGCTTTGAAGTGTCTGCATTGTTAAGACCATTTAAAACCATCATCAGTTTGGTTCTACCTCTCTTGCACTCGCTGCCAAGAAATAATCCCGAGTTAACACTTCTCTTGTTTGCCTAGGAGATAACAGAGCAGCTTCAGAGCACGGGGTGTGCTCTGTGTGCCCCAGCAGGGCTCTCTGTGGTGGTGGGAGCTTCCCAAAGCTTCCCGCACTGCCCTGGAGCCTTGTCCAGCCCTTCACAGAATCACCGAGCAATGCGGTTCAGAAGGGACTTGGGAGGCCTCTGATCCAAACCCTGAATTGCAGTTAAATCCAAATTCAAAGTTCTGTTGCTTGGGGTCATACTCAGCAGTATTTTATCTCCACGGATGGAGAGCTCCCCCAGGATTTCTGGGTCACTCCTCAATTTTTTTTTTCTCTTCATGGTGGATTTCCCCTGCCCTCAGTCCCCTAATGCCTAACTGGGATTTCTATTTTTGCAATTAAAGTCGATTGTCTCTTTTCCTTTCCGTGTGGACATCCAAGGAAAATCCAACTCTACATTCTCTACACCCTCCCAATGGGGAGTTGAAGGCAGCAGTGAGATCCCTCTTGGACATCTCTGCTTATGGCTGGACTAACCCAGATCCCTCAGCCTCTGCTTCTAAATCCTGCTCTTTATGTCCTTAAACACGTCAGGATGTATGTGTATTTATTTATTTATACATATATATATATATAAAAAATATATATATATTTTATATATATAAAAAATACATACAAACATACACACATACATACATATATATATATATATAAAAAAAATACCCAGACCTTCTGACTGACTTTCTCCAGTTTGTCAATCCCCTCCTTGAGGAAAAACTCAAAATTGTGAAGCCTCCAACCAGGCACAGTATTCTGGATGAGTCCTACACATACAAAAGTCTCCCATAAAAAGGAGAAAAGTCCTCTATGACACTCCAGATTTGCTCTGTTGCACTCCATTGCACCCCACAAGGTGTAATAAGGATTCTCCTCCTCTTGGACCGTTTCACATCCATCTTTTGGTATTTTGAAATTCTCTCTCATTTGAATTGATGCATGTAAGGCAGGAATCAGATCCAAGGTTAAGAGGATGATCCCTTTCCCCTCCATTCCTCCATGGAGAATGAGAGGGGAGCAAGCGATGAGAGGAACCAGTGAAGCTCCATCAACACAGCTCAGGAGATTCCCACGAAATCCAGTGGGATTTTCTTCAGTTGGATGGGAAAACACCTCCTGCACCGAATGGAGAGAAAACAGGGAATGGTGCTCCAGCACCAAGGAATTCTGCACAGTATTTGCTTTGCTTCCCATCTCACCCACATTTGGGAGGTGATCCATGTCCATCACGTGGCTCAAGAGAGATAACACGGGGCTGTGCTGATGCTGGATGAAAACTTTGCCCACGGGGGCTTTTAGGGCACCTCTGAAATAAAATCAGGGTGCCACTAATTTGTAACTCAACACAGAGTTGGGTTCCTGTCCCTAAAAAGTGCTGGGAGCCTCTAAGCCCAAAGGATGACGCTGGAGGTGCAGAGCTGCAGGGAATGGAGCAGCCTGTCCTGGATCAGACCCTGCTCAGGGAAGCCAGAGGAGATATTTGGATGCTTACAAAGCTGTTTAATCATAAGATAACACACACAGCCTGTTCACACAAATTAGGGTGGGTCCCATTTGCATAATGTAGATTCCAGAGACAAATTAATCTCGCAGACAACTTGTTGCTGCTGCAGATTTTATCCATTCAGCACATTCGATACGGGATCAGCTCTCAGGCTGAGGAAATTGTCACAGGGTGGATTCTGAGAGGGAGGGAAGAGGAAAAGGGAAAAGCAGCTGGGCTTTACTGTGATAATTGCTCCTGCGTTGCTGAATTTAGGTGGAATTTATCCCAGGCTTTATAACTTGAAGGGGATCTTTGCTTCTTGCTGATGTTCTTAATCAGAAAATGTTTAATAATCATTCATCCCTTATCTGTTTTGCAAATAATACAAATTCAGTCATGGATCAGACATCTCACCCGCAACCCTCCTCCAGGTGTTTTTTGCTCCACTGATCCCCCAATCCTTATAAAAATTTGTCCATTCAGTACTTTCCCAGCACTGCCCACGATCAGGGCACCGATTTTCAAGCATTCCCTTTGAAATAAAAATCTATTCAGGACATCCACTGCTTCTTCACAAATTAATTAAATTTTAATTAAACGTCACTAAGAAATTACATCTCCCTTTGCAGCCAGCTGGGTCAGGAAGGGCCATGGGGCATTCTGACGGAGCTGCAGCTTTTCTCAGCTTTCCAAGGGGAGGGATCTGTGCTGATTCATTCATAATCAGCCCACTGAATAATGCATGAGATGCTAATGACAGTCCAAAGTCCTGCAGAAGAGCCAGGATGTACTTCCACAACTCCTTTCTTTTTGAGAGGAGGTGGGCAGATGGCAATTAAAAAAAAAATCATTTCGGTTTAAGAAACCAGGATGGAAAGCACAGCCTTGAGGACTTTGTGAGTTCCTGATGAATTTCTGGAGGTGCATTTTTGGGGGGATAGCCTTCTGGGCTCTCACTCTGTTACTCCACTTTCTCCATTTTCTCTCTTCCGGTAGCAGAAGTATTAATACCTGAAAATAAATCCTGGGGCAGCTCTTGCTCCCTCACATTCCCCACAAACACAGGGACCAGTGAAGGGGCAGTGTGGGGTACGAGTGAGAGAAGCTCTGGGGGGTCAGGAGCAATGAAAATTGGGAGCTGGAGGGCTCTGACAGGACTTCCTCTGATATTTCCTCTACAAGCCTAGAAATTGTCCCTGACTAGAAGCATTTTCAACAGAAATCTTGAGGTTAATGGCTGTAACCACAGCGCATGGCTTTGATTACACTGGAATTTTGAGCCACCCTAAATGATTTTGTATTTAGAGAGCTCGAAGGCTCCTCCTGCTTTGCTCCAGTGCAGGAAATCTCCAGTGAGAGGCTGGAGGAGCAAAGTCAGCAAGAGCACCACAAGCTCAAAGCTCCAAGAAGTCAATGTTCAGATTGAACAGACAATTCCAGAACTGGAATGAAAAAGCAAATGACTGAGTGGTGGAAACACAACATTTCTGGTTCATTCCCTGACCTGGATCTTCTTTCTGCAGAGAAAAGGCAGGATGGTCGGTCTCTGGGATGAGGGTCATGAAATTTTCCAGCTCTGGGGTCCTCAGCACAGGAAAGTCATAGATCTTCAGGAGTGAATCCAGGGGAGATCATGGAGATGCTCCAAGGGCTTGGGCTGCTCACCTGGAGAAAGATCCAAGGAATTCTCAGAGCCTCTTCCAGTGCCTCAAGGGGCTCCAGGAGAGCTGGAGAGGGACTTGGGACAAGGGATGGAGGGACAGGACAAGGGGAATGGCTTCCCACTGCCAGAGGGCAGGGAGAGATGGGATATTGGGAAGAAAGGAGGTTTAGATTGGATTTAGGGAAAATGTTTTTGCTGAGCAGGTTGTCAAGCCCTGGCATAAGTTGCCAGGCTTTTCATGTGTTGTTGAGATTCACTGAACTGCAGGAAACACCCTGGAGCCACAGAAATCCAAGCTCTTGCTTCCCTTTGCACCTTTTGGAGAATAAAATTGAAGAACTGAGTAAGAATGAAGGTTCCTTTTAAAAAGGACAAGTTTTCTTATTTCAAAATAGATGTAAAAATACCCTGACCCTGCCTGGAGGTTCTCGGCCCTCCTCATGGACTAGAGGCAAATTAAATTAGCTCAGTCTTGGATTTTTTGGTTATTCATGTTCCAGCAAACCGGGAAGTCCCAAGGCACCAGTGAGGGACACTGTTGTCCCCTCTGATAAGAGAGCAAAGGCATTGGAATTGGGGTTTTTTTGGCAAACCAGCACCAACCCAGGGGATTCCTGTGAAGGTGTTGAGAGTTTGCAATGCCTAGGGCAATTCCCAGTGGGTACCATCCTAAAATCTGTACTATTATGATTATTTGGGCAGGCAATGGTCATAGTAGAATCATAGAATCATAGAATGGTTTGGGTTGGAAGAAACAATGAAGACCATGGGCAGGGACAGCTTCCCCTAGAATATTTAGACAACTAATGGACATAAAACTCCTTAATTTACGTTGGATAAACAGCATCCTATATTTATTCTGTGCTCACAGAATCCATAGAATCCTTAAGGTTGGAAAAGACCTCTAAGATCGTGATCCTAAGAGAGATGCTGAGGTTTATCCTGCCATTTTCACTACAAGGGAATTCACCAATGCTCTGCATGAATCAGAAGCAGAGGGTGGATCTCTGGCCTTCGGTTCCCCAGAAATAATAAAAATAATAAAAATAATGAAAATATTAAAAATATTGACAATAATAAAAATAATATAAATAATATAAATAATAAAAATAATAAAAATAATGTAAATATTAAAAATAATGTAAATCATATAAATAACATAAATAATATTGCTCCTTGCCTGCTGGGAGATGTGTTCAAAGCTGCAGGATTTGGGGACTTCTATCCTGCAAGTCTTTTCCTGTATAATTGCACAGAGGATGCAGACTCCACTTTTACTCATGAACCTATAATTGCAAAAGGCTGGAGAGTGGTAGCCAGGCTCTTTGCACAACAATAACCTGTTCCTCTTCATCCCACAGGATCCCTGAAAGATTTTTCATGCCTAGGCAGGATGAGGCGTACCCAGTCAATTCCTGGTCCCGTCCCCTAACCCCATTCCCATGACGTGACTCATTTTTGGACATCCAGCGCGAAGAAAGTCCAGAAATGAATCTCCAAGTGAAATCAGTGGGCATCAGGCTCCTACATCCTCCTGCAATTAAGCTCTCTCAGATATTCCCCACCAAAGAGGCATTGAGGGAATGCTGAATCACCACAACAGTTTATCCAATGCTTCCCCAGTGGGCTGGGCTGGGCTTTTGCCATGTTTTGCCCTGGATCTTCCTTCCCAGACAAATATTTCCATGCTAACAGCCTCATCTCCCACGGCTCAGCCTAATCCCACAGACACTGAACTCTCCCCAGCTCATCCGTGTCACCTTGGAGGAAAGCAACAACGGTGTGTGTTCACTTTAGGATTTTGCAGGGAAAAATAGATGTTCCCAGGCCCCTCAAGAGAGGAATTATCTTCCCACTACTGCTGAGAGGTTAGACAGAACTCACTGGGGTTAAGGGGTCTGGCAAAGGGCGTGGAATGATTTGGTGGCAGAAGTAAAATCATGTAAACGCAGAATTCTGGTTCCATTCCTAGTTATTCTCTTCCATCAGCATAATGCAGACTGCAGAGTTAGAAAGCAGATCCCTGTTTTCCTTCAGCCTCCAAATGTATTTTTTAGGAATATTCCCTAATTCCATAAATGTCTTTTTCCAGCTTGACTGAAAGGGACAGGCGAAATAAGCTACAAACAACTAGACAACCCCAATTGTTCTCCCAGTTTATATTTCATCATTCTTTACTCAACAAAAAAAATATTGCCTTTCTGAAAAAAATTAATTTCTTATTAAAAATTTTTTAGAGGGAAAAAAGTCTTCTCTATTTCAGTTTTATCTTTGTTTAATTGACAATATTTTTACTGAAAAATCTCTTATTTTTAGTCAATTATTCACCTGAATATACTTAATATTAAAGTAGAAAGGGTTTAAATTCCAGAATCACAGAATCACTGGGTTGAAAGGGACCTTCAAAGATCATCTACTCTGACCCCTGAAACTAAATAGGTTTTCAAACTGGTAGGATGTGATGCTGAGGATGAAGCTTAACTTGACCAAGAAACTGTTAATTACAGCTAATGGGAAGGAAAAAGTACAGAACACACAAGAAAAAGAGAATTTTCTGTTTTCTATGGATGTTTTGGGGGAGTTTGGATATTGCTATGAAAAACATTAAAAAATATGCATCTTGTAAAATCTAACAACCTCACTCTGACTGGTCAGTCAGCACTCTTATTTCTCTTTTCAACGAGAAAAAGTTGAAAAGTTGCATAAAATGCACTTTCTTTTTAAGTGAACTTAAGGGAAATAAAGCTAAACTTCGAGTTTTCTTTAAGTTACTGGATTTTTTTTTTTTCCTTAGAAGGATGTTTTCTGCAAGGAAATCATCAATGGAAAATGTTTGACCAGCTGTACCCTTATCTGCAGATCTGGAAGCACAGGCAATACATGGAAATCCCCACCTCACTCGAAGTTTCAAGGGGGTTTTTGTGCTCGTGCCTCTTTCAATGTGAATAAGAGCTCCACTATTCGCTTTTGTTTGCCATCCATCCACTCCAGCCCAAGGAAAAACACAGGGAATTTTCACCTCGTGCAGGATGCCGGCACAGGGATCGCGCTGGGTCGGTTTTGTACAGTCCCCCCAATGAGGCCTCGGTTTTGGCTCCTTCTGGAGTCTTCAGAGAATTTGAATCTGGAGATTAATTTCCAGTTTGCCAGAAAAACAGAGACAACCTGGATGTGTCTCGGTGTGGACTGGACATTGCTCATTTACACTCCTGATTTGGGTTTGAGTCTGCTGGAGTGAGCCCAAGTGATCCCAGCCATGGGTCAAGGGTCAGCTCGGTCCAAGGACCATTCCTGGGGTGTGGTTTAGATGCAGCCACCTTGCCCTGGACAGAATTTGACTCTGCCAGACCAGGCCAGCTGGTCAGCAAGGCACAGGGTGGGCACAGGTTCCTCTGAGGAGCTGTGGCTGCCCTTGGGTCCCTGGAATTGTCCAAGGCCAGGTTGGATGGGACTTGGATCAGCCTGGAGCAGTGGAAAGTGTCCCTGCTCGGGGCTGGAATGGGATGATCTTTGAGGTCCCTTCCAACCCAAACCACTCTGATTCTAAGACTTGTCATTGATAGAAAGAGATCTAGCTTTGTTTGCTATCAGTTCCAGGTTTGGAATTCCTTTGTCCTTCTGGTTTTTTGCCAAGTTTCAATCGTGGGAACTGATCTGAGGGCAGCTTCAAATTCCTGGTCTGTCTACCTCCTGTCTATGTCCTACAAAGGGACTGTAGTGCAAAATCTTCCAGATCTTCCAGGAGAACAGGAGAGAGAGTTAAATTTTTCAGCCTGGGAAAGAGGAGGCTCTGGGGAACCTTATTCCAGGAGAACAGCACTCAGCAGGAGCGGCAGGTCCAGAAATTCTGTTCAGTTTGGCTCTTCTTTTTACAGTCTGGACTGGATTTCCTCCTCTGGATTTCCACCTCTGGATTTCCTCCTCTGGATTTCCACCTCTGGACTGCATTTCCACCTCTGGCTTCATTTCATACCCAAGCCATGAAGTGTTGATAACATTTTGGGGGAAAAAAAAAAGACACCCCAAAAGCCCAGACACACACTCACACACACACAGACCTGCTTGGGCTTGCATTGCAGGTTCTCCGCCCGGGAGCAAATCACTTGGGAAATTTAATTAAAGTTTAATGAGGCACTTTGATTGCTGGGCCGTACGCCTGGTGGAATTAATGTACAGTGAAGGGGCGTCTCGTCACGCTGCTGGCAAGAGCTGGCAATAGCTGGCAAGTTCATGTAGAGCAGAGCATGTCATCCTAGATCACCTTTTGAACCCAGGAAAGCAGCAGGGAAGAGCAACCACGAAGCTCTGATGGGTCATTTAGTATGGCTGGTCCTTTACTTGGGAGCCCCATACCTTGGAGAAATTCCCTTGGAGTGGCTTTTGGGACTTTTCAGGAGGTTGGGGATGGAAGGCAGGCAGGGTGGGGTTGGGGGCTGGACTGTGGGATTCCTTCTCTTCTTTCCTGGAGTAGGCAGGAGCCTGGACTGGAGGGAGCTCTGTTTTGGGAGATCCTAGGATATTTGAGACCTCCGTGGATCCTCTACAGGACCATGGTGCAGAAATACTCGGTCTGTTTGGTTCTAGTGGAGATGTGGGTTCTGTCTCAAGTGAAGGACCCCCAGGCCACCAGGAAAAGGCGTTTTGGAATGCAATGCCGGTTTGGAGAGGGAAAGTCAACCTTGGGAGAGTCCCAATCCCTTCTCCTCCAAGCTAGGCCTTCATCTAGGAAATGATCTGTCATAGATCCCATGTGGGATCTCCAGATGTCCCTGAGAACCTCAGCATTTCTGTGAGAATCACAGAATCACAAAATATTCTAAGTTGGAAGGGACCCACAAGGATCATCAAGTCCAACTGTCGAGTGAGTGGCCCACACAGGGATCAAACCCACAACTTTGGCATTATTAGCACTGTGTTTCAACAAATTGAGATGAAAACTGCAGCAGGCTGGATTTGACTTCCACCCACACTTGGCTTATGGGGTTCCAAAGGGATTGGGGCACTGTGCACTCACCAAGATAGATCCCTAATGGAAAGGACCCCTTTTTGTAAGGGATAACCCCCAATAACCCTCTCGGGCATCCAGGAGGGTGAGTCCCACATGCTGTGAGAGAAGAGAAGGTATTGGCAGGCCAAACATCAGGAAGACACCCCAGAACAAACCCTCTGCTTTTCCAGCAAAGCACACAGAGCAAGCAGAAAATGAGTCCAGAGATGGGCATTGTGTGAAGAAAGAATGAATCCAGGAGCTTCCACCAGAGCACACAGAGCAAGCAGAAAATGAGTCCAGAGATGGGCATTGTGTGAAGAAAGAATGAATCCAGGAGATTCTCCAGCAGAGCACATAGAGCAAGCAGAAAATGAGTCCAGAGATGGGCATTGTGTGAAGAAAGAATGAATCCAGGAGCTTCCACCAGAGCACACAGAGCAAGCAGAAAATGAGTCCAGAGATGGGCATTGTGTGAAGAAGGAATGAATCCAGGAGATTCTCCAGCAGAGCACATAGAGCAAGCAGAAAATGAATCCAGAGATGGGCATTGTGTGAAGAAGGAATGAATCCAGGAGATTCTCCAGCAGAGCACATAGAGCAAGCAGAAAATGAATCCAGAGATGGGCATTGTATGAAGAAGGAATGAATCCAGGAGCTTCTCCTCCTGGGCTCCAGGTTCAGCCAGCTAAACTCGGCCTCTGCTGTGGTGTTCAAGCTCTGCTGCCCTGGGATCAGAGTGGAGACAGCTGGGCATGCCTGGGAATTGAATCCCACCTTTAATCACTGATCAGACTTGCCCAGTGCAGTCACTGGGAAGGGACCTGGCAGACCTTGTTAAAACCTAAATATTGTGTGGCTGCACCCAAATCTGCCTGTGAGGTGTGAGTGGTCCAGGAGGGGGAAAAGTTCATGTAGGATCCTGTAACCACAGCATCAGTGCCTTGCAATGCCCTGTCACATCCTGGGAACTCCTGCAGCTCCAGCTCTCCTGCAATGCCTGGCACCTGGAAGGAGCAGGGAGGTTGCACAAACATGCTCCAGCCTGGCGTTTCCTAATCCTGGAGCGCTCGATTCTGCAACTGCAATGCATCTTCCATCTTCCATGGCATGGGGGAGGGAAGTGGGAATGGTTTCTCAGGTGGAAAGCCCAGCAGACAAATCCACACTCCAGAAATAGCCATAAAGGAATAGGGTCAGAGGCTTCCTGGTGACCTCACAGTTGTTTTGAGTGAATTTGGCCCAGGTCAAGTGGCAGGGATGCAATCAATGCCCAGGTAAGATTCCAGGTGAGCAAAGGCCGGGAGTCATTCCCAGGAGGCTGTTTGGGTGCTGTGATCCTCTTTTGGAAGGCTGAGAGGATGGACCAGTTGGGTTCAGAGCTGATCCCTTTATTTTCCTGCATAGGTGCATCCATGTGAGCCACTGGAGCCTCTGGAAGCACCACACCATCGAGGCAAAATCAGAGGCTGCCACCTCTTCCAGGCCAGGGCTGAAGAGAATCAGAATCATGGAATTGTGGAATCATGGAATATCCTGAATTGGAAGGGACCCACAAGGAGCATTGATCCAACTCCTGGCCCTGCACAGACACCCCAACAATCCCAACCTGTGCATCCCTGAGAGCATTGTCCAAACTCTCCTGGAGCTGTGGCAGCCTCGGGGCTGTGCCCATTCCCTGGGGAGCTGTTCAGTGTCTCACCACCCTCTGGGGGAAGAACCTTTCCCTGATATCCACCCTAAAAAGACACATGGGATATGCACTGTGCTGAGAATTCCACCAGACTGTGCTGAGAGCTGTGGAATAGGAGACCAAGGGACGCTGCTTTTTCCAAGCCATACTTCCTATGTGTTTAAAGCCATTATCCTTTGTCCTACTGTGAAAGGCCTTGCTAAAATGTTTGATCACATTTTTCGTATATATATATATAAAGGATCTCTTACACATATATATATGTGTATGTGTCATATCTCCTGTATGTTTATTTTTTTAATATATATATAAATGCATATTTGGTATGTCATGTAAATGAGAGGGGTGGAGTTGGGAGTAACCATCTTTCTTATACTATATATATATATATTAAAAAAAATATATATATACACACAATATTATATGTATATATACAATACAATGTCCTATTTATATATAATATAAGTATATTTTTTATCTCCAGTAAGTAAGAGGGGTGGAGTTGGGAATGTCTGAGTACTGACAATCACAACCATGTGAAGCTCAAGACAAGACGTCTGGCCCTGAGAGGAAAAAATCAAGCAGGTTGATCCCAGGTCAGGGGTGCTGAGGAGCCTCTTAAAACTCAGGTTTTCAGCATCCTCCCTGACTTTTGGCCAAGGCCCAAACGGGCAGCATGGAGACTCTCCCCTCACCAGGGAAGCAAATCTAGCCTTTCCCACCCGAACTTCATGAAAAAAAGCCCACAAGCGGCGTTTTGTTTATCCAAACAAATAAAACAGGGCAGTGATGGTGGTGGTGGTGGTGGTGGTGGACAAGGATTTTGGTGCCCCGGCTGGTCAGAGGTCAGTGGGACCTGGCATCCCTTGATACCCGATCCCGATCCCAATCCCGCTCCTGATCCCAATCCTGATCCCGATCCCGATCCCGCTCCCTGGGATGCCGGGAGGGAGCAGCGGGACCGTGACTCAGCCCCACATGAGTTGGTTTCCTTCCTGCACCGCCAGCCTGGGCTTCTGATGTTTTGTTTGCCGTGGAGCTCAGGGGGCCAAGTGGGAGCTCCTGGAAATCAAAGGGAAAGAACAACATCTTGGGCTGGCCGAGGCGGGGTGCGGTGTCCTGGCTGGATGGGACACCGGGGAATTCCGGGTGCTGAGGGAACAGCGGTGGGAGGAGGGCACAGGTCAGGGCTCCAGCACGATGCTCCTTATCCCAAAATTCTCCCTGAGCGCAGCAGTGCTCCCTGGATGCCCTTCAGCTGTTGGTGGGAACCCTCATGGGCTCCTCAAGAGGAGGAGGAAGAACAGGGCTTTTCCCTCTCTCCTTTCTTCTCAGCTTGTGCTCCAGCCCTCTCTCAGACCCACTGGGTGGGGAATGGGACCTCCAGCACTCCCTTTTGGATTGAAATGGGATTGGGAGGCAGCTCAGCTCTCATTAACCTCCCAGGACAGGAGACTGACAGGTTTTTTCTGTTCTCAGACTTCTCCTGATTGATGCCAAAGACAAAACTCCCCACCAAAAGCTGTTCAGTGTCTGGGCACATCCGAACCAGGTGACTCCATCCAAACCCTCACCAGGAATGTCCTCACTTCCCCTGTCCCGGGACTGGGGCAGGACCTGTGGCCTGGGCATGGCTGTGCTGTGATCCGGGGTAATTTCAGTGGGAATGGTAAAGCTTCAGGGCTTGGGGTCTCCCCTGTCCTAATTTCTCGACCAGTCTAAATCTGGTGCGGGTCTGTGCTCCATCCAGAGGTGGTCCTGGACATGCAGCAGCCCTCAGGCAGTGCAGAGTTTCTTGCTTGAGCCTTGGGGATGCTCCCAGGGGGTGTTAGGAGAGCACAGCTACACTCAAAAGAGGAGGCTCTGGCCGGCACTGGATTCTACTTACTTTTGAAAAAAATATGGAGAAAATCCACATTTCTCTCATTCCCTCCATACCCACTGCACAATCTCTCCCTCCTCCCCAGCCAGCTGGGCCATCAGCCCCAGCTCTGCCACCACCTCTGATTCCCTGGATGAAGAGGTGGGCAGGATAACCCTGGATCTCCACCCACAGGGGCTCTGGCCTTGAAGGGACTCATCTGAAGGATGAGGAGAAATCCCAGCTGGGGGCTGGATCCGCTCTGGGTGGGCACCTGAGGTGACACGCTGGGCAAGGTGACTCTGGATTGATGCTGAGCCCAACCCCACAGCGCTGAGCCTGCACCACCCAGCCCCAGGCTCTTCTCCCATCTCCATCCTGCCTCTGCCTTCGCACATTCCCATGCAACCCTGGCGGGCAGGCAGGGACCCCAGCCTGCCCACAGCCCCCCCTGTCCCCCACCACCCTCCTCGCCCCTGTTTTCCTATTCCCAGCATTTACCCTCCCGCACCTAGCCCTGGGGGAGCCAGAGGATTGTACACAGAGGGAGAAGTTATTTTTCCTTGACATAAACATCCAAGCCTTTCCTCGGCCCCTTCTCTTGAAACGTGGAGGTAGGACCTGGACTCATAACATCCGGCAGGAGGGGTTGGCCTTATCTGCCAGGAAACACTCAGCTCCGGATACATCCTCCCCTGCTCCCGGCACCCCAAGCAGCTCCCATTGGCAGTGCTGGGCAGGAAACCACTCAGCAGCTTGTCTCATTCCCTCCTCTGGAGAGACGGGAGGGAGGGTCTGATCCTGCCCTCCTGCTGTGGGGTGCAGTGGGGTTCGGACTCAGGGTGGGGTGGGGGGAAAAAAGGATGGAGGGGGAAGGTGAGGAAAAAAGGGGTAAAAGGGGATTTGGGGATGATTTGGTCATGCTGAGGGTCTCTCTAGGCTCTGTCACTGATTTATTTGCACGGTGAGCTCAGTCTGGTCACCTCACTCTCTTTTCTGGCTCTGCTTCCCTCACCTGGTTCTGCTTTGAAAAATCAGAGAAAATTGTCGTCTCCCAGGTGATTTCACAGCAGGATCCGGATCCCTCGCGTGGGGCAGGGACCCCTCGTGCTAAGGGCAGCACAAGCACTCGGTCCTGCTCAAACTCTCAGGAAAAGACAGGTCATGTCCCAGCGCTGCTTGGAAAAAGGGTGGGAGGGAAGGAAGAATTATCTCTTTTACGGACAGGGAAACTGAGGCATGGAACATCCACGTGGCTGTTTGTCACCAGGGTCCACCCCTGCCCGGTGGCCCTGGGACAAGCAGAGTGAGGACAGAGAGGAGTCACCACCTGCTCAAGGGACGCAGCGGAAATGGCCCAGGGCATGACACACTCCACAGCTCCCAGCCAGCCCAATCCCAGCTATCCGGGAAGGTGACCTCATCCCTGCTCCTGATGCCCAGCACCATGACCTGCACAGTCACGGGGCCAAGGACCGGCCAAGGCCACCGGACACTGGGGGCAGAGGGCTCACCCTGATCACCTCCTGGCAAGGAGACACCCCCGTCCTGACTCAAGCTGACACCCCAAGCAAGAGCCCAAATCTGGTGGGAGGCGATTTTATCCTTTCCTGCAGCCCTGATTTGATTTTCCTGTGGGTTCCCAGCCTATCCCAGCCTGGGGAAAGCAGGCCACAAACCACAGGACTCCGGTGGGCACTGAGACAGCCTTGGTCTCCTGGGTTTGGGGTGGGGAGGGAGGAGGAATGTGCCCGAGACTGATGCAGAACAAGTCCTGCTTGGGGTGGAGACCCCCTTCCATCCATAAACCACCGTGGCCATCAGCCTTCCACAGGTCCACTTTCCAAGAGAAACCACTCCTTCCCACCTCTACCAGCCACTTATTTCCCATCTTCTCCCTGCATCCCAAAAAATTGCTGTGGGGCAGGGGCTGACCCATGGCACCTCATTTTCCATCCCGCCAGAGAAGGTTTTTCTCCTCAATTTCATCTCGGCTGCCGCTGTCCTGGGGGTGGAAGCTGCCTGCTCCCGGCGCTGGGCGTGTGCCCGGATCTGGCCGTGGCTCCCAGGGAGCCGCACCTCGCCTTGGCTGCGGCTCCCAACGCCCTCGGGGGGCCCCAGCTCCCGGTTGGGGCCTGTAGCTGTTCCTGGCGTGCGGAGAGCACAGGGACAAGCTCCCAGCTCTCCTCACGTGGCTCTGGGTTGAGCAAGTGGGGACAGGCTAGGCTGGCGGGGAGCTCCGTTTATCCCAGCCCCATGGGCTCCTTGGGGATGGGGTGCATGGAGAAACCCCTTCTCCTTGGGAAAATGAGGCCTGGGAGCTCTTGGAGGGGGGTTTGCCTCCACCAGCCCTGCATGGGATGAAAAAAAGAGGGAAAATGCTTATGGGGTGATGCAGTCGATCCCATTGTTTCTTGGAGCATGGGAATAAGGAGAAGGAGAGGTGGGAGCAGCCACAATGTCCTGGAGAAAGGATCCTATAAGGTAAGAATGTGACAGCCCAAATCAGGCTGGTGGCCATACCCAGAGCTGATTTTTTGGGGGGCTGGGACAGCTGAACCTCCTCCCCAAGGCAGTTTTACTGTTCTCAGCTGCCTCTCGGGCCCCACAGGGATTGCAGAGAGAGATGCAGAAGGGAAAAGCAAGACTTCTCCAGCACCATTCCTGCTCCTGGCAAGGTGCCACGTGAGTCAGTGCTGGTGGGCAGAGAGGCCGAACAGGCCCCTGGCACCTCCCTCCCTCCAGCTCCAAAATCCTCTCAGAAGAGTCACATTCAGGATGAGCCACCCCAGTCTGGGAGTCACCACCACTGTAGGGCCAGCAGGACACCCAAAGGTGTCCATTCCTGTCCCCCTAGAAGGGAAAGGCCAAGAGTTTGGATGCCTAAGAGATGGATAAAGGAAGAAACAGGATGGAAGAACTGAATCCAGGGAACACAAGTGGAGGATGAAGGAGCACGGGACAGGATCAGGTTGGTGCCTCCCAAAATACTCACACAGCCTCCACCTTCTGGGACCATGGGCTCCGTGGGTCAGAAACAAATCATTTTTGGGACACAAGCCATCCTGAGGGACAGGATTGGGTTGGATTGGTTGGGTGACCTCTGGAGACCCCTCCCAGCCACCACATGGAGGTGACACTAGGAAATGTGCTCCTTCACCTTCTGGGGCCAAGCAGGAGGACCCAGCCTGGGAGGACACTGCTCTGGGAGGTGTTCACCCTGCCCCGGATCTCCAGAGGTCCCTCCCAGCCCTGACAACTCTGGGATTCTCTGTGCCTCGAGGACAGCAGGGACACAGCCCGGTTCAGTGTCCGGCAAGAGCAGGCTGTGACGTTTTTCCACGGAAGACAGCATGGATTAAGCTTTGCTCTTTGCTGAAGATCATCACTCAACACCACCTTCACGTGGCTCCCCAGATTTGACCCCACATTTCTGAGGCCTCATTGCCTCGATCTGCACCTGCACCGGGGACACTTTTCAAGGCCCCCACACCATGGAGAACCTTAAAAGGCAAATCAGCCCAAACTGTGAAAGAAAAGAGAGCCTTAAATGCTGAAACCCACGCTCCAGGCACTGGCACTCACTCTGTAAATTGGTGACATCGTCAGTGCTCACCGTGACACCAAAGGCAAAGCCCTTGGCTTCACTGTAATATGGAAACAGAATTGAAAAGATCATATCTGAGAGATGGCAAAAGCAGGATCGAGGCCACCACAGTGAGCTGAACTGCAAGACACTCCACGAAAAGCGAGGGTAGGCACTCGTCATGCCCCGAGTTGGTTTGTTAGAAAGCAATCCACAGTTTGTAAAGATAACCACAGATCTTTGTTTTATTTATAAAAAAATGGAAGTAGAAAAATTTGGCTGAAAATACCAACAACAACAATGACAACAAAAATATAAAAAAATAGCACTTGCACGGGAAATGTTTCTGTTTTGAAAACTGTTGTCAATAGCAACAGCAATTTAAATCATCGAACAATCATCGTATAAAAACATATTTATTTAAATTAAATATTTTATGCAAACTCGTATCTACACTCATTCAAAATGCATAGAGTCACACAAAAGAGATGGAATGTATTAGCTTAGAAACCGGTGAAGTTTTGGGATTTTTTTTTAAGTATTCTTTGCAATTATTATTAAGACATTTTGGGGACCGAAACCAGGAAATCATAACCACATTACTAACTAATCATTACCAAGTGCCATACAGTAAACACTAAGATTAATCATGTCATATAACTGATTTAAAATAAAGCTTCATTTTTATGGAAAGGAAGAGAACTCGAGCAATACAAAATCCGAGGGGGGGGGGTGAGAATAATGGAAGGAATAAATCAATGTACAGCTTTATTACAAGCAATAAAATGCCAGAGTTAGGAGAGGCATTGGGCACTGTGGCTCCAAACACGGAGCCTTCGCCTTCAAAGGATGTTTGATAAAAAAAGTGTTTGCTACATCATCACCTCTTGGCCAAAATGTTCATTCCAGGACTGTTCCCGGGGGGCGATGCCAGCCGGATCCTGCCTTTCCAAGCCCCGATCTCACCCCACTCCAGAACAGGCTCAGCGCCCTCGGGGCCGGCTACCCCTCTCCTAGGTGGTGTCCCATCCCCTCTGGGCTTTCCCAAGGGGTGAAGCCCCCAGTCCATGCTCCGGGGGCAGGGGATTTGGGGTTAATCCCCTTTGGGCAGGTCAGGGCAGCTGCAGCAATGCCGCCACCAGAACCCAAAACCAGCTCGTGGACCTTCACCAGAATCTTCCCTTCTCCCATCCCTGCCTTTCCCCCTTCCAGGAGGAATTCAGACCTGATGTTTGCGGGGTGCTGCCGCACTCCTGACTCCAAAGCAGAGCTGGGGATGCCCCAAAGTGAGGGGCAGCGTTCCTGCACTCCCAGGAGCATCCCTGCTTTGGAAGAGGGACTTGGCCAGAGGGCTTTGCTTTCGGGAAGTGCCCCCTGGCCCCAGTCGGAGCAGAGCACTCCAGGCTTTGCGCGGTGGTGACCCAACAACCCAAATCCTTTACCTACAACACCGAGGAGACTCCAGGGCCCTGCGGTTCGGACTCGGTCACCCTGAGGGGCCGCGGGCGATGTCCCCAGGGAGCAACGCCTCGGAACAGTGTCGGGTCCTTCCTCGGCCGGTCCAGGCGGCCCCGGCTGGGCTCCTAAGAGACGCTGTAGTTATTGTAGTAGGTGGCCGTGGCATCGGCCAGGACGGAGATGAGGCTGTTCTCGGAGCTGTGGGAGCTGCCGGACGCCGGGACGTGCCCGCTGGCCAAGGCCCCGCCGTGGTGGTCGCCGTGGCTGGGGTTGTTGAGATATTGGTCGAACTCATTGCGGTCCATCTCCCCCAGCAGCTCCGCTTGGCTCAGCTGGTCCAAGGTGTCGAAGCCATGGTGCTCGGGCGGTGGGGAGAGCTGGCCCAGGTGGGCATGGAGGCTGGGAGGCGGCAGGGAGGGGAAGGCAGGTGTGTAGTAGCTGGGAGGAGGAGGAGGAGGAAGGGGAGGGCAGCTGGAGGCCGGGGGGATCATGCAGGTGGCCGGCTGTGGCATGGGGCTGAGCGAGTGGTGGCCGCACGGGATGGAGCCGCCCGCGTACTCCTGCGAGAAGGTGGCACCGGCCAGGTGCGAGCGGTGATGCTCCTCGGGGCAGGGCGAGGAGAAGAAGCTCTGCTCGGGGTCTATGGCGTCCAGGGGGGACATCTCCGGCGGGGTGGGCAGCCCGTAGGGATAGGTGTCCACGCTGGCGCTGCTGCCGCTGCCCGGAGCCTCCCGGTACCCCCGCACGGCCGGCAGCCCCGGGCGGGGAGCGTACTCACCCGGGCCCTCTTTGTCCCCCCCGGCCCGGCTGCAGGTCCGCTTTTCCGGCACAGAGTTCTGGTCCCGGGTCAGGCTGCCCAGCAGAAAGCCGGGATCCACCCGCTTGCCGATGCGCTTGACCTGCTTCTTCCGCCGGGGCCGGTACTTGTAGTTGGGATAGTCTTGCATGTGCTTCACCCGCAGCCGCTCGGCCTCCTCCACGTAGGGACGCTTCTGAGACAGGCTCAGCGCCTTCCAGGACTTCCCTGAAACGGAGGACACGCTCCCTTAGCACCCGCAGCCTCCCGAGGGCTCCCCATATCCCAGCTGGCACACATAGAAGATATATCCTAAAAAGCCCGCAGGAGGACGAGGCGGCAGCGGGCGGGAGAAGAAGGGGGGAATTGAGGGCACCGTAAGTTCTCCAAATCCCTTCATCCCGAGTCCCCACACAGGGTTAGTAAATAAATCCAGGCAGATGAAATCTCCCAGTCCCATGGGCTGGGACAGAGCCTGGCTGTGGAGCAGGGACAGCCAAGGCTGTGCCTGGCTGAGCTCAGGGTCAGGACGTGGTGTCTTTTAAGGTGCCTCAGCCTGTGCCCTGCCAGGGCACAAGGAGACCTGGGCACTGTGACAGCTGCTCTGAGCAACCTGGGCTAGTGGAAGGTGTCTCTGCCCAGCACAGGGTGATGGATTAGATGGTCTTTAAGGTCCCTTCTAACCCAAAACATTTCATGGTTCTGTAATTCTATGCTGTAATTCCTTGCACCCCCCTGCTTGAGATAAAATGTCCCCAAGACACAGGACAGAGAAGCAGCATTGGGCAGGGGGGGTTTATCCCACAGGGTGGCTGTCCCAGGCTGCTCCTCAGGGTAAGGGGAAGAAATGAGGATATAGATCAAAGCCTTTGATGCCTTCCCATGGCCTGAGACAGCAGAAATCGCCCTAATAAGCTGAGATGTTGCACGGCAAAGCAGTGAGGAGAAAACCCAAACCACCAAAGAAAACACCGCAGAACTGTCCAGGGAAACACAAACTTTGGGTAAGAGATTGGGCAGCAGAGCTGTGTTGCAATTCGGGCAGCTCTTTCTCAGGCTGTCTGGGCTGGTAATCTTGGTTTGCCCTCTTGGTTTCACATCAAAAATGGGGATTGGGAGAAAGGGAGAAATACTGGTTGGGGAGTGGGAAACAAACGTGCACTCAAAATGGGCTGTGATCCCCCAAAAGCAACAGCAGAAAGGCACACACACACACCCTAGCCATGCAATATTGGGACAGCAAGGACAGGCCAGAGAAATTTGGGGGTCCCTCTTCGCACAGCAGGGCAGCACCCTCAGGGTTTGCAGCAGAGGGGTGGCAGGGTGTCTGTCCCCTGGGATGCAGGACACCATCAGGCTTTGCACCCCGAGGGGTGGCTGCACACCTGGAGTGTGGGACAGTTCTGGGGTGAGCACCCCGTGGGTGACGGGGTGGGTGCACGGGTGCTGCTCCCGGGGTGCAGAACTCCACAGGTTTTGCACCCCCAGGTGCTGTCCTCGGGCTGGCTTCGCTTCCCCAGCACAGCCAGGTGGGTGCAGGGGTGCCCTCCTGCTGCGTGCCACACCGGGCCGGATCTGGTCAGGGTTGGCACCCCCAGGGATGGCCAGCGGTGTTTGGCTTCCCAGTCCGGGGCACTGGATCTGGGTGGGAATTGCAGCCCGGGGATGACCGGGTGGGTGCATGGTGCCCACCCCGGGGCACTGGATTTGGACGAGATTTGCACCCCGTGGGACACCTGCGTGGGTGCCCACCGTGGGGACACTGGATTTGGACAGGTATTGCACCCCAGGAATGGCCGGAGGGTGCCTGGCTCCCGACCCCAAGGCACTGAATCCGAGCAGGGGTTTCACTCTAGAGATCGCAGGTGTGTGCCCACCCCGGAGCGCCGGATCCGAGCAGGATTTGCATCCCATGGGATGCCCGGGTGGGTGCGTGGGTGCCTCCCGCGGGGCACTGGATCCAGGCAGGATTTGCCCTCCCGGCAATGCCCTGGTGGACTCACGGCTACCGAATCCGAACGAGGTTTGCACCGCCAGGGATCTCCGGTGGGCACCGAATCCCGGCAGGATCTACACCTGGCTGGGTGGGTGGGTGCTCCCCCCGGGGCACCGGATCCGGGCAGGGTTTGCACCCCGGGGGATGCTCGGGTGGCTCCCCCCGCGCCTCGCCCCCAGCCCCGCGCCCCCCGCGCTGCTCACCGAGCATCTTGCTGAGCTCCGCGTTGTGCAGGTCGGGGTTCTGCACCGCCAGCCGCTTCCTCTCGTCCTTCGCCCACACCATGAACGCGTTCATGGGCCGGCGGATGCGACTCTCGGAGCCCTTCTCGCCCTGCGAGGCTCGCGGGGGTGGCCCTGGGGACAGCCCCTCGCCCGCGTCCCCCTCCAGCCGCTCCGGCCAGGGGAATGTGCTGAGCAGCGCAGCCATGGCCCCCCCGGCCCGCCGCGCTGCCCTCGGGGTCCCCGCGCAGTCCCAGCCTCCTGCCCGGCCTCTCCCGTATTTATGAGCTCCTTGGAAAAAGCCTCCTCCAATGACACCGAAGGGACTCGCTGCTCCTCCTTGTTTGCAAACTCCTCAGCCCCGGCCGGGATGGTGCTGCGAGAAAACTTCTCCCCACCCTCAGCCCGGCACCCCCCGGGCAAGCAGCACCCCCAAAACCCCCCCTTTCTCCTTCCCGCGTCCCCCTCCCCCTCTTTTATTATTATTTTCCCTTATTTTGCCCACTGGAAGGGAGGGAGAGCTGGAAATGTCCCTCCCCCCAAACAGCCCCACTGCCCCCCTGCACCTCAGAGACCCTCAGGCTTTAAAGGCTGGGGGGTAATGTAGAGAGAGGAGATAAAGGCACTGAAAACTTGGAAAGAAAAGGAAAATTGCACCGAAAGGAAAATCCCACTGGGGTGCAAAAGGCACCTCCCCAGGGTTTGGCAAGCTGCAGGAATCCTCTTTGCCAGGGGAAATCAGGGCATGGATCCCACAGGCAGGAACCCCTTTTCCCCACTTCTCCTGCTTTAACCACCAGTCCAGGCTGTGCTTTGCCCACCCCACGTGGGTTTTCACCCCAAATTTCCAGGTTCCCTTGCATGGGATGGAAACCGTGACACAATGAACCTTCTGGTGGGTGCTTGCCCAGGCTGGTTGGACTCCTGAGAGAGCTTTTAGGGACAAACAAGGCAGGGATGTGCACAGCCCAAAGAGGTTGAAACATCCCCAGCTGGTCCCCACTGCCCATCCTTGGACACTGGGAGACAAAGGATCTTTTCCTTGTTGCTGCTTTTTATGGAGTGCAGCCCCATCCTACAAAGCCTGGATGGGATGGGAGTCCCAAAGCCACACAATGGTGCTCCCCACTAACCCCAGCTAGGGGTGGGAGGGAGGGAAATGAGGGTGGGAAATTCATCCAAGCAGCATTCCCCTCACTGGGACAAAGGATCTCCAGGAAAGTGATGGCACCGAAAATCCGCATCTGGCCGCCCTTTCCCGGCTCATCCCTGCGACCTGCCCTGAGGAATATATTTAGTGGCTGGATTCCTTTATGACTCTGACCCGCTGACATGGGGCTGCAGGGCTCCGCTTTGACTGGCGGTGGATTTCCTCTCCGCGCTGCCAGAAGAGCAGCGGGACAGGGTGCGGGGTGGGCTGGCGCTTCCTGGGGCTGGCCAAGGCTGCCCCACCTGACCCCAAGGCAGGGGGGAAAACCCCGGCGCAGATCCCAGGCAGGGAGTTTGGGCAGGTTTCCCACGTGCCTGGGTGTTCCTATTGACTCTTGTCAGATTAGGAGTGATGGAGAGAGCTCATGTAAATGCGAGCCGGGCAGGATCCGCCTGAGCTTCCTGGTCTCTCCCTTCCCTCTGCACGGGAGAGGGATGGCTCTGGTTTCTCGTGGATTGCAGCGATTTTGGGGTCAGGAGAGCTGGAGTCTGTCAGCTTCGCTCCCAGCAGAAGCAGCAATTGCCCTCCCCGAGCTTTCCCCGAATTAAAACCCTGCGGAAGCAACAACATTTTCCAAAGGAACTGATTAAATCTATTAAGCTATTTACAAGTGGGCTCCATCAGAGCTGCGTTATCTGGGAATACAACAGGAAGGCAACTTCTCTTAAATCTAAAAGGCGCAGGAGATTTCCTGGTCTCGGGACAGATTTATAAACCCCTTACACACACACACATAGAGGAGCTGCCTTTTATCTGGGGCTTGGAGCCGGGCACGCTCCTGGGGACAGCTTGTTCTGTCCCAGCAGCTCCAGTTCTCTCCCAAAGTCCTGTCTCACGCCTCAAAGTGCCGGGATGGGGCAGGGACAGAGGATGCCAAACCCTCCACCCTGCCCTGCACAGCTCTCCCAGCATTTTGCAGGCTGGCGCTGCTGCAGAGGTTGGCGGAGAGGTTGGGAAGAAAACCTGGAACATCCTTATTTTTTTTAAAGTTCCCTTTAGTAGGGGTTGAAGTACCCTGAAAAAGAGGCTGCCCAGGGTTGCAGGGTTTTATTTGGAATACGGTGGTGCTTTGGGTATGGTGAATATGGTGCATGGCTCGGTGTTACTTTTTAACCCTCAGGATGCTCAGGACTGGACATCATTAATATAAAAACACCTCTGTCGAGGCCCCAGAGGCCATGAAATTTTAGCAGTAGCAGTAGAATACATCCCCTCTAGGGAAAAGGAATGGATGAATTCCACTCGATCCCTTTTATAGGATCGCCTCCACCCTTGCCCTATTTCCACATTTTGTAGGATGGGTGGAAGGGTTCGGGAGAGAATAAAACCCTGAGCAAGGACTGGACCTGCGCCCACCTCCTGCCTCTGCTGCCGAAGCCAGGAAGCTCTCAGAGCACCTCTCCTGGTGTTCCTGATCCTCATTATTCCCTCCACATCCTGGGAGTAACATTTGACCTCCCAAAGGTATCACAGGGGTCAACTCGTGGCTTTTCAGAACCCCCTGAGACCCAATCTGGGGCTCCTGTGTGGTTACAGCACAAAGAAATCCGGCAGAATATTCCTCGTTTGGATTTCCTCCCTTCCCGGGGCCCCCACACAGAATTTTAAGTGCAAACACTGCTACCATTATTAATAACCACTTTTTTCTTTCCCCTTCTCCCCCTCTCCTGTAGCACCTGGCATTCTGATGGCATTAGTAAGGAGGGTTTCATTCTGCACCCTGCCTAAAATGCTGGTCAAACCTGTCCTGTCGGAAGCTCCCGCGTTACATAAAGGAGGCCAGGGCCATGTGAAAATGCCACCTCTTAATTGCCACCGGATCGGGGTAATTAGTCTGGAAAAACCTCGGGATTACCTTTTCTTTTTTTTTTTTTTTTTTTTGTGCTCACCTTCCCCGCTCTCTCTGCTGCGAGGCTTCACCTGTATCTGGGGCACAGGAAGCAGCAGAGCTCTCCCAGGGCTTTGGGAACAGGGAAATTACAGCGAAAAGCCGCGAGCGAAAATAGACGGAGCAGACAAAGGGGGGAAGAAAGCTTTGTTCTCCCCCATTTTCACAGATGGGGAACGGTGGCAGCAACTCCCATGGGTCAGGCAGAAAATGAGTGGCTGAACCCTATACGGAACGACCATCTCTTTAAAAATATCTTTTTTTTTTTGGGTGGATCCGACATCTGGAATTTTACTCCTGCAAAGGGAGGGAGGGTTTATTTTCACCCCCACCCCACCACCTTCAGGAACATTAAAATGTGTGAGAAAGTGCAAATCCTAAATTAGCTCAATATTCACATGTTCCTTAATTATTGATGAAACTCTCGGCTCCCAAGGGAAGTTTTTGCAGAGACAGCTGGGGGTTCCCAGCAGAGAAGTCTCTTCAGTGTTGCAGTTCCCAACTCTGCCCACCGCCCATCCTCCCTGATTCCACCAGGTTTTCCCCAGGGATTGCTACCTGGACCATTTATTTTCTAGGAGACCAACCCCAGAGCTTTCCCATTATACAAAAAAATACAGACGACCCACCCAAAATGCTAAATTTTTCAGCATGGTGCTGAATATTTTTGCTCTTACTATTTCTAAAATGAAGATTTAAGATTAAAAAAATATATATATTTTAGTGCCTTTAGGTTAAAATGAACAAGGAAGAGCTTCCCTCTTACAGTTTAAAATTTATAAAGATGGATTAAGATAAGAAAAGAAAGTATTTGAGTGATTCAGAAGCATATTTTGACTTGCTGAGAAATGGAGCTTTGTTTTACAACAATACTGCCCTTTTGCCACCACAAAAATGTGTATTTTTACTGTATTTTTTGCTACCACATCTCTAGAAGTTTGCTGACCCAAGATAAAATTGATTTATCCCTGGATGGAGCAGGTACAGAGACAAAAGCCTTGGTTATTGTCCCACGTTCTCTGAGCTCTGATCCTTCCTGGGGGTTCCTGCCCAGGAATGAGGAGGAATTAGGCAAAAAATTGGCTTTGGATGCCCACAGCCTGATAGGATTCACTGTTCCCAGATCTTTTTTCCAGCTAGGCGTGATGCTGGGCAGTGTTTCCAACAGACTTTGTGTGGTTTCCCTCTCTTCTTGGAGCTTCCTTCCTCCCCTCAGTGTTGGCAGGTTCGGAGGTTTCGTGACGTAAATTGTGCCTTTTGAAGGTGGATGCTGCAACAACTTCAGCCTCGTGTGTTTAAACAGGAGAAAATTGGCTAATTACGCTGATGAATGCAGCTAATTGTCCTTGCTGAGGGCTGAGGAGCACCAGGGCAGCTAATAGCAGCACTGCAGCCATGGACACGATGCTGAGCTGTCCCCGAACATT
Source organism: Acanthiza pusilla (assembly GCA_036630365.1). NCBI lineage: Eukaryota > Metazoa > Chordata > Aves > Passeriformes > Acanthizidae > Acanthiza > Acanthiza pusilla. The sequence goes on along the minus strand of JAXCHO010000099.1, from coordinate 5,796,516 downwards.
TCACTGAATGGTTTAGGGTGGAAAAGCCTTCAAAGATTGAGTCCAACCATTCCCCAGCAGTGCCAATGCCACCTCTGGCCCATGTCCCCAGCTGCCACATCCATGTGGCTTTAAATCCCTCCAGGGATGGGGACAGCCCCGTACAGCACCTTCCAATGCTTAAAAACCCTTTCCATGAAGAAATTCCTCCTGATGTCCAACCTGAACCTCCCATGGTGCATTTTGAGGTTGTTTCCTCTCATCCTGTCCCTGTTCCCTGCGAGCAGAGCCCAACCCCCTGGCTGTCCCCTCCTGTCAGGAGCTGTGCAGAGCCACAAGGTTCCCCCTGAGCCTCCTTTTCTCCAGGCTGAGCCCCCCCAGCTCCCTCAGCCTCTCCTGGTGCTCCAGAGCCTTCCCCAGCTCCGTTCCCTTCCCTGGACACGCTCCAGCCCCTCAATTTTCAAATGTCACAAAGCAGCTGCATCTCAAAAGGACTCAAAGTCACTTAAACACAAGGACAGGTGGTTCTGAAATCTTTAACGGTGTCTTGCATTTACACGTTAAACGAACCCTGGTTGTTGCTGAAGGGCACGTGGGGACATGGGTCAGAGGTGGCCTTGGTCGTGCTGAGGGAAGGGTTGGACTCAATGATCCTGGAGGGCTTTTCCAACCTCAGCGATTCCATGATTCTGTAATTCTACCTCTGCTTTCTGAGGGCTGTGTGGAAAGCAGGAGAGCTAGAACATCTTGGGAGGGAATTCAAGGAATGCTGCCTGTTCCACATACCTGGGCTGTCACTTGGGGTGCTCCAGGGCCATCTCCCACCCCTGGCTCCAAGGAAAGCTCCACGGTCAGACTAAACTCCAAAAACCCATGAAGTTCACACAGATTTGGGTCCAACAGTGGTACCAGGACTGTTTTCCCATGGTCTCTGCTTCCCAGGACAGTTTGGTGCCTGCAGGTATTTACAAGCACAATTCAACCTCCATTTTTGCTGCTGCAACATTGCACTTGCAAATTGTGTCCTTGGCCATGGATCCCACAGCAAATTCCAAGAATCATGGCGAAGAATAGCCTCATCCCTGCAAAGAATGGAGCAGCTCAGGAGGAACCATCACATTGGAACGTTCCCAATGCAAAAAGGAAAATTTCCTCCTGTGGCTGCTGACCCAGGGTTACCAAAACTGAAAACATTTTAATATCTGTGCTGCGTGTGCCTCATTCTCCGTTCGGGAGTGAAAGCAGAGCGGGGAGTCTCATTTTCCTTGGTGTCCAGGTAATTTCACTTGGAGCCACCTCATTCTGTGAGTACAATGGATGAATTTCTAACAAAAGGCCTTGGAGTTTAAAAGTCTGATTTTCGCGGAAATGAAACCAAGTCGTTCCTTTGTGCTCACATTCTGCTAATTCCACCATCTGGGCACTGACGTAATTCTTTTTCTTATGCTTTCTAAAAAAGGCCTTGCTTGCCAAACCAGAGTTGGGTTAAAACCGAACTCAAAACTCACTAGAAACAAACAAAAAAAAATATATATGTAATTTATTACTCGGAAACATGTTCCTGTTGTTCCAATCATCCATTTCACTGGACAGTATCTGGTCAGAAGAGCTTTTCATTGAGTAATGCTGACCACAAACACAGAACAGAGCACTGAAATCAATTGCTTCTGTCAAATACAAGCAATTTATGATTTATGATTATTTATTTATTATGGTTTTTCCCCTCCTACAACCACATGCAGAGCTCGGGGCACATAAAAATCCCACATTTCCCAGGATAAAGTGCCATGTATTTCTTGAAGAAATAGAGAATCTTCATTTGTAGCTGATATTTCCATCTGAGCCAGAGTTAAGTCTTGGGTATCGTGAACTTAACAGGAGCAACAGCACAAATTTAAAGGTTTATTCCTGGTTTTGTTCTTTCTGTAACTGACACTGGAATGTGGCCAAGCACCCACAAGAATCAGCACACAGAAACGCATGGAAATTAATCGAGGGAACAAACAAACAAGCCCAGCAGTATTTGGAGAAGGAAACCTTATTCCTTGACCTTTTTAAACTGAAATCTCAGAGAGGCTGTAAAGTTTAGTTGATTAAGAGTTAAAAAATAATAATTGGAAACAATCAGGCTTTTGGATTCTACTAATAAGAATTCAAATATGTGGTGAGCAAGAAATCAGAAGGGATGCTTCAGTGTAACCTAAAATGTTATTCTGCTGTCCTCTTCCACTGAGAAGATATTTTTTTCACCTCAAGCATGGAGTTTCCTCCCAGCTTGATAACAACTGATGGTATTCCGTGGTATTTCATTTAAGGAAGCCAGGGACAAGCAGGATTATATTGGATAATGATTGTACACCACTGAAAAGGAGATTCTCCAAGGGTTAAAACCCCTGGCATGTGAATCCCAGGGAAAGGCATCTTGCCCTCCCATGTAAAAAGTGAAACTCATTTTGCTGCAGTGAATGAGCATACCCTGAGGGCAGAAAAAAATAAAAAAAGGTGCTTTGGAAACCAAGAGATCTTAAAAAGGAGGAGTTGAGCTGTGAGCAAACCTTCCATGTGGTCTGGGTGCTGCAGATGGAGCTTCCTCCACTGCACAATAAAGGCAGCTTAAGGAAATTCTTTTTCCTATTAACATCTGCATCTTGACAATGTTCCTCAAACCATGTTAAGCAACTCCACTGAGCTGAGACAATATAAAAATGTACCCATTTCATTCAGCAGAGCGGCCAATGGGATGTTTTAGATTTACACTGATGAAACCCAGCCAGGCCTGAATGAAATGAGCAGCTAATGGATTTGAGTTCTGGATTCTGCCAGGATAACTGGCTGGTTTTCAGGGCTGTGCTGTCAGTTTGCTGTGGCCAGAGAAATATCAGAACAGGACACCAGGAAGGTGAATCCCTCTTCCCATTCCACCACTTCCCAAGCTCACCTGCCTCTTCTGGCAGCTCTGAGCGATATTAAAATGCCAAAATTCATGCTGGATGTTTAAGATCTCCCACAAAACTGCTTGTGGCAGTGCCCAGTTCCAGCATTCCTTATTTCCAGGCTTACAATGAGAAACAAGCTCTAGTTTGGTTATAAATCTAAACTGCAACTTTTCAATGTGTGAATGGCAATACCAAATGCATCAGACTGTGCTTTTAAAATCTATTGGTCTCCCAATTTCAGGAAAAAAACCTTGCTCTATCCAAGGCAACTTTCTGAATGTCTGAGGCACCACTGCAGAGACCCTAAGTATTGCCTGGGAATCCAAGGTTTAGGTATGGTTAATAAAGGATATGGTTAATACACATTTCCTTTAGCTTTGGTGCAAAGTTACAACTGTTTCACAATGGTTTGGAGGCACAGGGAGGTCTTTTTATTTCATTTCATCTTTTAGAACTGACATTCAGGAGCAAACCTCTAATCAGAGTAAGCGTTTTGGGAAGAAATAACATTCATTTTATATGTAAAAGGAGATCAGTGTAAAAATTAGACACCACTTGGCAAAAACCAGTAAAAAAACACAGACAGCTTTGCAAATCACCTCCTGCTTCCAGAAGCAGAGCTGGGCTTTCACAAGTAGAAACAACTTTAATAAAATGCAGTACTAGGGTGATTTTTTTTGGTTTTTTTTTCCCTGGATTGAGAAAAACAGTCAGTGTGAAGCAGCAGAAAGTCATTCCCTGCCTTTCAGCCTTGAGATATGTTAGTTCTCCATGTGGGTCCCTTTTGAATGCAGCACTGAAGCTCCTGTTGGCCCATCACCACATTTTCCCTCAGAAGAGCTGTGTTTAGATCCGGTCTGAGTTTAGATGGAGTCTGAGTTTAGATGGAGTCTGAGTTTAGATCCAGTCTGAGTTTAAATGGAGTCTGAGTTTAGATCCAGTCTGTTTTCACATCCAGTCTGTGTTTAGATGGAGTCTGGAGCTGGAGCAGTGTCCAAGCCTGGAGTACAATGTGTTCTCTGGTGCTGTGTTCACACCGAGCCTCCTCTGACACAGACTCATCCCAGAGCCCCAGCCTGAGCCGGAAGGGGTTAAATGTTCTTGCAATGCTTCTTTTTCTTCCTGGGTGCTCCTTCCACACACTCACCTGTCTCCTCTTTCTGCTTTTTGTGCTTCTTCTTATGGCGTTTCCTCTGCTTTTCCTCTCGCTCCTCTCCGCTGAGGTTCTCCCCCTCAGACATTCCCACAGAAATTTCTCCATTGCCTGGATTTTCGTCACAACTGAGGCTTTCCCCTTCATGCTCCTCTTTATGTTTCCTCTTTTTTTTCCCTCTGTGACATTCATTTAGTGGAGCATCCAGTTCCTTCCCATCCAAGCTCCCTGTCTTAGGCTGTTTCCATGATTTCTCACAGTGTTCAGTCCTCTCCGCCTCATTGTCTCTCTTCTGCTTCTTCTTTTTCTTCTTGACTTTGGTTTCTGTCTCTTCTGAGGGCTCCACAGCTTCATCAGCTGTCGGGATGGAATGATCCACCTTTGTTTCTGTTTCCTTCTGGGATCCCTTCAGCTTTGCCATGCGCTTGGCAAAATATTCCTGGACAGTGAGAACACTCTTCACTGTATTGGAACCATCTCCAGGGTTGGAGAGACAATTGTTCCTCTCCTTCTCTTCTTGGGAGTCAGGATCAGCAATGTCCTCCTGCAAGGGAACAAAGAGGAGCAGGAGTGAGTCAGGAATCATGGCTTTCAACATAATGCTGTGTTTTTGCATACTAATAAGGAAAATATTGACAATGTGGTGCTTTGAAAATTAACTGTGAAAGTACAGATTTGGGTGGAAGTGAGACAGCCCTTAATGTAAAAAGGGCTGTAGGTTTAAGGAGAAGAGGTGGAAGGATGGAAGGCAAATCAAGAGAACACAAACCGAGACAATTTTCGTTTGTTTTGAGTCCCTTCGTTTACCTGCTCCTGCATAACTCATGCCTACCACTGTCACACTCTGCATTACACCGACTTTACAAAGCACATGTCCCCACAAGACATAAAGCAGCATGAAAAATGATCCACTCCAATCTATTAGCCCGTGGCACAAAGGAAATCCCATGCCTGGAATAACTCTCCAGCAAAGAACTTGTGATCCAGGGAGCAATCCAGCATTGAGGCATCTCTTCCATCTTATCTGATCTTTGGAAATGTTTGTTTCGGAGCTGCTCTGCTGTCACGGTGTCCCAGATGTTGTTATTTAAACAGGCTCCATTTGATCACACGTTATCAGATGGCACAAACAACATCACAGGTTACATCTTACAAGGTTTCTGCAGACATGAAATAAAGAGCTGCTGATCTCCAGCTGCAGGTGAAGAGTTTCCTATCTTAGAAAGGAAATATCAAACTAAAAGCAAAGTGGAGCTTTGGAAATGGATGTTATGGATGGCATGAAGAGAATTGACTGAGAAAGCAACAAATGCCACAAGATGGAAATGTATAATTTGTTAAATTATCTGAGATTTACAAAATAAACAAACAGAAAAGCAGCTGAAATTAAGGCTTGTTCACATACATACCAAAGCACTCGAAACAAAGCCTTTGTGGTATAGCTTTTTGCTTGGCAAAAGTCACAAACGACTCTTGGAAATGTCCCAAAATTTCACAGAATCACAGAATCATTTAGGTTGAAAAAGGACTCCAAGACCATTGTGCCAAACCTGTGACCAATCCCCACCTTGTCACCAGCCCAGAGCACTGAGTGCCACATCCAGGCCTTCTCTGGACACCTCCAGGGATGGGCACTCCAAACCTCCCTGGGCAGCCCCTGCCAATGTTTGCCCACCCTTTCCATGAAGAAATTCCTCCTGATGTCCAACCTGAACCTCCCCTGGTGCAGCTTGAGGCCATTTCCTCTCCTCCTGTCCCTGTTCCCTGGGAGCACAGCCTGACCCCCCTGGCTGTCCCCTCCTATCAGGAGCTGTGCAGAGCCACAAGGTTCCCCCTGAGCCTCCTTTTCTCCAGGCTGAGCCCTTTCCCAGCTCCCTCAGCTCATTAATATTTTTTTAAAGTCCTGTACACACTGCAGGGAACCAGGTATCCCCTCTGGATGGGAAAAAGCTGGAAAGGATGGTGTAGAATCCTCACCAACATCTGCCCTACAACCCTTCTCAAAGAGAAGGGGAACCACAGGGATTACAGTCAGAGATAATTCCCCGTTTTTCCATTCATAAATGCATGGATGGATAAGAGAATCCACTCTGCCCACACATCCTGAATGCAGGGACTGTAAAAAACCTGCCCAAATCAGAGCAGTCAGATTTCACAGCCACTTTCACTGCCATAACCTGATACTCAGGGAAGGCCAGCAGAGAGCTGGGAGATAAAATCCCACTTATCTCAACACTTTATAGTTATTGCACGATGCTGCAGATAAGGGACCTGGCTCTCTTGAGGGCATCGTTAAACTTGCTGGCTGAAGTGGGGTTTATTAGGGTTTGTGAGTAAGGTTTTCCAGGTCTGGCTCCTTATGCATCCATAACCTTTACTCCCATGAGCAGGAATGCAAAAATTGGTGTCATTAGTGATGCATTACAAGTGGTGATTTCCTCATCCATCTGCTTTCAAGAGAGCTATTCCAGTGGAACGAAAGTAAGGCTGCACTTGAGATTCCAGTGATGTTTGTGTGGGCACTTATCAAAATGAGGGACTTTTCTTGTAGGGATATGTTGTAGTGTTCCTGCAGGGTTTATGAAGTAACTGAAACTATTTGACTTCTGGCAAAGAAGCCTGACAAGGGATGTGGAACAGGGGAAAAAACAGGATGTACCCACACAGGTCTCCACACAGGTTACATTTGAAAGGGGAGCTGCAGCAGAAGTTTGACAGGACAGAATTCCCAGAACAGATGGGTTGAGCTACATTTAAACTGTTTTTAATCACAGCTAAGCCAACAAGCACAGAATCCCATGGCATCACAGGATTGTTCGAGTTGGAAAAGTCCATCAGGATCACTGAGTCCAACCTGCGACTGATCCCCACCTTGTCACCAGCCCACAGCACTGAGTGCCAGGTCCAGTCCTTCCCTGGGCACCTCCAGGGATGGGGACTCCAAACCTCCCTGGGAAGCCTCTTCCAATGTTTAATAACCCTTTCCATGAAAAAATTCTTCCTGATGTCCAACATGAACTTCCCCTGGCACAGCCTGAGGCTGTTCCCTCTCCTCCTGTCCCTGTTCCCTGGGAGCAGAGCCTCACCCCCTCCTGTCAGGAGTTGTGCAGAGCCACAAGGTTCCCCTGAGCCTCCTTTTCTCCAGGCTGAGCCCCCCCAGCTCCCTCAGCCCCTCCTGGTGCTCCAGGCCCTTCCCCAGCTCCGTTCCCTTCCCTGGACTCGCTCCAGCCCCTCCAGGTCTCTCTTGTCAGGAGGGTCCCAGAGCTGTCCCCAGCCCTGGAAGTGTCCCAGCAGTGCCAGCACAGAGGGACAATCACTGCCCTGGCTCTGCTGGCCACACCATTCCTGACATAGCCTGGGGGCCACTGGCCTTTTTGGCCACCTGGGCACACCTGGCTCATGTCCAGCCACTGTCACCAGCACCCCCAGCTCCTTTCCAACTCTTCCCAGCCCATGGAGCTGCAGGGAGCTGTTGTGACCAAGGACAGGACCTGGCCCTTGGCCTTGGGAACCCTCACACCGTTGGTCTCAGCCCATCTTCCCAGCCTTAGAGGGATCAAAACCATCTGCCCTGCTGAAGCCCAGGCCTGCAGGGTCATTTTCCTTCCCCCCAGAGCAGGATTTTGACACCCTGGATTGCAAAAGGACAAACAGACTCCGAGGTTTTCGGCCAGAACCGTTTCCCTCCCCACCCTGATGTGTAAAACACTCTTGGGCCCAGATCAGCAGTTCCCCCTGGCCAACAAGGAAAGGATTTTTTTATTGCCTTGGTGACTTCAAGTCCTGACAACTTAATTACTGTAATCGAAGGCAAATATTACTTGAACTCTACACGTTTCTTTTCATGAAGCACATTAGGCATAAAAAACAAATGTTCCTTTGGTTAAGCAGAGGAGTTCCAAAGGTATGTACGAGTTTAGAAAATAAGAACCTTGCTCAGAAACTCCTTTATTGATAAGAATTTTAATAACCACGGGCCACTGAGCACAGAACTAACAGGGCATGGAGACAAGCAAAGAGGTGCCAACCCTAGAAAACCTCTGGGTTTAGGAAAAGCTTCTGTGAAACCATAAATCACCTGGAAGGGCTGTTAAATGCCAAAGTATTCCTGCTTCCAGTGTACCTGTCCCAGTAGCCATGGGAACACTGCTGAACTCTAACCAGGGGTTTTCTCTAACCCCTTGCAGTTTATGCAATTCCTCCCCTGCTTGAGTCAACACAGAGAAAACTTTCAAAGAAAAATAAGGCAGATATCCCTGAATGTGGACTGCGTTGCTGCAACTCCTGAAAAACAATTTTTCACCAGATAAAAGACAGAAAGAAATATTCCTGCTCCAGAGGACTGATGATCAGGTAAAAGTGAAAGAGTAATTGTGTTGTAACTGGAGGCAGATCTGAAGATTGGGCTTTGGAGAAGATGTCTGTCCATGCCATGAGTTCCAAAATTGCCCACAAAATCGCGCTGAGGAGATGAAGTTAAAAGGAATTGGGAACAGGGAATTGGTAGGATGGCCCCCAGCAAAAGAAAAGGACTGCTTGAAACATGGTGTTAAATGTTGAATGAGTAAGAGGAAACAATAGGAAAATTCAAGGAGAGGTTGGGAAATGCACAGGAAAAAATGAAGGTCAATTACAGGCAGAAATCCCCCGTAAATATCATCTGTTCATGTAATTAGTGAAATGTATGGAAAATAATCTGAAGGACATAAAGCACTCCATGTACCACCGTGTTTTTCTCTGCCTTTCTTCACTTGCTGATTAAATCATTCAGGGAGTACACTAAACTCAGAGGGAAAACCTGGTTCTCTTGAATCCTGCAGGATCAGGATTGTATCTCTAGGGCATCCCACTCTCTGAGCACCCCTCAGTTACTGAGTGAAAGAAAAAAACAGTGGATTATGGTCAATTATCAAAGGAATTCACAGCAGTGAAAACAGTTTGGCAAGAGCAGAACCCCAAAGGGGGAAGATTTAGACTTCTCATGAAATCAAATGAGTTTGAAACCCAACTTGGCCTTTTGGAAGGTGTCTGCCCATGGCAGGAGGCTGGAATGAGATGAGCTTTAAAGTCCCATCCAACCCAAACCATTCTGGGATTATTACAATTATTATTCAAAAAGGATTGCACCTGCACGTTACTTTGGGAGGAAAAGTGAGTTAGAACCAATGAGCAAAGCAAAGGAGCAACAGAAGCAGCCTGGATTAATTTAGGGAAGTTTCCCTCCTCTTCAGAATGCAAGTATTTATTTTTTAGCACTTACAATCTTAAAATAGGGAAATAAAAAAATCTCTTATATCATCCCAGTCTGCTACATATGAACTGTCCCAGCAGCCTTAACTATTACTTAAGCCCAGGAATTTCAGGTGCCTTTGCTTTGTTGAGACTAATTCACAATTCTGTGAGCTCTGATTCACAAAAACAACACGAAAGGCAAAGTCCAGAAGGGATGAACATAAAGGCTGAATAAAGCCCAGCTCCATTTTCAGTAAATTCTCACTTAAATTACACGAAGTGGGCTGGATGAGGCACATGGAACCTGAGTTATGTGGAAAACACACCATCACTCCAAGCTTTAAAACGCAGCCACCCCTGTTCTGCCTTTCTTCCCAACTTTCTTGTTGAGAAACTGTAACAATAAGATTAAAATAATCCTGTTCTGTTCCTGCTGCTTCACATCCTGAACGAGAGGTGCACTGGTAGGACCCCCGTGCAGCACACAAAACCTGACAGGCAAGAGCTGAGGGCATCCCTGTATCTTCCCATCCCAGCAAAGGCTGCAGATAATTCCTGGAGAGTCACTCTGGAGCTTTGCAGACATCAACGATGACAGAGTCTTGCTTTAAGGAGTTGACAACTTCAAGTTAAGCACGAGCATTAACACTTGGATTGGGATCAAACAGGCAAGAGGGTGAACAAAGAGCTGTAGCCTGATGAGTTTAAGCGGGATTAAAATAAATACATGCATAAATAAGGCCACATACCACCAGTTCTGCAGTCAATTCTGGCATCAGAACAGGTACCCAGGAGGTCCTAATGGTTTTAATTTACCTGATTAAAATTGGTTACTGCCGACAGAATCTTATGAAGAGCTGATGAGAACAGACTTCCAATGCAGAAAGGGACTGAAGCAAAGGGAAAATGGACAATTTCCCTGGTGCTTGTGAGGAAAAGGACAAGCAGAAGATGGAAATTGTCCACATGAAACTTTGCCAGTAGGAGAAATCAGTATCTTTGTGAAGCCTCAACCACTGAAAGCAACTCAGACAACTACCAGGGAAGTGTTAGATGAAGTTAATCCTGGCTTGGGGTGGAAAATGGGGGATCTGGAATCCAGAAGCATCTTTCAGTCCTAAAGTCAAAAACCTTTTAAGGTCAAAGTCCTTTTTAGTCAAAAACCTAAACAGGGATACAGTTTGACTTCCTGGTGATCACAGAATTGTTAAAGTTGGAAAAGCCCTTGCAGACCACTGAGTCCAAAAATTCCCCCAGCACTACCAAGGCCATCCCAAACTGATGTCCCCAAGGGTCACATCCAGAGAGCTTTTAAATCCCTCCTGGGACAATGATGCCACCACTTCCATGGGCAGCTTGGTAAAATAAATGAGGGTTTAATGAAAGAGATGAGAATCAGGAATACACAACTTGGACAAAAGTGGAAAAAATTCGGGTCACCTGCAATTTCTGGTTTTTGTTGTCCATGGTGGTGTAATCACCAGGACACATCACACATCCACAGGAAAGTTTAATTTTCCAACTCTTTATCCTGAGTGCTAACAGAGCAATCAATCCACTGATGGGAAATGGAATAAAAATCCTGAATGTCCAATACCTGGATGACATGACACTTGTTAAAAGGACAAGTTCCAATTACTACAGAGAAGCATTTTCCTGTTTGACTCCATTAAAATAAATTCTGTGTCAGAAGATATTGAAACAGCAGCTGCTGCCTTGCAGTTGATATTAACTTCTACACTCCAGAGGAACCATCAGCTGTCTCTACCTCAGCAAGGACAAGAAGAGAGGTTAGGAAGTAATTGATGGAAAGGGGACAAGGAAAAATGTTTTTTAAAAATACAACTGTTTTTCCATGGAATTACGAAGATCCATTTTTGCTACACTTGCAACTACAAAAGAAAGAGCAGATTGTTTCTCTTGCAATAAAAAGGCAAAGGAACTTTATTACAGTAAATCTCTGCCTAGAATAATTTGGGGGTTATTAATAGAATCACTGACCTCTGGAGCAGAATTACTGTGAGTGTTAGACCAGCTCCACTTTTTTAAATGGAGTCATAGAAACCTCCAAAGACAGAGGTTTCACCATCCTTCAGGAGCCCCATATTCTGATCAGCGAATCGTGGAATGGTTTGGGTGGGCAGGGACCTTAAAGGTCCTAAGGGACAGGGACACCTTCCACTGTCCCAGGCTGCTCCAAGCCCTGTCCAGCCTGGCCTTGGATGTGAGGAGGTTTTGTTACCACAGAACAGCACCCATTTCACTCCACTACATAAATCTACAGGTGCTTGATTTTCATTTACATCGCATTTTCTGATTCCATTTTTTATTTCAGTTTTAAATTCCGTGGTGATGCGTTTCTATTAAAACCACATCCAAAGTCTCCCAGCCTGTCTCGTCCTTCTATTTCACATTTTTGTCAAAAGCTCCTCCTGTACCTCAGCGAGTGGCCAATTTTAGCATTTTCATTCATTCCTCATAACTCACACGACAGAAAGCCCCCACCTCTCTTGCTGAACACTCTTGGTATGCAAAACACCATTTGTTTGTCACACAAACAATCCATTTTCAGTGGTGTAGGATGAGCTGGAGCTCAGCCTGTACCCATCAGTGAAACAGGAGCTGCACAATAAAGCTGTGACACTCAGCCAGGTTTTGCCTCCAGCCTGCAAACACCAGCGGAACAGGAAACAACAGGGTTGCAAAAGTGCAACGGATTAAATTTTGGCCAGGGATTTGATTGCAACGATAGTCCTGGGGATTCATTCCAGCTGTCCTGAGCAGATCCTGGGCAGGCCACAGCACCTGTATTTCCCAGGGCAGCTTGGGAATCCCAGCACTGTGTCCCACAGGGCACACACACACTTCCTCCTACTGTTCCTACACTTTTCAGGAAAAAAACCCCCACATTTATTTAAGGTTTTGCACAACAAAGGCAGTGAGTAAAATCCAGGAGCTGAGGCTAAGGGGGAATACACACCGTGGGATGATTCCCAAGAGGTGCTGAAGGCACATAAGGAAAGAGTTAAAAACTCAGCACGTGGCAGAGAAAATCCTTTTCATATCTTGAGACATTTAGATATCCCTGTGACATCTCATTCCACTCCAGCTACACTGCTGAGGCCCACACAACCTCCTTTCCTTTGCATTTCCCTGCAAATTACATCTGTGCCTTAGACTGGATATAAACAAAACTAAAGGAAGAGATTTCCCCTAGGATCTCTCTATTGGCACGAAGCAGAGATCCAAACACAGTGACTTCATCTTCCCAAAAAGCACCTAAATCAATTCTAACTGTTCTGTTCTCACCTTGAATAACAGAGGAAGTACAGTCCAGCAAAGCCAGCACAGGTCACGTTTCCCAAGTTCTCTTAGCAGCTGGTGGGAAACCCTGGAGAAGTTATTCCCTCTGGCTCTGGCACAGGTTATCAAAGCACAGAACGTGCCTGATCAACTGCATGAAACTCACAGCAGAGCTAGGAGTTGCATGAAGTGTTTGTAAGGTGCTTTGAGATCCTACTTAGAGGTGTCCCAGATGAACAAGAATGGGAATAACCCTGGGATTCCACTCACCTGCACCTGGGGCCGGGACAGCGAACACAGAACTGACCCAGCAGCACTTCTGTGGTAGATCTGTGAGGAGTCAAATCGCCAAGAGTCTCAGGAATATTATCTTAAAGGAGTGTGCAGGAGAACAAACATGGAATGGTTTGTGTTGGAAGGGACATTAAAGCTCATCCCATTGCACCCCTGCCATGGACAGGGACACATTCCACTGTCCCAGGTTGCTCCAAGCCCTGTCCAGCCTGGCCTGGGACACTTCCAGGGATCCAGGGACAGCCACAGCTTCACTCGGTAATCTGTATCAGGGCCTGACCTCCCTCACAGCCAAGAATTCCTTCCCAATATCCCACCTATCACTGCCCTCTGGCAGTGGGAAGCCATTCCCTGTGTCCTGTCCCTCCATCCCTTGTCCCCAGTCCCTCTCCAGCTCTCCTGGAGCCCCTTCACACACTGGAAGGGCTCTGAGGTCTCCCTGGATCCTTCTTTTTTCCAGGTGAGTACCCCCAGCTCTCCCAGCCTGGCTCCACACCTTGGAGGGGCTCTGGTGCCTCCTCTGGACTCTCTCCAGCAGCTCCATGTCCTCCTGATGTTGGGCCCCAGGTCTGGAGGCAGCTCTGCAGGTGGGGTCTCACCTGAGCAGGGCAGAGGGGCAGAATCCTCCCCTCCCCTGCTGCCCATGCTGGGGGATCAGCCCAGGATGCAAATCAATGCAGCCTGATTTTTTCTATCCTGAATCCAGACTGTAAATACCTAAAAAATTCTTCAAAAGCCCAGGACAGCCATCCTTGCCTCCAAAACTGGGTATGGCTCATGTGGCAGTGGCACTGCCATGCTCTGATGCAATCCAATCCTGTCATTCCCTGGGCACTTTTTATTATCCAATGTGTGTGGGATGGGCAGCTGCCATTCAGGATTCAGGAGACCAAACCCTCGTTGATTCTCAAGTTTAGGATTTCTTCCTGTGCTCCACAGATACAGAAGAAATTGGATGAACCCCCTGAGCAGTAAGGAGTAGGCTTGGCCAGCCAGACTGTGAGCACAAGCTATTGAAGATTTGGGATGCTGAGAGAAAGGCTGCAATAAAAACCATTGGAAGTACACAAGCAAAGGTATTAATGAGGGCTCTGAAGATTTGGGATGCTGAGAGAAAGGATGCAATAAAAACCATCAGAAGGACCCACAGGAGAGAAAGGAGTTCTGGTAGCAATTCCAAGAGCAAACACAGTCCCACATCACAGCTTTGGATTCTTGCAGAGAAAACGACACACGCTTCGAAACCTGAAAATAACATCTGCCTATGTCAAACTCCTCTTCTGGCTCTTTTCTAATAGTAAACGTAGAAAAGCAGATCTGTGTATAAATAAAGCACTTCCAGGAGCATTTAAAGCAGGTAGTTTAAACCAAAGCTTCACTCCTTTCCCCTTCCCCTTAGAAATTTTTTCTCAAAAGGAAAATCCACACTTGAGCCTCTCCTGTTCCTCTGCTCCAAGAGGGTGATTTGTGGGAGAGTTGATCAATGGATCCAAAGCGGCTCAGACCTCTGGGCAAGGGGACTGACATTTCCTGTTTTTCAGCACCAGCAGTGGCCCAGGAGCCCCTGAGAAATACCTTGTGTCACTTTTTAGTGTGCCTTCCTCAGGCTTGGTTCCTTTCCTCCAAGCAGGTGTGAGGGGGAATTCACAGCACAGGGAAATGAATCAGAACTGCACAATTTGGGGCAGCACAGACCAGAAATGCCATAAATACCAGCAGGGCCCTCCTGTGCAGGCTAAAAGACAGATGCAGAAATACAAACAGCAAGAATGAGAATTCAATTCGAAATACAACAGCAGAGATGTGTATGCACTTTTTTTTTTGCTTTTCCCTCATCTGTAAGGGTCTGAAGAAAAGAGTTTGCCTGAGGAAAGGTTATTTTTCAAGGAATACCACTCATTCAGTGTGCCTACAGTTCACATGGATGTTATCCTCATTTTCAAGGATTCACACAGCACAGCCCTGTGACTCCAACCCAGGCAGGCACAGCCTCCCTGCAGCCTTTTTTTCATAAATTCTTGCATTTCTTCTTCATTTCTACCTTTCATTTCGGTGCTTCCTTGAACATCTCTTCTGACAAGTCTGCTTCCTTAGCTCAATTCCAACAGGGACTCATCCTCTCCTCCAAAAACCAACCCAACTCTTCTCCTCTCAGCTTCAAAATGCTGCTCCAAGTGTTTCCCTACCCATCCTGCCCGGGTCCTACCTCACCCTCGCTTTATTTGAGATGTGTAACATCCTGCCCTTGTTCTGTCCATCATTTCCTTGCGAGCTCTCTGGGGAAGCAATTAGCCCACTTGTGAGCACTCTACAACATAATTAACAAATAATAACCACTGAGAAATGTAGGCCAAAAAAGCCAAGTTATCACAGCCCCATTTCTGCAGAGACTTGCATTGTTCCGTGCTCACTTGCAGCTTCCAAGTTCCTGGAGGCACAGATTCTCCTCCAAAGTGGCACAAAAGCAAAGGTGAACGCTGTGTTTTAAAGAAGACATAAAATGTTCTGACTTTATTTGGATTTCCAGGCTTTGCTGCTTCTCCTCACTCATTAACACGACCAGTTGTGAGTATTTACACAGAGAACATTGCAATAAATCTCAGAATTGGAGGTGAAATGTTCTAAATAATTCGTAATTTTCACTCATAATTTGGTTCTAAATTAACTTTGGCAACGGGAGCACCAAAGGAAGGAAAGACAGGATGACTGTAACCATGAGCAAGATGCAACACCAATGTAATGACATCATTTAGGATGAAAAAACTGCTGGAGGAGACAAGGACAGAACCTCTTCTCTTGGGTTTTCATCCACACAACCCACAACAACCAGTAGGGAATGGTAAGTTATCAGGGAAAACCTAAAAACTCCCTCTTATATCAGCAACAAATAAAATATTTCCAATTTCTGAGGCTTCCCACTGTCAGACAGCTCCTCCAGGCTCCTGCACACTTCCTAGAAAGTGCAATGAATCCTGGGTGTCCCTTCAATAGTGCCTCTGCCTCCTCAGTACTGAAAAACAAGCTGCCAAAGCAATCAGACAAAGGTTTCTAATAAGGCTGAAGCAGAATTCCAATTTTGTGGGGACCTGGGTGGTCAAGGAAGCATAAATGAGGATGAGAAAGGGAAGAAAAGGATAAATGATCAGTTTGGGGTGGTTATTGGGATGGAGAAAGTTGGCATTTGGAAGGAATAATGTCCAGGAAAGAAGAGGGAGCAAGTGTGTGATTACATCTCCATATTTTACACCCCTGAGTAGGTCAACAATTCTTCTGAAACACTGATTTTTGATCCAGCCACCACTGATCCTGTCCTGAAACACCAAAGTGAGGCGATCCCTACTGAGAACAGGACAGTGAACAGCACATTTTGGCCACAAAGCAGCTGGAAACGCTGCAATGGAGAGGTTGGCACTAATTTGTGGCTAATCCCTGGAGCCTATGAGTGCCAGAATGTCCCACCCAGCCCTGCAGCCTGAGCAAGACACAGCAGGTCTGCTGTGACCTGGGACAAAGGCTCCCCGTGGTCACTTGGGGAAATCTGCCCTCTCTGGCACAACTTTGGCTCTGCCAACCTGCAGAACAACTCACCTGGTTTAACCTCAGGTCATTTGAGGAGAGAACAGCTCAGATCAGCACGTACAGAACTGACATTTCCCATGCCTGCTCCAATGGCAAAGCAAATTTTAAATGTTCAAGAGAAGAAGAGAGGTCTTGTCCTTCAAAACTGATGCAAAGCCATGGCATGGCTGGAACTCAGTGATCTTTAAGGACCCTTCCAACCCAAACCCTTCTGTGATTTTGTGATCCTATAATGTTGAGATACTTTGTAATCTCACAGTCTGGGTCTTATCTCAGCTCTTCTGCTCATGGGCAATCCAGCCCTGATCTCCCAAGCATTAAAGGGAAAAACATTTGATTTATTTATGTTTCACATCCATATCTGTCCAGCTTGCTCTTGGGTTTACACTGGATTCCTCTCCTGGGAGTAAAGAGCCTCATTTTCTGTTCTCGAACACATCCTTGGACTTTACCTTTGGGCTGCTTTCCATGGTTGACCTTTGTGTTTCTGCTTTGCTTTTCACAGAAAGGTTTGGGCTGGAAGGGACCTTAAAGCTCATCCAATACAGACCCCCTGCCATGGGCAGGGACACCTTCCACTGTCCCCAGTTGCTCCAAGCCCTGTCCAGCCTGGCCTTGGACACTTCCAGGGATCCAGGGACAGCCACAGCTTCTCTGGGCACCTGTGCCAGGGCCTCCCCACCCTCACAGGGAACAATTCCTTCCCAAGATCCCATCTATCCCTCCTCTCTGTCATTGAAAAGCCATTCCCTGTGTCCTGTCCCTCCATCCCTTGTCCCCAGTCCCTCTCCAGCTCTCCTGGAGCCCTTTAGGCACTGGCAGCGGCTCTGAGGTCTCCCTGGATCCTTCTCTTGTCCAGGTGAGCACCCCCACCTCTCCCAGCCTGGCTCCAGAGCAGAGGTGCTTTCCCTTTATTTACTGTTTTGGTGATGAATGCACCCCTGGTTTTGACCTGGGTGAGTTTTAAAGACACACTTGACTTTCATTACACCAACTATGAGCTTTCTGGAACTGCACAAAGATTCCGCAGCAACGCGAAGAAACGACAACGAGAAAATCCCCGTGCCTGCAATTCCAGCTAGATTTCCTAGGATTTTATTATTAACACTTTGTGTAGTGCCCTGAGGGGAGTGAAGGGCTCTACAGTTGCCCAGTGAACCACACAAAACACAGAAGCTGTGCCCCAAGGGAGCTGCAGGTTAAAGCTCTGAGTGGGTACAGAACAATATAAATAATTGCCAGGTCCCGCAGGCAGCGCGTGCGTTCCAAGCCGGAATGTCTCCTGGCACAGGAGCTCTGGAAAAGGAGTGGGAATGGGATGCTTATCACAGCTTAGCAGCAAAGTGCTCCAGGAGTAAGCAGCGAAATGAAGACTCCAGAGGAAATGTCAGATTAAAGGGAAGACTAATTTGTTCCCAACGTCTCATTTGCTCCTAATGCTCTGCGGTCTGCAGGTAAGCAGAGGAAAACAGAGTTGAGGAATCACTGAGGTTGGAAAAGCCCTCTGAGATCACTGAGTCCAACCATTCCCCCAGCATTGTCAGGGCCACTAAGCCATGTCCCCAAGTGCCACATCCACACAGCTTTTAAATCCCTCCAGGGATGGGGAGTCCACCACTGCCCTGGGCTGCTGTGCCAAGGCTTGGCCATCCTTTCTGTGAAGAAATTTCCCCCAATATCCAATCTAAACCTCTCCTGGTGCAACTTGAGGCCATTTCCCCTGGTCCTGTCACTTGTCACCTGGGAGAAGAGCCTGACCCCCACCTGGCTGCACCCTCCTGTGCAGGGTGTGTCAGCCCAACAGAGAGCTGGCATCTCCAGTCCCTCTCCCATTCCTCAGCCACATCCTGGGGAGCTGTTCTGTTGAGAGGGAAGTGCTCTTGGCTGGGGTCTCAAATCCATAATGGAAGGCTCAGAGGAGCTCACCAAGAAGTCCTAAGTGTCCTGAAGGAGAGAAAAAAACATGCCAAACAGCAAAGAAATTTGTGCTTGGTGCTGAGCATTAAAAGAGTGTAGAGAAAAGGGAAATAATCAAAGAATGGTTTGGGTTGGAAGGGATCTTAAAGACCATGGGCAGGGACACCTTCCACTATTCCAGGTTGCTCCAAGCCTGGTCCAGCCTGGCTTTGAACACTTCCAGGGCTGGGGAGTGTCCCCTCACCCAGCAGACCTGAGTGGCCCCACACGTAGCAGGAGCACAGAAGCTTCAAGAGATGTTTCTTATCCCCAATTACACTCTAAAATCCACCTTAAATCTGCTTTCTAGTTCTGCTTTGCCTCTTTCCACTCAATCCTCCACCACCCTGGGTTTGCCCTCTGCTGATCCCTCCTGCTCCTCCAGAGCTGGGTGGTCCCTCCACCACCAAGTCCCAAATCCTGCAGTGACTCAGCTCAGGTTTATTCCCTCCATTTCCCCACACTTAACGCCCTGAGAAAAGCAGGAGGGTGGAGCCATGGAGTTCTCCAAGAAGTCATTCCAAGCACAGGTGAAGGTCATGGCTGCTCCAAGGTGGGAGCTCCGTTTTTCATTTAGAAAAGGATGGTTGGGGTAACTCTAAGCAAAGCAACTCGACTTCCTGTGGCTTTGGATCTTGTGGGTGGATGATCCTGGAGCTGATGAAGCTTCTAACAGGTTCTGATAGAAGCTGTTTCGGTGGTTAGGGAGTTTGTAATGGCTTTTTTCCCACGTGGATTCTCTGATGTCTAATAATAGAGTTGAGCCCAGCTAGGAAAACAATTTATCTTTTCTTTTCATGCAACCATTTATTTTCATAAAGAGTAGGAACTTAGTATTTGTCAGGCTGTTCTGCCTGTGGACTGTGGCTAAAATCAGTGAGAGAGGATGGAATGGACAAAAAATCACAAGACCATGGAATCATTAAGGTTGGAAAAGTCAATCCAGTGCCACCACCGTGTTCACTCATAAACCCATGTCCTGAAGTGCCACATCCAAGTCTTCTGAGCACTTCCAAGGATGGTGAGTGCTCAAAAAAAAAAAAAAAAAAAAATCTATGTTTAGCTGACCTGGAAGCCAGGCTAAAAATGAAGCAGTCCTTTAAATAGTTGAAATAAAACCTAAATAATTCAGTTTTGATAAATAAAAAGAAATGCATTTGGGTAAAATAGAGCCTAACATGAAATAGTATAAAATGAGGAAGTCAGGATGTATTTCAGCAGTTACTGGATGTTATTGATAGTCCTGAATGTCTAAAATACCATATCCAAAAGTAGCTGGACAACTTAGAAAGCAGCACATCACACAGAGAGAGGTTAAAAAGAAATCCCTGCAATGCTGATTGGTCCAAAGGCTCCCAAAATCAAATGTACCAGAACTATTTACCATTAATTCAAACTACCCTTAATCTGATTTCTCATATCTCACCTCCTTCATGAGAACATGACTTGTGCTAAAAGGAGGTGTGGATTTAAGATGGAAGTGAGGCTCAGTGAGAAATAGGAAAACAATAACAACAGTTTCAACGACCACTAAAGACCATTTAGAATAATATTTTGTGCTGAAGCAGACAAGAATCAGCCACAGAGCCTCTTCCAGAGAGGAAATCACCTCTGGAAAAGTGGCAACAGCATCCAAATGGAAGCGGTGAGAGTAAGGTGCCGGTGGCAACCATTAACACAACTATTTTTGCAGCAATCAACACCTCCTGAACAAAAAACCAAAGAATCCATGCTAAGTCATAGGTGGTAAGAAGCCAACACGGCACTGAAGAGGAGGAATTGTTCAATTATCAGCCTGGGTATGAGCACTGCAAATGCAGGCACTGACATCCGTGTTACAACCTGTTACCAACCGCAGCACGTTGAAGGGATTAAAAGCTAATGACAGGCCACCATCCCTCTTAAAACCCTGTGCCAGGCCAGGGGCTTCCACTTTCTCAGCTGAAATAGCTCAGTTGCAACATCAGCCCAGCGTTGTTTGCTTCCAGTGAAAGAGGTGATTCACTTTCTTTCCAGGAGCTGCACTGTAAAATGTTGATTAAAGTGCGAACCGCCTCCAAAATTTAAAGCAGAGGGGAAAAGAAAAGGAATACGAAGTGAGGTGTAAAAGGAGATGGGAGTCGAGGGGAAAATCAAAGCAGAGAATTCACCAGGAGGTAGAGATTTTATCGAAGCGATTGGTTCATTAGGCAGCAAATTTGACTGGCATTAACACGGTGCTGTAGTGTTTTTTGTCAGGGGGCTCTTCAGGCCAGGCACCTTTGTCTTTCTGCTTGTGAAACACCAGTTAGTACCTTGGGCAGACTACAAACAAATCAACATTAAAACAAAGCAGCAAAACAGAACCATTTGCATCTCCTGTTATGCCTGGAGTCCCCAGGACACACTGAACTCTCTGGAGAGAGACCACATTCTTCATTCCCTAATAGTACTCGCACATCTGCAGGAGTTAAAAAGCACAAACTTGGATTTATCTCTCTGCTTGGGCTCAGAGGGAGTTCACCATGAGACGCTGCTCTGGGAATTCTTGTTATACATTTTGTGTGTGTGTATTCAAGCTGGTTTTCAATTAATAACAATTTAATTGCTGCAAAGCCCGCCCAGCACAGCCAGGAATCACTGCTTTCCCAGTCTGGAAGTGAAGGTACCTGTTACACATCCTCTGAAGAGCCTTGTTTGGGAATTAAAAACCTGCTGGAACGGTACTGGAAAGGTGGAAGGAGCCAGACCTGGTTCAGTCTTGTCCATAAGGCTGGAATGGGAGGGGTTCCTGACACTGCCTCCAGAAGTTCAGATGGGGTTTGCTCATTCATTTCCAAGCAGAGTTTGGGAGGGAATTTACTCCTGGGGAGGATCCATTTCCTGTGATCCTGTTTCCTGTTCCCTGGGAGCAGAGCCTGGTCCCCCCAGCTGTCCCCTCCTATCAGGAGTTGTGCAGAGCCACAAGGTCCCCCTGAGCCTCCTTTTCTCCAGGCTGAGCCTCCCCAGCTCCCTCAGCCTCTCCTGGTGCTCCTGACTCTTCATCTTTCAACCTGCCCTACCCATCTTCTTCCCCCTTCCACACAAGCTTTCTAAACAATATTAAATGTCTTTTCTGGTTGAACTCCCTAAAATATGTTCAGAGGAAAGGTCAGACACAGCAACAATCTGCTGGTTCAGGGTCACAGTAATGGTTAAGATGCCAGACTACAGATTCAGAGCCTGAGCCTTCCATGATTCACACTGAGGGCTGCTCAGGTTAGACTCACTGTAAAGAGAAAAATGGTAATTTAGCCTTGATGATTGAAAAAACCTGAAAATCTGCCAGCCTCATCTCTGCCTGGAGTGCCAGTAGCTATTAAAGCCTTAACCAGGGACACAGGCAGGAATGCATGATTTGGGGTTTATGATTCCTAGAGCAATGTTAATGTCAAAGGTTGGGAGAGAACGATGGTCTCACCTCCAGGTTCTACTCCCTGTGGAAAAGAAATAATGATCATAAACAGAAGCAACAGAGATGCATTTTTTTAAGAGCTGGAAAAGCCTTTTCATGTTTAGTCAGGCACACACAGCCTGTGCAGAGCCTGTGCGGCTGATGTAAAAGAGCACCAGGTCATAGTGGGATTTTTGACTACATCTGTCAAGACTCACATGAGCAGAGCTGATCCCTCTTGGAGAAAAGGTGATGGATTTGATGAGCTCCTAGGTCCTCTCCTAAATCACCTCCTATGTAAAGAAACCTGGACAGCAGCTTGGGAGACAGATGGAGAGCTCTCCTGAAAGAGTTAACCATTCAAACAGGTAATATCTGAATTTTGAAAGAATTTGGCCACCGGAGCTACTTCCCTGCAACAGTTCCGAGGAGCTGCTGCCAATGCTAACATGGGGAGGCAGCTACTGACAGGTTCCACTTTGCCCAGTCTGATGCTGCTGTTGACACTGACGCGGACAAGCCAGCACAAACAGGAATAGAAGGCCACCTTCCATGGCAACGCTTCTCAAGGAACCAAGGAATTTACCGACAGCCCTGCAATCCCTGGCAGCAGGTGGGATTCGCTTCCCAAATGTCCCGGGGCACGGAAAAGCTGATGGGACTCACGTAACAATGGCTCCTACCGCGCTGCTGGGCAGCTCCAGAGATGAGTGACAGCCTCTGCAATATCCAGCAGGAATTACTGGGTAATGTGGCCTTTCAGACAGTGGCCAAGTGATGTGGAGGGTGGGGGATAAACTCCAGTTGCAGGTCGGGCTCCTCCTGAGAGTGTTGCTTTAGATTCCCTGAGATTCGCAGAAGCTGGCAGAGGAAGCAGGCAGGTGGACCCAAGATGGCGAAAAGAGAAACTTTATTTACAGAAACTTCTTAATATATCCATTAATAACCTAGCAACTATTGGTCAGCAGGGAATCCACCTCCTAAAACCATTGGTCACAGCTATACAACACCTAGTACCAAACACAGAGATTAAGAAAGTACAAAAATGCAGCTTATCTCTATTCTCCCTGAGAAAGAAGAGAAAGATTTCTAAAACAGTGCAACTACATGAGAGGACAGAAATTGTTGCAGAATCAACAGCTACTTGAATTTTTCTTCAGGCTCCACAGCAAATGGAAAGTTCCTTAGGCAACAATTACTGGATGGGGCTTGGAGCAAGCTGGGCCAGTGGAAGGTGTCCCTGCTCATGGCAGAGGGGTTGGAATTAGATCATCTTTAAGGTCCCTTCCAGCCCAAACCATCTATAACTCTAATTACCATCCAGATTTCTGCCTCTGCGTCTTCTACCCCAGTTCACCACCTAACCAGACAACTGTGCTAGTGCAGAAGGTAAAAGTGATTCAGAGGGAGGAAGCTGAGCTCATTTTGCCAAGTCCAGGGGAAGGGTGAGCTGTGCATGAGGTGTGGAATGTTCCCTCCCAGACTGGGATCTTCACACCCTGTGCTCAGACCAGTTCCCAGCTTTCCTGCCTCGGAAAAAAGGGGATGTGGGTGTAAATTTGGAACTGAACTCCCAGCTCAAGCTGCTCTGCTTCTCAGAAAACTCAGCATCCTTGTGTTTGGATTTTGAATCCAGAATTTAGGCCTTTAGTCCATCACTAGTTTGAAGACTGCAGAAAAACCTTAATCTCAGCAAATTTAGCCTGGTCTCAGATTCACAGCACTGTGGGAAAAGCTTTTCCAACATTCCCAGCAGTTGTGCTTAGTCTTTAAAGCACAGCTGACAATACCAGGAATCCTGGAGGGTTGAAAGTCATGGAAGAACAACAACGTAAAAGGTTTCAAGATGATTTTGGAAACACCAACAGGTCTGCATTGGCAGCTGAGAGCCTGTTATCAATGATAAATTAGCCAACTGCACAGGGTACAATTTGCATCTGATTCACAGGGACTGGAAAAGAACTAGGAAATTGGGATTATAATGGGATTAATCATGCGACTCCAGGGATCCCATTCATCCCGCTGCTGTAGGGTCCTAGCGCTGCTCTGTACTGCCTGAGCTGCATTTGGGAAGTTATTTGAGGTTTGCTGGGACAGGAATATCAGATTGGAAGGAGGGAAGAGATAAAAGTTTGCTGGTTTTCCACTCAAAGCCTGCCTTTATCAAAGTTATGTGACCACAAGCTGAGATTAAGGACTGTAGTAAACCTCAAATCCCAACCTGGAGCTGAAAACCTTTGAGATTTAATGCTCTTAATTCCTCCAGCACTCACATTTACTAGGAATGACTGTTGAAAAAAAAATAAAACAAATCAATCATTCTGGAGGAACTGCTGTGCATCCTGAAACAAAGGGAAAGGATGAGATCATCGCTGTTTCTTCAGCCTTGGAGAGGTCTCCAAGTGAGAGTACGAAGCAGATGAGGAGACTTGCCTCAGCAAGGCCTGCCAATGTCAGAGCAATAAATAAATGTTCAAAGAATGAGGCTGCACCTTCAGCTGATGTGGCAGCACACAGAGCTGCTGTCAGAGGTGGGAAACCTGCAGAGCCCCAGGATTTCTGGGAAAATGAAGATCAGTGCTGTCCTTCCCTGAAGGGAGACTGCAGAGCAAAGCCACTCTGGGAAGGGTCAGGCTGCCAGGCAGGCACTTAATTAGAAAAAAAACATTTCCAAAGTCTCTTTCTCATGGTGATCTTCTGTGTTGAACTTGGCATTGCCATGGAGTTCTTGGGCTGTCCCACACCAGGGACACCAAGGCCTGGAAAGCACTGAAGCAGTTTGTCCCAAAGTGCTCAGCATCAATATTTGATGTGGGAACTCCTGATTTTTTTTTCCTGCATTTCTCCTCCTGGGCTTTGGCCACTGAGGTGGATTTTCACACGGAGCCACAAGAGCTGGGACTTTCTGTGCCTCTCTTAACGGCGAAAATTAGGAATGAACCTTAACTATTATTAAGTGTAACAAATGAGCTGCTCTAACCAATTCCTAAGTGTATTTACAGTTTTCCAAGAATTGGTTCCCAACCCAGAGTCACAGTCCAGAGCTTGGCACGGCTCCAGGCACACCGAGGCTCAGGCACTCCTGGTGGAAGGTTCTCTTTGCTCCAATTCCCATTCCCTTTGCCTTAGACCCTTCATTTCTAGGTCACATAAAGACAATACATAAAAGCAAATCTCTGATGTTCATCTGTAACAACACTGTCCAAATAAACCCTTCTGTGAGGACAATTTTTGTGTGCCCTTTGTTCCAAATCCGACAGCAAAACTCTGATTTTATTAAACTCTCCTGGAAAACACTTTTTTTTCCCCCTAGTTTTAAACTTAATTCACCTTCTGGTGAAAGTCTAAACAAACAATTAGAAGTCAGGCTGAATTTATGCCCTTTGGGGGAAAAATCACACAACACAACAATATCTACAGAGATGTCTGTTGACCCAGCAGCTATCAGAAATGTGGTGGGGTTTTTTGGTTTTTTTAATTCTTTCTGGCACAAACCCAGCTTTCTAAACAGCCAGTGACCCACTTTCACCTAGCTGGCCTCTGAAGTTGAGAGAAGATTCCTACCCTCTGGACACTGGAGGCTCTGTTTGAAGTCCCTGCTGTCAGGAGATGGTCAGTTTACGTCTCCTGTCCCAGGACAGGAAAAGGATGCACTCTCAGCTCCATGTGTTGCAGGGAGATAAGCACAAAGATTTCTGTCCTATGCCCTTATCAGCTTTTCCTGCTACTCTCCAGAACAGACACCACCAAGACTGGCAGTAAAAATTAAACTTAAGCAAAAGGAGAAGAAAAAAAAAAAAAAAGAGACAAGTATTTCTCATAACTGTAATTCAAAAGGTTGAAGTTTTGGGAAAAAGATTATGTTAGGATTTTTAGGAATACTAAAAACTACCTAAAATCTTCTGTATCTTCAGAGTAAACTGATCTACTCCGACACACCCGGGATGACTTGGGGTTTAAAAGAGATCTCACTACTTAAATACTTTTCACTACATGAGGATTATTCCCCTTGCAAATAAAACCATTTAGCTGACAAAAGGACATTCCCTGAATATGGAAATTACCACAGAATCACAGAATGGTTTGGACTGGAAGAGATCTTAAAGATCAACTTGTTCCCCCCTGCCATGCACAAGGATACCTTCCACCAGACCAGGCTGCTCCAAGCCCCTTTCTATAAATTAATATTTTTATTTAATGGTTTCTTTTGCTTTTCCTTCCACCTCTGCTGCTCCCTCCTTCTCTTTATGTTCCTTCAGTCCTTCCACCTCATTTTCTTAGTGTGCAGGGGAGACAGAGCCTCCGAGGATTTTGGGTTATCTCCTGTCTTCCCATCTCCTGCCCACATAGGATTTAATTTATGGGTGCTTCAGTCTCCACCCTCTATAAAACTGAAGTTACTTCTTGTTAAAACATTGTCAGCCACAAGTGACATGAACTCAGTGTCATTTTAGGAGGCACCTTCAAGTCAGACTTGAGCACAGAGGTGATAAATAAACCTTCCAGATGGAAACCAAGTGCCCAGCTCTCCACAAAGCCCCACTTGGACCAACCAAAGCAGAGAAAAACAAAAACCATTCAGCAAATACCCACACACTGTGGCTGTTTTAGAAACCTCAGTATTTGCACTTGTGCTCCCCCTCAGGCCTCAATATTATTATTAAAATTAAGGCTGCACGGACAATTTATGAACTGAAACAATTTTAGAAAATAGCCCTCATGTAATTGCATCAGCTGTTAAATCCACATCACAGATGTCATTTGGTGCCAAAAATGTGGGGAGAACTTTATGGATGTGACAGTGCACAGAAAGTCCTTGAGCACTTCAAGATTCCCAAATTCTAGACTTAATTCTGGTACTTGTTTCTTCTACGACAAGAAGTAACCCAAGTTACTTTACCTGGGTAAAGTGTAAAAAGAACAGTGCAATTTCATTTTTAAAAGCATGCAAGATCCTAAAATATATTAACTTTCCAGGTGATTGGAAGATCTTACTATGTTTCTACACAGAAGAACATCTGGAGACTCAAAATGAACACAAGTCAATGTAGAAATAATCCATTTATTGGCTTTTCAGGCAATGCAGAACTTCCCTCTTAGAAGTTCCTGCTCCTCTTCCTCCTTAAAAAAAGCTTCCAAAATTTTGCTTTTAAAAGAACTGTGTTCCTGATAGATTTTTACCCTTAAACCTGACTTAGTGTCCTCATTAAATGAAAACCCCACTTCTCTGCATACATGGAATACCAAAAGAGTAAGATGTTACTCTTACTGCTATTGAGCAAAGAATTCAAAAGGAAAATCATGAGATCTCCGCATTTCTCCACGTTCCTTCTGCCATCTCTCTTTAAGTTCTCCCACCACAAAGTAAAATTTCCTCACTCAAACCTCCTGCAATAATACAAAAATAAGGAAATGATGATGAAATGCTCCTCAGGCAAGATAGGCATTTTGGTGATGGCATAAAAAATGTCAAATATTCCTTCAGAATGGAATGAAAGAAGTATTTGAAGACTTTAATCACATGAAAGCAGCACTGAGCCCAGCATTCTGGATAAACCAGCATGTGTGTGTGTGTGGGGTGTGTTTATCCCTGGATATCAGACAGGACAGGAAAGGAAGAGTTGAAACACTTGTCCAGAAAATGCTCAAAAAGAAAACACAGCCAGGACAAATTTAGCAGCTTTACTTAGCTGGGATATCAAAGGCAGTGCTGACTGGAAAAGCAACCACCTCTCAAGAATGGCAAAATAAACTCAGCCGAGTCTCGGGAGGAAAACGCGGATCAGAGGCTGGATTTTGTTAACTGCTGCTGTTTTGGGTAAGTCAGGTCCTTTCTGACACTGCTGAGATAATCTTGTCAAAGAACAACAAAAATGAAAAGCCAAAAAAAAAAAAAAGAGACAAAAAGACACACCAGCCATTGCAGGGGGAATCAGTTTGGCAAAGTGGCTTTGAGGTGGTGTCTGAAGAAACAAAACTTGGGTTGAACTTCCTAAAACTTTTTTTTTTTTTTTTCTTCTTTTGGTCTCCTTTGGAAAAGCAAATTTCAATAGGCTGATTGGCAACTTGTTTGTTGATCAAAGCAAAAGTCTGAAACACATCTGAAATACATTTTCTGAATAAAACCAAAAAAAGCATTTCATGCTCAATTCAGAAGAAAGTTTCTCCAGCAGAAACTAGGCTAGTTGAATTTTTTTCTTTAAAAAAAAAAGGAAGTTTCCATCAACTGAAATGAGCCAAAAGTGACATATTTTAATAAATTCTGTCTTGAAAACATGCAGACCTATTACCTGGATATGATACCAAAACCATGGCTTGGAAATGTGACTTTCTATACAAAGTTGATTAATTTGCTTGTATTACATAGAAGAGGATTTACCTCAGACTGGGAAAAACATCTCCATCTCCTCTCCTACAGTGACCAGAACCACAATTTGATGCTCAGAAATAGTGTGAGGTTAGATGGGAGGGTGGCATATGCACACCTCTGGCAAAAAAGAAGGAAAAGGGAAAAAAAGAAAACCCTGAACTTTTCAAACTGCTGCGACTTCACCTGGGGAAGTCTTCCTGGAGGATTTAGCACAAGCAGCAAAGGAAGTGTGTCAACATGATCTGTGCCATCCAATGGATAAAAGTGCCTTTGGAATTCACCTTCCCAGTGCCAAACTTCGGCCCAGTGCCGAGAGATTCAGAAACTGAAGTGATGTCAAGCAATTTCCCTTGGCTCCCAGTCATGCCAGAGACAGACACTCCGACGCCGAGGGAGGATGATGGGGAGATAGCAGGTCCCTCTCATTTTCACAAGGACTCCAGGGAACTGCTCCCACATCTGGTGCAGAATTAATCAAGATAAGTTAATGTGTGATAACATGTATCTGAAGGGGAGAAAACCTGGGCAGCTCCTGCCTCTCCAGGAGTAGATTTAACAGCTCTCCAAGAAACACAAAGCTTTCGTTTTCTGCCCTGATTCACCCCAAAAGCAGAGTTTGGGCTGGAGAGTTGGAAAAGAGGAGGAAAGGATAAGGTATGGCACAGGAATGTGACACAATGGAGAAGCATCTCATAATATGACAAATTATTGAGGCTTTTACACCCTGGCACAAGAAACTTTTACCTGACCCATAAATACTCCTCCTGCTGCTACTCTTAAAATACTCCACAGTAATAACATGTAAACAGTTTCTGCATCACAAACATGGATATTTTGAGGTATTTCAGCAAGGTATAAACTCTGTATGATTGTTGCATTGCCACTGTGACATATTTTATATTAAAGGAAAACATCAGAAACTATTGGAACACGAATTGTGGGGAAGGTGGGAAACTGGAAAAAGGTTTGGGTTGCAGCCTTGGAAGCTGAAGTGTGAAGAGACCACTGAGCAAACACACACAGACACTTTTCCCTCTCTGACCTGAGTGCATCAAGCAAACTGCTGCCTTCCCAAGCAGTCCTGCCTTCCAAATCCCAGAATCCCAGAATGGATTGGGTTGGAAGGGACCTTGAAAACCATTCAGTTCCCCCCTGCCATGGGCAGGGACACCTTCCACTATCCCAGGGTGCTCCAAGTCCCACTCAATCTGGCCTTGGACACTTCCAGGGATCCAGGGACAGCCACAGCTTCTCTGGACACCTGTGCCAGGGCCTCCCCACCCTCACAGGGAAGAATTGCTTCCCAATATCCCATTTATCCCTGCCCTCTGGCAGTTTGAAGCCATTCCCCCTAGTCCTGTTCCTCTGAGCCTTTGTCCCAAGTCCCTCTTCATCCTTCCTGGAGGCTCCCTTCAGGTACTGGAAGGGGCATTTTAGGTGACCCTGAAGCCTTCTCTTCTCCAGGCTGAACAATCACAATCCTCTCAGCCTTTCCTCCCAGCAGAGCTGCTCCATCCCTCTGGTCCCCTTGCTGCCTCCTCTGGACTCTCTCCAGCAGCTCCAGGTCCTTCCTGGGCTGGACCCCAGGGCTGGGCCAGCTCTGCAGGTGGGGTCTCACCTGAGAGGGGCAGAGGGGCAGAATCCCCCATTTCCTGCTGCCCATCCTGTGATACTCCACCAGCTCACAGGATCGAAACACTTTCCTACCTGAGCACTTTATCCATCCCAAATGAGGCACTCTGCAGACTCCAGGGCCCTTCCAGCCACACGACAGCACAGAATGCACCAGGAATCACACGCCAGCAAGAAAAATCTATGCATGGAACGCTTTGAAGTGTTCACAGGGAATTCCCAATGAGTGCAATCAGTTGGATCTGATTAATAAACCATGGCAGCCAGGCACGAGCTGCGTATTTGTGCTCACAAGCATTTCCAGGCACACAGGCAAGCACCAGGCCTGGGTGTGTTGCACACAAGGACATCACTTGGGTAGCCAAAGGGCTCTAAAAATACCACCTCAATGTTTCAATGCTATAGAAAACTTGGCATGGAAAGCTCTCATGCTCCATTTTGTCACCTGCACTGTTCACGAGGTGACATCCATGGGCAGCATCCCTGATGGATGGCATGGGTTAACAGAACAACTCCAGAGGCTGAGTTCCCAGCCAGGTATTTATATCCTTCCCTTGTGAGCAGGCTGACTCTGCTTATCTAAGAAACTAACCCCTCCCTGAAAAGGCAGAAGTGTCAATACATCAAAAAAATGAAATCCAATAGGGAAAACGAATTCCCAAATTTGTCTGTTTTGTTTGCAGACATGTTGGATATGGAACAGCCTTTCTAAATGCAAGGTGATGTGATCAGCGTATTTCCCTAAGGCATAATTTGCTTCTCTAATAAAACAATAACTTCCCACTGTGTTGTCATGAATAATATCACCTGAAATAATGCTTATTCCTTTAATCCAGGAATATATGGAAGGATGAGAAAAGCATTCCCATGTATGACAAAGGAACAGCAAAGCAGCAGGGCTGACATCAGAAACTGTCTCTTTTTAGTACTTCAGTTATGTCACCAGAGACTCATAGTGAAAACAAAATCTTTCAGCTCCAGATGTGTGAATTTGGGCTCAAACTCAGACATTTGAAGCAATATAAAAACAGAAAGTGCTGAGGTCTCAGCCATCTCAAAATGTAAACCTAAAATCAGTAAATATCTATACTGCCTTGTGGGGCAGCTGTACCCAAATTCCTTCCTAAGAAGACATCCTGCCATGTGCTGTTTCCTAAAACAGGCCAGGGTATTGTATGGAACCATCACCTGGGCAGGGACTGTGCTTCCAATTGAAAAGCATAAAAAACCATAAACCAGTAAACCTTTTTTCTTTTTTTTTTTTTTTCCCCTAACTAATAAAACATTCAGCTTTTGAGCTTTGCTGTCCATCAGAAGGTTGGGATTGTGTCCTCTCCAGAGGTGAGTGGTACAGGTGAGGGGGAAATTCTCTGTACTTCAAGGATTCCAGATTTTGATTTGCTCTTCAGGATCTAACAAAGCGTCCTCTACAAGTACCTGATACTACCCCCAGACCAGAAAGACTGAAAAGAAAGGATGTGGATACAACTGCAGTAAACAACATAGAAAGAATATTCCCAAATTCCCAGCGAGAATATTCCCAATCCTGTCTTCTGAGCAGCATTTGAATTGCATGTAGTAAATAAAGACCAAGGGCACACCCTAAATGAAAAAAAAACCAAAAAACTGAATAGCTGTTCATTATGTGAGTGCCATTTCCAGAGAAATGAACAGTACATAATTATGTAATTAACAATTATGATTGTCTAAATAATCTCATTGTAGGGTTGGAGCGAGTCGAGTTACACCATCAATCTCAAGATTCAGCATTTCCAGGGGTTTTTTGTTTGTTTTTTCTTTTTCCTTACACAAATTGGTATTTGAATGAGGTTCCGTATAATATGTGGAGAAGTAACATTACAGAGAGCAGAAAAATGATGAAATAAACCTTAAACTCCTGACTGTACAAGAAATGCACTGTATAAAGGCCTCTAAGAGACATAGCCTGATGCACTCAACCAACCCAAAATCCTTCTGTGAGAACATGCAATTCCAGCCTGATGGAAGTACAAACATTGAAATTCTCATGGCACATTAAACATTCCTTGTATGACATCCTCATGCGTCTTACGAAGGGAAAGTCCCCCAAAAATCTGATGGATTTTTTTAATTGGTGTCCAAGGCTCAGCTTGACAAGGCCCTGAGCAACCTGGGACAGTGGGAGGTGTCCCTGCCCATGGCAGGGGGTGGAACTTGAGGAGCTTTAAGGTCCCTTCAATCCAAACCACTCCATAATTCTAGGATTGTATTTAATCAAGTTTTTTCAAGACAGCCCAAAGGCACAGATGTAAACTTTTTAAAGACATCAGAGACTTTCAAAACTTTGCCATAAAAACACAAGAGCAACATCCTCTCCTCCAAACAAGTAATTTCTGAAATAGGGTTTATGACACCAGGCAGTAACTAAAACATTTCACGATTTTGACTTCAACCAAAACTCAATCATACACTTTACTAAAAGTTAATAGGAAAAAAATTTACATTGGCTTGTTCGACTGTGTCAAACAAATAAGCAGAGGGGAAGAGAAGCTCAAATACAGAGAAACTAAACTTTTAAATATCAACACACCATTTCAGCTTGCATTGGAACTTAGAAAGTCACCTTTTATATGTCATGTTTACATTAAACATTAGGTTTAGGTTAAATACTGGGAAGAAATTCTTCCCTGTGAGGGTGGGGAGGCCCTGGCACAGGTGCCCAGAGAAGCTGTGGCGGCCCCTGGATTCCTGGAAGTGTCCAAGGCCAGGCTGGACAGGGCTTGGAGCAACCTGGGACAGTGGAAGGTGTCCCTGCCCATGGCAGGGGGTGGAATGGGATGATCTTTTAAGATCCCTTCCAACCCAAACCATTCTTTAATTCCATGATTTTATGTTAAAGCAATACTGGCTTTTTACAAACAACTATTTCACTGTTTGCTTTACAAATTGATTCTTTTAATCAAATGCCTGTTAGACAATTTTCTGAAGGCAACAACATTTTCAGTTTTATGGTTTCCAGCTCAGAGAGGACAAACCCCAACTTTTCCTTCAGACAGAGCCACAGCAACTCCTCCAGGAGCTGACATTACCTCTGCCCCAGCCAGGCAGGTGCTGAGATCAATGTTGCAGGGCTTGCAAAACACAAAGTCCCTTCCCACTCGGAACAGTTCAAACCTGTCTGCAGCCTGTTGGACTCCTTGGAGCCACTGGATGCTCCAATAGTTTTGGCAATGCAAGTTCCCATTTTCACTGGGGTCAGCCAGAACAAGATTAAACCACATTCCTGCTGGCCAGCAGGTGATCTGTGCTTGTGTAAGCTCAGGCACAAAGGCTCAAGTTTATCTCTGTGCTCTGCAGAACCACCTGCAGTGAAAAGAGCAGCTCAGGAACAGATTCCAAAAAATAGCAGCCCACTGAGACAAGGTCTACATGGAAGTAAGATCCTGGCAATGGAATTTGTCCACCCAGGAAAACACAAATGGCTGCAGAGCCAAGAAAACCTCGTTTTCAAACAGATCGATGGTTTGTTCACACATCACCAGGGGAGACAGATAAAGGAGAGTAAGTTGTCCCTTCTCATTTAATGAGAAAGGATTAAAATGATATTAAAATGGTATTAAAATGCTTTAAAAGTGTTCAAGAATGGTTTTAACAAGAATTAGGGGGAGCACTCACATTTCTGGAAGCTGATTTGCCCTTCAACCAGGGAAGAGGTGCCCAGGAGGTATCAACCCTAAAAATGTTGTGGAAGTTAACCAGTAAGAGAATTCCAGAATGGTTTGGGGTTGGAAAGGACTTTAAAAACTATCCAGTTCCAGCTCCATATCCTGGGCAGGGACACCTTCCTCCATCCTAGGTTGCTCCAAGCCCCATCCAACCTTGAACACTTCCAGGGATGGAGCAGTCACTGCTCCTCTGGGCAACCTGGGCCAGTGCCTCACCACCCTCTGAGTGACATTATTAGGTAATATCGAATAAGATAATAATATTAGAATAAGATGTAGCAAATCCTTTAAATGCTTTTAAATGTGCTTTTTTGCTTCTGTACTCGAAAGATGACTGAGCAGCTCGGGTGCCCTTCTGGCTATAGGGCAGGGGTACAGTATACAACAAGAGTCATCATAAATTAAAATTTTAAAAAATAGAAAGGGAAAAGATACTTTGGTTCCAGCTAAAGCCAGAACGACCATCTTTTTAACCAATTAATTTAGAGAGGTTTTTCCTGGTTTAGAAGCTCCAGTCTCCTGTTACAAGCTCTGAATCAGTCTCACATCTCTATTCTCTCAAATGCTGTTCAGGACAGCCTTGGGCACCCCCAGGGAATCAATCCAGCATTCCTCAGTTTCCCTGGTGGAGGCAACTAGCAGGAGTATTCCAGGGCTGTTAAAGAGTTAATTAGGTAGTGCTTTGTGCATCGAAGCTTCACTGTTTCAGCAAGTCTCCGGTGACACCTAATTAACAAATCTCTGATGAGCTGTTTCTTAGAGAGCTCAGCACGATGCTCCACGAAAATCTCCTTTAGCATTCCGGCCATGCAGCCCCAATGTCCTGCTGCCCCTCTGCCCCTCGGTGAGGGGACAGCCATGATTCTTCTGGCTGGCTCTAAGCTGTCAATCCTGCCCCCCTCTCAATAAAAGTTTAGTAAATAAACTTGGGAGTGTTTCGTACAAAGCAAAAAACAGGCAGCTACATCAAAGCCTTCCTATTATCACTCCCTAGTGAACTGTGAAAATATAAATTCAAAGCTGACAAGCTAGTTAGACTTTTAACTAAAATCTGAGGGCAATTAACTTTAACCATGCCACTCTGCTACTGTACTCCTGGCACCAGGTTTGAGAAGTGGCCCAAATTCCTCTGAGGAACAGAAAGACCATTTATCTCCTCTATTTATTCAGGGCAAACCTCCTCCTTCGTGTCAAGCTGGGAATGCAGCGTTGCTGACTGTGAGTGGCAGTGATAAAGGAGCTGGTATGATTTTCAAATGAGCAGCATGTCCTGCTTTCCCAAATGTTGGAGAAAAGTGAATAATATGCCCTCCAAAATAAGAATCAGGTACCGATTCAGAGCTCCTCACTGGGGAAAAGGTGCCTATAAATTCCTGGGCATACAAAGCTCCTGCCTTAAGAAGGATTTCTGCTTGGATCTCCTACAGAAAGGTATTTTTATTCGCAGAAGTTGGGAAAGGAAAGCAATGAGAAGTGACAGAAAGATCATTTATCTATGGAAAAGTTAGGAAGTGGCATTAATTTATACAGCAATTTCTGTACACATGGTCCCTTCCAATGCTCCTTGAAGTCCTAGTGACGTTCTGGGACTGAATCCTTTTAGGAGCACCAAAAACAGGACTCTCTGCCCATGGCAGGGGGTTGGAACAAGAAGATTTTTAAGGTCCCTTCCAACCCAAACCATTCTGTGATTCTGTTCTGTGAAAAAGAACAGAAATAAACTGAAACAAAAAGAATAAACAGAAATAAAAAGAACAGATATAAACTGTCCCAAGCATATTGCCTTGCAATATAAGCATCCATATATGTAAAGGAAAATAATATAAAGCTTTTATATATTTGCAATATATGTATATAAACCAAGAGCTTTGTACCTAAAGCTCTAAACAAATATTTAATATTTAGTGGAAGCTAAATACTAAATCTGGAGTCTCAAATCATCATATCCAGTGGAGAGAGGTGACCCTCAAATGCACAGGTCACACCTTAAGCAGGTTAAACAGCCCTTCACTGGGGCTTTTCTCTTCCCCTGCTTCTTAGATGTTACATCACTATATTTAACCTCTCAGCTGGGATTAATCTCCCTCTCCTTTAGGCATTTAGCTTAACTCTGAAACAATGGGAGAATATTGCCTTGGATCCATCAGGATCAGCAAATCTCCACAGCAACAAGATATCGTGAAGGACAAAAGAAGAAGCCAAGTGGGTGCCTCCTGCATGACACCCCGAAGGTGATTGTGTGTCAGGGCACTTAAGTGGTATCAAATCCCACAGCTGTCCCTTGGAAGCAACCTCATGTTTTCTTTCCAGGACTTCAGATCCAGGAAAACAGAATTCTCCCACCAGCCTGACAATCCAGGCTCCAGAATAAATTGGGTTACTAATTGGGACAGAAGAGTTTTGCAGCTTTCAGTCCAAAACTTTTAACCATAAAAACTTCTCAGAAAATTAGGTATGAAAAGT
Organism: Acanthiza pusilla; assembly: GCA_036630365.1. NCBI lineage: Eukaryota > Metazoa > Chordata > Aves > Passeriformes > Acanthizidae > Acanthiza > Acanthiza pusilla. The sequence goes on along the minus strand of JAXCHO010000099.1, from coordinate 5,760,503 downwards.
GCTTTACAGATGTCATGGCAAAATTCTAATCTCTTGTTGCCTGACATGAACTTGAGATAATTTTTCCTACTTCCCAAGCTTCCTCTGAGAGGGTGAGCAGCTCCCATCCCTTCAGCCACTCTCTGGAGGTGAAGAGCATTTTGTTCTGCTGGATACAGGAAAGAAGGAGTTTCAAGAGTCAAAATTCTGTGATTGGAACAGGATCTGCCACAGCCCTGCAAGCCTTTAGCTATGTGGAGGTCCAGAATTCAGCCACTCTGTGAAGGTGAAGAGCATTTTGTTCTGCTGGATACAGGAAAGAAAGGAGTTTCAAGAGTCAAAATTCTGTGACTGGAACACGATCTGCCACCTAAATACCTAAAGCCCTGCAGAAAGGAGTTTCAAGAGTCAAAATTCTGTGATTGGAACAGGATCTGCCTCAGCCCTGCAAGCCTTTAGGTATGTGGAGGTCAAGAATTTGGGAGCAGAAGGGACCTACAAAGCCCACTGTGAGTTCTGCCACCTCCCTGGGAGTTAAAGCAGAGGGGCAGCATCTCCTCTGCCCTGGAAGATTCCCAAAAGGCGAGAGCAAGCCTGGACTGGGCAGGGAGCCCTTTATTGTTATCAGTGTTTTTGCACAGCCAGTTGCCAGGAGTGACAAAGCTGTGTTTTCCAGGAGCAAGAGCTCAAATCAGAACCCCCAGCCCGGCGCTGCTGCGGAGCGAGGGCTCTGCCGCTGGGCGTCTCTTGGAGACACCCATTTCCCTACGACAACGCCGGAAAAAGGAACGGGCCACGTTCCCTGCCTTTGGATCACATCCATCACAGTTGCTACACACAGCATTCCTTTGCCATTTGGTAACTGACAAACACCAGGCTTGTTAAAAAAGGGAAAAAAACCCGACCCCGCGGTTGGGAAGAAAACCCCGAGCCTGCGGTGCTCCAGGTGGGAAGGCTTGGGCAGAGAGGGTGTGCTGGAATGAGAGGATGGCAGGGAAGCAGCAGCATGAGGGATAATTGGAGTCCTGGCTGTCTAAACGAAGGCTGCTGCTCCACTTGACCACATCCCCAAACACTCCTGCAGGTGAGACACTCCTGCATTTCTTGCCTGACCTCAGCTTCCCAAGATCCACAAATCTCCAGGGCTACAACCCTGCCCTGGGTGGTGCCCTCAGGTGATGCTCTGGAGCACAACACTCCCCTCCCATCCAGATTTTATATAAACAGCTCTGCTTTTGCAGGGATTTCAGGAAACCTGGAGACAGTCATGCTTCAGGACTCCCTGAAAGTTTAATTAAGCTGCAATGTCTAAAAACCACAACACGGACAGCGTGGCTGTAAAGTTCAAAAGGTAAACAGGGAAGCACATACAGAACACTTTCAATGTCTTTTCCAGAAATAACCATTGGGACAAACCTGGGTGACAAACTTTGCACTTCAAAATTCTCAATTATCATCTCAATATTTCAATGTACTTCGTGGACAACCGCACACAACATAAATTAGGCTGACACCACTTGCATGGGATATGTGAATCACCCCCAGGTTCAGTGGTTGGGAAATTGGGATGCAGACTTGACCCAAGGCTGCACAGCAGGTGGTGAAAGGGAACCAGAGAGCCCTGACTAAATCCTGGCTGTGCCTCACCTGAGCCACATTCCTGGGATCCACTACAGACAAATCACATCCTCCAAATCCAGAGGGGCTGGGAGAAAGGAGCTCAAAAGCAGTGATTAATAGGAGGCTTAGCAAAGCAGAAGTTAAAATAGGGACATTGTGCCTTCTCAGTGTGCAAGTTCCAACAAAAAACTTCCTCTTCCAGCCGCTTGCTGACGTGTAGGATTACCCAATTTTCTCTCATCACCTCAATGCTTGGCCCAGCATTCTCACTGCTCTTAAGATGAAATGTAAATGAATGCTTAAGCTCCCAGTACCAGCACAGTCACAGATATTAAAAGCCTGAATTTAGGTCACTTTGGCCAATGCTGAATCTCTCCCCACAGAACATTCACTCTTTAATTCAGGAGGAGAACCATTTTTAGGGGGAAGCGATTTGAGGACTGGATAACTCGACAGTCATGTGTTTATTATATCACTGCCCCAGATCAGAGCTGAGCAGCACCAGGAGTTTTATATCATTTATATAATTGATATATTATGGTGATCTTCATGGAACAACTAGGGTTTTGAGCTGGTGCCATCACTGCACAGATTGAGTCCCCAGAAAAGGAAGATACTCAGAAAACTTAATAACCCACCGGGCTAAATGTGGTGTTCACAAACTGATTAAGGAGATGATACTGGGATGAGCTGAGCCAGCCAAGTCAATAAAGATTTGAAGCTCTAAAATAATTTGGGAATTGTTGGAGGAAACAGCTTTTGCTTGGATGTGACAGCAGGGACACAGAGAGTCAGCAGCCCCCCAGAATGCATCAACACAGAATTTGGGATGTTGCCTTTGACATATTTCATATAAAATTTCTTAGTGGCTTAATCCATTAGTAGCTGGAGAGAAATTCCATATCCACTGATATCCAGAGGACTTTACAGATATTTTACTAAACCTAAGAACTTTTCCAGGCACTTGGAGTGTTTGCTGCTTTTTCAAAACTGTTAAAGAGTTAAAGCAGTAGATGAGAGTTAGAGAGAAGCAACAAAAACCTTCTGCTTATTTACTTAAACTGTTCCTCTTTTCCTCCACTAAATATAAACCCCATATCCATATTATGAGACATCAAAGAATAACTATATAAAGAAAGGGGTACCTGAAATAATAAATAAAATGGCTTGATTTTTTTTCCTCATCTCGGATTTTTTTCTCCATTATAAAATATAGTGGTTTAATGAATAATAATAATAATAATAAAAAAGCACCTTCAAGCTTGCACTTGACCACAGCAAGATGTTTGTAGCAATTACTGTCTTTCTAACTGTAAATATTCACTGGAAAACACACAAGCTGACAATTTAAAATTAAAACATATTTTCTAGAAATTAAGAAAAAAAAAATGTATTTTCGGTGAACTAGAAAACATTTCCTAATTAGCGTTAGCCTTTGACTACCTTGTGCTACAGAAACTTTCTTCTACTCCCAAGCTTAGATATTTCTTTGTAAAAAACTATTGAGAATAAATAATTTTCTTTCAAGTATTGAAGCACTGAGTGACATTTAAATTCTTCAATATTCTGGAAAACAGGATTTTAGGGCAGGCAATATTTTTGATCTTCCCTTCATTTGTTAAAAAACAACCTGTACCACACAGGTGACACAGGATCAGTGTTACCCTGAGCTGGGTTGGATTCTGCTGTCAAAAACACATCCCAGCACTTGGAAAAAGTCAGCTCCTGGTGAAACAGAGCAGGTTTAAAATAAACCCAAGGAATAATGAAGAATTAAATCTTGAATGCTGTGGACAGCCACACTTCTCACCCTGTGTCCACTCTGCCATCCATGGTCAAATCATCCTTGATCCTGACTTTTCATGGGAGCTGAAAATTCATCCACCACGTCGCAAGGTGGCCACCAAACCACCCTGGGAATTCTGAATCCTGAGGGACTCCAGCATTTTCCATCAGCATCATCGAGGCAGAACCTTCTGGAGGTCCACCCCAGACTACACCAAACTTCCTGAGGAATAAATGATCACAGACAGCAGCAACTCCTGCTCCAAAGCCAGAGCAACCTCCAGCCTGTCCTCATCAGCACTCACAGGGTTTGTGGCGCTGAGGCTGCAAATCCAAACACCTGAGGGCACAACCGACTGTCCCCAAGGAGGGAAGGGACAACAGATGGTTTCATATCCCTTAATCCAGTGCAGGGAAGAGTTCAGACCCTGCTGCGTGCATGGAAATTTTGGAGGCTGGTCAGTAGAGCATCCAGACTCTTTCCAACTCAGCAAAACCCAGGTTTGCTTGAGTTCCCCTTGGTTGCCTTTTTTTGTGGCTGATTTGAGTTGTCACGGAATGGTTTGGGTGGGAAAGGACCTTGAGGATCATCCAGGGTCTGAGCAGGGACACCTTCCACTATCCCAGGTTGCTCCAAGCCCTGTCCAGCCTGGCCTTGGACACTGCCAGGGATCCAGGGACAGCCACAGCTTCTCTGGGAATTCTATTCCAGGGCCTGCCCACCCTCACAGGGAACAATTTTCTCCTCACATCCCATCCATCCCTGCCCTCTGGCAGTGGGAAGCCATTCCCCCTTGTCCCAAGTCCCTCTCCAGCTCCTTGCTTCCTTATTCTCTCCTCTCAACAAACCAAAATAGGACAATATTCATCCTTAACACCAAACGTGAGGCCCTTCCCACGGAGCATTCCATGAGGGAGGACAGCAAATCCTCATCACCGAGGTCCTGACAAGCAACACTGCATTTTAAAGCTGATGCTAAAGCCACCTGAGCACAGAAGGCACCAACCATCCCCCCCGGCATGATCAGCCTTCCCCATCATCCTCCTCCTCTTTCCTCAGCTGAGGGATACACAGTTATTAAGAGATGGTCAAACCAGTGACATTAGTCAGCACTTTTGTCACATTTGTCCCTCTCTCTATATGGCAACACCACAATTCTTCAAAGGAAACACGCTGGGAGTGATGGTGGTTTGCAGAGTGAGGCTGCAGATGCTGTGAAAAATCAGACATTGGGTTTCTTAACCTTATCTTAACCCTGGGAAAACTCAAAAAAGCCCAAATTCGGGTCAAACAGCCATGTTTGCAAACACATCAAGCAGCTGGAGGGAGCTCAGTGAGAGCAGGGACCAGTTTGGACACTGGTGGGGAACTTTACCACCAAGTCACTCTCCAGCAGCAGATATGCGTGACTGGAGAGTTAAAAAAGCAAATATTCACAGCTGAAGAAAGAACAATCCAGCAGAGAAGCTGAAATACTGGATTGGAAGTGGAAAAGCTTGTTTCTTTAGATTTTAAGCACTTTCTCAGGTTGAATCATTTCTTTTGCTCCAGCTTCTGGTTTGTTTAACCCATCTGATCCAAGCAGCAGTTTCAGAACCAGTTTGATGAGCCAAAAATCAGAAGACACCCTTGGAGGAAGGTTAGACACCCTTTAATGACACTAAGTCAGCAAAAATCAGATTGCTGTGAACACCCAGTCCCTCTGCAGGCTTGAGGAGATCCAGCTGCCACCTTAGGGGTAATAAAAGTATTTTATTCCCTGATTTCTGAGGGAGAACACACTGCTGTTTCCCTCTCATTGCCACAGCAGCATTATCCCTACAAGATGTCAGCCCAAATCCCACTCATCCAGACCAGGAATAAACACATTCCTGCCCCAGGGACAGCAGGGCAGGGAGGGAGACCAACTCATCGTCAAGATTTTGTCCACCTGGCTTCAAAATCAACAGGAAGCCACCTGCTTAGTTCACACTTCCATATACAAATCCTGTTATGATAGGATCAAAAAAAGGTACTTTTCCTTGTTTTGAACTGCTGCACTGGAATTTTTTTAATTTTTTGTATTTTTTTTTAAGGAAAGGTCTTTGATCAGACAAATATTTTCAAAAGGAAAAACAAAACAAGGCTGGTCTGTAAAGCTCAGGCCCACGGCAAGGGCTGCCTGGAGGAATGGATTACACAGGACAAAAATAAGGTGAGGTTTATTCCCTATTAGCCAATCCCATATCCTTAGGTACTGGTGTGTTATTTTCCCTCAGTATACACAGTTAAAAAAAAAAGACAAGAAAAAGAAAAAAAAAAACAAGAAAATTGCAAGAAAGAAAGCACAATTAGGATTTGTTTTGAGCACCCAGTTAAGCAGCAATGCCAAACATTGTTTTGTGGTTCCTTACACGATTCCACTGCTTTAACCCTATTTATCCCATGGACAAGAGAGTTTCTAGATGACATTTTTATGCAATTTAATTTGGAGCTGAATTTCCTTCCTGCCCTTTTCATTTTCTTTTTTTCCCCCCTCTTTTTTCCTTTAAATCTCAGTGAAGAATCCCACTGGGGAATCACCTTTGGTGTTACAAAATATACAGATGCCAAAAGCCAGTGAGAAATCAGATCAGTAAAAGCCTTTTACCGACACGGACCTGCATCTCACTCCGTAGATTTTCCCCAATTATTTCATCAGACCCATTTTTGGCTCTATTTTTTCTCCATGCAGTGCCTGAGGACTGGATAGGACCAAGTGAGCAGCCTCAGGATATTCAAATGACAAAAGCAACTGAGCCATCCTGATTTCAGAGCCACTCAATCCCAACACAAACCCATGACAATGATTCCTCTTTTTGAGAGGGGAGAAGAATTCTTGAGGTTTTTTTCTTCCAACTCTGAAAACAGAACTCTAATAGTGACAAAGTTCTGATTGGCCTTTTCCTCTTGCAAACTTTCACAGCCTAAAAGCTCCCGCAAAGCAAAAAAAAGCAAAGCCAGCAAAAAAAAAAAAATCCACCACCAAAAAATGCAGCACAGCTTTCACACCAAGTGTAGTTAAAAAATGACTAAGTTTTCTTGATATATGAATTTGTGGGTAAACCATTTATCAATGACCTGTTTACCTGTGCAGCAGAGTCCCTCAAGCCGAGGGCCATGTCATTCCCCTTTGACTGATTAATTAGCCAATCAAGGGATATTTTTCACTGCGAGGCACGATGGGTTATTCCAGCTAATGCCTGGTCTCTAATGGTAACACATTAAAGCCAACTCGGCTCTTTAAGCCTCTGGAAGTGACCAAAAGGGAAGGAGAGAAGATAAATCAAAAAGAGCTCCCCCCAGTTTTGTTTCTGTTCCTTAACAACCCCCCCCCAAGGAACAAATGTGGAGGCAAGACTCTTCTCCAATGAAGAGAGGAAGAAAATGCACCTTTTCTTCCAGATTGGGAGATATCTCCTCCTCTCCCTCTCTCCCGATAGCTGAGCAGCAATAATTTATCCTCCAGTTGATTAACAAGGTGCTTATAGAACAGGCAACAAAACATCAATACTTTGCTCTTCCTGCTTTTATCAGAAGCACAACTAGGACAGAATGCTGGCTAAAAGAATTTTTCCCGGTGTTCCTGAAACAACCCCATCTACATGGAGAAATAGTAAAAATATGGTCCAAACTAACACCTTGAGCCTAATTAATTTTCTGAACTGCTATACAAGATGTTGCAAGTTACCAGCTCAAAGCAACAGGGCTTTAGAACCACTTTCCACTGTTCTGTGCTGCCAGTTTTTGTGGCTTTAAAGTCCCCGAGGGTTGCAGAGGCAGGCTGAAAGAATTCAGGCAGACGAACCAAGATGGCGAAAAGGGAAAGTTTATTTACAAGAAACCTCTTTTATATCCATTCATATTCTAGCAACTATTGGTCAGCAAAGAATGCACCTCCTAAAACCATTGGTCACAACTAAGTAACACCTAATACCAAACATAGAGATTAAGAAAGTAAAAGAATGCAGCTTATCTATGTTCTCTCTGAGAAAGAACAGAAAGAGTTCTAAAACAGTGCAACCACAAGTTTTGCTCTACTTGTACCACCTGGGCAGGGGGGTGGACCTGGATGAGATTTAAGGTCCCTTCCAACCCAAAACATTCTGTGGTTCTGTGATTTAGCCCTTCAGCTGTATTGTCATGCTGTCCTCCTCGTGAGTTTGTGTCACCAGCCTGTCCCAAGCGCTCCTCAGGCACTGCTGAGGCTTTCCACCACTCACTGCTGGCACAATCTGGTTTTGGGTGGTTTTTTCTCTTCTTTTTGACCCTTCTGGCTGTAGGAGCCCATGGAGGGGTGCAGAGCAGAACTGGAGAGGCCAAAGTAGGACCTGCAGTACTGCAAAAATCCCTTGGTAATAATCACAGAATGATTTGGGTTGGGAGAGACCTGAAAGTTCACCCTGCTCCACCCCTCTGCCCTGGGCAGGGACACCTTCCACTGTCCCAAGTTGCTCCAAACCACATCCAGCCTGGCCTTGGACACTGCCAGGGATCCAGGGGCAGCCACAGCTTCTCTGGGCACCTGTGCAGGGCCTCCCCACCCTCACAGGGAACAATTTTTTCCTCACATCTCATCTGAACCTCCCTTGCCTTATCTCAAGACCATTCCCCCTTGTCCTACCACTTCAGACTAAAATTCTGAAGCAAGTAAAACATGCTGGTTGAAGCAGCAGAGATTTCAAAGATATTAAGACTTTAAAATGTATCATGACTGGGCAGGGAAGGCCAACAGATCCATGGACATGGATCAGGGATTCCAGCACGAGCTCATCTCCTTTAGCCACGCAGAATCCAAGCACAACACAACCACAGGAATCCAACTTCAGTACCAGAGCTGCTCACAGAATGACTTTTGGGAGATGTTTTCCTTAAAATAATCGATCTCTGCCCATCCCAACGGGTCTAAAAGCGTTAAATTCATATTTTTTCTCGGCGTCACTCACTGAGGAGCTGGGATTTCCCTCAGGAGACTCCTCCAGTGCCCTGCTGACATCACTGTGAGGAAGCCTGCTGAAGAGTAAGTGAGTGTCTTCCTTTTTCTAATTGAGGTTCTCACCCCCCAGTCCCACTGCTGGCTTTTGCCTACTCTGATTACTGTCTCTTCCCTTCCTCTGCTCCTCCCTCCCTGCGACCCCCAGATATTTATAGGCAGAGAGGTCATCTTTTTCTGCCTCTTTTCTGGGATGAACGTATCCAGTTCCTCCACTCTCCCCTTCTAGGACATGCCCTCTAACCCTGTCTCCCATTTTACTAAATCCTTTTGGACTCTCTCCAGGTTTTTGATGTCTTTTTTTTTTTCTGTTCTGCTTCTCAGTCTCAAATACCTCATGCTAACTGTGGTCTCCAAAGCAGAACGGTGAAAAATCTGTGTTAATTTGTAACTCGTTTTTCTCTTCTGCAGATTTTTTTTTTCTTCCCGGGCATTACCGAAAAAGGGAGCAGCAAATTAATTTATGTGCCAACCCTGCAACAGATTTGGTCACAGGTAAAAACCCCCTAAGATTAAACTTGCAACTTGATTAGAAGTCACAATTGTGACCCCACAAACACCAATATCGTGACTGGTATTTTGCAGAGAGAAAGTTGAGGTGCAGGGAATGGTATCAGCTCACCCACAATTTCAGGGAGCCCATGGCAGAGCCAGACTTTAATGGATTTTCAGCTATGTCCCTTAAGATTAGCCAACATGCTTTTGTGATAAGTGCTGGGAAATATAAGTCAGTTGAGGAAGTTCTGCAAAATGTGTCAGAAGACAATTTCCTGATTTAAAAAAAAAAAAAAATGAGAAAAAGCAACAGGGGTGGACAGTTCCATTTCTAATGCCTAACAAGGAAGAAATCACCGCAAGCCCAAGACTTTCGGGCTACTTGGATTGGGTGGTTTAAGGGAACTTATGCAGGTTTACATCCAAGTTACACAAATTTGGAGGAAGCAGATTACTCATGGAATGGCCTGAGCTGTGCATGTGAGATGGATGCAAAACACTCAGGGTTTTTTATGCATCTCCAACAGGGTTGGAGCAAATCAGAGCTACTCCCCCAGCCCCCAGAGCAAAATCAGTGCCAGAATCATGTTGTTCAGCAACAAGTTGGGACCGTCTGCAACTCATTCCCAAATCCTCAGCCTCACTCAGGAGCATTTTCTCCAGTGATAAGGCTTCATCAGGAAACACAGCTGGATGGAGGAAGGAAATTCTGAGAAGCAAAAAAAATAGTGGGGGTTCCAGGAAGTTCAACCAGATAGGAACTAATGGAATTTGTTTTTCTGTCTCCCCAGCTCCCAGTGTTCCTAAGCAAGTGAGAAAATCACAGGGAAAGTGGGGGCAAAAAACAAGTCTGGCAGATCTTACCCTGCAAAACAGGTCCTCGCTGCAGGTCTCTAGAGAGCATCATAATTACAATTCAATATTTTCGATCACTTGCTCTCCCTGGGAAAAACTGCAGACGTTTTCAATTTAGGTCCACTCTGAAGCCCAGCCATTGTTTTCTTCCCCACCTCGTTTTTTTGACTTGTAATTTTCTTTTTTTTGTTTTAAACAAAGGTCCCTGTGTAGTTTATTAAGGAGGTTTGAGTTGGACACGTGATTTATCAAAAATAATTTTATAAAAAGGACTGTTACGTTCAACATTCAGGAGAATTAAAGGTTGCAAGTGCCTCTGATTAGTAACACATATCCCAGAACCATCAAAACAACAGTATCTTGGTTTTATTACTTCTAGAGAAACTCCTTTCGACCGTCAGGGGCAAACAGCATTTCCTTCCACATCCTTTGCAATTCCTCTCTTTTGCAGTCTTTACAATCCTCTGGCCAACTCCCTCTTCCTTTGATAAGGTAGATAACCCAAGTTTCAACATTCCCCACTTCTAGCAGAGCTGGTGGGGAACAAGAGAAAGGATCCATTGCCAGATCAGTCCTTGGCCACTGAGACAGTTTAAAAGTGAGTCTGAGATCAGCCCCACAGTTCAGACAGCTCAGATTAAGCTCGTACAGAGCATCTCCTGCCAAAGGCACAGGTCAAGATCATAAAATAATTGCTAATGACCACACTGGAAAAGAGTGAACAGGACTAACTGGAAGAGTGACACATCTGATTTGTCGAGACCCTGTTCATCACAGCAGCAGCTCAGGGGTGACAGATTTCTGACAAGCACTTCAGAAGAGCCAGGATTATCCTGCTGGTCCAGAAACCATCACTGAGCCTTGAGGCCTTCCACTGATTCCCTTTGGACCATAAGCACAGATGGAATTCCTGTATTTTGCTTTTTTCCTCCCTTTCCTCAACCTCTAAAGGCAGTTTGAGTTTGGTGTGACCCCAGCCAGGCTTGTGCAACAGTGGGGAGGTCTAGATTGGATTTAGGAAAAATTTCTTCATGGAAAGGGTCATCTAGCACTGGAACAGGATGCTCAAGGAAGTGGAGGAGTCACCATCACTGAAGTGTCCAAGAAAGATGGCTACAGCACCTGAGCTGAACAGGCTTGGAGTTGAGGATCACAAAGGTCTTTTCCAACCTTAACAATCCCATGATTCTGTGATCGCTTCTGCTTTTCTCCTCCTCTTTGATCCATCCAGTGAAATTTGTCACAGGCTTAAAATGGAGGTTTTAAGGAAGGCTGATAATCAAAACTCTGGACAAGCTCCTGAAGAAGCTGACCCTGCTCTGTCCAGAGGTGACACATCTGGAGACCTCCAGGTCTCCTCCAATCTCAGCAATTCTGTGATTCTATGAAAAGCACTTCCTGCATCTTCCCATGAAGTTATAGCCAAGTTTTTCTGATACCAGAACAAAACAAGTAGAAATAAGGGAAAAAGAATTAAGCTGAAAATCTTTGTCAAAAGATCAAGAGTGGAATGGTAGTTCTATTGAGGGTTGGTAGATCAAAATCAAATGTGAGCTGAGTGCTTCTCAAACTGCACCTCTGAGAACAGAGATGATACCTCAGAAAGAGCCTCAGAGATAGGACTTCAAGCTGTAGAATCATGGAATGGAACGGGTTGGGACTGTAAAGATCGTTCAGTTCCACCCCTGCCATGGGCAGGGACACCTTTCACTACCCCAGGCTGCTCCAAGCCCTGTCCAGCCTGGCCTTGGACACTTCCAGGGATCCAGGGGCAGCCACACCCTCACCACATTCACAGGAAACAATTTCTTCCCAATACCCCATCTAACCCTGCTCTCTGTCAGTTTGAAGCCATTCCCTGTGTCCTGTCCCTCCAGGCCCTTGTCCCAAGTCCCTCTCCATCTTTCTTGTAGCTCCCAGAAGGCCACAATTAGGTCACCCCAAAGCTTCTCTTTTCCAGGATGAACAATCCCAGTTCTCTCAGCCTCTCCTCAGAGCAGAGCTGCTCCATCCCTTTGATCACCTCAGTGCCTCCTCTGGACTCACTCCAGCAGCTTCATGCTCTCCTGGTGCAGAATCCCCCCCCCCACCCTCCCCTGCTGCCCACGGGGGTTTCTGGGCTGGGTCATGTCCAGCTCTCACACCCCAGCACCCCCAAGTTCTCCCAGGGCTGCTCCATCTCTTCATCCCCAGCCTGGATCACTTGGTCGTGTGAAATCCATGAGATTCCCAGGGGCCACTGCTCCACCTCATCCAGGATCAACAGAGGGACCTCCATGCATCATCTCCATTTCAACTACAGCTGGGAATCTGCAAGCAGATTCCCTGTCAGGAGCAGTTCTGGCTCCTGTGGAAGCATGAAGTCCTTATCTGTGAACAGGGAAACCAGGCAGAGCTGCCAGAACTGAAATTTGAAGGGAAATGGAGTCTACTACAACCTGGAGGCAAACCCAGGGCTCTGCTGGGCACCAGGGTGTAGTTGCACTGTTTTAGAATCTTTCTCTTCTTTCTCATGGAGAATAGAGATAAGTTGCATTCTTGTGCTTTCTAATCTCTTTGTTTTGGTACTGGATGCTCTAGGGTTCCAGCCAATCGTTATAGGGGGTGGAAAAACTGTCAACCACTAATTATTAGATTATTAATTAATATATAAAGAAGTTTTTGTAAATAAAGTCTCTCTTTTCCCCATCTTGTGTGCTGCCTGCCTGACTTCCCTGCGAGCTTCCGCAAATCTCCACAAATATCAGAAAATCAGAGCAACACCAGGGCTCTTTCCATATCATCTCCACACAGGAACAACTCAGCTCCAGGAGAATGGCAGCACTTTCCTGCTCCTGCAGTGAGCTCTGTGCCACAGCAGGGAAATGCCCAGAGTTCAGGGATTTCAAACCAGAATGCAAACACAGAGAATTCCTGCAAAGCCTCCCGGGGCACTTCCCTCTGTGCCACCTTAAGGCCCAGGCTCTGGAAAATGATGGAAAGGGATCATAAGAGTTCATGGGTGCAGTGAAATGAAATTGCTCAGAGCTGGAGGGCCTGAGCAATGCACTTTTTTTCTGTGCAAACTTCACAGATCTCTGATCCATGAAGAGAAAGAGAAGGGGGAGCTGGGGGAAGCAATTGTGCTGCCTCTGGCTTCCTCTGCCTGTGGCTGCTCAGCAGCAGACAGCAGCCAGAAGACAACAATGCAGCTCCAGATTCTGTTCCCTCCTGCCTGGATTTGCATGTGGAAGTCTGGGTGCTTAGGAGGGAACAGTCTGTGACTTTTCTGCCAGAAGCTTGAACCATTTCAGGAAATCTGCACAGCAGCCATCAGCCAACCACTGCATCTGTCAAGGGATTGGTGAAAGCATGCACAAACTTCATAAAATCCATGGGATCTACAGGGATGTACAGTGTTTACCCACAGAAGAGCAAATGCTCTGCAGGAAAAAGTCCCAGAAGAAGCAACTTTCCAACCCTGAGTTTGCAAAGACATGGAACATACACACAAAACAAGACCAACTACTTGAGACAACTCACGGGTGGGCAAAATGTGCTCCCTCAGTGCTGAGCTGCTTTAAATCCCAGTTTGTGCTGCTTCCCATTGATCAAGGGAGCCAAGGAGCAGATCCACAGCATATTCAGGGGATCAGGAGTGTTACCCAGCAGGGCTCCCTGGTACAAGTTCACCCACAGTATCTGAGAGCTCCAAATCTCTCACAGACTGGAAATTCCCAAATCCTTATTTCACCTGCACTGAAGTTCCACAACAATTTCCAAGAGCAAGGTGTCAAACACGACAGGGTGTTCCAGAAATTTCCACTTCATTTCAAGCCCCGTCTGTCCCTTAAAACAAGAGACTTCCAAGAACTCAGAACCAGCAGGATAATTCCTGCAACACATTCATTTGTGCTTTTCCAGATGTTATTTTTTCCCAAAGGATTTTTCTGGATACCTTGGTCACGTCACAGTTATTTTATCCACCGATAGACCTGGTGGATAAAAGCATTTTATCCTGCAAGTGCAAAATGCTAATGAACACATAAATAAAATAAAAGTTGGTCCAAACATTGATCTCATTGCACCAAGACAGGGGAAAGGTCTTCTCATTAAATATTTATCAGTGTTCAGGTTTCTCCAAATCCTTTGCAGCTGCTCAGCCTTTCCCAATTTTTGTGAAACAAGGGCAGTTTGTGGAGATTGCCCAGTGACTACTGAATGTCCAATTTTATTTTGGGTATTTATGGAACTTTCACAGAATCATTTAGGTTGGAAAAGACCTCTGAGAGCATCGAGTCCAACCTTTGACCTTTCAAATGATGCAAAATTCTCCTCTGTGATGTACATTTCCTAACAAAAAATTAAAGTACTGGAGTACCCTAACTCCAAAGAAGTTACATCACAATATAATAATCCACAAAAACATGGATTAAATTTACTCTTATTTCCTTACAGCTCAAGCACAGCCCTTTAAGTAGAAAAAACACATTAGCAGAAGGACATTTGGATATTTTGTTATAAGGGATAATAAACAAGGAAACAAGAGTAAGGAGAAGATTCCTGTTTACCTGGGTCTTGGCACTCTTCTGTCTTCTCCCAAAAATGCAGGACAGGTCCTGTTCAGTGCGTGACGAGAGATCCTTACCTGGAAAGGGTAAAGAGAGAGAAAAAACCACAAACCTTCCCATCTGAGGATGAATTTTGGTAACTGTGACCTACACAGGGAGAGGAGTTGCTTTTGGAGGTGAACAAAAATCAGGAAGTCCTGGCTGGATGGGGCTTGGAGCAACCTGGGATAGTGGAAGGTGTCCCAACCCATGGCTGGGGGATGGAATGGGATGAGCTTTAAGGTCCCTTCCAACCTAAACCATGTTGTGGTTCTATGCTGAAGCCACTCAATGAAAGCGTACCAGAGGAAATGTGGGTATGCACTGGAATCTTTGGATTCTCATGAGGATTCCTGATTTCTGACAGAATTAGGGAGCTAGAGCTCCTCCACACAATGAAGAAAAAAATCCATCTTTACTCAGTGGTGATCTTTTTTCAATTTCTGATGTTGCCTCTGAAAAGCAAAACCTCCACCTCTGCCACACACTGGATTATTCCAACTCAAAACAATTTCAAGGGTGAAGCAAAGATTTGCAGGAGGGCCATTATTCCCATCTGATTGTTGTGTGGCGAGATGGATATCAGACACGGAGCAGGGAGGGGAAAGCAGAAGGGTGTGATGTGATATTCAGAGATAGAGGGAAAATTTAGCCAATTCCACAGTGCAGGAGTTGTTGAGTTGTCCACTGCTTCTCTCAGAAAATTGTTTTTAAAAACATCAACAAGAGCGAAAGAAACATAATTAATCCAGACAGGTCAGCTTATTAAGAGTCTGCTGGGGTCTTAAATCACATGATTTTCTGACTCCAAAATCACTGAACTCAAAATAAATCTTGTAATGGCCAAAACCACCCCAAATAAAAAAAAAATCCCCAAATCTGACTATTCAACCTGTTTCTTCCTCTTGGGATCTCTAATTGCCCACAGAGGGTAAAGAGACTCATCAGCCTAGAGGAGCAAGTGTTTCCCAGCCTCCTGGTGCCTCGCTGGACAGCCTCTAAATGGCCTTGTCCAAGCAATCTGGGTGTGCTGGGGGCTGTTTCCAGCTTTATCTTGGCCAAGGCTTGGGCTGTGACACTTCAAATCCATTTTTAGGCTACACTTCCTTTCCATGCCTCCCCCCTGGATGTGTCCCCCACTCCTTCCCTATCAGAAAACCAACTCAGCTGACAGCCCCAATCTCCTGCAGTGGATCAGCTCTTAGAAAAGCAACTCAAATGAGTGTTTTAATCTGGGGTTGGGATGTATTTCCCAGATCCAGGGGTGGCTGATCCTCCAGCAGGGAGGCTCCAAACCAGCCCCGGGAGAGGAAGCTGTGCTCTGTGCCGTCGCTGTTCCCTTCTCCAGCTTTTGTGTGAGCTTGTCTTGTTTAGTCTGAAAGGAAGCAGGACTGCACTTCAACAACAAGGGCCACAACAACATGAACCTTTCTCAAATAACTTTTCCTCTTTCTCTGAAAAAAGGACAATTCCCTTGTTTCAGGCCACAGAGGGTAGGAGCAAAAGGGGGCCTGCCCTGTGGAAACCTAACCAAACAAATCAGGGATATTGTGAATATGAAAGCCTTGAGCTGTATTTTACATGCTCAAAAGACATCTCGTTTTTCCTCTATATTTAGTAAAAGGTTAAATCCAAATCAAAATAAATCCTCTTTGCTACTACCTCAAACAGGCCATGGCCTCTGTACTTGCAAGCCCTGAACCAATTTAATTGTTTAATGTCATAAAGTGGCAGGCTCATGTTAACAGCTTGGACTTCAAGGTCGAATTATTTCACCAAAAATGCCAAAACCAGATATGAAAATTTGGCCTCCATTCAGGTATCAATTAGCTCTGTTTTAGCAGAGGTATTTGCTGTCAAAAAACATTACAGAGAGCTTTCAGTTTAATAAATCAGCCATTAGTGGGAACTGATCCTATCCATGCCCCAAAACAGGCACACACAAAGGGGAAAGAGGAAAGGGGAACAGAGGAACAGGGACAGGACTGAAAAACTGTCAAGGGCCAGAACCTGGGCTGACTGAAATAAAGTCATCACTCTCAGAAAGAAAGAAATTACTAAACTCCTCAAGTTCTTGACGGAGTTTTTCTGACCACCGAGTGCTGCCCTAATTAATCCCATAAAGTACCTGGCTGATGTAAGAGGGTTTTCCTCTTCCTTCATGCAGGTTTAATCTGATCCCTGATCTCATCCACATGATCTCTGAGCAGGGGTTACTGCAGATTGCAGGGGATAGTGCCACGCAGATGCCTAAGTCACTCCCACCTCACCTTTGCCGCCTGCTCCCATCCCTCGGACCGCTTGGAATATTCACTGCTCCTTCATTCAGATCCTTCACTCAGGGATTGTTTTACTCCACACCATCAGCCCAAGGCCATCCAAAATGGTCCAAATTCAAGAGGAACAGCACATCAGAGCTTTAAGCAAGTTGCTGCAGGGGGTGTTTCTAAACCCAGGTTTTACTTGCCAAATTTAGACTCCAGAAGGCAACTGATCACCTTGAGCAGGGTTTGTTCTAATCTGGGCCAGGGCTTATGAAACAACAAAACTCCTCTTACCTTTGGCAAACTTCATGTAATGGACACGTTTCTTGGAAGATTTGGATTTTTCTTCGAGGCTGAATGTCTTTTTCTGCTTTTTCACTGAGGACTCTAAAAAACGAAACCCCAAGCAAACAGTTCTGTCAGAGGCCCTTTAACGACCAAATTCAAACATCAGTGCATTTCACTTTCTCTCTCAAAACCCAGTCAACAAAATGTGGCAATGTATTACTGAAGGAAAAAGGTTTGTCTGAAATATGTCAATACTTGAGGTTTTTTTTTGCCCCATCCCATTCCAATCCAACATAATTTGAAAAGGCAGATATAGGTAGTCCAGTCAAAGGCAAATCCATCTCTGTGGCAAGAAAAGGATAATAGTGGAGCTTTTCATATAAGATCTCCAGCACAAGAGTCTGAGAAAGATGTAAGAAATAGTAGGAAATAAAATAGTGAAGCTGACTGGGCAGAAAGAAAAAGGGGGGAAAAAAAACCCCACAGGATTTTAATTTCTAACCCTACACAAATACCTTTATTTGGACACAAGCTGACACATTTGTGTAAGGAAACTGAATGGTGACAAAGCTTTTCTGTCCCTGAGGCCAGCTAGAACAAATTGCCACATCCATATTATCTCATTTTCCAGGCTTCCAGAAGAGGGACTGCATCTGAACTGTCCTCTGGGAATGGTCTCTGGGGCTGGCTCAGTCCCAGAGTCACTCAGGAGTGCTTTGGGAGAATGTGAGCAGGTTAAAGCCACGTGAAGGATTAACCTCACTATTTAACAGCACAGAGATCACGTTCCTGTGCTGTGGCAGGTTATTTTAGGGGTACAGATGTTCTCTCTGCAGCCACAGAGCCCGTTCATTTACAAAATATTGTCAGAAACAGAGAATTAATCTGTTGTACAGTTCATAACAACCTTACTAGTCCTGAAAAGAGACACCATGGGAGTCTCTGCTCTGTAACTCCAGAAAAGGTTACTCTGCTGAGATTTTTTTTCCTCCCAATGGGATGGGTAGGGAAATCAACCCCGAGGGCCAAGCTGAGTCACCTTTTTTAAATGATCCCACCCTGGAAAGCTTTTCTGACACTGGAATATCCCTGTTTGATAGGCAGTGCCACCTGATGACACAATCCCTGAGCTAAAAGTGAAATCCTTGGCCTGCAGTGGGAGAGCTGAGATCTGAGATCCACTCTCCCATTCCCACACTAAGCCCTAACAGGAAGAGAAAGGACCAGCAAACCCAGTTTTTAACAAAAAATCCTCAGTAAAAGCATCTGTGGGGAAAATAAGGATTTCAATTAAATATCCTGACAGAGATGCAGCACTGAGTCTGTTCTTTCACCTCCTTGTAGCAAAAAGAGCATTACACAGCAAAGGATTTGCAGGGCTTGTTGTTCCTACAGGGAAAGGGGCAGCAGCACCGCCTGGTGCCTGCAGGGAGGAATTTCTCTATGGGATGTGCTGGCACCTGCAGTGGGCAGGCAAATACATCCCTGAGTCTTCCAGGGACTGGAAAATCCTCTGACAAACTGAGCAAGCGCTGCAGGAATATTAATGTGCTTTTCAAAGCAATTTAGAAAGGCAATAAAGACATTAAAGTGGCATTTCTGCAGCAAAGCTGAGAGGGCTGCATGTGCCAAAGCACAGCCAGGGTGGTGTTCCCATATTTTATCAATGGGAAAGGGGCAGTCATCATCACTGAGCATCCCAGCAAAAGAGCCAGGAATTACAGAATGGATTGGGTGGGAAAAGATGTAATCCCAAAACCTTTTCACTGTCCCAGGTTGCTCCAAGCCTTGTCCAGCCTGGCCGTGGACACTTCCAGGGATGGGGCAGCCACAGCTTCTCTGGGTAACCTGTGCCAGGGCCTTCCCACCAGTAAAAATTAATTTATTTCTAACATTTAATCTAATCTAAACCTTCCCTCACTGGGTGCTTAGCTAGGAAAAAAAAAAAAAAAGGAAAAGACAGCTAAAACTACATCCACTGAGGGTATTTGAAAGTTGGCATTAACCCCCACAGGGCCCTTCCTTTCCGACCTCTAATTGCAATCCAGCTCTGGCAACTGCACCAGTTCTTTAAGAACAATGAAGTTTTTCAGCTGACTTTTAATGCTGTTTGAAACTGGAGGATGGCCAATAATGTAACATTTACTCCTGCAGCACAGCTGCAGGCAGAGTTTTTTCTGGATGAGTTTTGCCAGCTTCAAAAATTGCCAAAAAAAAAAAAAGTTTCAGAGCAATGCCTTTCTGTAAATCACCAAATGTGACTCTGGAATTTTCAAGGTGCACCCAAATTCGTTCTTAGTGATTGAAAACTTGTCCCAGCTCCTAAAAGAACCAAAAGAACTGAGTGAAACAGGAAGAAATAAGAATTTTCAAGGGTCTCTTTGCATGAGTAGGTGACCCAGGGAAGAGCTCACACTTTAGGACCAAGCCTTGCTCCCTGAACCTGCCTCTGCTGACTCATTGTGGCCCTGGGCAAGTCATTTCAGCTCTCTGCTCATCAGTCTGCAGCTTTTCCCACCAGTTACACCTCCCTGATCTTCCCATGGCTCATGTTGGAACTTGGGCAGGATTTAGGTCCAAAGGTAGTCAGGAACTTTTGGAATTTCCCCATGAAATGCTCTCCGACCTCTCGAGGAGCTGAGTGACAGCACCGAGTCCTGGGTGGCCTCAGACTGTGATTCCACAAGGATAACTTGCACAGCAAGTTAAAAAAAGGTGTTTTAAGGCATCAGGCTCAGAATTTTAATCCTAGTTCTCCATGATTAGAAAATGTCATTGCTAACTGATTTTTCCTCCTCTTCTTTCTACATTTTTTCTCCCAGAAATTCTTCTGTGCTCAAAGGTTGAGAATGAATGAAGAGTTGCTAAACTCACTAAACTGGCAATTCTGCCCCAGCAGCACATGGACAGATTGTGTCCAAACAGGAGCCCTTGGTTAAACCACACTCCGGACAGCTGTTTAGATTAAAAAAAAATCGGAGTTTAAACCTGAGTTTAACTAAAGGAGATATGATAAATCATTTGATAAACCAATTCTTTGTCTAAGCTCACACCCAGCACAACTTCCTAACTTCATTTTCACAAGGAAAGGTCAACTTGTAAGAAGCTTTTCGAAAATAGAAGACTTTAAATATAGCTCTTTTGGGAATGTTTCCCCACTTGTGTGCTCAACACCAGGGCTACAAAAATCACTTTATACCACACTCAGAGCAGAGATGCAGAACTCTGAGGCAAAAGCTATGGAGCAGCTCTCCAAGGAGAGGAAAAGATGGTTTTTAAAAACCCACTGGAGCATGGAAGCCAAATGTGACAGTTTTTTAGCAAAAGGAAGGCAAAGCATTGCAGTGCTGAGTGATTGTTGTGAGCCTTCAGATAGATTCTGGGTGCTTTATAAAGAAATAAATGTAGCTCTAAGCACAGCCCAGGTAAAGTGTCCCAAATATTGTGATCCTGGATGAAATAAACAGGTTCAACATTTCATGTTTTCTTTCCTCAAGAAAAAGCCTTTCTTTGAGTCCTGAGAGCAAAACTGATCTGCTGAGATCCACAAATCCAGGCACGGTCATGGATGGCACCACATCCTTTGGCTCCCAGTGATTTTGGGGAAGAAGGAGGAATTGTTAACCTTATTTGCAGCCCAAACTGGGCCTCAGGAACTCTTTTAAGACACAGAATGGAAACTCTGCTGAGCTTCCAGCAACAGACTGAGCCAAGCATGAACCTACCTGTTTCACCCTGTCCATGGCAACTGTTCAGCTCAGCCAGGAGCTGGTTGAAGTCATCCTGATGAGCAATCCAGTTGTCCTGTAAATATCACCCACATGAATACAAGGCAGAAGTCTTCACAACTAGCACAAGTTTTGTTAAATTGGGCATTAAGAAGGAAATTAATTAGATATATCCAATCCTTGCTGGTGGGAGGCACCCTGGGAAGCTCCACAGGTGGCAACAGCAGCTCCTACAGTCGCCCCGAAGTGAAATGAAATTATCAGGGCTGTGTTGGAAAGCCCTTAAACAATCCTGTTTGGTACATCAGCTGTGACAACAGATTTCACTACTATTCCATTCAAATAATTGTGCTTTTGCTGAAATGAGATCCATTCCCTCCCCTGGGTCTGCTGCTCACCTCGTGGTTGATGGTAGCCCCCAATCCCAGCACGTCGTTTTTCACCTTCACCCTGATGTGTTCTGGATTTCCTTGCTCCTGAGCCCCGAGACCCTAAGGAGGATTTGAGGGTAAAAATGTGAGGATTTTACAGCAGCAATCAGAGCTTTTGGACTGCAAGACAGTTCACAAAGAAACACAGCAAGAAATCATAACTTCCTATTAATTTGCCTGCTTGCAGCAGAATTCATTCACAGGCATTACCACACGAGACACAAAGTTTTTTAAATTCACTACTTAAGCCTCCAGCAAAGCATTATAAACACTAAAATAGCAACAACATTAAGCAGTTGGGTGATTAATCAGGAAGCCACCTGACATTCCTGCAAGCCCAAAGTGTTTACAGTTTTAAAACAAGACAGTCCATAAAAAGAACATGGCTCTCCCCAAAAACCCCTCTGTTACTGGGAGTAAGACAAGATCCACATGGAACACACAACCCAGAACAAATTTATATGGGAGGAAAGCAGGGAGGGGCAGGGGAGAAGCAGACTGGAGCCAGCAGGACATTCACAACTTCTTCCACCTCATTCACACTCACAAGTGGATGAAAATATTGGAGCAAACAACTGTGGGGTTTGTCTGTGCTGAATCCTACAATCATTCAAATCTCAGAAGCAATAGTCAGGTTCAGTATTATCTTCCTTAACTGTCTGATCAAGGCTAAAAAATTAAAAGGCAAAGCTTGGGTTTAAAACTTTTTTCCTGGTATTTACCTGCTTTTTGCCTCATCTGTCACCAATCATCAGCCAAGTGTGTTGGCATTAATAAACATTTCTGTGGTGCTGCAGTGGAGAGAAGTCCTGCAGACAAATCCAGGGATAGCTAATATTTGAAGGGATAAGGCATATTTGGAAAAGGCTGCTGCTGTTACAGACAAAGCAGAGTTTATCAGGTCAGTGGGGCGGAAAATTTGCCTTGAAACTTCTGCTGACCAAAAAGTATGGAAGCAAGCAGGACACACATCCTGCCCTGACCCAATTCCAGTACAACCAATAACAGCACTGGTGTTAAGCAGCTTAATTTCACTGCCCAGATGGGCTTCTGCCCCTTCATTTGACCAAGGGAAAGTTCCATTTGTCCAAGTTTGGAGTGGAATGGAAACATAAATCCTTCTTGCACAACTGTTGGGAAGGAAGATCCAGTAGCTCGAGTGGGAAATGTTCAGAGACAACCGAGGCACCAGTTTAAATCCAAAAATGGGCTTCAAGGCATTCACAACTGAGAATGATCCTAATTTTATTCCTGTTAAGGCCCTGGCTGGTTCTGGGAAGGGATACAGCTCACAGGATGCAGCATTTGGGGGTTCAAGGAACAGATCAGAAAAACTTTAAAACCAGGTGAAAGATTAAAGAAGGTCCTGGAGTTGCTTTAGAGAGTACCAAAAAGCAGGGAGAGAATTGAGGGTTTACAGGCAACTTAAAACCTTGAACCATCACCTGATTTAATGTGCCAAGTCCTGCTCTTACTTGGGAATTTAGATGGGCAGAGAATGGAGGAAAACTGGAAAGCAGGAGAGGCACAAACAAGACTTTGTAACAAAGTGTAGAAATCCATCACTGCTCAAATTCTCTGAGAATAAATCTAATGAGAGTCCCCTGGCAGTTTCAGACCCTTCAGCTACACAATTCTCCTTTAGATCCTACCTTTCCTTTGGACCAGCCCATCTTTTCCAGCATCTTCTGGCCAAATTTGGAGTCATCATTACTCCAAGCGCTGTTTCGTGGATCCACAGACCACTTCTGCTTTCTCCGGGCTGGAGCAGGAAGGGAAAGTTCAAACTTTCTATTGGCATTCCCAGAGAGTTCTTGGTATTGAATCAGTTCAACTAAAGCTCTTCATTGCAAAAAAACCCCAAAAAACCAAAGCCAAACAAACAAACAAAAAAAAAAAACACCCCAGAACTTATGCCAGATTCAACCTATTTTGGGGGTTAATTTTACTAAATAAAAAACACAATGTCAACAAAAGTCCAGTGTAAATATGAATTATTAATGGGAAGGTGCCAAAGTAGAATTGCTACGGAAGTTGCTGTCCCTCAGGATGGGCTGCAATTCAGGGAAGGCTTTAAGGATTACCATTTAGGTGTAAATTCCATATTTATTCCAATTTTGTTTTACATCTGGCTTCAACATGGAATCTACAGGGGAAGAGATTATGATGCTGCTTTCCTAGGTCTGGACAAAATCCATTCTCAACTTCCCTTTAACCAGAACACAGAAGTTTTAATATTTGCCTTCCTAACAAAAGCCAAATCAAAAATCCAATGTAAGTGATCAGAAAAAGGGAATGACAGAACACAAACCCACGGGATTTCAGCTTTCGGATTTCTCAAAAATAGTTTATGGGGAAACGGAAAAGCTGCCAGAAATGATTGCAGGAGTTAAGAGGTCCAAAGGAAAATCAAGGCTCCTTTGTCCTATTTGGATTCCTAAAGAAATTACATTCTCCCAGACCCACATGTTGCCTTTCCCACCAGGAACAGCTTCCTTGAAATCAAGGAAGAGAAGCCAACCCAGTTAACCAATCACTTGAAGTGTGCACCTAAGCCCAGGCAGGAAGAGAACCTAAATAAACAAGACAAACAAAGAATGGGAGACAGGAAGATCACAAACTTCATTAAACGCCATGGGAAATGCTGGATCAAAAATGACCAGTTAACCCAAGGCCACACAAAAGCAGGGAGAAGCCAAATCCAACGAGGTGTTTTCAATGTAATCAGGAAGTCATCGTTCCCTAAAAGACAAGATTTGGGATTTGGGCCAGAGGGACTGGATATTACAGGGATGTTTGACTCATTTTTTTTGCCCAGTTTTGTTTCATTTTTAAGGAACTAAGATGTCAGAACTCAAGGTGGGGGCTTTATTTAACACACTTCCGAAGCTTTGAAGCTCCAAACAGTCCTGAAGCAGATTTTACAGCAGGTTAAATGCCCGAGGGCTGGGAGTGGAATGCAACTTTTGCCTGGTTCACTTCTCTGCTACAGGAAACAACTTATTAACCTCAGAGGCTGTGCTTGCCTCATCCCTGGAAGTGTCCAAGGTCAGGTTGGATGAGTCTTGGAGCAGCCTGGGACAGTGGAAGGTGTCCCTGCCCATGGCAGGGGTGGAATGGGATGAGCTTTGAGGTCTCTTCCACCCCAAACCATCCTGGCATTCTGTGATTATTCCTACCAAAAGGTCTGGCTCTGTTGGAAAAGTGGCTCATTTCACACAAATACCCAGCTAGGAATTTGGGAAAAGGAGGCTCAGGGAGGACCCTCTGGCCCTCCACAACTCCCTGATGGGAGGGTGCAGCCATGGGGGGGTTGGGCTCTGCTCTCAGGGAACAGGGACAGGACAAGAGGAAACTGTCACAAGCTGTGCCAGGGGACTTGGGCCTTTCAGAATGAACCTCCCTGGCAACAGGCTGGGTATTAGGGAAAAAAATCCTCATGGAAAAGGTGGTCAGACATTGGAACAGGGTGCCCAGAGCAGTGCTGGAGTCCCCATCCCTGGAGGGGTTTAAAAGCCCTGTGGATGTGGCCCTTGGGGACACAGGTCAGTGGTGGCCTGGGCAGTGCTGGGGGATAGTCTGAGATCTTTTCCAGCCTCAGTGATTCTGGTTCAAGGATTCCAACAGATCTTATGTTACCCCGTTTAAAGAGCAGCTGCCCTTCTTTTTAATCACAACTTCAAAAGTGAATTTCTATCATTTTTTCTGAATATCTCCCTGTGGAGAAGCCCCTGAGAAGTTTGGCTTCCAGAAGGGTGCTAGTAACAAAGCACAAGGGCACCAGACACAAATATTTCTTAAGCTTGAAATTAAGAGACCTTCCCTTTCTCAGCACTTGCAATCCAAGTATTTCAAACACTGTGGGATTAATCCTGGTATTTCTGCCATGTAAATATACTCTGACTTTTAAAAAGGGTAAGTTAAATGCAGAAGAAAAACCAAACTTGCTTTCCTCTTTAGAGAAGTATGTAAGAAAGCCAGGAACAGCTCCATACCACTTACAAAAAACATAAAATCATTTTCCTCTCAAAAAAAACAACAAAATAGACTAATTTGGAAATAATTTATCAGAAACATTTGTGCACTGACGTTTTTAGAGTGCGAGAGGATACCAGGAGCAAGATTCAGTTCCCAGTTTAACACCAATTTTCCGGGCTGCTCTGAAAATGATGCCGCAGACAGTGACGGAACTCTGGGAGAGCAGCACCACCCAGTGGAGAAAATCCTCATTTCTTTAGGGAAACAGAATCACTGAGGTTGGAAAAGTCCTCTAAGACTGAGTCCAACCATCCCCCAGCACTGCCAAGGCCACCACTGACCCGTGTCCCCAAATGCCACATCCACAGGGCTTTTAAATCCCTCCAGGAATGGGGACTCAACCCCTGCCCTGGGCAGCTGTGCCAAGGCTGGACAACTCAACTTCTTCACTCAGATGTTCTACAATCTGAAAGAGATCCATTACTAATCCCTTTTGCCAAGATGAATTCTATGCCTGGAGCATGTTTTAAACTATAATTTCTGAAAGTTCCCACCAAAACCCCTGTGCTCAGAGATGGTCTGGGGGCACAGGAAGGACAAGGCTCTGGAGCCAGGCTGGGAGAGCTGGGGGTGCTCACCTGGAGAGGAGAAGGCTCCAGGGAGACCTCAGAGCCCTGCCAGTGCCTAAAGGGCTCCAGGAGAGCTGGAGAGGGACTGGGGACAAGGGATGGAGGGACAGGACACAGGGAATGGCTTCCCAGTGCAAGAGGGCAGGGAGAGATGGGATTTGGGAAAGAATTGCTCCCTGTGAGGTTCGGGGGGCCCTGGAATAGAAGTCCCAGAGAAGCTGTGCCTGCCCCTGGATCCCTGGAAGTGTCCCAGGCCAGGCTGGACAGGGCTTGGAGCAGCCTGGGATGTGGAAGGTGTCCCTGCCCCTGGCAGGGGGTGGAAGTGGATGAGCTTTAAGGTCCCTTCCACTCCAAATGAGTCTATTATTGATGTGTCCAATTAAAATAATTAACAAGTTCTGGAGAAAAAGGCACCGAAGTTTACACCAAAAATACTAAAAAAATCCGTATGCAAATGCAGACTTGTTTTCCTCAATTCACATCTTTATTTTTCACTGGAAAATATATCTGTTATTAGTCTGTAGAGCCCATATTTCCTGCAGTCCAGCAAACAAATTCACCAGACTCTGAGCTCTCAGTTAAAGGTGTCCTGACAACAGCAAGTTCTGTCAGAAATCAGGAACCCAAGTTCTCAAACACTTCAGAGGCAGAAGTGAAGATCTCTTGGTTTCCAATATCAGGGAAGTTTAAATAAAGTTCACAGAATCATGGAATATCCTGAGTTGGAAGGAACCCAAAAGGATCATCAGTCCAACTCCTGGCTCTGCACAGACACCCCAACAATCCCACCCTGGGCATCCCTGGGAGCGCTGCCCAAACTCTCCTGGAGCTCTGGCAGCCTTGAGGCTGTGCCCATTCCCTGGGGAGCTGCTCAGTGCCCACCACCCTCTGGGGGAAGAACTTTTTCGTGATATCCATCCTAACCCTCCCCTGGCACAGCTCCAGCCTTTCCCTGGGCTCTGTCCCTGATCACAGAGAGCAGAGATCGGAGCTGCCCCTCGGGAGGAGCTGCAGCCTCAGGTGAGGTCTGACCTCAGTCCCCTCTGCTCCAGCTGAACAAACCCAGTGCCCTCAATCTCTCCCCGTTTGGCCTCCCCAGACACTTTCCCACCTCCCAAGCCTCCTCTGGAGGATCTCTAAAAGCTGGGGATTGGCAGAGGATGAGCTCAAGATGCCCCAGGGAGTGACCCAAGCACCAAAGCCAACAAAAAACACAGCCTTGCCATGTCCCCTGGGTGTCCCCAGCCCCTGACACCCCTGGGCTGGAGCTGTGTCCCCTCAAACACATGGCTAGAGGTGGCACTGGGCCACTGACAGGACAAGCTGTCCCTAAAGGTGTCTGAGAGGCATTCCAGCTGCTCCTGGCCTGTCTGGGACTTGACAGACCCCACAAAGAACGCCCCTGCACCCTCTTACACTGCACCAATCCCCCCTGCAACCTTTTCTAGCCATCCCACCCCTCCCAGCCCCAAACTCCACCTTTTCCTTAACCCATTTCTGCCTTTCCAGATCCTCCATTCTTCAACCCCAGGGACCCTGGAAGTATTTTCTCAGCCTCAGCCCAGATCCCCCAGCCCCCGTTTTCCTGGGATCCCCCGCACGCCTCCTCCTGCCTTTCTCAGACCCGAAGCCCCACGTCCTTCAACATCGGGGACCCCTGAGCCCCTTTTCCTGCCTAGTCCGAGTCTCCCAGCGCCCAGACCCCTCGTTTTCCCAGACACTGGGACCCTCTGGACCTCCATTCCTCCCTTTCCCGTTCCCCCGCTTTTCCTTGGCACTAGGACTTTCTGGAACCTCACTCCTGCCTCTCCCAGCCCCAGCTCTCCAGCATGGGGGGCGGTGAACTCCTTTCCCTGCCATCCCGAGGCCTCCCCACCCCATGATCCTCCCTTCCCCTGACACAAAGGCCCCCGGACCCCATTTTCTGGACAGAGGGACCCTCCATCGCACCTCTCCCAGGCCGTGCACTCCCCTTTCCCTAACTCTGGAACTCCCTTCCCCAGCACCGCCACCTCCCGAATCACTTTATCCGCCCCTCAGACCCCCCGCACCCATCGGGAGGGGCAGCGCGGCCCGGGCCCCTCAGGAGGAGCTGTGGGGAGGGTCTGGGACCGCTCCAGGGGCAGCGGCTCGCCCCCATTCCCGCGGCATTCCCGCGGCATTCCCGCCGGGATCAGCACTCACGCTCCGCCAGCATCGCCATCTTGGGGGCCTTTCTCCCTGCAGGGGACTTTCCCGACCTTCGGCGCATAAAAAAGGGGCGGCCCTAGCAGCGCCTGATTAAAAAAGTTTTAAAACAGGCGAGCGCGGCGGCCACCAAAATGAAAATAAAAATAAAGTTTGTAAACTCTCTAAAATCGTAGAAAATATCTAAAAACACGTCTCGGTTGTATATCGGCGGTTTCCGAGCGATGGATTTCCACAAATGTCGCTGTAGTGTGAGGGAATGGGGAGGGACACACAGAGGCTACTCGAGCAGCATCCCCAGCCTGCCCTCCCGTGAAATATGGAAATAGTATTTTCCTTTCTGCCACAAATTGGAGACTGAAACAACCCCTCTGAATCAAACCACTGCTACATAGGAATATTTTTTTTTAGTTTTGTTTTTGAGCCCTTGATTGTTCATGTTTTCGAGCCCTTGGTTCATTGATGTTTTCTGGGTTTTTTTGCTTCTCCTCAGTTGTTTTATTTGAAGGACAGCACCCAAAATAAAACTGAGTTCTTCAGACAGCTGAGTTCTTCTTCCTCTGGCTCCTCCCTGGCTACATTTAGCAACCAAGTGCAATATTTTTTCTTTAATGTCCCTTTTGTAGAAGTGCTATGCAGAGGTTTTATATTCTGTGGTTTTGGGGTGTGTTAATTCAGTCTTTTACCCTTTACTGAATCAGTCCTTGTGTCTTTTCGTGTTGTTGTGCTGTTCTGAATTGTGGATATTTGGTGTCTCACCTTCTGTTTCCCAGCTGGATTCACCTGGAAATGCCCCAAAAGTGTCCTCAGTACTGAAAGGAACAAGAGGGAGATGTTTTTACAAACAAACAAACAAACAAACAAACAAACAAACAAACTGTGGGGCCTGCTGGTAGGTAAGGCCAGATACTGATAGGGGAAAGAAGCAATGAGAGGAACCATAAATTCTGTAGGAATTCCATTAATTGACACAGACTGTTACTCACCCAAGGATGTGTTAAATCCCTGGACTTAGAGAAAAAGAGCAGAGACATAAAGAAAACAAAAGGTGGGGAAATGTACATTAGAAGGGTCTGTATTAGGTGATTCGGGAAGTCTGAACCTCTCGAGTACCTCAGCCAATGGGGAAAGAGAAAGGGAATCTGCGGCTGGGAAATTAGGATAAAAAGAGGCTCTGTCCTCTTGCAATTTGAGAGACTCCATGGGAAATGCCCATGACCTCTCCCTTTATTCATGAATAAAGTTACAGGACTCCTCTGTCTTCTTTTTGGACGTAAACCTCTGGTGTTTGTGGATTAATTTTCCTGACAGTACCTTGGGTCACGTTGATAATGAGAGGGTTGAGCCCAGGATGGGTCAGGTGTGAAGGGATCACAGTGGCTCCTCTGTTCCCACCTCCCTGCTCCAGCAGGGCCATCCCAGAGCACAGGGCATGGGATTGTGTCCAGATGGCTCTGGAATATCCCAGTGAGGGTGATGCCTTAAACAGGCTGGTAAAAATATGAAGCAGACACAGCAGTACAGGGAAAAGGGAATTTACCTCGGTTTGATAGGATCCTAGGTGCCCAGACTCTGATATCAAAGGTGGAAACACGCCATGGAGCGAACGACAAGCTGGAACAACCTGTACAATGCATACTGGATTTTTATGGACTTTACAAAATTAGCATATCTACTTAAAATCCCCCAATAAGAAACTTAATAAATGAATAATTGCCCCCTATTCTAATGAACCCTCCCCACAACTGAGACTACAGCCTAGTTTACAAAAACACATTCCAAGAGAGAACAGATTGGAGCCTCTAGTTCTGAGATAATATGAATGTTTGCTCTTCCTCCCTTTGCAGGACCCCAAACTAAGCTAAATATCAGATTACAAGGGTTGTAAACATGTGGGGCTAAAGTACAAGGAGTGTTTGTGCAGGGTACAAGGAGTGTGTTTAGAAGGTAACAGGGTATAAAGGGTATAAAAATATATAAAAAGGGTATAAAAATATATTAAAAGGGTATGAAAGGAAAATACAAAAATCACCGGCATCAAGGGAGACTCCGCAGCCTCTCTGGACAATCTGTTCAGTGCTCGGTCACTGCACAGGAAAGTTCTTGTCCAGAGGGATCTTCCTGGGCATCAGTTCCTGCCCATTCCTCCTGTGCCATTGCTGGGCCCCACAGAGCAGAGCCTCATCCATTCGCTGAGCCTTCCCTACACACAGGGACACACAGGGATGAGGTCTCCTCTCAGCATCTCCTCTGAACAGCCCCAGCTCCCTCAGCCTTTCCTCAGCAGGGAGATGTTCCTGCCCCCTCATCAGCTTTGTCACCTGCTCTGGACTCGCTCCATGTCCCTCCTGCGCTGAGGAGCCCAGAGCTGGACACAGCACTCCAGAGGTGCCTCCCAGGGCTGAGCAGAGGGGCAGGATCAGTCCCTGACCTGCTGGAAATGCTCCTCCTGGTGCACCCCAGGGTGCTATTGGCCTTCTTTGCCCCCTGGGCTCTGCTGGTCAAAGACACCTTCCACCATCCCAGGTAACTCCAAGCCCTGTCCAGCCTGGCCTTGGACACTTCCAGGGATCCAGGGGCAGCCACAGCTTCTCTGGGCACCCTGTGCCAGAACCTCAGCACCTTCACATGGAACAATTCCTCCCCAATATCCCATCTGTCCCTACCCTCTGGCTCTGGGAAGCCATTCCCTGTGTCCTGTCCCTCCATCCCTTGTCCCCAGTCCCTCTCCAGCTCTCCTGGAGTCCCTTTAGGCACTGGAAGGCCACCATCAGGTCAACCCAAAGCTTCTCTTCTCTAGGTGGAGCAAGCCAAATTCCTTCAGTCTCTCCTCACAGGAGAGGGCCAGGACAGATTTCCCTCTGCTCTTTCTCCATTCTTTCTTCCCTTTGGATGGCAGCTGAGTCACAGCTCCCTGCCTCAGCTTTTCCCACTGCTTTGCCTCTTTGCCTTTGGATTTATGTTACAGTTCCCCCTTTGCTTTTGGGAACTCTGTGCAAGACAGTTTTTATAAGGTTTATTTGCCCTTTTTATAATAGACAAAACAGACATTATAACTGTGTCTTTACCTAAGACCCCTTCTGTCTGTCAGCAAAGTTACATTTATACGATGGAGCTTGGTCCTGGTGAATCTCTAAACTTACAAATAGCTTGATGATTTATATTTAATTGTTCATATTCAGGTCCCATTAAACTGGCTGCTCTGGCTGCCCCACTTCCTCCTTTAAAGTTGGGTATGAAATTGGTCTTTTTATACATTTCTAAGGCCATATCGCACTGCCAGGAATCCTTACAGGGTTTGATCTCCCCAGACTTTATTGCCAGTTCTCTGCACTTTCAGGTCACATTCATCAGGCTCAACTGATGTGAAAATAAATAAATACTTCCCACACATTCACTATGTGGGAGAGGGAAATTTTCCTTTTCAAAAGTTTCACTCAATGCTTTCTTTCAGGAGGAAATCTTCAGAGGTCAGAATCAACTGTAGAAGAGACTCTTTCTGCTTTCATAGATTTGCACAGGATCACAGAATCACAGAATTATTTATGTTGGAAAAGACCTCCCAGACCATCAAGTCCAACCTGTGGCCAATCCCCACCTTGTCACCAGCCCAGAGCACTGAGTGCCACATCCAGTCCTTCCTTGGACACCTCCAGGGGTGGGGACTGCAAACCTCCCTGGGCAGCCCCTGCCAATGCTTCAAAACCCTTCCTGTGAAGAAATTCCTCCTGATGTCCATCCTGAACCTCTCATGGTGCATTTTGAGGTTGTTTCCTCTCCTCCTGTCCCTGTTCCCTGGGAGCAGAGCCTGACCCCCCCGGCTGTCCCCTCCTGTCAGGAGTTGTGCAGAGCCACAAGGTTCCCCTGAGCCTCCTTTTCTCCAGGCTGAGTCTCCCCAGCTCCCTCAGCCCCTCCTGGTGCTCCAGGCCCTTCCCCAGCTCTGTCACCTCATTTGCTTTCCAGTGCTCACAGATCACTCACCAGAATCCTCACAGAATCACTCAGACTGGAAAAACTTCCAAATCCAACCATCCCCAGGTCTGCCCAGGCCACCCATGTCCCCAAGCCATCCACAAGGCTTTTAAATCCTTCCAGGGATGAGGACTCCAGCACTGCCCTGGGCAGTCTGGTCCAATGTCTGACCACCCTTTCAGTGAAGAAATTTTCCCTCATATTCAATCTAAACTTCCCCTGGCACAACTTGAGGCCATTTCCTCCTCCTTTCAGGGAGTAGTTGGAAGTCTCCTCCTCCCCTTCCACCACCACCCAGGGATTCTCTGTAATGGCCGCTCTTTGCTGTCATGTGGATCTGAAATTATCCCTCATCCTCCTACCTGTGTTCCCTGATCCCAGTGTCTCTCCTGGCAGTAGGAGCCATTTCCATGAATTATCCCTCCAAGGTCTCTTTTACATCAACTAAATTATATTGTCACCCACGTGTGGAATGTTAGGAGCGTCACTTGTGTGAGCCATTTCACACCAGCCAAATTCTGCTCTGTTTTTAATTTCGGGGAAGTTTAAATCTTCTGTCTGAGAGCTGAGTGTTATATTTGATCGTTCCAATAGGGAGCAGCATTCCCCACGTTTGGAACAGCTTCTCTGTGCTATAAAAACATCACTGGAGGTGGAAAATGTGAAGTAATTTCTGTTAAAGGATGCCTTGAGGTTGAGATCTTTCTCTTGTTTGGTTTTGAAACTTAATATTCGGCTGCATCAGAGCACTTCTGCCTCCAGAGCTCTCACTCACAGCTGGCAAAGAATCACAACTCAGAACACAAAGGAGGTAGTACCTGATTTAATTATTATTTAATATTTGCTTAACAGGAGGCTTGAGGTCAAGATCCAAATTATCTGACACAGTTCTTGCAAATTAGCAGTTTATAAAACAATTAAGTCCACGAATATGCACAGGGGCAGTGAAATTAGGCAGAGAAAAGGTCCCGTCCAGGGGCAGTGATTGTGTTTCCCAATTACATTCCTGACTAAAAGCTGGTGTCGCAGGAAAGAAAAATATATAAACGTTTGAATGTATATTTTCTGTTCAGAGAAATAACAACTGCTGTGGGTGATTCTAGCCCTCAAAAAAACAGCCTAAAATCTTTTTTCCACTGTGTTTGGGGAGGTTGAAATGTAGCTCAGCTCTGGAAAATAAAGGAATAAAGATGCCTGGTGGGCATTCCATTCAGAGCTCTCCAGCGATTCCTCCCAAGGCTCTTACTTGGAAAGAGCTTCCCGAGAGTCAGCCCCACAAGGATCATCCAGGGCTCGGAGTCTGAGCAGGGAATTTTCCTCCCAGCACATCCTTATCGCTTGCTGTCAGCTCCAGAGTCCCTTCAGGCTTTGGGGAATTCCTCTGGTGCCACTCCCAGGCTGAGTTGGGGTCACAGGGAAAAATCCAGCTGGGATGAACAGAGCCAACAGCTTGGGAATTGAAATGTGGGAAAGTGGAGGAGGGTTGGGAGCACCTCTGAGCCAAATACTCACCTTGCTGACCCCATTCCACCTGGAGGAGACCCTTGGAGGTCAGGAGGAAGTGAATCACATCCCAATTCCACCTGGAGGAGACCCCTGGAAGTCAGGAGTGACTGAATTACATCCCCATTCCCCCTGGAGACCCCTGGAAGTCAGGAGTGACTGAATTACATCCCAATTCCACCTGGAGGAGACCCCTGGAAGTCAGGAGGGAGTGAATCACATCCCAATTCCACCTGGAGGAGACCCCTGGAAGTCAGGAGGGAGTGAATTACATTTCCCAGCTAAGGAGCAGCAGAAGAGCCTCATTGAAATGCCCCATAACCAGGGAGATGTGAGGAGGGAGAGGTGAGGCGGCCAGAAACGGAAAAGTGGAGTGAAAAGGGAGGAGAAAAGCGAGGAAAGAAATAGGATGTGAGTCCCGGCTGTGCAACAAGTCCTTTGTGAGGCAAATCAGCCTCTGTTGTGTGATAAATGGCCTGAGGCCAGGCTAGAAATGCTTATTGAGGGAGTCCTGGGAGAGGTGTGATGGAAGCTCTAGGGACAAGGACTGCCTGGAGACCTTAAAACGACAAGACAGCTTTGATTTCGGACACTGATTCGAGGGAGCACACGGATTAGAGGTGAGCTCCGGCAGGAGAAGCCTCCCATCAAGCGCCAGGCAGGGAGCAAGAGATTAACAACGTGTGACCCACGGAGCAAAGGATGTCACAACGGGTGCCCGCAGCCAGGAGACGAGGGGTTCAAAGAACAGCTACTGGGGCACTGAGGAGCTCAAGGAGAGGGGTTGGTGTTCCTGGAAGTGCTGCCAGCACAGAGCTAGGCAGTGGCTGTGTGGGAACGCTGGAGGGAGCATGGCAAAACAGGCAGCAGAGAGGAGTTCAAGTGATTTTCCTTCTATTCCATGAGTGCAGTGTATTTATGTTGCTATTATTATTATTATTATTATTATTATTATTATTATTATTATTATTATTGCTATTGTTATTTCATCAGCCTGGGCTTTATGGGATCATGGAAACATGGAATGGTTTGGACTGGAAGAGATCTCAAAGCTCACCTCATTCCACTCCCTGCCGCGGGCAGGGACACCTTCCACGGTCCCAGGTTTCTCCAAGCCCTGTCCAGCCTGGCCTTGATCTCACCTGGATGTAGGTGAGGAGGTGAAAAGCCCATAAGGAGTGTTGGCAGGAGACTGAAGGCTTTGCAAGTTTCTTATTTTCGGTCTTCCCCGAAATCCTGAGCAAATATTCAGCACAATTTAACAGTGGGGGTTTGGGAGTAGGAAGAGAGAATTGATGTATCTGCTTGGAGGTTTGTAACTCAGGGGAAGCTCAGCCTGGAAATTTTGAGAACTGTCGTGTAACAGCCTTTGAATCAGTAAGGATTATATTGGGAGGAAGAGGAGAGCAGTGGAGTTCAGGGAATCATGGATGAGTTGCCTCCAGTCCCTGGGAAAACCCTGCAGAAGTTCTTCCATAACTGGTTCAGTATTTGTGCACTGGAGAACAACAAAAAACCCCTGGATAATTCCTAAAAAACCTGAAAAACTATCTGAATAATTCACTGGGGCAACCTTCCAAGAATCAACCCAATTTTTGTCTCTGACCGTGAAGTTGGCTTTGGTGACGAAGGGAACGAGACTTTTCATCATTTCACTTTTCATGTGTTGGGAAAGTGGGAATGACCAAAAGGCACCAATACTGGGGGGAAATAAAAAAGGAGGAAGAAATAAAACTAGAAAATAATAAGTGGAATGAGAACCTGTAGTGAAAGACTGGTTCAAAGGGACAAGTTTCTTTCTGGACCACATTACCTGTGATGGAAGAGGATAATTGCTCCCAGTCTTGGAGATGGCAAAGCCTCACAGCTGGAACAACATGTCCCTATCTGGCCACTGCTCTTCAGGAAGTCAGGGATGAACCAGATGTGGAGCAGAGGGGAGAGGGAGGGACATGAACAGATGATTAGAAAAGATGTTCTGAGGAGGAGCTTGGATGAACTGGGCTTGTTTGGTCCAGAAAGGAAAAGCACACAGGAGCTGCAGCCTGCTGGGGATGGATTGGTTTCCTTGTGCACTGCCGCCTGGAAAAGCAGGAATCAGCAGAGCTGAGCATGTTGGAGAGCAGGCAGGGCACAGAACACCTGGGAATGGCTGAGGGGTGCTGGGATTGTCTTTGCTGATGGTCACATTTGGCATGGATGGACTTTTGGACCTGACCACAGAATGGGGAAAGGAGATACTGGCATCCCAAAGGCTCCTCCAGCTCCTCCAGTTCTCCAGATCTTATCACTTCGTGGATCTAATCAGGAAGCCCCTGAGAAGGCATCTTCCCTCAGGCCTGATGCATTGACTTAACCACAAAACCAGCCCTGTGCTAACTGCTCTTCTGTAAAGTGCAGCTCACTCTGCAAAATGAAGTGTCCCATTTAAATCCCACAATACACTCACTTGCTTTGCTCGAACTGAGAAGGGGGAAAAAAAAAAAGCCAAAAACATTTCCTGCACATGCTGGTTCAGATTTCAAAATTAATCCCCTGCCACCATTGTTGTGTTCTTTCTCTGAGAAGCAACTGGGCAGCAAATTTCATTTGCATAAGACATTTGTTGCCAGAGGTTCGAGTATTATTTACCACACACATGAGATTAGAAGAAAATGGTACTTTTGTAGATACAGGAATCACTCCTCTGGTCATGAAGCACAAAAAGAAATAGTTGAGCAGCACAAAAGCAATGCCAATGGCTCAGTTCAACAGAACCCACAAAAAATACCAGGAAGAAACTGCTGAAATTAAACAAAACATCCCAGCCCGAGATACCAAATTTTTTTTGGATTTGCAAATAGTTGCAAGGAAAGTTCATCGCTTTCCACGGAGGAGGAAATGCCAGGCCCAGCAGAGCGTGTTTGATATATTATTCATGAGGAATTATGTGCTGAAGACTCGTCAGGATCCAGCAGCAGCAAACAGAGGTCAGCAGCGAAGAAAGCAAATAGACCTGCAATGGGTTTTAAACTGTTTTAATGCAGCCAATTTCCAGCCCGTTTTATTCATTACCCTGGTTGTCTGGGATGTTCTCATGGCAGGATGGAGGTTCCTTCTGAAGATTTCAGAACCAGCACTGCTCGCAGTCTCAGCAGGGCTCAGCTTTGTAAACACAGCAAATTAGATTTTGGGCTTTTGAACAGAAAGAAGGAGGGAAACCCACAAGGACATTGCTCACTTTTCAAAGTGGAGCTGCACTTTCAAGGCTGACCCAGTACTGTCATTTCAGGGCTGTTTGAGCAACCACTGGAAAATAAAAGAGCACTAAAAATAGCCAACATGGGCTCATTAGCTCTTTAATTACATGTTGGTTTTCCTTTCTCTCGTCTACACTTTGTCCTGTGAGCTCCCCACTGACACTGAGTGGGGAATGCCAGGTCTGGGGACACTGCTGTCATTCACTGCCAGTCCAGGTCCCTGTCCTTACCTTTTCCACACATTGGAAGGGCAGGATTCCCCCATGAAGCCCATGGTAGCACAAGCATCAAGGAATGATGCTGAGAGAGTTGGAAAGGTTCATGCTGGAGAAGAGAAACTTTCAGGGAGACCTCAGAGCTCCTTCCAGTGCCTAAAGGGGCTCCAGGAGAGCTGGAGAGGGACTGGGGACAAGGGCCTGGAGGGGCAGGACACAGGAAATGGCTTCCCACTGCCAGAGGGCAGGGTTAGGTGGGATGTTGGGAAGGAATTCTTCCCTGTAAAGCAGGAGCTGAGCTGGAGCTTTCCTTTGCTCACCCATCATGGAGTCAATGAGCCAGGGAATTTATTGTGCCACACTTATCCCACAGACATTTACAAATCCACAGCTGAAGGAAGCAGCAGCGCTAACAGTGCTTGTAAATACCATTGTTTGCTTAAGGTTCTCTGGAGCACTTGGGAAAGTGCTTGACTTGGGAAGAAAATCTCCTCTTTACTGCAGCGCTCAGGTCCCAGCTTGTTCTAGGGAGAGAGATTCACAATCAGGTAAAATGCTCATGCACACGTGGGCAGAGGTTTTGTTAAATTCTGGGCAGAGAATTGGAAAAATCAGTTTAATCTATCGAGGGGTGGCTCTAACAGACCGTGGAGCAGTGTCCCCCTTGCCAGTGGCACTCGGGAAGGGGGTGCTGCCACAGGGCAGGACAGGGCCACCCACACCAGTCCTGCTGAATCATATCCAACCCTTTCTTCACCTCCACTTGGGAATGCTCAGCTCCCACCCACAGAACCTTCTCAGTGTCTGTTTATCCTACCAGGAGGAAGCTGCTCCTGCTGTCTCACCCCACACTCCTTCTCAGCCCATTTCTCTGTCCTGACTTGGTTGTTTTCTAGTCCCAACATAGGTTTGGCCATGTTGACCCTTTCCATGGGCTTTCCTACAGAACTAAAGGCTGGGAAAGCCTCCAGGAAATTCCCATTAAATATCCAGTCCAGGTGGGGACAGCTGCTACACCTACCTTGTGCTGTAACGTGGCAGGAGTTCGCTCCACTGGCAGGTGAGGGACAGCACAAAAACCAGGCAGGTTGTGGACTGAGCTGAAGTTGTCCTCTCCAGAAGTTGTTACAGCAAACCAGGGAAAAATATTAGGGAAAGTGATAAAAATGGGAATTGGCAGATTGATGAAAGGGAAGAGGGAGCCTGTTTTGTCAGAAGGTTGTCCTGGGATGTGTGTTGGGAGGAGAGAAGTAATTTCTGGATAAATTAATGTCTTCACTTGTTTTTTCCCACCCTAATAGGTGAAAGATGGTTTTTCCAGGATTGCTGCTCTGCCCTGGCCCTGGTGCAGGTTAAAATCCCATGGAATTCTTCCCTTGGCATTTATTTCTGCCTCCCTTCCCACCCTCAAGGAGCTTCTGGCTGTTTTTCTTCCCTTAGGCTCCTTCTCAGCTTCTCCTACTATCCCAGGACCTCTTCAGCCTCATTCCTACACCCTTCTTCTTTTCTCTCCCTTTTCCTCCATTTCCCAGCCTCAAAGACCCCATTGCTGCAGGATTTGCCTGATGTTTGTGACCCAGACCTGCCATTACATATGGAAAAATGCAGGAATCTCATTGCTCCTGACACATCTGGGGAGCCAAGAGCCTGGAGGGGTAAGAATTTTTCATCTTGGGGTGATCCCTCAGCCCCTCCTGGTGCTCCAGGCCCTTCCCCAGCTCCGTTCCCTTCCCTGGACTCGCTCCAGCCCCTCCAGGTCTCTCTTGTCAGGAGGGTCCCAGAGCTGTCCCCAGCCCTGGAGGTGCCACCCCAGAGCT
This sequence comes from Acanthiza pusilla, assembly GCA_036630365.1. Classification (NCBI taxonomy): domain Eukaryota; kingdom Metazoa; phylum Chordata; class Aves; order Passeriformes; family Acanthizidae; genus Acanthiza; species Acanthiza pusilla. Next base: position 5,721,917 of record JAXCHO010000099.1, on the reverse strand, counting down.
GGGACAGCCCAGGTGCCATTGACCCTCTTGTCCACCTGGGCACACCTGGCTCATGTCCAGCCGCTGTCACCAGCACACCCAGGGCCCTTTTCCAGCTTTCCAGCTGCTCTTCCCAGCGTGTGGAGCTGCAGGGGATTGTTGTGATATCCTTGGAGAAGGAAAGTCAGGTCAGAATTAAGGGCAGTGAGCGCCCACTCTCCCAGCCTGGCTCCAGAGCAGAGGGGCTTCCACCCTTGGAGCATCTCCGTGGCCTCCTCTGAATTCACTCAGCAGCTCCACTTCCTCCTGATGTTGGAGCCCAGGTCTGGAGGCAGCTCTGCAGGTGAGGTCTCACCTGAGTGGGGCAGAGGGGCAGAATTCCCCCTCCCCTGCTGCCCATGCTGGGGGATCAGCCCAGCACAGGGGCAGATTCAGGGATGGGTCATGTCCAGCTCTCACCCCCCAGCACCCCCAAATCTCCTCTCCTCAGGGAGTTCCTCTCGCAGTCTGTGCTGATGTCTGGATTGCCCTGGCAAAGGAGAAAGCAGAGAAGCCAAAGCACAGCTCATGGGCAGCAGTAGAGATGTGTCCCCCTCTGTGTGTGTGTGAGGGGTCTATGCACCACCCTGGGCAGGGGCTGGAGGAGCAGAGGGGACAAAGGAGGTGAATGAAGAAAATCAGGAATAGGCGCTGGATTTGGTGAAGGAGAGAGCCAATCCTTACTTAGGGATTGAGCGAGTGGGGACGAGGAGGGCCAGGACAGGTGACAGACACTCAGTCCCTGCGGGAGTGGCTCACCTGGGGTCTCCATGCAGGGACCACACCTCTGCTGGAGGATGGAAATGGGAGCCATGGGGTGATGGTGGTGCCATTCTCTATCTGGGGACTCCACAGGGTGTCACACCACCCCGAGCCAGCAGCAGGGAATTGGATTTCATGTGGATTATTCTAACCCTGGACCTTCCTTATCCCCAGGTCCTCTTCTCTCTCAGGCAACCTCATCCCATGGTCTGACCCAGCTCCCATTTGGTTTTCCTGGAGCATCCTGCTCAAGACACACTCGTGCTCTGGCCTAAAAAAACCTCAGGGTTGCCAGGATCTGAAATATTCCAGTCCTGCTTTTGGTTTCATGATCTCTGTGTTCAATGTGGACTAGAGAGGAAAAAATAAGAAGACACAGCACACTCCAAACATGTTATTAAAATGAACTGTTTATATTATCTCAGTTGAGTCAATACATTATAATGTATTAAAATGGAAAGGTACAAAATTGAAATAAATACTTTCTGATTCATGTATAAATCTTTTGTCAAGATGACATTTTGTTTGTTTTTTTTCTTTTTTTTTCATCAGTACATGTTTCAATAAAACATTTAAAATGACAAAGTATCGTTTAAAATATGGTTCATGGAAGAAAAGGTTGAAATCAAACAACTTTTGGCTTGTTTTGGCATGAGATCTTGACACAATCTGGGTTCCCCAAAACCACGTAAATGGTGGTAAAATATAAATGCTCAAACTTATTTAAAAAAATAAACAGGCTTTACAAAACCCTCTGATCCTTGACTTAGCCACTTTTCTGTATAGTCTGCACTTACGATATATACATTCATTATTGTCCAAGGGAAGACAGCCACTGACGTTCATTTAAAGAGCTTGGTGGAGAGGCTTAACAAACATTTTGCAGCTGACGACAATTAAACACGGGTAAAGAAACTCCCGACAGTGCAAAAAAAGGAAAACGGCTCGGAAACCAAAGCGTACAAATGGGACAAGGAAGAGGCAAGTGCACAAGCCCAGATCTGATGCAAAGCTCCAGGCCAGGTCTAACAAAAGGGCTTTGACCAGGATAAGGTTCTTCTTCAAAGGGGAATGCAGGCTTGGAGATCAGCCCTGATGACGTGGGGCATTTCAGGCTCCCCTGCAGCTCCCAGGGGTGTTCACGATCCCAGGAAAATCCCCCCTTGGCACACAGGAACCTTCTGCAGAGAATCCTTCCTCGCTGGTGGTGAAGCAAGAGCTGAGCTCAGTGGAATATCCTGGAGCAAGCCTGGCCTGGGACAGGGAGGTGACATCTGGGTGAGGAATCGCAGAGCAAGAGGGGCAGAGGGGGAAGTGTGAGTGTGGGCTTGGGACCTTGGAGGAGAGGCAGTGGGGAATTCCCTCGTGGGCAGCAGGTTTTATCAGGATCGTGGAGCAGGCTTGGAGGTGTGCTTTAATCTCAAGTGTGCTTTTGTCTTTGTCGCTGTAGCCGGGGGCTGTCGTGGTCCCTCAAACCTCTACCATGTGCTTATCGTTCTGGGCAATGGGCAGGGTCCTGTTGGGGGCTGGATGGGGCAGAATGGGCTTCCCTGTTGGATAGTGGTGACTTCTTCCAAATTTCAGCATTCCAGGAACTCTTCAAGTTTCACTCAAAAAAGGGAAAAGAAACATGGTGTCGTTAAAATAGAATTAAAGAGAATCTTCCTGCCAAGCTCTGGATGAACCTCCTCAAGGCTTGAGCTGTTTTGCTGCCAGCCAGTGAAACCACACAAAGCAAAGGGTGGATTTTCTTTGTTTGCTTGGTTTGAAGGCAGTAGAAATCTTCACCCACTCAGAAAAAAAGGACAGCCCCATCCTGGCTGGGTGGAAGGGCAGGCAGGACTTGAGGAGGTGCTGCCTGTGCGGTTCTTGGTGCTCCACAGTGTGATGGGGATTAAATCCTCTTGGAAACCTGGCTCTTCCCATCCTGGGAGGAAGGATCTCGTGGCACCAGCTCTTTGCAGTGCTCTGAATGTTGCTGCCATACCAAAGGGAATCCCATTGTAAAGAGAGCCCTGTAAAGATGTGACAGAGGGTCAAGATTTGGGAAGGAAAATTGTTTTCTCTCCCTCTACAAAGAGCCAGTGCGTCACAGTTAAAAGTTCTTGGGAAATGCCAACTTCAGGCTGTTTCCTGTTGGAAAATATCACATCCGTTGGGAAACGAATGACGTGATCTGAAGCTCTTGGAGGTCTTCTTTGACATTTTCCTTCAGTTTGTTTTTTGTTCATTTCAGAACAGCTTTTGTTTCAAAATGCAGGATAATTTATATATTAAAAAAAAAGAGGATGCGAACAGGGAAAGATCAAAACAAACTCCCTCCATGATACCCAAACTGTTTTTGTTGGCATATGCATTGTTTTGCATATTTTTGTTTCATGTTTGCTGTTAGCCTTGAGGTTTCCATGTGGGTTGGAAAAATAAATTCACAGAAATTCTTAAGGGATGGAACAGCTCTTTCCTATCCAACTCCCCAGTGCAGAAGACTTGATTCACCTTAGCTAAAGCTCTCCCCTTCTCTGTTTTTGAGTTTGTGACTCGGTTTTCAAAGACAAACAAAGCAGAAGTTCTCTGAGTGCTGCTTTCCAGTGGGAGGGACCCACTCAAAGCTGCTCCAAGAATTTCCATGTGCCACTGTGGCTGAAAGGAGGACGTTTATCCTATGGTTTTCCCTGAATCAAATTCACATGGTGCACAAGAAGGATCTTTTGTAGACTCTTTTTCCACATCTGAGGGGATATTTTGCTCTTTTTTCTGTTATTTCCTACCCTTTTGTTCCCTAATCCATTTTTCTTGCAGCCTTCAGAAGCCCACCTTGATGGAGCTCTTGAAGGAAGGAGCAGAAATTCTGAGCAGAAATTCCTGCACTTGAACAGAATTTCATCCTGCTAACCATTCATTCTGACTAAGATAAAACTTGGGATAAAATAGCATTCTTTGCTGACTATGGGAAGTTTTCCTCTCCAGTGCCAGTTGCTGGAATTCATGTCCTAAATCCTGTCTGCCAGAGCCTGAATCCATTGACTGAAGTGTGTACAGTCAAGGAGAGGCTGGCTGAGGGTGCTCAACTCCAGTCAAAGCTGAGAAATTATTTTAAAATTACTTTTCCCTACACATCCTTCCAAAGAGCAATCAGCAAACATTTCCCAGGGTGTTCCTGCGGTGCTGTAGGACTGCCTGGGCTGTGGCAGAGAAAGCATTGGCATCTCTTAGACACACAAAATGTGCACTTGCACCATTCCCCAGTGACTTTTGCAATCCAAAGGCTGAGTTTGTGGTGGAAAAGATGATTAGGTGGTTGGGGGTGGCTTGGGACAGTAGGACAAAACCCCTTGGTCCTTGTCGTGTTGGGAATTCCACGCTTTTCAGAAATAAGAGCAGAAATTCCTATATCTGATCTCCTCCACATTTCACACTCAGCCTTGCTTGTGGGATGTCGATATAAATGCCCCAAATTTTGACATCAGGTGAAAGGAATGAATAAAACTCCTGATTTTTGCCAACATGGATGTGTCGAAACAGAGTTTGGGAATGCTGATGAGCCGATCCATCAATGGTGGGATTTCCTACCCCACCTCCCAGACAAGAGTCTCACAACAGCCCTGTGAGGTAGATATTGAACCTGGGTGGACAAACGGAGTCACACAGAGAGGGAGGAGGGAGAAACGGTGAGGAAAAGCTGTGGCAGGGATGCAGAGATCCTGGATGCCAGCCTGCTGCTCTGGGAGCATTTCCTCTCTGGAGAAGAAGACATGGCTGTCTGCTGGAAAGTGGGGGAGACACCAGAGGAGCTCCTGGAACAACAGGTCAATGTTCTTTTCCTGTTTGACATCCAGGGTTCAGCTTGTTAAAGGTCAAAAAAGTACACTGGGCCTAAGACCAGTGAAAGAGAGAATCCAGAAGATTTGGGAAGTCAGGGGTGGAGGGGGGACATGAAGAAAAGCACTTCCAAAAGGCTGCTCCAAAAGGACATCTGTGAGCTCTTCAGAAGCACACCCTCAGTGAGCTTTGGAATTATGATGGAAAGACCAAAGGGATTTGCTTTCATAGGTTCCAGTGGCTGCCAATGAAGTTTCTACCTCCTCACCTCCCAAGAAAGAAAGGGGAGGAAGAAAATAAATAAAGAAAGGCAAAGGAAGAGGTTGAGAGAGCAATACTGATGGAGAGAGAGAAAGAGACAGAGGAAGAGAAATGAGAGAAGAGAGAGAGAGAGAGAGAGAGAGAGAGAGAGAGAGAGAGAGAGAGAAAGAAAGAAAGAAAGAAAGAAAGAAAGAAAGAAAGAAAGAAAGAAAGAAAGAAAGAAAGAAAGAAAGAAAGAAAGAAAGAAAGAAAGAAAGAAAGAAAGAAAGAAAGAAAGAAAGAAAGAAAGAAAGAAAGAAAGAAAGAAAGAAAGAAAGAAAGAAAGAAAGAAAGAAAGAAAGAAAGAAAGAAAGAAAGAAAGAAAGAAAGAAAAAGAAAGAAAGAAAATGAGAGAGAGGAAGGAAGGAAGGAATGGTGCGGAAGGAATGGTGCAGAAGGAAGGGAAGGAAGGAAGGAAGGAAGGAAGGAAGGAAGGAAGGAAGGAAGGAAGGAAGGAAGGAAGGAAGGAAGGAAGGAAGGAAGGAAGGAAGGAAGGAAGGAAGGAAGGAAGGAAGGAAGGAAGGAAGGAAGGAAGGAATGGTGCGGAAGGAAGGAAGGAAGGAAGGAAGGAAGGAAGGAAGGAAGGAAGGAAGGAAGGAAGGAAGGAAGGAAGGAAGGAGGGAAGGAAGGAAGGAAGGAAGGAGGGAAGGAAGGAAGGAGGGAAGGAAGGAAGGAAGGAAGGAAGGAAGGAAGGAAGGAAGGAAGGAAGGAAGGAAGGAAGGAAGGAAGGAAGGAAGGAAGGAAGGAAGGAAGGAAGGAATGGTGCGGAAGGAAGGAAGGAAGGAAGGAAGGAAGGAAGGAAGGAAGGAAGGAAGGAAGGAAGGAAGGAAGGAAGGAATGGTGCGGAAGGAAGGAAGGAAGGAAGGAAGGAAGGAAGGAAGGAAGGAAGGAAGGAAGGAAGGAAGGAAGGAAGGAAGGAAGGAAGGAATGGTGCGGAAGGAAGGAAGGAAGGAAGGAATGGTGCGGAAGGAAGGAATGGTGCGGAAGGAAGGAAGGAAGGAAGGAAGGAAGGAAGGAAGGAAGGAAGGAAGGAAGGAAGGAAGGAAGGAAGGAAGGAAGGAAGGAAGGAAGGAAGGAAGGAAGGAAGGAAGGAAGGAAGGAAGGAAGGAAGGAAGGAAGGAAGGAAGGGACTAAGATGGAGACAGGAAAGAAAGACAAAAGGAAAGAGAAAGAAAACGAAAAAGAAAAAACACGTAGTTTTCTATATTTGTAATCTGCAAAAGGGTTGTTTTTCCTTCCAACATTCCACAAAGTGCTGTGAGGCAGAGAAAAAACAGGAAGACTGTCCCATGCAGAAGGTTTTGGGCAATAGCACCTGGCACAAGGTTTGCTACAATAAGTTGGTTGTTCTTTATTGCGTTGGAAATAAAACAGTCATGGAAAGTCCTGCATAAATCCACAGCCGTGGCCTGCAAAATCCCCGCCTCACCTTGACTTTGCTGAATATTTTCAGGGTTTAGGGCTTGAAGGTTTGGGTTTTTTTTTAAATTTGGTTTCAAGGGTGGAAAATAGAGTTGGCCATGGGACTTGTTTTTCGGAGACCAGGAAGGGGAAAGTCTCTCTGTACAGAGAGATTCTTCTGATGTGTTGCTAGTGAGGGTGAGCAAAGCACTGTGCTCAGCTTGTAATCCAGGGTAATATTTTTAAGAGTATTTTTATCTTATCCCAGAATATGTTCCTGTTGAGCAAACCAAAGCTGGGTGGACAATTAGAAGATGAACAGCTGGTGGAGAGCTGTGCCATGAGTGATTTCTGGGGGATTCTGGTAATTTATATCAGGTCTATGGTTAATTAATCAAAGGGAAACATTTTCATGCTGGCCTTGGGATGGGGAAGGAGGATGGACTGTTGGAGACTGGCTCTGCAGGAGGCTGCTCTAAAAGCCAAATCCTCTTGATGTCTGTGGGGCCACGAAGAGGCAGATGGACCAAGGGCAAGGGGACACTACAGGTCCATAAATCCAGATGGCATCTCTCAAGGAATAAACTCTTTCCTAGTAGGGCACTGCTCCTCCTCCCAGATGTGTTGGAGATACAGAAGGGCAGCTCTGCAGAAACAAAACTGATGGGAAAAGCTCTTGTAAGGGATTGAGTGCTGATGTTCTTCATCTGAGAATGTTCCACAACCCTGAGGGGTCTGAAACAGCTGAGCTCACAGCCTTTGAAAGCAAAGCTTGATTCCAGCTCCAGATTTTCTATATAAAGACCTCGGACTTGGGATCAAGCAAATCCCTTTTGGAGAGAAAGATCCACCGAGCACCACGGCATGAAACATCAACCAGGAGATCTCCTCCTCTCGCCAGAGAGCCAGTGCTGAGGCATTTCCACTCTTTGACTGGAGTAACTCTGGACCTGGAACAAAGGAAGAACAAAGCTTACCAAGCTGGGGAGACGAGCGCCACGAACAGCTTTTCAGAGATGCAGCCAATCCTGCAACAAATCACAGGATTTGCAGTCAGCAGCAAGGCCAAAAGCCGGCATCCATCGAGCTGTAGGATTTGGCCACGGGACAGTGCCTATATCTGCATGCCAAGCAAGGATTCCTGCCAGTGCCTAATGTCAGGCTGTTTATTTCTGTCCGAATTAAAACCAGTTAGAACATCAAGCAGCAAAATCAGAGTGCAGCTGTCGTTTAAAAGATGTGGTGGAGATCAGGGAAAACTGAAAGTTAATTGGTCAATGACTAGAAAGAAGGTAAGCAAAGAGAGAGGTATGGAGTTGTTCTATTTCTGGAGCCGAGAAGGAAAGATTTGTTCCCTATCCTCCTGTGTGAAAAGAATATTTAAAAAGCTTTCAGGAAGGAAAAAGCTGATGAAAGCAAACTGGAAAAGTTTAGGTTACTTGGACCGCTCATGGCATGAAGACAGAAAAGAAGTGGGGGACTGCCCAGAAAAGGAAAATCAAATGAATCAATCTGTCCTCTCCTGTCTCAGCATGGATTTAACTGGGATTTATACCTTTTCCAAGTCCCCCCAAGGGTGTGATCCACACCTCTTGCACCAGACTGTTGCATAGAGTGGCTGTGAGCTGGTGGGGTCACCCCAGAGGTGGCTGCAGGTCGCTAACAGTGCTCTGCCACTTTACAGGCTGCACGAGTAAGATCGTGTTGTGCTGGAAAAGCCCTTGGAAACCCTCTGGGATGAAGGACTTGAAGAAGCTGGATAGCTTTATATATCCAGGTCTAGCTCTGTCTTATTTTTGGGAAAGGCCACCGGAGATCTTTCAGGCATTGAGAGACAAGAACATGTGTGTTGGCATTGGCCAGCACAGGGAGGGCAATCCCATGAGCCATTAATGGTCAATAAACCCAGCGAATTTTGATGGTTCCTGCTGGAGGCTTGGAAATGTCCCCATTCTGGTGGTTGAGCAGTAGCAAAGCTTGGAGAAAACTGGGAAGAGGTGTGGAGGAGATGTGAAAATGAACCATGACCATTGCCCGCGTGGTCGCCTCTTGGACGTTTGGTCCTAACTCGTGATATCCATCATCTCTGCAGGACACAGCTCCTCTGGAACGTGGAATTTGTGCTTCTGGAAGGGAACATGGAGCTTGTTGCAAGTGCTGAAGGTTCGTTGTGTTTCTCGTGGTGGCAAGGGCTGGTCGTCCACACGCTGCTGCTGCTGATGCCCTGTGACTTCAGCAGTGTGGAATGGCTGCCACAAAAGCCAAATTCATCCATTAGACAGCTGGGAGAAAGCCCAGGGGATGCCTGCTGTGATCCTGATAAAACACATGCTGCCGAGAGGAAAAACCCAGCCTTTGTCGGTTAAGGATGGACCGAATCCTGCCCTCAAACCCCTCCGTGGTCAGAGACTGCCAGGCCTGGCGCTGGTGTCCCACTGGAGCCACACCCTCGGATCCTCCTGGTCCCAGTGGCACCTGCAGCCCGGCCTGGAGCATCTCCTGCCATGAGATCCCAAGGGAAGGTCAAACCTGGACTTCACAGCAAATCAAATGGAACGCAACTGAACCACGAGCGTGATGCGAAACATCGTTTTGGCCGGACGAAACGCAGTTTCCACAACCTGGTTTTAAGGAACAGTATCACACAGAGATAGATACACTATGCTAGGTCTGGAGGAAAGAAAAGAAATCAATATGCTAAATAAACTAAGACATACAGTATAGGGGATATTCTGATCAACAAACCAATCACCATTAGAATCAAAAAGTAAACCAGCCTTTCACTTAGGACCCTAACAACATTTCTCAATGCACTAAGTACATTTTAAACCATGCAAGTTTACACAAACATCTTAACTAGGTTTTTTTTTTTTTTTTACTTTTTAAAACACCAACATTATGCATTTCTTTGTTAATTATATTGGTTAAAGTTGCAGCCGTTCACTGCCAAATATCAGATACATCATATACATATTTTTATACAGAATCTGGACAACACAACATTACACAGCCTAAATAGAGAAAAAAAGATTATTTGTTCCTTTGTTTGTTTGTTTTTTTCAGTTTTGTAAAAAATATGAAATGGTGATAGGAAGGAGGGAGAAGGTGTGGGAAATCTTCTACCAAATTAAAGGATTATATCAAAATAATTCCCAAATCACAGTACAACAAGGAAAAAAAATGGTTCGAACTCAGCTCCACATTTAAGATTCTCTTAGCTAAGAAACAAGACTTTACACACAGAATGTATCAGTGTTTAAAAATAGAAAGAATTGCAACACCATGCTGTGATTCCAAATACGTCTTAGTTCAAAAAAATGTTTCAAAGGGGGAGGAAAAAAACTTAATCGATAAACTCAGTGATTGCAAAGTTATCTCGTTGGTTTGGATTTCCTACCTACTCGCGATGCATTGCCGTGGGATGGAGCTGGACGGCCACCGCGGCCGGAGAAACGCCAGGATAAAGGAATGACTCGGGAATCGCTCGCTGGGTTCTGCTGGGGCGGCTGGAACTCGGAACGGGATCTGAAACCATCCCAATGGTTTGGGGTCTTTGCTTTTCCTTCTAATCGGCTCTGAACGAGAGCGGGGCGGGGACCCACGCGGCTCCCCCACGGCCATACCCTGCCCATCCACACGGAGCAATGCATGTGTTGGATTAGACGGAAAGGAAACGGAACCTGGAAATCAACCATGGAGGATGCTGTGGCTGCCATGGCAAGTATACAAAAATGCTAAAATTCCAGATATAATCAAAGATACAAAATCAGTTCTGACAAGAGGTTTTTTTTTTGTAGGTTTTTTTTTTTTTTAATAGCAACCATTACAGTGCAAGGTTTTAAAAGTTATTATTACAGTAAAAGGTGTGTATCTGGTTTTACAGTAACTGTAGCACTGATTTTTGTTATGTATAGTAGGTCCCTGATGTAAAGTGTATGCACCAGTTTGAGAGAAAACCCCGCACAATAACGGCTCTTTAGCTTTAAATACATTTTTCTTTTTTTTAAACAGATACAAAATAACACATCAATTTCACAATTTCACAAGCACGGACTTTTGCCTTAATAAAAAGCATGAAAACTTGGTCGAAACCCCAACGTTTAAAGAAATGTAAAAACCATTCAATGAGGGACGCGAGTGTGTGTTTGAGTCACGGCTTTCTGCCACCCCACGGTGCCCCTGGATGAGTCTGTGCTGTCCAAACTGCTGCTTCTTGCCCACCCACCAGGATTTTTTTGGCCAGGCAAAGTGGTGTTCAGCTTCCCACAGCTGGGGTTTGAGTCTGTGCATTTAACCTTATCAATGATCTGTTTTTTGGGTGGATGAATTCCCAAAAGAAGGATCGTCCACAGAGGGTCTGTGACTCCGAGCCACAGGTTCATTTGGAAGGGTCTCTTTTTGGAAATGATCAGGATGAGATGAAAATGACTGCAGCCCTGCAATAATCCTCGGAAATTGGTTGGAAAAGACCTCTACGATCATCAAGTCCAACCATGAACCCAGCACCACGTTCACCATTAAATCATATCCTCAAGTGCCACATGCACTCCTATCTCCCTGCACCCAGCTTTGACTTTCTGAATTAAAGAAAGTTCAGAATCACAGAATATCCTGAGTTGGGAGGAACCCACAAGGATCATCAAAATCGAGCTCCTGGCCCTGCACAGGACAGCTCCAAGAATCCCATCTGTGCCTGAAGCCTCATAGTGACTTGCTATTTTAGTCAAACAAATTGATTTTACTTCACAACCAACTTGACTTTTCTCAAAGGAAGAAAACAGTAATCAGAAAATAGCCAGGAAAATCTGATGCTGCAATTTAAATCCCAGCTCCAAGAACAGGGATACAGCTGACTTCATAACCACTGAAAACACAGGCTTCCAACAGAAACGTTCCTGTCCCTCAACAATATTTCAGGAATTTATTTAGCACATTGCGTTGCAATTTCTACCTTCCCAAGTTTACTCAGGTAAATAATATGTTTTTCATCTCAGTTCAAGTTATTGAAAGTTAGACCCAGAAAAGTGGTATGGAATTCCTCTCCAAAGGTGCACATCTCCTTCCACTGATGGTAGAGGAAGCAGATGCAACGAGGTCAGACCTCACACTTGAAGGGAGAGAAAGTTGTGGGACTAATCCCTCTTTTGCCTTCTCTTCCCATTCCATATGGGTGGGTAAGTAAATATGCAGTACTCAGGAAAGGCTGCAGAATTACTTAAAAGGAATATTTTATGTAAAAAAAACCCCAAACATATTTTGAAAATTGCATCTGCAATCCTCAGCAAAATGCAGTCCCAGCCAGAGGCTGGAGGAGGTTTGATGAACACTGTGAGCTCAAGGGAGATAAGGGCACATGTTTTAACAAAGTTCTTCCATCTCTCCCTCCCTTTAGATTTTATTCTGGACACTTGAGGGACTTTTAGAAGCAGCAGGAGCCCAACACGAGAGTGGGATGCCCTTGGCTGTGTCAGTTACCACATTTTAGTTCTGTCAGACACTACAATCCTCCCTGCGGATTTCTGCAGTCAGCTCTGCCCCTCAGCTCCTCATTGCCAATTCTCTCCATGCAGGAATCCCTTCTCTCTCACACACACCTGCATCTTGTCCTGAGGAGATCCTCCCCTTGGCAAACCTGCCCCTGCACCTGGGTTATTTTATTTTTAAACATCACTTGCTTTTTGAGAAGAGCCTGGCTCTGCTGGTGGGATCTTCCCAGCACTGGTGGAGCTCATAGCAGTCTGGCTCATGGAAAAATAAAAAGCTTGACAAAATCCCTGGTCAGGAAGAATTCATCCTTTTACAGAGGAGAGGATCAAGGATTAGACACATTTTCATCACAGTGCTTCACTTCCCTGGGCTTTAATTAACAAGACATTCCTCTGGAAGCTTGATGAAACAGCGGAAGAGCAGTCCAAGCACAGAGGCCTGTGCGAGGCCAAGAATCCAAGCATGGAGGCCTGTGCTAGGCTGAGAATCCAAACATGGAGGTGTGGCTTTACATTTCCCGAGGACTGCAGGAGCTGGCTGAGAGAACAGGCAGACGAACCAAGATGGCGAAAGGAGAGCTTTATTTACAAGAACCCTCTTTATATATCCATTAATAACCTAGCAACTATTGGTCAGCAAAGAATCCACCTCCTAAAACCATTGGTCACAGCCAAATAACACCTAATACCAAACACAGAGATTAAGAAAGTGAAAGAATGCAGCTTATCTCTATTCTCTCTGAGAAAGAACAGAAAGATTCCTAAAACAGTGCAACTACATGGAGGCCTGTGCTAGGCCAAGAATCCAAGCAAGGAGTCCTGTGCTAGGTGAAGAATCCAAAAATGGAGGTCTGTGCTAGGCCAAGAATCCAAACACTGAGGCCTGTGGGGTGGTGTGGTGCCCCACTGCAGGAGGGATTTCTTCATGATCATTATTCTAAAGCAAAAATCCCTTTAACAGACTAATTCAACAACAAAAAAAATTCGTGTTAAAGGAAAAGCACTGCTCCTCCCAAACTCTAAGCTATCAGGCAGTGAAGCGCAAGCCTAACCACAAAAGGCTGAAAAGTCAAGAATTCCATGGAAACTTTATGGCCTGCCCAGATAATACTTGCACATTTAGAACTTTCAAGCTAGAAAAGAAGTGGTGGAAATCAGATGAGACAAATTGGTTCTATCAAACTATGTCAAGCTTTGGTCTCTGAGACCGTGAGGCTTCTTGAGAGGGGTAGGCTTTGTTATTCCAGGAAACAATGAAGATCTCTACTTTTTACAGTGATTTTGCCCCTTGGATATTAATGTCTGAACTTCTCTGATGAATTGCAGATGGAAGAAGGACAGCAGGAATGTTGCCTCATTCCTACACAAAGGAATTTGCTGCATGAGTAGTGAAAATGGCCTGTGATCTCCACATTGTGTTAGAGGATCACCCCCGGCTCCTTTTGTAGTCAGTGGAAGGAAATTGGCATTTCCAGAGCCTGACTGATCTCTCCTGCTTTAGATATCTCTGCTAGGAGGGGTGAGTGTTCTTCACCAAGGATCAAAGAGAAAGTTGAGCAGCACTAGTTTGAGTTTGGAGAGTTAACTTTTAGTTATCTAAGTCAGATAAAGTGAATCTTACCAGCAATATTAAGTCTTAAAAATTCGTGGAGGTTTGGATTTTTTTAAAGTACCGACACATTCCAATGCAGTCTTATTCCATCCTGAATTTATTAATCCACCTTGGAGTAACGGCCATCTTAAATTTTTGTTCTTTTATTTCGTGCTGAGGCAACTCAGCTGCTTTTCCCCGGTGTTGTCAGCACAGTTCCTCTCATCCCAGTGCACCTGTAGTTGGTTTTCCCACTTGGGTCGCCTGTGTGCAGCCCTGGCCAGTGGCTTTGGGAGATGAACACCTCTTGTTCATTGAGTTATGTAATGACGGCTGGAGATCCCACCGAGCCCACATTCCAGAGAGATTTTCACAAAGAAATCAGCAGGATCTGTGTTTTTGGAACATGGGGAATGTCTCAGCACTGGATCATTGACATTAATCCTCTAAAATTTCTTTGGAAGGTGAAAACAAATGATGCCACTCGTTCTGCCAGAGAGATGTCAGTTTTGTGCAAGAGATATTGGTGCACTGAAGAATTCCCTCTTTAGAAAACAAGGAACGAGATGTTGCAGCTCAAGCCTTTGAATTGTTTTTATGTGTTGCAATAAAAATCTGGAAGAGGAGCTGCAGGACCTTACAGTGTCCCTTCGGAGGGGCTTGGCAAGCTGACGACGGTTGTTTGTCTGAATTCCCAAAATGAGGAAAATTGGCTGTGTCCAAATCTGGACAGAAGACCAAGACTGAAAGCAACTTGAGATTTTCAGCAGGTGGCACTTCTCTACTGAAACCCTGAGCTGGGGAAGAAGAAAATGAGATTGTTTGGGATGAAAATGAGATTGTTTGGGATGAAAATGAGACTGTTTGGGATGAAAATTAGATTGTTTAAAAGTGCTGCTGTATAAATAAGGTGCGAAGTGGCCATTAAGGTTCCAGTGAGATGTTTTGCAGAAATCAAACTTTTAAATGTCATCAGCTTGAGTCATAGCGTTAAACGTGAGAAGTTCTTTTCCTTCCATAAAGATTGGAAGAAACAGGAGATCACCTTGACAGGTGAGCAGTCTGCAGAGCACACTTTAAAAATTGATTTGATCTTGGGACACTGGGAGCCTCATTATCTGAACAAACAGAGATTGATGCCTGTGTTTGAGTTGGTACCTCGGACTCCTTCTAAAGTCAAGACAGACACAGACATTTCTAGGTCATGATTCACCTGACAAAGTGCAGGCAGCTGCTTTGCAAAGACAGGAACTGCATCCCAGAAAGGCACATTCCTTTCTAGACGTGGCATCCATTCATTAATCTGCACAAGTGGGACATCCACATTGTAAATGTCTAAAATTGGGTGAGTCAAATCTCACCTTCATTGCAAAGTTATTCATTTTCACATCTTTTTTTGCCTCCCAAAGCGGCTGGGATGTCATAGAGCAAACACAAATCTCAAGGACCAATCCTATTTCTAGGGGGACAGTCAGAAACCTTAAAACTTGAGAGATTCCTACTGGAGCTCTGTGGGAGACTTTTTCTGGGTAAAGAGCAAGGGGAAGAAATAAAATTGCCCTGGAAGAACGACAGAGCTTCATTATCTTGCCTCACACACCCATCTGAGGTGTACAGGGGTGACAAATTGTCATGGGGATGTAGATGAAAGGTACCTTAATAAGGAACAGAAAACATGTGCTGAAAACTTATTTTGCTGCTGCTATGATTAATTTTCACAGGACGAAAATTGCTGGGTATTCTCACAGTGTTCTTCTTGATGCCTACCAAAGCAATGATCCCAAAATCCTGCCATGATAACCCAGCCTGGACACAGCTGGGGAAGGAGATCTGGCTGCTAGAACCTGCAGGTTTTAAGAATTTATCTTCTGGAACTCCTGAAGTAGCTAAATAAATTATAAATGTAGCCACGGGATGTGAAAACAACCAGGTTTCAATCATTGCTTGACTGTTTTCAGATCAGACCAAATGAGAAGTGAGCACAGAATAGTTTCTTTAATTACCTGGTATAGTTTTAATACCAGATTAATTTCAACTCTTTTTGTTTCATGTAAACCAGGCACTTCTTTTCCTGAGAAAGGAACTGAGCTGCTCAAATGAAGGGTTACAGGTGATCTCTGCTGTCTGAATTACCAAAATTTGGCTGACACGGATGGAGGTTGCTCTTGTCGTGATATAAGATGATGTGAATTCAATTTTTTTCTGATAAAATGTGACATATTTGTAGGAAAAAAAGGAATAATGCAAAAGCATCTGATGCACTTAACACAAAACCTGATGGAGCCAGCACAGAAGTGATCCACAGAGTTGTGCAGCCAAATCTGATTTGCCAAATCTGTGGATTTTTAACCCAATCTCGAGTTGCAAACACCTCCCCAGGCCTCACTTGATGCAAATTCCTTCAGTGCTCTCGGCTATGAGTTTTAAGAAAGCCCAAGGCTGAATTCCTAGAGTGAGCATCGGAGCTGGGGAAAGATTTGGGGAAGTAAACAAAGAATTACATTTTAAATCAGCCTTGGACTGGGGGGAAGCCAGAAAAAAATAGCCAGGAAAACTCCCCCTAGCTTGAAAAATGAGGAATTATTGCAGGAAAATGCAGCCAGCTCTGAAGGTGCTGAATTCTGCAGAAATATCTTGCTTATCGGAGAGAAATGTACATAAACACAGCATTATTAAAACTCAGGCAGCACTGTGGAGTCGTTATTCTTTTTAAAAAGCAAGTGTAACAAGGCCATATGCTGTCCTTGAGGCTCTGCTGGCAGCATAACAAAGGGAAGGCATGGACCAAAAAAATTCTGGGCTCTTCCTGGGAACATTCTGATCGCCTCAGCTCCCATGGAAAGCAGGGACTTATTTTTGGATTTAATAAGAAACCTTTGGCACCTTGCAAAGCTGAAGCTTCTTGCTTTGGTGTGTACCCTGGGATAAGAGCAGGCTGCAAGTCAGAAGGATGAAAAGAGCCACAAAAGTTTGTTAACACTGGGATAAAATCAATTTTTAGGTATTTCTGAGCACTTTGCAGTCACGTTTAGGGAGCTGGCATAGTCTGAGGTAATACAAGAGGCATGGTTTGAAGGGGGAGGTATTTTAATAATAAAATATATATTTCTTGTAAAATATATGACCTCTCCTCCAAACCTTGGCTCTCTCTTATTAAGCAGGGACTTGCTTTCAGGTTCACTCTGATATCACCTCCTCTTGACTATTGCACTGTCGCTTGTCATGACATTGAACCAGCAGCTGACAAGGTTTGTGGTGACTTTATCCACGATAAATAAAAAAAAATCCTCCGTGACAGTGGATCTTTCTCCCAGTGACATTGTCCCTGAGCCTCTACAAAAGGGTGCCCACAACCAAAGTTGTTTCCAGACCTGCTGCTTAGTCCTCACATGGGGGAATCTTTGGGTCAATATTCACTGACTGCAGCCAAAACTGTGCCAAGAACTGAAAAACTTCTTTCAACTAAGTGCCAGATCCTGCTCTGATTAATTTATTAGTGTGAATGGAGACAGGGAATGCAGCAGTAGTGGGAGAATAATCTGTGTGTCTTATGAAGTTTAGAGTTTTGCCGCTTCAAAGCACATCCAAATGTCACTCAGCGCCTCATCCTGCATCTCAGGAATGGTGATGAAGAGACCCCAAGCAGTTCCATCAGCAGAGGAGTTTGGTTGCTCATCTTGAAGACTGAACTTGGCTGGGCGGTGAAAGGCTCATCTGGTGCTCAGGAAGAGCTGTACCAAATTCCCTGCCAAGTGATGTCATTGGTGCTGAGCTAATGATCCAAAGAGGGACTGGCACCGGGGAGAGCTGAGTGTCCTCTCAGCCAATGCCATTAACACTTCAGAGAAGGAACTCCAGGTGCATTTTGGAGACTCAAGCCAGCCTCGGAGATGGGACAGGCCCCCCGAGGAGGGGGAAGATCATCCTTTCAGCTTCTACCAGCCTTACATCTCCTCCTGGCATATCCAGTCCGGGTCAGGCAGGCTGTGTGGTGATGGTGTGACAGCTTTGGTGGGTCCAGGCTCAATCTCCTCCAGCTTAAGGTGATCCAACACTTGTTTGAGCAAGTGTCCTTTCCTGACCAGAGAACGGACATGATTCACGGTTGCCCCATCAGGCATTTTGTCCTTAGCCTCCTTTGCTGAGTTCGTATTTCGGAGGAGAATTTCAAGGCTAAGATTGCAGAACTTTTTCTATGTATTTTAAGCTCTAGTATATTTTGTAGGATCTTCTGGTGGTGCACTGATCTCTCCTTCCTCACATGGGCCTCGGCATGTCCTGATGCCAAACCCTACAGCCATCGAGGGACCCTCAAACCATGGTTTCACCATCATGCCTTGGACACAATTCTGCTTCTTTCTGGAGCCAGGGAGTGAGTGAGCCAAATTTGACTTTGTGCAGGGCTTTGTGCCTCCAAACCTCAGGAATAATGGAGAGAAAATAAAACTGAGTCCTGCACTGCTCTGCTGACTAAAGGATCTCAGGAAACCCTTGATCCAAATCAAATGGGTCTTGGTTTCTGTAAAGGCTCCACGGTCAGAACCTGCTCGACCTTTTACCCAGACCTTCTCTTTAGTAGGTGAGACAGCAGAAGACATTCCCAATGCTGTTATATCCACTTGTTATATCCTATAAACACAGAGGCAATTCCTGCTCAAACAGCACACCCTGCTCACTGATGGATGCTCTGCTCTAGGCCAGGATAAAAGTTGGGTCAGCTCCACGGATGCTGGTAAAGATTTCCCATATTTAGCATAATAAGAGGAATAAGAGGAAAATTTTGCTCAGGGGCCAGCTTCCAAAACAAAAGGGATCTTTGTAGAAATGAACAGTCCTGAAACCTGGGAAGGAGCAGGTAGCACAGCAGTGAGCATGACGCTCCTCCACAGAGATGGAAGTGACACAGGAAGATTCTCAAAAGAGTAAAGCTGATGCTCCAGAAGGACTTAAAACCTCAGAGTTGGCATTAGCAAATCATTGCAATAAGACCACAGCACCAAACCAAGCAGATGTGACAAGAAAATGCTTTCACAACCAAAACCAAAGGCATCCCATTAGCACCAGTGAAAATAATTGTGGGAGAAAGGGAAGAAAACCTGAGCACCCTTCGAAGAGACAAAGAAAAGGAAATGCTGAAGGCTTTCCCAGTTCATCAAACCACCACCAGCCCTCTGAACATCTGAGGACACCGTTAATGCTGCTCCAGACACTGAGTTCATCCAGCACCTGCAGCTCTGGAGGGCAGAGAGGATCCACCAGACCCCTCATCAACATTAATCAGTGTGACCCAATCAGATCTACCAGGGATTCCATAACCTGCTCCTTCCCAGAGCACATTTCTCTGCAGATGAGAGAAAAACCAGGCTGTCTCTTCCATTTACTGGACAGACTCTTTGCCACTCAATTAAAAGGAGACCTTTTCGACTTCACAGCAGGGATTGAAGACAATAACTACAAAGTACAAAATCCAACCCTATTTCTGAGGCAAATAAAGAATAAATAAGGCCAGGAATTCCATGTGATTTCTGAGCAGAAATGAAACAGCTGCATCTCTCCCTTCTGCCTAATGCAAGATGATTAATGAACAGATTGAAAGGATTGTGTATTTCATGTCAAAATTTGGGGATTATAATAGGCAAAGATTGAAATACCATAATGGACCCTCAATCAAATTATAGCAGTTTAACAATAAATTGTGCTTTTTGGTATCTCAAGCTCCTCTCAAACTTCATAAAGTCTCATTATCTCAAAATAAACCTTTCAAAAAGCTCAGTAGAATGACAAAAGGCCCAAATTCAAACACACACTTTGGAAGCATACTTTTCATATAGATATTTTTCTCATTGTTAGATTATTTCTTTTTCCAATTCAACTCCAACCTGTAATTCCATCTGCTATACAACTTCATGAACACATCTGTATTTCATTCCAGATAGACAAAATACTACACCATAAAAATAGAAATAGGTGGGAACAGGCAACAAAAATAATCAAACCAAACCAAAGAACAAGCCAGATTTGTACAGACACCAGATCAGAATGAGGAAAAAAAATGCTGTTTGTACTGAACAATTGTGCCAGTTTTAGAGAGAAGACTACACAGAAGGGGCCTCATAAAACCCAGTCTAAATCTGTGTTTTGCAGTCCTGTCTTGTGCATTAAGTGAAACCCAATTTTCTCCACAGATATTTATTCATCTTTGGGTTTCATTTCCTGCTTTTTTCTTTCTTTCTGTTGTTTAATTTTTAATTTTTAGATTTTTTAAAAATTTCCTAATGGAACAGCTGGATTTATGTTCAGTAATAATTCTTCTCCTTGTTCTTAAAAACAGAAATATGTCATACTCCATTTGTGTCCAATTCTTTCTGGTCACTAATTTTTTGTTTGCTTTGACAGAGCAATGGGGGAAAATGCTACATTCCCCACAGTCTGGTGGAAAGGAAATGGAGAGGATTCCCCTCATGAGATCCCTGTAAATATTTCCTAACTAAAGTAAGAGTCCCAGAATTTGGGACTCAGTGCTTTTTTTTTTTTCTAATTCCAGCCTTTGTGAGCAGTGGGGGCTTTGGAGAAGGATTGCTCTGGACAGATGTGGGCTTTGTCCCCTCACATTTCTGGCAGCAGGATCAAGCTGTGAGGCTCCTGGAAAGGCTTTCCTGGGAATAAACAGACGAGAGGTCCCGTCCACCTCAACAGCCCTCCCTGATGCTCCTCCCCACACCGCAGGACTCAGCCAGAATTTCTGTGCCAGATGTTGGTCATTGTGGTGTTCCTGGCTTGTCACAGCTCCAAGAACATTTTCCACCACATGAGCACACAGGAAAGTCTTCCTCACTTTGCCAGGAACTCCCACATTCCTCACTCCTTTCATTGCCAGAGCACAAGGAACTGTGTGGTTCAGAGCATGACCAAAAACCGAGAGGTTTTCACTTGTCAGATGTTTGTGCTCTGACCATGGGAATTTGGCTTTAGCCCATCAAGGTGAGCCTCAAATCCTAAATTCCAGCCACACTGAAGGAGATGCATCTCACATGCCTTAGCCAAGTGGTGATTTGTCCTGGGGAACTCTTTGTCCCTCTCCACTCCCACAGAAAGGACCTGGATTAGTGACTCTGGGTCAGTGGCTGCCATTAGATGGACAATTCTTCAATGAATGTGGTCCCAAGGTTCAGGGAAGTGCCACATTCCAGTTATTCCAAAGAATCCCAGTTATTCCCTCTTCACCCAAATGGAAAGAGAAGAACATATTTTTTCTTCATCAGTCCTAACAGCCCTTCTTTGTCTGCTCCCTCTCCGCCTCCTGCCAAATTCAGTGTTGAGATCAGACAAACCAAAATTGAAAGATCAGGACTGCAAATCATTTGCTTTCAATTTTGCTGTTTGATTCCAGTTACAAACAGGCTGTATTTGGGGAAAAGAAAAAAAAGCAAATTCATGTTTGACAATTCTGGTGTCTATCTCACATCTCAAAAACATCACTTCAGTGGAAAAGGAACAGAAATAATAACCATTCACTCATGAACACAATATTGATTCCAGTGTACAGGAAAATAGGATCCAGACAGGATTTTACAACTAAGAAGGGAACATTACAATAAAGATTATGACATTTTATGAATATTCGTGTTATAGCTTTGAGCTTTATTGCAAAGCAAAAAATATATATTTGTATATATATATATATATTTTTATCTACATATCACCTCTGACATTGTATACAACACTAAATCACAAGAAATCAAAGAAATCATAGTGAGGTAGATACAAAACAAAGGGATGTTGAAGAATCCAGCTGCTAAATTTGGCTTAACGCA
Organism: Acanthiza pusilla; assembly: GCA_036630365.1. Lineage (NCBI taxonomy): Eukaryota > Metazoa > Chordata > Aves > Passeriformes > Acanthizidae > Acanthiza > Acanthiza pusilla. The sequence goes on along the minus strand of JAXCHO010000099.1, from coordinate 5,700,726 downwards.
ACTGTCATTAACATCTGTATATCCACCACAGCAGTGAGCTTTGATTCACAGCTTGATCAATGGATCCTACTAACACTGATATTGATATTAGAGCCCATTTAGGAATGATGTCATTTGCAGAATGGGGAGGAAAAATAAATTGGAAGTGTTTCCTACAAACTAGTCGTCTCCGAGGGAGAATTTTCTATTGATTTTTCATGACTTTTAATGTTGATAAAACAGCTCTGAGAAATAGCCTGTGATCTAGGGGTACTGGTAGTGCCTGAGGGCAAAGAGGGAGGACTCTCCAGCAGGGGAATCTACAGCGGTTGAACACAAGCAAAAGCAAAATAAACCATTCCCCCTTCCTTTTAGATGGCTGAGAGGAAGCAGCACACCCCGGGAATGCCGGAGGCTGCATCTGCAAACGTGTTCTTGGGAATATCAGCTCGGACTTGTCAATGATGGCCACCCAAACAAGGCTTCAGCAGAAGGGCAGCCTCCAGATGGATCCTGCTGCTCTTTTCAGGCAACAGCAGATATGTGGCAAGAAAATTGGTACCGCTGAAGTCACCGGGTGCTGGTGGCACCAGGGCTGGCACCTGGTGGGGTCTGGCTGCTTGATCTGCACTCCCACAAGGAGACTTGTTAAGGCACCTGCATGACTGGGGCTCTGTGGACAATTTCTCAGCACAATATCCCAGGAGGGATTTGGGATAGCCTTGGGCTTTTCAATTTAGTCTGTCAACCCAGGACCACATGTGCCTGGTGCTTCCTTCCACGGGTGGAAAGTCACGGAGGTGAGAAGCTGTGGGTTTAATGTTAGCCAGGGGGAACCAGGCTGGACCCAGGAAAACATTTTCAATGTGTTCCCGGCACAGGGATGCTTGGTAAAAGTTCTTTAGGCCATGGGACCACCTTCATCTATGAGGTGGCATTTGCAGCAAAGGATGGACATGGCACCCTCATATCATTCAGGAGCCATGAATTATCAGGGATGTCAAGGAGCTCTCAGTGCTTTATGTCCAACACAGACAAAAGCAAGTTGGATTTTTCTGGACTAGAAGCTCCTTTGCTGCTGCTCAAACATCTCCTAGTCTTCTAGCAAAGGTGGCACCCTGGAAGGAGCACGATTCCCCAGCTGTCCTGCAAACAGTGGCAATCCCAGCTTTATTCTCCTATCATTTACAATGCCATGGTTGGATTAAGAAAATGAGGAGAATTGACCAGAACAAATTGTGAATGAGCAGGAGAAGAAGCCAGTGTGACTGTGATCAGCTCGCTGTGTGAATTGAACAAGTCACTGTTGGAGAATTACCTTATCCTTTAGGAAAACACACAGAAGGTTATTGCTTGTGCATTCATTTCCAAAAAAAGTTTTGGGAACCCCTAGAGTGACCAGAAGATGGTCACAGAAAGTGTGTAGCATTTAAGAAAATCAAATTACCCCATTTCTTGCGTGGTCCCACACTGAATTGCAGCCTGATACCTTTAGTCCTGGGACATGGATGTGCCACTTTGGCAGGGGCTGCAGAGCAAAATTCCTGACTCCAGAGCTCTGTTGAAGGAGATAATTTTGAATGTTCAGTAGCAGAGCACAAAATTCTCACAAGAAGCCATGGGTGGGAAGTGTTTTGGAAGCATGGCAAATCCTGCTCACTTCAGATGGGATTCAGCTCACCTGAAAGTAACCAAAGGCCACACAACAGATCTGAACCGGAAACCAACTGGGATGAATCCCTACCTGGGGGTCTCTCTTGGGTATGGAATGGACTTTGAGAACTCATGAGACACGCAGATCTTTGGGCTAAATTAGAAGCTTGGATCCCATGCTCATAGAGCCAAAGAACTTTGGACAAACAGCCCCAGTTGGGGGAATGTGTGTCTAGAAATAAACCCTCTCCTAGGGTCTGGAAGCTGGAAGTGGCTTTATGCATGTCCACAAAGTGAATTTTTCCCCTTCTTTCCCAAAGACATGGTCAAAGATTTCAGTTTTCATGTCACCAAAAAAGCCATTTGGAACTGAAACACAATTCTGCTTTTATTGTGACTCTAAAGGGTGCCTTGCTTTGCTTTGAAAGGGCTGGGAAACAGAGAAAGGAAAAATGTATTGCCAAGCATCTTCCGAAATTTCTTCCCCCTAACAGATTTTCCTGGTGAGTCATGGAACAAGCAGCCTTTGCAAGTTACTTCCTTTAAGAACTGAGTGTATGAACTTAAAAGATTTTAGCTTCAGGATTACAGATTGAGTCAAATTTGCCTTCTAGGTTCCTCTGCTCACTGAATTTAGCAATTAGGAAAGTATCCTAATTTTTTTCCTTAAAACTTTAGTAGAAACTGGGGCAGAGGATGACTCCACTTGGCCTCTCAGCACTGCATTTTCGGGGATGGAAATTCTGACTTAAAGTGGGCCAGGGGGAAGAAATACTCTCTTTGAAAAATACTGATTAATCATGAAATTAATCATTAATAATCATTAACACAGCCTGCAGGTGCTGGCAACTAGCTTTTCCACTGCAGTTGTTTTCAGGTAAATGTGGCTGTAACTTCAGCAGGAAGACTGACATGAATTTCTTGGTGAGGATCCAAATGCAAAGGTTGGGCTGGAAGAAGGACCCATGATACCACAGAATAATGTGGGCACTTGTGGAAGAGATGTCACAAATCCATTCCCTTCATCCTTCCCACTTTTGCCAGACTCAGAAAGGGCCCTTTCGGTATCTGCAGCTGTGCCTTAGTCACTTGGAAGAGCTTTCCTAAATTAGATGTCCAAGGGAATGGGTTTCATCTGTGCCACCCTACGAAACTCGAGGTCAGTCATTGAATCACGGACTATCTCAAGTTGGAAGGATCCATAAGGATCCATAAGGATCCAGATCATGGGGTCTGTGTGGAGTATATGGGATAAGAATGGGTTGGCAGCAGCAATCCAGGATTTTGCCCTTGGCTGAGCTGTGGCTGAGGAGAGTCCCCTACAGGGATTTGAAGACTGTCACCATGGCGGGCCGTAGCTCCCAAGGATGGGGAAGCCTCGAGCAGAAGGAAGGAGAAGCACAGCAGAAAGATAAAAGAGAGGTGCTGAAGGTCGAAGGAAGCAGCAGTGAGCTTCCTGAACAGAAGAGAGCTGGAGGACAAGGGGCAGGTTGGTGAAGAACTCACCGTAAACTGGCCCGAATCGCCTCCCGTCGGCACGGAGAGCGACCCCGCGGGATGTGCCGAGGAGGACCGTGAGTGCAAAGTGCTTAAAGGCTTGGTCAGCATTGGCAACCCCCGTGTGACAGGCACAGAGAGGTGGGAGCGACGTGTCCGAAGCCGCAGGAGAGCCGGTGGTGGGCAGGGGACAGGGCAGCCACCTCTGGTGGCCGCGTGGTTTCCTGAGCTCATCACTGGACGACCCTGTTTCCTCACCAACGCTCTCTCCATGGTGAACTGGGGTGGGGAAAGAAAAGTTATAAAGACTGGATCCCCCCCGGAATACGCGCTGTGAATCAGGACAATTTTTTAATTCTCACTGAAGGACGGGGGAATTCTACCCAGTAGAGCCAGGCTATTTATTACAGCTTAAAGAACTACAAAACCTCTATTTGGATGGCGTAGATGGGCACGATCCTGGGTTTGGATGTGTGTCTATATTATACACACGCTCACGTGGACATAGGCTATTATATATCTCTATAATATATAATATAGTATATAATACACACACACACACGTGAGATACTCAAACACCTGAACTCCTCTTAAGTCATGGAATCAAAAGGCTCTTCTTTGAGGCTTGGGGAACACTCACTACATTTTCTATATAGACAACTTTGTACATACAAGTCGTAAAGTGCGTTAAAAAGCGCGTAAAATTTTCTATGTAGAAAACTATGTACATATAGCACACACATGTACTAAAACACTTGGAGTTAAGCCAAATTTCACCTTCATCTTCACATCCCCAATACCTACAATACAAAACCAGAATTGAAAAAAAAATACATAAGGAAACAAATAATTTAAAAAAAATTTCTAAAACCCGAGAGAGAGAAATGAATCAAGAAAGAAAACCAAATGCATAAAACAGTCAACAGAAGCCTGGCACATGTAGAAAACATCAATTCACTTAGAGAACATAAAGAGGGTCATGTCCGAACCTCCTTTTTCTTAAAAACAAAACCAAACCCCTTTTGTTTGTCTGTTTGTTAGCTCTTATTGTTTGAGAAAAGTCACAGTAGCACTCTCACCTTGAACCAGAGTTTGGAACTTTTTGTGTTTCTTTGTATAAAAGAAAAAACGGTTTAGGTTATGGAAAATAGTTGGGAAATTTGAGGTTGGAGAGAGGAGATAGAGAGAGAAACTGGAAGATTGCATAGTTGTGAACAGTGGCTTCTCATCAAGGTGAAAAAGTGCATCATCTGATAAAATAGCATTTGATTATTATTTTTCTTTTTGTTCGGTTCCATACTTTTTTTTTCCTCAGTCAACTGTACATGTCACACATGAAAAGGTATTTACAGCACACACACATGCTAACATTTAACGTCTGACACTGAAACAGCCATTCTTTAAAGGTTCCATCAGAGTTTGTTCCATGCAAATTTGTATTCTTTTTAAATACATTTTTTGCTACATCCTAAGACCACAGACTTGTCTAAGCCCATCTCATGTAATTTTGATCATTAGCAACACAAAAGGGGGAAAAGCACCAGAATGGCTCGGTTTGGTCACCAAACCTCTGCTTTGACTTCTTTCTCTTTTTAACTTTCATTCCTTCATTCACTGCTGGTTGTTTGCTATTTTAAAATTTCTTTTCTATTGTTGTTGTCATTTGTTTACATTAATTTTCCAGAGATGGGAAAAAACAATTGACTTTTTCTTTTTTTTAAATAAGTGTTCTTGAGGTAAGAGTTATGCTCAGCACCTGGGGCAGGCAGCAAAGCTTTCAAAAGCATTTGAGAAATGAGGTGTGAGGCCAAACACTGCCACCAACATCATAAACTAGCAGCGAAACAAAACGAAACAAATAAAATTGAGATGAATATTCCAGGTTTCTGTCCCAGCAAAACCTCCCACCCTCTTTCCAGCCCTCTGTCCTTTCCCCAAAAATCACACATGGAATGAAAAGGAAATAAAAGCAACTTGGCACATTCCCTCTTGCACCAGCCAAATGAAAAAAGACAGGTGTTGTGCATTAAAAAAGATACTTCAAAAGCTTTTGATGCTTGCTGCCTCTCTCAAGTGCATTTTAATATGTCTGATCATTTACATTTGTATAGGAAAGTCATATTTGTTACACTTTATACAGGATCGTTTCATTTTTCTCCTTTTTTAACCTTTTCACCTTTTTTTTTTTTTGTCTTTTGGATAATGAGTTGGTTATAACAATCTACAGTAAGGCTGCACAGGAAGAATACTGTGTGTTTTATTTTTTTTTATCTCTAAGAACCAAAGTATATAAAATGAGGTTTGATTCTAGCACCTTTTACAGTATTATTGGTGTTGTTCCCTTTAGGAAAAAAATACCTTCACTCCACATCTGTTCTATAATCTCTCTGTCTAATTTCAGCAATACTTCAAAGGTAACAATAAGGGGATGATTGAACCTAACCCAGCAGTCCTTTGACAAAAAACTTCTCTCCCTGAAGTCAGGCAGAACTGCTCGTGTGAGCAAAGCCTTCTCCAGCTTCCCTCCTGCCCGCCAGCCAGGGCTGGGGCAGCAGCTCGCTCGGAGCACCGTGGAAAACCGAGCATCCCAAGAGGAAAAAAATACACCGAGTTGCTGGGGCAGCTGAGATGGAGAGGCTCGACAGCGAATGGTTTTGCTCGGGGTGGGGAGAATAACACCGCTCGCCACAAGGTGCAAAGGAAAGGCAAGGATGCTGCCCTGGGGTGCTCCCCTGGGATACCACCCCACCAACTCCATCGTTCTCCTTCCACAGCGAGGGGAGACCTCACCATCCCGCGTGAGGAGGAAGATGTGGCCTCGTGGCATCCGCTGGGGAGAAATTTTGAGAAATTTCTGTGGTGTGAAACAGCATCTTTCACTGAGAGCGTTTCTGGGAGTCAAGAGGGGAGAAGGAAGCCAGAAAAAAAAAATCATGGGAAAGAGAAGCTCCTTGCCAAGGTTGTAATGCTTTACAGGACGTTGAGCTGTTGGTTTCCCTTGAGCAGTGTTAATCCTGCCAAGGAATGGTCCATTCCCCAGACAGCGGCATCAGAACCTCAATTATATATATATAATTATAACTATAGCAATATATCTATCTATCTATATTTATATAAGTATACATTAAAGTCTGTTACTGCACTGGCACCTAATACAGAGGAAAAGTACTGGCGTTGCTGCTGGATGCAAGTGGTTGCCTTGACTGAAATCCTGTGAAGGGTGAGCACCACAAGAAAAGGCACCACGAGGCTCTGAGAGTTGAAATGTTGCTGCCCTAACATAGCCATCATCAACAAAAATAAAGAGCTTGGTGGAGTTAATGAGGGCAGGTGGGGGCCAGGCCAAATTCTGGCCTTGCCGATGACAGAAAAAACAGGGTTTTCCCAGAAAAAAATACTGGGGTTTATGCAAGGTGGCTGATGCCTTGGTGAAATTGAGACCAGAATTTGGTCCTTTAAAGGGCACGTTGATTTTGCGAGCTCTTAGGTAGCACTTTGGACACTTTTTAACAACCTTCCTAAATTCCAACGGCCTCATCGTGCCGTGCTCGACACACCTGCACCGATGGAAGAAAAGCAGGATTGAACTTGGAGTGCTCAAGGAATAATCTAACACAAAGAGGGCACAGCCTGCCGTGGGCTGCCTCTGGGATGTGCTGGATGCCTTCAGCTCCCACTAAACCAGGGGAAGTCGAAGGCACTCAGTGAGTCTGATCTCATCCCTCTGCAGAGCCCTGCCCTGAATATCTCAACCTGTCACTCCCCGGGAGCCCAGAGAATAAATTGTCCTGGACACAGGCAACAATTTTGATGGGTTGACAGAAGTTCTGCCAGGCTGAGGCAGAGATAAAACCCGCACCCATCTGGATTCGCGAGGTCTTAGCCCGTGCTTCTCATTCCCTCCTTAATTAACATTTCCACTGCGCTAAATTTTGTGTTGGCCCTTGCTCTATTTCTTCTGCTCATAAACTCACACTCAAGCACATTGAAGACAGAAAATAGAGGAAGAGCTGGGAATAAGTTCTTCCTCAGAGCACATCCTCAGAGCCCTCCTGTGAGACGGGAATTTGCTGCAGACACTGCCCATCACCAACGGGCTCCCCGTGCGTAAGGTCATTGCTTGGTGATCGAAAAAGAAAAAGAAGAGACTCGCAGGCACTCGATGCCAAGTTAAGAGCACAGGTTTTGCATCATGTTGACACCTGTCAGCCCATCCCATCTGAAAATCCCGAACTCTTCCGACAGCTGCTGACAAGCAGCCTGCCCCCGCTGTCGGCGGCATCGCGCCGAGTCAAGGACAACGCCAATGAGTTTGGTGGAAATTCGCTCGCTGGACATAGAGGAGGGGCAGGTCTGCCCTCATCCACTTCTGGCCAGCTCAGAGCAGGGGTTGGTGGCAGCCCCGTGTCACCCAAGCACCGTGAGTGGGGTTTGCTGGCAGAAGCCAGGACTGGTGTTGGGACACCACTGTGGGGGACAAACAGAGGTGCCTGTGACAGGACTTGATGTAGTTTTCCTTGTTTGTTCAGATCGATTTTGGGCATCTAATTGGGATTTCAGTCTTTCTAGAATCCCAGGAAGGCTGGCTAAGGTGCAGAAGAGACCTATAAAGGAGCCAACCTCTCCCAGATGAACTGAAAATCCTTGATCCTAACCTGGATGGATGGGCATCTTCACCTGCAAGCCATGCTGGGTCAGAACGTCACTGGAAGGACAACTTCAGATGAGGGACCTGGGTTCAGAATGGGCTGAGTTTGGTTTATAAGGCAAATTCAAGGCATGGGCATGACTAAGTTTCAAGCTTAGTTAACAAAAAATGTACTTTTTACTAGGAAAGCTTAGGCCATTATTTCTGCCTGATGTGCCTGATCAAGAGGGCCTGGGGTGAGCAGAATTATTCTTTGGAATTTTTCAGCCAGACAGGATTTAGGGTGGGAGAAAAAGACACAGGGATGCCTGTGGCGTGAACTCTTGAGATTGCACCTGAGGACCCACGTGCTCTTTCCATCTCTGCTGTCAACAACTCCATGGGCCAAGAGGACTGTGCTAAATCCCTGATTTCTCTGCTTCCCTGAATGCTTTCCATAGGGAGAGAAGGGCATTTCAAGGGATGGAGAAATGCACTTCCCAGAATATTACTGAGACATTTCAGATCAACCTGCCTGCTTGTGTCTGCCGGGGAAGGTGACACGATGGATTTGTCCTGCTCTGCCCACCACCACCATGGTCCCACAGTACTTTTGATGTTAAGGCCTGGAAGCAGTTCACAAACGTTTTCTAAATAATCCTCCCATCACCCTTGTGAGGGAACCTTTACCCCTCCCAGTTTACAGGTGAAACACGGAGCAAAACGCCCCCCAAACCCCCAGGTGTCCTGCTCTAACAGCTTATTTTTACCACTTTTTAGTGATTGGGGAATTTTTCTCCTTGAATTAGGTTTATCTGAGGAATCAAGTGCAAGAGTGTTTTCCAGGTTTTGAGTGTTGATGAGTTCCAGTAGTGATTAGTCGAATTTCAATGTTTATGGGAAAAGTGGCACTTCTGCAATAGAAGTATTTAAATTGTGCTATTCTCTGTGACTGTGCCAATTTTCCAGCCCTATCAAAATTCACTAATCAAAAACGCTCCTAGGACGGCAGCTCATTTGAGAGGTTTCCATGGACTTTTAGGATTCCTTTCAATCGGAAGAGCTTTGCAAGAAGTAGGATTGACAAAGATCTTTAAATGCACATTGCAACACCTGGGGTAAGCATGGCAGAGATCCAGGGATGGATTTGGGATTGGCCATGGGAGCCAGGCACCAGACTGACCATTCCCATATCACACGCCCTGGAAAACAGGACAATGGCACCAGGGAACATCTTATACCCCCCAGCAGACACAACCCTAAAATCCTGTTGGCTTTCCCAACCAACAGCCCATGGCAGAGATGGAGATAGAACATGGATCTTCAGGCACCATGATTTTCATAATAAATCCAAAAATATTCACACCACAGGAATGACATTTCCTCGCAATCAGAAAGTCATTCAAAGCCTCAAAAATATGGAGCCTTCCTGTGATAATCCTGGTTTTAGGGGAACATCTCCACCACGGATCATGCTGTCACATTCCCGAGAACATCCCTGTTAGTCTGGAACATGGAACACACAGAAAACCAGACAAGGACCTCACCCCATCTGTTATCTCATACTGGTTTCATACTGGGTGGCCACATCAGCGTTAGTGGAATGGTCTGAACTTGGCCCAGTGACAGGGGTCACCAGACCAAGACGTGAAATAGTCCTTCCCTGAGTAAATTAAACACTTCTAAAACTAATTCCCATTCCTCATTGGAACAAAAGGCTGGAATGGTAGAAGTTTGCAGACCAGAAACAGTAGCCAGAACCATTGTTTTTTTTCTGATAGGAAAGTATTTTCCACAAGAAAAAAACCCTCAAGTTTTAGATCCATTTTGGGAGGGGGCACATTTTGTAGCTAATGGAAAACTTTGATGTTCAAGGTAAAATTTCTTCCCTTTCACTTTCCCTACACAGAAAAGATGGGAGACAAAGGGATTTGGCTGTGATACCTATTTAGACACTCTTTCAGAAAACACACATCACAGCTCTCCTCCAAATGACTGCAATTACATCCAATTTAAGGCTTGTTTAATTGCTCGAGTAGTTTTGGGAAGTCTGTGGATAAGTGCAAACCAGTCCACTTTCCCTTCTACTTATCCATCATGAATTTGTTGCCTGATACCCAGATTTCAATGATTACTGAAAAAAAAACAGATTATATGGGAATAGTGTGAAACTGAAGTAATTTGAGGGAACACTCGGTCTCTAGTCTCTCCCACAGTGCCAGCTCATAGAATCACAGAATGTCCTGAGTTGGAAGGGACACACAAGGAGCATGGAAGTCCAACTCCTGGCCCTGCATGGGACAACCCCAAGAATCACCCAGCTGAAATCAAGGGCTTTGGGCTACTGAAATTCCTGCGGGCGCGTGTCCCTGTGTGTACTCGCGTGCCCTCGGAGACTGAAACCAACCCCTCAAGAGAACAGATTGCAGGTGTAATCAGCTGGCATTTGTCCTGGATCTTCCCTAGTTAGGAAGGAACAGTGTTTGCTTTGAGAGTGGAAGGAGGGGAGGAAAGGCGGGGGCGGCGTGCAGGTGGTGTTCAGCTGGGGCTGAGGGGAGGAGGTTCTGGCACTGGCAGCGAGTTTTATTAGTAAATACAGCTAGAAAGGAAAATATGAGCTGCTTGTCCTTGTGACTGATGAATGGGAATGGCATCTGGAGGCAAAACAATAATCATTCCCTTCGAGTGGCATTTGGCATTTGAATTTTAAGGGCCTGAAATCAGATTTGGAGGGTTTAATCCCTGCGAAGGAGGGCCCCGTTTGCTGTGTGTGTTGACAGGGCTGTTCTCATCGCAGTGATGATACTGCTGAAAGGAGAAACCTCTTCCTCAGAGAAAGCCAGGGACTACAAAGCCCCCATAGAGATCGGGGTATCCACACTCAGATGGCTCCTCTTGGAAAGATACTCCTGCTTTTTCCCAAGTTTTGCCTAGATTTTGTAAAAATCTACACACTCAATCATGAAATCTATTATCATAGATTAAGAGAAAGACCAACAGGGCCCTATTTGGCCCCCAACACCTGTAGAAATGACTATTTTTAGCATAGATAGTGTAAGGAGACACCTGACCACAAGTGGAGCTTTACTGAGTTATCTTGACACTGCATTTGGCCCTCATGTTTGGTCTGATTTTGGCTCCCAAATTTCTTAAGAAGTGGAAGATCAGGTGGGACAGCATTTCCTCAGAAGGACCTTAAGCTTCCAATGGTCTTTTAATTAAAAAAGAAAAGTCTCTACAAGGAATGTTTATTTCAACCCTGCTTGCAAATCCCAAATTGCTAGCACCTCTCACCAGGAGTGACCTTCCTCATCTCAAAAAAGCCCTTTGGAATTCACAATGTGTTCATATATATTAAAACATATATACTGCTGCAGTAACATGGCATGTATGCTCACCTATATTTCCATGGGACTGGGGATATAGACTCAGACATACATGTTGATTAGTCCCTTTAATCCCAAAAATTCATAGTCACCCACTTCACTTCAGGCTTAATATTGATAGTAGGAGGAATTCTCTCTCTTGCTGCTGAAGTGGGTCATACCAAAACAACCAGGTGCAAGCGCAGCCAGGTGGTTTCCCTGTTAAACAGCACAATTTCAGGAGAATTAAAGGGTGATTTATCAATAAAATGAACTTTTTGTCTTTTTTTTTTTAATATATATATATAATGCCCTCAATACCTTATAGGCTATATCCTATTTAATTCCACGAGGTGGGCGACAATGAGCTTTGAAAGCAGTCTGCACCTACATCTTTTTGCTCTACCAGATACACAGGAGACTTCAATTGCTTTCAAAACCACACTTGCCCTCTCTCAGCCCTCTCAGTCCATCCCTGTTCAAGACACAGATGTGTGGTGCTTTTTAGGACAAAGAGGGAATATCTGTTTGTTGGCCAGCATTTGGTTGGGTCAAACAAAGCAGTTAGCATAGCACCGAAGGAGTTACATTGCTGTTTTTTTCCCAACTTCGATCTTTTTTTTTCTTTTTTTCTCTTTTTTTTTTTTTTTTTTTTTGGAACAGAAGCAGTAAAAAGAACCCAGAAGCACCGAGCTGAGTGCTCAAAACAGGGCAAAGAAACAGCTGGGGAGAAGGAGGGGGAAGGAGCAGACCCAAAGCCGAAGCGGATGAGCAATGGCCCATCTGCAGGAGGAGTGGGGCTTCTAAATTTGCTCTGCCCCAGCAGGAAGATGTGCAGCTGCCTGGAAATTCAGGTGGAAGAGCCTGGCCCCTGTAGCCAGAAGATTTTGAACTCCCTCCCCACGGTGGGTACAGAGAAGGGACAGGGAAGGTACGTGGCAGACCAAGCCGGAGCTTCCTTCTTGCTTCATGCAAGGCAAGTCTTGGGCTGGAGAAGAGAAGAGAAGAGAAGAGAAGAGAAGAGAAGAGAAGAGAAGAGAAGAGAAGAGAAGAGAAGAGAAGAGAAGAGAAGAGAAGAGAAGAGAAGAGAAGAGAAGAGAAGAGAAGAGAAGAGAAGAGAAGAGAAGAGAAGAGAAGAGAAGAGAAGAGAAGAGCCACCTGAAACACCCCCCAGGGATCCCAAACAGACCAAACTCCACAGTCCTTACTCAGGAGAGAAAAGGAGACCCAACAGCAAATCCCAGGAGTTTTGCCTGAGTAAGGAGTGCATGAGCAGACTTCACAAAGCTTCTCTAAAAGGGAGCAGGGAGTCCTGCCTGGCATTGCATTCCCACAAGAGACATCATATTATGGTCAGGACACTTAGACAATTAAAAACACTCGGCTCAAAAGCACAAATAAAAACCCCTAAACCCTTTCTATCACATACTTTTCCCTTCTGAATCATCTGACCTCTGGTGACATTTGGAGCAATGAACTGGATCCCTTCCCTCGTTCTAAAGAAAGTTATCCTGGCTTTAACCCGAGTGGCTTGGGGCTCGACCAGGGACGAATCCACCTCGATGGACACGGAACCAACAGGCAGCACTCCCACAGGTGGCAAGGGAAGTTTTGCCTGTGGGAGGATGGTGAAGGCAGCCTGGTCTGGTCTCTGTATATGTGGCACAGGTTTTTTTTTCTCCAGGAAAGCAGGGACTTCAGGAAGAGTTGCACGGGAGCAGCGTTGGGTCTATTTTATCCTTTCACATCCCACCTTCGCCCTTCGCGTAAGGAAACAGTTCAAAAACAAACAACAAAAAAAAAAGAGCTACTGTACAACCAAGTAAACTGCAATTATTGTGCTGTCTTAGGCAGTCAAGGAACTTAAAAGGCAAAAACAGAAAGTAAAAAAAAGATATTTTTTCACGTGTTTATCAGTTGAGACACTAGTTTTCCCATGCCTACAAGAGTCCTCAGCAATACCAGCCTCCCAAATAAGGTCCAGGCTATTCCAAAACAGCGTGAGCAAATTTTTCACTGTATTCAGATGGAAGCTGATGACTGAAAGATTAGTGCACATTTAACCGTGGCTGATGAGAGCAACTTTTAAAGAAATTCAAGTATTCATCAGTAATCTGTTCGGTTCAGAAATACTTTTGTCATCTTTAGTTTCAAGTTTTCAGAAACAGCAAGGAAAAGGGAAAGGTCACCTGTTGTGTAAGAAAATAATATTGCAAACAGTGCTGTTATATTTGACCAGGAAAGCAAGGCTGTTCAGTTGGCACACAACAATTTTCTCCGTTCCTTGCTTTTGGGGAGAGAAACGACTTCAAATCACTTTCCCAACACATGCACCAGCAGGTTTCCCTTCTGCATGTTGGACCCAACCCCTTCACTGCTCATCCCCCACAACAGCACAAACCCAGCAAGAATGAAATTTTCATGGTGCACTTCCAGCACCTCTCACACACATTAACTTAAGCCTCACAACACCCCTGTGAGGTAGGTAAATATTATTATACCCATGTACAGATGGGTAAACTGTAGGCACAGAAAGGTTAAATCACTTGCCCAAGGTTACACAGCAACTTCGTGGCAGAGCTGGGGTCGAAACCCAGGAGTACTGTCACCCAAAAATCTGCAATGACTTTTAGACCGTGGCCACTTTCTACGCTCACTGTAAGAGACCATCTGACAAACACAGCATTGCACAAATCCAATTAACTCCGCGGATTACAAAGTGCCTGGCTTTCAAACAGTTGCCTTGCTGCATGTGTCCCAAAGGAATGGGGAGGGCAGAGGAAAGTTTATGCTCTCAAATAATTCTTTTTTCTGTTTGCCGGGCTTGGTTTTGGTTTGGTTTGGTTTTTAGGTTTTTAATATATGACAGGAGATCATAGTCCACATTATTTTATCAACAGCATCACTTTCCAATTGGGTTCTGTGCATGTCGGAATATACACTGAGGTCCAGATGGTTTATTCAGATTTATTTTAATTGTCACCAATTGCCTCCCTCCTCATCAGCGAAGAGCCAATGGAACATATGCAGCGATCTGTCATCTCATTTTCCCATTTTTCTCATTATCCCACTGTCTGAGCTTCAAGTAAGGAACAAGGGTTGAACACAGGCAATATCCAGCACAGCAGGAAGGCTCCTCCCTTTCGTCACATCCCACCTCAACAGGAAAGAAACACCACACCGTTATTCCCAAGTTCAAACACAACAGAACAATGAAGCGATTCTGAACGTGCTCATGGAGAATTAAGTGGATTGCAACAATCTCTAGCGGTACCCAAAGGTCTGGAAATGCGTTCTGCACACAGTGAAAGGTTTGCCCACGTCTATTTGGGATAGCCTCAAATCTCCTTGTTCAAACCAGGCTGAGATCCTCTGCACCAGAATACACCTGAGCTCCAAGGAAAAATAAAACCAGCAATCAGAACCCTGGGAAAGCACCATCCCCAGAGCCCCCAGGGCTTGAGACAACTGCCAAAAGAACAGCATGCAAGCTCCAGCAAGCAAAGGGTCCACAACGGAGTTCACATCATCCCTACCATCCTACATCAGCTACCTCAGCTTCTGTGGGGATTGGCACAGACCTTATTTTGTCGTGGTTGTTCGGGTTTTTGTTTTCTGGTGGGTTTTATTTTGCAGGACCACATTCGATCTGAACAGAACCCAGAGAAAATCAAACCCACTAAAAGAAGGAAATACCCTAGGAAAGCCTGTCTCCACAATTTTCCACCGACTCCGGCAGCTTCCAAATTGTCTCCTGCCCAAGCTGCCCAGCAAGCAGGCACTAAAAGGTTTTGCAAATGCACAGTAGTAAGTTTTCCTTTTCAAAGCACCTCTGAGCTTCAATGAAATCATCTGGACTAACCTCAGACCACATTTTCTTCAGGAGGTTTAGTCATGCTGCAGGTGTCTGGGTGACAGGTGTGACATGCAGGGGCCAAGGGTGGGATAAATTGTGAAGTGAATCTTGTGGGTACAAAAATACATCTGAAGAGCACGGGGTGATTGTGCTCTGAAAGTCAATAGCGATGCTCCCCTCGTGAGCCAGGTTTTAGCAGACCATTCACTAAAGCTTGGAATTAATTTTGCTCTGTTTCATCCCGTCAGCTTTAAATAAAAATACATGCAAATGACTGCTGACTTTTGGCAGGTGCACAAAAGGACGGGGTGAAGCAGAGAATTAGCTCCAATCCCAAACACTGAAAATATATATATTTACACTTGAAATCGGTGGCTTACTTGCACTTTCCACTGGTAATTATTCTATTGGCTCCTCTTCTGCAGCTCTGGTTGGATTTGCTGCAGATGAAGAATGCCTCGTGTGGGTGGCAAAGCATGACAAGGGCATGGTCAGGGACCTTGTAATTCCTGTGTTTCCACTGTTGATTGGGTCTGGTCTGAACGATTCCTGTCTCCGAATTAGCTGCCTATGGATGTGTAGCACTATCACAGTAAACATGCCATCCATCTGACATGGATGGAGGGATGGATGGGTTGACATCTGAGCTGTAAAAGTGACGCTGTTTGCAAAACAGCCTCAGCAAAAGGAACAAAGTGAACAGAAAAATAACTTGTCCATCGAATTAGGCAGAAAATTGAAAAATGCCAGATCAGACCTGACGTACTCCACCACGTCCTGAATCCTGGTCTGTGGCATGGAGTTACATATTTATCAGGAAATTAAGCACCTCTAGGATCCATTCTGGCCATGAAGCCAACTGAGTAGTTCTGGCCCAATCCTCACTGCTAAAATCTTCCACCCCTGATACGGAGCAGCTGCATCCAAACTGCTGATTGGGGATGGTCTCTGGCCAGTGCCAAAGCCTGGGCAAGCTGTGCCTGAGCCCAGGGCTCCTTGGAGTGGGTCAAAACCATGCCAGGAAAGGTTTGAACAATATAACAGTCAGGATGGTGGAGCCCTCGTGCCTCGGCATTGCCCTGGCATGGCACAGTTGGTTGGTTTAGATGATCCCAGAGTGAATCCAGCAGCACAAATGTGCCAGAGAAGTTGCCCACTGATCTTGTGATGTGAATAAATACAGGCTCGACCTTCTCCATGGCAGTTTGAAAAGCTCCTCATGCAGTATCTTCTGGCCAGAAGGTGGGATATGGTATAAAGAAGGTACCGGGGAAAAGCTGAGGAGTTAAAATCAGAGTGAAACCAAAACAAGTCGCTGACCGTCCTGCAAAAGTGCACACCAAAAAATCAGAGGGCAAAAAAATAAAACAGGAGGAGAGGACGAGACTCTCAGCACTGGGATTAGTACCAATAAAGACCTGGGGTAGTTCTCCACCCCGAGCTTTTGGCTTGGCAAAAGGCGCTGTTTGGCAACAAGATCACAGGGAATCCCAAAAGGAAATGGTCACCACCCCAAAGTGTCCACCAGGAACGCGTCGGGAGTAGTGGCAGAGCACGTGCTTTACGTTAAGGCTGTAATGAAGTCCTGGAAAAAGAAAGTTCTTTAGGGTTGATACAGGCTGTCCCTGGAAATCCTTTTCTAAATGAAGATGCCGGCGGATATCATTCAAAGAAAGGAGAAGCAGAGGCAGAAAGTTTATGCAAGTAATGACACAGTCTTAACTCGCAGTGGAGGCACCTGCCTTTGTTGTTATCCACACTACGAGCCACGAAGGAGGAGGACTTTGGAACAGGGATGTGTCAAGCCCTTGGTTAAGCTGGTTTGGTTGTGAGAAGTTAGCACTGCATTGAGAAGTAAGGACACTTCCAGAGTGTTTTGCCCCTCCGCTCCCTGCGTGGGGCGGAGGCGACGGCTGTTGGTGTTGTGGTGTGGAGTCAGATCCCGTTCCTGAGGGAAGGCAGGCTGGAGTTGCTCGTGAGAGGCAACACTGAAGGGTCTCCTCCTCCTGGCACCTGGTGACTGTGCCTTGGCTCGTTGTCACCGTCCTGGTGGGAAGGTCCGGCTGTTCAATGGGGCCGGTGATCAGCACCACATCTCCAGACCTCAAGGCTGACAAGTTTGGGGAGCAGGACCTTCTTCGCGGTGCTTTTGGAAACAAGAATGCCACCTCCTGGAAAAACGGTCCCCGAGGCACAGCGGAGCTGCTTGCCATCCATTCCTTTCTCATGCTTATGCCAAGGAAATGAACGTGTGTGGAGGACAGATCTTCACACAAGGACTAAGGGGAGCCTTTACATGGGGATTTGGAGCAAGGTAAGTCTACACTAACATTAGAGGCAAGTCAAAAGAAAGTCCTGATGGGAGAAATGCAGGCCTGTCGCTGGAGGATGGGGACCTCTGTGTTTTTAGGACTCAGTAGGTGGGGACAGCGAGTTCACTTCACAAATTACCTCTTTTTATGGAGACAGCACACTGGTCAGGGGAGAAACAGGGTGAAATGTTAGTAGGACACTTGAGAAGGGACTGGCTGTGGGGCACAGACAATGGAGAAGGGAAATGAAAGCTTTTCGCAAATATATATCAGTTCATGTATATATATATATACACATATATATGTATTTATGTGCACAGCAAACAAGGGAGAGGGGAGTTACATAGGAGTGACAAGACCAAATCCCTCCCTTTGCACGAAAATGTGACCATCACATTGGTTGTAATCAGAGCCCAGAAACATCTGCCTGAAATGGAGTTTGACTGGGAATTACAGTACCAGTGACAATTTGGCTTTGTATAAACTTTGCCGTGTGTCTATAGTTTGGCGTGAAGGAGTCCTGCCCTCCTTGAAAGGGCAGTTAAAAATTTTCTTTACAAAACAAAATGAAACAACTGAAGAAACCCCAATATTTTCTCAGAACACTGCAAAGGATCACTGATTGAAAAAAATGTTTCTCTTCAGGTATATTCAGGCGAAGAAAGCATTCAGCTTCTTTAAACTGTTATATAAAATTGGTACTAGTTTCCTTAAATACTATCATAATTAAAAAAACCAACTGATTCCTCAAATTAAAAAAAAATCATAATCATAATTTAAAAATATCCCCCCCATGCTGATCTTCTCTTCAGAATAGGTCAGCATGGGAGTTTTGCACCCTAGACAGTTACAGTATTTCTGGAATAAAAAATTGCAATTACACACAGAAAATACTACAGCATTCACTTAAAAATATCTCATTTTGTTGTTGTTGTTTTTCCCCTCCCAAGTAGAGGGATGGTGGGATTGAAAAGATGCCCTGAAACGGGAATATTCCTTTAAAGGAGCAATACTCTCAAAACGGAAAAAGGGTGTCGGATAGACGCAAACCCGGTGATTTAACTCGAAAAAAACCCAAGAGATTCCAGCACAGAAACAGAATCCGAGAGAGATGAGAATGTTCAGACACCGAGCGGGTTATTTGGAAATGTCAAGACAACCCCACAGCCCTCGGCGGGACCGTCTGGGCTTTGCCAGCATCGGAGGTGGCAGCATCTCCTGGTGGTGGAAGGCTAAGCTAAACCACGGCGCTCTCGCTACGCTCTTGGATTTCCTCTGCTTGTTGTTTCTCGCCATGTACTTACAGTAGAGGGTGACACGAGACAGTTTTTATCAGCAGTTCCCCACATGTAACCGAGTCGAAGAATTTTCTCAGCTAAATCACAACAACAACATCAACAAAAATACAAAGCACCAAATCATCTCGAGACGTGAGTCAGTTTTACAGGTTATTACCGTTTGAAGAAGTTTTGTTGGTTGTTTTGTTGTTGTTTGTTTTTGTGTTTTTGTGTTTTTTTATCCCGACTTTTCATGTTTTGTTTTCCTTAAAAACAAAACAGAAACAAAACAAAAAATCAAAACCCAAAAATCCCCAAAATGGAACGAAGGATGCTTTACAATCACTTTAAGGCTCGCACTGAATGAGACATGACAGGTCTTACACGAGATTACAAATAATACATGTATGCCTTTCACAGCCTTAAAATGATACAGTAGGTCAAATTATTTTGCCAGTCACTGATCAAGTATTGTGCCTTTAAATTGACTCGCTTTTTGCTACCATGCTGAGTTTTATTATTACTGAAATAATTATTAGATATGTGTAAATGTACTTTCGGATCGTGTTTTTGGTTTGCAATTTCGATAATTTCACATTTTCCAGAAATCAAGGTGGCAGGCCTTATTCTGGGCTCAGGCTGTTGGTATTTGCTCCACTGGAGACAGTGGGGCTTTAGCACATGCAGTTGTTGGGAACAAGATCAGATCCTGTATTTTCACGCTGATCTAGTGCAATCCCACCTTTGTACAGGGTCCATTTCCACAAAGAAAACGGTTCCAGGGTGGGATCGCCTTTATAACACGACTCGGTCAAGGTTTGGCCCAATGGTGTTATAAATTCCTTGCCAAATTATCTTACAGACCTGATTTTTGTCTTTCAGCTGTTGGAAAAATCAAACTCCATTGGGGTTGTCTTGGCTTTGCTTTCTTATCTTTGCTTTCTTATCTTTAGACATTTGGAGGGTTTTTTCTGCTAAATACAATAAGAGCAACAGGATTTTTTTTCATACATTTCTCTCTGTTTTTGTTGCTAATTTTTTTTTTTTAATTTTAAGGTTTGCATTTCAGTTGGATGGTTGTTTGTTTTTTTGTTTTTTTCCTGGCATATAATCATCAAAGAGTTTTGCATGAGAAAGGTGACAGTACTTAATGAAACTCAGCACCTAAGGGCATAAGGCAGTTGTAGGTTTGTTTGTTTGTTTTTTTTTTTTTATTTTTCAATCAGCACCAATCCCATAAATAATGTTCTACACTTGGTGTACGGTATAAAACTGATGTGGAGATGCCTCCTTCTCCACCTGTGAATCCTAGGTGTGGAAGTTGAAATACTGTTTCTTGTGTGTAAAAAACAAAAGAAAAGTTTTTCTTTTTGTTTTTACTTACAAAACATAGAGAATATCTTTTTTTTTTTTATACATACAGCAACCAGAAAGAAAGCTTATCTGAAGGTTTGTGTTTGTTTCATGATCTGTGTTTACCGTAAACAAAAATAAGGTCCCCTCTTTTACTTTTGCTTTAAGGAGCTTTAAAGTGAAGATTCATATTGTAGCAACTCATATAAGAGAGGTCCATCTCTATACCTAATACCTACAGCTGTGGGGGTGACATATTGGAGGATGTTGATAGTTCTTCTTAACCTCCTGTCTACAAAATGAGCATCCCAGGCAGGATATCTTTTTCTTGGGATGTCAATCTTAATGAGAGGCCCCTCGGGGGGGTAGGGTCGCCCAGATGGAGTAGATGGTACCATTGCTCTCACCTGGAAAACGGGCAAGCAAGTGTCAGCTGTGAGTTCCTCCTGTTGCTCCGTGACCGCTCTGGTGGGCGTAGCCTGGGCCCCCCGGTACCCAGGGGTTTGGGGTGCCATGGGCTCAACATCGGGGGGCAAAGGAATGCCCCAGAGCAGCTCGGCGCAACAGGAGCTGGCAAAGATCTTAGCTCTTGGCCCCATGGGATGCAGCACACCATAA
This sequence comes from Acanthiza pusilla, assembly GCA_036630365.1. Classification (NCBI taxonomy): domain Eukaryota; kingdom Metazoa; phylum Chordata; class Aves; order Passeriformes; family Acanthizidae; genus Acanthiza; species Acanthiza pusilla. Next base: position 5,680,189 of record JAXCHO010000099.1, on the reverse strand, counting down.
TATAACAGCATCAAAGCTATCCCAGCAGCAAAGCTAAGAAAGACACAACACAGTGCTGGCACGGCATAGGAGTCAGTGGTGTCAGGATCTCTGTAAAAATACCAAAGGAGTGTCAAGGTAGCGTTCTCCGTCAGGACCACCGTGTAATACGCAAACATTCGGTATCGAGTCCGCCCTTCCTTGACATTAAACCAGCAGAAAATGTACACAATCCCTACCACCATGTTGAAGAGGATCTCCTCCCACTTAGACATGCAGAAATCTGTCCCACCATGGATGATCCAGAAAGCCATGGCACACCAATGGACCACTACAAAGATCCCAAAGTAGAGCTGGAAGATGGAAGCAAAGAGAGCAAAAGAAATAACTCGGGATGAGATGGTGAAGAGGCGCCAGAAGAGATGGATGAGGGCCCCTCTGTAGCTCATACTCTTCTTGTCGTCCCTAGAGTCCCGAAGAAGCTTGTGATAGGAGGCTAGCACCCAAGCCAGGGACATCAGGGAGGCCACAGAGGACACACCTGCCGGAAGACACACAGATCCACTGAGTTAGACAGGAGCTTTGGTGGAAAACATCATCTGCTCACTAAATTATTGCATCTGGGGCAGGCTCAGGAGCCTGAAGGTTCAACTCACGTCAGGTTGTCCTTACAGTCTGGAGAAGAGAAATACAGAGATATCAGTGTGGGAATTGGAAATGGTGCTGTATTCAGGAGTTCTCTGACTCATTCTGCTTATCTTCCTGAGCCGCTGGATCGGCCACCCCACCCCAGCTCTTCTTACAGGGAAGGAGCTCCGTGCTCATCCCGACTGGATCCACACTTGAGAGTGTGAAATCCAGATCCCATCTAAACGCTGCAGCCCAGGTGTGAAAGTTACTTTTTGGAGAGAGGAATCTCTCTTGGAACGCGCCACGACAAGAGCAGGACATCTGTATTCCCTGCAAATGTACAGATTCTATTCTATTCTAAAATACTTTTATTTAAGCAACAGCCCCACCGATTCTGCCTTACTCAGGAATCCCCAATTGCATCTGGCTTTGGGAAAAACAGGGGTTTTGTCCCTGCAGATAATCATATAAATCCAGGAAGCATCAAGACTCATCAACGCCCTCCAAACTGTCCCAAAACAAAGAATCTGATTTCTCCAGCAAATCCCCCACCCTGTTTCCAGGATGGAACCAAGGCCTGTATTGGAGGTAGCTCATCTCCAGCCTTGTCTCCTGTCTGGACCACCAATCCAAGTCCCAGGCATGCCAGGGAGGGCACAGCCTGCACCAGGGTCACCTTCTGCTCCCAACACGTCCCCCTGCACCCTGGAATGGGACAGACACCCCATGATATTCCAAAGGGGTCTTATTCTCCATCCAAACCAACACTTAAACAATTTCTTTCCTCCAGAAGATAAAATAGTGGCCCCACCACACTTCAGAGGCTTTCAAAAATATAATTCCATTGATTATCACGAGGGTAGATTGACAACTCATGGAGCAAAGGATCACATGAAAATTAATTGATAGATTCCTGGGAAAAGCAAGGGCCACTGGCATCTTATTCCTTTGCTCTCACTGGACAACTGCTCTGCAGGTGAGGAAAAAGATGATGGACCAAAATCCATGTTTGGGAAGCTCAGTAATTTGGTAGCTATGGTTGGATTGGGCCTTAGCCAAAGATTTATCTTTGTCCGTCACCTTTAAAGTTCAAAGGAAAAACTGCTCATGATTCCAAGCAAAACAGACAATAACAATTGCCCCTCCATCTCTGAAGCATAACTGGGAGACGGGTCCAGCTCTTATTTGGATTTTACTGCTCTAGGAAAATTCAAGGAACATCTTGCTGCAGCTGCTCAGAGGAAAAAAGCTAAAATGCCAAAAAAACCTAAATTTTTTCATCTCCTGTTTTCTTTTCTCTCTGCCCACAGGGACCTGTCTTCCAAGGGAATGCAAATAAGGTCCACTGGCTCTGCAGACTTCACTTGCAAAATTTATATTCTCATTTTCGAGGAACCCTCACCATGGTGTGTTAGGGCCAGATTTCCCCCCTTCCAACCTATCCATGTCTGGAGGAGAGGTGATGGAGAAGGAGACGAGGAAGAATGACAGACTCCAGCTCTGCCCTTACTGGAATTCTCACAGCTTGCAAAATCCACCAAAACTACACCTTTTCATCAACTTTCAAGTCTCCTGCTGATTCCCTTTGCCTTTTGGGCTCACATGTGCATTAGAATTTCAGACTGAATTTTAAAACAACAAACAACAAAGCAGTGAGACCAATGGCCTTATCCAAGAGAGAAACTTTAGGCCACCTGCTTTAAGAAAATCACAATTTCCCCCAAGTTCTAAGTCCTCACGAAGAAACACTTGCACATAGGTCTTGGGGATTCCAACCACAGGCTCAGAAAATGGTTGGAGCTGGAAGGAAGCCCTGGAGATCATCCAATCACTCCACCAAGGTAGGATCACCTGGAGCAGGTGGCACAGGAACACATCCAAGTGGGTTTGGAATGTCTCCAGAGAGGGAACTCCATGACCTCCCTGGGCTGCTGTTCCAGTGCTCTGACACACTCAGTGTAAAGAAGTTTTTTCTCATGTTGAGGTGGCACTTCTTGAAGTTTATTTTATGGCCACTGATTCTCATCCTGTCACTGTGGATCACTGAAAAGAGTCTGGCAACATCCACTGGCACCCCTCGGAGATATTTATATGGATTACTGAGATCCCCTTTCAGTCCTCTCTTCTCCAGGCCCAGCTCCCCCAGTCCCTCGTCATAATGGATGGAAACTTCTGTATGTGAACAGCCTCACACCCAAGCAGATGCAGATTAGATTAATTTTTAACCTATAAGATGCATTACGTTTTTGGTAGGCTTTATTAACAGTTTTGGAAGGATGAGTAATGCCACAAAGTTTTGTTATGTGTATAAGTACTGTTCATTGCACTATCTTTTAGCTGTTCAGTTTTAAAACTTTCCATGACTAACAGGGGGGAAAAAAAGTCATTTATTGCCTTATTTTAGTTCTGTTTTACTAGAAACTTGTACAGCATTAGCTGTACCTGTGCAGGGAAACTCAAGCAGCGCCAACCCACAGGAGATAGATGTGTCACCCTGGCTTAAAAATGTTTCTGTTGGGCTCATTTATTCTAGAAAAGAGAGAGGAATAAAATACACCCAAAACAATCCCCCAGTTTGCACATAAAGGCTTTACCTAATGTTTTCAGGGCAGAACCCTCCACTAATCACAGCCTTTGCTGTAAATTGCACCGAGCTGGCTCAGAGTGCGTGCGTTGAGTCACTCGCGCGGCGCCCGGGCTGCTGACAGTCATCTGAACGGCTCCTCCAGCCAGCAGAGAGAGGCACACACCCCCAGAAAGTGATTCAGCCTGTCCTAAGATCCGTGTGTGGGACAGGGAGGGGTTGACTCATGCTCCCAAGGTGGCTGACTCCATCCCTTGCCAGGGGACGTGCGAGTGCCAGCAGTCAGGTGGGATGAGTCCCCCCCTCCAAGAACAGCTCATTGTCTCTTCATCCGCCCTGAGATCTGAGGGAGGCGATGAAGGATCTCTGGACGTTTTGACATATTTTTGCTGTTGTTTAAAAATTCACAGCTCGGCGTTGAATGTGAATTTTGGCACCCTGGTGATGAGCAGGATCTGGACCTGGGTGTGAGGGGGGAGATCTGTAGGTGGATGTCAGCAGGAGCCATGGAGTGATGTAAAGACTTTTCCTGCACTTTTACTGTGTTGCCACAGAAATTATTCCCTGGCTATTTTCACGCAGACCCAAATGACACAGCACTTTTGTCATCTTGACCACAAGTTTCTCACTCCCAACTTTCCCTGTGACTTCTAGCCCATGACATCTTTAAACAATTTACAGTTCTCACAGACTGTGGGATAAACTGTCCCTGTTTCTTCTCCCACCTTCTCCAGACCTTATTTCTCAGCAACTGCAGAGATCTCTTCAATTATAACTAAAACGAAAAGTCCTGGAAAGTTGGATCACATGAGCAGTAGTTTTTTTATTTTGGTTCTGACTTTTGCACATGGTGACTGACGCACCTTCGTGGAGCACGAGGAGGTTTCAACTCCCTCCCAGGGTTTGTTTATCAAAGGGATGAGGTTGGATAAACATTGAAGTCACTTCAAAAAAAGCCCACTCCCACTCCTCCCACTCTGTTCTCAGCCTTGGGAGTGGAACATCCCCACCGTGCACAACCACATCTCTGCAGGCATCCTCAAGCAAGGAGGAAATCAGCTCCTGTGGGGCTGGAGCCTTGTGGCTGCAGCTCTGGGATCTGCATCCCACCTGCCTAAAATGAGCCAGACTGGCACAGACTGCGATTCTCTTTAAACCTCTGTGCCCTAGGAAGCCGTGAGTGACTCACAGGCCAAAGTCAGCACCACCAAGGAGTCGAGTCCCTGTGTCTTGAATGACACAGCACAAGAAATAATCCCCCAGATTCCTTGAGGAGTGAGCCCTGAAGTCCTTACAGTGAGACTTCTCCTCACCTGCATTCAGCATGGGGAGGTATAGCTCTCTAATGTCCCATTTGACAGATGAAGCACCAAGATTTGAAGGATTTAGCCAAGATCTCCTATAAAATCCAAGCTAAAGCAGGGAATAGATCTCCTTCACATCACAGTGAGTTTGATGATGCATTTCCGACAGGATTCAGCCTCTCCTGTAGAGACTCACCCCAGGGTGTCCATGGTTAAATGAAATCTCTTTGCTCAAAGGAGAATCAAGGCTTAGTGCCACCACCACAGGTGGGAATCCAGTGACTTTTGAGATGCTTTAGGATATTCCAGACCTCCATGTGGAGCTGGCTGATGTGACAAACTTCCACACGGAGGACAAGAACATTTCTGAACTGGGAGCTGGAGTGAGGGAAGGCACTCAGGGCATTTCAAATGACACTAGGTGAGACTCAAAAAAAAAATTCTGCCTTTCTCAGAGGAGCTCATGACCAGTCCTCAGTGGTAAACACACGTGGCACAGAGGCTGTGCAACAGGAAATGATGAAGAAAGATGAGAAAGCAGTGGGAAATAAGGCAGGTATATAAAAGTTAAATTTCTGGGAATGTCGGACCAAGGAATAGATTCTCTGAGAAAGGGAAACGAGAGCTGTTGCTTTGGATCATGAAAACATGGGTGGACTTGAGTACAATGCAGACAGAGATCTGACATCAGAGAAGAGGAGCCTGAACCACTTTGAGTTCAAGGGAAGCTGCTGAAGCTCACAGGGGCACCATGAATTTCATCCTGCTTTGGTTTTCCTCCTCTGGTTCCTACCCATAATCCAGAAAAAGACAAGGTCATCTCAGATTTGTAATGAGGCTCTTTGGAAAAAACCCCATCCACACGAAAGAATCAAAGCAATGACTCCCCTTAAATTGCCACTCCTGTTTTTAAAGCCCAGGAACAAAAGCAGTGGAGGGAAAGCCATCCCTGTCTACCTGGCCTATTCCTGCCATGCACTTATGCATGGTTTCGCAACCATTCTAATAGAAAAATCACACACACACACAAATGAAGATTTCAAATTAACAATATACCCATTTTTGCCTTACTCTCAGTGCTGTCCAGCTGAGGAGAGAGGTTTTTCAGCAGGGGTAGGTACAGTTTTCAGCACAAATCCAGCTGCAGGTTGTTGGCTGCCTGTAATTTGGGTGCAGCTGCTGTAGCACATTCCCTGAGCATTTCCTGTGGTGCCTGCCCCTTTAATGTTGAAAACGATGCCTAAACAGCGCTCTATTTCTTTTTTGACATTAATTCTCCTTAAGACTCCACTAAAACAAAATGGGAAGATACCAACATTTCTCCCGGGTGTGCGGGACAGCAAATATTGAGCGTGACACGAAAGCTTCCCTCAGCCCCTGTGCAGAGGCAGCTCTTGCTTCATGCCAAGTGCCACATTTCAGCTCATCCCCATCCCTCGCTGCCTGCTCAGGCCCCTGTGCTGTGAACCCTGTTATGCTGTTTTCCCCTTTGGGTGGCACGTTCCTCCCCGAAGCTCAGTAGGAGCCGGGGAACAGGCTTTCATTTTGATGCACACACAGTGAAAATGCATTTATACACAAAAGAGATCAAGCCAGATCCTGCTTTTGTAACAACGTGGCCTGAAAGTCGCCCCCCCACCCCTTATTTTTTAATCTGATTTAATTTGTTTGTGTCAGAGTAAAAGGGGTCAGAATCAGACCTCAGGTCTGATTTTTGTTGTTTCCTGATGGATTTTGATGCTTGATCTTTCTTTATTCTTCCCCATCAGAGGAGGGGATGACTTGGGTCTTTTTTCCTTCATTTTCCCTCTTTATTTGTCCCTTTGAACATGGAAAAATATGGAGCATTGCCAATATATAAATAATAAAGGGCTGTACAGATCATTTCACCATTCATTTTCCTCACTGGATTTCGGGACATTTCCTTAAACAGTTTCTCCAGTGTGCCACCAGTCCTGTATGGCAGATGAGCACTGTTCCACCTATGGTGAACATAATTCACAAGTCTGACCCAGGAATGGCCTCCTCACATTTATGTGACACCTTTGTGCCCTTCTAAGAGCTGGAAAGACCAGGGATGAAAATCCAGAGCTTGACACTGGGGAGACTGGGAAGAGGTGTCACACCACTGTCCTGTCCTTTGCTCTTTTCCCACAGGAAATATTTTGGATTTATTGGGCAAGGGGTGAGTTTCACACCCTCAGCACCTGCTCCCTGGCTAGGGAGCTCCTCTGGGACCTTCCTGCAAGGAGTATCACATCCCCACGGGCACAGCGTCACCAGTCCGTAAGAAATAGACAACGACTGGTGATTGGGAATGGCAGGAAACAAAGGGAGCTCCTTCCAAGGACAAATTTCCAAGCAGGTTTGGGTCACAAGAAAGTCTTATACCACCAAATCCCACTGGTTTCCCATAGGATATGTGATGAGTTTCTACACAGGATAGTCCATGCCCAAGCTGGCACAAGGAGAGCTTTCCACATGACACCAAAGGCACATCCATGTCCCCAAACCTTTCCTTGTGAGAAAATCCAAAGCAAGGCAGCTCCAGAGCAGCTTGCTCACATGGAGACTTGCCCTCCCACCCCTTGGCAGTTAAAAGCTGGCTCATGTCCTGAAATTTTGCTTCCTAAAACCTCTTCCTTTTGCTAAATTAAGATGTCCTCGGTGACCTGAGAAACGCTGAATCCCTCCTTGGTGCCTCCCCCAGCCCAGGCCTTAGCACCGCCTTGAGGAAGCGTCCACGGGGTCAGCAGGGACTGTGTTTCCAAAGGCCTTCTTTCCTCCCCTTTCATCCTGCTGCCTCTCAGCTGTCCCCAGTGCCCCTTTTCCCTGCTGCAGGAAGAGGTGACCGGCCACACTCGTCTGATCTGCGCTCTCATTATCTCGGCTGCTTCTGTCGTGTCTCCTCCTATTCATGTCCTCTGTGAACTCGGGCACTCCAAACCAGCTCCGACCCTGCAGCCATCGAGTCTTGTTTCTTCTGCTGGATGCAAGCCAGAGACTGATCCTCTGCAGGAGACACGAGCACCCCGGGCCAAGCAGAGATGGGATAATCCACCCTCTGTTTTGGATTGTCCTCGAATAACCTCAGCGAAGTGCCAATCTGCTGTTTGAAATGTTGGCCATCGCCCACCGCATCAGGATGGGCAAGGCTTCCCCCCTGTTCTAACACCCTCTGTGTGAAGATGTCCCATTTGCCACGTGCCCCAGTGTTTATTTTACCCAGGAATGCTGTCTGAGACATGGAATGAGTTGTCTGGAAATGGCTCTGTCTCTCCATTGATTCTACCTGGTGAATCATGGAATTGTTTGAGAGGGAAGGGAATTTAAAACTCATCCTCTTACAACCCCCTGCCATGGGCAGGACACTTTCCACTATCCCAGGTTGCTCCAAGCCCTGTCCAACCTGGTCTTGGACACTTCCAAGGATAGGGTTCAAACTGAAATAACCAAAGAAGAGGTGGGGAAGATGAATAGTGGGTAACAGCAGTTTAGCATCCACCAACTCCCCATAAGAGCCCAGGGGAGAGCCCTGAGTCTCAGCAAGGTGAAGAGAGGAGAAAGGAAGATTGATGGAACCTGTTCCTGGCTCTAAGATGAGCAGAATAACCCACAGGAGCTTCTTCAGAGCAGGAGCTGACAGACCCAACGTGACGTGGGCAATTCAAGTGACACAACACAATGAATTTATACCACTGAAGGCCAAGCAGGCAAAACAATCCCCTGACACACTCCTGATGTGAGAAGGGTGTCGTGGCTGGTCAGAGGACATCCTAGAACAGCCAGACAGGGCTACCACCATCCTCAAGTGGTAGGAGAAAGACAATATCTCTCTGTTACACCACTGAGAAGAAGGCTGGTCTCAACAGGCCCTTATCACCAGGAAAATCCTCTATTTGCTTTCCATAACAGCCTTGCCCCTTTCCCAGGATGCTGACTGCAGGTATCTTGGCTTTTGCCTATTTATGTAAGGAAAAATGCTGCTGGCACCTGATCCAGAGCTGGAACACTTCTGGCAGCGCTTAGGGGAAATCTCAATCTTCGTATAGGCACAGATCCACAAACAAGCCTCACCTCACTTGGCTACCTTTGATCCTGTGTGGTCACTTGTCACCACAGTCTGGCTGATGAGAACCAGCAGAGAGGAGGAAGACACATGGGAAGGGAATCTGGTGGTGGTATCTGAACCACAAAGGAGAAACAGAGCCGGGTTTGTCGACCCCGAGCCCAGCTGGCAGGATCTGCCATGGCCATCCTGAAAAACTCCCTCAGGGGCTGTATCCAATCTGCCTGATGGGAATGGCTCCTGGACTGTGTGAATCTGATTTCTCATGCCTGGGATAGCTTTGGAAAAGGGCTGGCTTGCAAAACTGCACCAGAGACCAACTTAGTGCAATCACTGCTTGGGCTCTAGCGCTCTTTGCGTTACAGGTAGAGACAAAACCTGATCACAGTCCTCTGTTTATCACAAGCAAAGTCACATAATCCCCTTCATCATGTTAAAAATAATGTGGAAGACCTTTGGCTCAACTCCTCAGCTCCTGGGGATGAAGCCTCTAATATTATCAGATTTTCCAGGCTGGGCAGAGGAAATGAGTCCAGGTGGCTGCTGTGTCTGGACAGCTCTGGGGAGCCCAGGCATGGCAGGTAGAGCTTAGGTAAAGTGTAATGCAGATGTGGGGACAGCTTTCTGCCAGAAAAATGTTATTTTAACAGGATAGGGTAATCCTTCCAGGAATCTGATCTCAGCTATGCTCCCAAAATTACACCTGAGGAAAAAGTCAGTGTTGAGTCCATTCCTAGAGCTAGAGAGAAATCCTGCCTTCTGGAGAGCAGCCTCCTCTAAAATAACTCCATCCAGAGACCAGAGTCTCTGATGGGAGTCTAATGGTGGAATTCAAGGAAATGAACTCCACAAACACTATTTTCAGAGGGAACAATGCATGGCAGGTGTCTGAGAATTCCATTCAGGAATTTGGAGTGAGTTTTGTGATTAGACTCAGTCCTAAATAAGCTGGAGATGATGAGGGAGCAGAGACACACACACAGACTTACTTTTGGAGTTCCTGTTGATGTGGCATTAATGATATAAATTTTTTATTTATAAAACAACATTATTTTGTTTGAAATGGCTCTTCCATTTTGAAGCTGCCCCTAAATGGTAAGAAAACATTAAGAAAATATTCCACTGTTTTCACCAAAAGCAGGGGTTTTTCTCTCACTGACAGAAGCCCCAGTTCAGTAGATGCTACCTTGAGGGTGTTGATGCAGAACAGTTCTTTTCTTTGTGATTTTTGGAATCAGAATTCTTATTAATCTTACTGATGGTGTTTTCAATGTCAGTGTGGGGCTGCATGGATGCTGTTTCCAATTAGAGGAGCTGCTGAAATCACTTAAATTGGAGTTCATGTGGACCAGTGACCGCAGCAGAAAGAACTTAAATGTCAATATCTCTCCAGGATCTTCCCACTGTGTCCAAGTGCACCTTTTCCCAGTGCATCCTCCAGAGGACACGAATCCCACAAATCCCTGAATCTCCTGGCACTGAAGTTGATAGAGAAACTCAGAACCAACCACCGTGTGCATCTCTGCCTTCTAATGACCCACAGACATGAAGGAGAGATGGTCTGCCCTGAGCCTGGTCTGAATCCCTCCAGGCACCAATCACCTGGGTTAATTCTGCATTAGAAATGTGCTGGGAAAGCAGCAGCCAGGATTTCCTGGGCACAGATTAGCTTGTTTGGAAATAGAGCATGAGAACTGCTCTACGTGTCTATTTCTGTCAAAAGCTGCATGAATTGCCACTCTTTTCAGGCCGAGGTGCCCTCTGCACAGTCATCACTGTAATTATAAAGACTTTTGAGTTAAATCCCTGTTAATCTGAAGCCTTTAAGCGCTGTCTCAGAGTGACACTGGAAAATAACCCCACCTGAGCCCCGAAAATTGAACAGCCACAGACAAGAGGATGTGAAGCTCCCCGAGAGACCCCAAGAGGTTTCATTGGAAATGCTCCACCAGGATGTTCTGACAACACCTCCAGCAAGGACAGGATTTAACTCTGTGCAAGCAGAGCAAAATCCCTCTTTGTAGGCAATGTAAGAAGGCAGGGGAATCACACAAACCTGGCAGGAACATGGCCAGAAGAGAAGTGCACACACCATCTCTAGAAATTTCCATTGCTATTTCTTGTTGAGACCTAGCTTTTGGCCCTTTGCTAATTAAAATAATCTTTCCAGAACAACAGGCACAAAAAATCCCACCCCAAACGTGATTACTTCAACTGGTAAGAAGATGGCAAAGTAACAATAAGATGGCAAAATCCAAGAGGAGTTATTCTTGGAGGAAAAATCATATTGCACATTCAACAGCTGGTTCTTTGTGAAGGGCACTTTAGTTACAGCTTTTAGTGGCCAATTCTTTGCTAAGATTTTTGAGTGTATCAAATCCAGAGAGTTGCTTCCAGTTTAAGTCCTGAAAATATCAGAAGGAGCCTCCTACACTGAGATTTTTCAGACCTAATGATATTTGAGCTCTACTGTTAGGAGCCCTTAGAAGAGAAACACACCTTATGGAACTACTGGAATGCACTGAAATGGGGGGGGGACCCCTTTTGCTAAGAAAAACAATGCATGGCTCAATTTAGAATAAAATCTTTCCTCACCCATTTCTATGTTCTGAGTAGGGATGGTTGGCACGAAGCAACACAATTCCACAAACAGATACGATATATGTGCATTTTAACACTATAATTTGATATCTGTTACAGCACCTCTATCCTGCCATTCCTTTTTTTTGTTGTTTTAATTCGGATGAGAACAACAGCCATTGGGAAGAACGCAGGTCTGCCTACCACAAGTTGAAAGGATGTTGTAATCCTGCAAGTGGGGGCTAAAATACTCTGAAAAAGAGCAGAGCAGCACCTCGGTGCTGGAAGGGAAAGCCCACAGAGTTCTGCTGTCTGCTTGAGAATCGCTTTTCCCTTAACACAGGTTTGGGGCAGATTTGGACTCCGTGCCCAGAGATCAGCAACCAAGCCAAGCCTAATTCTGTTGACTGCCACGTTTTGTCCCTGCCTCCAAAACAGGGTGGCCCCGAGTGCTCAGTGGGAATCGTTCTTGCCATCACCTGAGCCAAGCATGGGAATTGTTTGGGTTGGTGTTGGCTGGCAGGAGCTAAAAATGTGCCAAGGACTGTGCTGATAATTGAAGCAGAGGATGAGCAAGATCTGGTGGCTGTGCTCGTGTTCTGATGTGTTTTGGTTTGTCAGCAGGGATGAAACCCAACAGACTTGTCCCCAGATTGGGGAAGCAACATCTCCTGCCAGGGTTTCATGAGGGAGCTTCCTGAAAACACAGCTCCCACGGGCAGTTCCTTGGAGATGAAACAACATCGAGGCAGTGCTTCAGAGAGTCTGTGACAGCACCAAACAGGGATCCTGCAAACCTTTGGTAGATGGCTTGTCCTGAACACAGAAAGCCTCCAGGCAATTAGAGAAATAAGTTCATCCCAATTCTGGGGATGCTTTTGGCCGGATGGGGAAGAGAAAGGAAACCCAGCTTGGGTCACGCTCAATGGTCAAGGAAAGAGGTCTTCATTCAGAGATGTGTCAGCAGAGCACACTTTGTAACCTTTTGGTTTATGAACCTTTGGTGTCGTGTGTGGGGCCTTTAGTGGAACTGCCTTGGTATAATCCCAGCAGAGGGGACTGGTCTTGGGAAAAGAAGGAGAGTCTCAACGTTCCTGGAGAGTACACAGGGCTGGCATCAATGAGGAGAGTCTGGCAGAGCGTTCCTGTGAGGGGGAGTGACAAAGTGACAAAAACGGATGTGGTGCAGCTGGTGCTGTCTCGCAGTGGGGTAGCTGAAGGCACCAGGGACACTGATTTCCAAGGATAACAGCAGGAACCACTCTCTTCCTCTGCTTCCCACGTTTTGTTCACTCTGCAAAGATCTAAGTGATGGGTAGCAGGCCAGAACTCAGTGTCCCCCTGTTTAGTCATGCTCATCCTGGCTTATCTCCTGGGTGTTTTGCCTTTTGCAAATGTCTTTGGGACCTTGATGTCCATCAGACGGGGGCCATGGCCGTGCCTGGTGGCTGTCCCCCCTCAGTGACCCTCTGTGTGAAGACATGGATGTTCTGAGGGCACTGAGAGCTTGAGGTTGGTCAAATCTCCTGGTTCCAGGAAATTTCTACTGACTCAGTAATTCTGCTGCATGTCCAGACTCGGGACTGTCACCCCAAGATAATAATAAAAAACAATTTATGGTTTCTGAAGCAAGAGAGTTCTTTCCTTCAAGACTCAGTGATTTTGAGCAGCATCAACCTGAACTGCTCCACCTCTATCAGGGTAGAAACACAGAGTGTTTCCTGTCCCCCAGCAGGGACACGGAAACATCTTTTCCATGTTTTGTTGCACATCCCAGAGGCTATGTGTTCCCTGTTTATCCATGCTCTCCTAGATGCCCAATGAGAACCCCAAACTAAAGCAACCTGAAGCCAAAGAGAGTTGAATTTCCATGTATTTCACATGTATTTGGGACTTAATCCCAAACTTCCCATGAGAGGTGTATCTCCAGAAAGCCTGCAGCATGGAATCACCCCAAAAAAGCCTGGAATCTGCTTGATGAGGACTCAAACCTCTCTCCGTGCCTCAGTTTCCCAGCTGGCCCGCGGCTCCTGGGAACAGCATGAGCTAATGCTGGTGTAGAGCTCCGATGATGTAACTCTTTCCCAGTGATTACCACAGGCTGACAAAGCCTAAAATTGGCAGCACTGGCCCCGTGCCAGAGCTGTCCCGTGAATGGTGACTCATCTTTCCTGGCTGTGCCGTGTCCTGTGTGTGACGGTGACGTGCGGTACGGAACAGACGGGCTTTTAGCAGCGCTCCAAAAATAAGAGCCAGAGACATGGCAAGGTGGTGGACAGAGAAGCTGCAGGTGGGGATGGGCGAAGGGATGACGTCTGTCTTTGGGCTGGCTCCAAATCCCATTGGAAAAAGGGAAAAAAAAAAGCTGTCCCTGGCTCTGAAGGCTCCTGGATCCCACCGCGCTGGGACAATACGGCTGATGATGGGACAAGCTGTCCCACGCCAGCGTGCCTCGGGCTTGGCCTGAACTCAGCATGCCGGAGCAAGGCGTCCTCGGCGCCACTGCCAACTGTGGAGATGGCTTTTTGATGCTGCTGGGAATTGGCTGGGGACCAGCGGCTCGTTTCCAGCAGGGCACCAAATTGCTCCCTGTCATCCGGCTTTGGTGGGAAGGAGGGGAAGGCAGGAACAGAGCCATATGCCCCAGTCTGGCACAGCACTGGAGTCATATGAGTGGCCTCCCAGGCGAGCTGCTTATGAGTTCAGAGCTATCTGAGCCTCCTCCTTGGGCTGCTGCTGAACATTTAAAGGGAAACTGTGGTGGGGTCGGGACAAAATTCAGGGCAGATTATCCCAGATCCTCCCAGCCCAGAAAGCACACAGTGATGGGGTCCCTTTCCCAACTGATTTTCTGCTTTGTGTCTCTTCTGTCACAGGAAACCAGGGCTGGGTGATGGATGTCTCCCACTTCTTTTACTCCCCAAGGAATGACATGAGAAAAAAGGAGAAAAAGAATATGCCTTTGGGCAGAGTTTTAGCATCTCTTTTTCCTCATGATCTGTCTCAGAACCTGAGCCAAAGCCCCAGAGTGTGACTCTGGTAGATCTTGTCCCCGCCCCATCTCCTTTTACTGAGGACTTCATAAGGCAAAGACTTCTTCAGTCATACAATTCATGTATCTTAGGAAAAATGTGTCAGTGTGGAAGAGGATTTCTGCTTGGGAGAAACAAGATTTTCCCACACAGAATTCGCAGGTGCCATATTGAATTTTGCACTGATCCCCATGGAATCTGGGGATCTGGATCATGGAATCTGCCTGCGCAGAATGAACCCTGGTTAATTTATGAGGGTAATTCTGGTTACAGGACTCTGCATAAACAGGGACAATTTGGTGTTGTGAGGTCACAGAAATTGGATTTGGGGATTTGGAGTCCTGTTTGAGCCTTGCTGGACACACCTGCTTAGCCCAGGCCAGCAAGAAAGGTCTTGAAGTAACTTTTAGTGCCCCTTCAAGTGGTGAAAAGGATTAAATTTTAAATCTCATTAGTCTCTTCTCCACTTCCATTGGAGACATTGGGGCTTTAGTCTCTTCAGTTATGTTCAAGCCGGTGTTGATGCCATTTGAAAATCACATCTTTGCGCACCTACAGGCTGAAGGTCCCTTTCTAACTCAGTTGACCAGTTAAGTCTTCTAAACCAAGTGACAGGGAAAATCATCTTTAGTGTGCCCCTGCAAAAAGGGATCATAAATGATCATAAATGGTGCCCAGATATGGTACAGAAGAGGGAGAACATGATTAAAAAAAAGGACTTTTCTTTGGGAGGGACAAGACAATTTGCAAACTCCACCAGAATAAGTCTGCAACCAGCACACATCTGTAGCTCAGATGTCTGAAACACATTTTAATGCCTAATTTGTATCACTCTACTTTAAAAAAATGACCCCTAAACCCACTTAATTTAATGTTGCTTTTCCTTAAATACATGAGCAGCTTCAGCTTGCCTTTGAGGGCTGTGGAGAGTGCCGACAGCTCCCAAAATCCTGAATATTTCAGCAGGACTTTGCAAAATGAAGGCTTACGCTGCAAATATCTTTCAGATCAAGTGCAGGGTTATAGAGGAGCTGGACACAGCATCTGTGGAGAGATGTGGCTTTTTTTGGAGGGAGAGACCCTGTGCTGAAAACTGCAGCCTCATGCAGGCAGAAAACTTTGCAAAAAGAACTCGTGACATGAGTGGAAGGACGTTGGAAATTCTGTTAAATCTCATTAAGCCCTAAAGAAGCCACGTGAAAAAAAAAAAATTAAAAGGAAACCTCTTTAAGAGGAGATTTATGCCAGGAAAACTGGAATCCCTCTCACCTGCCCGCCTGCCTGGAGGTTGGGTGTCTCCTTTAAGCTGGCTTTATCTGCCCCTTCCCACTCAGCGTGGAGGAAGCAGCACCTCTGCGGGGTGAAGGGGGTTAAGGATGGTTTGTTCTGCTAGGAGTGGGGTGGATTATCTGCCAGGAGTGATTATGGAATGAGGATCTGAGTTGCTGGGCTTTTTCTGTTGTTAATGCTATGCTTCCCTCTGCAAATACGTGATTTAAATTGGGGGAAGTGCTCTGGCCATTGCTGCCCAGGAGTCTGAGCGATGGAAAAGTCCTTTTGTCCTCTCCTAGACCTCAGGCACAGTTGAGTGAGGGACAGGGATCCATCCTCTCCAGCACCCCATCCCCTCCTTCAGCCTAACCCTAAGGATATGTCCAAATGCATCACCCAGCTCCGTCCAGATTCCCTAGAGAAAGAGGCAGCTGGAGGTCAAGCATCTCATCCCAGCTCCTTCAACTGCTTTGGACATGGCCTGATCCATATTTTGGATCCATCCTTTCTCCCTCACCTCGGTTGACTCCATTTGGAGCCCGCCCAGCTGTGGTTGTGGCAGATGAATCCTTCACAGAGGCCCTGCCTTCCATGGGGATATTCAGGAGCTGATGTCCATCCATTGGCTCCACCAACCAAAAAATTCCAGCCCAGGCTCTCGGTGTGCACCTCCCACTGCTCGCCAATCTTTTCTCTCAATGCTCTTTTCTGCTCTGCCTTGGGCTGGGGAAATGATAAAGGAATGGATCTTGACCCTCATGAAATCCCAGGGGTCTTGCCCCAGGCTTTACAGAGGCTGGGTCATGAGCAGTTCTGCTGCTGGAGATTCTCAATTTTGGGTGAAACTGCTCCATTCTTTGAGTGCTGAAGGAACAACAGACACAGGTTCCCTAATCCTCTCACAAAGTTACCTCTCAGGGTCAAATAGCTCTTTCAAGGAATGATGAGGCTTTTCTTTCTTCCACCCACCCAATAGATTGAAACTCAGGAAATTAGGCATTTTCCTGATTGTATCCCTTTCTACTCATTCTTCCAAGATCAGCCCTTTCTGCCACCATGCTGGGTGGCAGAAATTCTTTGGAGGAGGTGCTCTGGCTCGGAGTAAAGACCTCCAGTGTGTTCACTCTTCTTTCCTCAACAGCTCTCTGAACACAGGAATTAGGAGACAAAAGCAAAACCTCCTGATGGCCATTCCAGTAACTCCCTTTTTAAAGCTCCTTAAATAGAAGTTGACCTATTTGGGGAAAAGTGGAGCCTGGGCTTGGCATTGCAATCTGAAGAGCAGGGAGGGCTGGGGCTTGGAGGAGAGATGTGTGCCACAGGAAATGGTGAGCTGACCATGTCTGGCACTAAATGAATCCGTAAGACTCTGTGGGGGATGTGTGGAAGCAGCTGCAGCCTGGACGCATCAGCAGGGGCTGTACCTGGGCTTTTAAGCCCTTCCCTGGGCCGTTTTTCCAGCGTGGCTCCCTCAGGGATGCAGCTGATGCTGTCCCTGTTTAAAGGCAGAACTGGCCCCTTCCTGTGCCGAGCCACGCTCCTACAGCCTCGATGAGCCAGGAGAGACTTGATTTGATTTTTAAACACACTGCCTTTCCTAACAGCATCCATCTCCCTTTGCTTTCCACCTGCTTTAAGGGAAAATCTTTGATGCTCCTTTTCACAACGGCTCCTCTCAGCATTTAATTTGCTTTTATATAATTATGGACCAGCCAGGGGGGAGAAGAAGGAAGAGGAGGAAGAGAGAAGCACTGAACGGGCATGGAAGAGCTCTAGGAAACCTCGCACCGGAGTCAAGGAGCGCTGAGCAAGCTCTGCTGCTCTCATCCATCAGCGCCCGCATCCCTGGCGCAGGCGGCGAGGATGCAGCGAGAGGATGCGCTGGGGACCCGGCGAGCTCGGCTGCTGGAGCGTGGCAGGCAAAGAGCCCTCCAGGGCTCGGGAAGGCAGGCGGGGACGTGCGCTGCCTTGGAAGAGAGCGCGCTGGAGGAGCAGAGGAACTGCAAAGCCGAGGAAGGGAGGGGAGGGGGATGCTGGAAAAATGATGCAGCTCGTTCAGTGGATTAGGCGGCCGTGCCTGGAAGTGGCAAAGTGGAAGAGCCACGGATTTGAGAGCCTGGAGGGATTACTCGCCCGCGTTGCCTGACTCGCAGCACAACAAACTTCACCCGGCGCTTTCCACGGCGAGGCCAACAATCTGCAGAACGCCCTAGCAAATCTCCTGGGCTGCGATTTCTGCATTTTCAGCCGGGTTAATAACGTTGGGAGCAGCAGGGAAAGGGGGCTGGCGAATGTGAGCCGCTCTAGCTGGAGTTGTAGAAAGGCATATTCATCATGTCAGCACTTTGGAGGCCTGGAGAGCTCGTGATGAGAGGTTTCAGGAAAAGACTGCATAAATAGGAGGAGGGAGGCCTCTATAAACAACCCTGATGGACATGCTGGAAGTACAGAGGAAAGGGAGAGCGGTCGGACTTCCTGATGCTGTAGATAGTGGTGACCTTGGCAAAACCAGCAAAATTTAACCCCAGAGTTAATTCTGATTTCAGTTCACCCCTCAGCTCCAAAAACTCAGAAATGACAGGCCCCAGCCAGGCTGTCTTTGGGAAGCTGAGTGTCACCCCTGGTGCGTGAATTGAGCAGGGGCTGAATAACCCAGCAGCTCCACAGCTGGTACCACTGCTGGTCCTTGGGAAGGACGATCGTCCCTCAGGCTGGTCACCCTCAGGCGGCCAGCGTGGCCATGGCCTGGGAGAGCTGCTCATCGCAGGGCTGGGACAGGACCGTGTCCCTCTCAGCTGGGACAGACACCCCATGCTCAGCATAACAGCAGCTAGGGGCATCAGAATTAGTGAAATATTCCCTGTGATGGCTCCCAAGCCTCATCTCATCTGTCTGCCTTTGAAACCTCCATGACATCTCTGTCCCTGCACAGTACCCTCCACTGCCTTGCCCCTCCCTTTTCCTGGGCTTGGTGAGAACCATGGTACCAATGACAAGACCTTAATTCCTGGGCACTCATCAGAAAATGTCCTACAGCATTTAGCTATTTAAAAAATCCACCTTTTACTACATTGACACCGTCAGAGCATTGCATAGGCATTGAACCGTTTTTCCTCACAACACAAACTCAAATCTGGCCAGTTTTATCACCCTACATATGCAAGGAGGGAAACTGAGGCAGGGAATGGCTGTGTTTGCCCAGTGCCAGGTGGCAAACGACACAGCAGCAGAACCTGCCTGCCTCCTCCTTACAACACCATCATTCCTTTAGCCTGGACTGGGCATGGAAGAGCTGAATCCCATCTTTTCCTTGACACTAACACTTTTTTTTTTTTTTTTCTCAGAGGAATGAGCAGAAATTTTACCCAGCGAACGCAGCAGACATTTGTCCCAAAGCGGCAGCCCCCGACTTCCAGCCAGGGCCGTGGGAAGTGAGCACCACATCCATCAGCTGCTGAGCGCTGGGATCAGAGGGGAGAGGCTGGAAAGGTGGGGAGAGGGGGCCACTTACATGGTAATGTTTCTGCACGGTTCTTTTGGATCATTATGCAGAGCTGTAGCACCAGTTGAGGGGCGCTCTCGAGGAACGTTTCCAGGAGGCGCAGCATGTTTACGTCTGCATATTCGTACATCATAGCCCAGTAGAAACGCCGCTGGTGTTCCTTCCGCCTCTGGCTCTGGATCCCCAGGTACATAGTTCGGATATACCTGCAGGAGACAGGAGGGAAAAGCTGAGTGTGAGATGTTGGTGTGTAGCAAACCTTGTTGGGGGGGGATGGGAATCTGAGGAGATATTGGGCTCTGCATGGTTCTTCCACTTTTAGAATCCAACCAATCGTTAATGTTGGAAAAGACCTCCAAGATCAGCAAGCCCAGCATCAAACTGGATGCCACCCTGAGAACAAAACCGTATAATAAAACGCGTTTTGTATTGCACGAGTGGGAAAACTTTAACTGGTGTCACCAAAACGTGGAGCCTGGGGGTAGGAAATGCTTGTGAAGCACAAGAAAACAACTCCCTCACTTAATTTTCATCATGAGAAGAGAAGATGCTTAACAAATACTGGTCCTAACACTTGCCAGTGGCTTGACAGATGATCTAAACCCCTTCAGCTCTCTGGCAAGGAGCTTCTCTCACAGACCCCAGAGCTCAAGAAACGTTTGGACAACACTCTCAAGCACATTGTGGGATTCTTGAAGTCGTCCAGGAGTTGGATTCTAATGATCCTTGTAGGTCTCTTCCAACTCAGAATATTCTGTGATCCTATGGTTTGACCTTATTTCATCACAGGTGAAGCAACGAGAGAGACACCACCTTTACCTCCAGCGCGTGTGACCCACAGCTGTGAAAGGCCCCAGTTTGTCACTGCTCAGCCCTGAGACTTTGGGCAACGAGGGAGCAGAAGGAGGTGTCTGGTGCACGGACAGGCACAGCTCTACCCCTGCCTCTGTTTCCATATCAGACAGGTGAGGACACCTGTAAACCTCACCCCGAGGACACACTTTCCTTCAGGAGACATTTGGGCAAGCTTTGGGAATGGAGCTGATCAAGGCAGGGCAGCACAAGGTACCCAGGTGCCACAGGACTTTAAGAAAAGACCTCTAAGACCATCCTTTCTAATTCTTGTTGACATCATAGAACCCCAGCATGGTTTGGGTTGGAAAGGACCTTAAAGATCATCTTCTTCCAGTCCAGGGACACCTTCCACTATCCCAGGTTGCTCAGAGCTCCATCCAGCCTGGCCTTGGACACTCCCAGGGACTGACAATCTAATATTAGGTTTTCTTCCTTCACATCCTGAGCGGTGGCCATAACCTCGTTTGGGATGGGAATCATTTCACCTAATGCCGACCCTCAAGTTGGCCATCTGAGGCAGTGAATAGTTAGAAATGTCCCCTCCCGGGACTGTTCATCTGTCCCAGCTCTGCTGCCAGCACGGCAGTGGAACAAGCGCCTTCTGGAGGCTCTGGGAGGGGCTCACAGCACAAACTGGGGTTTGGCCAAAACGATTAGATCATTCCTTGCCACTCGGGCGAGACTGCACAGCCAGGGAGAGCAGGAGGGAAGGATGCAAGCCTGGACAGCCTCTGGATCTCCAAATTACACCCAGGGATGGGGAGCTGGGAGAAAAGCAGGGGCAGCTCTGCAAGCGTTGCCCTTTCTCCAGCATCTTGTCCTTCCCTGCCCGCTCGCAGCTGACAGGCACAGGAGGCGAAAAATCCTGAAAGAAGACTGCAAGGACACCAAAAAATGACGCAGGAAAGCCACCAGATGGGGCTCGACACTCGAGAAAATGCGACGCCAGTCACATACGACACTGGTGACACTGGTGTGACATCCACAGCAGACCCCGAGTGGGATGGGAATGGTCGTGGGCCACCTGCTCTCCCAAAATGCCCAAATCCACCACCTGCGCTTGGCACTTCCATGGAACACCCCAATCCCAGAAGCTGCAGCACCACACAGGGATCCTGCCTTCCCTTCAGCCACACCAGGAATTAAATAAATGCTGGAAAGGCGAAGTCAGGGAGCGTGTCGTGGCTCAAGGAGAAAGCAGAGAAAAGGAGAATGCAAGTGGTTTTTATCATGTCAGCGATCAAAAAGCCAAGTGGTGGTGCCCATAAGGTTCTGCCCACGGGCAAAGAGAGCATCACCTCTGTAAATTCCGCAAATCCGTCCTGTAGTCTTGGATGGTCTCCCCCTCCCCAGAAGCTTCCCATTCCTGCTGGAACATGAGCCCTAAACTCCTCTTCAGAAGGTTAAACCACTCATTTCTCATCATCTCAGGCACGGACAAGAAGAATTCATTGGTTTTCCCCCTGCAGCAGTCTTTTACCTGTTTGCACATGGTTACCATGTAAACCCTTCTTTTCTCCAGACTAAAAAAATCACGGTTCCATTGAATCATGGAATTATTAAGGTTTGAAGAAAATACCTCTAAGATCATCAAGTTCAACTGTCCCTCCAGCACTGCCAAGGCCACCACTGATAAATGTCCCCAAGTGCCACATCCACATGGCCTTTAAACCCCCCCAGGGATGGGGATTCCATCATCCTTTGCAATGCCTGACCACCCTTTCCCTGAAGAAATTCTTCCTCATGTCCAACCTAGACCTTCCCTGGTGCAACTTGAGGCCATTCCCTCTCATCCTGTCCCTGTTCCCTGGGAGCAGTGCCTGACCCCCACCTGGCTGCCCTGTCCTGGCAAGGAATTGTAGAGAGCAAGAAGATACCCCCTGAGCCTCCTTTTCTCCAGAAAAAACTTCTTCCAGTGCCTTCTCTACTCTTCCACACTACTGTTCCCAACAGCTGTCTCCAGTTTTGGGTTATTTTTAACACCATCTTTATTTTTCCAAGCCCTCCAAGTTGGCTGAACCAAACTGCAGCAATGGCACTGAGCCACCAAAAAAAATTAAGAAGAACTTGTCAGAAGGGACACAATGTCCTACAAAGATTTCTCCTGGATCTCTGGGGTTAGGGTGAATCTCTAGGGATTCACCACCATCCGCACAGTTTAAGCGTCAATGTTTCTTACTGGCCACGGTGGGATGATGTGACACCAATTCATGGAGGCAGAATGCATGGAAAAACATTACAATAAATGGGATTTACAGAGTGTCCATCCATGGCAATGGCACAAACATCAAGTTCTCCCTGACTGTTGGCAAAAGTCTCCTGCATTCTGCCTCTTCCATGGATGGGAAAACTAAGTCAGAGAGCACCCAAAAGGTAGCACCCAAAAGGTGCCCTCAAGGTTTTTTTGGCATCAAACCACAGATCTTTTAGTGCTGTCCCCTGCCTCTAACCACCACGAGTGGAGTACAGCCCTACCTGCTCATGCTCCTCCTTCCAGGGTGCACATAATTCCTTCACACCATAAATCCCAGCCCAGGCTGATCTGACTCAGGCAGGAAGACCCCAAAGGCCAAATCTGTCCCTGTCCTACGGGACTGCAAACTCAGGAATCCTTTGGCAAATGTTGGATAGTGTAAGCAAAGCAGCTCCAAGAACCATTTCCAGCTGAAAGTAAATTAACTTCCATTTTTACTCTCTCAGGTCCATGAAAAAACATGGTGCTCTCTCTTCAGCATTCTTCAGACTGAAATCTGGCAAAGAGAGGAAAGGGAGGACTAAAATCCCATTCCTTCTTGATGCCAGTTGATTATGAGTTTAACTGGGAAGTATTGTGAGAATAACTGAGAAAAGCGGTATTTCTGCATCATAGGATTTCACAAATTAATAAATACCTGTTTAATTAATCAACATAAAATTTCATCTAGCTCCAACATTGATAATTCTTAACCCTGTTTCTGAGCACCAATGTACAAAACCGATATAACCAGTTTTATTCCAGTTTATCTGTTTCCTTGTGGTATTTTGTTTACTTCTTTGAGGGTCTTTCCAACCTTTCCTAACACTGGTTAAGTGTAGACAAACTTGGAAGAAAGAAGAAAAAAAAAAATCAATGTCATTTCACCTGAAATTCGTTGTTCTTGGTCAAGCTGGTGGCAAACAGGCTTCTATAATTAGACTTTCAAATCCATATTCAGGCCTGATCTTCAATCTTTAGCAACACGATGCTTCCTCTTATGTCAGTGAAAGCCATTCACTGCTCTGTGCTTTTGAAAATCAGGCTAATTTATTTATTTAAGAGCTTAATTTTGGATACAGGAGCCTAACTTTGGGCTTGCTCTTTTTTTCTTTTTTTTTGAATGCTGGCTATTTTTATATACGAGTGTGTATATTTGCGTGTATTTTTAGTTCTAAGCCTCATCACAGCTTCAAGAGATAGAACTAATTTGGGGTTGGGAGGGGGATTGGGGTGATTTTATTTATTTATTTATTTTTAGCGCACAAAGGATTGGCTGTCCCCTCCCTCCTGGCAGGATTCCCAGAATTCCTGTTGGTATAATTACCCTCACGCTTATTTACTACGTATGGCGCAGCAGCACACGAACCGCTCGGGTCAAAGTCACTGCTGTCCCCGCGCCAAAGCGCCTTTCTAGGGAGCCAAATCCATCGAACGTGGTCAAATAACCTTTGGAAAGAGCCGCAGGAGCCCACTGGGAGGGAGAAGAGGAGATGCTCCTGCTGTAAAAACAAAACCCACCCCGAGCCCTGTGGAAAAAGCTGCTCCATGTGGATGACAGGGAATGGATTCCGGAGGCCGAGGCTCTGTTTTTGTGTCATTAAACGAAGCAGACCCAAGATGAGCCTTTGTCCTTGGCCAGCTGGCAAGGCTCAGCTCCGTGTGGCTACGTCCATCTAGTTGGCCTTGGCTAAAATTTCCAGGGATTGTGCTGAAAATTGGACAGGGCGAACTATGGCAGGGTCGTGCCTGGGCCTCGATGTGGTTGGATTTACAGAGGTGGCTTCCAGAGTCACCAGGAAAAGCAGGAGGATGCTCCTGGCAATGGGCTGGTTGAGGGGAGGAGGATGTGGATGTGTAAAAGGGTCGTGGGAGCAGAGAAAGGCACATCAGGACAGGCCCTGGGCTGTGCTTTGAGGACAGAAGAGTCCTGGTGTCCTGTCCCACACAGCCACAAGCTGACCAAGGGCAGAATTCTCGGGCTGTAACAGTCTGATCACTTGTTGTGAGGCCAATGTACCAAGACCACAAGAAATGGACTCTCTCATCCTCCAAAACCAGGAAACTTCCTCCCTATTCAGAGTTGGGAATGATCCCTGGCCCCTACAGAGTACTGAACCCTGCACAGGTCATGATGACTTGGGAGAGTCCCAGTAAGCCTGGACCAATCTAATGATCATATTCAGAATTTGGCAAGGAATCACAGAATATCCTGAGCTGGGAGCGACCCACAAGGATCATTGAGACCAACCCCTGGCCCTGCACAGGGCACGGTGAAGCTGCAGCGGCCATGGAATGACCTGGTTTATTAGCACAGGTATATGGAAAATGGATTTTGCTCATCCCCAGCCTCCCGGGGGGGTGGAATGTTGGAGAGACAGCTCTGATGCTGTGGGAACACTGCTGAGTGGTAGCCAAAACACTGGGGTGTTACCAACACCTTCCCAGCTCCAAATGCAAAGCACAGCAGTGTGGGGGCTGTTGTGGGGAAAACAAACTCCATCTCAGCCAGACCCAACCACAGAATCACAGAATCTCTGAGGCTGGGAAGCATCTCTAAGATCACATCCAACCTTTGACCCAGCACCACTGTGTTCAGCACTCAGCCATGCCCACAAATGCCATATCCACATGTTTTGAGCACTTCCAGGGGTGGTGATTCCACAATGTGATGGTGATGCCACAGTGTGGCACAATTTAAGGTCATTTCCTCTCATCCTGTCCCTTCTTCCCTGGGCCTGACCTCCCGGCTGTCCCCTCCTGTCAGGAGTTGTGCAGAGCCACAAGATCCCCCCTGAGCCTCCTCTTCTCCAGGCTGAGCCCCCCCAGCTCCCTCAGCCACTCCTGGTGCTCCAGACCCTTCCCCAGCTCTGTTCCCTTCCCTGGACTCGCTCCAGCCCCTCCAGGTCTCTCTTGTCAGGAGGGTCCCAGAACTGTCCCCAGCCCTGGAGGTGCCCCAGCGGTGCCAGCACAGGGGACAGGCACTGCCCTGGCTCTGCTGGCCACACTGCTGCTGGATAATCCAGCCAGGAAGCCCTTGGACTTCTTGACCCCTGTCCCTCTGCTGGCTCGTGTTCAGGAGCATGGGCATGACCTTGGCGATGTGGCAGCAGCACACAGCCTATAGATGGGCACCATCCTGTGGCACCAGGTGGAATTTGGTGGAATTTCTTCTCCCCGGTGCTCCCTCCTGGAAGAAGAGGATGGGAATGGGGTGTGCCATTCAGCCGAGGGCTCACCCTCCTGCCACCTCATGCTCTTGTGAGAGGCTCCATGCACTGGAGGGTGACCCCAGATTAAAATCCCACTCCTGGGAGGGGAGGGAATGAGGACGTGTGTAACTGCTGGGCTGGAAGGCTTGGAGCAGAGGCTGCCTGAACATCCCCTTACAATGAGGTTACGTGAGGCGAGATCTCAGCTGGAGCGAGCTGGCATCCACAGGGCTCTGGCAATTTACACCAGCTGCGGCTTTGGCCCGCTTTTTTAATTTTAATGAATTATTTTCATTCTAACAGATAGAAAAGGAATAGGAGACGCAGCACTGGAGTGACAGGGGAGCATGAAAGTGAAACGCTGTCTATTAAAAAAATCAAAATCAAACTTGGAGTTGCCATCACCATCAACATGCTCAACATCAACATTTGTTGGCTGTTTTCTTAGTTCTAATGTCGCACGTCAGTGATAAGGATTCACAGATGGATTATTATTGTTCCTAGTCAGAGTATCAAAATAGGAATTCCGGGGTCCCATGCAGGTGCTGATACACCACAGTTTTGTCTGGCTGTTCCCATGGCATCAAACTCCTCCAGAACCAGGGGCTGCATCCAAGCTGTCTCTAGGGAATTGCTCTTGGACTGGCCTGACCCTCAAAGGGTGTGCAGGACTTATTTACACCACTGCTGGTCGTGCTGGGCCAGAACCACACTAAACTGGGAAAGATCACTTTCCACATCAAAATCAAGAAAGGGATTCTTATTTCTGCACAAAGCCTTCCTCTAATCCAGCCTCCTCACAGGTCATCCCAACCACACACACGTCAATCTCTCATCATTTCATGACCTTTATCAGGGCCCTGATGTTCAGCACTGGAGTTCCCAGAGTTTGTTCTGACACCTCTTGGGGATTTTCTCATACGGTTTGTACCAAAAAATTGAACAAAATGCAACAAGAAGTGCGTTCATCAAGGGGTTTATTCCTTCTGCCTTGCAGCTTCTGATCTAAGTCTTACCTACTTGTTTCCACCAGCTGCTATTAAACACTTAATAATTTGTATTAGAAACTCTCACTTTTTGCCAAATGTGCAAATGAAATTTGTATTTGATTTGGTTTCTCCTGTGATGCTGCACAGGAGAAACTGTTACAATTTCATATTCTAAGGCAGTGTGAAGCTGTTTTAAAGCACAGATGGCTTTACTGCACACCAACCTCAAAAGATGCATCTGATTTATAAAACTTATGTTGGGAAGGATCATATTGTGGAATCATAGAAGAATTTAGATTGGAAGGAGATTTTAGAGGTCTGTGGACCAAGGCTCCCATCCAAGTGGGAGCAACTTCGAAGTTAGAGAAGGTTGGTCATGGTGTGGTGTGGTTGAATTTTGAAAATCTCCAAGGATGGAGATTTCACAGCCCCTCTGAGAAACCTATTCCATCATTTAACTCCAATCCCTGCAGAATCATGGAATCATTCGGCTTGGAAAAGACCTCTTGGATCACTGAGCTCAACCATCAACTCAGCACCACGGTCACCACCAAACCATGTTTTCAAGTGCCACATCCACAGGTTTTTTGAACATTCCCAGGGATGGTGAAATGATTTTCAGCTCAAGATCACTTCCACTACTTGAGGAAAGTCTACAAATCAGCTCCTCCTTGGGAAGAGTCAATTCCATCAAATAGTTGGAGAGAGATAATAAAATCATGATGCTGTAGGATTTTTAGGATCTGGTTCCCACAGCTTTGCTATTTGCAGGCTGATTTAACTCATGGCTGATAATTTGGGGGCTCTGATACACAGAACAGGGCGCTGTGACTGATGATTCCAGAGAAATGTCCCCAGTCCCTCTGAAATTATTGCATTGGTGGCAGCGCCGGGCAAAGGGGACATAGACCTACACCCCCTCGTCTGGGGCATTACTCCCACTCTTGGCTCAAATCCCTTTTTCCTGATGGTTGAAGTGGATTTTTGGGACTGTGAGAGCACAGGCAGGGTTGCAGGTGTGATTTCATCTGCTGGCAGACACTGGGGTCACAACCTCCAGCAGATGCACAGGGCAGGAAAGTGGGGCAAGGGCATCACTGCAGATAAAGCTCCAGAGGCCAAAGGTGTGGGAGCTGCTCGTGTTGCTCCAGCTGGGGGATGTTTCTGGGATTCGTCGCTGTGCCTGCTCTCCTTCCCCAGCTGCAGAGTAATTTTCTCTGACTCACAGGCTGGAAGATCACAACCAGAAGAAGAGAAACAAATCATAAAGGAGTGCCAGCCCTAAACAAGCCCACTTTTTGGCACTGATTTGTCAATCTTTCCCCAGTGTGGCTGTTACTGAACTATCTGTGCTTAGCCAGAGCCTGGCCAGTGTTTCTTTATTTGCAAAAATAGTCCTGAATGTGTTGTTGACACATTCACCACATCCCTGATTTTGGAAGCAGCCTCTCCTCGCTGGATCCCCATGGGCTGCAGGGTTCCCCTGGATATCCAGGTTGCAGAATCCTCATTTCCAGATCTCTGCTCAGTAAATCAGAACAGAATAGGAGAATAGCTTTGTAGCAGGGGCTACCATTGTTTTGACTCAGGCTCGTAGAAATCATGTTTGTGTTTTCACTTGTCAATTATTTTGCGAGATGCAGAGCTCTAAAACAGGAAAACAAACCCCAAGACCTCTCCAGCACCACGGCATGAATGCCCTTTTATTTTGATTTTATTTTGGGAACCTTCTCCACGCTGCATGAAGGAGGAGGCAGAGTAGCGGGGGTTGCTGGAGAGGGTATCCAAGTGGTGGGTGCTGCAGAGATGTCACAGATCTGTCACACGTGGGATGGCCCTAGCACTGAGCCAAATGCTCTCTTTTATCAGGGATTTCCCCCCAAGTTAGTTAGGAATTCTTAAACCCCAGTCCCTTCCCTATTTTGCACGTGGTTATTTACTTAAAGGATGCTCCGACACTTGATGCTATTGCCTCCGGCAAAACCTTCTGTTTTAAATCAAAGCTGTTAAACAGCTTTACACAGGGACAAGCAAGTTGGACTGAATTTTTGCTTCAAGTGTGTCTGTGAAAATAAGGTTTAGTGTCAGGGCTCTCCTCTTGGAAATAAAACTGGTGCCAGTCCAGTCACTGCTGAAAGCCTTGAAGATAAGCAGAGGGATTTTGATTGACTTGTCTCAGCTCCAAGCAAGGGAAGTTTCAGGAAAATTCCCTGAAATCCCAAAGAAAATCCCAAATAAATGCCTGAGGACTCCCAAAATGTGCGTGTTCACAGGATGCTCAGAGGCACATGGGAATAGTCACCCTTTGAACAGGATGGGGCACATGACAGTGTCTAACCCAGATGGTCCCAAGAAGTGATTTGGCATCGTGGACTCAGCAGAGCCACGGAAAACCTCCGGAGAGGAGAGGTTGGCATTGCCCTGGGGTACCAGGCAATGACAGGGACACATCTTCATCTCCTCACAGGGATCCCTTGGAGGATGTGGAGCAGGAGAGGGGAAAGCCATGCCTTTTACTGTCAGTGGGTCCCTTGGAGATGGACCCCAACACTGGGGTTTTCTCTTCGAAGGGTTTCTCACTTCCTGAGGGGTGTAACAAAACATTTCAGGGCAGGGGGTGCAGAGACCTGAACAGACACTGCAGATTCCTGTAGTCTAAACCCTCAAAAACTGATGTGAATCCCAGGATCACAGTAACAAAACTGGGACTTTGCTCCCTCACTCAGAGGGAGACATTTCCATTCCCACAATTTGGCTGTCAGAGAAAATGAGGGGCTCATGTCCGTCGCTGGGAGATCGGGGAACTGATCTGGATTCTCGGAGAGCAAATTCACTGAATTTGCAGTATTTACTCTCTCAGGGTGACGGATGCTTCAGCAGGACCTGAAATCACCTGACAAGACTTTTCCATGCAGCAAAGCCTCTCCTAAACCTCCATGGAGAGTGGCTTTGTAGAGCTGAGGAGGTGAACCCTCCAGGAATTTCTTACAGCATGCCAGAAAAACTCCAGCCAGGAGGGGTTCAGGGGAAAAGGGTTCTGCTTAGGCAAAGAGGAGCTGATTCTTGAGGAGCTGGTGCAGCTGAAAAGAAGCTGCTGCCTGCTGCAGAGCTGCCAGGGTCAGAGCTGTGGCTCTCTGCCAGCTGCAGCGCGCTCTGCCCGCCGCTCGCATCCTGAGCTGAGCTCCCAGAAAATCCTCGGGATGCTGCTCAGGGATGCCTGAGCCCACCCCAGCCTTGCAAGGCACCGTCAGAGAGCCGGGACTGTGCGTTCAGAGCACATCCCCAGCTCCTCTGTGCCGCAGGGGTCAGAGGCATCCCTGGAGCAAAGCTCCCGACGCGGCGGCTTCGCACGAGGGCTGAGACTGTCGCCTTCGCTTTGCCATCCCTTTGAGGAGAAGGAGCTAAAAATTGGGTGAGCGCCTGTGAAATCCTGGAAGAACAGCCTCAGATCATGGCTATTTTTAGTTCCACAGAAGCTGCGCATACATTAGTGAGGGCCTGCCTTCCTCTCCCGGCTCGGAGAAATCACACGGTGTCCTCCCAGCCTGCCAGGAAAGAGTTTAACCCTTCTTGTCCCACCGCAGTCAGCCCCAGCCAGCTGCACCTCAGCATGGACCCTGATGGGGACCAGGACAAGGACAGAAAGGTCTTCATGGGCGTTTTGGCTCTTGCAAAGTGAAGGAAGAATTGGGGGGTGTCTTTGCCCCGTTCTCCACATTGTGTGTGGTGTGAGGAGCAGGGACTGGAAGAAAATTCCAGCACAGAAATGGCCCTGGCTGAGGAACTGTCACACTACAGGCTGAGAGGGGCAGGGAGCACTTCAGAGTTTGCAGGACCCAAGAGTTGAGGCCTCAGCCCCCATGGCATCTCATGATGGCCAGGAGAGATGTCATTCATGGACTGCCACATGTCACCTTTGATGCACCCACCACGGAATCACAGAATGATTTGGGCTGGAAGGGAATTTAAAGCTCATCTCTTTCCAAGCCCCTGCCATGGGCACGGACAATTTCCACTGTCCCAGGTTGCTCCAAGCCCCATCCAACCTGGCCTTGGACACTTCCAGGGATGGGGAAGTTAAGCACCATGAGCTACTTAACCCAAATCTGCAATCTTTGAGGCACGCAATCTCCTGGGAAACAGGACCTCATCACCACCTGGGCCCCTCAGATCCTTGGTGTTGCATCTTCCCTCCATGGGCTGTGTCTGTGCTGCTCCAGACACATCCAGGAAAACCATGGCTGGGACACACGAAGGGAATGAGGCCAGGGATGAGCTCACCAGCCCTCTCCAATGCGCGATGCCTTTCAGCGCACAATTAACAAAAAATAATTGCAACGCTTATTCCTACACTTTTTTCTCAGAGGGATGAGGAGCGAAGCCTGATCCCTGCACTTCACACCCACAGTGCCTGTCAGCTCCGCTGCCCGTGCACTTTAACATTTTCCAGCTCTTTAATATTTATTACCTCTGCTGCTTTGTATTACTCATCAGCTATTCCTGGCCAGAGGAAGTGTACCGGCGGCTTCTGGAGCGTGCACGTTCCCTGTTCTTTGAGGGGGCCATGAGTACAACAGCTCCGCACAAACACGCACCTGAGTGCAGCCTCCCGGGCTTTGGAGAGACAGGAGACTCAGACAAGCCATGCCATCCCCTCATGGTGGCTTTCCAAAGGCCACCAGTGTCGGGGAAGATGAAATAGGAAAGCCTTGTAAATATGACTACTTGGCAAAAGATGCTGAGAATATAGAAACTATAAGCGAGATTGAAATGAAGACAAGCTTTGAGATACCAAACCCCAGTGACTGAACAATTGGAAAACAATGGAATGGCCACTGAAGGTAATACCCTTTTGATTAAACAATCCCCTCTGCTTGCAGACAGGTCCAAGGGCAGAGCAGACCCTACCAACTTGGCAGAGGGTCCAAAAAGCAGTTTTTAGAGTTTAAAATATAACGCCGTATGGTAATGCAATGACTCTCATAGGCTGTATGTAAATGTTGTAGGATTTGTAGCTTGTTCTAGATTGGTTAATGAAAATTAGAATATTCAGCACTGAAGATGATTTATTGTATTGTAAATGGCAACCACAGCATTCTATTATTATTCGATTCTTCTTCTTTCTTCTCTCTCTCTTACCTCTCTGACCTGCTTTGAGCTGTGTCTGGCAGCTCCTGACAGGTCTCCTACACCCATGCCCTTTCACAATAAACCTCATGCTCTAAGACCTGACTTCAGAGATCTCTCATCTCCGTCCTGACTGTCCGAAACAGAACCGGGGACCAAATCCCACACACCAGGATGTCTTCAGCCATCAGGGGAAGAGATACAGCCTTTTTTGAAGGTATAGGAGCCCTTCCATGGGCATATTCTGCTGATCCCAGCAGAAACATCCCTTAGGAAGTTCACGTGAGCATCCTTCCCTGCTTCACTCACAGGTGTTTTCCAAGTCTCCTCCCATCCCTGTGATTAACCACAGCAGCTTTGCCTACTTGCAGGATTCCTCCCAGCTACAAGGGGCTCCCACTAAGGATATATATAATAAAATGCAGCAAGTCAAGCTATGCAGGAGCTTGTAGGTGGCTGCACTTGCAGCTGTTTCATTTAAGAGGTAACTCAGCGTTAAGACTGGTTCTAAGCAATATTGCAAAGAGGAAACACCTTCTAGTGGCCATGTTCAGAAGAAGAACCAGCCCAGGCACAGCACTGCCCACTATCACAGCATTTTTATCCTTTCCCTCTTGTGCTATTTTAAAAGGAGCTTTCTGCTTGAAGCTTAATAAAAGTGAAGCCACCTGACCACGTTCTCACTCCACCACCCTCTGGGTGCAGCTGAGTCTTCTCGTGCCAACAGCCAGTTTATCCAAGTGATACAAATGAGGTCACAGGAGCTTTCTACCAGCAAGCAGCATCTGGGAGGCGAGGTATGGAATCCTGCAGCTCAGCCCAAGGGAGGGATGTTCATGCACAGTTAGGTGCAGAAATGGAGGCAGAGAGGTTAAGTGACTTCCCCCGAGCGAGTGGTGGCTGGTGGGATTTAATTTAGAATGGAATGGAATGGAATGGAATGGAATGGAATGGAATGGAATGGAATGGAATGGAATGGAATGGAACAGAACAGAATAGAATAGAGTAGAGTAGAATAGAAATAGAATAGAGTAGAATAGAGTAGAGTAGAGTAGAGTAGAATAGAATAGAATAGAATAGAATAGAATAGAATAGAATAGAATAGAATAGAATAGAATAGAATAGAATAGAATAGAATAGAATAGAATAGAATAATTTCAGTTGTAAGGGACCTGCAATGGCCATCAAGTCCCACTTCCATTTGGGGATGTCCTTTTCTCCCTGTCCCTGC
The DNA here is from genome assembly GCA_036630365.1 of Acanthiza pusilla. Lineage (NCBI taxonomy): Eukaryota > Metazoa > Chordata > Aves > Passeriformes > Acanthizidae > Acanthiza > Acanthiza pusilla. Next base: position 5,647,590 of record JAXCHO010000099.1, on the reverse strand, counting down.
TGGATTGGCTTCTTTCGGAAGTGCTTAATCCAAAGCAAAGAAAGCCTTTCATTTTCCCACATGTCCTTTCGACCTCCTGCTACTCCAAATGCTTCCCCAGCCCATTTGGATGCCTCTCACACGCCTGCTCCAGCCCAGGCAGCTGCCCTGCCCTGCGTGGAGCATGTTTGCATTAACATTGACTGTCGTGGCTGCTTGGACGAGATCTAGCCCAGAAGCACCGATAAATTGCTGAACGCATTGATCCAGACGTGACTCAGGAGTCACCACTGAATAATCTCCCTCAGCACCTTCCCCTGGCTGAGCCTGGGCAGAGTTTCTGCTCCCCTCAGCAAAGCAGTGGAGGTCTCTTCCATCTTGCACTCCTCCAGGGGCAGGCCAGCCTCAGTGACACATGGGGGCTATTGATTTCTGTAATGAATGGATGCATTTTCCCCTCCTGTGCTCACACCTCCTCCCTCTCCCATGGAATAATTCAGCGCCTCTGTCATTTGCTGCCCAAATGCCTCTCCGAAGTGCAAACACGCAGCCTTTCCCTGCTGGAATTGTGTGCTGCCTCCAAAGCCCTGACCTTGGCTTCCACTGTTTTCTCCTGATCTCCTCTGATCTTGCCTCCAGGAGGGATGATTAAAACCAGTGCAGTGAGGCAAGGATCCCAGGCAATGGAGAACGTGAATGCTTTCCTCCCCAGAAGGAATGTGCGTGGCCAGAGCTGTAGGGATATCTCAGGCTGTGTTTTGGAGGCTGCAGAGTTGGCTGGGAAAGGTGGTGGAGCTGCCTCTTGGGATGGACCTGGAGGAGACTCCCATGATCCAGGGATCTGCTCTTAAGCAGGAGCAGAGCAGACGTTGTGGTTGTTGCAAAATTGAAGGAATTGCAATTGCGATGGTCACAGTTGTGAGTTGAAGGTGTCACTGCAGTCAGCTGAGAAGTTGCCCAGAGAAGTTGTGGACTCTCCATCCCTGGAAGTGTTCAAGACCAGGAAGGATGGGGCTTGGAGCAACCTGGGATAGTTGAATTTGTCCCTGCCCGTGGCAGGGGGTGGCATGGGATGAGCTTTAAGGTCCCTTCCACCCCAAACCCCTCTGGGGTTCAATGAGAAGTCCCAAAATGCCCTTTCCCTGCCTCCCCCAGCTCCTCCCTGGATAATCCCCTCCCACCACCCCCTTCTCCCCAGCCAGGTTCCTGTAGCTCCTGCTTTTGGGACCCTTCTCTTCCCATCACCCCACCTTCCAGTGACCTGTCCTGCACCCTGCTGCTGGTGGCTCTTGGCCACGGCTGAGGGGACAGCTCTGCAGGGTGTGGCCATGCCAGCTCCCCGTGCAAGTGCTCCAAAGGTCCCTGTGGCAGTGCCCAGGTCTCAGCCCTCCTGCCCTACAAGTCCTGCCTGGCCCTCCACAGGAGTCAGGACATCAGACATCGTGGGATGTGGCATTTGTCACCTCCTACGTTTGCAGAGGTGTTGGAAAGAGCTCCCAACAGACCCAGCTGGAAGGAGTTCCGAGAGATGTCCTGCCCATAACCCTGGGGCCGCAGAGCATCCCAGCTGCCACCACGGGGAGCTGGGATTTGACAAAACTCTGCATTACAAACTCCCAATCTGCCTCAGGTTGTCCTTTGCCTCCACAGCAAAGGCCTGACTGGCTAAAAATTTGGAGCTGACTCTGAGTGTCAGACAAGACACAAACCCTTCGAATCCTAGTCTAAAACTTCAGGTATTTGGGCCCTAAAACATCGAGTTTTGAGACCCATAAACGATGGCAGGCTGTCACAGGAGGGCTTGTCCCACACCAATGAATGGCCTAGACCACCAAAAAATTCATCATTTCATCCTCCACCCTCCCTGCCTCCAACAGACCATCCCACATGTTGGCCCAGACCTCAACATCCAACCTGGAACAGTCCCCATGTGCCCTCTCCTGCAACCCAGGAGAGTGTCCAGGTGGGTTCAGAGCCCTTTTTTTAGCTTCAAACTCCTTGCTGTGGTTTCAAATCCCTCCTTGTGTGTTCAAATCCCTTTTTCATTGGTTCAAACCCCTTCCTGGGGGTTCAAACCTCTTCCTGTAGGTTCAAATCCTTTTTTGTGGGTTCAGCTCCTTCTGTGTTCAAATCCCTTCTTGTAGTTTCAAATTTGCTTCCTGTAGATTCAAATCCTTTCTTGTAGATTAAAACACTTTCTTGTGGGTTCAAATCCCTTCTTGTGGGTTCAAACCCCTTCCTGTAGATTCAAATGAGGTCCTGTGGGTTCAAATCCCCTTTTCTGGGTTCAAAACTCTTCTTGTAGGTTCAAATCCTTTCCTGCGGGTTTAAATCCCTCCTTGTGTGTTCAAATCCCTTCTTGTGGGTTCAGACCCCTTCTTGTAATTTCAAACCCCTTCCTGTGAGGTTCAAATCTCTTCTTGTAGGATAAACCCCTTTATTCTGGGTTCAAATCCCTTTTTATTAGTTCAAATCCTTTCCTGTGGGCCCAAACCCTTCCTGTTGGTTCAAATCCTTTGTGTGGGTTCAAATCCTTTTTTTTGGGTTCAGATCTCTCCTTGTGGGTTCAAATCCCCTTTTATTGGTTCAAATCCTTCGTGTGGCTCAAATCTTTTTTTTGTGGGTTCAGATCCCTCCTTTTGGGTTCAAATCCTTTTTTTGTGGGTTCAGATCCCTCCTTTTAGGTTCAAATCCTTTTTCGTGGGTCCAGATCCCTCCTTGTGGGTTCAAATCCCCTTTTATTGGTTCAAATCCCTTCCTGTGAGTTTGCACCTCTTCCCGTGGGTCCCAAGCCCTTATTTGCTCCCCGTGAAGGCAGAGCTTGACCTTGGCCATGGAACATCCCAGACAAACCCATCAACCCCCCCCGAGCCGGCCGAGGAGACAAAGCTCTCAGGTTCCTGTGTTGGGGCTGCTGGGCAGGATATCCAAGCCTGGGACACCTCCTGGGACACAGCAGTGTCAGGAAGGCTCTCGTCTGCTGGCTCCAAGGGTGGCCCGGAGAGGATTTTGCCGGGGCTCGATTCCCTGAGCCGGAAACGCTCCCTGAGCCGCGCGGGGTGGCCGAGCGCCAGCGGGCTGGGTTTCCACCGTGGTCTCATGAGGACACTCTGCTGGAAAGAGGATGCTGCAGGCTTGAGTCATCTCCAGGCTCTGGAGGGAATTAAAGTCTCCACTTCCCACCCCCCTGCCAGCGTGTCCTGCCACTTGAGGTGACAGCTAAAAGCAGGACACTGAGCCTGCGCCTTTTGAAGTAGCTTTGGGATTGAATCCTTTTCCCCGTGCTTTCCTCGTGCAGTGTTTTTCCCTGGCGTGTGTGGAATATTTTGTGTCATATGTTTCCCCTCTCTGATACCCCAAGCTCCCAGGGTGGCCCTGGATGCTCCAGTTGGTCACGGCTTTTTTTGGTGAAGCTCAGGCTCATGTGACTGGAAATCCTTCTGGAGCCACCGCAGTTGACCCAAGTCTCCTCGCATGGGATTTCCGTTCTTACTTCAACTGTTCCAATGTGGGAAAGCTGATCCAAACTCATCATCTCGGTTCCGTCTTTTATCAACAGCAAGAGAGAGACAGATTTCCAGAGAGCCACTCATCCCATCTCCAGATAAGTGTCTGCAACACCTCCCACGGATTTCCTGTCTCCTTCCCTTGACTAGAGAAGGGTCCAGACGACCGACTGAGAGCTGATGGCTGATACCAGATGTCTCCCATCTCCTTGGCATCACTTCCCTATCAGATGCCTCTCACCTCCTTGCTGTCATTTTGAGGAGTCATTTTGAGGAATCACTTGTACTTCCCCCATGGAAAAGATTTGGGGGACGTGGAGGCTGTGGCTGTACTGTGCCAACAGGGTAGGAAAGAAATGGTAGGAAAGAAGGAAAGAGAAAGAAGGAAGGAAGGAAGGAATGGTGCGGAAGGAAGGAAGGAATGGTGCGGAAGGAAGGAAGGAAGGAAGGAAGGAAGGAAGGAATGGTGCGGAAGGAAGGAAGGAATGGTGCGGAAGGAAGGAAGGAAGGAAGGAAGGAAGGAAGGAAGGAAGGAAGGAAGGAAGGAAGGAAGGAAGGAAGGAAGGAAGGAAGGAAGGAAGGAAGGAAGGAAGGAAGGAAGGAAGGAAGGAAGGGAGGGAGGGAGGGAGGGAGGGAGGGAGGGAGGGAGGGAGGGAGGGAGGGAGGGAGGGAGGGAGGGAGGGAGGGAGGGAGGGAGGGAGGGAGGAAGGGAGGAAGGGAGGGAGGGAGGGAGGAAGGGAGGAAGGGAGGAAGGGAGGAAGGGAGGAAGAAAGAGAGAAAGAGAGAAAGAGAGAAAGAGAGAAAGAGAGAAAGAGAGAAAGAGAGAAGAGAGAGAGAGAGAGAGAGAGAAAGAAAGAAAGAAAGAAAGAAAGAAAGAAAGAAAGAAAGAAAGAAAGAAAGAAAGAAAGAAAGAAAGAAAGAAAGAAAGAAAGAAAGAAAGAAAGAAAGAAAGAAAGAAAGAAAGAAAGAAAGAAAGAAAGAAAGAAAGAAAGAGAGAGAGAGAAAGAAAGAAATTTTCCTGTGGGGAACAAAGGTTATGCTAAAATGGAATGCATTCCCATCTGACAGCTGGAATGGGAGCTCCCAGAGCTGGCTGGGATTTTTTTTTTTCCCCGTCATCTCTTAATTTGGCTTTTTTTATTTCCCCTGTGGAGCAAATGCACAGCTTTGGGAAGATGACAAATGCCATGAGTAGTTCTTGTCTAGAACAGAGCCTATCCCATAGCTTCCATGTCCTTCCCCAGCCAGAGGAGTAGTACTGGCTTAGAATGGAAGTCCCCATGGAGATCAGTCCCGTACATAATCACAGAATCATGGAATCACTGAGCTTGGAAAAGTTCTTAAAGATCATCAAGTCCAACTGTTAACCCAGCAGGGTCAAGTCCCCCACATGTCCCCAAGTGCCACATCCACGCATCTTCTAAATCCATCCAGGGATGGTGAATCCACTGCTGCCCTGGGCAGCTCTGCCAGGACTTGACAATCTTTTCCACAAAGATTTTTTTCTTAATATCCAATCTAATCCCCCCCTGGCACAACTTGAGACCGTTTCCTCTCATCCTGTCCCTTGTTCTGAGGGAGCAGAGCCTGACCCCCACCCGGCTGTCCGCTCCTGTCAGGAGTGGTGCAGATCCAGAAGATTCCCCTGAGCCTCCTTTTCTCCAGGCTGAGCCCCCCCAGCTCCCTCAGCCATTCTTCACCAGACTTGTGCTCCAGACCCTTCCTCAGCTCCATTTCCATCCTTTGGAAATGCTCCAGCATCTCGTGGAGGCTTCTCCAAGGCATCCCTGAAGAAGCAGGAGACCACGGGGAAGACTCACAGACTCACAGGGAAGACTCACTCAGTGCTTCAGAGGATATCACAGATATCCATGGACAGCTGGCAGGTGGGATACAGGCCATGACGAAGACCTCTGCCCTTCTAGAGCCACATCTGAGGGTGCACTGAGCTACCCAGAGCACACTGAGTGGTTTGGACACAGGAATTGATCTGCCGGGCCTCAGTCCAGAGGGGGAATCTCTGCAGTATCAGGCCATGAAACCAGGCAGGACAGCTCCACCCTGCCACAGACAAGGAAGAGGCATCTCCTCCTCTTCCTCACTCTGTTCATTGCTCCATCTATGTCTTTCCCATGGGAATCTTGTCCCTGCTGCCCAAACCAGCTGGAAGAATCCCTTGCTGTGAGACTGACAGCATGTCCCTGCAAGGCACAAGCACCGGCTCCTCCAGGGCGGTTGGTCCCCCTGTCACCAGCGCAAAGATGTCACTGCTCAGTGCTTGGAGAAGGGGACAGCACCCAAAGGAGGTTTGGGAGCTCCTCTGGTGGGTTTGTAGCAGCAAAGAGCAGAACATGAGCAGGGTAAGTCTCCCTGGACAGCTTTGGTTATTATTGGGAGGAAAGGGAGAAGGCTGGGAAGGGTGAGGGAGCAGGATAGCAGTCCTGGAGTGGAGCCAAGACACTGCCCACAAATCCCTTGCTCGGGTGTGGAGCAGTTTTTTGATTAAATGTAACCCCTCCCATTTTTTCCCTTAGGACTTTTTATCAGTTCTGTAGGAAACCAATTCTAATTCATATTAGTCATTCCCAACTGGTCATTCAACTCCTGCACGCCAGCAGCCCCACATCAAAGTTATTCATAAATAAATCCCGTTTTCCTCACCCATTCAACCTTCTGATCACTATTTTAGGCACTCTTTATTTTAGAAATGGGTAAAATAACTCATCCCTGGCTGCAGTGCAGGGTTGAGAGACCCAGGCACGGAACCCAGGAGTGCTGGCTCCCAGGTATCACTGATATTTATACGATGGCAATGTTAAAAGGCTTCTGCTGAGATCAGAGCTGGATTGTGCCGAGTCCGGAGCACACGCAGAGTAAGAGACAGCTCTCGCCCTAAAGGATTTACAATCTAAACTGACAAGGACAGAACCACAGCAAAGGAAAGGATGTGTTATTAACAGCAGGGGACTGAGGCACTGAGAGATGCAATAAATTGCCTGCAGTCACACAGGGAGCTTGTGGAGGAGCCAAAACCTGACCCTTGGTTTCCCACCGATGCTGCCTTGTCTCAGCCATTAGGGAAGGAGCTCTCTGGGAATCTGGGTGAGTTGGGAATTTTGCTGGTGGGTCAGGTGAGGTCAGGAACTCTGCCAAAAAGCACAGCCCAGCACGAAGGCATTCTTGCCCCTGCCCCAGCCTTGTTTATGTGTGGCTGGGAGGGAGGAGAAAAGCTCCTTTTGACACCACCATCCCCAGGATCATCATCATCACCCCAATTTTTGTTCACTCAGACAGGTCCCCTCCAAACCCTATTAGAGGGGTCAGGGCTGAGGCTGATAAACCACTCCAGGGACTTTTACAGACTGGTAGGAATCACAGAATCATTGAATCATTAAGGCTGGAAAAAACCTTTTAGGTTGACAAGTCTAACTGTTAACCCAACCACCACGTTCAGCTCTAAACCATGTCCTCAAGTGCCACATCCACACATTTTTTGAGCACTTCCAGGGGTAGTGACTCCACCACTTCCCTGGGAAGCCTTTTCCAATGCTTTACAACCCTTTCTCTAAAGAAATTTTTCTTAATATCTAAGGATGGGGAAACTGAAATCACTTTTCCTTAGGGGAAACCTGCCTGAAAGGGTGGGTTTCAGGGGACACCTGTGTGAAAGAGTGACCCTCAGAAAATTTGCTCTGGTGGGTGTAAAACTGTGCTGAGACTTGTTGATAATTTCTGAGTCTTGTCAGGACACCTCAAAGCACAATGAGCTTGTCTCACCTGTCTGTGCACGCCTGCCCTGCAACACTCCATGGCCACACACCTGAGGAAAGCACGTGAGGAAAAATAAATTCCCTTTTATCTACTCATACAGAGGCTCCTACTACATTTGTCGTGGCCTCAGGCTTTGCCAGGGGAGGTTCAGGTTGGACATCAAGAAGAGTTTCTTCACCGAAAGGGTTGTCAGGTATTGGAACAGCCCAGGCAGGTGGTGGAGCCCCATCCCTGGAGGTGCCCATGGAAGGCTTGGATGTGGCACTCAGTGCTCTGGGCTGGTGACAAGGCAGGGGATTGGTCATGGGTTGGGCTCAATGTCTTGAAGGTCTTTTCCAACCTGAAAGATTCCACGATTTTTGAGATTTTGCTTCTGACATAATTTCCTGTACCTTTAGGCTACCAAAGCTCCTTAATTCTCAGCGATTAATTTGAACTATAGCAGTGATGCAAAGGAGACTTCTACCATTCAGTGGAACTCCAAAATGTGAAGAGTTCAAGATTAGGTATGGCAGAGTTTGACTTCTGTTGAAAGCAATCAGTAAATTCAGGATCTTGACTTATCACATCCAGCCTTGTGTCTCATTTAGGTGTTTATTGTCCACCCCTGGTCCATTCCAGACATTTGTGTCATGTATTCACAGAATCATTTAGTTTGGAAAATACCTCTGAGATCAAGTCCAACCGTCAACCCAGCACCACAAAACTGTGTCCCCAGGTCCCACATCTACACAGGGATGGGGAATCCACCACTGCCCTGGGCAGCCACTTCCAATGCCTGACAGCCCTTTCAGTGAAGAATTTTTGCCTAATTTCCAATCTAAACCTCCCATGGCACAGCTTGACACTTTTTCCTCTCCTCCTGTCCCTGTTCCCTGGGAGCAGAGCCTGGCTGTCCCCTCCTGTCAGGAGCTGTGCAGAGCCACAAGGTTCCCCTGAGCCTCCTTTTCCCCAGGCTGAGCCCCCCCAGCTCCCTCAGCCTCTCCTGGTGCTCCATTCCCTTCCCCAGCTCCATTTCCTTCCCTGGACCTGTCATGACAGTGGTTTCCACTCTGAACCCATATCCGTGAGGGCTCCATCCCTCAGACAAGGCTAGTCATGATTTAGAAAATCTGGGGAAATTGTCCACAGTCCTGCACAGCAAAACCCATATTTCTGACATCATCCTGCCTCCATTTGGTCATAGATCCATCTTGTTGCGTAACTGCTTCCCTTTCCCCCTTTCCCTGGAATCCAGGCTGGATTAGGAATGGTTTTGATATCAATAGATATCTTAATGCTGTGGGTGCTCTCCACATCTGCGTGTGAACCCTCGGCTGCAGCCACAGCAACAGGGAATTCAAATGGTCTGTCTCACCTCATCCTTCTCCTTGCAGGAACAAACATTCCCATGAATTATTTGTGTCCAATCCTGGAGTCCCCGTGTGCTCCTGAGTGCAAGCAGGGACTTTCCTTCCATGATATTTACGGAGGAGAAGCACCAGGTGAGGAATGAGCAGTTTTAGGGCTCGTGTCATTTACTGGGCTGAGAAAAAGAATTGTTTGTAGCACAGAGCTTTGTTCCAGTCTCTGGGACCTCATATAAAGTAATTAACTGAGAATTTCAGGATCATTCTCTGGCCCTGAGGCCACCAGGCAGAATCTGGCCACATCCACGCTCCGGAACGCTCCGAGCCTGCAAAACGGGATGGGCACATCCAGAGCCTGCAGGGAATGTGTGAGCAGGGGGGACAGACAGCCGGGCAGCTCCTTCATAGCTGTGCTCTCATCACACAGGAAGGACAGGATGTAATAACGCCTGATGTCGATTTACTGTAAACATTTCATATTGTCAGTGCTCCATGGGAAAGCGTTTCCTGTGCCGTGAGCTTAAGGCAGTCTGAGAGAGCTCTGCCTCTACCAAACCTGAGTCCTGCACAGGATTCTGTCCCAGGGCACTGAGAGCCTGCTCCTGCCTGGACAGTCCCACGAGAAAGTTTAAACCTTCGGGATGTGACGCCACAGCTCATTACTAGGGTTTTAGGAGGGTTCTGGGGTCTGATTTCCATCCCAATTTAGCTCCCTATCCATCCCAGCATCACAGTCGCTCTGGCTCAAGAAGATTTTGTGTTTGGGCTTTGCAATCTGCCCCCCCGCCCTCTCCCCTGGCCTCCCTCAGTGAAAGTTAATTTAGGACAGCAGCCTTCCAGTGAAAAATGGTGTTTCTTGGGAAGCACCAGCTGAGGGCAGCTGTCCATGCAGGAAGGGACGATCCTTGTTTTTAGGAATATCAAGGACAAGTTCCCAGGAGGCAAAGTCATGCCTGAAATTCCTGCTGTTACCCTGATCCAAGTCAGGGAGCTTCTTGGTGATTGCCACAGCACATCCACGCCAGAATAATTTCAAGAAAAAATAATAAATAACCAACAGTAATATGGCTTTTTTTCATGGACCAGGGTGTTCTCAACCAAGAAAATATTCCCTAATAACAGAAATCCACCATTATGGTGTCACCAAAGCCTGACAATGCCACTCAAGAGCCCCTGATCTTAAATAAGGTATTTTCCTTCCCAGCAGTGCAAACTGCAGTGCCTTCACCCACTCCTCTGAATAATGGGAGTGTTTCTGCAAGCTTGCCATGGTAATTTAAAATCAATTTTACTTTGGTTTCCCATTATAACTTTTGCTATAGGAAATTAACACTTTAGTAAATCACCTATTGCCTGTGAAAACAACAGAGTGCAATAAATGGTAGTGCCTGTGAGGTTTGGTTGGTTTGCAATGAAAAAAAATCCCAATGGATATAATAATGTAATGGCGTGATAACTGAAATATGTATTTTGGTAGAATCAGAGAATAGTTTGGGTTGGAAGGGGCTTTTCAAGGCCATCCAGTGCTACACCTCTGCCATGGACAGTGACATCTTCCACCCAGGTTGCTCAGGGCTCTGTCCAACTTGGCCTTGGACAGCTGCAGGATGGGCTGTGCCCTTTGGCTGCTCCCTTTGGAGGAGCCAGCATGCTGAAAGTGTCACCCCTGTGTGTGCAGGATGGTCCCCAGCCCCATAACCAGTGCTGGGGGTGATAAACAGAGCTCACTCCAGCCTGTGGCCCTGCAAACCATGCTGGAGAAAATCTGAGCCCAGGTCTTCTGCTGTCTCAGCTGGCTTCACCAACTCATTACAAGGTGCAGCAGAGAACCCTGCTCACCCTCCTGCTTTTGGGAAATGATGCTCAAACTCCCGGTGATGCTGCTCTGAAAGCCAGAGCTGTATCTCCCATGGCAAATAAAGTGCTCCATTGCTCCTGGAGTGATGGGGCTGATTTTCTGATTGTTTTCTGGCCTGTTTTCCCAGCAGTGAGCAGGAATTACAGACTATACCAGCTAACTCCAGCTCTTCCCACGACCATCACTTTAATAGAAAACATGCAAAAGAGATGATGAATCAAAAAAACCCCTTATCTCTGAGTTCCCCCATTTAAATTGGTTCAGCCATTCAAAAGCCACGCATTTCCTGCTGTCCAAACCTCCAAATTATCCAACCCAACTCTTTAAATGCACAGGACCAAAAAAAAAGGTGTTAGGCTGGGCCTTCATCTCCTCTCCTGACGATTCCTGCTTTCAGCCCTTGCTGTCAGCAGTCTCCTCCCAGCACCAGCAGAATCAAAGGTGGAACCGGCTCCGACACGAGGAATAACAAAAGCGCCGGCTCCGCTCCGGAGCCGCGAGTCATTAGGAAGCTCCTGCCTCTCTCCCAGTTGCACGTTAATGAGCGCAGGGAGAGCTGGGAATGGCTTGGCTCTGTGTTTGAGAGCCGGCTCGGGAGTTGGAACCTGCCGTTCTGAGGCTTTCACAGGAAAAACGCTCCCCTCCGGGGCTCCAAAAAAATCCTCAACGAAACTGGCGGATCCAAAGGATGGAGATGGAGGATGGATGGGGATGGATGATGGATGGCTCCTGCAGAGCCCATCTGCAGAGAGCTCCTCTGATCTCTTCATGTATCTCCCCTGGTTTCCTCTGAGGAGTTTTGGGGTGGATGGGGGAATTTTAAATGTAAGATGACTTAGGGATGAACACCAAGGGTGCAGGGCACGAGCAACAAATGGACAAGCCAGGGTGGATGTTGAGCGTGGACTTAACAAGAGCCTCCTCAAAGGTCTGGAGATCCTGGATGGGCTAAAGACTCTGGTTTGCCTTTCTCAGCTTGGGACTCCTTGTAAAACAAGGGCAAGAAGGCAAAATCGGGACAGGAAGGCTTTGCCTACACTTGCAAATTTGCCTTCCGACCCTCAGGATGATCAGCTACTCCTCCCAGCTTTGTGTCATCACTGAACTTTTTGAGGAGGAACCCGTCCCTTCATCCAAGTCACTGATGAACAAATCAAATGATTCTGGGCCAAGTATTGAACCCTGGGGGACACAAAAACGGTCAGGCCTCCAACCAGACCTCGTGCTACTGATCATGACCCTCTGGGCTCTGCTGTTCAGCCAGTCCATGGTATCACAGAATCATTAAACTGGAAAAAATTCCAAGATCTGACTCCAACCAGTAAGTTAAGACAGCCAGGTCCAGCACTAAACCGTGTCCCCAAGCGCCACATCTGAGGTCCAGAGCTCATCCACTCTTCCAATCCACATTTCCTGAGTTTCTCCAACAGATATGATGGGAGACAGTGTCAAAAGCCTTGCTGAAGTCCAGGTACACAATGCCCACTGCTCTCCCCTCGTCAATCCAGGTGGTTGCCTCATTGCGGAAGGCTATTGGGTTGGTCAAACGTGATTTCCCTTCAGTGAATCCATGCTGACAACTCCTGATTGCCTTTCCCGACACTGGTGTTTTCCCACTTAAAGCATTTCCTTTTGACAAATGGGCATCTCCCCTCGGGGGACAGCAAACAGAGTCACTGGAAAATGCCTCCCTTGCGTTAATGAGCGTTTTGCAGACGTGCAGGGACCCCCACCCCGTGGGTGAGGTCACAGTGACACACTGAGAGCTCTGCAGAGCCTCCTGGGAGCTGGCAGGGTGTCTCCTAGACCTCCTGGTGCACAGCAAGTCCTGTGGGATTGGTGACACCATTCTACACCACCACGGAGTTGGATGGACAGGCAGGTGGAGAAGGAAAAGCAGTAATAAATTAAACCTTCCTTGCCCCATCCTCTCTCATCCCAAATCAATGAGAGGCTGCCTGTGCCTGGGGTGCCACGTCCAAGACAATGACAGCTGACAGTGCCTTCGAGGGACGCTGTCAAAGGCTTTTAGGCTCATCATCGGCATGGGAAAGATTTCCTGACCGACTTCGTAGGAAGAAGCCCCTTTGCAGACATGCTGGGAGTGCTACCTGCAGCCAGCGTGGCTTCACCCCTGGTTCCCAGAGCCTGACACAGCTCCAGGATGGTGCCACCACCCCTGAGGGTGAGGGCTGGGTCACAGAGGCAGGAGGAGAGGTGGGGGAGGAGCCAGAGATGAGGAGGTCTGAGTGTGGAACACTTCTGTTGGGTGGAAGGTGGCAATGCTGTGGTGCAGCCACACCTGGTGGGACAGGGACGTGCCCTTGGCTTCTCCTTCTGGTCCATGTTTTTGTCACGGTTTGGGTGCAGAAGGTCTCCAGGAGATCTTGGCAGCACCTTGGGGTTTGTGGGGATTGGATGCTCAGGGCTCCAGGTTATTCCTGACTCCAACATCGGATGTGTGATTCTCGCTGTCCAGGACAGTCACGGCACGAAAAGAGTTCACAACAGCTTCAGGTCAGAGAAAAGGAAGGAAGTAACTCTTTATTTTCCAGAGGCTTTTTATACTATTTTCTAACTTTCATGTCACACATCCACTGGCTCTCAATTCACCACCCCACAATATCATTGGCTACCTACAACCAGAACAACATTTTGGAAAAACACCACCTGCATGAAGTTGGTTATCTCTATTTGTGAATTCCTGCTTGTTTTGAACCGGAGAGCCATTTGTGAGAATTGAGAACAACAAGGTGTTCACATGGTCAAGCAGCTCTTACTACGTGCCTATGAGTCCCACATGTGATGTCAGCTGGGAGCCCTCTGCAGCCCAGGGAGAGCAAGGGGCTCTCCCAATGCCATCCCAGTGTCCCACAATGTCATCTTCTGGAAAAAACACTCTCTGGGATGGGGAGAGGGAGGATGAGGGAGGGATGAGGGAGGATTCCACTGTCCCAAGTTGCTCCAAGCCTTGTCCAACCTGGCCTTGGACACTTCCAGGGATCCAGGGACAGCCACGGCTTCTCTGGGCACCTGTGCCAGGGCCTCCCCACCCTCACAGGGAACAATTCCTTCCTGACATCCCATCTACCCCTGCCCTTTGGCAGTGGGAAGCCATTCCCTGTGTCCTGTCCCTCCATCCCTTGTCCCCAGTCCCTCTCCAGCTCTCCTGGAGCCCTTTAGGCACTGGCAGGGGCTCTGAGGTCTCCCTGGAGCCTTCTCTTCTCCAGGTGAGCACCCCCAGCTCTCCCAGCCTGGCTCCAGAGCAGAGGGGCTCCAGCCCTTGGAGCATCTCCATGGCCTCCTCTGGACTCACTTCAGCAGCTCCAGGTCCTTCCTGTGCTGGGCCCCAGATCTGGAGGCAGCTCTGCAGGTGGGGTCTCACCTGAGCAGGGCAGAGGGGCAGAATTCCACCCTCCCCTGCTGCCCAAGCTGAAGGATCAGCCCAGGGGTCGGGGGTTTCTGGGCTGGGGTAAGTCCAACTTCCCAACCCCTGCCTCAGGCTGAGATCACTGATTAATTAATTTATATTAAACACTTAATTTGCAAATCTCTCCATTGCCAAAGTACCAAGTGAGGCGAACCCCACACGTCTGGTCCAACCACTCTCCTATGCAGAAATTGCCTCCGTGTTCACCCAAATCCGCTTTCCCACACCAGACATTTGCACCACTTTCATCTTTCCCAGGATTTTGCCCACAAATCTCTTTATGTAATGATTCTGGAATTAATTAATATTTAAACAGTTTTGATTTTTTTATTTTTTTTTTAATTTATGAGTGCTGCACAGGACAATGCATTCCAAGGAAAAATGTATGGTGAACAAACCAACCATGTATATAAATACATACCTTAAATATAGATATAGGTTCATATATGTGCAAACCTATAGGAATCTATGGCTTATTTATCCATTTGAGGTGTCTATACCTGCATATAGAGATGTATGTGGCATATATAAATAGAAGAATAAAATCTGATTTATGAGCTATATATTTATATAAATAAAGCATATATATTTATATATATAATATATATGACCATATATGTGGTTTATTTGTTCATTTCTACATCTATGCAAACAATCTCCTGCTGGCAGAGAGGTGAAACCAGGAACTGCTGTCTGATGTAAAGATGGGAATTCAGTTCTGAGGTCAAACTGGAGTAAATAAATGAGTATTTTGATGGTTTTGTGTAAAGGACCTTTGGAATTATTTGGGAAAGCTCTTTTTAGAAACTTATGAAATGCCACTTCTCAGCAAAACTGTTCTTCCTGGTTGTATTTATTTTTTTAAACTTTACATTCAGTGAGTGCCATTTGTAGTGACCCATTGCTGTGTGATATCATTAGCATGGCACGACAAATAATAACAGAAAACAAATTAAAACAAAGTAAACCAAAGTAAAATAAAACTAAGTAAAATAAAGCAAAGTAAAATAAAATAAAACAAAGTAAAATAAAATAAAATAAAATAAAACAAAACAAAATAAAATAAAACAAAATAGAATATTAAAGGCAGCTGTAGCTTCATAGAGACAGAATTATTGCCATTGGAAAGACAAAGGGTTTGCTCGCATATGAGTCAAGGAAGCAGCTAAAGATAAGGAGAAAAGTTGCTCTATCAAGTTCCTGCTCCACATGGAGGCATCAAGAGACCATGGCCAAGCTCTGGCTGTCCTTTCCCGTCCCGACATTCCCAGAGATGTTACTAGAGCTGAACTTTGCTCAGGCTCTGGCATCTCCCTCAGCCCTGCCATTCCCCCCCCCGCCTTTCTCTGGTTTCCCTCCCGAGCTGCAGACGATGGGCCTGGACAGAGTCTCCCCGGAGCCACGGCAGCAGAGATCATATCTCTGCTCCTGGATGGGAGGGAGGGAGGGAGGGAGGGAGGGAGGGAGGGAGGGAGGGAGGGAGGGAGGGAGGGAGGGAGGGAGGGAGGGAGGGAGGGAGGGAGGGAGGGAGGGAGGGAGGGAGGGAGGGAGGGAGGGAGGGAGGGAGGGAGGGAGGAGCCTCTCCTGCCGTGGCTGTGTGATAGGGTCAGCGCTCAGCCATCCCATCCCTGCATCCCATTCCCACACCCCATCCCTGCATCCCATCCTCACATCCCATCCCTGCAAGGATATCCCAGCATCCTATCTCTGCATCCCATCCCTGCATCCCATCTCTGCATCCCTCCCCATCCCATCCCTGCATCCCATCCTCACATCTCATCCCTGCACCCCATCCCCTCACCCCATCCCTGCACCCCATCCCCTCATCCCATCCCTGCATCCCTCCCCACATCCCCTTTTCCACCACTCTCGTCCCCCGGTCTGTGTTCTGGAATGAGGTGTAGCTTTAAATTTGACCTAAATAGAGCATTGGAATGACTCGTTTGATTACAGACAGACCCACACACGCATCTGAGGCCGAGAGAAAGGAATCTCGTTCACATCAATTCATGAACCCAAGCTCAGACACAGATCTGACAAACTGTGCCGGCAGAGATGTTCCCCTCCTGCCACCCCGTGCCCTGGGATTTAGTTCAGCTCTTGGTAATCTCAAGACTAACAGGCCTGGGGGGGTATTATATTAATGCCTTGGTGTTTGGGGAGGGGGGAAGGCAGCCAGAAATCTCCTCCCTGGACCGAGTGCAAATCAGGGCAAGGAGGAACTGTTCACCACAGAGACGTGGCTGAGGCACCCAGGAGAGCTGGGGGATGATGCCACGGGAAGCAGCGAATATCTTGCTGTGGAGGAAAGGGAAACAGCCAGGATCCAGCCCTTTGCCTCTCCTAGAAAATCACTAAAGCAAGCAATAGTAATTGGAGAGCTACTTGTAAGCCAGGCATCTTCTCCCCTGCTAAAAGCTTTGCCTGTAGCGCTGAAGGAGCGGCTTGTGATAAATATATATATATTAAAAATATCTGCTCTGACAAGCGTGAAGCTGGAGAGCGGAGAGGCAGGGGAGGAGGTAAGGCGGGTAGGAAGCACAAATCAAAATGTTTTGCTGCTCCTAATTAAATCCACCAACCTGTTTGTAACAAAACCCACCCTCGGTCAACGGGAAGAGGATGAGGATGAGGAGATGCTTCTGCCCCATGGCCGACAGCTCCTTGAGCCTCACGCAGGAGCACGGGGGCCTGGGAGCCTTCACACTGGGATTTGAGCTTCAGGAAAACCTCCAGCCATCTGTGCCAGAGGAGGCAGAGCAACCGCAGCCAGGCAGGGCGGAGAGGGGGGAAAAGCATTGCAGGGAGGGCTGGGAACCTTCTCACTGCTCCACATCGTCTGCAGCCAGACGGCTGCAATGTGCTGCTGCCAGCCCTGCAGCCAGCGCGGCTTGTGCAGCTGGGAATGGGTCAGGGAGAGCAAAATCAGACGGAAGGGAGGGCTGCGAAGGAGAGAAAGCAAACGAGGGAGCATGATGCCGCTGCGCTGTCCAGGGTGCTGCCTGCAGTGTGCCTGTGGTCCTTACTCATCTCCCAGAAGAGATGGAGAGCAAGAAGAGGTTCAGAGAAAGATAGTGAAGGAGATCAGGGGGATGGAACGGTTTCTGTTCATTCAGAGAATGGTTTGGGTTGGAAGGCATCTTAAGGTCATCCAGTTCCACCCCCTGCCGTGGGCAGGGACACCTTCCACTGTCCCAGGTTGCTCCAAGCCCTGTCCAGCCTGGCCTTGGACACTTCCAGGGATCCAGGGGCAGCCACAGCTTCTCTGGGAAACTTGTGCCAGGGAACAATTCCGTCCCAATAGTCCACCTAAACATTTTTTTTTTAATGTTTAAATCCACTGTCCTGTCCATCCATCCCTTGTCCCCAGTCCCTCTCCACCTCTCCTAGAGACCCTTTAGGCACTGGAGGAGCTCTGAGGTCTCCCTGGAGCCTTCTCTTCTCCAGGTGAGCCCCCCCAGCTCTGCCAGCCTGGCTCCAGAGCAGAGGAGCTCCAGCTCTTGGAGCATCTTCTCCTCTGGACTTGCTCCACATCCTTCTTATGCTGAGGACTCCAGGAAAATGTGTCACAGAGACCAAGATTCCTCAGTCCAGAAAAGGGAGAGCTGATGTCATACAAGATAAAGAGGTGTAAAATCCACAGTTCCCTGCAAGGAAAGATTTCCTATCAAGAGCCAGGAGCTCTGTATGGGATGGTTGGGTGGCAGATCAAACCTTGCAAAAGTAAGGATCCTTTTTTTTCTATAAAACACAGTGAAACTGGGAAACTCCTTCCCAAAACCCCAAGGATTTAGAAAAAAAACTAACAGAAAAACTCAACCTCCAAGGAAGATCTTGATTTTAAATCAACAGCAGCACATCCATCTCAGGATCATCCTGGAATGCATCCCTGTGTGCTTGCCTTGCTCTTCCACCCTCCTGCTGTTACTCACCCTGCTCTTGATGGACTTTAAACCAGGCTGGCCCAGCACAACTGTTGTTTTTTCAGTCCCAAACATGGCATTTTCAAGTTTCTCATCAAATTCCACCCAACAGTTGAGTTAATGTCTGCAGGGCATTCTGTGCT
Organism: Acanthiza pusilla; assembly: GCA_036630365.1. NCBI lineage: Eukaryota > Metazoa > Chordata > Aves > Passeriformes > Acanthizidae > Acanthiza > Acanthiza pusilla. Next base: position 5,629,631 of record JAXCHO010000099.1, on the reverse strand, counting down.
GAGCCTGATGCTTGTGACTGGAAGTGTCCTGAAATCCTGGACAGGGATGGTTTTGCCCTGGCAAATCTCAAAACCTAAATCTGCCACAGCTGAAGCAGTTTCAGCCCCAGAGCTGGTCAGGGAGAAGCTGTGTGAGATTATTTGTCCACATCCCACACCCTGCTTGCAAAGGGCGTCACACACCTGGTGTGATTTGGGGACACCTGACGGTGGTTGGGGACATCAAAGGCACCTGCTGTGATCTCTTCATCAGGGTGAGGTGCAGCTGATCTTATAAACAATGTTCAGCTCTTCCTGCTGTCCTGACCTTGCTCCGTGCCTTGCTGCCAAATGGATCAGTGAATTTTTATGGGAAGTGAATGTCTTTCTAGAGCTCACGTGGATTGTGAGTGGAAATCTGCAGAGCTGCTGGGAAGAGAGGAGGAGGAGGAGCAAGCTCTGGAGAAACACACTGGGGCTGCTACTGCCCTTCAATCCAGCCAAAATAAACACTGTGAAGTTTCCACAGGTTGGTGGAAGTGCTAAACATCACTGTGAAGTGGGCAAAGTGAGAGTGACAATTAGATACTTAATAAATGACTGTTTAAGGGTTGATTTGTTCCTTCGGGGATGCACAGAGTGGGAGGTGGTGTAACAGGTCAGGAATGAGCTTCGGAGGGATTTCCCTTAGCACCTTAGGAAAGGAATTTCACTCGAGAATGCCATCAGATCTCCAGTTTTGGCTTCCAGAGCTATCCAGATTTGACTTATCCACACAAATAATGCAGGAAAAAATACCCGTGGTCCCTGCTGGTGATTTGTTCCCATTACTGCCTTCCCACGCTGTTCAAAGACGTGGAGCTTGTTCCAAGCTGGAATTTGACTGACATCCCTCTCCAAACACTGGAGCCCACTGGGTGATTTTATCTCCTCCAGAGAGCAGAGATTGCCTTGCTGAGGGTGAGTAACCAATGGTGCCCATTGCAGGAGTGACTGTGCTTTCAGAAATCAAAAGTTCACCCACTGGGCCTGTTCTGACTCGGGAGACAGGAGCCATGGGAACCATTGTTAGCATTTCACAGGAGAGTGGGTTGATATTTTTAATCAACATTTGCATGCTTAAACTTCGCTTCTATTTTATTTTTATCCACCTCCTTTCTCCTTGTACATTTTCCAGCGCACAAAAGGAAAGAAAGGAAGAGAACTTTTTAATTAACAACTTTTGAAGGAAACTACAGCACAAAGCTGCTCTTTATATTGCGGGAGATAAATCACTGCAAACATTTGGAAGAGCCCAGACTTTGGTGTGTTGTGCCAGTGAAATGACACATCAGGAATGATTCTGAGGTCCAAGTTTGGCTCCAGGTTGAAGGGGCCACCAGATGAACTTGGTTGTCACTGCTCTTCAGGCTAAGGGACCAAGCCAGTGTGATGCTGGACACGTCTTGGCCAGGTTGGATGTGGCTTGGAGCAACCTGGTTTGGTGGAAAGTGTCTCTGCCCATGGCAGGGGATGAGATTTTAGGTCCCTTTATTGCAAGGCACCTTAAAATAGCAAAATGTTGAAGCTGAAACAGCAGCAAGTAATGAATAATGCAAGGAGCTGAGCTGAGCCTTAGGTGAGTAAAATGTGTTGCTGGTTCTGAGGTGCTTGCCCCAGGTCCTTTCTGTGACCAGCTGAGATAAACCTATTTGTGCTCCTTTAGACACAGGTTTCCTTCCACTAACTGTAAAGGAGGTCAAGGGAATGCTCAGAAATGTCTCCATTTTGGAGATTTGCTTCTGCTTAGGTGACTCTTTTCTCGTTTTTCTTCAAGTTCAACCACTAACCCAGCACTGCCGTGCTCACCACTGAGACATGTCCCTCTGTGACACATCTGTGCTCCTCCTGAACACTTCCAGGGATGCTGATTCCACCCCTTCCCTGGGCAGCCCATTCCAGTGCCTGACCACTCCCATTGCGCTGTCACAGTGCAGCTGCTGCTGCCTCCGCTCTGCTGTCAGTGATGGGCCAACTCAATGGAGGCTCAATCCACACAGATCCCTCAAAAAGGGATTTTTTTCAGGAAAAACCAACAGAGAGGGGAGAAAAATCCCTCCATTCTAGACTAATGATAATGTTTCCTCAACCCCTCCTCAGCTGGCTCCTCAAACACAACCCTTCCCTGGTTCCAAGGAAGGTCTACTCCTGCTTCCAGCCACTTTGGAGCAGCGTTTTGTCTCCAGACCCAATTCCCCTGAGCAGTTTGGCAGCAGTCAGTCCAGCCCATGGGCAAGGCAGGGTGGGATGCTCCCCATCCACACCCTGGCCAGGAAGATCCTTGGATCTAAAGGCTCATACCCTGGCCCTGTCCCCCTGAGCAGGAGCATTTGGCCATCGGGTGAATCACAGTCAGTGCAGCTTGTCCCCATCCATGAGGAGAGCTGTGATAAACCCAGCATCTGATAAAAGCTATCCTCAACCAGAGTGATTTCCCACACTGGCGGCAGCAAAGGAAGAGAAAGGAATGCGATGGGACTTTCCCAAAGTGTTCCTTGGGCCACTCCTGCTGGCAGAGAGGGGAAGCAGGCAGGATCAGTACCAGCAGTGGCCTAAAATCCCCGCGGCTGAGTCCTCACATCTGCCTTTGCTCAGACACCAGGTGTGGTTGATAAGGACGACTGCAAAGGTTTTCTGTCACACTCTTGGCTTCCTGTCGTGGAATATTCAAGTGGAAAAGCAGCCCAGCAGATCTCCTGTCTGGCTGGGGTTGCAGAGAACCAGAGAAGCAGATCTGGAGGTCTCTGACCATCTGCTGGGGCTGTGTCCACCCCCTGGTCAGGTCAGCCAGGGCTTGACAGCATCCCTGACTCCAGAAACTCCAAGGCAGAGCTCCACAGAGATGGAGGTTCCCCCACTTCCCTCAGTGCCTCTTCCAGTGCTGCTGCACAGTCTCCTGTGGTAAAGCCTTTCCTGTTGTGCCACCTCCCAACATCTTGAGAGAACAAGCTGAACACCCCAACGTCTTAGTGAAGCAGTCATGGAATCATGGAACAATTTGGGTTGGAAGGGACCTTAAAAACCACCCAGTGCCACCCCCTGCCATGGGCAGGGACACCTTCCACTGTCCCAGGTTGCTCTAAGCCTTGTCCAGCCTGGCCTTGGACACTTCCAGGGATCCAGGGGCAGCCACAGCTTCTCTGGGCACCTGTGCCAGGGCCTGACCACCCTCACAGGGAACAATTCCTTCCCAATATCTCATGTAAATCTCTCCTCTTTTAGTATCCAACAGTACTTAAATGAAAAAAAGGTTTAACTGAAAAAGGGAAGCAGAGTGTGAATTTTGGTATCAGTTTTGCATTGGAAATAAAATGGCATCAAAGAAAGAGCAGAAAAGGGTAAGAATTTTAGGCTGACATTTCACAAATCAAGTGTTTCAATCTCCCATGTCAGCAGTTAGCCTGAAGGAAAACGGGAAAATCACCCTGAAACAAAGGAACTTTTTTTTTTTTTAATTTAATACCCAAAAGCAGAGGGTGAGCTGCACTGGGAAGGGGAGGCTCTCTCTGCTGAACATGGAGAGAGCAGAAACACTTAAAATCATGTAGCAAAATCAGGCACAGACCCCTCTTCCTCCAGGATTACTCCTGAATTTCCATCCGTGCTTGAATTCAGGCACAAGCAAGACGAGGGTTTGCCTCTCTCCACGCTGCAGCCCAGCAGCAAACCAGGAGTTCAGAGACCACAGCAGGCATTATGTCATCCTGCGAGGAGGAGCTGGGCAATCCTGCAACGACTTCTTTCCAAGCCTTTTTATCCAATCCCTCCTCCAGCAGCACTGCTGAAGGAATGGGGGGAAAAAAAAAAGGAGCCTGGCCCCAGGGGAAGGGTGTTACAAGAGGAGATCCCATGCCAGGATGTCCCCATCAGCATCCCAGAGTGAGAAGAGCTGCGGTGCAGGGTTGAGAGGGGTGGAGGTGCCTCCCAGGCTGTTGTTCACCTGCCAGATCCCTCCTGCTTGCAAAAAAAACCTGTGTGCAGCAAAAGGTGATGTCATCCCTTCCCTGCTCCTGAAATCCAGCTCCTTGCTGGCTGTGGCTCGGGGCTGGTGTTCTTAACAGTCCCTTTTGACACATCCTGTGCTCTGATGATTTCTTTCTTTCTTTTTTATTTTATTTTATTTTTATTTCCCACCCCTCTTTTTCTCCTCTCGCTGCACAGTGACCAGGCTCCTGAGACTCAGGTTGATTAAATTTCTGTGCCTTGCAGCTTCCCTGGAGTCCACATAATTTATGTAAATACGAGAGATAAGAAACGAGGGGGAATCACAAGAAAAATGGAGCATTAAGCCGCCAAGATCCATTAAATTCTCCATCACCCTTTTCAGAATCTCAATGTTCAGCCGCACCGCCCCCATGTTTTCCCCCTGCCACAGCAGCGTGGATCAAATTAACGCTCGTCGGGCTGAGGAAATCCACGGGATCAGTCCCACCTCCTGCCTAAAATCGGGAATTAGCCCTGCCCGCAGTGCATCAGCGCAGGGAACGAGCCCTGCCCGAGGAGCAGGTGGTGCAGCTGGTGGCAGCCTCCTTGCCTGGCTGCATCCCGGGGCAAAGCCGAGCAGCTGGAGCTCCCTCCGGGCAGGGATGACACCGGGCACATCCCAAGGGGCAGAGGGATTCCCGGGTAAAGCGAGGTGAGCAGGATTTAAGATGCTCAGGAGAGCCTCTGCACTCCCTCAGGGTGTTTCTGTGCTGCCAGATAAGGGAGGGTTAGTCTGAGCCTAGGGCATGACCTGAACTTTGTCCCAAAGCAGCCTTTCCACCCCAGTTCCTGGAAAGTTGTGTTGGGAAGGAGTAGGAATTGGGTCAGCAGCCTGATGTCCTCCTTTGTGCAGTCCCTGCCCTTCCTAAGCCCCTCCTGATCAGCCTGAGGGGTGCAAGGCCCTTCTCCAGCCTGTCCATCGCTCACTTGGGTGGGTCAGGCTTCAGAATCTCCCTGGAACAGTCCCAAGAAAATCGGAACTGCAGTTTGATAGTCTGGATTGTTAAAATGTCCACAGAATTGTGGAATGGTTTGGGTTGGAAGGGACATTAGAGATCACCCAGTGTCACCCCCTGCCATGGGCAGGGACACCTTTCGCTGTCCCAGGTTGCTCCAAGCCCTGTCCAGCCTGGCCTGGGACACCTCCAGGGATCCAGGGGCAGCCACAACTTCTCTGGGAACCTGTTCCTAGCAGTGTTTTGGCCTCCAGTAAGAAGCAAAGCCCAAAAATGATTCCTGAGGTCAGTTTGGGAGGTGGCCTGGAAGAGGGACAGTTCCCCCAGTGGGTGGGAACACTGTTTTTTTGGGAAGGAGGCAAGGACACGAGGGACAGGAAATGTGGCAGGAAGGGCATGGTCAGATTGCACCAATTAGCCTCATAGACAGAAACACAGCTGGAAATCTGTTCCTGAGGTGTAAAACACCTGGCAGAGCCCACCCCAGGCCTGGGGCAGGCACATGGACACACCCATGGACCACCCCTGCCTGCTCCTGAGCCAGGCCCAGCTCTGTCACCACTGTCACAGCACTGCCAGTCAGCAGCGGGGCTGGAAGGGCACCTGCTCCCACAAATGACAGCTGAGCCCACTTGTGACAGCAGCAGGAGCCTCGGGGCTGTGCTGTCTGCGAGTCACTCACACCCAGAAAGCTCCTCTTCCACACAGCCTCCTGCTCCCCTTGGACTCCCAGCCCTGCACGGAAAGCGCAGCTCCTCAAACCCCAGCTCTGGTGAAACCTTTCCCTCTCCAAATGGATGGCATTAGGAATAACATCACAGATTTTTTTATTTAAGTTTTGAGCTCACAGGCATTGCTTGGATTGCTTTTCTTAACAAGTGTGACAGACGGAAACACCTCTTTAATGGAAGCAAAGACTCTCCAATAACAATATGATTTCAGGATGCTGGAGCTTGAGAAAAACTGCAAATGCTGAGTGGTGAAGACATCCCAGGAGCAGAAGTCACCGTCTGTCACTCAGCCCTGTCCCCAACCTGGATGCTGTAGCAGTTCTGTGGATGTTTCTGCCTCCCGTGCTTTGCAGAGTCAATCCTTGGTGCCTGTGCCCAGGGCACAATTAACTACTCCAATAATCTAATATCAACTTATAGATCTTTCAATAGTCATCCCGGATCAAGATCTAATTAAGACTACAAATGAGTTAATCATGTGTGATGAAGTCTTCTAAGAAAATTACGCCCAAGACTTCCATTCTGTCTGAGCTGCAGATACTTCTGACGGAGCCCCAGTGCAGAGACTGAAATAGTGGTGATTAAATGGAGTGATGGGCCGGAAAAAACAATGCTTTGTAGGTTTCAAACAAGGAGGCTACCTGTGATCTGCACCTTGGAGTGCTTCATTTTTGAGACAAATTTGATTTGACAGATTCTCTTGAAATATCTGATAATTTTACAAACCACTCAGTGACCAGCAATCGAAAGAAACCTATTCAGTCTCTCCCTTTGCCCGAGCAAAATATCTAATTTTGAGCAGTGGGGCAATGAAACACACACCAAGACCACCCTTGATCACAGACCAAAAGGGCCAAGAAGAAGTGACAATCCTTCTGAACTTCCAAACCTGCAGTGGGAACAACCCAGCCCCGTAAATCATGAGCGCCTGACATTCCGCAGGGTTTGAAAGCTCTGTTCCTTGGCTTCATCCCGTGCCATGGATGCATCATTTGCTGTGCTCTCACGCTAAAAATGACCGTGGTCATTAGGAACAATTTATGCTCAGGGAAATAATTAAGGTCATTAATGGGGCTGCAAAGCAGAGGCTATCAGAGAGCAGGAGTGCAGCGGTGGCAGCCGCCCGTGCGTGCGCCGTGATGGACGGACACGGCAATTATGGTGTTCCCAGGGTTGGGGCATCCCACATGACTCCACCTCAGGCTCAGGAGGCAGCCAAAAACCGATGTGTCCAAGGGATGTTTGGGAAAAGCCAATGGGATCACAAGAGTAGGGGTGAGTCCCTGGATGTCACCGCTGACCACAGCTGGCAGTTTTACTCAGCTGATAACTTTCTGTGAGTGGTGACAGTGTCCTTAAACGAGGTCACGTCTGGCTTTTGGACCATCCCTTCACAGAAATACAGTCCAATATGGAATTGGGAATGTTTGCAAATGTCTGCAAGCATTTCTAAGCCGGATACCCAAGGGTTTGAGGCAGCTGCTGGCACAGGCAGTGCTCAGCTGCGAGCAGGAGATGGTTCATCCTCTGGTGTAGCTCTCCCAGTGGAAAACAAAGGTTGAAAGCAATCTTTAAGCATCCAATGGGAATGACATTTTCAGGGCAGGTCACACGCTGTGACCCAGGGAACACTGATCTAAGAAAATCCACGAGAACAGGAAGAGCTGGACTCGATGATCCTTGTGGGTCCCTTCCAACCCAGGATATTCTGTGATTCTGGGTGTGATTTCCAGGAAAGTCCTGCCTGGATTTCCTGTTTCTGTGAAAAGCATGGGATTATTGGCAGTTAGCTAATAATGCTCATTTGGGTTGTCTGGACAGTCTCCTACAGATTTAATATATTACTTAAAAGAGTGGATTTGGAAAGGACACTGGTCAGTGAAATTGGCCAGTGGTTGATTGATAACACAAATATGTTGATTGATAACACAAATATGTGCTGTTTTCACTGAGACCAGCTAGGAAGAGAAGTTTAACTCAGCCCATGGCTGTTCCTATTTAAGGCAAATCTCTTCCATCCCCTAGACAGGAGTCTGAAGTCAGCCTTGCTGGGCACTCTGGCCACAGGTATGAGTTTCAGGCCATGGATGGCCACAGTTTTGCTCCATGGAGGGCAGCAGGGATGGCCCAGGTATGATCAGACCACTGAGCAAAGCCCCAAAGCCTCCTGCTGCTACAACATCCAGGGGCAGCCACACTCATCCAGGTGCCCTCCACTTCTTGAGTCAAAACTCCTCCCCTCCCTTCACTAACTCCACATCCACAGACCATCTAAGCCCCTCAGTGACCAAATTATACCCTTGGGGACCAAATTCCCAGCTGGATTTAGAGGCAGACTGAAAAATATCTCATCTCTTCCGTGGAGAAAGGATTGATCCTGTTCGTTCTCCCCGCTGTCCCTGTGTTGCTTGCGAGTCTCTGGTCCTGCATTGACTTCCAAGCTGAATTTTGCCAATTCAGCACCTGGGATCTTGTTGTGATTGAACTTGATAAATTAAGCAGCCTTTTAGGGCAGGGGATGTCCCTGGTGTTTATTTAGTGAGCCAGACTAAATCAATCCCCAGCATTGTACACAAATGGGGAATTTCGCTGTCCCTGCTTGCCTTGGGATTCCCCTTGGTGACAGGCAAGGTGTGAGCAGAGGGAGAAGCACACGGACAGGGAGTTGGTGGGCAAAGAAAGGGCTAAACCATCACGAGAGATGTTGTTCTTCCAAACTCCTCGTGTGGTTGAACTTAACAAAATGCATTAACTGGTTTGGGAATGATGGTGCTGTGGCCGTTTGTCTCCAAGGTTCCTTGGGTGGGAACAAAGGGCCAGCAACATTGCCCCACCTTCAGTAAGTCCCTGAGTGCCAGGAGGATGAATATATTGATAAATATAATAATATTAATACAAATAAGATTGTAATCTATATATTATTATATTAAGGATGCAAAGCGCTCAGATGTTACAAAATACAAGTGGTGGTGCTCCAGAGAGGGAGGGAATTCCCCAACTCCCACACTGTGGTGAAACAGGACACAAATATTAAGAGGCTACTCAGGCCTTGGAGCTGCCTCCCAGGCTCCAGCATTTCTAGAAATAGTTCATTTATTAAATAGGCCTTTGGTTTTGGAGCCCCTCCCTGCTGCATTCCTGCAGGTCCTGCATGGAACGTGGTGGCAGGAGGCAGCACGGCCCGACTGGCACCATGGAAAGGCCTCATTAACAGGGAAACAGCCCAGCAGCCACGAAGAGAATGTGAAGAGGCAGCGTGGAGAGATTAAGGCAGCCAGGAGATTGCCAGGGAGTCAATCCACACAGGCTTGGGAAGAAGAACTGAGGCCAAGTGCAGAGATGAACATGGGTGGCAACGATCACAGAGTCACAGAGTGGTTACAGTTGGAAGGGACTTTAAATTTCATCTCACTCCAACCCCCTTGCCATGGGCAGGGAACCTTCCAGAAGGCCATATGTAAGGAAAACGTATTTATTTTTATCACTGCATTGTTGGGGACAAAATTACACAAGAAGTGAGTGGGAGTGATGCTAATGGCAATTCCCAAACCCCACCTGTTTGGTGATTTTTGAAAGAAAAAATGGGGGAGTTGGCTGAACAATCTCCTGAGGGCCTTTCCAAACTGAAATACTCTGTGACTCTGGGAAATGCCTGGAGAGGAGAAGGTTGTGTCCGGTCAAAGCCACGGAGTCCAAATCCAAAGGGGCTCCAGGAATCCCTTGCAAAGGGCAAGGGCAGGCAGCCCTACTCGGAAAGATGGTCAAAATTCTTATGGCAAAGACAAAACATAGAGAAATTTCACAAACTTTTCACAGGGAATTAGACAACAGCTCAGCAGGAAGGCCAAAAAACAAGACTCTCCTTCCCGAGGCTGGTCCCTTGCAATATCCATGGAGCATGGACAGTCCACAGGAGCAGGGAAGAGAAAGCCAAAGCAGCCAGGTTTCCAGTAGCAACCTCTGGCCCCTCCAGGCCAGGAAAAATGTGCAAATGGGAAGATAAAAATACCAAAAACATGAAAAGGAGAGGTGTAATAGCCCACACGGAGCAGAGAAAGCCAAGCTGCGGAAGGACGAAGTATCCTAAGGCTGTTTTCCTGCCCGAGGCGGCAGAGCTGTGCTCACCCCGGCTGCCCTGCAGAGGATGAGTTTAGGGCTGAAACTGTTCCATTTTAGAAGCATTAAAGCCTTTTGCCGTGCCGATGCCCAGGGCAGAGCAGGCAATGGCTCTGGGTCTGTTCACACTCGCAGGACCAGGTGGAAGCGGCATCTCCACAAGCCCTGCAGGTAGGAGGCAGTGGATGAGGCTCCTTCCCTCTCCACCCCGCTCCTGCCACGATGCAGAGAGTGGGAGGCAGAATGACCTACTTGTGTCACGCCCTGAAAGGCTCTTTTTGCTCCAGCCAAGGCATCTCCGCGCTCCGAGGCTCCTGCTCTGCCTGTTGGAGCTGTCTGAAAGGATTTGGTTATTCCCTTCTTCCGTCCCCTCCTGTCCCCTGCCCGTCCCCTTGGCTCACCTGGAGCTGGGAGGGCTGCAAAAGCATTTTGGGAGATCCAATTTGAACAGAAAGCAGAAGCTGGATCATTTTCACCCCCTGGTTTTGCTGTGGGAGGGGGAGATTTGAAGCATCCATTGACATGAAATTCCCGAGAAACAGGGATCCAGGTGCTCTCGATGAGAGGTGTGAATTCATTAATCCATTGGTATCATTAGTGTTCCTCGTGGTTTGGGGCGGGATGATTGACATCATCCTCTCCTCTCTCCCCACAAGAAAGGATGGGAGAGCTGGGCTTTTGGGGATATGGCTTTTTTTGTTTTGGTTTGGGTTTTTTTGGGGAGTTTTGGGGGTTTTTGGGGGGGGGTGGTTTTTTTTTGGTGTTTTTTGTTTGGTTGGTTGGTTGGTTGGTTTGTTTTTGGTTGGTGTTGTTGTTGTTGAAGATATTTATTTATTTATTTATTTATTTATTTATTTATTTGCCTGCTTAGCCAAAAACAGGTGAGGGATGAGCATTTCCAAAGCTCTCACAATCAGCAACTCTGCTCCTTCACTGATTTTGGAGGTATAACCCCTGTTGATTTCAGTGGGAGCTAAGATAGCCCAGCTCTGCAAAATCCAGCCCTGAACGCTTAACTTCTATTAATCCTTATTTTTAGAAGATTTTTATAAAAACTATTACCACACACATTACCATGGGCTTTTGGCACAGCCCATACAAAAACAGATGTTTTCACTGCGTCTTGTGAGACACTCACAAAGAACCTCCTGCCTGTGTTACTGAGCTCTTGTAGACATTTCTTGGTCCTTCACCTGCAGCTGCAGCCTCACAGTTGTGACAGATTTAATTTAAGGTCCTTTATTTCCAGCTATGATGTGCTCTCATTTAATCAGCCCTGTCCATCCTGCTTCCCACATTCCGTGTGGCCGATGGGACTCTGGGCTGCTGCTGCTGGAGCTGGGAGACACAAGGAGCAAAGCCCACAATTAGACAGACAGCTAATGACATTTTCCCTCTCCTGTGGGTGAGAGTGGTTGTCATATTGACTTCCCTGAGGAAGAGGCTGAAGGAGCTGGAGATGTTCAGCCTGGAGAAGAGAAGGCTCCAGGGAGAGCTTAGGGTCCCTTCCAGTGCCTAAAGGCGCTGGAAAAAAGAGGGAGAAGGACTTTTTGCATGGGAAGATAGTGACAGGACAAGGGGGAATGGCTTTAAACTAAAAGAGGGGAGATTTACATTGGGTGTTAGGAGGAAATTCTTCTGAGGGTGGTGAGGCCCTGGCACAGGGTGTCCAGAGAAGCTGTGGTTGCCCCTGGATCCCTGGGAGTGTCCAAGGCCAGGCTGGACAGGGCTTGGAGCAGCCTGGGATAGTGGAAGGTGTCCCTGCCCATGGCAGGGGGTGGAACAAGATGATCTTTGAGGTTCCTTCCACCCCAAACCATCCTGGGATTCTGTGGTTCCCTGCTGTTCAGTTTTCCCTGGACAGAAGTAGCTGAACACACTGCACACCTGCCACTCCTCCAGGAAGCTGATCTGCCTTAGGATGGGTCAAAATGGAGAAGTTGTTCAAGTTTTGTCCACTTATTGCTCCTTGTGAAATCACACAGGGCTTCTGCCCTTCAGGACACACTGTGAGAGGGGCCACGCTACTCAGGATTGTGTCCAGATGGATTTTAAAAATCTCCAGGGAAGGAGACTTCACCACGACAAATCCAAGCAAAAACCAATGTGAGCAGGACCACAGTCAGACCATCCCTCCTGTCCATGAGGTCCCCAGAGATCCTTGAGGAAGAACATCCCTGAGAGGTGGGATCCCATCACAGCACGGTCAATTTGCAGCTCCTGGGAGAAGAGGAACTTCCCACCACCTCGGGATGCTCCATCCACCACCACCAGCTCCTCACCCAACGAGCAGAGCTCCTCTCCTGGCTGCAGACCTGGCTGAGAAAGCCTGGCCAGTGCCTGCACATTAACATCATCACCATAATCATTGCCGCCGCCAGCGCATCAAGAGGAAGCTAATGTGAAGAGAAGGGCCTCACCATCATCTGTTCCAGAAGTGACAATGATCCCTGGTCAGCCTGATCTCGAGGGGACTGAGTCCCACAGCCCGAGGGTGGCTGTGCAGAAGGTCTGACCCCGCTGCACTCGAGGAGTTCACCCCAGGCCTCGTTAGCGCCAGCCTCCCTGGGGACCTGAGCTGTCTCACTTGGTCACATCACAGGCGCAGCAGACAGATGATTTACAGAGAGCTCCCCTCCCTAACTTCATATGTTTTGTATTTCACTAATTCTGGTGCCTTTCTGCTGCTCCGGAGCTCCCTGGGTATCGCAGCTCCTGCCATTCCTTAGAACAAAACCTGGATCAGGCTTCAAACCATGCAGAAGCATTTTCCTCTTGGAACTTCCACCTTCAAGGCACCACCCCAGCAGTATCCCTGCCCTGTGCTAATTCCAAAAGTGCTTCTAGGAACTGCTCCTGGCACCAAAATCATGCCCTGGGTCACTGCTACTGGCCCCAAATCACACCCTGGTAATGCCTAACCCATCCATACAACAGGAGTCTGCAGGTGGCTCATGGAAAAGATGGAGGAGTTGATATCTCAAGCCACTTTCAGGCTCTTTAAAGGATCTTATCTCTCTTTTTTTCACCTCTTTATTTTTTTTCTAAAAGCAGAGTGATTTTCTTTGTGCTGCTCCAGAGCTGGAAACCTCTGGGGCAGAGCTTGGGGTTCTGTGCTCAAGCACTCCAGATTCATCACAGGTGGGACCTCTCCTTTCTCCATGAATAAATCAGGAAAATCTGCTTTCCATCTCCTTTGGGAATGTTCAAAAAGCCCCTTCCTGCACTCAGTCAGGGATTGTGTTTAATTCATGCCAGTGGGGACTTTTCCCAACAAACAACACCTCAAGCTGGAGAAAGCAACATGAAAAGGGAGACAGGTCCAAGCTGCAGCCTCACTCATCATCACATCTGATGCAGAATCAGAGAAGAGAGGGACTCAGCATTGACATTTCTGGTTCTGCAAGTTAAATATTCCCCAGAAAACATCCACTTATCCCTTGGATACCCAACCTGTGCTCTCCACGCTTTGGTCTCTGGAATGAAGGCCACACACAAGAGGTGAATTAGCACTGACCCAAACAAATCCCCAAATATGGACCATCCCCATCAGAGCTCTGATACCCCAGGGCCCTTAGCTAAGGCAACTTCCAGGAGGAATGCATGGAGCTGTTGGAATGGGTCCAGAGGAGGCCACGGAGATGCTCCAAGGGTGGAGCCAGGCTGGGAGAGCTGGGGGTGTTCACCCGGAGAAGAGAAGGCTCCAGGGAGACCTCAGAGCCCCTGGCAGAGCCTAAAGGGGCTCCAGGAGAGCTGGAGAGGGACTGGGGACAAGGGATGGAGGGACAGGACACAGGGAATGGCTTCCCACTGCCAGAGGGCAGGGATAGATGGGATATTGGGAAGGAATTATTCCCTGTGAGGGTGGGGAGGCCCTGGCACAGGTTGCCCGGAGAAGCTGTGGCTGCCCCTGGATCCCTGGAAGTGTCCAAGGCCAGGTTGGACAGGGCTTGGAGCAGCCTGGGACAGTGGAAGGTGTCCCTGTCCATCTCAGGGGGTGGAACTGGATGATTTTTAATGTCCCTTCCAACCTAAACTACTCTGATTCTCTGATTATATCAATCATGCAACATCATTACTGAACAGGCTCCTTTCTTGTGTGTGTGGCTTTTGGTTTTTGTTGTTTGGGTTTCTTTTTGCTTCTTTGGTTTTGCATTTTTCAGCTCTGTTGGTTCTTTGTGTTCACAGTACCTCAGATGAAGTTTCTTGCTTGTTTCGAATTTTAAAGTTCTTCAGCTTTAGAAAAAAAAACCCAACAGTAAAAATACAGGAACACTAAATTAGTGATTAGTTAACTTGTGTACCGAGTGGTAAAAAAAATTGATAAACTATCAGCACCGTGCCCAGAACGGAGCTCTCCCAACTCCTTGTCCCAGTCAGGCTACTGATCTATGAAATCTTCTGTGCAGATTTATTTTCAGGAGGAAAAAAAAAATCACTCTGGTTACAGCAGGAAGAGAGTTTAGAGTAGAATTGCTATTTCCCAGTGGTACTGGGGGCTCTTACACTAAATCACATTACTGCAATTTAAAATACAACCACACATCTGCTGAGACTTGGGTATTGCTCATGTGTGTGTTTTTTAGTCCGAGGCAGGTATTCTTATGTGAATTTTCCCTCCTCTCTGAGATGTAAAATTAAGCAGAATTCCTTTGCATTTTCCATGGATTCTCCTGTCTATCTGGTTGGTTACCAAAGCTCAGCTGCTTTGTGCTAATTTCTTAACCTGGTTTTGTGGCGGGGTCCCGGGTGGGTTGAACTAATTTGGAAAAAGGCGTGTCTGATTCTGGAATAGGAGCATCAACACAGGGAATTAACTACGAACCGCTAATGTCAAGTGCACAGTCCAGAATAAGTCCTTGGATAGATGAAGCTTAAGGCCATCATCTCTGATTTTTCTCAAAAGCAAATTATTTTTTTCCTTGTCCGTCTCTTGATCTGCCTATCAGGAAGTAGGTTCCCTGCCTATGCCAGGGGGATTGGAACTGGAGAATCTTTAAGATCCTTTCCAACTAAAACCATTCTGTGATTTTATGGCTATGAAATGGTCAAACAGATATTTTGTCCTCACCTCATTCCAACCCCTGATCACTCAAGGCCAGCTCTGTGAATGAGGTGCTCAGTGTGTGAAGTCCTTCCTACAATTAGGGCTTGATCTTTGCCTGAAAGTCAATTAGGGCTTGATCTTGGCCTTAAAGTCTAAAGGCCTTTTAGACTTTATTTGTCTAAAAAGTTACTGAGGTCACAGTCCCCACCTTATCAGAGTTCAGCCAAATACAGATGATAGAATTCCAGAATGGCTGGATTGGATGGAATCTTAATGATCATCTCGTTCCAATCCCAACACCTTTCGTTATCCCAGGCTGATCCAAATCCTGTCTAACCTGGCCTGGAACGCTTCCAGGGATCCAGAGGCAGCCACAGCTTCTCTGGGAAACCTGTGCCAGGGCCTCACCAGCCTCAGAGGGAGCAATTCCTTCCCAATATCCCATGTATCCCTGCCCTCTGACACTGGGAAGCCATTCCCTCTTGTCCCGTTTAAAGCCTTGTTTAGCTCTGGGTGCAAATCACAGCACCTCCTGTGCAGCAGCTGAAGCAGGTCAGATTTAAACCCAAAAACCATGGATTGTGGGTGTGTTGGCTGACAGAAACCACCCTTTCATCCTGGGAAGTTTCAGGAACCTTGCTGGCGGCCATGACAGAGACATCGAGATCCATCCACTCCTAAGGTGGGAAGAGCCATACGATCGGGGAGATGTTGGGTGGATGAACTTGTCTGGAGAAGGACAACTGAAAACCTCCAGTCAATATCGGCCAAACTGAGTGGGGATGGGATGACCCATCCCTGGCTTCCTGGTGGAGCTTGGAGCTCCTGGTACTTGGAAATGGTGAGACTTGGGGGTGGTCACAGATGAGCTGAGCCAGGGTGGGAAGTGCCACCCAGGAGAAGGAGAAGAGAAGGAGAAGGAGAAGGAGAAGGAGAAGGAGAAGGAGAAGGAGAAGGAGAAGGAGAAGGAGAAGGAGAAGGAGAAGGAGAAGGAGAAGGAGAAGGAGAAGGAGAAGGAGAAGGAGAAGGAGAAGGAGAAGGAGAAGGAGAAGGAGAAGGAGAAGGAGGAGGAGGAGGAGGAGGAGGAGGAGGAGGAGGAGGAGGAGGAGAAGGAGAAGGAGAAGGAGAAGGAGAAGGAGAAGGAGAAGGAGAAGGAGAAGGAGAAGGAGAAGGAGAAGGAGAAGGAGAAGGAGAAGGAGAAGGAGAAGGAGAAGGAGAAGGAGAAGGAGAAGGAGAAGGAGAAGGAGAAGGAGAAGGAGAAGGAGAAGGAGAAGGAGAAGGAGAAGGAGAAGGAGAAGGAGAAGGAGAAGGAGAAGGAGAAGGAGAAGGAGAAGGAGAAGGAGAAGGAGAAGGAGAAGGAGAAGGAGAAGGAGAAGGAGAAGGAGAAGGAGAAGGAGAAGGAGAAGGAGAAGGAGAAGAAGGAGAAGGAGAAGGAGGAGAAGGAGAAGGAGAAGGAGGAGAAGGAGAAGGAGGAGAAGGAGAAGGAGAAGGAGAAGGAGAAGGAGAAGGAGAAGGAGAAGGAGAAGGAGAAGGAGAAGGAGAAGGAGAAGGAGAAGGAGAAGGAGAAGGAGAAGGAGAAGGAGAAGGAGAAGGAGAAGGAGAAGGAGAAGGAGAAGGAGAAGGAGAAGGAGAAGGAGAAGGAGAAGGAGAAGGAGAAGGAGAAGGAGAAGGAGGAGAGGAGAAGGAGAAGGTCTCCAGGAGCCATCATTTCTGCAAGGAGATGGATGTTGGGTGCCCCTGATCCTCAGTCCTGCTGCCAGAGCATTTGGGATCAGCCCTGGGGATTGTGCACACCCCCTTGGGCTCTGCCCAGCATAAACCTCAACCCAAACAATGGCTGAGGGTCTGGAGAGCTCAAAACAGGATTTTCCTCTTTTTTTTAAACATAAATACCACTCATTTTCCTGCGGTTTCTGGAAAAACGAAGTCATCTTCAGGCACTCAGTCTGTATTTTCTCTGTTTTCTGCCTGCCCCTCCATGCACAGCTCTGGGTGCCAATCTGGCACACCCCAAGTGTGCATGGGGATGGTCTGCTTGGCTCCCACTGTGGTGTGGCAGCGAGGACATCCCTGAGAGAGACAGATTCTGCTCCCAGGACCCCCCTGGGATGGATTTCCAGCAGATTTCCAGACGCCTCCTTCAACCCCTCCAATTCCTTCTCAGAGAAATTATTGTCCTGCAGCCTGAAAGGAATTTTCCACCCAGGGACTCCAAAAACCTCCTTGCTCTCCTTGGAAAACTTCACACCTCCAGGTGGCTGCCATGAATACATGAACTTGCTTTTCTCAACCTCCTCTCACTGTCCCACCTCAGCCCCCAATGGCTGAAGGACAACGACCCAGGACAAGGCTGTGACCTTAATCAACCCCAGCAGGCACTGCTACAAAGCTGAGGACACCAGAAATTCATCAGTCTTTGCTGAAAATTCATGGAAACAGAGAAATCCTGGATTTGGCTGTGAATTCTCCCACTCTAGGAAGTCCTTAAACTTTGGATTCCCCTCCTTCCTGTTAACCCCACCTCTTTTTGGGGAACAAAAAGACTGATGGAGCTTAAAAAGACGAATTACCTGATCTGCATATTCAATGAAGCTCAAATGCTCCATAAACGCGACATGAGTTTTAACAGTATTTAATGGTTTGCATTAATTAATAAGTCTTTAAAGATGTCAGACATTTGTAGACTTAAAAACTTTATAACTTTCAATAAATTCAGTGGGGCTTAATGAATTCTTTCAGATTTTTACATCTTTGGAAACATGCTCCATCTCAAACAACTTCACCAGTGTTTGTGATTTTAAGAGAAAGGAAGAAAGAAAAGAAGGGAAAAAGAAAAAGAGTAGGGTGGAAAAGGAGACAATTAATTAAGCTGTGATTTAATAGGAAACAGATATATTTTTCATTTCATTTCAGTATTTTATTTTGTTACTTGATGGATTTTTTCGTGTATTTCTGTGAAGAGCTGTTGATGCAATGAGGGGTGGGGAGCTCTGTAAACCTCCATGTCTCTATACACAGACTCTAAGGATCAATTAGGTTGGAAAAAGCCTCTGAGACCATCGAGTCCAAGCTGTGACTGATCCCCACCTTGTCACCAACCCAGAGCACTGAGTGCCACCTCCAGGCATGAACACCTTCAGGGATGGGGACTCCACCACTGCCCTGTGCAGCTACTTCCAATGCTTAAAAACCCATTCCATGAAGATACTCCTCCTGATGTCCAACCTGAACCTCCCCTGGCACAGCTTGAGGCCATTTCCTCTCCTCCTGTCCCTGTTCCCTGGGAGCAGAGCCTGACCCCCCTGGCTGTCCCCTCCTGTCAGGAGCTGTGCAGAGCCACAAGGTTCCCCCTGAGCCTCCTTTTCTCCAGGCTGAGCCCTCCCAGCTCCCTCAGCCCCTCCTGGTGCTCCAGACCCTTCCCTAGCTCCATTCCCTTCCCTGGACTCGCTCCAGCCCCTCCAGGTCTCTCTTGTCAGGAGGGTCCCAGAGCTGTCCCCAGCCCTGGGGGTGCCCCAGCAGTGCCAGCACAGGGGACAGGCATTGCCCTGGCCCTGCTGCCACCCCAGAGCTGGGACAGCCCAGGTGCCACTGACCCTCTTGCCCACTGACCCTCTTGCCCACCTGGGCTCACCTGGTGCTGTTGACCAGCACCACCAGGTCCTTTCCTTCCCTGAGCAGTTTTCCAACCAAACATATCCACATCAGTATCTGTACCTGTATTTGTATCCATTCCCATATAGCTGTGCATGCACAGACACACAAGTATACATTTAATAATAGCATAATTTCTGAAATAAAACTACTTCAAGAATACAATTCTACACACGTATCCTAAAGGTCAACTTCTTACATCCATTTGGGATGAACACAAAGGGTGGATATTCCAATTCCTCCCCACACCTTTGGTAATTACAGATTTCGGAGAAGCTCTTTGCCCAGAGGGAAACAAAGTTGAATGGGCTGGGTTTCATCCTGAAAAAGTTCTGTGATCACATCAGAATAAAGACAAGAGGGTCTTAAAAGCAATGAGTGCAGAGAGGGGAATGAGCCTTGGCTCTGGCTTGTTCAGGGAATTATTCTCCCAGGCACTTCACCAGCCTTTTAGCTGGGATCACCCATCCCATTCCTGCACGTGGGATATCCAGACCTCAGGGGATGGTCACTGGAACGCTGTCCCTGCCTCTCCCAAGGGATGAACATGTCATGCCATGGGACCTGTTGGCTGCTCTCAGAAATGGGGCTGGAGGAGGAATCACAGGGGGGAATCACTGCAGGCTCCAGAGGGGTGGTGTTTCATTTTCTTAGTCATCATCACCTCCTGACAGAATTAAAATGGCACCAAAGTCACAACAGAGGCCCCACAAAGAAATGGGATGATGCCAGTGTAGGTCAGGCTCTTCCCACAGATTCCAGCAGGAACATGGAGCAGGGTGCCCAGAGAAGCTGTGGCTGCCCCTGGATCCCTGGAAGTGTCCAAGACCAAGGGCTTGGAGCGACCTGGGACAGTGGAAGATGTCCCTGACCATGGCAGGGGGTGGAACTAGGTGAGCTTTAAGGTCCCTCCCCACCTAAACCATTCTAAGATTCTATGATTCTTCAGCAGGAATTTCTCATTTTTAGTGCTTTGTCCACATTCTCCACCCAGCTGCACTCAGCATCACACACTTCGGGCCAAAATGGACCACTCTGCTCCTGCTTATTTCCAGCCCAAAGCGCCCTCGTGTATTCTGAAACCTCCTCCCCTTTAGCTCCTCTCATTTCATCCTGCTCAGCGCCGGGAACAAGAACCAAGGAGCAAAGTCGCTCCAAAGCCATCATCCCGAACTCCCGCCTCCTCCGTGCCTGTCAGCTGCCCCGGCTGGGATGCTGTGCCCTCCTCCGCGGCTTTGGCAGGACCTTTTGTCCTGCGGGCAGCGGGGAGCTCGGAGCCCGTGACGGAACTCGCAGGGATGCTGCCCATCCATATGGAGATTTGGGTACCAGTCGCCGCCGTGCTGCTGCCTCCGCTCGTCCGAGGGATGCCGGCTGTGCCTCCGGCCCCATCCCGCCGCTCATTTGCTGACACGGATGGGCTGCTCGGGCTCGCAGCATCCCGGGAGCTTCCTGGCTATCGGCTCTGCCGGCCACGCTGAGTTGGGAGACTGGCAGAGGAAGCGAGTGTGTAATTGCGACAGAGGGGAAAGCTGCGGGGGAGTTCGTCTCGGGATGACGAACAGGAGCTGGGAAGGCAGCAAGAGGCTGAGGGAAGAGGGATGAGCAGTCACGAGAGTGGGCTGAGCCGCTTTGTGGCACGGAGAAGGGCGGCACAGATCTCCCTCCTCGCCCCCGAGCACCAAACTCTTTGCTGTGTTCACCAACTCGCCAGACCTGGCCATGTATTTCAGACTGGACATGAATTGCTGTCAAAAAAGGTCTTGAAAAGGCCAGAGCAACCTGACAGACTCTTGTGGCTTGATAAATAACCACTAATTAATGTCTAATGCTGGGTGTCTGTGTCAGAGCTCTGCACTCATGGTCTGCCCAGTCTAGGAGCAGAGGGAAACTGAGGCACAGAGCCGTGAGCAATTCACTCCTCCGGATCACAGAATCACAGAATGGGCCAGGTTGGAAGGGAACACTGCAGGTCCTCTAGACCAACCCCCCTGCTCAGGCAGGGTCCCCTAGAGCACGTTGTTCAGGATTGAGTCCAGATATTCTGGAATATCCCCAGTGAGGAGACTCCACAGCCTCTCTGGGCTCTGCTCCAGTGCTCAATCACTGCACAGGAAAAGTTCTTCCTCCTGCTCAGGTGGAACTTCCTGGGCATCAGTTCCTGCCCATCCTCCTGTGCCATTGCTGGCCCCACGGAGCAGAGCCTGGGCCCTGCTCTGAGCCCTCCCTGCACACAGGGACAGACAGGGATGAGGTCTCCTCTCAGCATCTCCTCTGAACAGCCCCAGCTCCCTCAGCCTTTCCTCGGCAGGGAGATGCTCCAGTCCCCTCAGCATCTCTGTAGTCTCCCCTGGACCCTCCGCAGGAGCTCTGTGTCTCCCTCCAAGAAGATTTCCTGAAGGAAATCAGCCTCCACAGGGTGGGGATCACTGCAGGTTGTGGAGGGTTGGTGTTTCATTTCCTTAGTCATTGTGACACAATCAAAACAGCACCAAAATCACAGCAAAAGCACAACTTTCCCCTGTGGGAAGGCACAGCACTGTCCCAATGGAAACACAGAAGTGATGCTCCCTAGAAACATCACAAACTTCATCTGCCAACTGCAGCTGGGCACAGCTGGGCACCAGAACAGCTGGTTTAGCTTTGCTCATCTTGCCTAAACCCAAAGGGAACATCCCAAGGCAACACAAGTGGTTGGAAGTGCCAAAAATGGGGGAAATTTTAAGAGCTTTTGGGAAAGAGATTAAAATTTTCCTTCAGTGCCGCCTTCTGCCCTGTGTCCCCTGTCCTCCTTGAAGGTTTGGGAACTCGCTGTTCTGAAGCCGGGGTGATTAAAAAAAAAAAAAAGTTGGTGCCCTTTTGGGATAATATAATAAAGACTTAGATGCTTTTCGGACGTCAGCTGCTGCCAGTAATCAGCGCTTCGCAGCTGCTGAGTCACAAATAGCTTGAAAAATATTTCCAGTCCTTGCTCTCCTGAGAGCTAATCCCAGAACGGGCAGTCATAAAAAAACATAAATCCCCAAATTACCAGAATGGCCCCAGAAATCTCTTTTAAGGCGATTAGTTCGATGTCGGTTCTGGATTGTCTTTACCTCGTTGTTTCTCCTCCATGTTGCTCCCTCCTCTCTTTTCCCTGGACAACCCCACATGGCTGGAAAAGGTCACTGCTCTGTCCCTCATTCTCCAAACCAGCTCCATCCCCAATATTTTGGGATCTGCCCTCCTCCTGGCATGGACTCTGCACTCCCTCCCCACACCTGCCCTGTCCCCTCTCTGTGTGTCTCCCTGCCAGAGGATCAGATAAAACATTAAGCACAGAGAGATGATTTTTCTGGGGTTTTTTTGGGGTTGTTTTTATCACTTACAGGGAGAACAGAGATGTCCCCATGTGGGCTTGTCCACAAATTGTTCAAATCATCCTTCAAACCAAACATAAACCTTTGCCACAGCTGTCAGCAGGAGACCTTACCCTGTTGTCCAAGAACTCCTCTAAGTTTGCACTCAGCCTGTTCAAAATTGGTTTATCCATTGTTACTAAGAAGAAAAAGAGGAAATAACCAGCTCCTTTATGACACTTTTTTAAGGAAATGCCAAGCACACTGCAAGAGTCGTCATCATTAACTAAGCAGATGAAAGGCCAGCTGAAGCCCACATGAGCGTGTCCATGCAGCTGTTTGCATCATTTTAAATAAGTAAATACATAAATATATGTTAAAATATTTCTATAGAAATTTATATATATTTAAATTATTTTTAAATAGATATATTTTAAGGGGATTCCAGAGGAGGCTATGGAGATGCTCCAGGGCTGGAGCCTCTCTGTTCTGGAGCCAGGCTGGGAGAGCTGGGGGTGTTCACCTGGAGAAGAGAAGGCTCCAGGGAGACCTCAGAGCTCCTGCCAGTGCCTAAAGGAGCTTATGAAAGAGAGGGAAAGGGACTTTTTACACAGGCAGCTGGTGATAGGAAAAGGGAAATAGTTATAAACTAAAAGAAAGGAGATTTGGATTAGGTGTTGGGATGGAATATGGTGGGACCCTGGCACAGGTGCCTAGAGGAGCTGTGGCTGCCCCTGGATCCCTGGAAGTGTCCAAGGCCAGGATGGATGGGACTTGGAGCAACCTGGGACAGTGGAAGGTGTCCCTGACCATGGAGGGGGTAGAGCTGGATGGTCTTTAAGGTCCCTTCCAACCCAAATAACTCTCAGATATTGCAGACAATTAGGAAACATCTGGAGAGTCTTGCTGGATCAGTTCTTTTTTAGAGTTGGTGTGGTCAGAGGTTGATACTGTCAGTTTGAAGCCATTCCCTGTGTCCTGTCCCTCCATCCCTTGTCCCCAGTCCCTCTCCAGCTCTCCTGGAGCCCTTTAGGCACTGGCAGTGGCTCTGAGGTCTCCCTGGAGCCTTCTCCTCTCCAGGTGAGCACCCCCAGCTCTCCCAGCCTGGCTCCAGAGCAGAGGGGCTCCACCCTTGGAGCAGCTCCATGGCCTCGTCTGGACCCTCCTCTGAAGGGGTGGCCATGTCCTGACCCTTTGGGGAGCAGTCCCAGTCCCTGCCCCATGCCCGGGCACTGTGTGGGGCAGTGCTGGCTGTTCTCAGCCCATCAGTGCCAGGACAAGCAGCAGTGCAGTCACTGAGTTGCAGATCCTGTGTCAGGGTCCCAGCTCTGCTGCATTTACTGGTGCAGACTCCCTGTGGCTCTCCCTGCTTTTCCCCGGATTCCCCACTGCTCTCTTCCCCTCTCTGCTTGTGACCCCAGCTGGACACCCACACTTCCAAAAAATCTCACTTCCCTTCCCTTCCCAAGGACTCAATCTTTATGTAAGAGTGGGAAGACGTGAGCCATCCACACAGAGAAAGCCTAACAAGAGGCAAAACCTCTATCACTCAGCAGAGAATATTTTTAACTTTAACAATAATATCCGGGTGGCCTGGCCTACAAAATGCTGCTCCGGGGCATCCATCCCAACGTGGCAGCGTGCCCGAGTGGCTGCTGGGACTCTCTGAACTAAGTTTAGCCCTGAAATGAGCTCAGACCCCTCGCTGAGGTCTCCGACTCGTGGTCCCCTGGCTGAGCCCAGGGAAGGAGCTTTGCCACTTCCCCTTCCATCCCTTGGCACCGATGACTCTTTTGCCACGGGTGGCTTCGCCTGCGCCAGAGAAGAAGACGTAAATGCACCCGTGGGACGTGGCAGGGACACGTCACCCCCGTGGTGACAGTGTGAGGCTCTTCCTGTGCTGAAGGCTCCAAGGGATCAGCGGCTGCCCTGAGTTGCTCCCTGCTCTGGTTTTGGCTTTGTTCTCCTCCTTGCTGCTCCCCACGTGAAATGAAAGCTCAGTGGCCAGAGCCTGGGACAGTTCTGCGCTCCCCACCAAGCTCTGCAGCATGGCCTTGCAGGACCCTGCCCCAAAACAGCACCATCCAGGAGGAAACACCCAGGAAAGGGTTTTGGTGTCCCCAGCGATGCTCCTGGGTGACATCCCAGCATCACCCCGGCTGTGGGGTCACCCACCTGCATCTGTCACCCCATGCTGCCCTGATTGATTTTCCCCAGGGAGCTCCTCCCAGTCCTTCTCCTGCTACAAATGCAATGGACAGAGCTGAGCTTGGCCCCCCGCAAGACCAAGAGGCCTTCAAAGACATTTTTACCAAGTCTGATGTGACATGGATAATAAGGAAATAAACAAGGAATAAACTGGGGGGGAACCACCCCAGGAATCTCACAGCCATCACTGGGACTGTGCACAGGCAGAGGGGAAGGAGGGGCAGCGAGGAGCCAGCTTGCTATTTTAAGGACAAGCTCCAATAGTAAAGTAATCATCTCCCGAGCAATGCTATTTTCTGGATCCGTGCCCTCAAGTCAGCACGAAGCCACCGTGCTTTCTATTCCGGTCACACCAAACGCTTCCCACCAATCTATCCATCTTAATCCCAGCCCCCGCAGCCGCACAGCCCCACCGGGGCCGAGGGGTGCCCGGAGATGAGGGTTTGGAGCTGGGTGCATCCGTGCCAGCCCATCCTGGGAACACTGGACTATCCCCAACATCGCCTGTTCCCCCCGGCGGGATGATCCTTTCATCTGCATCCTCACTGCTGCTGCTGCTGCTGCTGCTGCTGGACAAAATGCCTCCCACGTAATCAGTTCCCAGCCTCCCTCTCCTCCTCCTCCTCCTCCTCCCCCTCCGTGGCTCTCCTCGCTCCATCCCCTGCTCTGGCGCACCGCGGCTACGGATAAAGGGATCGGTCCTGCGGCGCTGGGGTCATTTCAGGAGCTGTCGCCGCTGGAGCGGCGGGGCTTTGCACGCACAGAATTCCTGTCCTCACTGCAGCACCGCCTGGGCACGGGCAGCCGAGGAGGTGCCAGGATGCTTCACCCGAGTGGGGCACTGCATCCCTGCTGGGGACACCCCGAGCTGCCCTCCGTGCCTGCCCTGTCCCCTCCTCATCCAAAAGTGATGTGCTGGGCACGGACACGTGGCACAAAACCTCCTTCATCCCCTCCAGGACCACCACATCCCCGCATCCCCGCCCTTCATCCCATCCCTGCATCCCATCCCTGCATCCCATCCATGCATCCCATTCCTGCCTCCCATCCCCACATCCCATCCCCGCATCCCATCCCTGCATCCCATCCCCGCATCCCATCCCTACATCCCATCATCCCATCCCTGCATCCCTCCCCATCCCATTCCTATATCACATCCCCGCATCCCATCCCTGCATCCCATCCCCGCATCCCATCCCTGCATCCCATCCCCGCATCCCATCCCTATATCCCATTCCCTACATCCCATCATCCCATCCCTGCATCCCTCCCCATCCCATTCCTATATCCCATCCCTGCATCCCATCCCTGCACCCCATCCCTGCATCCCATCATCCCATCCCATCATCCCATCCCTATATCCCATCCCTGCATCCCATCCCTGCACCCCAACCCTGCATCCTATCATCCCATCCCTGCATCCCATCCCTGCATCCCATCCCTGCACCCCATCCCTGCATCCTATCATCCCATCCCTGCATCCCTCCCTATCCCATCCCCGCATCCCATCCCTGCATCCTATCCCTCCCCATCCCATTCCTGCATCCCATTCCTGCATCCCATTCTTGCATCCCATCCCTGCATCCCATCCCTGCATCCCATCCCTATATCCCATTCCCTGCATCCCATCCCCGCATCCCTCCCCATCCCATCTCTGCATCTCTCCCCACACCCAGGGCATCCAGACCACAGGATCATGGAAAGCTCATCCTCTCTATCTCTCTCTCTCTCTCTCTTTCTTTTTTTTTCTTAAATTGGTGTGATGAGGCAGGAGCTGCACTTCCCTGCAAGGATTTCCCTGTGACTTCACCTTCAAAAGCACAAAGTCCCCAGAGCCCCCGAGGCACAAAGTTTCCTTCTGCTGAGTGCCTAACAAGTGGTCAGGAGCTTGGGGTTTTGCTACTGTTCCCTAAATAGAACATTTTTTCAGAAGCCCAAAAGATTAAAAGCTCAGCTGACTTCCCCCCAAAAAATTGATGTTTATACAGAGCACAACAGGATCTGGAGTTTAAATATATATATTTACACAAACACTTACATAAGGACCCTCCTGGACACAAATTAACCTGCAGTTATGCTTTGGGAGGAAACTTTCCCTGGGATTGTGTGGTTTCCTTCCTACCCAGACAATTACCAAATACTGATCATTGCAATAAAAATATACTGTGCTGTAAAGCCTGAAAATTGCTTGATTTTGGTATCTTTTGCTCCCAGACACTTGGATTTGAATCCCATTTTTTCCCATCAAAGTGCTCAAAAGCCCTGAGCTCCAAGAGGTGCCTCTCCCTGTGCCTCAGTTTCCCCAATTGAGAAACAGCCCCCACACTGTCCAGGTGACACTGAAGTGTGTGGCATGTCCAAGACTTGTTTCTGAATAAAAAAATCAACTGCAAATCAAAAATCAAAGCTGAGAAAATGCTCAGGGCAGGATGGTTGGAGTTTTTGGAGGAGGAAGATCTTTTTTTAAGGTTTGTATTTTTGACCATTTTCCTAAGAAACAACATGATCTAAGAAAAAAACCAACAAACAACCAGAAATAGCCACAAGAGACCTAAAGTTTAAAAATGACCTCATAATTCTTCCCTAAACCACAGACCAGCTCAAATAGGGGCATTAATCAAGTTCCATCACCAAGAGATTTGCAGTCCACAGATGACTCAGATTTGGTCTTTACGTTGATTTCCTCATTCCCATTTCCCCAATTTGCATCTTTTCCCCTTTCCCACCCTTTTTGTCTCCAGCTCAGCACAGCATTTAGCAGGGCAGTGTTCTTTAAAAATACTCATAAATAAATATTTAATTATTTATAGGCTCAGTGAGTGAGTTTGGGTGAGTGAAGCTGAGGAGGAGGAGATGGGATGGGATGGGATGGGATGGGATGGGATGGGATGGGATGGGATGGGATGGGATGGGATGGGATGGGATGGGATCCATGGGATCCATGGGATCCATGGGATCCATGGGATGGGATGGGATCCATGGGATGGGATGGGATGGGATCCATGGGATGGGATGGGATGGGATGGGATGGGATGGGATGGGATGGGATCCATGGGATGGGATGGGATGGGATGGGATGGGATGGGATGGGATGGGATGGGATGGGATGGGATGGGATGGGATGGGATCCATGGGATCCATGGGATGGGATGGGATGGGATGGGATGGGATGGGATGGGATGATAAAGGATGGCTCTTTGCAAGGGGCTGCACCAGTGTGGGAGATGGACAGATATAATATCTAAATTATATATATAAAAACATATATATCCACAAAACCCACAATTTTTAAGTGTTTTTCCCAGCCTCTGAAAAGGTTAGGAAGAAAAAAAAAGCAAAGAAGGAAAGAAAAGGCAGAACAAGCCCAATCCTCTAACAAAATAACAATAGGATCCTGCTAAGGAGTAATTCCAGGTCTCCTGGATAAATTGGAGGAGGTTCCAGGAGTGAGCAGAGAAGAGGCAGAGTGCTGCAGCAGCCAGTCACACACCCTGCAGCTGGCAAAATAATAATAATAGTAATAATAATAATCAGCCATGTCCAATCAGCCCTAATATCCATCACCACCATCAGGTTCAATGCAGGATTAAGAACTGGAAGTGAATAAATATGTCAGTGATTTCCACTGTGTTTAGGGACTGATTGGAAGTCCCAGTGGAGGGATTTTTTCAGCCACGGACGCATTTTCCAAGCTGGGGCTGCTGTGGCTTTCTCTTAGCTGCACTCTTTTCTCCTGACACCCTGGAATCCCAGAATAGTTTGGGATGGGACCGTAAAAATCATCTCATTCCCATGGGCAGGGACACCTTCCACTATTCCAGGCTGCTCCAGCCTGGCTGGCCTTGGATATTTCCAGGGATCCAGGGGCAGCCACAGCTCCTCTGGGCACACTGTGAGGGAGCACCCATCCCAAACCCAGATAGGGATTCATTCCCTGAGCTGGCCAAAATTTTGAGCTGAACCCACAAACAAGACCTTGTTCTGCTCTTTGTGAAGTAAATCTCCCTCTGCTCAGGCACCTTCTCATCACCAGTCCCTGCCTTGAGGACTTTCGACCTCTCAGCTAAGGAATAGGATCACAGAACTTCAGTTCCTCATGGTGGTCTCATCCACTCTCCTAAAAAATGCACTTCCCTCACTTTACCCTCTGCTCCTCACAGTCGCACTTCCAGATTTCAGTGCTCTGACCCCAAAAGTTCACAAAAAGCGATGGGAACATCCTCGGCAAGGCAATGTAGGTACGGGAAGGTGCCATGGGGGATATCTCTGAGGGGTCAGCTCCTCCACCACAGCCAGAGGCCAGACATGGCCTTTGGTGACCTCCCTGGGGTCTCCTTGGGGGAAGCCAAACATTCCAAAGGTCAACAGAGTCACAGAGAAGGATGGAAAAGTGATGGAGGTTCCCACACCATCCCCAGGACTGTGCCCTGCCCGCCATGGCCGTGGTCCTGTGTCACCTCCACGGTGTCCCACCCGTCAGAGCTCCTGAGGAGGGGCAAGGAGGGGACCAGGCTGGTTTTGGGGAAGGCAAAGAAGGGGTGACAGTGTTTGCCTTGGAGCACTCAGGGGGTGACAAATGATGTCACATTGGTGTCTTCCAGTGCCACCCTGCCACGTGGGAATCACACGGAGGGGCACAGTGGGAATTCAGCGTTACTCCTCCGTACACCTCTGGATCCTCTTTCTTTCCTCACTTTTCTGCTCCTTTTTATTGTTCCTATTCCTTCTTTCCTCACTCTCCTGCTCCTTTTTATTCTTCCTTTTCCTTCTTTCCTCACTCTCCTGCTCCTTTTTATTCTTCCTATTCTTCCTTTTCTCACTTTCCTGCTCTTTCTTATTCTTCCTGTTCTTTCTTTCCTCACTCTCCTGCTCCTTTTTATTCTTCTATTCCTTCTTTCCTCACTCTCCTGCTCCTTTTTATTCTTCCTATTCCTTCTTTCCTCACTGTCCTTCTCCTTTTTATTCTCCCTATTCCTTCTTTCCCCATTTTTCTGCTCCTCTGTATTCTTCCTATTCTTTCTTTTCTCACTCTCCTGCTCCTCTTTATTCTTCCTATTCCTTCTTTCCTCACTCTCCTTCTCCTTTTTGTTCTCCCTCTCTTTTTTCGGTGGCACAGGCAGGAAGGGTTCCACTCGAAGCAGGAACAGCGCAGGCAAATCCATCAACCCCAGCGAGGAGGAGCGGAGCCAGCAAGCTCCTGAAAGCAGCAGGGAGATGTCTCTTCCTTGGGGGAATCTCTGCATGGAGGGATGATGGGAGAGCCCCCCAGCCCCCCTGCCTCCCCGAATCCCCCGCGCTCTCGGCATCCCCTCGCCGCCTCCGCACCAACTCCGCGGTTTCCGTGACAACGCTTGGCTCACGCGTTGAGCATCCTCACTGCAGCTCACCCAGCCCAGCACCAGCACAGCCCGAGTGGGGCTCAGCGGGTTCACCCCAATCCTACACCCTGGGGTGGGTGTTTGGGGGAAGCTCCAGATCGCGGTTGGATCTTGGAGAGAGGAGAAGGCTGCCAGGTTGGGGATTGGCTTTTTCATGCAGCTCCTGGGAATGGTTGTTGCAAGAGGTGGGTGCTGAGAGAGGCTGGGATGCAGGAAAAGGCAAAGGAGAAAAGCCTAGCAGCACTCAGGGTGAGAGCTGATCATAGAATCAAAGAATCCCAGGATGGGTTGTGCTGGGAGGCACCTTAAAGCTCAGCCCTGTCCAGCCCCTGCCATGAGCAGGGACACCTTCCACTGTCCCAGGCTGCTCCAAGCCCTGTCCAGCCTGGCCTTGGACACTTCCAGGGATCCAGGGGCAGCTACAGCTTCTCTGGGAATCCTCTGCCAGGGCCTAACCCCCCCCCACAGGGAAAAATTCCTTCCCAATATCTCACCTAAACCTACTCTCAACCAGTCCAAAGCCATTCCCTGTGTCCTGTCCCTCCATCCCTTGTCCCCAGTCCCTCTCCAGCTCTCCTGGAGCCCTTTAGGCACTGGCAGGGCTCTGAGGTTTCCCTGGAGCCTTCTCCTCTCCAGGTGAACACCCCCAGCTCTCTCAGCCTGATGCTGAGGTTACACCTCCACCCACAGTGGAATAAATGCTGATCTCCAGCCCTGAGTCCTGTCCTTGCTCACACCATTAACCTTTCCCACCCTCCTGAAGACAGTGCCTGCATCCCAACCACCTGCTGGGGGTGGTCCCTGGCCCATACCAACTCCTGAGCTAAGCCAGAGAGTTTGGGTAAATCTGAGTTGCCCAGGGAGCTGCTGAAAAGGCTCTGGGGATGGTGGTGGAGACATAAAGATGGAGAAGGCTCAACCCCAGCCCTTGTGTCCTGACTCTGTTCCATTTACCACTCACAATAATCAATCTCTCAGCCCTGGCAGGGCCTGGGAAGACCTGAGTCCATCTCCTGCGGTGCCCTCAGTCCATCCGTGCCCCGGTGATGTCACAGAGAGTGACCAGAGCAGCAGCAGCCATGACTTCCATCAGTGACTGAACTGAGAGGGTGACTCACAGAACCCTTTCCATTGCCATTTCCATTGCCCTCTGCCCCAGGGGACAGACTCAGACACCATCTGGTTTGGCTGAACAGCCACCAAGGACATGAAGCCACCTTGTAGAGACCCAGACATGGCTGGGAGCATGTGCAGTGAGCAAGGGCTGTGCCCAGGAAGTGGCCACAGGGTGGGCATCACAGGCAGGAACAACTCAGAATCATAAAATCACAGAACATCCTGAGCTGGAAGGGACCCACAAGGATCATGGAGTCCAACTCCTGGCCCTGCACAGGACACCCCAACAATCCCACCCTGTCCCTGGGAGCGTTGTCCTTGGAGCTGTGACCATTCCCTGGGGAGCTGTTCAGTGCCCGGCACCCTGTGGGAGGAAGAACCTTTTCCTGATATCCAACCTACTCCCCAAAAAAAGCACAGCTGGTTTAGTTGTGATGATCATGGTTGGCAAAGTTGCTATCTCTGTCACCTGGAGCGCAGGAAAACAATCAAACAAACATCCAAACTTCTGCAGGTCTTCTCCACATCCCAAAGCTTAGCAGGGCATAGGGAGGACTTTGTTTCCAGCACAGCGATGGCACAGAATAATGAGTGCTGTTCCAAATTGTCCTACCATGTAAATCCCAAAGATTTACCAGTTTCTCCAGGAGCTGGGAGTGATCAGAGAATCATGGAGCAGTTTGGGTTGGAAGGGACCTTTAAAGGTCATCTCCAAACCCCTGGAATGAGCAGGGACATCTTCAGCTAGATCAGGCTGTCCGGCTGATAGGTTGTTCCCTTTGGTTCTAATCTTTCACCCTCACAAATATCACAACAAAATTGGTGTCTGGGTAGAAAAGAGAAGGGCATGATGACTTATTTTCCTCATTCCCATGAATCTGGGCAAACCTGATCTGAAGGCAAGATGCCTCCGCTTTCCAGGACTTATGACTGGGCATGAACAAGGAGGGAGCTCCATATACTGCTGCTTGCCCTGGCCTATGGAAAAAAAACATTGGAGGGGAAAATACAGCTCAGTGGGAACCTTAGACTATTGGAGAGGGAGTTAATTACCCCTCCTGAAAAAAGAAAGGAAAGGTATCACACAGTCACTGCTGGAATTTGCTTGCCAGACCCTTTCATCAGTGACGAGAGAAAGGCAGCTCTGCCCACTAAAGGCAGCTTTCTGTGGGGTGATGTCCTGCTGTTCCCAGCTGAAGTTCTTCCTAATGGGGTCCAAAGGTGATGGAAACATTACTTAGAGGCAGCCAAATTCCCAGGAAGGGACTGGCAGGGGCAGCCTCTTGTGTATCCCGAGGAGTCATGTTTGAACTCTTGGGAACAGTGCCCACTCCGAGCTTTGGGCTTTTGGTTTTGGAGGGAATTCTGGCACCAGCCGAATGTGGGGCTGTCCTCTTTGACATTGAAGAGCCAGCTGAGATCCCAGCTGCCAGAACAAAGGCAGAGGAGCTGTGTTTAACAGCACGAGGACCCAGCTCCACATTACACACACAGACGCACACACTGAGCTGTCCCCAGCATTAAAATTTCATTACAAGGAGTGCACCAGGAATAACCATTATCAATTATATATTACACACTGCTTTAGACTAAAAGAAAGCGAATGGCTCGGGGGTTCTGCTGTGAGACAGAGCTTCTCTTGCAAGGTTTGGAGCTGGTTGTGTGGTGGAGCTTTGTGATTCACCACGCAACTCCCACTCTCCCAGCCCCGTGTCCTCATGGTGGGAATATCCACCCCAGGAGGAGCCTGGCTGGCTGTTTGTCCCAGTTCCGTGCAGGTCATGCTGGGTTATCACAGATTCTCAGAACAGTTTGGGTTGGAAGGGGTTCCAGTCACACCTTCTACTGTCCCAGGTGGCTCCAAGCCCTGTCCAACCTGGCCTTGGACACTTCCAGGGATGAAGCAGCCTCAGCTTCTCTGGGAAACGCTCTGTGGGATGGCCAGGACAGGACAGGGGTTGAGGATTGGATCTTGTGGCTTTCAGAGGGATGATTCTACAAACATCTGGCTTTGCTGTCTGGATAATGCCACCGCGCCAGGAGCTCCTTAGATAAATCTCTTGGTCACCTGAGATGTCACCTACAGCCATGGGCACCTCCAAAGGTGGCTGTTCCTGTGTGTCTCGGTCACCTCTCACAGGTGGGATGACTGGAGGTGTCCCCAGTGCTGACAGAAGGTTCTTCGGTGGCCTCAATCTTCTCCTTCAGGTACTTTGCTCTAAGCACCAGAGCTCACCCACACCCCAGAGCTGAGGTGTCCATGAAGTTGTCCTGGACCCTTTCCCTGGAAAGCAGTGACAGCTATTCCCTCATTACAGCACCCAAATCTCCTCTTTCCCCCAGGCCTGAAGGCTGGGCAGCTTTTGAGAACCGAACCTACAAATTCTTCAGTGCTCAGCGTGTTCCTCATCCCTGCTCCTGCCGCCAGCCATTCAGCCCCAAGCAGCCCCAGCCCCATGAAAAATTCACTTGTTCATGTTGAGGAATAAATGCCGGCATTGTCTGAAGGTTTTCCTGTTAAATGATTCCCCTCCATGGACGGCAGACAATGAACAACCCCAGATCCTGATAGGTGATAACGACAGGGACTCTGAGCTGCAGTGGGGTGGAGGGAGGGGATGTTAAAGGGTGTTAAAGTCATAACACTGATATTTTAATCCAATTAATGCCTCTGAGGGCACCAAAGCCCTGGATATTGTGGGAACATCAGCAGCTGGGTAGGGAACAGTCAGGCCAGGGGGGTCTGCAGGACTTTGCCCACTCATTTTGGGAGGAGATACACAGGCAGATGGGGATGGAACATGGAGGAATGGTTTTTAAAATAAAAGAGGAGAGATTTAGATTATATATTGGGAAGAAATTCTTCCCTCTGAGGGTGGTGAGGCCCTGGCACAGGGTGCCCAGAGAAGCTGTGGCTGCCCCTGGATCCCTGGAAGTGTCCAAGGCCAGGCTGGACAGGGCTTGGAGAATCCTGGGACAGTGGAAGGTGTCCCTGCCCATGGCAGGGGTGGAATGAGATGATCCTTTAGGTCCTTTCCCACCCGAAACATTCCACGATAACATTACAGTGGATCCCACATTTCTCTGCTGCCAACAAGCCCATGGCTGCACTTTGAAATCCTTATTTCCCTTTCCCATTCAGTGGATCGTGCCTGAGAAAGTGATTTCTCAGGATGCAGATTAAAGCAGAACAGCAGAGAGCCTCCAGTGCAATTATGAAAAGGAAGCCATAAAAAATAGTAATTAAAAGTCATATTTCTGCTGGGTAAATGCCTGGGCAGGGCTGGGAGTTGTCGGAGAGGAAGATTCCTGAAATGTAGAGGATGCAGCAGAGGCAGGGATGGGACAGAAAGGCTTTGTCTGCACCTGGGAGGGAAACAGGGATTGCACCAATCCTGCTGTCACCTGTTGGCACAGCCCCTTGGACACTTTGAATGCAGCAAAACAGGCCTGGTCTCTGCTGTCACCTGCCTGTGACTCAGTTTCCTGCTGGATCAGCCAGGGATGAGGAGCCCTTTGGTCATCCTGTCCGTGTGGGTGGTGGGACAGACAGCATCCCAGTCTGGCTAAGCAATTTGGGTTGGGTGGAAGAGGTTTCTCCCCCTGAAATGGAAACATGGGCAGAGTTTTGTTTGGTTCAATCCTGAGCTGAGCACATTTGACCTCCTGGAGTGGCAGTCAGGGCACAGCCTGAGGGCATCTCAGGTGGCATTTGTCACCTGGGGAAAAAATAGGAAAAAGCAGCCTCTGTAGATGTGAATTATCCAGAGTCTTTTCTCTGAGGTCCTGAGGCCTTGTCCTTGGACTGCAAGCACTGTTCCAAGTCCTGATCCAGCAAGGATTTCTCAAGGATCTCATGCCTCCTGCAGCCCTGTGGGACATGGAGTCCTTCTGCTCTTCCCAACCCTCTCAGACCTGGCCAGGGCCAGACCTCTGAGCAGAGGGGTTGGGAGGTGATCACAGCCTCAACTCTTGGAAACGTCACCCACGCTCCTGCCAAGGATGTTCAGCCAGGAGAAGATGCCAGTGGGACAACAGGGATGGGACCTTCCCAAGAAAGTCTTCCTGCACCACCCATCAGCTCATTTCTGCTGCAGGGACACAGGTCCAGCCCCACAGGCAACAAATGAGATGCCAGCCAGGGTGAACCTTTCAGGAAACACTAAAAAAAACCCCAAGAGCAACACCCTAAAGCCCAGAGGGACTTTTTGCCTTCCTGCTGCAGAATCACCAGTGGGGAGCAGGAATTAAACAGGAGAAAATAAGAATGGAGCAGCAGTAAGTGGAGACTGTAAACATGAGGCAGATTAAAAACTTAATGGGTCAGAGCAGGCACTGGTGGAAAGTGGGAGTGGGAGGGAATGGGGCTGGGAGAGAGGGGAGGCTGATGGGCAGAAAGGGCTGTGGGAAGCTCCAG
Organism: Acanthiza pusilla; assembly: GCA_036630365.1. Lineage (NCBI taxonomy): Eukaryota > Metazoa > Chordata > Aves > Passeriformes > Acanthizidae > Acanthiza > Acanthiza pusilla. The sequence continues at coordinate 5,594,671 of JAXCHO010000099.1, read as the reverse complement.
CAATCCCACTGCACCCAGGGAGAGGGAAACAGATGCTCTGGGAGAGGGAGCTGGAAGTGCAATCATTCCCCAGACACTACGCTGGGCAGGGCCTTTCCCAGAGCTCGGGGGATGTTTGGAGGGACAAGGTGGAGGTTCAGGACCTCCACCATCCCACCCCTTGCTGGGGATTTGGGCTAGGGATGGGGTGCAGACTGATGGAGGAGTTTGAGGGGTGATGGGAACTCATGGACATAAAAGAAGAAAAGGGTTTTCAGCGCTGTGTGAATGCTCCTGGGACAAAGGGAGATGGGCTCATGGGTGATGGGAACTCATGGATATGAAGGAAAAAAAGGGTTTTCAGCGCTGTGTGAATGTTCCTGGGGCAAAGGGAGATGGGCTCATGGGTGATGGGAACTCATGGATATGAAGGAAGAAAAGGGTTTTCAGCGCTGTGTGAATGCTCCTGGGACAAAGGGAGATGGGAATCAGCCTCCTCAGGTATTAAATGAGGAGGAAGCTCAGGCCAGCCCAGGATGAGCCTGGTGGCTGAAGATGTGGAAGTCTGGGGTTTGAATCCTGTTTCTTGAAGTATCCCAAGGTTCAAAAAACCTTTTCCCATTTGTGTCCCAAAGTTTTCCTTGACATGCTCCAACATGGAATCACATCCAGATCTCTCTCTACACTACGAGGCAGCTAAGAAAACAAATTGCACTGAGTGTAGAAGAGCAAAGCAAGGTTGGTTTCCAAGGCCTGGTGGATTCTCCAGTGCCCAGTAGAGCACAAACTCCAATGAAAGATTTATCCAAGGCTGTGACACTCAAAAAGTGCCTCTAATGGGTGGTTTGTCTGGAATTTAAGACAAAATATGCTCCAGGGGTGCTTTTTCCCTCACTGAGGATACTAACAGGTGCCTATTGTCTTTCCATGAGCCTGGTTGTGTGAAAGTCATAGGATTTATCCTCTGAAAAATCAGTACAAAAAGTTTTGAGGGATCCACCATCCATCCCTACCTAGGTCTGGTGTCCTTAAGAGATGAATGTAAAGCTGTGGTGAAAGACACTGCACAAAACCAAACAGGAAAGCTTTGGAAACAGAATTTTGCACCTCTCAGGCAAAGAGAAGCATTTAAAATGTCTCCGAAGTTAGGTTTGACTTGAAAATTCTCCTCCAGGCTGTGACACCTGAGGGGAAAAAAACAATGATAAAAAAACGGAATGGCGATGACTGTTTCTCTACTTGCCTGGATTTCGAATCATAGAGTGATAGAATCATTTTGGTTGGAAAACACCTTTAAGATCATAGTTTTGGTTATTTTCTGAGGGCATCTGGAGAGCCTGAGATTAACAACGCCTCAGTTGAAGCCACCGAATTTCAGGACATGGGGAAAAGAGCCATTTGATCACACCAGTGCGAGCTACAGATGGGACAGGAGCCCTGTCAGGTGGCTCTGCAACCACGTCCCAGTGCTGGTGACCATGTCCCCTCCCTGCTGTGCCCATCAGCCCAACCCAGCTCCGAGAGAACCATGGAAAAGCTGTAGCACCACGTGGACCTCAGCTGCATTGGCTTTTTGGACGTTCCCTGGGTGTGTGAGCCACCTCCTTGTGTCCTCCTCCGAGAAGGGACCCCATCCCTGCATGGCTGCCCTGGGGAAGAGGTGCAGGATGTCACCTTGTCCCTGCACCTTGTCACCTTGTCCCTGCATGCTCATGTGTCATCGTGGAATCACAAAATGGTTTGGGTTGGAAAAGGCCTTAAATATCAACGAATTCCACTGCAGGCCATGGGCAGGGACACTTTCCACTGTCCCAGGTTGCTCCAAGCCCTGTCCAACCTGGCCTTGGGCACTTCCAGGGATCCAGGGGCAGCCACAGCTTCTCTGGGCACCCTGTGCCAGGGCCTCCCCACCCTCACAGGGAACAATTCCATCCCAATATCCCATCTATCCCTGCCCTCTGGCAGTCTGAGCCGTTCCCCGTGTCCTGTCCCTCCCTGTGTGAGTGCAAGGGGCTGCACAGGCACATCCATGGAAGCATTCCAGAGGCTCCAAGCAAACCCTTTCCAGGCAGACCCCTGACCTGCAGGTGGACCTGCACCCCGCGAGGTATTAACCAGCAGTAAGGGGATCTCGCCGCGACTCATCCTCGCGGATCTGACAAACCCTTGATCCCATTGATAAAAGCCCGGAGGGTTCGGGCTCCTGGCCAAATCCCTCCACTTCATTCATGGAAAAGAGGGCCGGGGAGAGAATGGGCTGGGCTCGGGTCCAGCGAACAGAAGCACAGGCGGATCTGGCCATTGTACAGAGTCCTCCTATAGCCATGGATGGAGGCCAGGGGCACGGGAAGGAGCCGAGGCCATCCCTGCACAATGAGGCTCCAGCCAGGAAACAGCAAGGCAGCGGAGTCCTGGGCCAGAAACTCTCCTTGGGGGCGGGAAGAGGAGCAGACCCTTCAGGAAAGCCCTGTTCCTAGGAAAGGTCATGTCCTTCTGGACAAATCCCTCCACTGAGCAGTGGTTCTCCCAGTCGGATCTAGATCCAAATTCCAGTCCTACACACCAGAAAGACCTCATCAGCAGGACAGGTAAGGACAAGGGAGGGGCAGTCCCTGGCTGTTGTGGGATGCAAATATTCCTCATGCAATCCTCGTGCTTCCACAGCTTTGTGTGTGCCCGTGGAAGCTTCCAGTGCTGGAAATGAATTTTGTTCCTCACAGCTTTTCCCAAATTGCTGCTGGAGAGGAAAAGGCAGCCAGGGAGTTGAAACTAGGAGGTCTTGAAGGTCCCTTCCAAGCCAAACCATCCTGTGATTCGATGGGTACTGGAGCATATCACAGCCATGGGGACACCAATGACAGTGAAAATCCATAAAGAGTAACCCCTAAATAATTCCCTGCTCATCAGAGTATTAGTTCAGAGGGATCATTCCTGATGGAGACATTGCTGGAATAAGCATACTCCTAGAAAAGGATTTTTTTTTTTGGGCTGAACTGGTATTTTCCAGCAGGGAAACAAAAGTTCACCTTGAGAGATTCCTAGACAGCTTTCTCAGGAGATTCATAAAATCATAAAGTCATTCAGGTTGGAAATGCCCTTTAGGATCATCGAGTCCAACCATTCCCCCAGCATTGCCCAGGCCACCCCTGAGCCATGTCCCCAGGTGCCACATCCACAGGGCTTTGCAGGGATGGAGAATCCACCACTGCCCTGGGCAGGGAATGACTTCTGCCTTGCTGCAATCAGCTTGGAAAAGGGCTGAAGAGGCAGGAAACCCTCAATGGGTGTCAAGTGTCAGGCCAGGAGACCCTGACAGCCAAGCCCAGAATATTTTAAGCTGTGGGGATAAGAACTGAGCCACAATCCTCTCTCAGGAGGCACACGGAGGAGCCAGGCTTGGACAGGCTGGACACATCCCTCCCGTTTCCCTTGATAGCATCTCCAGGCCTTAGGGATGAACTGCAGGGAATGACAACCTGTCAAGGACAAAAAGACTTTTCAATATGACCCCACCTGGACTTTGATCCCCAGCCAAACCTCTTGTAAGAGAGAGGTGATGGCTGGTTTGCTTTCAAAGCTGCAGCAGTGGCTTAAGGAAGGGCAGCCCCCGGACTAGCGCTGGATTAGTCTCACTCCAGTGCTTTAATGTGTCTGCAGAGGTTAACAGCTGATTCCTGGAGGTGTCAACCACGCCATGAGGGAGGGGAGGCAGAAATCACAGCTTGAAAGCAAGAAAAGGGCAAATTTTGGGAGTTTAAGAAGAGGCTTCTGAAGAGAGACGTTGGTCTGGGGAGCAGGGAGGGAAGGAACTCCATCCCACCTTCCACTCGGGGCTGATTCTGCCAAACCATCGACCCCACAGAAGGCAGCGAGGTGAATTTGGAAAACACGAGTCGAACACAAGGCAGAAGTCCAACAGCAAGGCGAAAACACATTCAGAGACCCCAACTCTGCTCCTGGGCCACAGCCAGCAAACCCTCGGAGAGGGATCCACGCCATTCCCCCATCCCCACGCTGCCTCCAGGCCCCGCTGCAGAAGCCAGGGATGCACCTCCTTGAACACCAGAGCCTGACTCCATCCAGCAGCGAGGAAAATGAGCGCTCGGGCTGCGTGCTGTAGCATTAGTCACGAGTTCCTGTGCGTGAGGGAAGTCGATCCCAGCGTTGTGCTCTTCCCACACGAGCAGTCCCATTGAGATCCAGAGCTACTCAAGCAGGGAAAAGTCAAGCGAAGTGAGGATGTGTGGGTAGCTCTCACAGTGCTTTTAAGGTAACGTTTGAGGTTGCCATCCATTTTTTTTCCCCCTCTTGAAATTCAGTGAGCAATTTTCTCCCTCTTGTAATCTTTTTTTTTTTTAATTTTTTTTTTTAAACCAAATCCACATTACAGAATAAAACGGCAAGAAAGTGTAATTGTAGAGGAGGGGAGGGAATGCAGAGTAGGGAGAGGAGGCAGCTGTATTGACCATCTGCTATACCGCTAAAAACACCCACTTAAGTGTCTGTTTACAAATCAAGTTGCCCGTGTGAGTAGAAACAGAGGCACTTCTTCAGCAGGATCAGGCGATTGGCTGCCAACACGCTGGGTTTATTAGGGAGCAGCCTGGGTCTGGGTGAAAATGTGTGGTGGAAGAGGAACAAACCCAAAAGCTGTTCCCAACGAGGAAAAAATGAGAGGCACAAGGCAGGAAAAACCAGGGAGCTGCAAAGTGGGAGCACCCCTGAGCCAGCTGCCATTCCTAGAGGGTTCCCAAGCTTTCCTAAATATGAGGTGTATTTAAAAAAAAAAAACATAAACATTCAGCTCCAGCTTTGCTTCTATTGTTTACCAAGGCCCATGTCACAGAGTCACAGAACCAGGGAATGGTTTGGGTTGGAAGGGAATTTAAAGATCATCAGTCCCACCCTTCCTGCCATGGGCAGGGACACCTTCCACTGTCCCAGGTTGCTCCAAGCCCTGTCCAGCCTGGCCTTGGACACTTCCAGGGATGCAGGGACAGCCACAACTTCTCTGAGAACCTGTGCCAGGGCCTCACCACCCTCACAGGGAAGGATTTCTTCCTAATATCTAATCCAAATCTATTATCTTTAAGTTTAAAACAAATCTCCCTTGTCCTATCATAATCTTCCTTGTAAAAAGTTCCTCCTCATCTTTTTTATGAGCTCCCTTTTAAATCTGGCTGCCCAGAGTGACTGATGGAGTGACTTCCAGGTGGGACCAACCCCTTTTCCCTTCTTGCCCCTTTGGATAGTGCCATATCCTCACTGCAGAAGAGCCTGAATGCCCCTCAGACAGCACTGCTTGGAATTTCAGATCCATCTTACACAGAAACATTATACAAAAAGCCGCCAAACACTTTTTCCAGAGGTGTATTTAATCCCAGCAGGGATAATGAAGCATCCTCACCCCTCAGATGCCAGGTCATCGCTCATAAGTGCCTAATGATGCAAACAAAGCTTTAAAGACGCGTCGCTAACTGATTCCTGCCTCCATTTCCACCATCGCTGGGAAAGCAGGTGCAGGAGGATGCAGCTGCGTTTTGGGAATCTGAATGCACAGCTGAGGCTGCCTCTGTTCCAGAAATCAGGGGCCCCGAGCTCCTGACCCAGCCATGTCTCAGGTGATGCCCTTCAGAGAACCTAAGTTGGGTCTCCAGGGGCCACCTCACCATCCCATTCCACCCTAAAAAGGGGGGCGACAGGAATTTTAGGATAACCCAGCAATGATGTCCTGAAGTCAACTGGAAAAAACAGCTTTTTCTGATTATGAAATTCACGGGACAGGACTTAAGAAACGGAGAATATTGCAGGTAGAGTTGCCTCAAGCCTTAAATGCACTCACCTCTCCCAAATCCAGTTTCTGGGATTCTGTGAAATCAGAAGGTTTTTGCTGTGTTGGAAACTCATCCAGCATGGTCAGAGTCCCAGGAGAAGGAGGTTTTAGGTGCCAGACATCAGTCAAGGAACTTTTAAAGGGATTCCCCTGACTAATTCCAAATTGGCCACTGCCGGGCACACATGGCAACGTGTAGGAGTCAGATCATGGAATCACAGAATCCTTGAAGCTGGAAAGACCTCTGAGATTTGAGCCCAAACATCCCCCAGCACTGCCAAATCCACCACTGAGCCATGTCCCCAAGTGCCAAATCCACCACATGTCCCCAAGTGCCAAATCCACCACTAACCCATGTCCCCAAGTGTCAAATCCACCACATGTCCCCAAGTGCCAAATCCACCACTAACCCATGTCCCCAAGTGCCAAATCCACCACATGTCCCCAAGTGCCAAATCCACCACTAACCCATGTCCCCAAGTGTCAAATCCACCACATGTCCCCAAGTGCCAAATCCACCACTAACCCATGTCCCCAAGTGCCAAATCCACCACTAACCCATGTCCCCAAGTGCCCGACCCACCACTGAGCCATGTCCCCAAGTGCCAAACCCACCACTGACCCATGTCCCCAAGTGCCAAACCCACCACTGACCCATGTCCCCAAGTGCCAAACCCACCACTGACCCATGTCCCCAAGTGCCTGACCCACCACTAAGCCATGTCCCCAAGTGCCAAATCTACCACTGACCCATGTCCCCAAGTGCCACATCCACAAAACTTTTAAATCCCTCCAGGGATGGGGACCCCACCACTGCCCTGAGCAGCCTTGTTTCAAAGCCTGACCATCCTTTCAGTGAAGAATTTTTTCCCGGTATCCAATCCAGACCTCCTCTGGCACAACTTGAGGCTGTTTCCCCTTCCATCCGAGCGTTTCCACAACTGTGGATCAACGAGCAGCTCGGACGTTGATGCCCAAGGCAACCACAACTGCTGTAAATCAGAGCTGCCCCACCAAGGTCACTCAATTTGCATTTCTTTGCATCCACGGAAAGCCTGGCTCGTAATCCAGCTCAGGCACGAGCAGGTGTCCAAGTGGGACTATAAAAACAGTGGTAGGGACTCTCAGAAATGTCAAGGCAGATGGCACAGCTCCATCCCAACTCCTGCCTGAGGAAAGCCCTGGCAAACTCCTCGGGAGTCCTGGCTGACCTGGCTGCAGCCACTGCCCATTCCAGGCCGTGTCAAATCCCAGCCACGTGCCAGGGATCTTGTCCCTGACCAACAGTCCCACCAGAAGCCCAGCACACCTCCTGAGGAAAGTCCTGCCAGCCTTTCCTCCTGTATCCAGTAGTTTTCTCTCACTGAGGAGCCCAAGGAAGAAGTCTCATGTTTTCAGCACGGCAATTTTTAAGCTGTGCATCATCAGAGAGGCAGCCAGGCCTCTCCTGCAGCCTGTGGCCGGCTGGCAAGGCTGCATGAGAGCCAGATCCAGGCAGCTGCCAGCTCTTCATCTCCTGCAGGAGCCGGTGTTCCCTGTCCCTTTGAACAACTGCATGTTACCAGGGAGTCAATAGAGCAGGCACTCATGATCAGCTGTTAATGCTCACTCCAAAGATGAAAACATTTAACATGAAATCAGATCTTAGAGGACAGGATTTTTTTTTATTATTATAATTATTCTCTCTCTCTTTTTTTTTTTTTTTATTCCCTTCCCTTTTAATTCTCTCCTTTATCTCCCAGGCCTTGATAGTGTCAGGAACTGACTGATGACTACAGTGTTAAGTTGCCTCTGGTTAAATCAAACACCGCTTCAAGCAGCGAGTTTCTGGCTAGGAGCAGTTCAGGACTGACGTGGAGCAAGGGAATAAAAACGCCTCTTTGATGGGTGGAGGGAGCCATGCTCTTGGATTGATGGAGAGAGGAAGGAAATACCCCTGTGCCGGTTTATCTCTCTCGTGTGGCGCACACAGGGAGGGTTCAGATAATTTGGGCAGCCGTGAGGCTGTGCAGGACAGGAGAGGACGATTGTAGGAACAAAAGCTCATAGAAGTGACAGCAGCTTCCACTCAGAGGGGACAGAGGATCTGTGCTTTGTCTTCTCCCAGAAAAGCCACGTAAATGCATTAAAAAAAGCCCCGTGCCTCCTGCTATGGTGGAGCTCCACAGCCTCTCTCCCCGCAGGAAGAAATCAGTGGAAATGTTAGTCCAGGGACTCGTTTTGCTCGGCAGCAGCTGTCTCTCAGAGGGCTGTTCAGCCGCTGAACTAGCCCCATCCAGTTGTGCATCCAGGTGTGCACCCCGCTGCAAAACCATTCCCGTTATGCTGAGCAGCTCTTCCCAGCGCCTCACAGATGTCCCAAATCTGAGCTGAGTTTCCTTCAAGGTCAGTTCCTGCCTCTGCTCTCACCAGGTGAAGCTTTTCTGGAAAGCTGGTGAACTCCTCCTGCTCCACTTTGTGCCATTTCGCATTAAAATCAACGTCACTTGGAGTAGCAAAGCTCTGCTCTTTATTCATTCAGCAGGGCTGCTCATCCCCCTCACGCAGATGAGCACCAAACACGTTCTGGGAGCATCCAGGGAATCTGTCCCCCACTTAAAAGAGCCATTCTGGTTAACACAGAGAGCTGCAAAGTCTGGAGAAAGGGGTGATTTTAATTTTTTAATCCCCTGGGGTGAAGGCTGCATCTCCAGGGATGTGTCCTGGGGATGGAACACATCACCTTGGTGGCCAGGTGGGGTTTCCAGCACAGCTCTGAAGTCACACAGCAGCTGTGATGTTGTCTCTGGGATCTTTGAGTCCTTTGGAGGCTCAACACTTTTCCTCCCAAGGTTCTGCTCAGCCTTTTCCATGCTGTGCACTGAAATTCCTGTGCTATCCCACAATTCAGACATTCATGAGATGTCCCAAGTGGGGTCACAAACCCAAACGCCCTTGAATTACTCAAGTTGGATCAAATCCTGTAAGGTCTCATAAACTGTTCTGCGGGGTCAGACTCATCCATTTTCTGGCTCCAACAATGATCAATAGGAGATTCCCAAGCAAAGGATGAGAATTGGCTAGGATGAGAATTTCCCACAACTCTCCCAATCTCCAGTAATCTTCACATTTGGTACTGCCAGAGAAGGGAACGGAGATGGGGAAGGGTCTGGAGCACCAGGAGGGGCTGAGGGAGCTGGGGGGGCTCAGCCTGGAGAAAAGGAGGCTCAGGGGGACCTTGTGGCTCTGCACAGCTCCTGACAGGAGGGGACAGCCAGGGGGTCAGGCTCTGCTCGCAGGGAACAGGGACAGGGTGAAGGGAACGGCCTCGAGTTGCACCAGGGGAGGTTTAAATTGGATATTGGGAACAATTTTTAATGGACAGGATTGTCAATCCCTGGCATAGCTGCCCAGGACAGTGGTGGAGTCTCCATCCCTGGAGAGATTTAAAAGCTGTGTGGATGTGACACTCAGGGACATGGGGCAGTGGTGGCCTTGGCTCTGCTGGGGAATGGTTGGACTCAGTGATCTTAGAGGTTTTTTCCAAGATAAATAATTCTATGATTCTACCTACAAAGATGGACAGTTGATACGCTTTTTCAAGTTTTCCTTATTCTAATGAGTTTTCCATTTACATAAACCTCCAGAGTCCACTTCCCTCCTTCAGCAATGAATTCCATGAAGAACAGGCAGGATCACAGAACCACAGAATATCCTGAGTTGGAAGGGACCCACAAGGACCATCGTGTCCAGCTCCTGGCCCTGCACAGACACCCCAACAATCCCACCCTGTGCCTGAGACTGGGATGATCTCGGATGGGACAAACCCTTCTGATCCCTGGCACATTTTTGCAGCTCCCTGGTCCCTGTCAGTGGTTTTGCCTTGATTTGCATTGCCCAAACCATCCACCCACATCCAAACAGCACCTCTTTGGTGATGATTCCTAGGGCAGGGATTCAGTATCTGGATCCTGTGGTACCCCAGTAGCCCAAAGAAGTTCCGTGCCTCAGTTTCTCCTGTGTTTTGTCTCCAAATGCTCTGGATCTGGGGCTATTTCTGCTTGGACGCACAGAAAACACTGAATATTGGATTACATCACAGGTTTCCCGAGAAGGGGGGCAGCCAGTGGGGCTTAATTCCCCCATTAACAGCCCCTAAAACTTTCAGACACCTGGCAAATGGCAGCTCTGCTCGCAGAGCCTGACAAATCCAACGCCTCCGGGACCCAACCCATCCCACATCCCTGCTAGGAAATAAAATGGGTCAGGGCCAGTTCTCCGAGGGCAAAGCAGCATGGCACAGCTCACATCCATATGGACAAACTCTCCCGTCCTCCAAAGCAGGCTGGCACGGAGCCGGCTGGAAAACATCCCTGCTAAAGCCTCAGGCACGCCCGGATATTGTCTGCGAGAGGGGTGGTGGGTCTGGGCCAAGCCTCTGTTTGGGATCGCGGTGTTGATTTAGCGGCAGGGATGATCCCAGAGGAGGATTCAGCCTCGTGCCCTTGCCCCTGTTGGTTTGTTTGATGGGGCCCTGGGGAGCTCTGGGCTTTCACACACAGATTTTACCTGCAAGGAACCAACACCTGGGCTGGGTGGCCACACCCACACATATCAAAGTGGAGGACCTTAAAATTTAGGATTGTGGATAACTCTGCTCCAGAGTCCAAGCCCTGGGTTAAATTTGCTGGTACAGACATACCCTCCCCATGTGGATACATCCTCCATGTGCCCACAACCCTGCCCACAGTTTCCCAGGAAAATCAGAGGAACAGGCACTCCTAGGTCCTGCAAGATGCTGAAGGTGAAAGTAGCCACAGGTGGGCAGGGGCTGTTCCCCTTTGTGCCATCCCAATCCCCAAAGAAATGACAGACACAAAAACAGAGGGAATCAGGGGATCCTAGAAGGTTTGGGTTGGAAGGAACCTTAAAACTCATCCAGTTCCACCCCCCTGCCATGGGCAGGGACACCTTCCACTACCCCAGGCTGCCCCAAGCCCCATCCAACCTGGCCTGGAATGTTTCCAGGGATGGAACATCCACAGATTCTCTGGGCAACTTGTACAGTGTTTTATCACCCTCATCATAAAACAATTTTTCTTTATATTTAATATTAATTGACCCTCTACTAGCATAAAACCATCACCCCCTGTCCTATCACTACAGGCCCCAATAAAGTTTGTCCCCATCTCTCTTGTGGGTCCCAGGCAGAGCTGGAAGGTGTTGGAAATCCTGACTCTGCTAGGCTGCTCCTGGAGCAGGATGCTGGTGCAGGAGAAGCCCCAGGCTCTGCCTCTCCATTCAAAACTCAATAGGCCCTAAAAACAAGAGTAGAAAGAGGGGAGAGATCCAAAACGTGGCTTCCCATTTGAGGCAGGCAACTTTCACGGAATCATTAAGGTCGCAAAAGACCTCTGAGGTCATTGAGTCCAACCATCAACCATCACCACTAAACCATGTCCCCAAGTGCTGTATCCACACATTCTGGACACTTCCAGGGGTGATGACTCCAGCCCTGCCCTGGGCAGTCTGATCCAATGCCTGACCACCCTTTTGGTGAAGAAATTGTTCCTATTATCCAGCTTCAATCTCCCACAGCACAACTTGAGGACATTTCCTCTATCTTGGAACATTTCTTCTTCTCCTGTTGCCAAACCCAGGGGTTAAAACCAAAAACTTGAGTCTCAGCCTTGACCACCCAGCTGTTTATCATTATCTACAGTGCTGTAAAACAGATTTTTCCTTTAACAGTTTTAACAGTAGGAACCTTCACACTAAACCAGGCTTTAGCCGACTTCAACTTGCACCACGAACACGTTCCTGTGGGAATAAATTATTAAATCACATAGAAGTGTGACGGGGAAAAAACGCAAATTTGTCTGCAGAACGACCCACTTTGCTTGGGGTCTTTCCAAAATGATAATATTAATGTCCTTAATGCCAAGAGATTTAGAGGTTTAGTGAGGATTCGGCTTTATAGGATAAAATCATAGAATGGAAAGCACACTCAAGGATCTTCAAGTCCTGCGCAGGGTCACATCATGTTTTCCTGGAAGTCTGAATCCATGCCAGCCTGCCTGGAAGACGAGGGTGAAGTGCACCCAGAAGGAGCAACAATCACTGCCCAAAAATCAAAAACTTCCTCCATTTTTAAGATTCAAAGGGTGCATATTTTCCACATGAAAAAGAACATGCCACTGGCACAATTTTCCATGGAAAAGCCTTGATTCCTGATGTGTTTAAATGAAGGTGGATGTCCTTCTGAACCTCTTTCTTGAGCTTGGCTGAAGGTATTTAAAGAGGCTATTTTTGACTGAAAACCTCAGAGCCAGCTGATCACAGATGTCACAGAATCACAGAATTGTTTAGGTTGGACAAGACATCTGAGATTATTGACTCCAACTGTTCCTTCAGCACCACCACATTCACCACTAAACCCTGTCCCTGAGTGCCACATCCACGTGGTTTTGGACACTTCCAAGGGATGGTGGCTCCATCACTTCCCTGGGCAGCCCATTCCAATGCCTTGGCACCCTTTCAGAGAAGGTATTTTTTTCCCTAATATCCAGTCTCTGGATCTCAGGCTCTTCCCAACCCCCTGAGGGTGGCTGGGAACTGTTCGAGGAGGCTTGGGTCAGCTTGGAGTTTGTTCTGCTCCTTCCCACTAAATAAAGCTGTGCATAGATGATCCACTGCTTGCTCTACAAAGCTCCAAGCAGAATCCATGGCAGGGCTTGGAATGAGATGAGCTTTAAGGTCCCTCCCGACCCAAACCATTCTATGATTCCATGAATACTCTTCCAGCTGTGTGTCTGTCATCACAGAACTTCTTGTTCATGTCCTCTGTGGCTCTGCAATGAGAGCTCTCCCTGTGTGAGTGCTCCAGCTTTTCTTCCATGGTCTGGCTCCTCAAGGCATCTGAAAGGCTCCGAGTCAATCCTGAGGGGACATTTATCATTACAGCTTTCACATTTGTATTTTGAACCTCCTCGAAGGCTTCCCAAGGATAGCCAGAGGAGGGATCCCATTTTAGGCACCTGAAGCAGATGAAAAAAACCACCAAATTAGCACTCAGCGCACTTAGCGGACTGGCAAGTGTTTGATCCGATCCTCAGGTTGGACAGGGTTGGATTTCCTTGTGCAAAAGCCAAACAGGATCTCCTCCTCCTGAATCAAATTTCAGCCTCCAGACCTCCCCGTTGCAGGCTGTGGATTCAGGGGATGTTTCCAAGAGCTGGGAGCACCTGCCCACCGCTGTGTTAGGTGGACAAGTCCAGCAGTGAAATTACACAAACACATTCCCTCAATTCCGAGTGGAGGGGCCCGAAAAGCTCCAGTGCATCCTGACAAAATGTTAGGAATCCAAGCCTGCAAGGTGCAGCTGCCGTGAGGAGCTCAGGGACAGACAGACAGCCCGTGCAGGGAGGCGCCGGGCGCTTTCCGCACGCGATCTTTTCCTGGCAGGGAAGTGCTGTCAACCCCAAAGTGTTGGGAAAAGCAAAAGGAGGTGGGAAGAGTCCCCGGAGACAGCCAGGAAGTCGAGCTCTGAGGTGTTTCATTGCAAAGCCATGGACATTGGAATGATGGGATCAGTCACCCCTGTCCAAGCCACCTCAAAACCTGCTGCCAAATTCTGTGTTTTCCGCCAACCCAGCAGTGACAGGGGAGGGCTCTAAGCCAAGGGACAGGAGGAGATCATTTTTTTGGCGTTTCATTTTAGGTGTTGGTCTCTTCTCTCCCAAGTAACATGTGAGAGGACAAGCGGAAATGGGCTCAGGTTGAGCCAGGGGAGGTTTATGTTGGGTATTGGGAGCAATTTCTTCCCAGAAAAGGTTGTCAGCACTGGCCCAGATGCCCAGGGCAGTGGTGGAATCACCACCCTTGGAGGGATTTAAAAGATGTGGTGCCTGGGGACAGGGAATAGGGAATGGCTCTGTTGGCAGCAATTGGTGGATCTGCCCCAGGAGGAGAACCCGTAAAGGAAATTATTGTGTGGGTGGGTATAGAATCACAGAATGGTTTAGGCTGGAGAAGTCCTCCATGATCAAGTCCAACTGTAAGCCCAGCACTGCCGAGGAGCTGGCAGCTGGCCTGGTGTGGTTTTGGCCATCCCAGGGTGTGATTATAAAAAGCCATTTGACCCCTGGGTTCACCAAGTTCGATCCTTGGGTTCAACCAATGCCAGGTGTCCTTGCCACGACCCCGCACAGGGACCCCCAGGGTTAAGGCACAGAGGTCTCCTTGCTGGTGGCTCTAAAGATACTTCCAGCTGTGACCCCAAACTCCTTCAATTCATCCCCAGCTGAAGGATATGGGATGATCTGGGTACAGATCAAAGAGTCATAGAGAACTTCGGGTTGGAAGGGAATTTTAAAGGTCACCAGGTCCAAACCCCTCCTCTGGACCTGCCTTGAACTCTTCTCAGTCCTGGACTCACCATGGAGGTACAGGAGCACCAGAAACAGGGGCCACGTTCCAGAAAGGTCTCCAAGATGAGACCAAGAAGGTCTGGAGACACTCCTGATCATCTCCCCTCCTCCTTCCCCTCCCAGGCTACAGTTCCCACCCTGTGATCAGTCCACTCTTGGGATTTCTTTCCCTTTCCTGCTGTTTCTAAGCTGAATCCCTGCACCAACCTAAGCCCCTCAGAGAGTCCATCAGGTCCATGTGCCAAATTCCACCTGCTGCACACCTCTCTCCTCAAAGACAGCCAGGCCACTCTGACATCCCCCAGCTCCTTTCTACATCCAGGCCATGGCAGCCCCAAGGCTAGGTCTGGAGGCCAAGCTGAGCTTTGTAGGGCCAGCAGAAATAATCCCATTAATGCAAATTTGCGGTAAATCAGGTCTTTGTTCGAGACCTCCCATCTCTAACCAGTAATTTGAATTTACTTTGTGATACAAATGGTTTTGCAGCATGTGCCAGCACCTGCAAGAAGATCCCAAAGAGCAAAAAGAGCAGCAGAAACCTCTGGGAAAGTTTCAGCAACTTTCCTGGGATGGGCTTGTGCTGCTGATTCCACTTTGGAGCAGGGATGGAACCTCCTGCTCTTTCTTTTGCGTGAGACTGAACTTGTGCAAATCCTTTGCTTTTCCACTTCTCTCTCCTGGTGAAGCCATGCTCTTCCTTAGCTCCTGGAGCACATGGACTTTCTCAAAAAAAACCCCACATTTCCCGAGAAAAGATCTTTAGGAAAATGAGATACTTGATTAAAAGCTATCCCTTTGCCTTCCCTCCCAATTATTTTTTAAGTACTATAGGCATGAAATAAAATATTTTTATTAAAATGTCAGCAGGCAAACAAAAAAATCTGACGAGATATTCCACAGCAAAGCCAAAATCAACTCTGGAAAATGACTGAGCAGAAGAGTTAACCCCCAGCCTGTAATTTCTTTCCCAGGGAGACAGCAAATCCTCTCGAGTTCTCTGTACAGAGGGACTCCTGCAAACTCTGGTACTATTTGATTTTATTGTTTTCAGAGTAATAACAGCCCTTCTCGAAGGCTGGGGACTGGATTTGTCCTTATAAAATGACCTTTTTGTAGCCTACAAGTAGTGAGAAAAGGACAAACTGGCAGAAAATGGCCAAGATCTGTGGCTTTCTGCTGGTGGAAAGTCAGGTTTTATCCACCCTCAGCTCTGAGACAAGAGTGTGGTGATCTCTGCCATCCCTTGGGATCTGCCATTTCCAGAGCCCCTAGGAACCACATCCACAGCATGGTTTTGGTTTTTTTTTTTGGTTTAGCAATTCCTCCTCACTCTTTGGAGCAGAAAGAGCTTTTTCCCTCGCTAGACCACTGCCAGTTTTTCCTACAGGTGCTCCCAGCCTTCCTGCTCTTCTTGTGGCATCATTCCCTCTCCTGAAATCACACCCCCCCTGCTCAGGAACAGCACTTTTTCTCCAAAAGCAGAAGGAATTATGATAGGCTGGAACATCCAAGTGTTGCTGTTCGGGTTAGTCCACCCAAAGCCTTTCAAATCCTGCACGGTCCCCACCAGAACATCGGCGAGGAGTTGTGTTCCTCGTTCCCCTGGTGGGATTTTATCTCTCCTCTGATCAACTGCTTCTTCGTCTCCACTAAGAAAAGTCCTGGGAACAACTGTCTGTCTGTTTGAAAGGTGCAGAAGCAAAGGAAAACGGCAAAATAGTGAAAAAGGAAGAATAAATAGCTTCCTTGGGTAAATCAGAGCAGGCTGGTCTGCACAAACCCCATCCCTCCACACAGAGCTAAAGGGAAGAACTGATGCGAGTCTTCATCACCAGTGAGGAAAAAATTATATTTCATTTTCAAACCCATGTTTTCAATGGAGCTACAGAGAGGGAATGAGTCAGATGACAGAAAGTGAGTTAGGAAGCATAAAGACCATCCCAAGCAAACCATCCTGGCCTGAAATGTCAGGCAGATCCTTCCTGGAGGAATCAATCAGTCCAATCTTTCTTCCAGCATGCACATGAGTGAGTGAGTGCCTCAATTACAGCTCTGTGTTCCACTGCACATTGACCTTAAGAGTCCAGTGCTTTATAGGAAGGAGATTAATTCAATTAACACACCCAGGGGCTTCCAGCCAGGCTCAAACTGACCTGCTGACAGCGGGCACTGAAAGTAGCACAGGGCACTGCAGTTCAAATGTCCCATCCTCCCCTGCTTTCCATCTGCAGCCAGAAAAAAGGGGACATTGGTGAAGCCACAAAGGTGGCGTTTGTTTGAAAAACATCCCAGTGGTTTGGGGTTTTATTGCAGTTTCAAAGACGAGAATTATTAGCTGCTATACTCTGATATCCTAAAATCACAGAACTGTTTGGGTTGGAAGAGACCTTAAAGTTCATCCTTTTCCACCCACTGCCGTGGGCAGGGACTCCTTCCACTATCCCAGGTTGCTTCAAGCCCTGTCCAGCCTGGCCTTGGACACTTCCAGGGATCCAGGGGCAGCCACAGCTTCTCTGGGCACCTGTGCCAGGGCCTCACCCCCCTCAGAGTGAAGAATTCCTTCCTAACATCTCATTTAAATCTCCCCTCTTTCAGTTTAAAACAATTCCCCCTTGTCCTGTCACTCTCTGCCTGAGAAAAAAGTCTCTCCCCTCTCCCTCTTTTTTATAAGCCCCCTCTAAGAACTGAATTGAGGTCTCCCCGCAGCCTTCTCTTCCCGAGCTGCTCTGCCATCAGCTATCCCAAGTTTTCTTCTTGATTGTGTGAATTCCAGCATTTCTTCTGGGAAGAGAGAGGGAGATCTCTCACTCATGGGAAACACAAACAAGGTCACCAGAGCACCAGAGAATCTGCACAAGGGACATTTTCTCTCTCTCCCATCCCATCAGGAGATGCCTGGAGGGGGGAAGCAGCAATTATCCTAACCTGGAATACCAAATTCCACCTCATTTCAAACCAAGTTTTCTTAAAAACCCCCAAGTCTGTGTGCAGGTGTGTTTTTCTTCTCAAAATGGGAAAAGAATCACAGAATCGTGGAATCATTACAGTTGGAAAAGACTTTTAAGATCACCAAGTCCAACCATCAACCGTCACCGCTATCATGTCCTCAAGTGCCACATCCACAAATTTTTTTTAACACTTCCAGGGATGGTGACTCCACCATTTCCCTGAGCAGTCTGTTCCACTGCTTGGCAACCTCTTCTGTGAAGAAATCTTCCCTAATATCCAACCTAAACCTCCCCTGACGGACGAAGTCGAACTGGCAGCTCCAAAACTTTTGAAACACCAGCGATGCCACAAGCTCTGTCAAACCCTTGGCTGTGCCCTGCTTCTCCTCCAGGTAAGACATGGATAATTCTGCATCCTTGGACAGAATTTTGTGTCTTTTACTGTGTTCATGTGAGTGGTCATCAGCACCTTGTACCTTCACCTTTGGCTGTGCACCAGTGCTGGGAGCACGAGAAGGAGAATTGCCAAGGTGCACTCTGAGTACCCAGAGGGATGGCCAGAAGGGATTAAAACCAGGAAAGCTTTAAAAACTGGGGGCTTTTGCTCCGAGGATAGCAACGGAGCGCGCCCGGAGAAGCACTCACAGCTCTTCTCCTTCTCCAGGGTATCTCAGAGCTGAGGGGGAAAAAAAAAAAGGAAAAAAAAAAGAGAAAAACCATCCAGCGACCTCACTGAAATTAGAAACTTAACAATGAACACGCTCCACATACAACTTGCCCATCTCTGTCGTCATGGAGACGGCTACAAATCTGTGTCAGCTGCAATCCGCTCTCCAGCCCCGAAAATTTAAACGAAAAAGGAGGGAGCGCGGGCTGGGAGGCGGGAAGAGGGAATTCCTCTGCTTTGTTTGGCTTCGATGTGCATCACGTTTAAAGGCACAGGGGATTATCCGAGCCCGATGCGGGCATGAAGCAGCGGCCGTGGAGCAGCTGATGTGTGCTGGCCACGTTTGCCTCCAGGACAGCATCTCCCCAGATTCCAGGGGAGCATCTCCCCAGATTCCAGGAGAGCATCTCCCCAGATTCCAGCAGAGCATCTCCCCACATTCCAGCATCTCCCCACATTCCAGGACAGCATCTCCCCAAAATCCAGGAGAGCATCTCCCCAGATTCCAGGAGAGCATCTCCCCACGTTCCAGGACAGCATCTCCCCAAAATCCAGGAGAGCATCTCCCCAGATTCCAGGGGAGCATCTCCCCAGATTCCAGGGGAGCATCTCCCCACATTCCAGCAGAGCATCTCCCCAAAATCCAGGACAGCATCTCCCCAGATTCCAGGAGAGCATCTCCCCACATTCCAGCAGAGCATCTCCCCAAAATCCAGGACAGCATCTCCCCAGATTCCAGGGGAGCATCTCCCCAGATTCCAGGGGAGCATCTCCCCACGTTCCAGGACAGCATCTCCCCAAAATCCAGGAGCATCTCCCCAGATTCCATGAGAGCATCTCCCCACATTCCAGCAGAGCATCTCCCCAGATTCCAGGACAGTATCCCCCCAAAATCCAGGAGAGCATCTTCCCACATCCCAGGACAGCATCTTCCCACAATCCAGGAGAACACCTCCCCAGATTCCAGAACAGCATCTTCCCAGAGTCCAGGACAGCATCTCCCTGCATTCCAGAACAGCATCTCCCCACATTCCAGCAGACCATCTCCCCAAAATCCAGGACAGCATCTCCCCACATCCCAGGACAGCATCTCCCCACATTCCAGGACAGCATCTCCCCACATCCCAGGAGAGCATCTCCCTGCATTCCAGGACAGCATCTCTCCAGATTCCAGCAGAGCATCTCCCCAAAATCCAGCAGAGCATCTCCCCGGCCTCCACAGGGGCTGTGAGGAAATCTCTCGGAGCCCGGAATGAACCCAACCCCACGGTGTTCCGTGGCATGGCAGGAGGGGAGATGAAGCAGGAAGGAGAAGGATGGGACCAGAGAGTTGTTTGGCCTGGGTTTAGAGGTCACAGCTGGGATTTGGGGCATGGATGACCCCCAGGTTAGGTAACTATACAGAAAAATCATGGAAAATCGCCCTTCCAGCTAGAGAAGAGCAAAGCCAGGGGATAAAGGATGGTAAAGGTTGGAAGGGAGCACCAGCAAGGTCATCAGGTTCCACCTCCCCACTCCAGCAGGGCCATCAGGGCACAGGATTGTGCCCAGATGGTTCTGGAATATCTCCAGTGAGGGACACTCCACAGCCTCTCTGGGCAGCCTGCTTGGTCACTGCACAGCAAAGTTTTTCCTGAAGGGAATGAAGAATCGACACTCCCCAAACTTTCCTGGAGAAATTCTCCCCCATCCTGGCAAAACACAACCAACAATCAACACCCCCCAGCACCCAACCCCCACCTCTGACAATTCCTCGGATTTGGGTCAATTTTTGTATGACTGGAGGGAGTTATTGGCCAGAAATTCAGGAAAACTGAGCTAAAGCAACCTAATTTCCTCCTGCATTAATTTCCTGCTCCACCATGTTCCTACTAGCACTAAAAGGAGATTTTGGAAATGATCCAACAGGGGAAGACTCTTGGAAAACCGTCCCCTGGGCATGGATGCAAAACAGAAACACACCTCAAAGTAACTGCAGAAACAGAGAGACCTGAAATTCTGAATTCATTAATCACTTCTAAGGAATAAGACTTATTCCAACAGGGGTGGAATTGCCTTGCTCACAGTGATGCACTGTCCAATACATTACCATTGGATTAAGATCTAAAATGTACAGAGGGGATTTATTGAAATGGTCTCATTTGCTGCAATGCAATTAATTAGAGATACATTCCCAGCCAGGTATATTTTTAGTGCTATCTATAAGATCAGGCTAAAAAAAAAAAAAGAAAAAAGGAAAATAAAGAAAAGTTTAAAATTAGTTAAATCCATAAATTAAACACATCAGTGTGACTCTTTTTTCTAGAGCACAGAGGTTCAGCTTTTCCTGTCTAAGGAAAATCCTTCAGAAGGAATTTTTGCTGAATCTTGGATTTCCCCCATCAGCGAAGCGCAGCTGACACCAGAACTCAGACTGGAAGCAGGGAATGAAGAGGAGCACTTGTTGAACAGAGCTCCATCAACACCCCACCCTGACTAATTAGCAGGGCTCTCCTCGTTATGAGCACTGCAGTAACTCCCCAATTAATTCATTCATATTTGCAGGGCCATTGAAAGAGGCAAAGCATTAAATATGGATGCTAAATAAAAGGGAATAAATAGCAGGCACCACTTGGCTCTCCAGGTTTCCAGGCCCCATCAGCAGCGATGTTCGCTCCCTGCCCGGAGCAGGATCCTTAACTAAGGCCCAAAAGTGCATTATTAATTTTTCAGCAGCATCTACCAGACATAATGAAGACACAGTTACTCTGGGCATAAGGACTCTCCCCAGAAGAGCTTTAAAATCTCCAACATTGTGGCTGGAAGGGCCAGGGCTGCTCTGCATCCCAGGCACTGAGCAGTGGCCCCTTTGCAGCCAGGAGTCCTCCTGATGCACATTTTTGTGTTCCCAGGACTTGTTCCACTATCCCAGGCTGCTCCAAGCCCTGTCCAGCCTGGCCCTGGACACTTCCAGGGATCCACAGCTTCTCTGGGCATGCTGTGCCTCCCCACCCTCACAGGGAACAATTCCTTCCCAATATCCCATCTAAATCTCCTCTCAGTTTGAAGCTGTTCCCCCTCATCCTGTCACTCCATCTGTGACACAGCTCTGCACACCCTCCATGGTACCCAAAATCACAGCTGAGAGCAGGCACTGGTGGCCAGCAGGACCCCACAGAGCTCCTCTTCCTCGGTGAAGGCTCTTTGAAACAGTTGTTTCTACATCCCAACATCCTTGTTCTGATCCCATCGGCACTGATCAGAGAGAAAAAATAATCCTGCCTTCAGTAAAAGCCTGAGCAAAGGATTTAAGGCCATTCCAGCAGCTCTCAGAAGTAACAAAGGACACCTCTGCTAGGAGGATATTGGTGGAGATGGCCTCTTTCACAGAATCCCAGCATCATGTAGGTTGGAAAATGATGGAAAATGGAGGAAAAGACCTCCCAGGCCATTGAGTCCAACCTGTGACCAATCCCCACCTTGCCACCAGCCCAGAGCACTGAGTGCCACATCCAGGCCTTCCTTGGACACCTCCAGGGATGGGGACTGCAGACCTCCCTGGGCAGCTCCTTCCAATGCTTGAGAACCCTTTCCATCCAGAAATTCCTCCCGATGTCCAACCTGAGCCTCCCCTGGTGCAGACTGAGGCTCTGAGGACACAGGATAATGTGGAGATGCACCTGAGAGGTGGACACCTCTTGGAAAGGAGGAAATCCCAGCCTTTATTTTGGTAACTCAGAGAGAATTTCAGCCTGAGCCTGCACTTGCTGTACCTCTAACAAGAAAACAGCAATAGATGGTTTAAGACACCTTAAATTCAGACAGAGGAGTCACCTCCTTCCCTTGTGGATGGTTATTGCCCACAGCAGCCTCCAGAGAAGGTGTCAGCTTCCTAAAATCCATCCCCTAAGCACCTCTGGGTTCCCAAATCGGTCTCTCCATGCCCCAACCACACCACCCACTGCTGTTTCATCACTCACAATGACTGGGGGGCAGCATTAGAAAAAAAAATCTTTGTTGCATGTCCCCTCCAGGTGCTGAGGGGACAGGTTTCTAATCCGTGCACTCAGCTGGTGTGTTCCCTCCCTTCAGGATTACATCAATTATCCCTATTTTTAGGCTTGAGGGCACAGTCCTGTCGACCACAACAGAGGCAAAACGAGTCCCAAAGAAAAGGTATTAACATATCTTTATATTCCAGTCTTTGTTAAGCTCCATGAGGGATCCATCAAGAACCAGAAGCCTACCAATTTCCAAAGCCTGGAGTATTTCCAGGAGTCAGTTCTGCTCCAACCCAGCTGGTTGGGTTTTTTTTCCCTTCTTTTTCTTTCCTTGTTCTCTGCTATCCGTGGGAGTTCCTTTGCCTCAGAGCACCTTGTACTTGGTTGAGCTTGTGCCGTTATTATCCTCCCTGCAGAAATCCTTGTTTAGGAGGCTCAAAACATGTGAGCCATTTCTTCATTTGGGGCTTCATCCCCATTGCAATCAGCAGCCGGAAAATTCAACATCTTACTGGAATTTTCTCTTTGATTGAGCCCATCCTTGCCAAACTTTCCCCAAGACTTCACAGAATCACTGAAGGGTTTGGGTTGGAAGGGACCTTAAAGCTCATCCAATCCCACCCCCTGCCATGGGCAGGGACATCTTCCACCATCCCAGGTTGCTCCAAGCCCTGTCCAACCTGTCTTTCAAGCTTTCTCACCCCAAAACTCCTCGGGCACATCTTATTTTTTAAGACATTATAATCCATTTGCATGACTGCTGTGGATTCTGTGCCAGACACCACACAGCAGAGGTGATGCACAAGCATCAAGCAGAGCTGGAAAACCTCTGAATGACACTCTGGACTCCTCACACCCTCCCTTTCGTCACAACACAGGATTTGGGAGCGTTTCGAGGTGGGTTACGCAATGAACTCCCCAAACTCGGGTGCCAATGTCACAAGGAGCTTTCTCGTGCCTCCACCCCTCCTCCATGACATCATTTTTCCTTTCAAGGGCGAGGAGCAAACAAAGGAGGCTTTTGAGCCACTCCACCACCTGGCTGTCCCGGCTTTGTTCCCCCAGCCTGTGTGACAGGGCAGCTCCCAGCAGAGAGGGAACAGCAGCTGCCACAAAGACGGCACTTCAAGAGCTTTTGGACATCCACGCTCCGATGCTGTGGAGGCTGGGGACGGTGACAGGCCCTGAGCCACCACAGGCATTGTTATTCCCATCTGGAGGCCAGCTGTGAAGTGGGACAGGGGAGCAGGAAGGTCGTGGTTGGAGGTGGCGTGGGACACCTGCCTCGGGATGGGAGGGGGGAGTTTGTGCCAGTGACTTTCTCTGCTAAAATTGTGCTCATCAGTAGAGGCATCGCCTAATGAAGGCTGCACCTAATGAAGTTTCCATTTAGGACTCTGCTGGATGGAACCCTTACTCAAACCTGGGTTTGAGTAAAATAAGGTTCTCTAGGCTGCAGGGCAGTGCCTGCCCCATATCCACCTCCATGCTCTGGAACTCCACAAGCACTGAAATGCAGAAGAGTTGGAGGGAATGGATGGTACAAAACACAGCCGGGGTCAAAATTTGGAGTTCTTTGATGTTTCAGAGTTTCCACCTAAAATGTGGAAGTAATGCTGAGATGGAGCACAGGGTTCAGGTGTCACATCCATTTAAAATAATTTTTTTATTTAAGAGAAGGCCAACATATCCCTGCAATAGGAATTAGTTTATTTAAGAACAATCATGGAATCTTAGAATGGTTTGGGTTGGAGGGGACTTTGTAAATCATTTAGTTCCATCCCCTGCCATGGGCAGGGACACCTTCCACTATCCCAGGTTGCTCCAAGCCCTGTCCAGCCTGGCCTGGGACACTTCCAGGGATCCAGGGGCAGCCACAGTTTCTCTGGGAATTCCATTCCAGGGCCTCCCACCCTCAATGGGAACAATTTCTTCCCAATATCCCATCTGCCAGTGGGAAGCCATTCCCTGTGTCCTGTCCCTCCATCCCTTGTCCCCAGTCCCTCTCCAGCTCTCCTGGAGCCCTTTAGGCACTGGCAGGGGCTCTGAGGTCTCCCTGGAGCCTTCTCCAGGTGAGCACCCCCAGCTCTCCCAGCCTGGCTGAGCTCTGCCCAGCACCAAGGACAGAGGCAGCTCTGGGGATGGCTGAAGCCACACGTGAGGCTGTGGGATCACAACATTTCCAGTGTTACATGAGCCTGAACACAAATAAACCACCAAGCCACACTTCAAAGGGCCCTGATAGCCCTTCCCCTCCCACCTCCAAAACCCTCTAGACAGAGTTATTTAACACAGCTACAAAAATAGCACCCAGACTGCCCTGCTGTGCCAGACAGAGCACAAACATCTGGCAGGCAACAGATCTCGTCCCCAAAAACTTAGCAGGAGGTTAGTGGCTAGCTCAATTCCAGATCCATATGTCCCAGGACCCAGGGAAGTATTTTATTCTCTGTTCAGTGCTGGTTCTCCCAGCAATGTGGGAAAAGCTGCTCCTGCCCACAAACCAAGCAGGCAGGAATTTCCAACTCAGGAGAGCACAATGCCCAGCATGGCTTTTTGTACTCAGATGTGAAGAATCACACGCTGTACCCGAGCGTCACGAGTGACACTGTTAAACGGGGGATTCACATGGAATAAAAATGCAAAGCAGCCCTTTGAGCGGAAACAATTCCCGGTGTGAAAGGAAAGCGGAGGCTGCGCCGTCGCTCAGCTGTCTCTGCGCTCACGGCTCCTTTTGAATTCAGTGTTGGTACAAAAACACACTCCCACCTGGGACTCGCTTCCCCCACGTCTCTTGCTCGCTGGGAGGCTCCCAAAACCCTGGAGAGCGTGCACAGGTATCGGGTTGTGGTTTTCACGGGATGTTCTGGCTTGGCACTGAAAACCTCATTGCTCTGCCATCTAAACCCATCTTGGAATCATGGAATGGTTTGAGTTGGAAATTATAAATCACTTTTGAATGATTTTATAAATCACTTAGTTTCAACCTCCCTGCTGTGGCAGGGACACCTTCCACTATCCCAGGTTGCTCCAAGCTCTGTCCAGCCTGGCCTTGGACACTTCCAGGGGCCCGGGGGCAGCCACAGCTCCTTGGGGCATGGACGATGCTTTGCGGACGGGGCTTCATCCCAGATGTAATTCCCAGCCCACCAAAACTCAGGTATCCACATCCAAGCCTCCTCCCCAGCCTCCCACTGCAGCTCGTGGAGAAATCTTCAGGCAGCGGCAGAGGCTGCAGTGGTTTTTCCCTGGAGCAGCCTCCCACGTGTGGGCGTAGGAGGAGCTGAACACAATCCCAGCCTGGCTGAGCCTCTTCCCTATCCTCACTCGACCCCTCAATTCACACAGCTCGCGCTCTGGGAGGTCTCCTCAGCTGATCCCTGGCCTGCCTGTCCAGTCTGTGCCGTGGAGATGCCTCATTTGGGACTGTAGCACTTCCTGGGATCACAGCAGGACAGAGGCGTGGATGCCGTGCTGGTGGTGAGGGCAGCCGGGGGCTCTCCACATGCGATGAGATTTCCTCACGGAAAACAAACATTTTGGTGCAAGGCAGAGATGGGGACAAACACCTGAGCACAGCAGCTCTCCTCGCAGCCAAAGCAGTGGGATCAGCAAAGGTGGGAGCGAGTCCATGCTGGATTCCCACAGGGATTCGCTGAGTGATGGCTCTCAAATTGCATTAGCGAGTGAGATTGTCCCCAGAGGGCTCAGAATCAGAAAATCCTGGAAGTGAAGGCACCGCAGGGACCAAAATCCACCCGGCAGCTCGCTGACAGCTGCACTTGCTCCGGCGCTGGCTCTGGGGCTCAGGCTGTGAACTCCTGCAAACTCAGCTGGAGGCTGCTCGGTCCCTGCAGAACACAACACCTCATCCAGCACGGCTGGGAAGGGCTCAGCCTGGAGAAAAGGAGGCTCAGGGAGAACCCTGGGGCTCTGCACAGCTCCTGACAGGAGGGGCAGCTGGGGGGGTCAGGGTCTGCCCCCAGGCAACAGGGACAGGACAAGGGGAAATGGCCTCAAGCTGTGCCAGGGAAGTTTTGATTGGATCTTAGGAAAAACATTGTTCATGGAAAGGGTGTTCAGGCACTGGCAGAGCTGCCCAAGGCAGTGGTGGAGTCCCCAACCCTGGAGGGATTTAGAAGCCGTGTGGATGTGGCACTTGGGGACATGGGGCAGTGATGGCCTTGGCAGTGCTGGGGGATGGGTGGATTCAATGATGAAGAACTTCTCCAACCTCAGGAATTCTCTGTTTCTGAAGGAATCTGAGATGTTTCCAAGCTGTGAGGAGCACTATGGAGCTCTCCTCCAAGAAGCTGAGCATCCTAACTCTCTGCTCTAGGCGGCGAGAGCCCACATTGGCTTTTCTCACCATTTCCAGGTCCCACACACCCTCATGTCTTTATCTGCTTGGCCAGAGCTGTGGAACGGCGATTCAAAGTGGCTGCACAAGGCGACACCAGGGAATTCTCCCTCCTGCCACCCTGGCCAGCAGTGCTGGGTCTCTTAGAAGCCTTTGAGAATTTCATCCCAGGAATTGGTATTTTTTTTTTTCTTTCCTACTCTTTCTTTTTTTCTTTCTTTTTCTTTCTTTCTTTCTTTCTTTCTTTCTTTCTTTCTTTCTTTCTTTCTTTCTTTCTTTCTTTCTTTCTTTCTTTCTTTCTTTCTTTCTTTCTTTCTTTCTTTCTTTCTTTCTTCTTTCTCTTTCTTTCTCTCTCTCTCTTTCTCTCTTTCTTTCTTTCCTTTTTCTTTCTTTCTTTCTTTCTCTTTCTCTCTCTCTTTCTTTCTTTCTCTCTTTTATCTCTTTTTTCTTTCTTTTCTTTTTCTTTCTTTTCTTTCTTTTCTTTCTCTCTCTCACTTTCTTTCTTTCTCTCTTTTCTGTCTTTCTTTCAAAAGTCCCCAAGCCGTGGCACAAATCAAAAGAGAGCTTCAACCAGGGCCAAGCATCTCCCTGAGCTGCTCTGCAGCTCTGGGCACTGCCAGGTGGAGCCTGGACATGATATTTTTGGGATCCCTGGACACCAGGAACATGCCACAGCTAAGGAAGCGCCACGGAGCTTCTTTGTCACGCTGGGTCACAGCACTGGTGGCTTCCCATGGCTCAGATAACTCCACACCCCATCAGAAGGGGTCTGGAGGCTCTGTCAAAGCCCAGAGGGTTTTTAGGGAGGGGAGCCTGGCTCTTCTGAGTGGACAGAAATCTTCCTGCCCACAGACAAAGAAACAGAGCTGCAGGAAGCTTGGAAAGGTGCTGCTCCTGGGAATTTCCCTCCAGGTTTGGGTTTTCCCCTTTTGAAAATAGCACTTTTTTTGTGGCCACAGAACCACACAATGGGACTGTTCTCACAGCAAAAGGTTTCAAAACTCACATTAAAAAAATAAGAAAAGAATAAGAAAAAAAATTCATTTAACAATCACATTTGGAGTTTGCAAAGCAACTTATTTCTCATAGGATCATAGAATGGTTTGGGTGGGAAGGGACATTAAAGATCACCTAATTCCACCCCATGCTATAGACAGGGACACCTTCCACTATCCCAGGCTGCTCCAAGCCCTGTCCAACCTGGCCTTGGACACTCCAGGGATCCAGGGGCAGCCACAGCTTCCCTGGACAAACCTGAGCCAGGGCTCCCCACCCCCGCAGGGAAGAAATTATTCCTAATATCTAATTTAAATCATTCCATACAGAAGATGCAGCCTGACCCCAGTGTCTCCATGTGCTTCTCTAAATGCTGTGATTCCCACACAGAGCCTGGAACACGCTGGATTTCTGCAGCAATCAGCCTGGGCAGCTCCAAATGTCACAGGTGCTCACAAAGGGAACGGCTGCACCTTGAAAGAATCTGAGTAACCATGAGAGTCATTCAGTTCAGAGAAGAGGCTGATATTTAAGCTACAGATGGAGAAAAATTATGTCAAGAGCATGGTTCAAACCACTGCAGTTTAAATAACCTCCTCCAGGCAGCTTTGGTAAACACAATGCCATAAAGGAGCCCTTGTGCTGCCCACGGAGAGCTCTGAAAGCACTAAATGATCGTGGTGGGTCACAGGGATTCCTCTGCTCCTCCTGTAAAGGGGAGCTGCTCACAGGGAACACAGTCTGGCTGGGACTCCTGAGCCAGGAAAATGCTGCTGGAAAGGAAGGATTCCTCCCTGGGACGGTGGAAGGGGTCCCTGCCCATGCAGGGAGTTGGTCTGGATGGGCTTTGGGGACCCTTCCCACCCAGACCCCTCTGTGGTTCTGTGAATCAAAGGCTCAGGCCTTAGACAAAATGTGCAAAAACCTTTAAGTGATGCTTAACCTTCCCCTCCTCTCAGTCTCTCTGCTCCCTAAGCTGGGAGAACAACCCTGACCAGAAGCTCTGCAAAGAATCCCAGAATGGTTTGGGTGGTATGGGACCTTAAACCTCATCCAGTGCCACCCCCTGCCATGACAGGGACACCTTCCTCTATCCCAGGCTGCTCCAAGCCCTGTCCAGCCTGGCCTGGAACACTTCCAGGGATCCAGGGGCAGCCACAGCTTCTCTGTGCCAGGGCAGAGCTGAATGCACTCCCTGCCCCCCATAAAGCATCACCTCAGCCTCGTTAGCTGCAGTGTATCATTATCATTTTAATTGCCCAAACTCGAGTGCTTGTAATACCTTTATTAGATTGCACTCGTCCCCCAGTGCCACACACAGCCTGCTTTAAGAGGTCCAGCGCTGCATTTATGAGCACAGCCTCTTTCATTACTGTCTGAAGGTAATTCCTCTTGATCCAAAACTTTCCGTGGCCTGGAGTGATACCTGGGAAGGGAAACAAGGGAAAACTTCCAGGCAGGTTAAAGCATTGAGGCGGATTGAGCCTCCCTGGCTCTCCTGTGCTCCACACATGCAGCTGATTTTTGGATCCTCAGGACAGGGAATCCTCCCCAGTGTGGAGACAGTGTCCAAGGGGACTGCAGGGAGTTTGAGGGGGAGTTTTGAGAGCCCACGCAGGAAAAATGAGGTTTACAGGCAAATGTCTTGGTCAACTTGCCATTTTTTATTTGTAAAGCAGAAGAGGGAAAGGATTCTCTATGCTCGATCTTCCTCTTCCAATGAGGGGCAATGCAGGGGCAGCTCCGATCTCTGCTCTCTGTGACCCGGGACAGGACCCAGGGAACGGCTGGGGCTGTGTCAGGGAGGTTTCGATTGCTTATCAGGGAAAGGTTTTTCCCCCAGAGGGTGTTTGGGCACTGAACAGGCTCCCCAGGCAGCTTGGAGCAACCCGGGATAGTGAAAAGTGTCCCTGCCCATAAGAGAGGTTGGAATGACAGGTCCCTCCCCAGACACCATTCCGGGATCCTGTAACAGCATCCCAGCTTTTTGAGGCACCACAACCTCAGCATCTTCAGCATGTGAAGAAAACACCACAGGCAGTGTCTATTTTAGACCATATTACTCAGTTTCAATACTTTCCAAAGCTGGTTTTCTTTCTTTTTAATTGCAACTCCACCTTTGGGATTAGTGATTTTATTTTATGATGGGATATTAAGAGTAGGCAGCCAGCCCTTTTTTTTTTTTCTTTTTTAGTCCAAGCCAGTATTCAGAAGGAATAGATTAAATCATTAAATACACACAAGCACAGGAAACACAGGAAACTCTCAGCCATTATCCTATGAAGACAATGCCAATGCAAACACTGTAATAAAATATTCTTCACTGAAATCAACACTAATTTTCCAAGGCAATCAAATCCATCCCTGTGATCCCTCCTCCCAGGGAAAACAGCCAGCACAGCTAAATTCAGATCTCTGTGGCTCCATGCTTAAATTTGGCTCAGACACGCTGCAAATCAATGACTCCAGAAAGGTTTTCTAAGGAAAAAAATCCCAGTGGGCAAAGTTTGCTACAGCCCACGGCACCTGTCCTGACACAGCAGCAGAGTCTGGAGCTGCATCGATCCAGGAATTCAGGAAGGCTGAAGTTCCAGTTAGGAACTTGTTGAGGCCACCACTGTTGGGACACTGTGCCCAAGGGGACAGTCCCCAAGGACTGCTCGGCCATGAGGACACCCCTGAGTGATGATCAACAGCCCTGAAACAGCAGAGTCCCTCACAGCCTCCATCCTTGGGTACCCACAGTGGGAGAAGGATGGGATGGAGAAAGGGATGGAAAAGGTCTGGTCAGAACCTGCTGGTGGACAGGACAAGTGAAAGGGAATATTTTGGGATGGAAAGGGCTTTTAAAAGCCTTCCAACGCCCTGCAGTGAGCAGTGACATCTTCAACCAGAGGAGGGTGCTCAGAGCCCCACTCAACCTGACCTTGAATGTTTTTAGGGATGGGGGAAGCAGAATTTCCTTCCCCACTGTCTGGAATTTGGGGATTGCCATGCCCAGGGCTGTGCTCGTGTTTGACACAACACCCACTCCTGTCTCCAGAAAATGTTGGTGCTCCTCTTTGATGTCCCTGAATTCTCACATGGTAAGAGGATGAATAAATGTCCCACCGAGGTATTGCAGGTGGGTGCAAACCCTCCCTCATTTTTTTAAGGATCTTGCAGCACTTTGGTCTTAAGCCCAGCAGTTCCAAAACCAAGGCAACAAAACAGGATCATGGAAGATCATCGAGTTCAACCACCCCCCAGCACTGCCAAGGCCACCACTGCCCCATGTCCCCAAGTGCCACATCCACACGACTTCTGAATCCCTGCAGGGCTGGTGACTCCACCACTGCCCTGGGCAGCTGTGCCAGGGCTGGACAGCCCTTTTGGTGAAGAAATTATTCTCAATATCCAATTTAAACCTCCCCTGGTGCCGCTTGAGGCCATTTCTTCTCATCCTGTCCCTTTTTCCCTGGGAGTACACCCTGACCCCCCCTGGCTGTCCCCTCCTGTCAGGAGTTGTGCAGAGCCACAAGGTCCCCCTGAGCCTCCTTTTCTCCAGGCTGAGCCCCCCCAGCTCCCTCAGCCCCTCCTGGTGCTCCAGGCCCTTCCCCAGCTCCGTTCCCTTCCCTGGACTCACTCCAGCCCCTCCAGGTCTCTCTTGCCAGGAGGGTCCCAGAGCTGTCCCCAGCCCTGGAGGTGCCCCAGCGGTGCCAGCACAGGGGACAGGCACTGCCCTGGCCCTGCTGGACAGACTTTTCCTGGGACAGCCCAGGGACCATTGGCCTTTTTGGCCACCTGGGCACACCTGGCTCATGCCCAGCTGCCTGTTGGCCATGCCATGGAGGTTCCATCCCCATCAGAGCAGCGCTGGAGCCCTGCCCTGCTTTTAAACACCCCCAGCCTGTCCCAGCCTGGCACCCAAATCCTGCAGAGCAGTGACGGTGACAGTCCCTTGGCCAGGCAGCCAAAGCTGCGTCACCAAGCTCGGAAAGAGCCCAGCACCTCCCTGAGAGGCTGAATCATTCCTCCTTGCCACATCCACGGCCCAGGATCAATTAACCTCTGCCATGGCTCCTCCTGTGAATCACTTAAGAGGGGTAACAGTGAAACCACTTCATAAGAAGCAGTTTTAAAAATGCCCTGCTCTGCATAAGACGAGTTTGCCACAGTGAAGAGGGGAAAAAAATTCAAGCATGTTCAGCATCTTATAGATTAATCCTAGGCCTAGAGCCAGGATAATTACTGCCAGAAGGAATAAAAGTAACATAAATATAGGTTAACACACAAAGGGTCCCGTTTGCAAGGTTTTACACATCACCAGCTCACAGGCGGATTTGTAAATTTAATTATAGAAAGATTAGAAAAGCAGGTAATACCCGAAGGGTCGTAAAAATAATTTTACTATGGTGACAAGAACAAAACAAAAATTAAAAAAAATTTTAAAAAAAATCTCCAAACATTTTAAATTAAGTAGGGCATCTGATGGATCTCCTGAAGGCCTTCCGCAGGATTCAGCCCAGACTGCCAGAGCAGCATCCGCCACAGCCTTCCAGAAATGCCATTTCCAGAGGAGAGCAGATAAGTCACTCTGACAGCCTCGCGACCTTCCAGAGCTGATTTGCTCTAAAAACATCTTTTTTTATAGAGGGTGCTCCTGGTCTGGTCAAAGTCTTGTTAGGATAGGGGAGGACAATTCCAAACACACCTCTGCTGCAGGGGTGATGTGAAATCCCTGGAATCCTGGTTCCCATCAGATGAACGGTGCTTTTCTGCCAAGGACAGCTCTGGGGGAGGAGGATGTTCCCTGTCCATGGCAGGGGGGTGGAATGAGATGATTTTTAAGGTTCCTTCCAACCCAAACCATTCTGTGATTCTATGATTAAGTATCACGGGGATGGATTGGGGTTCTCAGTGAGCTGTTGCCAGTGAAGAAAACAGCAGGAGCAGGGGTTATCCAAACAACTCAGCATGGAAAACCAGGGATATCCTCTGCCATCCAGGCTAAAGAGTGTTAAAATTCTCTCCCTTCCACAAATACTGCATTTTTCTTCGAGAAATTAAATACTACAAGGTGGTTATGAAAGGTGGGCACAGGGCAGGAACACAGAGGAGAATTCCAGGGATCTGTCAGGCTTCCCACTAATTTATGGCCACCCCGAGAAACTTGGAATTGTAACTCTTACCTAAAAACCCCATTTTTGGTGTATAGATGACATTTTTTGGCCTATCCAGTGCTTTCTGCTCCAGAAGGCACTTCCTGAAAGGTCCCTGGGAGTGATGCAGGTGCTGAACCAAGCTTTTGTCAGTCCAGAAAAACACACTGTCACTTTTAAATGCATCCTTTGGGGACTCCAAATAGCTCCTGGCTGGAATGCTGTGCTGCTCCGTTACCCCCATGCCCGGTGTGTGTGTGAGGAGAAAATGTTCAGGACGCTGAATACCTGTAAAAAGGCACTTCAAAGGATCACAGACAAGGATTTTTTTCAGTCTGAAAACACACATTTATTCAGAAGAAAACTTCTGGGGTTACAAACATCATAAATAAAACGTAGTGTGATAAAAAAGCCGTCAGGACTGAGCATTAAATCCATGGAACACAGGGACAGGAGCCTCCTCTTTGCCACGATCAGCATCAGTTCTGTACCTGTGGCTCTCAGAATCACATTTCACACCAGTTGTTTCCGTGCACAACGATCCAGGCTGGACACTCCAAACCCTTTTTGCAGATAAATCTGTTTCTACAGCTTGAAAACCTCCGCACAGGACACCAAAGCTGTTTGCAAGGGCGTGGTTTAAACACACATCCCTCACGTGGAGTGAGCATCCCAAGGAGCACGGGGAGGGAGGGCAGGGATCCATCCGCCTGCGGAAGGCCAATCCCACGGTTATGGGATGGCTCAGGATGAAATGGGATGCAGTAATGGCAATGCAAATTGAATCTCAGTATCAAGGAAGTGCCACTAAATCAGAGGCTGCAGCTCGGGGCCGCGGCGCAGACGGAGCGCGGTCCCCCGGGACGTGTAAAACTGGATTAGGCGTGAACTTCAAACCCAGCGCGATGCGGAATAATCCTATGCTGGCAGAAAGGGATCAAAGCTAATTTCTCTAACTTCCTTAATCTTCTGCGGAGATGTGTGAACTCGGGAGACACAGCAGGCTGGGAGTTAAAGCCTTGCTCTGCCAGAGGGTTCAGCAGTGGCTGAGGGAGAACAGAGCACGTTAAAAATCCTGAGAGCGGAGTTACTTCTGATGAGCTTTTGTAAAATCGGGGAGGCACAGGATGGACTGGGTTGGAAGGGACCTTAAAATCATCTCGTTCATCCCTGGAAGTGTCCAAGGCCAGGCTGGATGGGGCTTGGAGCAACCTGGGACAGTGGAAGGTGTTCCTGCCCACGGCGGGGGGTTGGAACAAAATGACCTTTAAGGTCCCCTCCAACCCAAACCATTCTGTGATTTTATGATTCTGTTTCTATACCTGGATCAGCTCTGCTGATGTATAATTCCAGAAATTTAAAATAACCTAACCAAAAATGAGCAAAAAAACCCAAAAAAATCCACTCCTTCCCACATTAAATGAGACAGATTGATCCAAGCACTGGAACATCTCACCACCCATAAAAACCTTTCAGACCTAAAAAACAAGAGAAAAAAAAGAAAAAAATTCAATAAATAGTAATGTTCAAATATTAACTAAACCATTACCTATGAATTAAAGCTCAAATGGTTAAATAAAAAGAGGATGTTCAGGGATCCCAGGTGGGGTGGGGGAGTTCACCCCACCACAGGTTCACTGTCTGAGGTGAGTATTGAGCCAAAAGGTCAGGATTTCTAGCAGAGGACACACGGCAGTGTCAGTGACTGAGAGGGAGCCAAGACCAGCAGCTCTGACTGCTCACCTCCCTTGGAATCACTGAATCATTAAGGTTGGGAGAAACTTTTAGGTCACGGAGCTCCCCCAGAGCTGCCAAGGCCACCGCTGACCCATGTCCCCAAGTGCCACATCCACAGGGCTTTTAAACCCCTGCAGGGATGGTGATTCCACCAGGGGCAGCCTGTCCGGGGTGCCTGAGCACCCTTTCAGTGAAGGAACAGATAAATGAGGGTTAAATAAATAAATAAATTTAAAAAAACAGCAGTGTAAGAAAATAATTGTACAGGTAGGTGGCAATAGATTGGTAACTACACCTTATCCTGGGACAGGAATTGGGATTTCTGTTTTGGGATGAGATCCTTCCACACTCAGTGCACCCTTTGTGCTGCTAAAGGATGCTGCTGACTGATAAACCCAATACTCCAGGAGAAACAGTCTACTTTGAGGTGTAAATCAGCTCTTACACCGCAATCTAGAAATGATCCGGCTGGATAAAAAGCACAAAAAATTAAGTACCAAGAGGCTCGATCACCTCAAATAACGATTAGCCATAAGTGGATACATTATACCACAGACATGTCTCTGCTCTGTTAAATATTAATTTAAATGGACACATTTTAAAAGACATATAATATGGATAAGCACTTTTTGTTAGAGGAGAGCAACTCCTGTTAGTGAGTAAGAAAGGAAGAGCTCAGAGGAGAGCAGAATGAAGGATTTCATGCAAGAACAGTCCGAGGATAAGAAAAATATATGGTACGGTAACCTGACACAATTATACGCATATACATATATGCATTCAGTGCAGCTCTTCTAAATTAATTCCTTAAAATCTTGAACTGCAAGCTGAGGAAGATAATATATTGCTGTCTTCCAGACCTCTGAGATCACTCAGCTTCACAAGATGACTCCAGCATGGAGAAACACTGAGCTAAAACACACATGGAGCTGAACCGAGCCCAGCTTTGGCTGCAACTCGAGGCAGCGGCAGCGGCTGCCACTGCAAAATGTGCAGAGAGCGCTCTCCAAGCTTCTCACACACCCCCTAAATAAATCCTGTGCCAAAACACAGCAAATACTCTCTGTCACAGACCAAGCTGTAAAGCTGTTTGGCTTTTTTTTTTTTTTTTTTTTTGCTTAAGTTCCAGCTTGAGGAGTGCTTGGGAATGCTCTGACACGGGAAGGGAAATTATCAGCCTGAACATGTGCCCACCTTGTTTCCTCCACTGGTGATATTATTCTATTATTATATATATATTATAAATTATCTGGTGACAATTGGCTGAGAAATTCTGTATATTTGCCAATTATCCATCTACACAAAACTTTATTTCATCCTTGGTCACGGAATTACGGAATTACAAAATAAAGAGAATCATGGAACGGTTTGGGTTGGAAGGGACATTAGAGATCATCCAGTTCCACCTCCTGCCATGGGCAGGGACACCTCCCACTGTCCCACGTTGCTCCAAGCCCTGTCCAGCCTGGCCTTGGACACTTCCAGGGACAGCCCCAGCTTCCCATGCAATTTTTGCCTTGGTAAAATGTTGCCTGAACTCCCCTCTGCTCCCAAAGCACTTTCGGGGGGAATTACAGAACACCCAGCACTATCTGCAAGTTGAAACCCCATGGAAAAGGAAAGAGAAGCTTTGCAAAGCAGCAGAAGTTGTGTCTGAAGACAAAAACAGGAGAGTGACAGAACAACACAAGCCTTTCTTTGACTCATTACCATTTTGTTGGAAGTTTTCCACAGCGCTGGTCTCCTACAGCTCCTTCTATGATGGAATCAGGTGATGTCAAAATAACCCCAATTCTGCCTCAACGCTTCATTCTCTTTGGTTTAAGCTAAAAACAAAGACACACACGGATGATTATGGAATGGAAAACACAAGAAACTGAAAATAATGCTTTTTTTGCAGGATTCTGAATTGTCATGATTGGTGAAAACAAAGAAATAAATATAAAGAAAAGACAAAAATACAATTTTTAAACGATGGGCATAATGTATATACATTAGAATATATATATACATTGGATAAAAGGATGAAAATAACAGGTAAAAAACCACGTTTGCAACAGATGATAAAAACGAACAAAATCTGCTTACAGGAACTTAAAACACTCTGCCACAGCATATTCCTGATTTTCTTCACCACTTACCCAGCTGCAATTACCATCACCTCAGCCACAAACAACACATCTGGGGACAGAGGGGGATTACTAGGGGCTTCTTCCTCATCCCAAATTACCCGCCCTGTGTGTGTTCACAAACACCAGCTTAAACATTCAGAGGAATTTGCCTCCAAGAAAAGTCATCTTTATTGTCATTGTCCCCAATTTCACGGGCAGACCAGCAACACAGCCTGGCTGGTGTCAGCACAGCCCCCAGTTTGAGGAATTCACACTGACACGACAAGAACTAATCCTATTATTTCCTTAACGGCATCTGAATAGGCATTTTCCAAGTCCTGCTTCTTATTGTAAGTTTAACCCGTGTGTTAATTCTCTTACTGAGATCTCAAGCTGCTTTCTCTAGAATCGGGGATTTAGGGGAATCAAATCCCTTCTATTCAATTTCCTACTTAAGAGACAAACCTTTCAAAATTAAACTTGCAGGCTGTTTGCCTTAAAAACATCGCTTCTCTTTCCAAGGAAAATATCTCTAAAACCCGTTTTAAGCACGGAGAAGGGAAGTTTTTAGCACACCTCAAGTTTAAACCTGACGGTGGCTGCCATGAAGTAAGAACCAGGAAGGCAGAAATTCATCAGGGGAAAGATTTGCAGTTTATTTTACTGTCAATTTGATGAGCGAACAACCAAGCAGTGCTTTATTTGAGTAATTTATTTCCTATTATTGTGATTTTCCTCCAATAAACCACGATCACAGGTTTGGGTTGGAAAGGACCTAAAAGGTAATTTTGCCATGGATAGGGACACCTTCCGCTATCCCAGGTTGTTCAAATCCCATCCAACCTGGCCTTGAGTACTTCCAGGGATGGGGCAGCCACAGCTTCCCTGGGCAATATTCAAAGTTGAGAAAGTGGGAAAAGTCTTGGACAAAACCCAACTCCTCGCAGACACTTCCCGTGGCTGAAGGAATTCTTGAGCACGTCGTGCTCAGGGGAGTTTTCTGTAATCAAATATTAAGATATGAAATCCCATGAAAACAAACATCTCACTCTACACACACACAGACACTTCCTGTGCTTTCCTGCAAAGCCACAACAACAGATTTGCTGTGGGTCCGCAGGAACTTATAGGTAGCATATTAAATATTGATCGAAAATAAATCCGAATTATTAGGCTTAAATTTTAATACCCGTGTACGTTTCTCTATAATTCATCACAAACGGCATTTTCTGAGGTTCCACGAGAGGCTCTGGGTTTAATTTTAATTATGCATTTATTACATAATTCACCGAATTCAGTAATGTGCAGTGAGTCTCCCAGCCATTGAAGTGAGTAACGAGATTTATCAGCCCAGTTTGTCACACAACAAACAGGATTCAGAGCCTTATAAAGGCGGGTGATGAAAGATACATGGAGGGAGGGAAGAACCAGCAGCAGCTTTATTTCCATGTAATAATGCTAATAATATGCAAATAATTCCCCATCTTAATGAATACTTCAGATGAACGCCACGTTCCAAGCGGGGATGGCACAGGCGGAGAGGGAACTCAGCTGCTCGGAGTGTTCAAAGCTGTGCAAGGCACGAAATTACAGCTGTGGGTACCACTGAGCTTCCTTGCTCCCCTCAGAGGGTGGTGGGGCACTGAAAAAACAATGCTTTTCAACACCTTTTGGTGAAGAAATTATTTTTCAAGGAATGGTCACGGCCCCAAGGCTGTCACAGCTCCAGGAGAGTTTGGACAATGTTCTCAGGGGTGCACAGGGTGGGATTTTTGGGGTGTCCTGGGCAGGGTCAGGAGCTGGATGAATTATCCTTTAGATCCCTCTGAACTCAGGATATTCTGTGATTCCACGATCCTCACGTTCTGTCACACAGCACAAGGTATCTAAGCGCTCACATCCTGTTTTCAGGCAGTGACAGTCACATCAAAGACACCTCAAAAATGTGGATATTTTCAAAATAGGCAGGGATGCACACACACCTGTAGGGATCTCCATTCAGAGCTGGAGCACAGACAACATTTTATATGCCCAAACCTCCAGGGGTCTGGGACTTGCTCTCCTAAATACTTCTGGTGACTTTTCAAAGCTGCATTTGGAAGTTTCTAATGAATCCCTACAATTATTATAAGAGTCTTACTGTCCTTCAGCAATACTTCAATGAATTTCTTTACCATTCCCAAAGCTTTTGCAAACTTCCCCCCTTTCAGGAGGAATCATCTTCCCTGGGACACTGGGGACATGCTCAGAAGTCAGTGGTACCAGGTATTTGCCATGCTGGTCTTTCCCCTATTATTTTATCCTCAAACATCTTCTGGGAACTCAAATATTTAAGACTTACAACCTCCTCACAAAGCCAAGCCAGCATCCCTTCCCACGTTCTCACTTGAGGCCCACTTTTTTCAGTCCTTCTCAGACATCCCTTTCATTCAGCTTCCCACATCCACACATCCTCTGTCATTTCCAGTCTCTCTCCTCTCTCAGCAAAGTGTTAGGAGAACACTTAGGAACTTTTGGGGTGTCTCCTCCCTCTGCAAGAAGGTCCCCCGAGCCTCCTTTTCTCCAGGCTGAGCCCCCCCAGCTCCCTCAGCCATCGCTCATATGACTTAAATTTCTAGGCCCTGAATTCCCATGGAACCACAAGGCTTAAAATCCATCAGAACCCACAAAAATTGAGGCTGATGGATCCTCCTCTACGCTCATCCCTGGGGAAAGAGGACAGTGGGAACCTTAAAATCCAACAGAACCCACAAAAATTGAGGCTGATGGATCCTCCTCTACGCTCATCCCTGGGGAAAGAGGACAGTGGGAACCTCTCCCTCCTTGGGCACCAAAAGATCTGCACAGAAGAGAGCCCTGGAAATGGCAGACAAACCTTCCACCAATTCTCTGCCATTCCCCCTGGGCCCAGAGCAGCCAGCTGGGTCAAACTGGGTCAGACTGGGTCAAACTGGGTGAACTGGACACAAATTCTGGGACACCAGGCTTCCTTAGGTCTGGCACTCACAGCACTGCTCCTGGGATATCCCAGCTGGAAGACAACAAAACCACCCCCAATGGAATCTGCAGCTGCAATGCTATCATAGAACTTGACTGTGAAATCACAGGCCCTTGAAATATTTTGCTTATTTTGACCTGAGACACAGAGGGAAATCTGCTGCTTTCAGTGTGAGGTGAGAGCAGCAGGCAGAGGATTTTTTCAGCATCTGATCCAGCAGCAGCAGAGCTCGTCACTCACTGAGTGCAGAGACACTCTCTGAACTGAAAAATAAACTCAGTCCTCACCTCTGCTTAAAGGATGCCCTCAGACAGCAGATGACAGTGAGCTGTGACCAGGGATTTACTGCAAAATATCAAAGCTGCTGCAGGGAAGAGGAAACCCAGAGCCAGAAAAGACACAGAGACAGTGCTGAACCCACTGAAACGCAGTGTTCCAAAAAAAAAAAAGGTTTTCAATTTGACACCAGGAATACAGAATGGTTTGGGATGGAAGGGAACTTGGAGATCATTTCCAAAGCCCTGCCAAAGGAAGGGATAGCACAAACAGACAGTGCTGCTCCAAGCCCTGTCCAGCCTGGCCTTGGACACTTCCAGGGATCCAGGGACAGCCACAGCTTCTCTGGGAAACCTCCCCACCCTCACAGGGAACAATTCCTTCCCAAAATCCCATCTATCCCTGCCTTCTGGCAGTCGGAAGCCATTCCCTGTGTCTTGTTCCTCCATGCCTTGTCCCCAGTCCCTCTCCAGCTCTCCTGGAGCCCTTGAGGCTCTGATCCCCTTTAGGCTCCCCAGAGCCTTTTTTTCTCCAGGCTGCACATTCCCAGCTCTCCCAGCCTGTCCCCAAAGCAAAGGTCTGGCAAGACATCATCTGAGTCCAAAACAGGACAAATTACACTTCACTCTTCCTTTTCCATGTATTTCATGGGCAACACAAGCGTGAAGAAGATGAAATACTCTTCTGCCTCTGAAATATTCTGCTCCAGTAAAAAACACAGCACTGCCAAGTAGGACACCGTGAAATTATTCAGACTCCAAGTAATATCTCAAATTTCCAATAACCCACAAAGCCCTTAATTCTTCCCCAATTCATTTCTGAGTAGATCCAAGCACACAAAGGAAAACCAGCAGGGAAGGAATGAGAGAGTGACTTTTTGCATGGGATGATTATCGATAGGACAAAGGGGGAGAAAGAGGAGAGATTTAGATGGGACATTAGAAGGAAATTCTCCCCTGTGAGGGTGGGGAGGCCCTGGCACAGGGTGCCCAGAGAAGCTGGGGCTGCCCCTGGATCCCTGGAAGTGTCCAAGGACAGGGTTTGGAGCCACCTGGGCTAGTGGAAGGTGTCCCTGCCCATGGCAGGGGTTGGAAGTCCTGCAGCAGAACTGTTTCAATCTGTTCATTGATTACAGAATCCAAATAAAATAAAGCAAGATGGACAAATGAGCAACCAGAACAGCACATATGAGCTCCCAGGTGGGGAAACATCACTTAATAAGGGAATTTTGTGGGCAGCAGCACCAGAGCTGGAAACCTTTATTCTGGCTTCCACAATCAGCACTCGCAGCACTCTGTTGACACAACAGAACATGGCTCAATTTCAAGCACCGTTGAGGTTGAGTAATTTCAAACATCTTTTAATGTTTGTAGAGAGTCCAGAGGGAAGTTGGTTGAAAAGATCTCCAAGGCAGCCACGTGGAAATAAGATACAAACCCCTTCAAATCACTACAGTGCCAGGCAGGAGGCAGAACGGAGACTGAGCAGGGAAAAGGGGAAAGGTGAGGATCCACACTTGCAGCTAAAATGCTTAAAGCATTTATTTATGTCCAGTGGCTCCATTACAAGTTCACAGTGTGCCTTGGGGAGCAGTGACAGAGCAATTCCATCAACACAAATTGGTGCTTCAGAAATAAAAATTTTAAGTCTGATCTGTACTCCTATTTCTTCTCATGGCATGAACACTCCTTTTAGAGGGAGGTCATCCTCCTGTTCTCTTCTAGGTACCAAAATTTTGCCTAAGAAATCAGATAAGACATTAATAGAGCTGGATTTAACTAGAATATTATACACTAGGGCATTGCTGATTTTAATGAAAATCTGGGAAAGGTTGCTGATAAACTTGAGTTGGGAACAATGACAGGGAAAATAGGCAAACACTCATCTACAGAGCTTCCCCTGAACTCGTGAGGTCAAGGGGGAGCCCTTTGAAAGTCTAAATTAAATTTACAAAGGACAAAATTAGCTGCTCACTGTAGTATTGGAGCATTTTTCAGAGCAGTATCCCAGCAAGGAATTTGGGGATAACAAACAGTAAACACAAAACAGCACTCAGTGCTTGTGTCATTTTTTGGTCACTCATATTAAGAGGATTCAGAATAAAGAAATTTGTCCTGAGAGCACCCAGAGAAACACAGCTATTTCTGGATGCCCTATTAGAACAGGGATGCCCCACAAATGTGCCAGTGAATGGCACCAACTCACCACTCCCACTCCAGTTCGTGTCCCTGAAACGATGCCAGGGAAATCAGGAACACACCTCCTGTGACAGGACAGCACCTGGAAGATCTGTGGCTAAAAACTGCTCAGACCCTGCTGGCAGCTCTGGATTCTTCCTGACCTCGTAACTCCACGCATGGGATGGATTATCCACTGCTCCAGAGGCTGGGGAGTCAAATTTGGCATCAGGGGACAACAAGCAGGGCCAGAAAAGGCCCAGAAACCCTGAGCCAGCCACAGAGATGATGGATGCAGAATGTTCCATCTTCCTCTGGCTGAGCACAAAGCCTCTGCTTCTGCCTCCTGAAGCTTTCTGGGAGTGCTCAGCAGGGACACTGCTCTTGGAAATTAAAACAAATGTGAATGTTAATGAAGTGGTGCCCACATCACTCCTGTCACGTCTGGAACCACGGAATCACAGAATGGTTTGGATAGGAAGGGACATTAAAGATCACCCAGTGCCACCCCCCTGCCATGGGCAGGGACACCTTCCACTGTCCCAGGCTGCTCCAAGCCCTGTCCAGCCTGGCCTTGGACACTGCCAGGGATCCAGGGACAGCCACAGCTCCCCTGGGCACCTGTGCCAGGGCCTCCCCACCCTCACAGGGAACAACTCCTTCCCACTATCCCATCTAACCCTGCCCTCTTTCAGCTTAAAACTACTCCCCCTTGTCCTGTCCCTCCATCCTTCGTCCCAAGTCCCTCTGCAGCTCTCCTGGAGCCCTTTAGGCACTGGAAGGGGCTCTGAGGTCTTCCCAGTGCCTTCTCTTCTCCAGCTGAACAACCTCGGCTCTTCTAGGCTGTCTTCATGGAGATGCTCCTTTTTTTATTTTGGGAAAACGAACAGGAGCAGGACTGTCAGCTTTGCTGTGGAGCCAGCGATGGGGACAGCTGTGCAGCTGCTGTGCAGCTCTGCCTGCCTCCAGCACATCCTGCTGCAGCCACCACTGCTGAGCACCTCTGGCAGCATCACTTTTAGAGGAAAGCCAAGTTAAATCCTTCCTGTCCATTTGTCTTCTTCGGGACATGATTCTGTGGTTTCTAGATCCACGCAGCTATCCCAAACAGCATCAGGATGGCTTAAATTCTTCCTGAAGTTTTATTCCACGGGTGAAGAATGAAAAAGACCTTTTCCCACATCACCTCAGAGAGGAGAGAAAGCCTCAGAGGCTGCAGCACCAGCAGCTGCTGAAATTGCTCCTTCTAAGCCTGTTCTGACACCCAAAAACCTGAGACCTTCTCCTGAAGGAAGACTGTCCTCAGTGCAGCACAAGCCACTGCACCAGGCCCCGATGAATTTGCCATTTGCTCCGACCCAGCAGAGGTAAGGAGGAAATCAGCACCTGTGTGGCTCTGTCACAGATGCCACAGGATTTTCGAGACAGACAGACTGTAAGTGCTGCCCTGCTGGGACACTGCACTCCACGGCAGCGGCACATTAAGAGGATCATGACCCCAGCATTAGCTGTGGGAACACTCCCAATAAATAGCTATTTTTCCAGCCTGACTTCTCCAGCTTCCATCACTTCACATTTTGATGCAGATTCTTCCTGTGAGCAGACTCATCACTGCCCAGCTAACTCTGTCCATCCGGCCCAGACAACACATTTGTCCACAAAAAGGCTGTGGCATATGGATTATTCCTTCAAAAAATGAGGAGTGTCAGCATTTATCTATCACTCTGCTGGAGCAGAAGTGATCTCCACTCCCCCCCTCCCAAGAGCTGGAGCAGATTTCACAAGAACTCCACTTTGTCAGGCCACGGTGAGGTCACAGATCAGGCTGGCAGGTGGAAAAGGAGGTTTAAATGTGTTTTTAGGGTCGCCAGAGGAGGATCCCTCAGACATTTGGTTTTTTCAGCAGCTCTCTCCTGCCTGAATGCAAAGTAGTCTCAGCTGAATTTCACTAATTCCTTCAAAGGCTCTCTTACACTCATCTGCAGAGATTATGCAGTAAATACGCTTTAAGAAAGCACTCTCTAACCCCAACAAGGCTATTCAAAAAATAAGGCTTAACCAGCTGACCTCTGATTATCTTCAGCAGTTCACCCATCTGTCTCCAATACACAAATTCCAGCCTCAAAGCAACGCTTCCTTTAGGTGTCCGAAGTGGATGCTAATAATTACAATGCTCTTCAATGAAATGGT
Source organism: Acanthiza pusilla (assembly GCA_036630365.1). NCBI lineage: Eukaryota > Metazoa > Chordata > Aves > Passeriformes > Acanthizidae > Acanthiza > Acanthiza pusilla. Next base: position 5,550,870 of record JAXCHO010000099.1, on the reverse strand, counting down.
GACATGAAAGGGTCCAAACTGTCCCAAAAAAGCTCAGTGAGGGCTGTGAACACTTAAACCCCTCTTGAAAGTCACCACGTCCCAGGCACAGGACATTGAAGCAGAATTTCTGCTCTCAAGTGACAGATCAGCACCACCCCATGAGGATCTGACCCCGAGTCTCACACTGGGACAAGATCAGCCCAAATGAGATGAATCCAAATCCCTAAATATGAATTAACACCCACACAGTGACTTTGGGAAGAAACCTTTCCAGCAGCTCTGCCTTTTGCAGTGACAGTGTTTACAAAATTTGGGAGCTGTGAAGAAAACTGGGATTGCTCCATGGCAGCTTTCATGAAGTGCAGCAGCCTGCAAAATAAGTGACATTTGAAGCTAAAAATTAATGAATTGTTTGCCTGGAGGTGGAGCAGCTCCAAGGTGCTGGCATCATGCTCCAGCTCCTTCACAGCCTCCTCCTTGCTGGACAGCTCTGTAACCATTCCACATTCCACATGAGCTGCAGGAGACTTGGCATCCATCAGGATTAACTTAAGGATTCTCTCTAACCTCCTGGGGGATCACAAACTTGAATTTTGCCCTTCTGCTTCTGGTTATTTTTAAGTCCCACCCACCTTTAACTTCAGCGAGGAGTTCACTCTGCTCCCAATTATGGAATGATAGAATAATTTGGGTTGGAAGGGACCTTAAAGATCATCCAGTCCCACCCCCTGCCATGGGCAGGGACACCTTCCACCATCCCAGGTGGCTCCAAACCCTGGCCTTGGACACTTCCAAGGATCCAGGGGCAGCCACAGCTTCTCTGGGCACCCTGGGCCAGGCTCTCCAGATGCTGCCACCCACCTGATGGCTGTGGACTCAGAGAGCAATTTCAGCAGCTCCAAGTGTCTAAAAGTGATGTTTGAGCCTTTCCAGCCTGGAATCCAGGCCCTTTAGCACCCAATGTGGACAATGTCAACAGTTTGAAATGAATTTGAAGTGTTTCCGCTGAGTGCAAATTCAAAGTTAGGTCTCTTTAAGTCCAAATCTGTCTCACAGCACATTTAAAAGCACCCAGAGAGATCCTGATCCTGGCAGGGCTTGGAGATTCTTTTGATTACAAAAGGGAAAAAAATGCCCAAATGCATCTTAAAGAAAGGGGAAGATGGAACAGGAGCATTCAATTGGATTCAGCTTTGCTAGAGACAGGAAAACAATCACAGAAGAGGAAACCAGGGAGCATCAGTTTGGGACAGAAAAGACCTGCAAAAGTCTGATTATGGCCTTGCTTAACAATCCCTGCTCAGGACTGGAGCAGCAGTGGGCAAAGGGTGGCCCTGGGAAGAGGTGAAGGAAGGTAGGAGCTGCTTTCCAGGAGATCTGAGCTGCAGGGACTCTTCACACACTTTTTATCCACGAGGGAAGAGCGCAGAGCACTTCCCATGGAAATGAATCTTGGCTCAGGAGTGAGGCAGAGCTGTGAGAGTGGAGGAAGCGCCCACACCCAATTCCACTGCCTTAATGAGCCTCAGAATGATGAATATTTTATCCCCTAGCACCCTGAATATTTGGAGGGTTTTTCATTTCAGGAGAAAAGGAGGATGGAAACCCACGGCAACGCACAATGGGGCACCCAGCTGGATCAAAAAGAGATGTGGACCTGGTCTTGCACCTCCAAATTCCAATGGTGCAGGCAGACCACGGATACAGAAAAGCTCATGAGATGTCATCTCTCAGCCTAAGGCCACCAGCAGTGTAACCTGGGTTTATGCAGCAAAACTCTCTGCTCAGACTCATGATGTTCCCATCCCACAAAAAAACACTGTGAAGAGTGTAGGATTAGAGGGGATATTAGGAAAAAATTCTTCCCTGTGAGGGTGGGGAGGCCCTGGCACAGGTGCCCAGAGAAGCTGTGGCTGCCCCTGGATCCCTGGAAGTGTCCAAGGCCAGGCTGGACAGGGCTTGGAGCAACCTAGGATAGTGGAAGGTGTCCCTGCCATGGCAGAGGTGGAACTGGATGATCTTTAAGGCCCCTTCCAACCCAAACTATTCTGTGATTCTGTGATATAACAGAGCAAATTCTCTCCCTTCATCTCAAATTAAATCTAAGCATGAAGCAAAAGCGGCTGCATTTGTGTAGTGATACATGAAAGTGTCTGCAAAGCATTTTAGGATCCTTCAGGAAAAATGCTAAATATCTGTTCTATAATTCAATGAATGTTAATATATTCATCACAGATTTCAACTCTTCAATTGCACAGGAGAAAAACAAGAAAATTGGTGCTTGTTGCAATGTTATGATGCCAAGGGATGGAAGCGGTCCAGGGTCTCAGAATATTCAAGTTTTGTGTGGGATGCAGGGAAATCCCCCATCAGAACACAAGCAGAGCCTGTTTGCTGCAGGATGAGGAGTTAGGTCACACTCAGGCACACTGAACTGACCTCCAAAGCCACAAACCAGATGCTGTTTTACCTTTCTGTGGCTGCCAAAATCAAACCCAAAGCTGCCTCCCTCCTCACACAGCGAAGACCCTGGTCCTGCTTGCCAGGCAGAGCTGGTGAATCATTCCCCTTGCTCATTTTTCACTTGGTGCCCTTCTAAAAAGCTGTCCCTGAGGTGCCTCTGTGTGCCAGCAGCTCTTGCCTGACACGACCTGGTGAGGACAGGGCTGCAGACCACAAAGCAAGAGCACTTGCCCTCTTTTTTCCAGGCACGCCATTCACTGCTACTCCGAGGTATTTTTGTTCGCTGCTTGGAGCGACTCTGAGCGCATAACTGCCCTCCTTTCTTCAGGCTCCTCAACAAGAGAAGCCACTGCTTTTCCAGTGTGCTCAAACATAAAGACTCTCAGCAATACCGTGCATTTAAGGGGCTCGGGCTATTTTAGCGTGTGCTAAATTAGGGGAGTGTTTGTAATGCGCTCACCTAAATGATCAGTGCTCACACACCTCCTGCTTTTACACCTGGGTGCAAAAAAATAAATCCCTGCTGCCACGTGTCCATATGGGACTAAGCTCCTCTGTGGTCCTTGTGCAATTTTCTCAAAGCACCTGAAAAAGTTGTGCCATTCGTTTTGTCTCCCAGAATCCTGGGTGTTTCAGTGACCATTTAAGAAAGTCACTTCAGAAGGCTGGGGATCCTCTGCGAGAGTTGGGGGTGCTCACCTGGAGAAGAGAAGGCTCCATGGAGACCTCAGAGCCCCTGCCAGTGCCTAAAGGGCTCCAGGAGAGCTGGAGAGGGACTGGGGAGAAGGGCTGGAGGGACAGGACACAGGGAACAGCTTTGGACTGGCAGAGAGTAGGTTTAGGTGGAATATTGGGAAGGAATTGTTCCTTGTGAGGGTGGCCAGACACAGATCCAGGTTTCCCAGAGTAGCTGTGGCTGCCCCTGGATCCCTGGAAGTGTCCAAGGCCAGGCTGGACAGGGCTTGGAGCAGCCTGGGATGGCAGAAGGTGGAATGAGATGATCTTTAAGGTCCCTTCCAACACAAACCACTCTGGGATTCTATGACTTTTGGCCCCAGCCCTGTCACAAAGCTCCTCCCTTTTTTTCCCCAATAATATCCCTCATCCTGACAGCTGGAGCACTGCCAGAGCAGGCTGGAGGAAGAACCTCAAAAGGAGAGTATTATTCTCCAGCAGTGGAGCACCCTTTCCTCCTGCCTGGAGCCACAGCAAGCCTTCCATTCCCCTGGATTCCAACAATATCCTCCTCCTGCTGCGCTTACGAAAGGCCCGACCCAAAAATCAGCCCTGAAAACAACCATCAGCAGTTTTCAGAGCCTGCTAAGCTGTGCACTGGAAGGAGGAGGGGCACAAACTGGCCTCGGAGGCAAACTCCAGTTCAGCTCCACTCAGCCATAGAAACTAAAATATTAAAATAAAATATGGGTGGCACAGTGGCGAGCCCCTGAGCTGGCAGGTCACAGGATGGCACAGCACAAGGTGTGCTGAGCTGACAGGGGCTTTGAGCAACCTGGGATAGTGGAAGGTGTCCCTGCCCATGGCAGGAGGTTGGAATGAGATGATCTTTAAGGTCCCTTCCAATCCAAAGCATTCTGTGATTCCAAGAAATACTGCAGGGTTACAACACTTTCAACACTTGGTTACTTTTTGATGTTGTTCTCAGAAAATGTTTGCAAAATGGCCATTCAGGATCTCATCTTTATTATCTCAATGCCATCAAATCCACACAGATTTTGCCTTGTAGTAAATGTAGAGTATAATATTTAGGCATTTTAGAGTTTCAAGGCTGGAAAAGCCATTTCAATCTTAAGAGCCTCAAGAAGCAATAAATCATAACAGCTCAGACAGGAGTTGTTTTTGACTCTCTATTACTGAGGTAAATTACTTGCAGCATTACAGGAGAGTAATTCTGTGTGTGAGAAACGAGCAGCAGCACTTTGGTGATAAGGTTAGAGAGATATTTGTGCTAACGAGGAAATTTAAGCTCCATTTCAACGCAGACTTGCTGCAGCCGTAACTCCGGAGCCGTCAGCAGTGTCTCCTGCCTTTCTCCAGGGACCAACTCAGTATCACTCTCACATCCTTCTCTGGAGTGATGAAAGCACATTAGAGGCTGATAAAAGGCAATCCCTGGTATTTCTTACAGGTCTCCAAAGATCAGCAATTTATTAAAACGTGCTTTTCAGGAACCGGGCAAAAACAAAACGTTCTTCATCAACACCTCACTCCAAATCCATCTGCCCTTAAATTAAATAAATTCCTAGCGCTGGCAATACAAAGTCACTCTTCCCTAATTGCTGCTGTTCCACATTTGCAAATTCCAAATGGTGATGCCTCTCTGCTTGTCAGCAGAGATTTATCAACCCCGCTCCGTGTCCAAAGGTCACAGGAGCAAATAAATCCAAGTATGCTCTGAGCAGGGATCCCTCCTCCCTCTCTCCCTGAGCTGTCCCATCCAGAGCAGTGCACAAACCCACGGTGACACAACATGGAATACAACGGCTTAAATAATTGAAACCAAAACTAGAATTATCAAACGAAAGAACAAAGCAGCTCAGAGACACAACGAGCTTTGCTCTGCTTTGTCCTCCCATGACTTATTCGCAACAGGTCTCACTGTGAATTAACAGCAGTGAAGGGATGCTCAGGGGGTTGGTTAAAGGCTACTGCATCCAGCTGTTCATCTGTCATCAAAACACAAAGAAACCACCAGAAAATTGAAGGTCTGATTCTCGCTTCCCACTTAAAACCACCCTGGCAGTGTAAACATGAGAATAAATTATACTCCTCCAACAGCAGCGTGAATGAGCTGTAGTGGAAAGGCCGATCCAGCTGAAGATTTCAAGTTAAAAACTACACGAAACACAAGTACAGATGCTTTGTAGTCTCGTGCCTTGTGCAAATGCTGCTTTCAGTGTGTGCTGGAGCTGCTCAGTTTTCCTTTGAACAGCACCTGGGAACAGCAGTGTCACGTCAGACACTAAAACCAGGCACGGAAATGCCCAATAAATGAACAATCCAAAAATTTTTTACACTGTGTCTGCACCTTGGCTGGTATCAAAATCTCTCTCCCAGCCCACCTGCTGCCATGGAGCTCTTTGATTCATCCCCACAGCTGAGCAAAGCTTAAGCCAAGCCCCTGTGTGTGAAATCAGGGGAAATCGGTTAAATCAGCCAAGTCAAGTGGAATAACCAGGCGAGGAACTGCTCCTTACAGGAATATCCTCATCCATCGTGGGTCACACCACTTGAATTCTGTTTTTCCCTCTCCACACAGAGTGACACTTTCTGTTGTCCACCCCAAAATTCACTGCTGGTAGCTCAGTGCCACCCACAGAAGCCCCACAATGGACTGCCAGGGATGCAGGAGACTGGGGCAGGAAAAGCCTGGCACAAAGCTGGTGTTTTCCCAAAGGTGTTTGCTTCAGGACCTGGCTGACCCTGACTTCAGTGTTAGTATCAGTTTTTCATGTTGTCACCTTTTTAAACAAATAAGACTAAAATTGGAAGATGTACCTGTGTGGCTCAAACATGCCCTGATGGGAAGTAAGGTCAAATAACCCTGTGATTTATTGACTCTGGGATATCTGGGACACAGAATCATAAAATCATGGAATCACAGTTTCAAAGAGCCAGGCTGGAATGTCTGGAATTAAGATCACAATGTCCAACCACCAACCCAGCACCACCACCGTGTTCACCACTTAGCCATGACCTCAAGTGCCATATCCATACATTTTTCAACACTTTTAGGGATGATGAAATGGGCATCCTACTCTGAAAATCACAGTTATCCAGCCTTTCAGTCCATAAAACCTTATTCTTTTTCCGCTAAAATTCTGTGGGATTCTGCTTCATTGCTGAGACTCCAGACTGTGTCCCCTGAGTCAGTTATAGTGCACTGAAAGCAGAAAAAAAGTCAAAATACATATCCCAGGGATGTGGTAGTATCCCAAACAATCCAGTTTGGGATACTACCAAACTGGACTGGGTGAGGTCAGAGTATTTTGGTAGAGAATGATTTGAGCAGCTCATTTTTCTAAACGACACTGTGGTGCTGAAAGCGAGCGGCGCTCAGTGTTTCGCTCAAAGCCTAATTCAATTTTACTCTGTCTCAGAAAAAGAAAACAGCACATTAATCCCAAATCCCGTAAACACAGAGTTGTAAACACTCCCCAGCACCCTCCCCACCCATGCTGCGGAGGGCTGGCCTGTTTTCCAAGCCTGTGTGAAAGCAGATGGCAGCCACCTAATTCGGATTCGGTGCAATCTGTTGCTGGTGAGGGGAAAAAAAAAAAAAAACTTGACTGCCTTTCCTTACAAATGTAAAACCTGGGAAGTTCAACCCACTCTGTAGTTTCCTGAGATGTTTGGTAACAGTTTTGCCAACAGAGCCAGCTCTGCTCAGGGAGAACACATGGTTCTTGTTCTCAGTCTGAACTCTGCAGTGAAAAATCCCCTCGGATCCCTCTTGAAGGAGTTGTCCACAGGCTTAGTTCTCACTCTGGCTTTGCACCCTGCACGTGCTCCACTCATGACAGCATCATGATACATGGGGACACCTTATCTGCCTCCTTTTTATCACAGCGATGAAGATCTTATTGAAAAAACAAATATATTACAACATATATAACTGCTTTTTTGTCACCGAACACCCCACACAGTCTGCCTGCTGGTGGATTCCCTCTGGTTCACGGAAGTTCTTCCTGTGAGGCACGAAACTGGATGTGGGGTTTCATGTATGAAAGGGGATCAGGACAGTTCCCTCTCATGGTTGGGCTCCTGTTTAAAGAGCCTGAGATGCTGCTGGCTTCCCTTGCCCTGGGAACGGAGCTGGGGAAGGGCCTGGAGCACCAGGAGGGGCTGAGGGAGCTGGGGAGGCTCAGCCTGGAGAAAAGGAGGCTCAGGGGGACCTTGTGGCTCTGCACAGCTCCTGACAGGAAGGGACAGCCAGGGAGGGTCAGGCTCTGCTCCCAGGGAACAGGGACACGAGGAGAGGAAATGGCCTCAAGCTGAATCAGGAGAGGTTTAGATTGGATATTGGGAACAATTTCTTCACTGAAAAGAGCTCTCCAGCCCTGTAACATCCCATCCTGGACATGGGAATACTGTGGGAGGCAGTTTTGAAAGCTATGTCAAAGTAAATCATAGAATAGAATCCCAGAATGGTTTGGGAGGGAAGGGACCTCAAAGCTCCTCTTGTTCCAGCTCTCTGCCGTGGGCAGGGACACCTTCCACCATCCCAGGCTGTGCTATTCACTGCTCTTCCCCCACTCACAAATCAGCCATTTTAACCCACAAGACAATCAGCTTGGTCAGATATGATTTACCCTTGGGATAGCCACACTGACTGTTCTAAACCCTTTCTTTCCCTGCACATGTCTATAAATCTGCTCCAGGAGGACTCACTCCATGATCCCCCAGGGGCCAAAATGGAGCTGACTGCCCTGTAGTTCTCAGATTGTCCTTGTGTAGTCTGAGCAAGATGGGGACAATATTTACCATTTTCCCATCATCTCCATGGATTTTCAGAGCGGCCTTGCTTTGACACCAGCCATGAGAAACAGGTAGTCAATAGCTAACTCAAGTTAACTATTGAGAAGACAGAATATGTGGATTCTAATTCAAGAAAAACAGGTCCCTTTATCTTGTCAAGATCAGAGGGACAAGAGTCTGTTTGAGGCCAGCACAGAAACCCTGAATCATCCCACCAGGGGCTGCCCATGCTCCAGTGAGAAAGGTGAAAAGTGCACTGTGATGAAGACTACAGATCTTCATCACGAGAAGACCCCAAAGACCACCAGGACACACAGCGCATGCGTGGCACACATGCTAATGATATTAATGATTTCCGAGAAATGATTTGTATAACCACTCCTATCCCAGGGAATGTGATGAATATTCATGAATGTTACCCATAACATTTTGTGTTGGAAGTGCCGGGGTCTGTGTGCTTGGAGGAGTGAATCCCCCACACCCGGAGTGGTGAATAAAGCAAATCCCCACTGCTCTGACTTTGTCTCTGACATGTCTCTGGGCCTGTTTGGGGCGAATCAGCCACCCCTCTGCACCTGCTGGGCCCCCCAGGTCCCATGGATCTGCAGGTAACCCCTGACTCAATCCTCATCCCCTGCTCAGGTTCCTCTGTGTCTCAAACCCCTTTGCTCACCGCAGAGGCCAAAGCGCACGAGCCGAGGATCACAGAATCATTTAGGCTGGAGAAGCCCTCTAAGACGATCAAGTCCAACCATCCCTCAGCACTGCCAGAGCCACCACTGAGCCATGTCCCCAAGTGCCACATCGACACAACTTCTAAAAACATCCTGCTCTTCTTTGACTTAGGGGTAGACAGTGATTTATTAGGGGCTGCTCACTAACAATGTATATCGCTTGCTTGACATGTTTTGCGCTTGCCAAACAGAAAGAGAGGATGTAAAGAGGATACTGGACCATTGTTAAGGAGACCAGGCTTCCTGTTTTTGGACCCCCAAAGCAGCCCAGGTCAGCTGTAGGGTTTGGACTCAGGCCAGGGACCCAGGGAGCATGCGCAGGGAAGCAAGGTGAAGAGTTCAACGCGAGGAAGACTCCTTACTTCATCAGAGGAAGACTCTTTTACTTCATCCAAGACCCCTGCCCATGACCACCAGGCAGCGCTGCGCAGGTGCAAGTTATTTAAATGAACTTTGGACTCATTATAATACGAAGTGGGAATAGATAATGAATATGTGTAGGGCATTGTGTAGCTTCATGTATATGTAACCTGTAACTCAATATAAACCAAGCAAAGTGCCACACGACATGCACACAATTTTGGAAGCTACTCCTTGTGTGTCTCAGAGCTGGAATAAACACAGCTACTTTACAATTTTTTGTTGTAGAGTCCTATCTGCACCTCATCTTGACTTCCCTTTGCAATAATCAACTGTAGGTGAGTTCTGGCTTTCCTAACACAAACCCAACACGCCTGGATGATGTTTAAACCTCCACCCTTGTAGCCAGACTCTGCTTCAACCTCCTGAATATTCCTTTTCTTGCACATTGAACCCAAAATGAACCCACTGCCTTGTTCTGCCTCTAGGAGAGGTCATAACATGATGCCTCAAAGTGAAAAACCTCTTTGACCCTGCTCAAAACTCAGGGATTTGATCGTTCTTCTCTCCAAGCATGAAAAACTGGATAATGCTGCCAGTGATTAGTTAAACCCCTTCACAGCAGCCTGTAAATAACCCTGGCTTGACACAAATGCCAGTGGTCACAAAGCTTCAAAGTCCTTCTTCCAAACTGGCCGATTTTATTTGACTGGGTTTCTCTGCGCAGGAATGAATTCGAGAGGTTGATTCTATGTGATACAATCAGGATGTTTTAGTTCCTGGAGATAAGTTGACACTTCTCCTCCTACCCACAGCTATAGACTTGAGAAGCGTGACACAGATTTCCTACAAACTTACAAATGTTTGCTTCGCTGTTTCAGCAGCCTCAAAATGCCTTAACTGCATTTTTTTTAAAAAAAATAAAAATCGCTAAATGCTGAAGTTACAACATTTCTGTCATCCCTGATGTTTACAAACATTAAATGAAGCTTTCAATGAGCACGTTCATGCTGTCACCAGCACAGAGTTGCCTTGCTTTGGTTCCTGTCTCCTGAGGAGAAATGCAGCTGTGAATTCCCCCAGCCAAGAGTAAGAACACAACCTGGACAGCAGCTGGTGAGTTGGGCTGAGCTGAGAGCTTTACGCGAATAATGGAAAATGTACCAACACATGAGACTAGAAAGCTCTTCTGATCGTTCTTTCTCTTCATAGAACTATTTAAATTCCTGTAAATATTTTCCCTGTTCTCACTCCAAACTATGTTTTTTAATATTTTGGCCTAAAACCTCCTCCTATTATCACCACCATCAACTCTTCATCTAAGTGACATTGGGGATGAGGTGATATGGGAACTCTTCCATCTGACTGATGCTTTTCCTTAGGGCATTAATCCATGTCAGATAAACAAATTGAAAGGGAATAGTTTTAGATTAGATATTTCAGGAATAAATTCTTCTCTGTGAGGGTGGTGAGGCCCTGGCACAGGGTACTCAGAGGAGCTGTGGCTGCCTCTGGATCCCTGGAAGTGTCCAAGGCCAGGCTGGACAGGGCTTGGAGCAGCCTGGGATAGTGGAAGGTGTCCCTGCCCATGCCAGGGGTTTGACCCCATGCCAGGAGTCTTTAAGGTCCCCTCCCACCCAAACCAGATCTGCCTTCATAAGGGACCAAAACCCTTCAGGAGATGGCCAAGGGACCACTCCCTTAAGCCACTCCTTCCACTTCCCTTTGTAGAAGAGAGGCCCTGCAGCCTGGAGGAGGAGCTGGAGAAATTTGTTCCTGACTGCCTCCTGCGCTAAGGCACAAAGCCTCTTTAATCCATTTGGAATCATCAAATCACATAGAGACTTTTCCTCTGCAACCCCTCAAAGGCTGCCAGCGCTCAAGGAGTGTTTGGACAACGCTCCCAGGGATGCACAGGGTGGGATTGTTGGGGTGTCTGTGCAGAGCCAGGAGTTGGACTCCATGGTCCTGGTGGGTCTCTTCCAGCTCAGGACATTCTGTGATTGCTCTTGATAAACCCCTGGGTGAGCAGAGCGAGAACATCTCTCTCCCAGCAATGCAATGTTTGGCATTTCCCACCTGCTGTGCCTTGGAACCGCTGCTGTGGGTGAGGCTCACCCCAATCTGCTCTGCTGACAGAGCACCACTGCTGAACCCTGACCTCCCTCACTGCTGCTTGCCCCAAACTGAGAATTTTGGGGCAGGACCTGAGGCAGGAGCTGGCACGGATGGGACACACCACGACTGAATAAAGGAAGGCTGGCGATGCTGCTCCTGTGCCAAAACCACTCTGGAGACTGTCTGGATGCATTCCTCAGGTTCTCAGTCACCACCTGAGGGTTGTCGTGAGATGCTGCACCAAATGTCCACCCTCAGGGTCCATCTGAGTGCATCAGTTCAGTCCCTGGTAAACCAATCCTGGATTAACAGGATAATAATAACTATTAATAAAAATAATTTTTATTATCCAGCTCAATTCCATGGTCCCACCACAGGCTTGGAATTATGTGCTGCCTCTTGATCCATCAGGTTCTCCCTTAGATGGTGGCAAGACCAGGGGCTGAGTTTTAGTGCCCTGGAGCCAAGAGAGAGACTCTCCTCTGTCTCTCAGCAGTGTAACTTCACAGATTCCATCTCTCCAGAAATACTGCAGCTCATTTTAAAGGTTATAGATGTGGTTTCACAAGATTTATTTTCATTAAATGAGACTTTTATCTTCCTTTTAATAAATCATCTGATCTCCTGGTATACTTCAGGTGTGATATTAATTGTACAAACCCACATGTAGCCATGCAGAAATGTTAAACAGGGAATGCTCAAGAACTGGAGAATTATATGAGAGATACAGAAGGATGCTCAGTGTGAGGGCAATCCAGCATCCTGCTCAGAACAGAAGACAGGCACATGCAACCACCTTTCACTAATCATGTGAAAAAACTTTGGAAAAGATGAATAAATCCAAGGGATAATTAAGAAGGGACCGTTTTTGAGAAGTGAACTGCATGAAATGTGGAGAAAGATGTCAACACTTCATTTTAACACCTCCTCCAACAAAGCCTTCCACTTTCAGCCTCTTCAACGCTGTGTAGATCAGTTCTCAAATCTTTTAAAGCAAAGTGGAGCTCTCCAGTCTCACACTACTTCCAGTATTATAGATCCCAAGCATGCAAAAATCAGCAGCCATAATTATTATGGGTTTTGGAAGCAGCTGTTTTGTTGTAACTTGGACAGAAATTACACATCAGTGAGAAGCAGGTGAGATATTCTTGCACCTACTTGGCCTAAATAGCAACAAGGCTGTGTGTCGATAGCAAAATGGGCAAGGCCACAGTTGTCTAATAAGAATGCAATTCACTGCCTCAGAATGAAGTTTCGGCCAGATCTTAATGCTGTGAAAATGACATTTGTTTCAGCAATCAAATCTCCCTCTCATTACTTCACTGCTCTCAGGCTTCCGATATAATTGACATGATCAGTTTCAACAGGAGAGTCTGGATTTCAGAACAGCCAATCTTGTCCTCTTTTACTGTAGTACTTTAGTCTCATCCATTTATACAATCAGATTTTTTTTCCATATAAATACTCCTTTCTAGGAAAATACATTCAAAATAGTTCCAATAGCCAGGTAATTAAGATTATAAACAGAGAGAAAGACACAAAAAAAGAGTTTCTAAAGGGACAAAATCTCTTCCTTTTTCACTTAAGATGGCCAGGCTTTTCACTTAAGATGACACATTTCTGTCTGTGTAAGAGTTTGTCCCCACCATCGTGACACAGAGCATTGCGTGCCCCTCTGAAAGCTCTCATTCACACCTGGCTGTCCCCACCTGCCCCCAGTCCTCTCCTCTGGAGCACAGGTCAGGGATGTGTCAGCCCAGGCTGTGACCTGTCCTGCTGAATTCTGGCCTCCACAAACCCTTCTTGGTGATAAAACTGATTTAGAGATTAACTTTTCCCAGTGTGAGAAGAAGGCTGATTGCTGTAAAATCCTGTCCTGCTACCAGTTCTGACCTAAATCATCCTCTGCAGCAACTGAGGCAGGTAAAACTCTCCCCAGAATGCTGGAATAGGTTGGGGTGGAAGAAAACTTTAAAACTCACCCAGTTCAACCTCCCTGCCACAGGCAGGGACATAAACTTGCTCAGGGCTCCATTCAATCAGACCTTGAATTTTTCCAGGGATGGGGCATCCATGGTGCCAGTGTTTCACCACACTTATCATAAAAAATGCCTTCCTTTTGTCAGGAAAATTAATCCACAAACACCAGAGGTTTATGTCCAAAAAGGAGACAGAGGAGTCCTGTAACTTTTTTCATGAATAAAGGGCGAGCTCATGGGCATTTCCCATGGGGTCTCTCAAATTGCTAGAGGACGCAGCCTCTTTTTATCCTAATTTCCCAGCCGCAGATTCCCTCTCTCTTTCCCCATTGGCTGAGGTACTCGAGAGGTACAGACTTCCCAAATCGAATAATACAGACCCTTCTAAATGTACATTCCCCCCACCCTTTGTTTTCTTTGTGTCTCTGCTCTTTTTCTCTAAGTGCAGGGATTTAACACATCCTTGGGTGAGTACCAGTCTGTGTCAATTAATGGAATTCCTACAGAATTTATGGTTCCTCCCATTGCTTCTTTCCCCTATCAGTATCTGGCCTTACCTACCAGCATGCCCCACAGTTCGTAAAGACATCTCCCTCTTGTTCCTTCCACTTTTATCTTCTCTCCTTCTATCCATAAGTCTTCTGACTCCCAGGTCCTCTCTGCACAAATTCTTCCCCTGGATTCTCTCATTCCTCTACGAGTTATCCCTTCCTCTGCGCTTGCTATTCCTGCACTGCTCAAAACCCGGCTGCCTGAAAAGACAGCCCAAAAAAACCCCCTAAAACAAAAGAACCTAAAGCTTAGACGCCTGGAATTTCCTCTTAACACCTCTTCAAGCATTCACTGTTCATTGAGCCTTTCATTTCCTTCTCAAATAACCTCCCACTGAGTTAAACCAACACAATCGAACAAAATCTCCGTAACCAGGCCAACACACGGAGCTCCCAGAGATGCAGGGAACGCGTGGAGATCTCTCACACCTCCTCCTGTAGTGCCGGGAGGCTGAGCTGGGATCGGCAGCTGCAGGAGGAAAACTCAGATTATGGTATCACATCTCCCGAAGATTTGCTTGCTAAAGAGGAATGACCTCGGAGATGGACAGAAATATGAGCAGAGGGGTGATGGAGCTCTGTGAAAAATAATCGCGGGATCATTTAGGCTGGGAAAACCCAAAATCACAGAGTACAAGATGTGACTGATCCCCACCTTGTCACCTGGAATAATTGGTGTTTCCTGGTCAGTTCATTGCTGGATTCTCACAAACATGTAGCAGTTTTTATTTCTTGGGACCTGTATTAGGTTTTTCCCTCCCCTCTGTTTTTAGGGACTCTGAAACCATTTGTTATCTGAAAAATCTGCACAGAAAACTCTGATTGAAATGGGTCCAATTCTAAAGTTTCCACAGGGACAGGGTCTCTGTCTCCTACACACATATAAAACACCACAATAAATATAATTTCACAGCAACACAGAATCCTTGCATTGGAAGGAACCTAAAAGCCCATGCCATTCCAACCCCTGCCATGGGTTCCACTATCCCAGGTTGCTCCAAACCCTGTCCAGCCTGGCCTTGGACACTTCCAGGGATCCAGGGGCAGTCACAGCTTCTCTAGGCAAGCTGTGCAGGGCCTCCCCACCCCCAAAAGGGAAGAATTTTTTCCTAATATTCAATCTAAATCTAAAATTCAAAACAGCCTAATTATTCAGTGCTTTATACTGTGCTTTTTCATGATTCAGATGCTCTGATTTCATAATTCAGGACATGAAGAAAAGAAGCTAAAGATCACTATGGAAAACACTAATCATGTTTTCTCCAAAGTTTTGGAAGGAGTAGCATAATTACAGCCACTATTTCTTCTTAGCCTCCCCACTGTGCAGAATTTGAGGCAAAACCCAATAAAACTGGCACTTTGGGCATCTTTTTATTTCCCTTGACCACAACACCCTCTTCTCCTGGCCTCTCTTCCACAGCACAGACACTTCCAGGACTTTCCCATTCCACCTCCCTCTCTGCCCTAAATCCTGGGCTCAGCTCTGTCACGTATCCTTCCCCACGCTCCAACTTGTGATTCCTTCACTGTTTACCTCCTCAGGAACACGATACCTTCCAAGTGCTTATTTTAAGCAGCTCAGAAGCTGTTCAGATCCACAGAGAACAGCAGATCAACTCTCTGCCACCCCCTGCTTCAGCTTCTCCACCAAACTGGGACATCCTTGGGATCTGTGAAGGGAGCACTGAAGATCCCACCTCCTCCTCTTGGCCTCCATCCTCCTCCTGCACTTCTTGAAAGCTCACACTGCCAAAAAGGACACCTCTATCATGAGACACAAGTCTTCTTTCCTCTCCTGTAGTCTTCAGGGTGAAAAAAGCTAAACATGAACATTTTTGTTTCTTTCTAGTGGAAATTCCCCGGCTTTGCACGAAGAGCAGAAAAACCACAAAAGTTGGAAAAAACTGGTTGTGCCTGAGGAACAGATACTCCCTCTGTGGGAAGGGATGTGCTGTGAGGCTGCTCCCTTCCCACAGGGATGTTCAGGGATGCAGCGTTGTTCTAAATGATCAGAGACACCCTGAGTCACCCTGTGTCAATCAACACCAACCCTTCAAACACAACCACCAGACTGTTCTCTCCCAGCACATCAAAATCAGGTACCATGGAATTATCATGGAATTATAGAAGGGTTTGGATTGGAAAGGACCTTTATAGATCCTCTCATTCCAGCCCCTGCTGTGGGCAGGGACATCTTCCACTACCCCAGCTCACTCCAAGCCCTGTCCAACCTGGCCTTGGACACTTCCAGGGATCCAGGGGCAGCCACAGCTTCTCTAGGCAACCTGTGCCAGTGTTTCCCCACCCCCAAAGGGAAGAATTTCTTTCTAATATCCATTCTAAACCTATTTCTTCAATTTTGAAACCACTCCTGCTTGTCCTGTCCCTCCAGCCCCTTGTAAATAGTCTCTCTCCATCTTTCCTGTCGGGTCCCTTCAGGTACTGGAAGGCTGAAATTAGGTCACCCCAGAGCCTTCTCTTCTCCAGGATGAACAATCCCAATCCTCTCATCCCTTCCTCGTGGGAGAGGTGGATGAACAATCCCAATCCTCTCATCCCTTCCTCGTGGGAGAGGTGCTCTATCCCTCTAGGATTTAGCTCCAGGTACAACTCCACCGCAGGTTTCCCTCTTTCCTCCCACCCCACATATCCACTGCGGATTATAAATGAAAAAATACTAAATCCAAGACAAAGCAGTGATGACTCCAGCTCTGCTGGAATAACACATTCCTGTTCTGGCTGCAAGGTCAGCACATCTACAGGCTCTGGCCTCTGCCAAGACAACACATGGATATCACAGCGACCCTGACACAGGCTGACAGAGACATTTTCCTTGGAGCCTCTGCCAGGTCTCCTGTGTGCCAAAACATTCCACCACCTCCATCCCCAACCCTGAGCAAACACCCCCCCAGCTCTGCCTTACCCTAATCCATGGACGAGGTCAATCTGCAGGACAGAAAGCAGCAAATAAAGCACAGGTGCTTTTTATTTCAATTTCCCCATGCTCTGGAGTGGTACCTGATGGCTGCTGAGCCAAACCTGCAGAGCCTGGCATTAGGAGCTGTGTTTGTGCTTCTTCAGAAAGCCAGCAGTTAATGGCATTCAGGCTGCCTCCAGAATCATGAAAATATCTTTATTAAGCATGTCAGGAAACGCAGCAAAATGCTGTGTCGAACAATTGGCCGTAGCAATGCTACTCAGCTCTGCAAAGCGAGTGTGGATCACATCTGATGTGCTACATAAAATATATGTCAGCATTTTCCTGGCAATAACAATAGAGCACTTGCTGAAAAACCTTAACACGCTGCAAATAAAATATTTGGAGCTGTGGTCACTGCAGAGCTTAACACACTCAGCTGGAGACTCACATCTCAATTGCTTAGAGGAGCGCTGAATAAGCCCAACTTTTTTTAGGTATCTTTAGACACAGTGTTGAGTCTGAGGGCTTCTTATATATTTCAGGTATAAAAGACATTTTTATTTAGCTCTATCTGTGCTTTCCTGCATATAGGCATATGACCCGAGGGGGAAAAAAGGAGATGAAAGCAAGAAAGTGTAAGGAAGGAGGCACAGGCAACAAAGTTTTTTATGAGGCTTGAAAACTGTTGTGATTAGTCAAGGAAGAAATCAGAAATAGTAAAAAAGAGGTAGGATAATAAAGTATGCTGAGTTGGAAGGGAACCCAAGGATCATGCAGTCCAACTCCTGGCCCTGCACAGCACCCCAAGAATCCCACCCTGAGCCTGAGAGTTTTGTCCAAACACTTCCTGAGCTGTGCCCATTCCCTGGGGAGCTGTTCTGTGCCCGAACACCCCCTTGGGGAAGAACTTTTTCCAGATATCCAACCTAAACCTCCCTTGGATGACGAGGTAAGGACAGGAGGGAAAGCACTCAACTGAGGAAATTAAAACAAAACCAGAAACAAACAAACAAAAAAAAATCCAAACAAACCAAAGAAAAGCCCAAAATCAAACAAATAGGCAAAGAAGATCTGACTTTTAAAGGGGTTTTAGTATTGCCTGGGGTCTTAAAAGAGTACCAGGAGTCAGGAATGTACCCTCAGAGATCAGTACACATGTGATTTCTGCCTGGAACTCTGTCCATTTTGTGATTTTGTGATTATGAGTAAAAATCCATCCAGCACAACAAAAATAAAAGAACAAAATTCATCTTAACCTGAGAAGGACCACACAGGCACTGACTGAACACTGGTTCAGATTAAATTCAGCATTTCTTATAAGTGAGAGAACTCCAGGACTTTCCAGCTTCTCCCACCAGAACATCCCAGGATCATCACATCCTCAGGGCTGGGCTGGAGGAGGTGGAAAAGGAAGGGCTGGGATATCCCAGCCCTGTGATGCTCCGAGAGGAGGACTGGGCTGGTGGCTCTGCTGTGTTTCAGGGACCTTTGAAGAGGCTGACAGCAGCAGAAACAAAGCACTTGCCTTTCTGTGAGTGCAGTCATCCCAGGGGAGCACTTCTGAAAGGTTTAGGAAGCCTTTTGATTAGAAGGGAAATTGGAAATCCCAGCTACAGATCCTAGCACATAACAGGCCAAAACCTGCTGTCACCAAAACTATCCTTTTTTTTTTTTTTTTTTTTTTTTTTTCTTTCACAGCTCTACCAGAAAACGAGTTACACAGAAAACAAGATTAAGGGAAAGGAAGAACAGAGAGGGCTGTGAGTGTGGTCTCCCCATCACCTCCATGGATGATCCCTGCTTCAGGTAATTCCAGCTTTGTCCAAACATACCACAGAGAGAGCCCTGTGCTCACCTATTTGATCTGATTTCTCTTCAGAGATGACATGACTGGGTGCTGATTTTGATGTGCCTCAACACCTAAAAGGCTGCTGATCTTACAACGAGTTCAAGATGCTTTTCCCACCCTTCCCAGCCCTCATTCCTCCTTGAAAATCTGCAGCAGACAAGGATTTAGCCCCAAGCCCAGCAGTTTAAATTAGCTGAAGGATGGTATCCACACGTTTGGTGGTGGAGGGATTAAACATCACCAACATTCCCTTGCTATCGCCATAAAAAAGAAAAAAAATCCCAAATAATTAGAAACTGGGCTAGTCTTGAGCCAAAATTAAGCGGCTGATCCTTCTCCCCAGGTCCCATCTGCAGGGATTTGCAGCAGGGGACACAGGAGCCACCCCACAAGGATGTTGGGATGTCCTTGTGCAAAGGAGAGAGTGGATTCCAAACCTGGCTGGAGCATCCTGGGACCTGAGAGACCAAGGTGAGGCCAGCAGTGAGTTCCAGAGGCAGAGGAAAAAGGCTTGAGGAAGCAAAGCTTTACAGGAGCAGGAGGGTGGGGAGATCTGGCAGGCCCTCTGCAAAGGCAAATTTGCTTTTCTTAGATTATTTAGGGTCTCCCCCTAAATCTTCCTTGGCCTTGCCTTGTCTAACGCTGGCCCTGCCAGAGACACTAATTTTCCCTGCCCCATCTGTTTGGATTTGCTTACTTCCTAATTTATCCAACGCCTAGCTCCATGGTGGCTAAGCATTTTAATCACAGTGATTAACACACTGAGCAAGAACAAAACAAAAATGGTTAATCAAAGGCTATTAGCAGTGTTTGAATGTCTAGACGCCGTTTTACACATGAATGCTGGTTAACGATCATCTCCCCAGAACGTTCCCTGATTTATTCCTCCCCTTGCCAGCTCCACGGTTTGCCACCACCACGGCAGAGATTTTGACCCATTTGGCACCAGGAGAACACAACACTCTCCTGCAGGAAACACTCAGGCTTTTCAGGCTGCCTGAAGTGCTTCACGCCACCAGCAATCTCCAGCAAGAGGAAATCCTCAGCTCCAGCCCTCATCCAGTGGGATGGAGATGAAACCTAGGATGCTCTGAGCTCCCCGTGCCTCCAACATAATGAGAATCCTTCCCAAACTGAGGAGGAAATGCCAAAAAATGTCATTATTAAATGCACAATGTGTTAACCAGTGGTTGTCACACTCAGATATTATTTATGCACAAACACACGAAACTGGGGATTAATATAAGCGTGGAGCTGCTCCTACAATCCCAAAATTACTCCCAAAAAACAGAGCCCAGTGCCCAAGTGGGAATGAGAACTCCCGTGGGTGAAGGAACATCTATCCACAAAAAGGCTCAAGGATTGCTCACAGGGATACAGAAGGAAGGGAAGGATGCCCTAATACCTGGACAAGGCATTAATTCAGGAAGCCCAAACCTCTAAGAATGAGTTACGTGGGCAGGGAAAGTGTCTTATCTGTGTTTGTAAAGCCCTGTGTAAATTAACAGCCTTGCACAAACAGGATTTAAAACAAAAATACAAGTGCAGCAACAGGGTTTATGGCTTTAAATACATCTCCAGTGGTTTAGGCAGCGAGCACAGAGCTGAACGGTTTATTTACGAGTCACGGCAGCTTCAAATAAAGCAGAACTGTTGGTTTGTTGGGGATTTTTTAATGGTTAATACAAATAAAAGCAACCAAAAAAGTCTGGCCACTTTCAATTCTGCTGTTTTCAACTGGTCCTTCTGTCACTGAGCTTTTTCTGAGGTACCTTTAGCCACGTAAGTTTTATTTTACTTATTTTATAAGGCCCCACAGCTGCAGTACCGGGCTCTGAGTGGGTCCTGGGTTCAAAAGGGTCCAGTAAAAGCTGAGCGCTGGTGAATCATAGAACCATTAAGGCTGGAAAAGATCTGTAAGATCATTGATTCCAACAGTTCACCATGACAGCCATGATAAGCAGTGAAGTCAGAAAATGCTACAATTCCATGCCTGTACACACACATTCATCTCCCTCGGGATAACCAAGGTTTATTTGGTGGTAAACTGGAAGGAAATGAAATGAGCAGCACAAGGAACTACCCCTATTCTACTCAAGTTTTTATCTCCCTTTTCCAACCAATCAGCAATTCAGGTATATTATCATTTTAGCTCAATCCTTCCTTCCCTAGAAGTGGATGTTTACGGCAGAATAGCAATTTTTGGGGGCTTATCTCTGATGAAATCCTGTGGAGACACCAATCCAAAGTCTCAGTGCCGTGCAAAAGAGAACAGACATCTCAAGATGGACCTCAATTAGCTCAGTCAAACCACGTCTCCAGTCACTTAAGTCCCTTAAAACAGCATTACCAGCCACAGGAAGCACTAACCACGCTGAATCTGCACATTAGAGATCTAAAAAGCCTGGCTGGTAGATCCTTACATTGACCATCCCAGCTTTCCACCAGCTCTACTCCACTGTTGACTGTTTATTTATAATTTACTATCCAGGTGTCTCTGGGACAACTTAATACACCGTGATAGTCTCTCATCTCTCCCCTGCTAATGAAGGCAATAAATAACTACAGTAAGCATTCCAATCAATATTACACTCTGCTCACATCCCGCAGAACACGAGGTCTGTGGCCTGCAATCCTGCTGGAGATGAAAAGTCTCCCAGGGATCTGCTCAGTGCTCAGGCAGAGCAGGTGGATTAGAAGAGCAGGGCTGGGCTCTGAGTGCTCCAAAGGGCTGAGAAGGCATCTGCAGCTCATGGTTTCCCATTTCAGGTGAGATATGAGAATGGTTCTAAGCCAAAAGAGGGGAGATTTTAAGTTAGATGACAGGAAAAATTTTTCCCCTGTGAGGGTGGTGAGGCCCTGGCACAGGGTGCACAGAGAAGCTGTGGCTGTCCCTGGATCCCTGGAAGTGTCCAAGGCCAGGCTGGACAGGGCTTGGAGCACCTTGGGATAGTGGGAGGTGTCCCTGCCCATGGCAGGGGTGGAAAGAGATGATATTTAAGGTCCCTTCCTATCCAAACCATTCCATGATTGTATGAAGAGACATCACAGTTTTATGCACTCAGTAACCTCTGTGAACAATCCTAAAGATCCACTTGTGATCTGAGAAAAGAAATTAATTAAATGGGAAAATGCTGTTAACTGCACAACACGAACAGGCTGCAGCTACTTGGAATTTTCCTTCTTACAACGCAGAATCACAGAAAACTCTCGTGATCCTGAATTCAACTGTTTTTTCCCTTTGTTTCCTGCTCTTACAAACTCAGAAGAACTTCACACAACATTTCACACTGCCTCTTGTTGAAGCAATGATATTCCTCAATTCATCCACCTTCTCCCTGAGCCACTCCTGCACTTCCAGCTCCAAGGCACGAGCCAAACCACATTATCCAGAGGTTGAAATCAGACACAAGCTGCTCCTTTCAAACCATCACCTCTGAGATCAGTCATTATTACACCACTCCATAGCCTCCCAGGAAATACTGAGCCAACGTATCTCCTTGCAACGCCCACGCTCCTTTCTCAGTGCTTGCCCTTCCAGGATTTCCCTTCAAATCTCGGAGCTGGGATCACAACCTGCTGCAGAGAAATCTGTGGGGACCCAACTCTCCCCAGAGCCCGCAGCGAGTCACTCCAAGTGGTAAAAGATGAGAAAAAGGAGAGAAACCACAGCTAATGAGTCAGCTCAGAGAGGAGCTTTGCTGCTGAAGCTGTTCCTGGTAAATCAGCCCAGGTACCCTGCTCATGGGATGGGGTTTGATCTGTGCACCAGCTGTACAGAGCACAGGCATTTTTAAAATGTGAATTTTCTCAATTTTACCTTCTCGAGAAGGTGTCCCTGCCCATGGCAGGGGGTTGGAACTAGAGGAGCTTTAAGGTCAATTCCAGTCCAAACCATCCCAGAATTTTACAATTCTATAAAATCCTTCTGACTAAAACACACTTCGACTGCAGAGTAAATAACACATTCACACTAAAAATTCTGACGGCACAAGGGTATTTTCTCTATATATATTCTCAAAGTCCAATACACACAGAACATAATTACCCAATAAAAATATCATTGAATCCAACTGTCAATACTGACACCACACTGAAGCTGGAAAACTTGGAATATTCAGTACCTCGCTTCACTTAAAAATAAGAGTGTCCACAACTAATCTATGGAAAGGTTTTTGTTGCACAGGTATTTTATCTCTCTGCAAGGGGCAGAAACTCACCCCACTGGTTTCAGCTCTTACTGTGTGTCAAGCTACTCCACAGAGGAATTTGCACGAAAACAAAATAAAACCCCCAAAAAAGCCCCAAATAAAACAGCTGTAATTGTCCTCAATATTTGCAGGAAAACAGTTTCAAGCCCTCAGAATTCACAGGATGGTTTGGGTTGAAAGGGACCCTGAAAATCATTTAGGTCCAACCCCTGCCCTAAGCAGGGAACCTCCCACTAGAAGATCCTTATGTGGGAATCTCCCTAATGAAAACAGCAAGGAGACCCCAAACAGAGCAAAATTTTCAAAAAAAAGCACTGAAGAAAATTTTCCCTTGTCAAGCTCCAAAAACCCCTCAAAGGACTAAAGCATCCATCGTGGGCTATTAAACACACACCACCTCCTGCTTGGGAACTTTCAAAGCCACGAATGCCAGACGATGGCACTGAACCTGGAGGAAAATCAGGACGTACCTGCCCAGATCCAACACCTTTTCCTGGGCCACCTGTGCTCCTTTCTGTTCGCCATCACAAAGACGATAATGAGCTGCACGGTGCTTTGGCCTGAGATCTCTGAAAGTACTTTCCTGTACTGCCAGAAAGGCTCTTTCAAGCATTGTGAACTGTTTTCAGTAGTTGGTAGAGTTCAGGAAAAAAAAAAAAAGGTATTTTATGCTTAAATCAGAACTACTTTAAAAACACCAAACATCGCTGCTGCTTTGTGGTTCCTTCCTTTAATTCCAGCAGCTATTAGGGATCACAGGGAGCTGTGCACAAAAGCTGGTTATCCCTGTCACCCTGAACCGTTCAGGACACGGAGTTACTTCTTTAATTCACCAAAGGCACGGCGGAACAACTGCAGGACACCCCAGGAAAGGTGTCCATCAAAGGCAGAGCAGAGCCGGGTCGGGAAGGATGGCACAGCAAACAGCCTCATTTAGATAATGCCACTGGTTTGACCCAAAGAGATTCAACTTTATCAGGTAACAGAACTCCTGTGGGGGGGAAAAAAGAGTGTGAGATCACAAACTGACAAAAGCTGACTTTGCTGACTGAATCCAGAGGTTTTAGATGTGTCTGAGTCTGCACTGCTGTGGCTGGATGGGAAAGTGCGTTGAGGAAAATAACAGCACAGAACTGGGTAAACAGCCTCATTCAAAGCAGGAATTTCTTTTACTACTTCTATTCCTATGATTAGGAAGAGTAACAGATATCCTTTAAAGGGCAAATAATTTCAGTGTTATCATTGGAAGCACCAGTCAAAGGATGTGAAAGCAAATTTTATGTCTGTATGGTGAATTTTCATGGTCATTCCCTGCTGCTGTGAAGAAGCTTTTCTGAAATTCAATAACAGCACTTTCAGTAAAACCAGCCTTAGTTTGTCAGACTTTTAAGTTGCATTTCTAGTATGAACCTTGTCTTTTATTAAAAATGCAAAGGTACCGAAGCGCCAAAAACTTGAAACTTTCTGAGGTAACCCCAGCAGATGATGCTTGAAGGGCAGGGAGAGTCAGCCTGGGACAGGTATCACATTTCTTAGGTGATCCAAGAAAATCGACAGGGACCAAAGAAAACTCTGAAACCTGAACTGTCTGAAAGGAGATTGTAGCCTGGTGGGGGTTGGTTTCTTGTCCCAGGTAACAAGTGACAGAATGAGAAGAAATGGCCTCAAGTTGTGCCAGGGGAGGTTTAGACTGGAATTAGGAAGAATTTCTTCACCAAAAGGGTGGTCAGGCATTGGAAGGGGCTGTCCTGGAAAGCAGGAGTCACCACACCTGGTGCTACTTAAGTGCCATGTGGATGTGGCACTTGGGGACACGGCTCAGTGGTGGCCTTGGATGCGATGATCTTAGAGAGCTTTTCCAAACTTAGTGATTCTGTGATGAATAAAATATTGCAGTTCCTGGGTTTCTGCCACTCAGTTCCAGAAACACAGCGAGCAGCCCAACCCCAGAGACACTCGGTTAAAAAAACAGCAATGACTGCAGCACCTCAAGGCGCTGATTACACAGAACCCCCAGGTTTGGGGACAGGGAAGAGTCCAAATGAAACACTTCAACAACTTCAACAATACTGAAGAAAACAATACTCTCCAGCCTGAGGAAGGAGCTGGAGCACCAGGAGGGGCTGAGGGAGCTGGGGAGACTCAGCCTGGAGAAAAGGAGGCTCAGGGGGAACCTTGTGGCTCTGCACAGCTCCTGACAGGAGGGGACAGCTGGGTGGGGTCAGGCTCTGCTCCCAGGGAACAGGGACAGGAGGAGAGGACAGAACCTCAAGCTGCACCAGGGGAGGTCCAGGTTAGACATCAGGAAGAATTTCTTCATGGAAAGAGTGGTCAGGCATTGGCAGGGGCTGCCCAGGGAGGTTTGCAGTCCCCATCCCTGGAGGTGTCCAGGGAAGGACTGGATGTGGCGCTCATGCTCTGGGCTGGTGACAAGGTGGGGATCGGTCACAGGTCAGACTCAATGTCTTGAAGGTGTTTTCCAACCTGAATGATTCTATAATTCATGAATTCTATGAAAAGCTGAACATGCTCCCACAGAAGAAAAATGGGTAAAGAGCAGAAAACACGAGGGACAATGCCAAGGGAGGAGGACAGGACAGTCCTCATCTCAAGAACTCTTGAGAGATCTTGGGGAGCTCCATCTGCCTCACAAACATGAACATAAACTTGCAGTTAAAGTTAACACAGATGTAGTGTCCTACTGAAAGGTTTCCCCTTGGAAAAGGGACTCAAAGAAAAATAAGTATCCCGAAAGGTGTCTGATCGGTAAAAATCTCCAATTTTATGATGATGAAATTGCTCCAAAGAATGCAGAGTCTTATTTTGAGCGACTAACAGATGTTTTCACTGAGGATTGAGGACAGGAAGAATCCCACTGCACTGATGAAGGCAGCCTAATGAAGCTTAGTCCTCAGTTAATTCACACAACCAATTAATACCATATCCAGTGAAAAGTGGGAACAAGGCAAGGACCCTTTCGCTGACCATAAGGATCAGTCCTAGGCAAAATACCCTGGCTAAATATCATGGAATGGGTTGGAAGGGAACTTAGAGATCATAAATATGTACATTTTCATTCTTAATTAGGGCTGTAGTCCTTCACAAGCAGTAACTTCACAGCAGCACACAAGGACCCAGCACCAGGTCCCAACCAAGTACAATTCCCTGATCCCAGCCAGGCTCCTCCAGCTGTCAGGATCCCTAAAAAAAAGCTTTCTGCTCAAGTGACACCCATATTCCAGGTGGGAATGGTCTCTAAATAATGGTTTTTCAATTAGTGTACCCCCATTCATTAATTCCAACTTAAAATTCTTCAGCAGAAATTTTTCCATAATAAATATTCCAAAATAAACGTGTGGTTTTCACACCATTTCCCCCAAAACGCAGTTTCAGGATGGCAAAAGCAATTCTCTCAAAGGAAACGGAGGAGATGTGACCCTCCCAGTGCTTCACAAACAAATCCCCTAATCCCCTGAAAAAAAGGGGGAAATAATCCAGTCCCAAGCAAAGAGGTTGGCAAAGCCACCAGAAATTCAACTTAACCCCTGAATTCAAACTCCCCACTGCAGTTACACAGCTCCCAACAATTGCAGGAAGTTGGAAAAATCATCTTTTTTTTTCCTCTGAGAACACACTTAAATATCAACAAGAAAACTAAAAGAGTTAGAAATAATTTGCCCTCGCTGCTAAAAAATTGGTCACTTCCCAGGAATCACAAAGAGCCGGTTCCAGGTGAAAAGAGCAGCAGGGAATTACAGGGAGATCTGTGTGTTCAAACAGAAAATTCAGTGGTTCGTTGCAGGCAGAGCTTGATCACAACCAAGAAAAATAATGAGAGCCTTTAACAAAGCTCTAATTGTGCAACAAGCCATACCGGGGGAAAAAAATACAGCAAAACCCCAAATGTTTTGATGAATGGAATTATTAAACTCCAGAGTAGTAAAACAAAGACTAAGAACACAAATGGTAATAAAGCATCATTAAAAGTGCTGTTTCGAAGCACTGCTGAAGCACAGGTAAATGTCAGGTTACCCAGGCAGAGTTTCACTACTACAAAGCAGTGTTTAATCTGATTTTTTGCTCTCCTGAATTTCTGGATGGAAGAGATTCCCCTTACTTATGGACAATTTTTATTTTCCTATGAGGATATGTGGGTTTTTTCAGCCCATTCTGAGACATGGGGCACTATGAGAAAGGACTAAGCCCTCAGACCAACCCCACAGGGATCATTTGTCCCTTGAGTTCACTGCCGGACAAACACATTTCAAATTGGGCTTTGCATCCTTATCGGAGAAGCCACACCAATTTTAGAGCAAGCCAAGGAAATACTGGAGAATATTTGAATTTAGGGATGCCAAGATTTTCACACAATAAAACCATAATTTTTTGCCAAATTATAAACGACACCTGAAGTCCTGGCTGGTTTCACCTACTGAGGGATGATTAAACTGCAAATCTACAATTACTTCTAATCTTAAATAACTGATAGGATTTGAACTCCCAACATATAGTAGCTCTGATGTGATATTACTGGGAGCTTTTTGAAGCCAATCAATAACTATTAAAGCTGGATCCCATCAGCTACCACCAGGTATTAGCCACTTTCTCAATATTTCAAGGATTCAGTTATTCTTAGCTACAGTTAAAGTAGTAAAATGAAGTGGTCTCATACTGACACTGCGATAAATACGAGATTAAATATAGAACAAATTTATTACTCCCCGAAGTCCTACTGAGTGTCCTGATTTTTTCTTTTTTTTTTTCTTTTTTTTTTCTGTATCCACAACAATCTGGTTTACTTTGATGTTTTATTATCCCAGATCTAAAGCTCACGATTGAAAAGCAAAGCCTGCGCTGGTTCAAAGAACCCAAGCCCAGCCACACCGGGGGAAGGGAACAAATTCCAAAGGGAAGGTGCGGATGGCGGTGCCGGCCCTGTGACAGCCGTCATGCCCCACTTAGAGCAAGTGGCACTCACAGGCGAGTGATTTGTGACACTGAGCGTGTGTGACACGGCGCAGCACCCCTGGAGTGCCTTGGGCTGCCAGAGGATCGTGCCTGCAGGAGCTGACTTCTCCTAATACCCCGCGCTTTGAAGAAAGCGGAATAATCAACCCATTTTTAAAGCACTGGTTTGAAGGGCTCCGAGGAGTTTTAAAGGAAAGCAGTTAATTACTTGGCTGGCTTTAAAAATAAATTAACCCACAAATTAGAGTCTGGATGGGGCTGGGTGATGATGGGCGACCCCAGAAGTGCACGTTTTTGGCTCGCTGCACGTCCTGAGCTCCCAAGGATGATCCCAATTTAACCCCACTGGGTCCTCCCTGCAGAACAAAGCACTCTGAGGAACTGCAGGAGCAATGAACCATGTCCTCCTCCATCGGAATCTGAGCAGGATGAGTCCATATCAGTGCCTGGGTCTCGGCTAAATTCCCTGGAAGTGTTCAAGCCCAGCTTGGATGGGGCTTGGAGGAACCTGGTCCAGGGGAAGGTGTCCCTGCCCATGGCAGGGGACTGGAACTGGATGAGCTTTAAGGTCCCTTCCAACCCAAACCACTCTGTGATTATATAATTTAATGACATGTCTTGGCATTTCTCCGTTCTCTTCACCTGGGATTCATCTTTAAGCATCAATTCCAAAGTGGCCCACAGAATATAACTCTCCCAAAGGTGATAATGACAATTTAATGCAACGAAGGGATCTGGGCTCCACTACTGCTGCACACGAGTCATAAAACAAATTTAGCCCCAAATAGCAAAACCTGATGGGCCAAGTCCAAGAGCTAGAAGTGGATTTTGCTGGAGACTCTGATAGGCTGGATACACCTGCATCAGCTTGGAAGAACAAGCCCATATTCTCATAATAAAAATTAACCTAAATAATGGGAATATTTTCCTTGTGATGTGCTGCATCGTTCTGGGCTCCTCCTTGTCGATTAGGCAGCGATGCTGGTGTCTTCAAGGCTCAACCACCACAGGATCATCCCTGGGACCTACCAGCCCTCACTTCAAGGAGCACCACCAGAACCATTCCCAGCTGGCACCCCAGAGGCAGCCACCCTCTCCCAAAAGCCAAGAACGCTTAACACGACAGAAACAGCCACGCTATGCCAGCCCATCTCAGAGCCAGAGGACAAATGCTGCCGCTACAGAGCTCCCAGGCAGAGATGTGGCCACTGAGGATGAGTTCCTGGCAAGTGAGATGAAGAAGCCTCTATCTTTGACGAGAGCACATGGTCGGATTTTGTGAGTCTCTTATTCAATGGAGCAATGTGAAGCAAAGGAAAACAATGAGACAGAACCACGAAAGGGGAAAGGTGTCCCTGCCCATGGCAAGGGGCTGGAACAAGATGATCTTTAAGGTCTCTTCCAGCCCAAACCATTCTGAGACTCTCTGAAGGGCTCTGGTATCATCCCAAAGCGAGCTGCATCACATTTGGGGCTGAAGCCTTTCCCCGCATCAGCGGCACGATGCATTTACGTCAGCGTGTGACAACGGGCCTGGAGTGACAAGGACTAAGGTAAGATTAAGCATTCAGGAGCAAAGCATGTCCTTCACTAAAACAAGGGCGCCGAAGCCTTATCGCGCTGCCTTTCGGCACAGCCACGTGCCCAGCACAGCCTCAACCTCCAGCTCCGGGTCGGATGCACATGACTTGGCAAGGCACTGCTGCAGCTTTTCCCAAGGAAATCATTCCTTCCTGGCCCAGCCATAACAAACGCTGGGAAAAAAAGCCCCGAGACAACCTCCTCCTGCTGCATCATTGACGTGACAGACTCGATGGGGTGACTTCACACCCCAACGTGAGCGTCTTCCCTGCGTTTGTTAAGTCTTCCACGAGGGAGGAACTGATGGATTTCTGCAGCCGGTGGTGATCGGAGAGTTGTTGGTGCACACTGTTCCAAATTATTTCCATTTCTAATTAATATTCATAAACGAGCCACAATACTGCGCCTTCCATCAGCCGTCACACGCCACCCACGCTAGATGAAAGGACAACTACACGAGATAAGCAGTTTATTGGATCAAAAGTCCCCTTTAGATGAGGAGACAGCTCCTGCAACAGCCTCCAACTGATAGCATCCCATCACATGGAGGGAGTATCAGCAAATCTCCCTCTTTAAACCCGAGATTCAGCACACGGAATGCACAGCGCAATTATTATGTTAATTTAGCTGCATTTTGCTGCCTGCTTGAGGCTTGAGCTGGAGGGAGGAACTTGGGTTTGAAGAGCTGCCACTGAAAATGGCTACTTCAAAAAACTCAATTGCCACCCAATTATACCATCAGCGTTTCGAGTTTAATCTCCGGGTGTCCCTGTTGCCAGCACTGCTGCCTCACCTGGCTGGTTTTGGGCAAGGACTTTGCCCTTCAGCTTTTGCCTTTACCTGTCACCAACATCTTGCTCCAGCAGGATCCTGAAGGAGCTTTACCTGTCCTCCTCCCCAAACCCAGTTTAGGTGGCAGAAAACAAAGATCTCATCTCCTTGCACAGAACATGGCCCAGGAATAACAGAGAGGCTGCTGCTGTTGTCCACCTGTCCACCACTCCGGCATGGACAAGAAATTAATCAAAAAGACACCTGACAATGACATCAAGCCCATGTAGGGTGACAGAAACACTGAGACCGTAACATTGCATTCCCCCCTCTCCACCTGATGGGAAATGAGTGTTTCCCAGCTTTAAACTGAAAGAGAGTAGGGTTAGATTGGATACTGGGAAGAAATCAGGGTGCTGAGGCCCTGGCACAGGTGCCCAGAGAAGCTGTGGCTGCCCCTGGATCCCTGGGAGTGTCCAAGGCCAGGCTGGACAGGGCTTGGAGCAGTCTGGGATAGTGGAAGGTGTCCCTGCCTATGGCAGGGAGTGGAATGAGATGATCCTTAGGGTCCTTCCAAGCCAAAGCATCCCAGAATTCTGATTAAAAGGAGCAGAGGAAGGTGCATTGCCCACCGCTCTCCAGAGCTGTTCCGCTGCTCATCCAGGAGGGACCCAAACAGTCTGCCCAAGAAAAAGCATATTTACACCCATTGCCAGAGAGGGAAAGTATAAATATTTCCAAAGCTTTATGAAGGCTGGTACTTACAGTCATGCTTTGAAAGGGAAAGAATAAAGCAAAATATTCAATTAGAAAAAATTACTATAATTGCAGGTTCTATTTTATCCCTCCATTAAAGCAATAAAGTGCCTTGAAATATTGCTGAGCTGGGATACAGAGCTTAGTGCTACTTAACATATTAATATACATCCAGGGGGGTTAATTTAATTTAGATCTGCATGAGGGTCTTCTCTCCTCCCTGGCCCCTACAGCCTCTCCCTCCACTTCCCACCATCCGGCTGGATATCCACACACACTTCTCCCCCATTCCAAGGGATGGACACGCAGAGCTGAGGCTGGACATAAATTTTGACACATGCCACACACCTCCGGAGGCAGAGGACATCAAGCACATCCATGCACAGCTCCACACACACAGATTCCCAGTTTAAACCATGTTTGCCTGCCCCTCAAAGCTCTGATGCCTGAATATTTGATTTTCTGTTCGAGGAAAACGTCCAATTCCTGCTCTCTGAACATCAAACAAAATCCTCTCGGAAATGTAAAATCATCCCATTTTGCTCTAATAGCACATAAATCCCATGGGAAGGGATTTGCTGTTGAAAGTCACTGAGCAAGGAACTGCTGAGGCTGAAGAAGGGGCTCTTCCTCCCAGCTTGGCTCTCTCCATGCTTTCTCCACACTACAGTGCCACAAGCTGCAGTTTTCCGAATATAACCTCGCTCTTCCCTGCGACAGAAGATAAGTGAATCTTATTTTAGGGAGCCCTTCATCCTTTTAATTAAACAAATTAATATCACTTCTCCGTATCTCATAGCCTCCATTATCTTTTGTGAACTCCTACAATTCTGTTGTAAAGATATATTGAAAAAGCGCTAATTGAGATAATCTCTGGAATTCAAGAGTTGCTGTATTTTTAGCCATGTTTTAAAACTATTTTCCCTTTGTTTCTGGAATGCCTCCCATCCTTCCTCCCATGCCAGACTGTTTACATTATTTAAATGCCTTCTGCTTATACCACTCTTTACAATTTTTACTTCAACAACATCGGCCTCCGTTGCTCTTTTTTCCCTCGCTTAGACATAACTGGGATGAATTCCAATCCCAAACTCAAAACCACTCCTGGTGCTTTACTGCTGTCTTCTGTGTTTGGTAGATCAGGCAACGTATTCCTGCCAGTCCTGTCATCCAGGGCTGCCTGTGTGGGGGATTCAAGCACGAGGAGTTAAATTGATCTTTTTTTACAAGAGAAAATGGGAGAATGATGATTTTCCCAGACACTGGAACTCTTTAAATTCACAGGGATACTTGACACCTGCTTTAGCAGGTGATGCTGAGCCACTGAAAGGATGGGGGACCCATCTCTCTTGGACTTTTGTGGAGAGTTGTCAAGTCCAGGGTCCATCTCAGAAGCAAAATATGACACTGCTCCATGGCCCTACAGAAAACCCCAGAGAGCCCCATGAGCTGAGGGAGGCTCCAGCAGCTGGACACGATCCTCCTGCACTCGAGTTTGGGTTTTTCCTGCATGTTTGATTAGGAAACTGATACAGGCAGCTCCAGCTGCCAGAGCCTTTTGCACCGTGGCTCCTGAAGAGTTTTTAGTCAGAGTTCTGCCAGAGTGGTGGGGCTTTACAGGAAACTTCTCCTTCATCCAGCAGACCTGCAAAGGCAGAAGATGTGATGCAGCTCAGCAGCTGACAGAGATTTCCAGCATGAGCTGAGACCTCTGCAGTGTCCATTTAAACCTGATCACAAGAGGCTTGGTTTATAAACCTAGTGCCCATTCACAGATCATCTACAGGGCACTGAGGCAGCATTTAGGATAGATTCCTGTCTTACTCCTATTTCCCATGCGGTTTTGGGACAGGGAGAAGATGCCCATTCCCTCAACCCATCCCGTACAAAAGGGGTACTTAAAAGGGGTGTATAAAAAGAGGGAAAGTGACTTTTCACATGGAGAGATAGTGATTGGACAAGCAGGACTGGTTTTAAACCAAGGGGGGAGATTTAGGTGAGGTATTGGGAAGGAATTGTTCCCTGTGAGGGTGGGGAGGCCCTGGCACAGGTGCCCAGAGAAGCTGTGGCTGTCCCTGCATCCCTGGAAGTGCCCCAGGCCAGGTTGGACAGGGCTTGGAGCAACCTGGGATAGTGGAAGGGGTCCCTGCCCATGGCAGGGGGTGGAACAAGAGCATCTTCAATGTCCCTTCCAACCCAAACATTGTTCTATTCTATGACAACACAGGGATATTTCTTTGGGATGCAAAAATCCTGCTGCAGGTAAACCAAATCAGAGCGGAGGAAGAGGAGGTCACGATAAAGGCTCTGAACACAGAAGGTCTCAGCAAAGCTGCCAATTCTGCAAAAGATCTTCTGTGCAGCTGAAGTCACTTAAGGACAGACTGTGAATATTTCATAGGTGAACCTGAGCTCTCACAGATTTCCGAAGAAAGGAGACGTGAGGAGCAGCACAGTCTTCAGGTCCCATTATAGTTTTGGGGACACATTTGAGATGGCCTTTTGCTCTATTTTTTTGTCTTTTTGCCAAGATCTGATTTTGTTCCTGGTTCAAGACATGGAAGTAAGGAATAAAACACCCATTTATACTGAAATAACAGAAGTCCATCAGTGAAATTTGTCCAGGGATGGACAAACAGCAACTCCTGAGACTCCTCCTGAGCACTGTAAATGTGGTTCCTCTGCTACAGCAGCTCCATAGAACCAATCACAGGCTGAAACTGCAATACAGGGTGGTGGGAAATACAAATCCCAAGTGGGGAGAGAGGCAAAAAAAAGAATAAAAAATCTGTTCATGGAGAGATGCAAAGGGCTGCTCCTGGCTATTCTGGGACACAGGCAAATGCTCAGTATCACAATCCAGCAGATTTTGGGAGCATCGTTGACACTGCAGCCCAAGGGTATGGGATGTGCCTGATGTTCTGCCCTGCAAAGATCAAGCAATTCTGCTCCACAGTGTTAAAAACACAAGGTGTTCCTCCCTCCCTGACACTGCTGCTAGGTTCGAGGATGTTCTAAAGATCTTCCTCCCCTGGAAAGCTCTTTCCCCATTTTCTTGGGATCCTGTTTGGAAAAGCATCTCAGTGCCCTAAAGCATCATAGTAGACTTGGCCATCATTCTGAATCCCAGCACATCAGAAGAAGGTGGGTCAATGAAGTGACAATATTTGGCTCATGTTCTTTGCTTACGCCTTTAATTACAATTTAATTTTCTCTCTAGCAAAGCTTTACTCTGACTCACAATTCCTCCTGCCTAAAAGCTTCCAGGTGTTAAAACACTGCCTTGTACTACTGCTGATTTTCACTACAGTCAGGTGCTAAAAATCAAGTCAGGATTCAAGGGAAATAAAGCAAAATGAGCACAGAGTGAAGTTGTGTGAGGGATCCAGACTTCTCCACAGGCTCACCTTCATTCCCCAAGGAAAATTACATGTTTGACGTCCCATTTCTGCTCCTTGCAGTCTCAAGGCAGCGCAAGCAGCTCTCCTCCAAAGAGATGCTTTATCACCATCAGTTCTCCCTCCATCCTTTTCATTAAAAGAAATGCTCCCTGAATAACCTACATTTGTTCGGAGAGGAGAACCACTGCAAGGAATAAAGCTGGCTCAGTGCAGCTGAAAGCAAAATGGAAGTGTCTGGAAAGGTGGAAAATAGAGAGCCTGGAATTTTAACACACAAAACATGGTAAGCCATCTCTCCTCCTTTTCTTGGCACCCTGCCTCCTCTCCACCAGGAAAGGCACTGCCAGGCTGCCACTGGCATTAGAGATAAAGCCATAGGGAGAATGGGGAAAAAAAAATTAAAAAACAGCTGGTTTTCCTGGAGTTCAGCTCAAATAACTGAAAAGCGATGTTGTGGTAAAGGACCATGTGGGTGTGAGCATTTAGAAAAGCAGCCTGCAACCCAACTTCAAAGCAGTTGGGTTCCCTTCCACTTTTTGGACTCCTGGAGACGCTGTCCCAAAAATACCTTGCAACAGTGTCTTCACCTTGAAAGCCATGGCAACTTCATGCTGGTTTCAGTAAGAACCAAGTCAAGTCACCAAAGCAGTTCTGCTTCCCCTTCCTCCTCCCCAAAAAGCAGGGCAGGGAGGTGATGAGCTGCTGGTGCTGCACAGCCACAGGACACCACATGGCTCTTCCTCAACAGCATCCAAGAGGAAACCAAACTCCAGTTTCTGCTCCAGATCCCACTCCTCCACCTGCCCCAGCCATGCTGTCTCTGCAGAAACCCCGGGTCGCATGGGAAGCAGAGTTCCCAGCAGGATATTGTTTTCCCAAGGAAAGGTTTGGAGAAATCTCTGCCCTCCCCAGGCTGGCCCAGCAGATCCACTCCAACATCTGTGGTTGGACCCCCTCTAGTGGGAACCACTCAACAAGACACAGAGCGTCACCACCACCCGCCACCCATGGAGACCCCACTCAAGGGATAAAGCCTTTTTGCCATCATGATTATGGTTATTATTATTATTTCCACGTTCTCACAACCTACACGTGTTGTAGATGTCGTTGGACCTCTACACCCACAGGCCATTTTCTGAAGATCCTGTACCAATGGGGGCAGAATGGGTAAGCTTTTTGGAAGGGAGAACAACCTCATTGGAAAAAAATACAAAAAGTTATACCCCAGACCTGATTTTGTAGGGAGAACATATTTATCATCTATCCCAGAATGTCTTCCCTCTGCCAACTTGTCAAAAGCTGACAAAACTCCATACTATAAAAGCAAGCTGTTAAAACTTGGCTAAAAGGAAAAACTCAGCTGCCAGACAAGCTAACCAGAAAAAGCTGAAAAAAAATATTCCAACGTGCCAGGGAAGGCAGTAAATTTACAGAAAGGCTCTACAGAGCTGAACATCCCAAACCAAGACAAGGAGGCAGCATTAGGTCAGCAGCTTCTTGTTCATCTGCTGTTTGACAAGCAGATGGCTCCCACTTTGAAGGATTTGGGCAGAGAATTTCAGAGTTATAGCTGCCTGTATTTCTAAACTACCCAAAATAAGGTGTCTCTAACTCACAGCTCATCCCAGACAAAGTATTTTCGGAGAGCCTGAACCCACTCAACACAAAGTCATTAAATGCAACATATTCCATTTAAACCCATTGATTCATCCGTCCACCTCCGAAGATGAACAGCTCACAGATTTGGTCTTTCCACTAAGAAAAAGATGCCAACTCTCTGCCTAAATGTTAGGACTTTCTCATCATGTACATATACAACACATTTTTTAATGTCACAACAGTGACAAGGGTTGTTGTGGTTTGCTTGGGTTCCTTTCACAGAATGTTTTCCCCCTAGATACGTATTCAAATCTGTTTTAATAACAAACCTCACAAATACAGCACATTCAAGTCCCAAAACTCACCATTACAGACAGTTTAACAGACAGAGAGATTTCCAGCTGGTCAGCATTCATTTTAGCTCAAGCTCCACATCCCGTTAATCCAATGGAATCCAATAATGTTTGCTTTAATAGCACGGCGCAACGCAAGGGATCGGACTTTCCTCTCTAAACCCCATATTCCAGGGCAGCATCCATGACCCAGTAACCCACTTCCAGCAGAGGTTAAGGAAAGGTACATCAGACAGGGAAGTTCACTCCTGTCATTCATACAACCTGTGTGACTACTCAGGATACCAAAACTTCTGTTGAATTTACACAGCTCCAGCAAAAACAACAGCTCTGTCCTCATCCTGTTTTCAGCAAAACCACAGCATCCCTCCTCAAGGAACAGCCCTTGGCAGATTGCAGTGCAGCACCTCTATAATAGGCATAATGTGCCCCAGCTGGCATCCTTCACTTTTTGGATAGTCTGGGTGAATTGTTTGAGTTCTCAAGACAATCTGAAATTTCACAGGAAAGGTAAATATTGTAGGTTTATTAAGGTAAAAACCCCAGGAGCTGAGCTTTATTGGTGGGAATGGCATTGGAGATCAGACTACTTCCAGGAAGAATTCAAATTATATATATATATATATATGTATACACATACACACACACACATATGTTTTTACTATTTTTTCAACAGCCACTATAGACAGACAGTATTAACACATCCTTCAGATCCCAGAAGAACTAAAAAAACCCACAAAAACCCCAGGAATATCACTAAGCCCCCCCTCAGTACTCGCACTGCCCCCTCAGCCCTCCTGCCTGGTCACGATCCACCCTCTGAATACAACACAAACAGCAGACAAAGCCCCCATCCAGACTGCTCCAAAACAAGCTCCTTCTCCCACAATCCTGACAAAATGAGCAGACAGCCTTGCTAAAATAAGATCCCGATGTATATTTATATTTCTGCTATAAAATGCTATTTATTCACCATCTTATTGGCGAGTCTTCCCAGTATTTACGAGGAGAAGCCGCCACAGGAATTGTGTCATCCCTCAAAATCCAAACGCAGATTTACCTAACGTATTCAGGATGAGAATTCCTGTACTACTCCAACCTGCCCCCTCTAATTCTCCACGATTTCGCTCCCAGCTGCTGAGCAACACCCACGACATCCCCTACGTAAGGTACGATCCCGATTACGCTCCGTGCAGCGGCAGCGCGGATCCGTGATCCCGCAGGAAACCAGGCTTGGAGCATTACGCACTGAACTTACGCTGTCCTAGGTTTGCCTCCTCCGTCCCCACGTCTAAACTTCTCCCCAGCACGCAGCGATTCCGCCGCAGGCAAAGGCGGCCAAACCAGCGCGTTCCAGTATTAGTCCCATCACCGCATCCGAGATTAATTTTAATGGCGTTGGCAATAGCTGTAGTGAGAATGCAAAAAGACACCCTCGTGGAGGCTGCTCCACAGATCCCAGGAAGTTAATTCTGGCTCTGGTCAGATATTGGGAGTCGGCTCCACGCTGTCCAGCACGCCTTAAACAGCAGGAGCTGGGAGCTAGTGGGATTAGAGATCAACAGGAGAGAAAGCTCCCTGATTTCACCTAACATGATCTGGGCTGCAGTGCTGTCAGTCCCCTTTGGCATTCCCAGCCCTGCATAACCTCCGAAGCAAACGTTTTTCCTCTGCATTAACACAGCAGGGAAAAGTCTGGGCAACTTGAGCTTTGTTTCTTCCTATTACCCAAAAATCAGCCCCCCACATGCACCCCCTCTGTCCCTGCCGGCATCACTTCAGCATCCCCATCCCCACACGCTCACTCAAGCGTGCCATGGCGTGGGGTGTTTGTGCACAGCTAAAACAATCATTTCTTCTGCCTGACTCCAAGAAAGAAAAAATCCAACTTGCCAGAGGAGCATCTGCATTGAGAACTGCTTTTGCTGATGGGATCAGCACTTGGGAGTAGCAGGGGAAGCAGCAGAAAGGGTCGCGGACCAATTCATCATCCTCGCACGCACCACCCGCAGATATCCCCCTCCCGCCACCCCCCAGCCCAAATCTCGGCCGTAAAAAACCCATAAAAATAGAATAAACCCCCAAGCAGAAGTTGAGAACAAATATGCTTTGAACGCTGCACAAATGACATTGAAGATGCATAAGAAATATGTATTTGCTGTTGCACTGCACGATTGCATGGGCTTATTTCCTACGTACACATCTCACGCACCCTGCCCACGCAGATCCCCTCCCCTCCACCCCCGCGGCTTCTTCAAAAAAAATTGGGGAAATAAAAATCTTTGATCCCTAAGGATTATTTTAAAAGCCACAAACCCCAACTGACTCCCATCTGGAGCGTCTTCCCTACAGCCTGACCCATCCATGGGGTGGAGAGGGTGCACTGACCATTCCGTGACACAATCCAGAGTCATCCCTCTGCCCCCACCCCAAATCTCACGGCCTTTCCACGTTCCAAACCCGCGCCCCAGCTCAGAGGATGCTGGGCCATGCCAGGTCTTTACAGCTGTCCTTACACCACCTCTTTCCATAAGCCCGACATCTCTGTGGCAGTGTTTGCATCCACAGGCTTTCATCCTGGAGAATCCCTCCCTGCCTCCTCCCACCTCTCTTTTTGGGGAGGATAACGTAATTTCCAGCTTGCGCTGGAGGATGCTTTTTCATTCCTGCCGAGCCCGAGGTCACTTCCCAGACCCATCCTCCGGCCAGTGTCTCCTCCACCCCAGAACCTCTCCCTCTGGCAGGGAACGGTCCCTTATCCCTGACCTTCAGCCTCACACCGGCAGCCCCACCGCCGCCGTCCCCACCGAGGAGGTTTCTCCTTTCTCCAAAGCCACAGCCGAAGCATCACGCTGCGTTTTTCCACTCCCACCATCCGCTCCTTCGGTTCGGGGGGAGTCAGGGAGCTGGAGGCTCCTGCTCCCGCTCCGCCGGCTGGGGAGAGGCTCTTGGGGATGGATGAGACCCTCACCCCCTCATCCGTATGGGATCCGTGCCAGGAAGACATCAACCCTTTGGAATCAGCACGTCCCAGTGCTTGGCAGCCGCGGGTCCATCCCCCTGCAGACCCTCTCCGGAGCAGCCCCTGCATTCCATGGGGGCTTTTCCTGGCTGCTCCCTGGCCCCAGGAGGGGGGCAGTGGGGTGAGTACAGGACCTCCCTCTGCAGTGCTCCGAGGGTCACCCCCAGCCCTGGGCCTGTCCTGTCGGGAAGGGCAGCTCCACGACCCCCTTGCCCATCCTGCCCCATGTCTGCAGAGCAGCGAAAGCCCACTCCATCCCTGAGAGGCCCCATCTACACTCCCACGGAGCTAGAATCTCCTCCATCCACACCACACTGTGTCCAATCTGAGCTGTGAGGTGACAGCAGCCCCATTCCCCTCTCCCCAGCCCCACACGCTCATTTCGGGGGGCATCTCTGCTCCCTTTGGGGCTCCTCTTAGTGAAGAAGGGGTCACCCCAAATCTCCACGTGGGAAGCACCATCCCATGTCCTGCTTGGACCAACCAACCCCTCTCCTCCCACCACAGCCCACAGACACATTTTGGGGGTACTTCCCTTCCCCTCAAATGTCCCCTCAGCACAAGGGTGATCTTGACACCTCTGCCACCATGGGGAGCACTGGCAAAGGTCCACCTCAGCCCATGAGGTGACAGTGACCCCCAAGTCCCCCACCTCAGCCCCCCAGGTTCATTTTGTGGGAATCTCTCCTCCCTTTGGGTCTCTCCTCACCCAAAGTTGGATAAACCCCCAAATCTCCCCTCCTTCTCCACATGGTGGGCACCACACTGACCACAACCAGCTCAGACCATGAGGTGACACTGACCCACGTCCATCTCAGACCATATGCTGACAACAACCTCCATCTGCCCCTCCTCAACCAGGGACAGCAACCCATGTCCACCTCAAACCACGAGCTGACAATGACCCACATCAGTCCCACCTCAGCCAGGGGACAGCGATGCACCTCAAGCCATGAGGTGACACTGCCCCATGTCTGCCACCAGCTAACAGCAATGGCCATCTGGTCCACCTCAGCTAGGGGACAATGACCCACCTCAGCCCATCGAGATGACACTGACCCCCATCTGCCCCACCTTGTCCAGGGAACACTGACCCACATCAAACCATGAGGTGACGCTGACCCACCTTAAACCAGGAGATGACACTGATCCACCTCAAACCAGGAGGTGACACTGACCCATGTCCACCTTGAACCACGAGGTGACACTGACCCACGTCCAACTCAAACCAGGTGCTGAAAACCACTCATACCTGCCCCTCCTTGGCCTGGGGACACTGACCCACCTTGGACCACAAGGGACACTGACCCATGTCCACCTTGGACCACGGTGTGACACTGACCCACGTCCTTCTTGGACCACAAGCTGAGAGCCCCCCACCTCATCCAGGGGACAGCGACCTATCTCAGACCAGGAGGTGACAGTGACCCATGTCCATCTTGGACCACGAGCTGCCAGTGACCCACATCCACCTCAAACCAGGTGCTCACAGCTACCCACACCTGCCCCTGCTCGGCCAGGGGACACTGACCCACCTTAGACCACAGGGGACACCGATCCCCGTCAATCTCAAACCAGGAGGTGACACTGCCCCCCGTCCACCTTGGACCACGAGGTGACAGTGCCCCCGTCCATCTCAAACCGGGAGGTGACAGTGCCCCAGTCCATCTCAAACCGGGAGGTGACAGTGCCCCAGTCCATCTCAAACCGGGAGGTGACAGTGCCCCACATGCCCCTCGGACCAGGGGCTGGCGCTGCACCGCGTTCCCCTCGCACCGGGCGCTCGCAGCCCCCGCTCCCGCCCCTCCGCGGCCGCGCTCCCCGAGCCAGCGCGCCGCCCGCCCCGCCGGGGGCCCGGCGGAGTCCCCGGCCGCCCCTTACCTCCAGACCTGCCCCATCTGCAGCAGGTGGATGACGGTCTGCCAGACCCAGA
This sequence comes from Acanthiza pusilla, assembly GCA_036630365.1. Taxonomy (NCBI): domain Eukaryota; kingdom Metazoa; phylum Chordata; class Aves; order Passeriformes; family Acanthizidae; genus Acanthiza; species Acanthiza pusilla. The sequence continues at coordinate 5,509,823 of JAXCHO010000099.1, read as the reverse complement.
CGGAGATCCTGCAGAGGCGCTGCGCCCCGGGGGTGGCGGTGCCGGCGGCTCCTCCTACCCCGCCGGCGGGTCCCCCGCGCCGGCCCGCGGTCCCCCCCATCATGGGCGGCCCGCGGCTGCTGAGCCCCTGCACGGCGCCCAGCCCGCCGCCCGTGTAGTCCTGCACGAACCAGCGGAAGCTCAGGATCTGCACCAGCACCGAGGGCAGCAGCACGAAGGCCAGGGTGAGGCCGCACCACAAGTAATCCCGCCGGCCGTAGTGGTGCAGCGCCAGCCACAGGTCCGTGCCCACGTCCCCCAGCAGCACCAGCAGCGCCAGCACGATCCACAGGCAGTCCAGCCACGGCCGCTCGGCCGCCTCGCCGACCTCCGGCGGCCCCTCGGCGGCGGCGGCGGGGGGGCGCGGGGCCAGCGGCTCGGCGGCGGCGGTGGCGGCGGCCGCCCGCCCGAAGAGGTTCCGCAGGCAGGCGCTCCGGCAGCCCCAGTAGCAAGACGACGTGTTGCAGCAGTGGCAGATGTGCAAGGAGCTGCTTGCGCCCGGCTCCTCCGCCACCTCGGCCGCCGCTGCCCCGACGCCGCCGCCCGTGGCCGCCGCCGCCTCGTCCAGGTTGTGCAGCTGGGCGAAGCCGCCGCCGCCACCGCCGCCGCCGCCGCCGCCGCCGCCGCCATCCGACTTGGCCGCCATCTTGCTGCCGCCGCCGCCGCGTCCCCGGCCCGTTCGCCGGGCGCTCGCTCGCTCTGCCCCCCCCGTGCCCGCTCCCCCCGCCCGCCGCTTCCGGGGGCGGCGCTTCCGCGGCGCGCGGGACGGGCCGGGGCCGCCTGGCGGCGACAGCGGTGAGGCGGGAGGGAGCGCGGCGGGGCCGGCAGGGAGCGGCGCCGGGCACGGCCCGTGCCGCGGGGAGGGACACCTTCCGCCGGGGCGGGATGCTCCGAGCCCCGTCCCGCCTGGCCCGGGGGCCTCGCGGGGATGAGGCCTGGAGAAGGGGACGCTGAGGGGGGACCTCACCGCGGGCTGCGACTTCCTCGTGAGGGGAAGAGGAGGGGCAGGCGATGGGCTCTGCTCTGTGGTGGCCAGGGACAGCGCCCGGGGGAATGGCCTGGAGTTGTGTCAGGTAAGGTTGGATGTCAGGGAAAGGTTCTTCTCCCAGAGCACCGGAACAGCTCCCCAGGGAATGATCAGAGCACCAAACCTGACAGAGCTCAAGAAGCACTTGGACAGCGCTCTCAGGCACAAGGTGGAATTGTTGGGGATGGTCCCGTGCAGGGCCAGGAGTTGGACTGGATGATCCTTGTGAGTTCCTTCCAGCTCAGCTTATTCTGTGATTCTCTGGGCAATCTGTGCCCTCGCAGGTCTGAACACCCTCACAGGGAAGAATTTCTTCCTAAAGTCCCTTCTAGCCTTGCCCTCTTTCAGCTTACAGCCATTCCACCTTGTCTTGTCACTCCATGCCCTTTTTCAAAGTCCCTCTATGTCTCTTGGAGCCCCTTCACAGGATCACAGAATCGTTTAGGTTGGAAAAGACCTCTGAGATCATCGAGTCCAACTGTTAACCCAGCACTGCTGGGATCACCCCTAAACTGTATCCCCAAGTTCTACATCTACACGTGTTTTGAAAACCTCCGGAGATGGGGACTCCATCACTGCCTTGGGCAACTGTGCCAGTGCCTGACCACCCTCTCCATGAAGAATTTTTTTCCTCATATCCAATCTAAACCTCCCTTGGCACAAGTTGAGGCCATTTCACAGAATCACAAAGTCAGTTAGGTTGAAAAACACTTCTGAGATCACTGAGTCCAACCTATGACCAAACACCACCTTGTCAACCAGAGCAGAGCACGGAGTTCCACATCCACTCATTCCTTGAATGCCTCCAGGGATTGTGACTCCACGACCTCACTGGGAAGACTGTTCCAATGTATAATCACCCTTTCTGTGAAGAAATTCTTCCTAATGTCCAACCTGAACCTCCTCTGCAGCCACTTAAGACCTAGGCTCTGAGATGTCTTCTCCAGGCTGTGCAACCCCAGTTCTCTCAGCCTTTCCTCACAGGAGAGGTGTTCCATCTCTTTAATTATCTTCATATCACAAGATCTACACAGAATCATAGAATTTTGTGATTTAGAAGGGACCCACAAGTTCAACTGCTGACCCTGCACAGGACACCCCAACAATCCCATCCTGTCCAAATGGTCCTGGAGCTCTGGCAGCCTTGGGGCCATGACCATTCCCTGGGAACCCAGCCACCCTCTGGGGGAAGAACTTTTTCCTGATATCCAACCTAAACCTCCCCTGGCACAGCTCCAGCCATTCCCTGGGTCCTGTCCTTGGTCACAGAGAGCAGAGATCAGAGCTGCCCCTCATGAGGAAGCTGCAGCCCTCAGTGAGGTCTGACCTTGGTCTCCTCCAGCTGAACAAACCCAGTGATACCACTTTTCACATGACCCTTTGAGACCCTTCACCATCTTCCTGGCCCTCCTCTGAATGCTCAAAAAGTTCCATTCTGCTTCTTTTCCCAAGCCCCAAGTGCTGATGCCAGCATTCCCCAGACCATCCTCAGCTGGACCCCCTTGTGCTGACCCCACCCTGCTCTCAAATCAGTTCCCCAGTCCAATGTCAATCTGTCCCTGTCACCAGCTCAACCTCAAATCCCAGCATCACCTCTCTACTCAGTTCACCCTCAGCCAGGCTGCTTTCCACCTTCCCACCTCCAGCAGCTCTCTGGCCTCTGGCAGATCCGAGATCTCCTCTGGGTTTCCTTTTGCCTTTTTCCTTCCCACCGTTGTGCTGGGGAAGGGGAGCTCCTGCCCCGCCTCATCCCACAGGTCCCAATCCTGTACTTTGGGGTGGTGGAGCACTGAAACAGGGAAGCTGTGGCTGCTCCGTCCCTGGAAATGTTCAAAGCCAGGTTGGATGGGTTTGGTGCAGCCTGGTCTAGTGGAAGGTGTCCCTTCCCATGGCAGGGGGTAGAACTGGATGAATTTTAAGGTCTTTTTCCACCCAAAACTCTCTGTCATTCATTCTCTGTTGATAACAGCACTCTACAAGCACACCTTGGCACCCCCACCTCACACCACCTTGTTGCTTTTTCAAATACCCCACCTTGGTGTCTTCGTGTCCCTCTCCTAACACAGGGATTCTGCATCCCCTCTTCTGCTCTTTGTCATTCCCTTACCCACTTTGGGGGACACTGCTTTTCCCACCCTGTACTCACAGAGTCAGGCAGGCTGTCCAAGGGCTCAGCTCTGTGCTGAAGAAACCTGTGGCGGGCTGAGGAAGCAGCTCCTGGCTCTGTTTTTGGGGTCTGCCTGGAGCTGAGCTGCACCCCAGGCAGCTGTTTCACCGAAGGGCCCACTAGCAGTCTGGAGAAGCCAAATTCCAGGTCCTTCCTCTCCAGTTCCCTGTTACACATCTGTTCATTCATCATATCCATCTTTTCTGAGCTGTCTTGTGCTGTCCTCTGTAGGTTACAGTCTCTCCTCTTTTCCATTTGTGTTTTCCCTCCCCCCATTCAATAAGAGGACTCCTTCCAGATGCTCCTTCTCCGGCAGCTGCTTCTGCCTCTTTCTGTGGGAGTTTGAATTCTACCCTTTCTCCCTTTTTTTGTTCTTTAAACTGTATCAAAATATCAGGGCTGAGAGTGTCAGGGCTCCAGAGCTAGCTGCAAAAGTTGCTGCTTTGCAGAGTCTAAATTTCAACATGGAAAAAAAAAGAAATGACTCCAAGAAGGTAGAAAAATGCATATAAAGTCCAGATAAAATGCTTTTCCAGGGAGGAAAAATTAATATAATCTTGAAGAAAGAGTGGGAGGACTTGCATATATTAAACAGGCTGTCTGGGAAGGGTGTATTTGGTGGTTCTGGGTGATGTCAAAAGAGCTGAAAAGTTTCGTGAAGTCTGAAAAATGCTACTGGTTTTGAAATGGTTGGATCCTCCTATAGCAGAGAAACGGAAGGGAGCAGAAAGCAAAGCTTTGGGCATGATCCGTGTGGATGCAACTGATGCACACCTGGATGTGGCCAAGTTAAAGTCAGTGGGAGTGAAAATCTGGCACGAAGTTCTCCAAAGGGAGAAAAAATGGTATGATATTATATAGTGGGATCACAGACAACAGGATTCCCCTGATCCCCATCATAACGAATTCAAATGTTGCAGATATTTCCTTATTTTCTGCCAACGTCAGCTCTTGCAAGGACATGGAAATAAATAAGACCAAAACCAGCCCTCAACCAAAATTACTTCATGTGCATAAGATATATATAACATCAAATCCCTCTCCTGATGGATACTTTCAAACCTAAATATGGATGGTAATTCTCACAGCAGTAAGAAATAAGGACTCTGGGACCCATATTTTTGGGTGAGAAGCACCCAAATTAAGCTTCGACTTCTGATTTGCAGTACGAGGAGATATAAATGGAAGCATCTCTCATTCCTTCAAACTTTTCTGTGTAGCAGATTTGCTACATATGATCAGAAAGAGATTAAAAAAAACCAAAAACCAAAAAACCCAAAACAACAGAGAAGTAAACAAACTATTTGGTTTTATTACTTAAATAGAAGAGTGGGTGAACCAATAAGGGGGCAGACGAGTCATCTGTTTTGATACAAAACCAGCCCAAACTGGTGCGATGAGACATTCGGGTGGGAGAAGGCAGCAGTTGAGGAATTCAGCGTTGGCACATGGAGTGAGAGAAGCAGCTGCTTGGGCAAGGGATGACACGATGACAATACCCTGCTGGCACTGCCCCCGAATTCCTTGGTGCAGTTGTGACCACCTGTGTGCAGGAAGGGTGAATTCCAGCTGCAGGGAAGAGCCAGGTGGTGATCAGAGGTCAGGACAATCTGTCTTTTCTCCTGCGGACTGAAAGAATTTGGCTTGTTTAGTTTAGCTAAAAAATGAGGCTGGAGAAGGAATATGTTTTCCTGCCTATAAATACATCCTGGGAAGTAAATGCGAGCGAAAGGAAAGGCGTTGGGACACTGAAGGGCAACGGTGGAAAAGTAAATGAGTAGGAACTGGCCATGGATATTTTTAGCCTGGAAATCGGAAGATCTTTCCAGTAGGAGTATTGAAGACTGGAATAAAAAAGTAACTCCTTTGACACATAACTCCCTGATTTTAGCAAGGAAAAGGCAATGCCAATGTGGAGCGATAAACAGCTGGGATGAAAGCCCTTTAAAGGTCTTCCATCCCGGATCATCTCCCCTTGGAAAGATCCTGTCCATTTTGATGCATGGTACTCTACGTTCCTTCCTGCATCAGGGGATGAGTCATGGCTACATGACTCCGTGGGTGGCCAGAAGTGATATCTCCACCACTTACATCTTAATTCCTGATTATCCCATGATGTTCTCCAGCTCCTGTTCGCACACTTAGCACACGGCAGAGATGAACCCATGTCCAAATCTCCCCACAACCTCCTGATTTTCCTGTTTCCCGCACCCACTGCTGTGGCATTGCTTTGGCCAAGGACATGGGGGCGATGCTTTGCCCCTTCAGTCCACTAGAGCTCCTGTTTCCTTGTAGGCGATGCTTTGCCCCTTCAGTCCACTAGAGCTCCTGTTTCCTTGTAGTCCTGGCCCTCACAGAGAGCCAGAAGTCATTACTCAGAGCCTGTTTCTTTTATTAGCCAACACTCTGTATTTTTAGGGATTTTTTGGAAGTTGTGAGTGTCAATCACACCCATGTTGAGATCTCTCAACTCATATTTTTGAGAGGAGAAAGCTTTTCTCGGCACTCAGCAGCATCCCACGCTTCCATCACGCTGGAGGCGCTTGTGTCCGGAGGTCTGGGTAAACTCTGGGTGACCCCAAGATCTGCAAGTATTTATAAAACATGTTTAGCCAGGGTTTTTCCCCTCACAGCGCTCAGAGCTGATTTGTCTGTGCCTTGCATTTCATGTTCCTTCTGTTCTCCAGGAGCACCAGGGAGGCAGTGGGAAGGGGAGGTGTGTTCTGTGCTCCAGCAGCACCTCGGCATGGGATCACAACCTCCTTGTGCTGCTTGGTTAAAGGCTTTTTTCATCCTGATCAATACCCTAATTGAGCTGTGTGGTCTTCCATCTTCCAGGCATTTATTCAGATCAGGGGAACAAACACTATATATAGAGAGGTATGTAAGCCAGAATCAGAGTTGTGTAAATCTGGAACTACCTCATTTAAATAACTGGGGGATGGATCCAGCTGAGTGTTTGGTGTACATGGAGTACAGATAATTACAATTAATGGGGATTTACTTTAAGCAAAGTAGGTCAGAAAAAAATGACATCTTATTGTGTCATTAGTTTCCATCAATTACTTCCATGTTGTTTGCTCAGTTCCCAAGTCAAACGAGTGTGGGCTGACAGCCTCGCAAGCTCAACTTGGTATTGTCTCTAAAAATCAAACTGCATTATTTCTGCCTCATGCATCATCACTAACAATAAAGCATCCACTGCTGGAATATAGCAGGTGGCTTTGTTATTCATGCATGAGGCAGAAAAGGCTCCAGCTTCCGTTGCCACGACGTTCGTGTCTGTGCAGGATGAAAAGTTGGGTGCGCTGGTGAACTTCGTGGTTATTGTGTGAGCTTGACTTAGAAGTCCCACTTAGGTCAGTCCTTCTGTTGATTAACTTTCTTAATTTCTGTTAACCTCTTTGAATGCTACGTGTTTGTACCAGGGGAGGATCAACAGGATGCTGGTTTTGCTGCTACTTGTCTCCCTCTGGCAGCACTGTCATAGAATTGTGCAATCATGGAATGGTTGGGTTGGAAGTGATTTCTTAAAACTCATCCAGTTCCAAACTCTCTGCCATGGGCAGGGATACCTTCCACTATCCCAGGTTGCTCAGATCCCTATCCAGCCTGGCCTTGGACACTTCCAGGGATGGAACAGCCTCAGCTTTGCTGGGCAGCCTGTGCCAGGGCCTCACCACCCTCATTGTAAAAGTCTCATTTCTTCTATCTAATCTAAATTGACTGTCTTTCTGTTTAAAACCATCACTAATTGTCCCTTCTGTCCCTATCTTTCTTACAGGCCTCCTTCAAGTACTACAAGGCTGCAATAAGTTCTCCCTGGAGCCTTCTCCTCTCCAGATGACCACCCCCAGCTCTCCCAGCCTGGCTCCAGAGCAGAGGGGCTCCAGCCCCTGGAGCATCTCCATGACCTCCTCTGGACTCTCTCCAGCAGCTGCAGGTCCTCCTGATGTTGGTCCCCAGATCTGGAGGCAGCTCTGCAGGTGAGGTCTCACCTGAGCAGGGCAGAGGGGCAGAATTCCCCCTCCGCTGCTGCCCCTGCTGGGGGATCAGCCCAGCACAGGGGGAGTTTCTGGGATGTGAGAGCACATGGCCAGGGCATGTCCAGCTCTCACCCATCACTTTGTGACATTGGGCTCGCTAGGAAAGGTACAGAAGGTCCCAAATGTTCTGTATTGAAATTGAGCTCACAGCCATCCCAAGAACTGCCTCTAAGAGAGCATAAGGAATCTTTGGTAAAACTTTCCAGTTCCATCCCTTCCTTTTTATTTGAGGGCTTCATTTTTGAGTTTTCATTTTAGCAATGCAAATGTCTGGTAAGTGTTATCAGTGACTGTCAGTAGTGTTAGTCCTTACTGATCATAGGATTATGGAATCAGAGAATGATTTGGTTTGGAAGGGACCTTAAAGACCATCTTGATCCACTCCATGCCATGGGCAGGGACACCTTCCACTATCTCAGGTTGCTCCAAGCCCCATCCAACCTGACCTTTAAACAACTAAACACAGTTTGTTCTCTTAGCTGGTTTAGGTTCTTCATTTCCACTCCCAGGTCCTTACTAGTCCCTGAAACATGTTCAGGTCCTCAGGTGTTACATGATAATAACTGGATAACAATTCCCCACTAAATACGAAATTAAATGAATCCCAAACTTGTGTCTATTGGACAGAAATGTTACATTTAAATCACTTTACACGTCCTGACAAATTTAAGAATTAGTATGGTCTTGAGATGTGTGCATTAGCAAACTTCATTGTTCCTGTTATCTAGATCTTACCTGCGGTGACAGGGTTTATTCAGCTCTCCTCAGGCTCCCTTTAATCTCCTGAGAGCTGCAACTGTTTTCATTTATTACTGTGCATCAAAAGGAGCCTGTCTGCTCTCTCTGCTTCCCCAAAAATGCCTTTGTGGAACACCTTTTTGATGCCATCAGCTGAACCAATGACATCAAATGCCTGGTCCTGGGGCCACCTGGGCATTGGAGCTGGGCAGGAGAGGGGGACTTCAAGAATATTTCCATCCTGCCTGCCTTTTCTGGAAGTACTTGCAGCTTTCCCATTAAACCAAACACAGGATAATCCCCTCAGTTCTGCTCCTCAAGGAACTGGTTACCCACTAGGAAGGAGCAATGTGACTTCATCAGCCAAAGGAGGTGGTGAGCAGTGCAGGGAACTGTGTTTCTCCCCTTGGAAAAGCATTAACAGCTCACGCCTCCCGTTTGATGGACTTGCTCAGTGCTTTTCCAAGCTGGGATTTAGGAAAAGTGACTACACAGCGTTTCCTACTTCCCCCCATGGGATTCCAGTGATTTAATTGGCTCTGAAGGGCAGGGATGGATCTCATAGAGGAGCTGGCTGCTGTTGTCAGTGTGCCACGCTGCTCCTCGGAGCTCAGTGAAAAATAAACTTATCAGGCAATGCTTCCCCTTCCAAACAGGGTGAAGGTTGGCCCCTGTGCCAATGGGAAGTGTGTGTAGCATCCAGTTTTTCTGTTCTTCTGGGTCACTGGAAAAGCCGATGGATCATGGGAAGAAGTGGAGCTGGAATTCACACCTTAACTAAGGTAAGGCATATTCCCTGTAAAATGACTCCCCTTCCCACACTCCCTGATGCTTATTTTTTATAACTGATAATCATTGAATCACAAAGTGGTTTGGGCTGGAAGGAACCTTAATGATCATCTTGTTTCTCCCCCTGCCAAGGTCAGGGCCACCTTCCACTATCCCAGGTTACTCCAAGCCATGTCCAACCTGGACTGGAACACTTCCAGGGATGGGACAGCCACAGCTGCTCTGAGCACCCTGTGCCAGGGCCTCCCACCCTCACAGGGAAGGATTCCTTCCCAATATCCCATCTAACCCTACCCTCTGTCAATTTGAAGCCATTCCCTGTGTCCTGCCCCTCTATCTGTTGTCCCAAGTCCCCCTCCAGCTCTCCTGGTGCTTCTTTAGGCACTGGCAGTGGCTCTGAGGTCTCCCTGGATCCTTCTCTTGTCCAGGTGAGCACCCCCAGCTCTCCCAGCCTGGCTCCAGAGCAGAGGGGCTCCAGCCCTTGGAGAATCTCCATGGCATCCTCTGGACTCAGTCCATGTCCTTCTTATGCTGGAGGCCCCAGAGCTGGAAGCAGCACCTCAAGTGGGGTCTCATGATGCTGTAAACCTCCCCCAAAGCTATGAATGTAACAGAATATTTCCTTGTATTTAACATTGTCACTACAAAAATGTTAATTAAATGCATAACCTTTTCTATCAAACCAAATAAATACAGGATGGTGCACAAATCCAAACATACCTGGGTTTCCCCTTGGAAAAAATGTCAAGGGAAAGGTGACTGGTGACTGCAACTTCTTCCATCTCCCTCTGGCTGAAACATCAGCCCAAGCATTGTGTGTTTCCAATGCGGGCTGTTACACCTTGGTGTCTCTACATCTTCTGTTCATGGTCCTTCCTCTAGACAAGAGGAATCTTGTCTAGAGGATCTCTCTTCAATGCAGAGAAATCACCTTTCCCTGATTCCCTGCTGACCTGAGATCCCTGCTGACCTCCTGAGATCCGCCATGGACCTAAAGCTCTGTCCACACCAGCTCTCCTTGTTATTCCTTTGTTTTTCTTCCTGAGGACAGAATTTTCATTTCCTTTTTATTCCTGTTGTTTGTGGTGGGAATTCTGGAGCTGTCCTGTGCAGGGCCAGAAGCTGGATTTTTATGGACCTTGTGGGTCCATTCCTTCTCAGGATATTCTCTATGGTGGCTACACCTTTGCAGCCCTTCTCTTCCCCCCATGAACCACCCAGGATTTCTTATTTTTGTGTCCTTTTGCACTCAGCAAATCTCCCCCTGCCTTGACTCCACTTCAACCGCCATTTGTACCACTTTGGTCCTGAATGGGAACACAGAGTCCCAGAATGAGTTGGGTTGGAAATTACCTTAAAAATCATCTCATTCCAATCCACTGCCAGGGATCTTCCCACCCCATGAGTTTGTCCTCTCTTGACTCAGCTTCTCTTGGCAGGAACAGGCTCCAGTTTCAGGCAGCAACATGGAATTTTTACCTGTTTTGGGGAGATCCATTCACCTGCCTTTGTCACTTGGCATTTAGTGTAAGGAAATGGGGCATAAACGCTATTTATTCCATAATGGAGCAAAACTCTTTTTTTTTTTTTTTTTTTAGGAAAACAAACATTCTATTTGTTTCTTCCTTTTATTCTCCTACCATATGAAAAGCATCATCAATTCCCTTTCTCTGTTTTTAAATGCTTTTAATTAATTTGGCTTTGTGCAGGTCGTTTAATAACTTGGGGGACAGATGAGATTTGCCCAGCTTGAAATGGACGCTGAAAGTCTCTCATCTCTACAGCAAAAATTATCACGTGGCTCTTTCAGACAACATCTCAGAATTAGGTCTGGCTATTCTGAAGTCCTGGTTCAGGCACACTCTGTGCTTTCTGATATGTGCAATCACCAGCATTTCCAGCTTTGCCAAGTGCTCTTATCATTTCTTCCATCTGCCAGCGCACATAATATTTCTGAATCTGTTAATTAAGGAACTGAAGTTTTGCCCTAAGACACCAGAGTAACTGGTTCAGTTTCTTTGCAGGGAAAACTGATGCCTGCCTTGTCCATAATTACCTAAATTGTTGAGAAAAAAAATTATTCTGCTTTCATGTTGATTCACTTTTGTAATTTCATTGCTGGGGCTAAGTGTGGCACCCATTTAAATTATCTCCTGCTCTCATTTTACTCAAGACATGTTATTTGCTAACAAAGATTCAATATGGAAAAACTGGAAGGTGACAACTACCTCCTTCATCAATGCAAATGACAATAATCTCCTCTCCTCCACCATGTAAATATAAACACTGAATCATCCCAGACAGAAATACCCTTCTGCATTTAGAAATATGGATGTGCAAAGGCGACACCTGCTCTCATTTATGGAGTCATAAAACTCAAGTTTATCCGGTGATTCCAGGGCAGATCCTTCAGGAGATCAGCAGCAATGTGGACACAGACCAAAAGTGTCCCCAGTGTTTATTCCAAGAATATGGGTATTCTTCACCTTTTGGTTGTACTGACATGGAAAGAGAAGATTAATTTTCCTTCTTGTCAAATTATTGGAATTATTTATATTAGAAATCAGCCCTAACGATTCTACTGTCATTTATTTTTTCTAATAGCTCTTTGATATTATTAGTAGCTTCTATATAGCTTCTACAGCAACATCAAACCTTCCACAAGTGATCACCACTTGGAATAAGTGCTGTTGGATGTGCAGAGGCTTCTGCTGAGGGTGATCTCAGGGTGATGCTCCTTTTTGTCAGAAACTCAGCTGATGGAAGAGCACGTGGAGTCTGCCATTATATTTTTTTCAGATGTGTAGCAGACAGCACTTGAGCTCAGCCACAGAATCCCAGCATGGTTTGGGTTGGAGGGGAACATAAAAATTATCCCATCCCACCTCCTGCCATGGGCAGGGACACCTTCCTCTATCCCAGGGTGCTCCAGGCCCTGTCCAGCCTGACTTTGGGCACTTCCAGGGATGCAGGGACAGCCACAGCTTCTCTGGGCAAACTGTGCCAGGGCCTCCCCACCCTCACAGGGAACAATTCCTTCCCAATATCCCACCTAGCTCTGCCCTCTGGCAGTTTAAAGCCATTCCCTGTTGACCAAGTTTTGAAGGAGACTATGATCTGTAACTTCCAAAATATCTGTTGACTGCAGTGACCTCTTTGCCTCCTGGGTCCCTGTGAATCCTCTCACTGGCTCTGGGCAAACTTCACCCGAATGTGTATTTAACAGGAGCACTGCAGACCTACAACCAACCCCCTGCCCCCTGTGACAGACCCTGCAAAGGAGGAGCAAAGCTGGGGCTCAAACTTTGCCCGGCCCCACTCAGGGCTGTTGGAAAACCCTGCAGGAGTGGGCAGCTTTGTGGGGTCTGGGTCTGAAAGGTATTTTGGTGATGTGAGGGTCCAGCTGCACTGTAAAACATCTCTGAGGGGCTAAGAATGCAAAAACTGTGTCAAAATTCTCAAACAAGAGGGGAAAGCCCTGTCAGAAACCCTCCCTGGGATGGATTTGGCTGCACTGTGCCATAACCCAGCAAAGCAGAACACAGGGGCAGCTCCTGCTGAGTTCCTCCCTCTGGAAGCACCAACAGCTTTTTGCGTAAGAATATTAAATGTAAACGCATAAAATAACACCGTCCTTCTTCTCAGGGATTGTATCATAGAATCAGAAAATGCTTTCAAAGAACAAACTTTGAAAATCATCTCATTCCAGCTCCCTGCCATGGGGGGTTCTTCCATAGACCAGGTTGCTCCAAGCCACTCCTCCCTAAACAAAGTTAACAAATAAACCTGCACATGGGTCCATGAATCTTGCAGAGAAAAAAAAGTTAACACCTCCAAAGGCAACCCTTCTCTCACCCTGATGAAATTCCAAGTTCTCCAGGCTCTGCTGGCTTCTCTTTTCGTTCCTGCTCATGCTTTGAGCCATTCTTTTCTCCACAAGGATGGGTGTTTAGATGCTTTCCTTCTAATCAGCCACAATTACAGCCTTTTCCAGGATCTTCTGCTGCCAAATTGGAGGGGGGGAAAGGGAAAAGGTTTTGAAAAATAAGAGAGAGAGGCTAATACTTGCAAAGACATATGTGTTTAGTGTTGTTGGCAGATTTGTAAACTTATTAGTGCCTCCACACACCATGTAATTAAGATCTACTGGTAATTAGTCAATAGTTAAAAATAGGGGTTGGTATTGTGCTGCCGAAAACGCCTACAAAATAATGTGTTCCCTGCTCTGAAGATGCAGTTAGTGTCTCTAAAAAATGTTAATTTCAAAAATATGTATTCGTTTCAGAGGCAGATTTTTAGCAGAGATTTCAGTGAGTGTGTGTGTGTGCATGTGTGCATCCAACCTATTTATCTTCCAACATTTATGTGTGTTTGTGTGATGTCCAAAGAGCCTGACTGCATATTTTGTCTTGGATAAAAATGTTAAGCTACAAAACTGCAGACTCGGCACAGCCGTGGAGAGGGAACGGGAGCCGTTCTCATTTGTCCATTTCCATTGGAATAAACCTGCTCATCAAAGGAAATTGTTCAGAAATCCACAGGAATGGCAGATGTGCAGCACCATGGGGCAGATGTCTGGCGTTTGGAGAGTCGTGCATGTATTTTCTAAATATTCAGGGATTACCACAGTCTATGGATATAATCCTTTAGTAACCTGGAATGTCAAAGACAATACAAAAGCTCTAATGCCTTGTAGCAAACAATTTGGCCAAGGAAGAGCAGGTTAGAAGTCACTTCTCTTTGTCCTGTGAAAGAAGACCCAGAAGAGGTGATGTGATTTTTTTAGATTTCTTAACTCCTGGTGTATAATGTGCTCCAGAGCTGTGAGAGTTGCTGGTGATGTTCTGAAAGGACATCTCATTTGGCTGTCATAAGCAATCTGCAGTGATTTGTTGTGCAGACAGGCATTTGTCTCAAGTAATCCAAAGGGCTTATTGTGATTGCTTGCTAGATCCAAGGAACGTAGAGTCGACTCGATGGGGGATTCATTTATTGTGCTCCCAAACCTCTCCTAAATCTTTCCTTATGTCATGTCAATGGATTTGTCAGGCCACCCTCAGACAGCAGTGAGGCACTGGTGGGGGAGATTTACCTTTGCCGAGCAAAGTTGGTTCTGTGTTGATAGAGCCACCCCTGAAGTTCCTGTGGGGAGGGAAATTCTGGTCCAGGAAAGAAAGTGGACTTTGTTTCATGCTCTGGAGAGAAACATCTTTTATTGACCCTAGGAGAAAAAAACGCTACTCCAAATCCAGGGTAATGCAGAAAAGGCCAAGCCTGGACTGTCCTACTAAGGACAAAAACGTAATTTCATGGGTTGTTCATGACACAACGTGAGTTCATAGAGTCATAGAATAATGGAGTGGGTTGGTTTGGAAGGAATTTTGAAAACCATCTCGTTCCACCCCTGCCATGGGCAGGGACGCCTTCCACTATCCCAGGCTGCTCTAAGCCCTGTCCAGCCTGGCCTTGGTCATTCCAGGGATTGAGGAGCAGCCACAGCTTCTCTGGGCACCTTTGTGCCAGGGCCTCACCACCCTCACAGGAAAGAATTCCTTCCTGATTCCCCGCCTAAACCTACTCTCTCTCAGTGTGAGACGTTGTCCTGTCTCTCCAGGCCCTTGCAAATGGTCTCTCTCCTTCTTTCCTGTGGGTTCCTTTCAGGTGCTGGAAGGCCACAATTAGGTCACCCCAAAGCCTTCTCTTTTCCGGGCTGGACAATCCCTACTCCCTCAGCCTTTCCTGTCAGGAGAGGGGCTCCATCCCTCTGGTCATTTTGGTGGCCTCCTCTGGACTCACTCCAATCCATGTCCTTGCTGTGCTGGGGACCACAGGTGGGGTCTCACCTGAGGGGGCAGAGGGACAGAATCCACCCCTCCCCTGCTGCCCACGCTGGGGAATCAGCCCAGGACATGGAGGGGTTTCTGGGCCATGTCCAGCTCTCACCCACCAGAACCCCTAAGTCCTCCAGAATTAAGTCCTTCCAGGGCTGCTCTTGATAGGTGGCACTTGGAGAGCCCTCTGAGCAACCCTGCTGCCCAGACACCTGGCATTGTTACCTTTGAGTTCATTGATTTATAGTAGTGTTTCTTTGATGCTGAAAGCGAATTTCAATTTCATTGTGTTCAACTGTGGCTTTTATAGAGTGACTTTTCTGCTGAAAAACCTGAATAGCCATTGAAACTTATTTTCAAATAGCTTCTTCAGGTATGAATGTGTCCTTTCTCTCACCCTTTCCAAAGCCCTCTTCCCCTGGTTAAGTGTAGCAGTTAACCAGCACATGGCAAGTACTTTGGGAATGCCATAAACTTCATTACACAGAGCCCATGAGCAGAGCAATGTTATATGATGATAATTAAAATGTATATATGTATATTGGGGATGCAGGTTTTTTTTTTAATCAAACAAAATTACTGATTGAAAAAAAAAAGAATCCAAACAAATTATAGAATCACAGAATGGTTTGGGTTGGAAGGGACTTTAAAGATTGTCTCATTCCATGAGCAGGGACACCTTCCTTTAGAGATCAGTTTGCTCAAAGCCTTGTCCTCAAAGTCCATCCCCAAATAAAGGGAAACCAACGATGTCGGAACAAGGAGTGGTTTTAAGAATTCCCTGTCATTTGGCAGCTTTACCTGGGAGAAGACATTGGTAGGATGTCTTTTGTCTCCTTGGGGTCTAGTAGAAGCTGCTGGAGGGATGAAGGAGTTGGAGCAGATAGGAATGATAAAGACACAGAAAATCAGAGATGGGCACTCTGAGGGTGTGATCTCCCCTGCCTTGTTTCCTCAAGAACCCAGAAAGACATAAAAACCCTTTATTCCCTTGCGCCTTTTCTGCTTCACTTCTTCCAGCTCTTTTATAAATCACCATTCCCAAATCTCCCTGAGCAGCTTGGGCTCACTCGGGACTCAAACCCAGCCTGCAGCATCACCTTGGGGTAGGTGCACATTTCTCCTGGAGCAAATCTCCATTTATCAGCTGATCAGCCACCACTGGGGAGCACCAGCTGATCCCCACTCATGCCAGAGCTCGGGAACTGCTGGGGCGTGAGGACCTCGGGGACACGCGGCTGCCGAGGCTGGACAGTGACAAGCCTCTCCAGAGGGACTCTGGACATCTCCTGCACAGCCTGCAAAATCCTGGAGGACTCAGGGGCTGGGAATAGGAAACAACTGCTGATCTGTTCCAGAATGTGAACGAGGAAGAAAAGCTCATTTGAGGCAAATGGCAATGAGTTCAAGGAGTCCTTTGGGGTGAAAATGTGTGGAAAGTGGAATTATTAAGGATAACTAAGGGTTTTCCCTGTTCTTACTTTTCTTATAGGACCTTGCTAATGGTGAACAGTGGGGAGAAAATATGAGGTGAATCTTTGATTTCACAGGATCGTACAGGTTGGAAAAGACCTCAAAGATCATCAAGTCCAAACTTTGACCACCTTGTCACCCAGACCAGAGCATTCAGAGTCACTTCTGGCTGTTCTTGAGCACCTTCAGAGATGGTGACTCCACCACCTCCCTGGGCAGCCTGTCCCAATGTTTAACAATGTATTTTGTAAAGAAATTCCTCCTGAAGTGCAACATTTTGAACCAGTCCAGCTGCTGTAATGCTCCTGGGGCACCCTGCTCCCCGGGAGGATGCACAGGACCAGTTTGGCCCACGGTGAGGAGAGGCTGGAGCAGCCCCCGTGCTCCTGTCCCTGCAATACACAACCCGTCAGGATTTGCTTCACAGCAATGTCTTTTCTTCTCAGTTTAGGAGTTTTGCTTTGAAAGGCAGTTCTGGTGACTCTGATTTGTGATGACAGCAACTTCAGTGGCATTTAAAGAGACTGGAAGGAAGAGATAAATAAGCTTGAAGATTGCTTAATAAAGCAGTGGAAGAATTGTTCTTCCCTGTGAGGTTCCTAAACAAGAAGCCAGGCGTGGGAATTTGTCTCGCCTTGTTTTAGCCATCTAGAAGTTGGACATCTTCCTTGTTCAAGCTGATCCTTCAGAGTTTCTCTGGAGCATTTGGAGAGCATGCCAGCACAACTGGAAGGCAATCCCTCTGCCTGTTTCAGGCATGTACTTTGGGACAGGAGGAACCATGCTCTGGAGGTGCCCTGCCCAGACAGTGCATGAGAAATTTAACTTTTAGAGGGGTGAAATTGTGTGAGGGCAACCCAGAGAAGAAAGAGTGAGATGAGCCTTGTTCAGAGATAGATCCTTTGATTAGAGATAGATCCTTTGGTTAGGTGACACTTTTGAGTCTTGCTTGGGTTGCCAGAGAGCCAGGAGTGGTGACTTTGGTCTTTGGGAAGGGTCACAAGTGCTCTGTGCAGCATCTCCCATAGGAAACCCAGCTCCTGCTGGGCTCAGGGGATGGACAGTGCAGGGCAGAGGGAATCCCCTGGAGGTCAAGCAAACCTGGAGGACAGCAAGGATTCCTCAAAGAGAAGTGTGAGGAGCTCAGTTCTCTGCTGGTTAGGCTGATCAGAAGGGGCACGAGGGAGTCTGCGGCACAAATGCTCAGGTTGAATCTCGGAGAGGATAACAAGCTCTGGCATTTTTAGGGCAGAATGGAAAGAAGATTTTAAAAAAAAAGAAAAAAGAAGCTGAAACAGCAGCAAACAATAACTCTTGATCTAAATCTTACAGATCACTGTACTTGCAATGGGGCAACTGTCCAGGTGAAGACTGCAAAACTGGGCCTGTTGAATGAGACCTACCTTGACTCAAAAAGTTTTTAATTGTCCTTCCACCTCCACCAGAGATTGTGCAGCCTTGACTAATCACTCTTCAGCTCCTGTAATATTTCACCTTAAGAGAGGAAAGAATTCCCATTCCTATGAGATATTCCCATTCCTGATTTGTTGCCCAGAGAGGTTGTGGATTCCCCATTCCTGGAGATGTTCCGTACCAGGCTGGATGGAGCAGCCTGTTCTAGTGGAAGGTGTCCCTGCCCATGGCAAGGGGTTGGAATTGGATGTTCTTTAAGGTCCCCTCCAACAGAAAGCAGTCCATGATTCTGTGATTCAATAGAGACTTAATTCATAGACCTGAACATGAAGAACAATCCTGGGAATGGCAGGGGGGATGGTTTTAAATTAGGAGAGATTTCATTTAGAGATTAGAAGGAAATTCTTGGCTGTGAGGGTGGTGAGGCCCTGGCACAGGTGCCCAGAGAAGCTGTGGCTGCCCCTGGATCCCTGGAAGTGTCCAAGGCCAGGTTGGACAGGGCTTGGAGCAACCTGGGATAGTGGAAGGTGTCCCTGCCCATAGCAGGGGTCAGACTAGATAAGCTTTTAAGTCCCTTCCAACCCAAGCCATTCTGTCATTCTATGATCCTTCTGATCCTGCTTAGGACAGGTCACAAATCCCCTCAAGAAATCTCTAGATGAGAATGGCACTCGTTGCTCTTTCAAGTCAGCACTGCACGAGGCGCTGGGAGGATGCAGCACACCTAGAGTGTGGCTGTTCATTAATTAACATTCCAGGGAGAAGCCGCGCCGGTTCCACTCCTGTGAGCAAGTTTCACTCCTCGGCGTGGCTGCAGCTCCTGGCTGCCGGGAGGATTTGATGCAGGATGGTTGGGCCAGCAGGGTGAGAGGCAGACAAGTCCTGTTTTCAGTGTGGTGACACACCAGGGACAAGCACACGCCCCGTTCTTCACTCCGAGTTTGTCACAGGGAATCCAACACCCTTGGGTTGCTCATATGTGCTTTCAGGTTATCATGTATAGCACTGCTTCCGCCTCCTTGTCAGCAGCTCTTTTATCACTTCTTGATTAAACAAAACACTTAAATCCTTATCCCTTATCGTGTCTCGATCCTGAGATGTGTCTGTGTGGCAGAATATTCAAACCAGCTCTCAGTGCCACTTGTTTCAAGGAGCACAGATGGACTTCAGGTTAATTTTGGGTGTAGTGTTTTGCTGAATCAGGATCTTCCCCTGCAAAGGACAACTTCCTAGGTACAGAGAGGGCAGTGCAAGGAGACATCCCTTTTGCTGCAGGAGACACAAGCTAACACTGTTCTTGCAGGAGAAAATGTGTGTGGAAGGACCTCACAGCTTCCTCCTGAACCTTCAAATCTACCTTGAGTTGTTTAATGGGGGTGATGGTAGAGGGTGACTTGGGAGCTGGGCCTCACCTGAGGGTCGAAGCCATAGAAGCCATTCAGCTTTAGAAGACATCTTAGTGTTTTCAATGTATTTTCTAACCCTGTTGTTCATTCATCCATCCAGGCTGCGCATTGGCCTCAGTGCATCCACTTCTCGAATTTTTCCTGACCAATGGAGGGATGTATTCACCTCTGAGTTTCCCATCTAAAGCTCTTGAACCACAGCTTGGGTCTTAACAGGTGAGTTCTGCCACAAACTCCTTTGGGGCCATCATTGCAGGGAAACAGAATCATAAAATCATGGAATGGTTTGGGATAGAAGGGACCTTAAAGATGATCTTGTTACAACCCCATGCCATGGGCAGGGACACCTTCCACCATCCCAGGCTGCTCCAAGCCCTGTCCAGCCTGGCCTTGGACACTTCCAGGGATCCAGGGGCAGCCACAGCTTCTCTGGGCACCCTGTGCCAGGGCCTCACTACCCTCTGAGCAGTTTTTTCCTAACTCTTCCCTCTGTCAGTTTGAAGCCTCTCCACTTGTCCTATCGCTCAATGCCCTTGCCAAAAGTCCCTCTCCCTATTTTTATAAACTCCATTTAATTACTGGAAGGCCACAATGAGGTCTCCCTTTCCAGACTGAACAACCCCTTCTTTTTCCACCTGTTTTCATAGGAGAGCTGCTCCAGCCCTCAGATCATCTTTGTGGCCTCCTCTGCACCGATTTCCCAGGACCTCTCCTTTTTTCATTAAAAGAGCCTGGATGTGGCCCCCAAAACACTCTCCCTGAGTGGGCTGCATGGGCTCCGTGGACAGAGATATCGATGGCTCTCCCAGCCAGCACTGCAGCAAAGCCTGTTTTCCTTGGATCCCGGTGTACTTTCCCCCAGAGCTCGGGGAATTTCGGATCTGGTGCGTTTGACAGTGTGAAGGCAGAGTAACAGTCTGGCAGCCGGGCCCCACTGGGAAATCTGTGCCTGCCTTGTGCTGGCTCCCAACGTCAGGGAACTGCAATCATGACCAGAGGTGATACCTTCATTTCCAGGTGCTCCTGCTCTTTCAGCTCTTTGCCTCCCAAAATCACTCTTTATTGCTATGTGTGAAAACCTCCACCACTGTGCGAAATTGCTGTGGATCAGATGGGAGCGGATCCCCGGCGCTGGCTTTCAATAGGATATTTCACAGCTCTCTGCTTGCTGGGAAACATCCATTTCTGCTCCAGCCTGTGATGACCCGCAGAAATCACAGCTTTCACAGCCTCCTGATGCAGAGCTTGGGCCCTGTAATCAAAGATGCAGCCACTTGGATGTTTAGGTTTGAAGGGCACTAATTTGGGGTCCTCCATACCCCCACATTGGGCATTTTCATCTGAGCAGTTTTCACATTATAGCTTGATGCCCTTTTCTCACAGATGCTGCTTGTCTGTGCCCTCTTCTTCCCTCCAAACATCCCAAAAAATAAATTGTTCCCTGTGAGGGCAGTGAGGCTCTGGCACAGGGTGCCTGGAGAAGTTGTGGCTGCCCCAACCCTGGAAGTGTCCAAGGCCAGGCTGGATGGGGCTTGGAGCACCCTGGGGTAATGGAAGGTGTCTGTGCCCATGGTCAGGAGGGTGGAATGAGATAATCTTAAAACTCCCTTCCCACTCAAACCATTCTGTGATTCTAAAAACTCTGCAGTACCTGGTTTATGCTGCAATGTTGAAGAGTTGCCTTATTGCCACATTACCTTTTTCTCTTGTGTATGTTGGAAACCTTAGTTAGGGTAGAACTCCACAGGTTCTGATTTCTATGTTTTATCCACATAAATATGTGTAGATCCCAATCCTCGACCCCCAGTAATGCACCCACCAGGGTGTTATGTTTCCTCTCTGGTGTGCAGTAAAATCACAGAATATCCTGAGCTGGAAAGGACCCACGAGGATCATTAAATCCAACTCCTGGCCCTGCACAGGACACCCCAAGCAGTGATAGCATTGTGATTGGGCTTTTCTTTGACATGGAAACCAATGGCTTTGTCATGGGAAGGAAGTCAGTGTTTCAGTGGTTGCTGAGGATGGAATTATAGAATCACAGAATGGTTTCACAGAATGGTTCATCTCATTCCATCCCCTGCCATGGGCAGGGATGCCTTCCATAGACCAGGTTGCTCCAAGCCCTGTCCAACCTGGCCTTGGGCACCTCCAGGGATGGGGAATCCACACCATCTCTGGGCATCTCTGAGGGCTCCTTCATCACTCCTCACTCCTGAACTGGGCAAAGTGTCACCTGCAGTCTCCCAGGATATTTCAGACTCCATTGCATTAGTGCCCTGTGGTGCTTTGCCGCCGTTCCAGGCCGGGGTTTGCTGTTGGGGTGATCTCCTGAGCCGCAGATTTCCCCGCGCACAGTGATCACTGTAGCACACTAATCACACCCAGCCCCTTCCGTGATCTGCCCAGCTCCTGCACAGGAATTGCCATTCCCACTTAGACCACCAGCTCATCAAACCCTCCTTCCTGCCTCTGGCAATGGCCAAAACCTGAGGCTCCCGAGGTCGCCTCCATCACACTCCAAGGTGACTGCACAGTTCTGGGTGTGCGGGTGGAAAAGCTCTTCCCCGGCTGCCGCCGAAGATCCACTTATGCGCTGGAGCATGAGATTTGATTACCTTTATTACAGGATCTTCGCATGCAGAGCTGCAAATGTTCATGGTCATGCAATTATCCAGTCACAGCAGTTGACTCAGTGACCTTCTTTGGCAGTGAAGTCCATAAATTGGCTTTACACAGTGGAGGGACCTCTGATTTCCTGCTCCTCCATTGAACTTCATCTTCACCAAGTGACATCCAGTGACTTGTATTATACAGGGCAGGGAAAAAGAGAAAGAGAGTTTCAAACCTGTTTTTCCTTCTCTTTTTTTTCATTTGAATATCCTCAAACTCTTCTGTTGTCTTTAAAAAACATTTTTTTATTTTTGACTGTTTTCTTTCCTGAAATAAGATAAACTTGTGCAGCACCTCAGGGTGTTCTGAAACCCTGGAGCACAGGGGAATGTCACCTGTGAAATATCCAACACATCCTTTGGCTTCTCTGGGCAAGATCTCAGGTATGTTTGGGAAAATACACAAATAATCATGAAATCCCACAATGGTTTGGGTTGGAAGGGACCTAAAAGATCATCCAGGTCCACCCCTGCCATGGGCAGGGACACCTTCCACTGTCCCAGGTTGCTCCAAGCCCTGTCCAACCTGGTCTTGGACACTTCCAGGGATCCAGGGACAGCCACAGCTTCTCTGGGCAACCTGTGCCAGGGCCTCACCAACCTCATAGCCAGGAATTTCTTCCCAATATCCCTCTATCTTCCCTCTGGCAGTGGGAAGCCATTCCCAGTGTCCTGTCCCTCCATCCCTTGTCCCCAGTCCCTCTCCAGCTCTCCTGGAGCTCCTTTAGGCTCAGGCAGGGGCTCTGAGGTCTCCCTGGAGCCTTCTCCTCTCCAGGTGAGCACCCCCAGCTCTCCCAGCCTGGCTCCAGAGCAGAGGAGCTCCAGCCCTGCAGCATCTCCATGGCCTCCTCTGGACTGTCTCCAGCAGCTCCACATCCTCCTGATGTTGGAGCCCAGATCTGGAGGCAGCTCTGCAGGTGAGGTCTCACCTGAGTGGGGCAGAGGGGCAGAATTTCCCCCTCCCCTGCTGCCCAGCCTGGGGGACCAGCCCAGGATGTGATCGTGGCTGGGTCATGTCCACCTCTCACCCACCAGCACCCGCAAATCCTTCTCCCCAGGAGAAGTCCCATTCTGCTCCGAGCCTCTTCTTGTGCTTGGAATTGCCCAGGCCAAAGTGTAGGACCTTGCAGTTGGCCTTGTTGAAATTCATGAGGTTCACATGGACCCACCTCTCCAGCCTGTCCAGGTCATTCTGGATGGCAAAAGGTAGGGAAGGTAATTTCAAGGGGTGACACCACCTGAGACTCAGCAGAAGAGGGAAGATGTTGGGTTCACCCCTTTAAATTTCAGGAGAATTTCAAAGACAAGAATAAACATAGGGATTCCACGTACAATTTGGTCAGAGCGTGCATTTCCAAGTGAAAATGCACCAGGTATCACAAGAAACAGGAGAAACAGCTATTCAGGGAGAAGGAAAAAAAACCTCACTTTTAGGGAAAACAGTGCCACAAAATAACATTTAGCATCTCTTCAAGCACATGCTGCTGCAGCCTGGAGTGCAAGGAGCCGTAAAAGTGACTAAAGCAAGAGTCTCCGGAGCGGATTGCTCAAGTGAAAGGAAGCTGGGATGAAATGCCAGCCAGCCCCGTCGGTCCCTCATCCAGCACAGCTCAGAAATGCCTGATGCTTTCTGACTGGATAGCCAGGCCTGGAGTAATTACTCAGTTCCAGCGTTTTCACTTTTAAAGTGAAAAAGAGGCTTCTTATCTTTGCATGAGTTACAATTTTGCCTCATATTTTATGAGCTGACACTGCTGGTAAAGGTCTTTGCTTCTGGTTTGCTCCACTTCTGGTTCTTGGGGCCACGTGGCCACTGTCCTACTCCACCACACTGGAATTAAAATCCCTGGGGCTAAGGCTCCAGCTGGGGATGAAACGATTTGGGGCACAGATAGTCACCCCTACTGCTAAATTTCTTGTTTCAGCTCACTGGCTGGAATAACCTGGGAAGCTCAAGAGTTAACATGGACAAGGGAACATTCCCAATGGAGCATCTGGAGGGATCATCCTCTTTTGAAGGCTGAGAAAGTTTAGTAGCAGATACAGCTCAAGTGGCCACTCTGTCTTGGCTTTGGGGAATGCATGAGACCCTGTTCAGATTGTAAATTTCTTAAGATATTTATAAATATCTGGAGAGATTCTGGTGAGGTGCTCTGGTCCTACACAGTAATTATGACTGGGGTGATTAATCACATTTAGGGACAGAAGGCCTGAATCCACTCTGCGGGGGAATAGCAGCAGCTGGGTTTCTGACTGCTGGGTGATCCGAGTCAAGCTCAAGGCAAAAATGCTGGAAGAGCCTTTCCAAGGATTCTGGAAGAGCTATTTGGCCCCAGGTTGGGCTGGGAGTTGCCCCAAGACCTGTGGGGTGTGACTCTTCCCTTCCAGTGGCACCCCAGACTGGACCAGGTGGTCTCCCAGGACCATCCCTAAATCCTCTCAGTCACACAGGCACTGCCCCAATCGCCTTTATTTCCTGACATAACTTCTCCCTTTCATTTTTCCCCTCTTGAAGCCACAGCTCCAGCACCTCCCCAGCCCTTCCCTGTGCCAAATCTGGGATACTGATGAAGCCACTGCATCATCTTGGTCAATATAAGCATTCCCTCCCTGTCTTTGTGCCACTGTGCTGCTTCCCAAGGACTTTTCCTGCTCTCTCCGAGCCCTTGCAGCACCATGGATGGTGGGAGATGAAGGACTGGCCTCCAAAACCTTGGCATTCCCTACACCAGGGGGACACCCCATGTTCCAGCCGAAAAGCAGAACATTTTTGGGGGCAACAGCATCACTTTGCTTCTTTGTCACCTTTCCATGCAGCCCACGAGTCCTTCCCTCCTACCAGACCACCCTTTCCCAAGGGGAATCACAGTCACCATCCCCCACGGTACTCTAAAACCTGACATTGCTAAGCCATTCCCTATTTCTCCATCCCAGCCACCTCCCCCACACACTTTCCTTCTCTAATATCCAAGGAGCCACAGCTTAGGAGCCCCAGCTTAGCATCACCTCCTCTAATAGCATAAGCCGTGGATGAATCCCCTTGATTTTAGGGCACAGGGTGTTGCTGGAATTCCCTGCCTTGTTCCAAGTGCTCAGGTCTTTTCTGTTATTTGTGTGCTGGATATTCAGAGCATGGGAAGATGTGTTATTATTGGGATTTTAGAGTCAACATTTGCTGATAGATGAGAAAACAGGGGTGCAGCAGAGGGGTCTGTATTATTCATCCTCAGGAGGCAAAATCTGAGTGACAAATCATCATGATAGAAAGCTCCCTTTGAAAAAAAACCTTAATTCTTACTGTTTGGGGCAGATAGTCCCAGTATTGGTCAGCTTGATCCTCCTCCCATGCCTGCCAAAAATAAAAACAGCTTTAGGACAGTAATTTTAATTGTATATGATGCTTTTTTTGGGTCTAGGTTAAAGGTCACAGCCTGGTCAGAGGTGGCAGGGAGGACAAACAACAGAGATGTAGAGCTGACAGGCATGTGGGGGCGGGAAATCCTGGAAGCGCTGGATGTGTTGGCTCTGATTTTATTTGGGTTTTGTCAGGCTAATTAGAAAGTGCTGCACACTCATGCATTGGCAGATCCTAAATGTTGTGGTGTTGGCTGAGCTGGGTGAGCACATATGGGATTGGAGGGAGGGGAGTGCTTTGGGATATCCTGGAGACATGGGGCAGGGTGGAAAAAGGATGCAGGATGGGGGATTTTCTTCAGCCATGTAACACAGGCCATTTCCCTTTGTCCACGATGGGGTAAATTCCTCATTTCTTCCTGCCTGTGGAAAGGATGAGCAGCCTGGAGGCACAAAAGGGAAGGAAAACAGATGAGGCATCCATAAGAAATGCTTTGGAGTGGGGGCATAGCAGTGGTCCCAGCAGGAAGCCATTTATTCTCGGGATACTCACAAAGGGGCTTTGCCCAAGACATGTTTAAGCAGCTTATGGCCATTAGACAAATGTTTAATCTGCAGCAAAGTGGGCCACCAGGCAGGCAGGTGCTGGGATGCCCTTTGAGCCACGGAGCAGCTGGGTCTGGGGGAGAGGGCATGGGAGGGGACGCTGGGGACAGGGAACCAGCGGAACACAGGACCAAGTGTAGGGTTTGCCCTTCAGGGCTTGGCAGAGCAGGTGTGGCAACTGTGAATGCCAGAAGGGCTCCTGTGGAAAGGTGAAAGGAGCCCCTGGAATCGCCTGAGTGCAGCAGAGATGGGCAGAGAGACCCCAAAAGGGCCGTCCCAAGTCTAGTGGCACCTTTTCCACCTGTGTGTGACCTGCAGGGACCTGAGATGGGCAGAGAGACCCCAAAAGGGCCATCCCAAGTCTAGTGGCATCTTTTCCACTTGTGTGTGACCTGCAGGGACCCCAAAAGGGCCGTCCCAAGTCCAGTTGCACCTTTTCCACCTGTGTGTGACCTGCAGAGACATTTTCCAGCCAGGTGGGATGCGATTCAAGTAAAGCTCTCAGATGTGCAGCTCTGGCCTCACAGAGACAGCCACCGCCGAAGGGCACGGAAAAGCAGACAGAAGATCAGCTCATTCCCAGATCTGATCCCAGTTTGCCCTAAATAAAGACGTGGATCGGCCTGCGGGGGGCACGAGCAGAGCGGGAATAACTTCAGCCTGCACTTCTCCAGGAGCAAGGCTGGGGCTGGCATCCCTCGGGTGAGTGAGCATCATTTCCCAGGCAGGTGCCGTCATTTTGCAGTTTTCCAAGAGATGGCAGCCTTCCCTAAATCTTCTCCTGGGCTCTGACCGCGAGGCACGCGTTTCACCTTGAGCGCTGCCACCGCGGCTGGCACAGCCCGTGGGACGCGGAGCTCGCAGGCTGCAGAGAGCTGCTAAAAGCTGCATTTTCTGCCTTGCTTCCCGGATTCTCCTAGTGCTGGAGCAGTGATCGTGGAGAAGGGTTCTGGGTTTTCTCGTGGTTGTACATCACCCAATTTGCCTTTTTGGTGGCAGCCCCAGCAGCCTGGGCTGCTCCTGTGCATTCCTTGCCATCCGTGGTGCCTGGAGCAGCTTCTGTGGGAATGTGTGTGTGGATTGGGAATCCAGGGAGAAGTGTAGGAGCCAGCAATGCAATGGCCTGAGCTCTCAGCTCTCTGTGGTCTCTGTTCCCAAACTGTCCTTCTGGCAGAAGGACACAATGAAATGGTGGGATGAGCTTTACCTCTAGTGCCTTCGCTGTGTGACAGCCATTGGTCACCTGTAGTTGCACTGTTTTAAAAATCTTTCTCTTCTTTCTCATGGAGAATAGAGATAAGTTGCATTCTTGTGCTTTCTAATCTCTTTGTTTTGGTACTGGATGCTCTAGAGTTGTAAACTATCATTATAGGGGGTGGAAAAACTGTCAACCAATAATTATTAGATAATTAATGAACATATAAAGAAGTTTTGTAAATAAAGTTTCTCTTTTCTCCATCTTGTGTGCTGCCTACCTAACTTCCCTGCAAGCTTCTGCAAATCTCCACGAACATCAGAAAATCAGAACCAACAGTCACCCACCCACAAATTACCAGTGTGTCCCCTCAACAGATCACAGAGTTACAGAGTGGTTTGTTTGGAAGAGACCTTAATAAACTTCTCATTCCACCCCCTGTCATGGGCAGGGACACCTTCCACTATCCCAGGTTGCTCCAAGCCCTGTCCAGCCTGGCCTTGGACATTTCCAGGGATCCAGGGGCAGCCACAGCTTCTCTGGGCACCTGTGCCAGGGCCTCCCCACCCTTACAAGATTCCCACCTTCCTTCCCAAAGATTTTGCTCTGCCTCAGTTTTCATTGCAACATCTCATCAGGATTGGAAACAATGTCCTGTTCATGCACCCATCTCGTGCATCTCTGTTCTCTGACACCTGGAAGTGGAAGATGGGAACACAAATATAAATCCCATTTTTTTCCAAGCATCCCTTTTATCAGTTTTCCTTTCTTTCCACATTATGTTTGCAGCCTGTGGTAAACTACAAACACCAAACCACAAATACAAACCAACATCCTCAGCTCTGTTCCCCCCACCTCTGGTTCCCTGAGCCCACCAGTCCTGGAGAAATAAGTCACACAGTGCATTCCTGGCTCTGTTCCCGTGGCCTTGGAGACACTGAAGATGTCTATTCCAGTCCACTGAACAGTGCCAGGGCCTGTTTGCTGGGCCTGAGGCCAACTGGCACTACCTGACCATGTCCAGACCATCCCTGGTGTGTGAGCACCCCCATCCCTCCACCATCCCTGTTCCTTATCTTTGCTGTTGTCCCCGCCTGCAACTTGGACTGACTACTGCATTCAAGTTAGACCTTCAATAAGCTCTGTCCATCCTTGTTGACCCCAACTTCCCTAAAAAAGGAAATTGTCTCTGTTCAAGGTGTATTTTGTTTTCCCAAGGCATGTTGGATGCAGAAACCAGCAAGCTCTCAGTGCTCTGAGTGGGTGCTCCTGCACCTCTTAAAGACTTTACTGCAGCTCCAGGAATGCAGGAAGGGAATAAATGAGGACAATGTGATATCAGTGTTACTGACATTTTTCCATAGAGATAAAATAATTTCTTCAAATAAATGCCCCACCTGGTGAACTTGGAAAAGAGATGCAATTTGGGATTGGCTGTTTTTCTCTGGTAAAGCTATGGTGATCCATTTTTAATTGGAGTTTTTTAATCCTTTCCCTCTGCTGTGCATTAAACCTGAGCAAAACATGATTTCCTTCCTCTCAAAGAGAGAGGGAAGCCCTTTCTTGTGGGTTTAGGATAACTTGGAGGTGCCATTGGAAGTGACACTGGAGTCCACAGCTGAGGACATTGATGGGGATGGAAGGAAAACTGGCCTCAAACATTTGTAGAAGACAATAATTCCCTGAGCCACGGTGAGCTCCTCTCCAGAAAACCTACCCAGGTGTAGTGGCAGCACAGTCCCTGTAGCAGGGAATTCCAACTGTTCCTCCTGGAGACATTAGGAGGAAAGTCACAGTGACAAATGGTGAGTGGGATCAGCAAGGCATGAGGCTGGTTTGGGTTGTTTTATGCTTTGTTTTTCAAGGAAATGGTGAGCGAAGAAGAGCCTGAGATCACAGAATCACAGAATGGTTTGGGTTGGAAGGGACCTGAAAGATCATCCCATTCCACCCCTGCCATGGCAGGGACACCTCCCACTGTCCCATGTTGCTCCAAGCTCTGTCCAGCCTGGCCTTGGACACTTCCAGGGATCCAGGGGCAGCCACAGCTTCTCTGGGAAGCCTCTGCCAGCTGCAGCTCTGCTCTCACCACTGGGTCAGGAATCACTTCCACATTCACCACATGTTTTTCCTTCAAGTGTCCCCAGTGATGCCCAGAGATGCCACCTGCACCTCTGAGAAGGAGCAGAGGGCACATTCCCCATGCTGTGTCCTTGGGAAGAGTTGTCACTCAGCATGGATGCCATGGGCTGCTAACCCCATCAGGCCAGCTCCAGAACAGGGGTGAATGACACACGAAGACAGATGAAGGGACAAAACTAAAGCCCTTCTGGGGGAAAAACGTAATTATTGGTGGCAGTTTGCAGATTCAGGAGCCACAGGGCAGTTTTTAGGCTGCACCAGCCCTGGCTGGGTCCAGTCTGTTGTCTGACGTGTGACAGATTGTGCCTCTCCCCTCCTGCTTCACCCTCCAGCAGCTCAATCCTGAGGATCCTGTGCCTTCCAAGGGTTCCTGCAGCACCCCACGGAGCTGCTCACACAGCCGTGGTCATTCCTGAATTATTGGCAGTGCAGGGGGTGAGGATTGGGGCCCTTCTGCTCTGGAGCCAGGCTGGGACAGCTGGGGGTGTTCCCCTGGACAAGAGAAGGCTCCAGGGAGACCTCAGAGCCCTTCCAGTGCCTGAAGGGCTCCAGGAGAGCTGGAGAGGGACTGGGGACAAGGGACGGAGGGACAGGACACAGGGAATGGCTTCAGCTGGCAGTATTTGCATTTGGCCATATCATCTTTATGAGCAAGAACCTCTCTGGCAACACTGACCAGATGTTTCCTGGTCCTCTGCACCCAACTTTTTAGAAGACAATGAACCACACAACACATTTCAGGGTGAGAACTGGTCTTTTTTATTGAAAGGACCAAACTCCATTTCCATCAACGAAAAAAAAAAAACAATGAAAGAAGAAAAGAAAGAAGAAACAGTTTCTTCCAAGCATGAAGAAACTACAGCAAACATCATTTTCCATCCTCCTCTCTACTTCCTTTTCCTGTGTGTCAGGCAGCAGTGCATCCTCCCGCAGTCCTCAGTGTGCTCCTCCCTCTCTCCTTTGCCACAGGTCCTGGAGCAGTGCCCTCTGCAGCTCCTTTTGGGCTGGCTCTTGGCTGTGGAAAGAAGGAAAGATCTACATCTACCCTGACTAATTCCTCATGGCCACCAGCATGGTCCAGTGATCATGATGGGACCCAATTCCCATGGAGACCCCCAGGTGTTGGATATCTGAATCTAGGATGGGGTGATTCTGGAGCTGAACTC
Organism: Acanthiza pusilla; assembly: GCA_036630365.1. NCBI lineage: Eukaryota > Metazoa > Chordata > Aves > Passeriformes > Acanthizidae > Acanthiza > Acanthiza pusilla. Next base: position 5,479,759 of record JAXCHO010000099.1, on the reverse strand, counting down.
CACTCCTAAAGTCTTGTGAGCCAAACCCACCATAATTCTCCATGCAAGACCCACCATCCACACCTATTTTCCTGGATTTTTTTTTTTTTCATATAATCCCGGAATGGTTTGGGTTGGGAGGGACCTTAAAGATCATCCAGTTCCAACCCTGCCATGGGCAGGGACACCTCCCAGTAGATCAGGTTGCTCCAAGCCCTGTCCAGCCTGGCCTTGGACACTTACTAGAACTCTTTTACCTTAATTCCTTTATGGCTCACTCTTACCTCTCATTTCCTTTCCATGTATTTTTCCACCTTACCTGGGGTGGCCATCAAGGCCATTAGGAAAACAGCAAAGACAACATAGATGATCCTCATGGCAGGATATCCACCAGGGTCGCAGCGGCTCTGGGATTCAGCCCTGCAGGGAGATCTTGGATCAGTTGCTAAGAAAAAGGCTGGAGACCCTGATATTTATAGACATTTCCTGACAGGGAGGACAGTGTTAAGAGCAGCGTGACTTTGCTGGTGTCCAAGGACACATTGTTTGCTGCTTAATGGGACCTTATGTCACTCCAACCCAGTGGCCATCTGACAATGAGACGTCCACTCCATGCCCATTTGGCTCTTTGAGGGCCTCTTGTGCAGCTGCCATGGCTGCTCTCAGTCTGGCTGCCAAAACTTTTAGCATAGGCAATTGGGATGATCCCCCCAGGCAGGGGACTTGATGTTGATTTGTAGGAACGGTTGTGGTGATCAGTGTTAAAGCAGTGAGTTTGAGAGCCCTTTTTCCTCCTTTCCGAAACAGAGGCCTGAGAGGACTGGGACTATCCCGGCCAAACCCACCCTGGGCATTCCCTGCTTCCTGTCAAGATCCAGAGCCTCTACCAGAGTCCCAAATGCTGTGGCAGTGGACGTGGAAGTTGTTATGAAGTTGAAATGTCTTTCCTATCAAAAGAACCCTCTGGCTACCTGAAGGTAAGATTCACACATAAATTAATAGAACGTAGCAAAATGCCAAGGGCAGAGATGATTGGAGTGGCTCATGCCTCTACTGCCCACCCAAGAAGCTGGGAAGAGTCCCAGAATCACAGAATGGTTTGGGTTGGAAGGGACCTTAAAGCTCATCTATTTCCATGCCCTTACCAAGGGACAGTTTTCACCAGAGCAGGTCACTGGCAGAAGAAAAAGAAGTCCTGGCATTTACATTTATATCATACTGTGATTGACTGATGTGTTCCTTCCCACATTTTCCTCTCCCTTGTGGAAAGAAATTCCTCAGCACCTCCAGTCCAAGAAGAGGCTGAACCCAAGCAGACACTGTAGGCTGTGTTCCTGGCAAAGATTAATGTTTGAGCCTGAACAATATTGGCACTGCACGATGCCGTTCCCTCTGGAATGGGCTGACAGCAGCCTGGGGCTCCCTGTCCTGGGGAGCAAAACTGGGAAAGCGCTTGCTCCAGGTGTGTCCACGTGGAGGGACTGGGAACAAGGGGGTCCCTTCCACACCCCCCGGATATCATCGTTTTAAGAGGCTAAACACATCCCAGGCCCTGTGGATTTGCTGTTGCTCTCTCTCTGCTCTGAGTGCATCCATTGCATTGTGAGGTAAAAGTAGGAGAGAGGCAGAGGAGAAGATAAAGCAGAGGATCAAAGTGCCCCAATTTTCTCAGTGCTCCCCTCTAGATGTTCTCTCTCCAGAAGGCAAATGATCCCTCAGTCCCTATAGCTCTTCTGGTCCCTGACTCCTCTACAAATCCCAGCTGGCTCCAAGATGGACCTGCTGCTGGGTAAGGCTGAGCCCCTCGGTAACAGGGGCAGCACCTCTGTGATAACAGAGCTAAGAAAAGAGGGAAAAAATGTGAAACAGCAGCTGGAGAGAGGAGTGAGGATATGTGAGAGCAGCCCTGCAGAGCCTCAGGGCAGTGCAGGAGGGGCAGGGGCTGCTCCAGGTGCCAGAGCTGAGATTCCCAGCCCACGGTGCAGCTCATGGAGAGGCAGCTGTGCCCTGGGCCATGGGGGCCCAGGGGCTGCAGAAATTCCCCTGCAGCCCCTGGAAACCCCACACTGGAGCAGGGGGGTGCCCCAGGGAGGCTGTGACCCCATGGGAAACCTGGGCTGGAAGAGAGTCCTGGCGGGACTTGTGACTCCATGGGGGATCCACGTGGAGCAGGCAGTTCCTAAAAGACTGACCCCATGGAAAGGGATCCCTGTGGGTCAGCCTTTTCCAGAGGGACTGACCCCATGGAAAGGGACACATGTGGAGCAGCCTTTTCCTGAGGGACTGACCCCATGGAAAGGGATTCTTATGGAGCAGCCTTTTCCTGAGGGACTGACCCCATGGAAAGGGATCCATGTGGAGCAGCCTTCCTGCTCCTGAGGGACTGACCCCATGGAAAGGGATTCTTGTGGAGCAGCCTTTTCCAGAGGGACTGACCCCATGGAAAGGGACACATATGGAGCAGCCTTTTCCAGAGGGACTGACCCCATGGAAAGGGACACATATGGAGCAGCCTTTTCCAGAGGGACTGACCCCATGGAAAGGGATTCTTGTGGAGCAGCCTTTTCCTAAAGGACTGACCCCATGGAAAGGGATTCTTGTGGAGCAGCCTTTTCCTAAAGGACTGACCCCATGGAAAGGGATCCACGTGGAGCAGCCTTCCTGAGGGACTGACCCCATGGAAAGGGATCCACGTGGAATAGCCTGTTCCTAAAGGACTGACCCCATGGAAAGGGACACATATGGAGCAGCCTTTTCCAGAGGGACTGACCCCATGGAAAGGGACACATATGGAGCAGTCTTTTCCAGAGGGACTGACCCCATGGAAAGGGATTCTTGTGGAGCAGCCTTTTCCTAAAGGACTGACCCCATGGAAAGGGATCCACGTGGAGCAGCCTTCCTGAGGGACTGACCCCATGGAAAGGGATCCACGTGGAATAGCCTGTTCCTAAAGGACTGACCCCATGGAAAGGGACACATGTGGAGCAGCTTTCCTGTTCCCGAAGGACTGATCCCATGGAAAGGGACACATGTGGTGCAGGCTGTTCCTAAAGGACTGACCCCATGGAAAGGGATCCATGTGGAGCAGTCTTCCTGTTCCTGAGGAACTGACCCCATGGAAAGGGATCCATGTGGAGCAGTCTTCCTGTTCCTGAGGAACTGACCCCATGAAAAGGGACGCATGTGGAGCAGCCTTTTCCTGAGGGACTGATCCCATGGAAAAGGACAAAGGAGGAGCAGCCTTCCTTTTCCTGAGGGACTGACCCCATGGAAAGGGTTCCATGCGGAGCAGCCTTTTCCCGAGGGACTCACCCCATGGGAAGGACCCACTGGAGCAGGGGAGGAGTGTGAGGAGTCCAACCCCTGAAGAAGAAGGAGGAGCAGACAACTGACCACAGCCCCCATTCCCCTGCTGAGGAGAAGAGGGAGAGGATTCAGGAGTGGTGCCCAGCTTGGGAAAAAGTAGCAGGCAGGGAGGGAGAGTTTTAATATTTGTTTTCCTTCCTCATTACCCTCCCGACTTTGATTTTCAATAAACTGGATTCATTTCCCCAAGCTGAGTCTGCTTTGCCCATGGTGGCAATTGCTGAGGAATCTCTCCTTGTCCAATCCATCCCATGGGGTCTGTGAGGGTTTTTTTACTTCTGTTCCCCACCCCTGTGGATTTCGTGAAATTTTCACAGAAAAAGGACTGTCTTATGCTCGGAGGAGACATTGCTGAGCCACACACATTTTCAAAGACATCTGCAGATAACCTGTGACCTGAAAAGCAGCAAGGAGCTAAAAGATTCTCTCTTGTCTCCAGAGGGCTGTGTTAAGGGCCATGGAGAAGTCAAGAGGAAAAATAGCACCTTTTTCCCAAATCCCCACCCCTCCACACCACTGAAAGTTTTGCAGCTTGTTGTCAGTGCATGTTCAGGCTTTTTTGGTGCTGCTGAGCCTTTGGGCTGGACTTGGGGAACCTGTTTTAATGATTTAATGGGATCGTGGGGACACCAGTGACCACACCACACACATCAGAGTTACATCTCCTTTTTTTCCTTTGTTTTATTTATTAAGAGGAGGTGATGACAGTTGGGTCAGATGGTTGGGGATCTGCTCCCAAAGCCATTGTGGTGCCTCCTCTTCCCCAGATTCTCCCTTTTCAGCTCCTATTTCCCCTTCCAGGAGGGTGGGACGCAGCACGAGTACTTGCAGTCGCCAGAGGTGTATCTCATGTCCATCACACGGCACTGTGGGGCGCAGTACCCCACAGGACCACAGGTCTTCCTGAACTTCCCATAGCCTGGAAGAGGGGAGGGAGAGTGGTTGTTCCTCATTTCTGTTTCCCGTTTTCCCATTTCCCCATCTCTCTTCCCCATTTCCCCATTTCCCCATTTCTGTTCCCCATTTCCCCATCTCTCTTCCCCATTTCCCCATTATTTCCCCATTTCTGTTCCCCATTTCCCCATTTCTGTTCCCTATTTCCCCACCTCTGTCCCCCCTTTTCCCCATCTCTGTTCCCCATTTCCTCATTTCTGTCCCCCATTTCCACATCTCTGTTCCCCATTTATTTCTGTTCCCCATTTCCCCATCTCTGTTTCCCATTTCTCCATCTCTGTTCCCCATTTATTTCTGTTCCCCATTTCCCCATTTCCCCATCTCTGTTCCCCATTTCCCCATCTCTGTTTCCCATTTCTCCATCTCTGTTCCCCATTTATTTCTGTTCCCCATTTCCCCATTTCCCCATTTCTGTTCCCCATTTCCCCATCTCTGTTCCCCATTTCCCCATTTCCCCATCTCTGTTCCCCATTTCCCCATCCCCTCCCGGTAGCAGTGGTCAGCAGGATCAGACCCTGCTTACAGGGAGGTCCTGCTCTGTCCCCCCACATGTCCAACACTCCTGCCCAGTCCCAGCCCCAAAACTGGAAGGAATTTTGAAGGACACAAGCCTGAGCAGCTTCTTGTGCACCTCCCTCCCCTCATCTTTGGATAAGATGCTCCCAAGGTGAGTAGATCTAGTTCCCTCCTGAGAGACACCCCAAAAGCGAAGTTCCTAAAGATGTTCCCCTGCGCACTTGGGGGTTTCCTTGTCATGTGCCCCCCCGAAAGGATCACTGTGCAGAGCAGAGCAGGAAAAGCCCCACCAAGGATGCTGCAATGGTCTTAAAATTGGCCCCACAGCAGCCTGGCACCAAATATTCACTGTTAAAAGGTTAAAAGTGGGCCAAGGGGAAGATATGCACTGGGTGGGTGAGAATTGGTGTCTGAGGGGGTGGTTCTGATGCCTCCTTGGGAGATGTCAGCCCCAAAATCCCTTCTTTATTCCTGTAGAGGGACCAGAGAGCTTTAGAGTCTCAGAAACAGGAAATAGCAGCAATAGTTGTGTCACATCAATAAACCAAACATAGAATCAAGAATGGTTTAGATTAGGAAAGGCCTTTAGAGATCATCTCATTCCAACCCCTGTTGTGGGCAGGGACATCTTCCACTACCCCAGGGTGCTCCAAGCCCCGTCCTTGGACACCTCCAGGGATCCAGGAGCAGCCACAGCTTCTCTGGGCACCTGTGCCAGGGCCTCCCCACCCTCACAGGGAAGAATTTCCTCCCAGTATCCAGGCTAAATCTACCCTTTTTCACCTTAAACCATTAAAGACACCCAGGACTGAGCCTTGACAGAGACACTGAGTTGCCAGAAGTCTCCACTCCAGCACTATGGAACTCTCCAAATCCCTGGGAGAAGTGACAACATCCACTCTTGTTTGGAATTGTCTGTCCTGGGCTCACTCCCAAAGTGGGAACTGAAGTTTTAACCTCAGTTATTCCTATGCAAATCTCCCCGAGGCAATGCTCATTTTACTGTCCTTTGAAAGAAGACATTGAAATACCTGCCCAGGTTACAGCAGCCCCCTCAGAGGGTAAGAATTGTATTTTCAAGAGCTGAAGTTACTTTAGAAGAATCCCAGCCAGCACAAAGCTCATCCCACCCCATTTCCCATCTTACCTGGGGTGGCCAGGGAGAAGAGGAAGAAGAGAGCGAAGACAAGGTAGAGGAACTTCATGGCTGGAGTTGAGCTGGGATCTCAGCAAGGCTGGAGAGAGGAGATCTGGAGACCTCGGAGGGAGGAGGTGATGTGCAGGCAGGCTGGAGCTGCTGGGTTTTATAGAGAATTTCCCTGCGGAGCAGAGGATGCTGGGGACACATGGGAATCCATCCAAGTCGCGCTGTTCGGGGCTGGACGTGCCGTGATGGCACAAGAAATCCCCAACTGTGCTGGCAGGCACCTCCTGTCTGCCCCAGGTGGGGTTGCCCAACATCAGATAGGACCCCAGCGGTGATGGGAACACAAAGGAATAGGGAATGTTGATATCTGAGCCCTTAGGACAGGGCTGTGGGTCAGAGGGACCTGATGCAGATCTGCGGGTGCAGCGATGAGGGGAGGACAAGATCAATATCACAATCCCAGGCCTTTCCCAACTTCTGGCAGGGATGCAGAGGGATGCAGCAGGGCCACGATGCTCTGATAACTCTCCCTGCATTGTCCAGGCTGATGGCCTGGAAAGGATCCCTGTTCCCATCTCTGAGCCGTGTCTGCGAAATCTCCCCGATAAATTTAACAAACGCCACATTCAGGGAGGTCCCTTTGGCTGTCCCCTTGGATGAATGGATAGATGGGTGGCAGCTCTGGGTTTGGTGGCTCCAGGAAGCCTGCAGGACACACTTTGATCATCACCTCATCCTCACAGACCCTCCAGACAGTGCTGGGGTTTCAAAGAAGATCTGAGCTCTCCGAGGGAGCTTTTCCAGCCCCAGCTCACTGGGCTGTTTAATAACTTGATAAACAGCCAGCAAGAGAAAGAGGCCGAAGGGACAAGAAGCTGCTGCAGAATTACCCAATAATATCAAAATAATAATATCAAAATTAAATCCTTAAAGGGTAGCAGATGAATCTTCCATCACAACAGGACAGCAAAATGGCAAATGCCAAATTGGTGTCAGTTTAAGTTTGAGAATTTGGAAAAATCTGTAATCTCTGTACAAATGGTGGGGCTGAATTACCTAAAGCCAGGAAGGAAGGAGGTTTGGGAGTCCTGCATCGCTCTGTGGGATGTGCACTGCTCATCTCCCCATCCCTGGTGGCCTTTGGTGGGGAAAGAAAAGGTTAAAAGAAAGGTGGCAGAGCTGGGGACTTGTTTTCATAAAATTAAATGCACTGGAACTCGTCAGGCCAGGGGAGAGACCCTCAAGGGAGGTGTAATCACATGCTGCAAACATTTTAGAGGCCTAAGGAGGACTGAACTACAGTTCTGTAGTTTTCATAACTCAAGAAATGGATGGGATATGAAGGTAAATAATGTATTTATCCAAAAATTTAAAAAACCCAAAAAACCCAAAAACAAAACAAAAAACAACGAAAAAAAGCCCCACACCAAAAAAACCCAAAACCAACCAACCAACCAAACAAACAAAACAAAACAAAACAAAAAATAAAAACAACACTAAGCACAGTCCAAAACACAGAACTTGAACAAGAAATGCAAGAAATTAAAATGCACTGAAAGGACAAATGTATTGAAAAAGCAATTTATGAATTAATGTAGGTGGTGCAAATTTAAAAATTAGGTATAAAACCTTCTTTGGGGAATTTGCCAAAGTTCACATTGCTGATTTCCCATCCTGGCCACCAAGGGCACACCATTCCTTACACAATGGGTTCCCTTTTCTGGATTTGAGCGCTGCCATGTTTTCTATGTCTTTTCTTTCCTAATCATAACCATGCCACTGGATTCCTTTCTTTTCTGGCAAGTCACATCTTAATCACAGAATTACGGAATCATTTAGGTTGGAAAAGACTTTTAAGATCGAGTCCAAGTGTTTCCTCAGTGCTGCTAAGGCCACCACTGACCCATGTCCCCAAGTGCCACATCCACAGGGTTTTTAAATCCCTGCAGGGATGAGGACACCACCACTGCCCTGGGCAGCCAATTCCAATGCCTGACCACACTTTGGGTGAATAAATTGTTCCCAATATCCAACCTAAACCTCCCTGGTGCAACTTGAGGCCATTTCCTCTCATCCTGTCCCTGTTCCCTGGGAGCAGAGCCTGACCCCCCCTGGCTGTCCCCTCCTGTCAGGAGTTGTGCAGAGCCACAAGGTTCCCCCTGACCCTCCTTTTCTCCAGGCTGAGCCCCCCCAGCTCCCTCAGCCCCTCCTGGTGCTCCAGGCCCTTCCCCAGCTCCGTTCCCTTCCCTGGACTCGCTCCAGCCCCTCCAGGTCTCTCTTGCCAGGAGGGTCCCAGAGCTGTCCCCAGCCCTGGAGGTGCCCCAGCAGTGCCAGCACAGGGGACAGGCACTGCCCTGGCCCTGCTTGGTGACTTTGTGCCATTTTCTGAGCTGCCCTGAGCCCCTTCCCTGCTCCCCTGGAGCGTGGAGCTCACACGGGTGCACTTTCCAAGAGCTGTGCTCTGGGTACATTCTGTGTTTTCCAGCCTCAGCTTTTGTTTGCACTTGTGGGACAATCAGTGCTGCTTTCCCAACACCCTGGCTCGGCTCTTTGGTGCCTACCTGTGATCTACTGCAACATAAATTATCCCTGCAGAGCTGCCCACAACCAGAAACTCCTTGTTCTGTGTTCTCCAGCTCATTATTGTCTGTATAGACAAGGTAGATTTCCCTATTTTTTTTTTCATTATTTTTAGCATGAGAAGATCCACTGGAATGCTAATCCTGTCCCCTAATGCTTTGCAGTCCCTTTCAACTTCTTATTTGTGAATTTTTGAAACATTCTTGCCAGACAGCCATGAAAATTATCAGGCAGGATAGCACTGGAATCACAACAGATTTCTGATCAGATGTGGGGTGGCAGTTCATGTCCTTAGCTTCATTTACATATTTGCCTACATCCCTTTTAATCAGAATCATGGTCCTTTTGGAAAGATTTCAGGCAAAAAACCCAAATGGGCTTGGGCCAAATCACTGTGATGAAAACCAGGCCAAGTGCAGGGTCCTTCCTGTGGATCAATCCAGGCTGGGGATGAAGGGATGGAGCAGCCCTGGGAGAACTTGGGGGTGCTGGGGGTGAGAACTGGACATGACCCAGCCCAGAAACCCCCGTGGGCAGCAGGGGAGGGGAGGATTCTGCCCCTCTGCCCCACTCAGGTGAGACCCCACCTGCAGAGCTGCCCCCAGCCCTGGGCCAGCCCTGTTTGATATTGGTATCAATGATCTGGATTAGGGGAGGCTCAGAAAAGGTGCAGATCAAGATCTGCTGGAAGGCAGGAATGAGCCCCAGAGGGATCTGGACAGGCTGGATCCATGGGCAAAGACCAAATGTGTGGGGTTCAGCTGTGTGGGGTTCAAAAAGGCCGAGTGCCAGTCCTACACTGTCCTACAGTCCTATCCCCTGCAACTCCACACTGGGAAGAGCAGCTGGAAAGCTGGAAAAGGAGCTGGGGGTGCTGGTGACAGTGGCTGGACATGAGCCAGGTGTGCCCAGGTGGGCAAGAGGGTCAGTGGCACCTGGGCTGCCCCAGCTCTGGGGTGGCAGCAGGGCCAGGGCAGTGCCTGTCCCCTGTGCTGGCACTGCTGGGGCACCTCCAGGGCTGGGGACAGCTCTGGGACCCTCCTGACAAGAGAGACCTGGAGGGGCTGGAGCGAGTCCAGGGAAGGGAACGGAGCTGGGGAAGGGCCTGGAGCACCAGGAGGGGCTGAGGGAGCTGGGGGGGCTCAGCCTGGAGAAAAGGAGGCTCAGGGGAACCTTGTGGCTCTGCACAACTCCTGACAGGAGAGGGGTCAGGCTCTGCTCCCAGGGAACAGGGGCAGGACAAGGGAAAACAGCCTCAAGTTGCACTAGGGGAGATTCAGATTGGGTATTAAGGAAAGTTTCTTCACTGAAAAGGTGATCAGGCTCTGGCACAGACTGCCCAGGGCTGTGGTGGTGTCCCCATCCCCAGCAATGTTCCAAAGGGACGTGGATATGACATGTGGGGCCATGGTTTAGTGGTGAACAGAGTGGTGCTGAGTTAACAACTGCACTCAAGGATCTCAGAGGTATTTTCCTACCTTAATGATTCTTTGATTCAATAAAAGGATGTGGAACTGTTGGACTGAGCCTAGAGGAGATGCACTAAATTGATGAGAGAGCTGGAGCCCCTCTGCTCTCGAACTAGGCTGGGAGAGCTGGGGGTGTTCACCTGGAGAAGGCTCCAGGGAGAGCTCAGAGCCCTTCCAGTGCCTAAAGGGCTCCAGCAGAGCTGGAGAGGGACTGGGGACAAGGGATGGAGGGACAGGATGAGGGAGAATGTCCTGAAGCTGATGGAGGGAAGATTCAGATGGGATTTGGGAAGGAATTGTTGGCTGTGAGGGTGGGGAGGCCCTGGCACAGGTGCCCGGAGAAGCTGTGGCTGCCCCTGGACCCCTGGAAATGTCCAAGGCCAGGCTGGACAGGGCTTGGAGCAACCTGGGACAGCGGAAGGTGTCCCTGCCCGTGGAGGGGTGGAACTGGATGATCTTTAAGATCCCTTCCAACCCAAACCATTCTGGGATTCTGTTCCATGATTTTTTGATCCTCAGTGCCAGAGCCCTGGTCAGGGCTGGATGCTCCATGAAACCATTCCCCACCATGGATCTGATCCCCCATTGTGTCTGTGCCTGGCAGACAGTGCCCAGAGCTCATCAGGAGCAGTCCCAGACTGAATTCCTGCTGCCCTGGAGCAGCTCTGGCTGCTCTGCTGGAGCACAGCCGTGTCCCAGAGCTGGATCTGGAGAGCAGTGACAGTCCCCACGTGCCCAGGGAGCACGGAGTGGCTGCCAGGTGCCTTTGTGAGGGGGACCAGCGGGTCAGGGTGACACTGCACAGCCTGCAGAGCAAACAACAGCCCTTTGCAGATGGTTTTGCCCACAGTTCTCCTCTGGCCGTGCCGCTCGTGGCCGCAGTCCCTCTATAAAACCTCTGCCCTCGGCCACCTCGGACATGATTTTCTCCCTCAGTGCCAAGGTCCCCCCTGGCCTCCAGCCATGAGGGTGCTCTGTGTGCTCTTTGCTGTGCTCCTGCTCTTCTCCCTGGCCACCCCAGGTAAGACAGGAAGGTGTGGTGCTGGAGAAATTGGGGTGACCTCTGTCCTTGTTCCCCGGGTGAGGGAGGGGGTTCATCCCAGGGGCAGTGGGGATCGGGTCCCTGGGGATTTTCCTGACCGTGGGGATGGGATGGGATGGGATGGGATGGGATACAGGGATGGGATACAGGGATGGGATGGGATCCATGGGATGGGATACAGGGATGGGATGGGATGGGATGGGATGGGATGGGATGGGATGGGATGGGATGGGATGGGATGGGATACAGGGATGGGATACAGGGATGGGATACAGGGATGGGATACAGGGATGGAATGGATGCCACAGTGCAAAGCCATCGCTCACACTCAGGCAGAGAGATCCACCATGTGTAAAGGGATGGTTTTTAAGCTCTCAGTTGTCCCCCAACTCAGTGAGGACAGAAAATGTGTCCTATCCTAAGTGGCTCTAACCCCAGAGGTGCCCAGAGCATCAGCACCACCCCACAGCCAGCAAGGAGACAATTCCTGGGGCTCTGCCCTCCTGCATATCCAGGATTTTCTCTCTAACCCCTCTGTCTCTCCCACGGCAGGGCACGGGCAGCCCAAGGGGTTCTGTGATGGCTACTGCTCCCACGCGTGCGGCGAAACTGAGGAGTGGTCCTTCAGCCCCTACTGTGAGGAGCTGCACTGCTGCATCCCCTCTCCCAAAAAGGGCAAATGACCCTGGAGCAGCCCAGCCACGGAGGAAGAGCAGCGCTGGCCGTGGAGCTCCCGGTGCTGTCTCCAGGGTGTGCTCAGCACTTTGAAGTAAAGATGGGCAGATAAGATGATTTTTGTGTGCTGTGAGCTTCATTCGCCGCCCGGGAGGGGACAGCTGGGACAGCCAAATCTCCTTGGAGAGTGGTCACCACACACCCCTGACAGCCCCACACCCTGACACCAAAATGCCACACAGGAAAAGCAAAGGTTTTGGGATTTTCAGAGTGGAGCGGTGGCAAAGCCTGGGAGAGGCTGATTGCCTAAGGCTGTGCCTCCCTCCTGCACAAACCAAATCCCAGTTTTTATTTCTAGGGAACACCACAGCCCCGTCAGTCCCATTCAGCTCTGCTTGGGGTTCCCAGTCCCGTGGAGAGGTAGAAACAGGAGACAAACAGCCACCACCTGCCCCTTGCGCCCCAAAATCCCACCCCTGGGGCACCCATAGAGCAACGAGTGCAGGCACTGAGGCTTTGGGGTTGTCCTGGACACCCTTCTCAGCGGGTCTGTGACCAGGTTATTCCATGGGGGTCACCAAGAACGGGAGGACAGATGAGGATTTGTTCAGTGTCCCCTCCACTGTGGTATAACCCAACCACTGCAGGTGCTCTGCAAGGGGACATGGCCTGATCCGGTGGGGGGTGCCTCGGAACACCCCAAAAACACTACAGCAGTACCAGAGCGTGAGATATTTGCATCCTAAAGGGTCACGGGACAGAAATCAGATCTGTCTCCCTGAAACCCTCCAGGAAATTGAGGAATTTTCCAGTCCTGGGGCCTTGCAAACACAGGAAAAGGCTTTGCAGTGATATTTGTGGAACTGAAAAGAAGAGAGGGGGTACAGACCTCTCCCTCTTGTGGGATGACTCCAGATTTCTGCAGGAGGAAGGGCTGTGTCTCCTCAGCAGCATCCTCTGTGTCCAGCAGAGATCTTGGCATGTGGAGCTGGAGGTAAAAGTAATTTTTTCCTCAGGATAATTTATGTATTTGTGCAAAACTCCCATTTTCCAGGACATGGAGGGACTGCTGCTGTGTCTGTACATACAACATGAGGCGCTCCAAGGGTTTTGTGACCACCCTGATCTGAATGCCTCTCCCTGGAAATTTTGGGGCAGATAAAAATAAAAGAATAACAGAAAAGAAAAAAAAAAAAAGGAGCAGGTTTGTGCTTCTTTATTTTCTCCTTAGGATAAAGTTTTTATTCTTAGGATAAATATGAAATCTGATTACTTGAAACACTTTATCAAAGACCGACCAGGGATACAGGAAAGACAGAAAACTCACCCAAATCAGTCCTGAAAGTTTGATTAGAGGATAAAAATTCCAGAAGAAAACACTGAACAAAAATAAAAACCTCCTTTGCTGTTTCTTTCTTATTTTTTTCCCAGGGATTTGTGAGAGGAAAGTGAAAAGAAAAGCCTAGTGAAAGTGAATGAACTTCAAAATGGAGTTTTGAGCAACCTGGGTTAGTGAAAATTGTCCCTTCCTGTGGCAGGGGTGGAATGAAATGACCTCTAAATGTCACTTACAACCCCAATTATTCTGTGGTACCATAATACTATAAATTCTAACTGTGCCAAATATCAGATTTACATCCTGGAAAGGACCTTTAATAGGAGAAATAGCTGAATATCTATACCTTATACTGATGAATTACTGCATTACAGGGGTTTCTTGTATTTACATGGGGAAAACATCAGTTATTGGGCTTGGTTCAAAGTTGCCCCCTGGGAGAGCCCCTGCACTTGAACCACACAGAATTTACACTCCACACCTTATCAGGAGCAACAGGGGGTGAAAAGGCCACTGCTTTTGCACTAAATTTCAATAAGGAAGTTATATAAAAATGGGGAAATTGTTAAAAAGCAGACAAAGTGTACAGCTAAAAGAGTTAAATGCTTGCAAATAGATTCTTTGCAAGCACTGGGGGAGATTTTAAGGCCACTGTGAGGGAGACTTGGGGAAAATCTATGACAGGTATTAAAAAAATAGCCCTGAGAGACAGTGAAAGGAAAAGGTCACAGCAGAACAGTGGGATGAGGGAGGTTGTTAAAAAGGAAAAGCTGAAATTGTGTCTAAACATGGAAAATAGAAAAGATAATAAACTGGGCCTGACAAAATATAAAACACAACAAGGCAGCTCAGCAGAGAATTGCAGGAAGAGCTTCAAAACGTGAGGAAACCTCTTCAAAAAAGTTTTTTTTTTTCATTTTCCAAACACATCAGGAACGTGAAGCCTGACAAAGAGCGTGGTCAGAGCAATAAAGTTAATTAAAGACAAGGCCACTTCCCGGCAGCTCAATAAAATATTTGCAATATTTGCCTGGAAAGAAAGAAAGGACGCCTTGATGCTGAACCCTCCTTTGTGGGGATTCTGTGGGGACTTTGTGGGGACTTGCCTTAAATATAAAGTCTTTAGAAGAGAGGAAAAAACAGCAAAAATTCACCAGCACCCAGAGCTTTTCCCTCAAAAGAAATCTGAAGGGAATTCAAGGATCAAGGAGTCACCCTCTAACTAAGGAGAGGATCCAGGAGGATCCAGTGCCTAAAGGGCTCCAGGAGAGCTGGAGAGGGACTGGGGACAAGGGATGGAGGGACAGGACACAGGGAATGGCTTCCCACTGCCATAGGGCAGGGCTAGATGGGATATTGGGAAGAAATTCTTGGCTATGAGGGTGGGAGGCCCTGGAATGGATTCCCAGAGAAGCTGTGGCTGCCCCTGGATCCCTGGAAGTGTCCAAGGCCAGGCTGGACAGGGCTTGGAGCAGCCTGGGATAGTGGAAGGTGTCCCTGCCATGGCAGGGGTGGAACTAATGATCCTTAATGTCCTCCCAACCCAAACCATTCCATGATTCCATGATCTATTGCTTAAGGAAATTTTGCTGTGCAAAGATGGGAGATGGGAGTTTTTTTTGGGAAAAAAAATCTTAAAATATCGTATGGGATTGCAAGCCAGGATTGTACCGGTTTTAAATGTAGTAACAAGGGGGGAAAAAAGGGAAAATCCTGTCCTAAAACCAAAGGACAGGGCCCCACTTTGGGGCTGAGATGCAGGAGAGGTTAAGAAGAGCATTGGGTGGGATCACTGTGGGGCTACAGTAGGAAATTTGGTCATAAAAACATCTGGAAAAGGGATGGAGTGGAAAATGGCAAAATCTGTTTTTGATGCTGCACTGTTGAGGGTAATAAAGGTGAGGGCTGAGGAAGGGCCTGGTTTGGGGCTCTAGCTCCTCAGCTTGCTGGAGAAATCCAGAGCAGATGGATGTGGTGAGGAAAAGTCCAAATCATTTTAAATGTCAAATGAACAGCTCCACGTTGGGGATTTGGCTGTAGAGAATGCAGGAGCAAGAGAGAACATGGAGCAGCATCACTGAGCTGCTTGATAAACCTTGGGAATTCCAGCCAGACATTTTGGGACTATTCATTTGCTCTCCTTTGTTTTGTCTTGGTGGGCCTTTTTTTGGTGTTTGGGGAGTTTTGGGGTTTTTTTTGTTTTGTTTTATTGTTTGTTGGGGGGTTGTTTTGGTTTTGGGGGTGTTGTTTGTTTGTGGTTTCATTTTGGTTTGGCTTTGGGGGTTTTGTTTGTTTTTGGGGGGGTGTTTTGGTTTTTGGGGGTTTTTTGTTTGTTTGTTTGTTTGGGTCTTTCTTTTTTGTTTTGGTTTTTGAGGGATTTTTTGTTTGGTTGGCTTGGTTTGGTTTTCAATTTTTTGTTGGTTTTTTTCTTTGGTTTTTTGTTGTTGTCAGGGTTTTTTGGGGTTTTTTGGTTTTTTGGGTGTTTTTTTTGCTTTTTTTGTTTGGTTGGTTTTCTGGTTTTTGGGGTTTGGGGTTTTTGGGTTTTTTTTTGTTGTTGTTTGGTTTTTTGTTTGTTTGTGGGGTTTTTTGTTTTGGTTTTTGGGGGTTCTTTTTGTTTGGTTGGTTTGGTTTTTGTTTTTTTGTTGTGGGTTTTTTCTTTGGTTTTTTTTTGTTGTTGGGGAGTTTTTTATTCTTTTTTTTTGTTTTGGGTGATTTTTGGTTTTTTTGGTTGGTTGGTTGGTTTTCTGGTTTTTGGGGTTTTGGGGGTATTTTTTGTTGTTGTTTGTTTGTTTGTTTGTTTGTTTGTTTGTTTGTTTGTGGGTTTTTTGTTTTGGTTTTTGGGTGGTTTTGTTGTTGGTTGGTTTGGTTTTTAGTTTTTTGTTGTGGTTTTTTGTTCGGTTTTTTTGTTGTTGTGAGTTTTTTGTTTGTTTTTTAATGGGTTTTTTGTTTGCTTTTTGGTTGGGAGTGGTTTTTTGTTTTTTGGGGGGGGTGTTTGTTTTGTTGGTTTTGGTATTTTCTTTTTGTTTTTTCTTTTTTGTTTTTGTTTTGGGGGTCTTTTTTGTTTGTTTTTGGTTTTCATTTTCTGTTTTTTTTTCTTTTTCTTTTTTTGTTTTTGTTTTTTAATTTTTTTTCCTTTAATTTTCCCATGTCTTTCCTCTCCCCGTGTTAGGAGAGGGAAGAGCTGAATGCACCTCGTGACCACTCAGCGAGTGCCACCAGGGATCTGCTGAGCCTTCATCCTCTGCCTTACCAAGGAAGGACCAACCAGGAAAATCCCTGTGGGGCCATTTTTCTGCTGTCCACCCAACCTGCACTCAGCCAGGAGGGTCCCAGGGCACCAAAAGAGGCCGTGAGGCTGTGCCCTGCTCCCCGTGTGCCGCTGGCTGTGGGTGGCACTGACAGGGGCACAGATGGGCACAGTGACACCAACCCCTGGGCCAGCTGTGCCCATCCTGCCTGGCATTGCTCTCTCTGCCGGGGCAGATGCGCTGACTGTCACTGCAGGGAAAGACACAGCTTTGGAATGTACAGCACCAGGCAATATGGTGACTCCAGATTTGTGGAGTTTTTGGGGCTTTTTTTTGCTGCTCTGCATGGCATGTTTCTGTTGAAGGCTTATTTCACTGAAAATAAATTCTTTTTAAAATGTTGCTGTTGAAGGCATATTTCACTGAAAATAAATTCTTTTTAAAATGTTTCTGTTGAAGGCTTATTTCGCTGAAAATAAGATACAGGGGGAAAACAGAAGGGGAAAAAAAGAATCTTACATCCAGGATCCAATTAATTGTCGTAGAATTTCAGAGTGGTTTGGGTTAAGAGGGACCTTAAAGATCATCTCATTCCATCCTCTGCTATGGGCAGGGACACCTTCCACTGTCCCAGGTTGCTCCAAGCCCTGTCCAGCCTGGCCTTGGACATTTCCAGGGATCCAGGGGGAGCCACAGCTTCTCTGGGAAACCTCTGCCAGGGCCTGCACCTTCTAGAAAGAAGCAGGATTCAGAAAAACACCTTTCTTTTGGAGCTGCAATTTATGGGGCTGTTTTAATTGATATTCATCACACCCCAGGCATGTGGTGGGATTTTTTAGGGTGTCCTGTGCAGGGCCAGGAGTTGGACTGGGTGATTCTTGTGGTTTCCTTCCAGCTCAGGATATTCTGTGATTTTATGATCATAAGTTGATCATAAGAAAGACAAAGAAGGTTTGGGGTTTTTTCCCAAATACCTGTCCTTTCAAGGTGTGGAGCACCACAAAATCTTGACATGAGAGAGGTGAATAAATCCCTGCTTTAAAGTGGTGTGGTTTTCCCTGAAAACTCACAGCAATTCAGGGTCACTTCATTATTTTATTCCTGCACTTGCTCCATTGCTCTCCACAGCTCCTGACAGGAGGGGCAGCCCGGGTGGGGTTGGGCTCTGCTCCCAGGGAACAAGGGACAGGAGGAGAGGAAATGGCCTCAAGTTCCCCAGGAGACATTTAGATTGGATATCAGGAAAATTTCTTCAGCAAAAGGTTGTCTTAAAGTTTGGGGTTTTTTTGTTTTATTTTCAACTTCTTTTTTTTTTTTTTACTTTTCTTACTGATTTCAGTGATCAAAGAAAATGTGTTAGAAGGGAAACACAGGTGACGACTGAGGAAGGTCCCTCTGCTGAAATTTCTGCAGTGACTTCAGGGTCCCAAGGCTCACAAATGATTCAAGACTTGTAAAACACGAGGGCTCAAACACACCAAATCCAGAACTGCATGCAGAACATCCTAAAAGAGATTGTTAACAGTGCCCTGATTCTACAATTCTAAAATCCCTCCAGAGTTGGTGAGGAGGGATTTCGACACCACCAGAACCACTGGGAGGTCAGAGCTGCTGCTGCCAGAGATGTGTTACATTCCCCAAATTGTGTCTTTTTCGGGCATGACCAAATGGGAAACCCAGATTTTCAGGGTTCAGGGCCTTTCCTCATCTGCTGTAGAGATTTTGGTTCGGTGTTTTTCACCTTTCCCAGTATCCATTCCCCATCCAGGGCCAGCAGAGCTGCCTGGAGATGGCATTGGCTTTACTCCACGTATTTACCGGAGGACAATGAGGTGGAATCTGCCCCGTGGCCAGTGTGGGTTAATCCCATTTTCAGGAGCTCCCTGAGCACCTGCAGCACCTTCTGATCATCACTGGGTGGTCTCTCCGTGCTCCTTTTGAGTTCCCCCATTTGCATTTTCCCCTTTCACCAATCCCTGCTTTATTTCCTTGTGTTTCATTACAATTCTCATGTTTCTCGAACCTGTGGCTCTTTTTTCCCCTTCTAAATGAGGAAAATGCTGAAAGGAGTGTGAGACAGTGCCCCCACTAAACTTTTGCCACCATTTCCAGTGAATATTGATTTTCTGAGCCCCAGGACTGAACCAGACCCCCTCTCACCCATGGGATTTGCTCAGTGGGCAAAGGGACAGCCAGGAGGGTGTTCCACCCAGACCTTTGTCACCCAGCATTGCCTGAACTCCCTGTAGGAAACACAGGAAAAATCCACCCCTTTAGCACTTTCACTGTGAAATTTGTGGAAAAAGAACAATGAGACCTGATGTCAACAGGACTTTTGGGCTGGGCTGGGCTTGGGGAACCTGTCCCAATGATTTAAATGAGATCACGAGGACACAGCGAATGACATCTCCCTTTTTAATTTGTTTTATTTATTAAGAGGAGGGGATGACAGTTGGGTCAGATGGTTGGGGATCTGCTCCCAAAGCCATTGTGGTGCCTCCTCTTCCCCAGATTCTCCCTTTTCAGCTCCTATTTCCCCTTCCAGGAGGGTGGGACGCAGCACGAGTACTTGCAGTCGCCAGAGGTGTATCTCACGTCCATCACACGGCACTGTGGGGCGCAGTACCCCACACCAGCACAGCTCTTTAACATCTTCCCATAGCCTGGAAGAGGGCAGGGAGAGTGGTTGTTCCTCATTTCTATTCCCCATTTCCCCCTTTCCCCATTTCTGTTCTCCATTTCCCCACCTCTGTTCTCCATTTCCCCATTTCCCCATTTCTCTTTCCCATTTTCTCATCTCTGTTCCCCATTTTCCCATCTCTGTTCCCCATTTCCCCATTTTCCCACCTCTGTACTCCATTTCCCCATTTCCCCATTTCTGTTCCCCATTTCCCCATTTCTGTTCCCCATTTTCTCATCTCTGTTCCCCATTTCCCCACCTCTGTACTCCATTTCCCCATTTCTGTTCCCCATTTCCCCATTTCCCCATTTCCCCACCTCTGTTCCCCATCTCTGTTCCCTATTTCCCCATCTCCATTCCCCATTTCCCCATCCTCTCCCGGTGTCATCTAAAACATCCTAAATGTGCCCCTTACAGTATTTTAAAGTGATTTTTTTGGTAAAGACTCATTTGTATAAAAATAGATCCCCATGTAAGAGAAGCTGAGGCAAGCAAGTCATGTCACAGAATCACAGAGTCATGAAATCATAGAATCACAAAATCATAGAATCGTGAAATCACAGAATCATGAAATCTTAGTCATGAAATCATAGAGTCACGAAATCATAGAGTCACGGAATCATAGAGTTGTGAAATCATGGAATCATGAAATCATAGAATCATGAAATCATAGAGCCCTGAATAGAATAGAATCACAGAATCACAGAATCATGAAATCATAGAATCACAGAATCATAGAATCATGAAATCATAGAATCGTGAAATCACAGAATCATGAAATCATAGTCATAAAATCATAGAATCATGAAATCATAGAGTCATGAAATCATAATCATGAAATTATAGTCACGAAATCATAGTCATGAAATCATAGAATCATAGAATCATAGAATAATGAAGTCAGAGACACAAAATCGTAGACTAATGAAATCATAGAGTCATGAAATCTTAGAATCATTAAATCATAGAACCATTAAGTTATAGAGTTGTGAAATAATAGAATCACAAAATCATAGAATCATTAAATCATAGAGTCATTAAATCATAGAATCATAAAGTGGTTTGTGTTGAGAGGAAACACAGATGTGCACCCAAAGGATTGGAGACATTTGTGTGGGCGACAAAGTCAGATCTTTAAAGCCAGCAGGGGCCACGTTGGCTCGAGGTGCTGTGACCCAGCCTGACCCTCCTCACCCCAGCCTCCCACGCTTGCCCAGCTCCCATTCCCACACAATTCCCCTCTCACCTGGGGCAGCCAGGGACACCAGGAGGAAGGCAGCGAGGACAAGGCAGAGGAACCTCATGGCTGGAGCCGAGCAGGGATCTCAGCGAGGCTGGAGCAGGAGGGTTGGAGGAGCCGGAGCAGGCGCTGTGAGCGGCAGGGCTGGGGATCCTCGGATTTATAGGGCAGAGAGGATGCTCTGGGGGAGGTCCTGCTGCTCAGGGTCACTGCACAGCACAGCCCCCCTCAGCCTGGCAAAATCTGCTCTGTCCAGAGCTGGTACCAGCCCTGACTCAAAGGGAAAGCGCGGGGTGTGACAGAGCAGATGGAACAGATGTGCTGGGGCAGAGGGACCTCGCGGGGAACAAGATCAGTATCACAGGCCTTTCCCAGCCTTTGGCAGGGATGCAGCGGCGCTGGGATGTGGCCAGGATGCACTGACAGCTCTGCCTCTGCTGTCTGGGGCTGTCCCCTCCCGGGCTGGACACGCTGAGAGGATCTAGTGTCACCCTCTTGGGGACCACAACTGCCAACCCTCTGGTAAATTCAGCAAACATCCCATTCCCCATAGCCTGGTCTGTTGTCCCCTAACCCTTCTGAAGAGCTGAGAGCCTTTTCCCAGCAAGAGCTGATCACTTGCACACACTTTGATCATCCCCTCTTCCTCACAAACCCCCAGACAGCTCCGGGGACTCGAGTGTGTTTAATTTCTGGGCTGGACACGGCCTGATCCTGACTGCCAGGGGTGCTCTGATGCCAGCAGAAGGTTGTTTAGAGCAGGGAAATGGAACCTGACTGCAAAGAGTCTGGAGGCAGAAGGATCTCAGTGCTGAGCAGCAGTTTTAGCAGATGGGAAACGAGACTGGCTCAGTGATGGAGAACTGATTTGCACCTCCAGGAAGGAAAATTCCCAAAGAGCACTCAGAAAAACCCCACAGTATCCAGAAGCAGGAAAACTGAGTGTTTGGCGTGGCTGGAATGGGTGCTGATAGAAATTGGGGTGGTTCAGTGATAGTTTGGAGGGCACTTCATGCTGCAGACCGTGCCAGTGTGCCTTTCTCTGCACACGTAGAGCAAGAAAAGAGGTACAAAGGATGGCAGGGAGGATGCTGAGAGCTGGGGAGCTATTCCCAGGCAGTGAGGCAGTAATTAGACTGGGAACTTCCACTGCAGAGGGAGAGGAGTATGTGGGAAAGTGTGACAGCACTGTTAAACAAGTGCCCTAAAAGAGAGGGAACTCTGGTTTTCCCTTTCCACGAGCAGGGAAGCAGATGACACACGGAATTCTGATGCACTGAACAGAGGAATTCTTCTCTCCCACTGCCCACAGCGGTGCAGCTCCCTGTGCCACTGACAGGATGAGAGGAAACAGCCTCGAGTTGCACCAGGGGAGGTTGAGATTGGATATTGGCAAAGATTTGTTCACTGAAATGGTGGTGAGGGAAGTGAAGGAGTCCCCATCCTTGGGGGGATTGAAAAGCCGTGTGGATGTGGCACTTGGGGACATGGGTCAGTGGTGGCCTTGGCAGTGCTGGAGGAAGGTTGGACTTGAGGATCTTAGCCAGAGGTCTTTTCCAAACTAAGATCCTGTGGTTCTGTGATTCCATGGCAAGGTTTACCCTTCTGTTAGTGACTTTGTCCAGCACAGGGAGCTGACTGTTCTCATCAGTCAGTTCTCAGCACAACACTGGACACTTTCCACATTTGCTTTTTCCCAAGGCCACCTGACACATTTGCAAACACATTTCCCTCTGCACTTCCTGCATCTCCATGAGACAGGAATGGTTCCCAGTGGGACTGGGACCTGCACATCCTGCTTGGAGTGAAAGGGTTTGATATTGTGGATGTCAGTGGAATGGGCACTAACATCAGGCCCATGGAGGGGTTAAGGAACTGTTCAGCTGGAAACAAAGCTGAAGCCATGGGGATTTATTGTGGGAGAACAAAAATGTGTGGAATCGCAGCGACCAAGGGATGCCACAAAGGTGTTCCAAGGGCTGGAGCCCCTGTGCTCTGCAGCCAGGCTGGGGGTGCTCACCTGAAGAAGAGAAGGCTCCAGGGAGACTTGAGACACCCTTCCAGAGCCTAAAGGGGCTCCAGGAGAGCTGGAGAGGGACTTGGAACAAGGGATGGAGGGACAGGAAAAGGGGGAATGTCCTGAAGATGAAGGAGGGAAGATTTAGATGAGATATTAGAAATAAATTCTTCCCTGTGAGGGTGGGGAGGCCCTGGCACAGGTGCCCAGAGAAGTTGTGGCTGCCCCTGGATCCCTGGAAGTGTCCAAGGCCAGGCTGGACAGGGCTTGGAGCAACCTGGGACAGTGGAAGGTGTCCCTGCCCATGGCAGAGGGTGGAACTGGATGAGCTTTGAGGTCCCTTCCAGCCCAAACCATTCTGTGATTCTGTGATCACAATCTCAGTTCTTCCAGATTTTTGTTATAGATCACATTTTCCTGGTCCTGCAACCATCTCAGCCCTGAGCTCCCTCCAGCTGTTCCACCTCCCCTTGAAGTCTGGAGCCCTTAGCAGCAAACAGCATCACCTGGAATTCTACCTCAGAATAACAAATTAATTAATGGAAGTGCCTGACATGTGATAAGCCTGGTGTTTGGTGGTTTTTTTTAAAATAATGAATAATTCCCGCCTTTTCCAGAAGAGAACAAGGTGACATTGTCCCACTGCGTGCACCTTGGTCCTCACTGCAGCCCCACACTTCTGCAGAATCCCTGCATTGGCAGACATTGCTTATTCCACCTTCTCCACCAGCTGTTCCTGCCTTTTCCAAAAAAAGAAAAGCCAATCCCCAGTCCCCTCCAGAAAGGAGCAGTCCCTTTCAGCCTATCTGCAAATTCACTAATGAGGAGCTTTATTCCATTACACAGATTTTTAATGGAGACCCTGGATTGCTCAGGACTTGGGACATCCTTCTGAGATGTCCTTCTACCATCGCCATGGTAACTGGAAATTTATTAACTCCTGCTCACAAACCATCTTTCCTTCATTTCCTCTAGGCCATGATCAATACCGGGGAAAAAAGAAACAAACTGAAAATTGAGACAGAACACCCAAGAAAAATGAATGTGGTGAAAACCTTGTAGAGCCACATTTGGGAGAGCCCTGGTCAGGGCTGGATGCTGCATGAAACCATTCCCCACCATGGATCTGATCCCCCATTGTGTCTGTGCCTGGCAGACAGTGCCCAGAGCTCATCAGGAGCAGTCCCAGACTGAATTCCTGCCCTGCTGGAGCACAGCCGTGTCCAGAGCCGGATCTGGAGAGCGGTGACAGTCCCCATGTGCCCAGGGAGCACGGAGTGGCTGCCAGGTGCCTTTGTGAGGGGGACCAGCGGGTCAGGGTGACACTGCACAGCCTGCAGAGCAAACAGCAGCTCCTGGGAGGTGGCCTGAGTCCATCTCCAGGCACAAAATGTCTCTATTTCTTTTTTTTTTCCACAGGCATTGTTTCATGCTCCCAGCACAGCAAGAGCTCCCCCTGGCCTCTCAGGCATCAGGTTGGATATTAGGAATGATTTGTTCACTGAAAGGGTGGTCAGGCTTTGGAATTGGCTACCCAAGGAACTGGGGGAATCACCATCCCTGGAAGTGTTCAAAAAACACGTGGATGTGGTGTTTATGATTTCAAGGAGTCGACGATCTGAGAGGGATTTCCCAACCTCAATGATTCCATGATTCTGTTTTCTACTCTGTTTTACTTTTCCCTCCTTTTCCTCCACGCCCATGCAGGTAACACAGCAGCTGGGGATGGAGAGACCTGGAGGGACAAAACTGGGGATTGCCACCCTCAGAGTGACCTTATTGGGACACTGCAGTGACACGTCCTTGAGTGCAATCTCCACTGGCCAGAAACTCTGTATGCTCAGATTGTTGAAGAGGAAATTGCAGAAGGTCTCTTCCCAGCCTGTCTCCTGTCACTCCTTTCCCCCCTTGCCAGATGTCTCCATTCTTTCTCCCTTTTTTATGCCTCCATCCAGCTGTTGTCCATATCCAGCTGTTGGAACCGTATGTTCATACCTTCTTAGCCCCCCTTTTTCATGCTCTTCTTTTTCCTTTTGCTTTCCACTCCATATCTTTCTGTTTTCCATGACCACTACAGGAAATAACTCTGCTCATTTCTGCTTTTGACCATTTGTAACACTTTAGAAGGAATAATTCAATTTATAGGAATTCTGAAGGAAAATAAATCATTACCCTTACAGCAGTGTATTTTATTTTTCTTGACAAGCAACTGAGTGGGTTTTTTTTTAAGATGCAGGGTTTATTTTATGGATATTGAATATGTTTGTTCCTACAAATGTTCAGCAGGGAATCCCTCATTCCAGCTATTCACATTTAAACTCAAACATGGACCACCAATAGTTGCTGGCGTTGTCTCATCTTTTCTGGATCCATCTTTTCTGGATGCAAAACCAACAGCTAAAATCTCCTCCTCTGAGTTGAGGCACAAGGAGCAGGAAGGATGAGCCTGGATCAGCTTAGAAACACAGAAAAACAGTGCTGGGAGATGCTGAAGCCCTTTGCACAGTGGGAGAAAGAGCAGAGCTGGAGAAAATCCAGCAGAGGAGAGGAAGGATCTTAAATGTTCCTTCACAAACTGTATTTTTGAATGGGTTATGATCCAGGCTTGATGTAATTTTTTTTTTTTTAAATCCCAGAAATTCTGGAACCATTTGTCCCCAGGCAGATCTGTGGCTTTGCACAGATGTTTTCATCGGGCTCATTTCTTTCCCTGCTGCACGCAGTGACCTCTGTGGTCCTTGTGCCATTGACACGAGCCAAACCCTGCACCAATAAATGAAATATTTCAAAGTATGGCAAAGTAAACACACAGTCCATCATCCTGATGTAAATCTGGGATTGTTTCCCCTTGTTCATTACCTCGCAGCCGTGGTGCCCCAGGGACCTCTTTTTCCCACCACTCTTGGTTTGTTCAACGCAGAACAGAGAAAGATGAAGGGGTGGAGGGAGGAGAAGGGGAAACAGCAAAGGAATTGGGATCTCTTCACTCTCTTCCACCTCTTCCCAGTTAAAATTTGAAGCCAAGCCCTTGTCGTGTCTCTCAGGTGAGCCCTGGGCTGTGCAGCAGGGAGATGGCACAAGGATGGCCTGCCCAGGCCATCTGTGGCAGGACACTCCCCCCCAGCTCTCTCTCCATGGCTGGTGCACAGATAATTCAGATTGAGTCTAAAGCCCATCAAGAAGTTATCTCTTGGTGCCTGAAAGTGTGAGATCTCCAACCTTGAATCCACATCTTGGTATGGAGAGAGGATGTGGAGAGAGATGAAAGAAATTAATATGTGACTGAAAGACACACTTTTACACTATAAAAGACACAATTTTACACTATAAAAGACACAATTTTACAATACAAAAGACACAATTTTACAATACAAAAGACACACGAAATATCACAGAGGTAGAAGGTTCTCTACGTGGACACTGGAGTGTAAAAAAGCTTCTCCCCAGGGTCTGGACGCAGCTCTGTGGTAACTTCCTGAGGACTGAGTGAGGATTCTAATGTCACCAAATTGGAGTTTGGTAAGATACATTGGTTTCCTAAATTGTATTTTCTTTGCTAGCAATAACAATAGTAATAATAATAATGATTTTTAAAAATAAAATAAAATAAAATAAAATAAAATAAAATAATAATAATAATAATAATAATAATAATAATAATAGTAGGTACCTTTCCACACGCTGCATTTTTAGCTACTTTCGTAGTTTTGCTAAATAGGTACCTTTTAATGCATGGCGTTTTTAGCCATTCATAGTTTTGCAGTTGTTCTGTGTAGTTATGTAGTTTTGTCCCAACTCTTATGTCTGTTATTTACTGTGTCTAATAAATGATAATTTATGTCATATTAGACCTAATTGGCCATGATTAAAGAACTCACGAATGAGACCAGGTCTGGGGGTGCTGCCACCCCAAAAAGAGCTCCTGCTGCTGCCAAAGACCTGGGCAAAGGCAGAGATTTAGCTAAGCTCTGTCCCCATTCCTAACACCATCCCCAAGGGATCAAACTGCTCCCAGCTCCAAAGAGTGGCATTCTACACAAAATATCCAAAATTGGGAGTGGTCCCTGCTCTGTGGCACACCCTGAGCTCGCCCTTGGCTCCTGGTGGAGCTGTCCTGGGGCACAGCAGCTCCCGGGGCTGTGCCAGCCCCTAGGAACACAGCATGGATTAAATTGGAGTGTGGGTGCTCCCTGGGACAGCTCCAGACCACAGCAGCTCTCAGGATCACAGGAAGGAAGAGGAATAAACAGAATCAGAACTCCTGGACTTCAGAACCTGTGGATTTAGTCTCGTGGTGAACATTTTCCCTGGTGAGGAGTACCCAGTCATGAGCTGAAGATCTCCAGGAAAGGAAGACATCACCACTTCTGTTATGATTTGATCTCTGAATACCAGAAGTTTCTTTGTAGAATCATAGAATAGAATCAGGGAGTGGTTTGGGTTGGAAGGGACCTTAAAGCTCATCCCATTCCACCCTCCTGACCATGGCAGGGACACCTTCCACTGTCCCAGGTTGCTCCAAGCCTGGCCTTGGACACTTCTAGGGATCCAGGGGCAGCCACAGCTTCTCTGGACAGCCTCCCCCACGGCCTCCCCACATCCACAGAGAAAAAAATTTCCTAATATCCAATCTAAACCTCCTTGCTATCAGTTTGATACCATTCCCTCTCATCCTGTCCCTCCAGGCTCCTGTGAATGGTCCCTCCCCATGCTCCCTGCAGGGTCCCTTCAGACACTGGAGGCCACCCCGGCACTGGGTTTGGTGGTGAACACGTGGGGCTGGGTCCATGCCTGGACTCGATGATCTCAAAGAGCTTTTTTAACCTTGAGGAGTCTGTGATTCCATTAAAAAAAAAAAAATTAAAAAAAAAAAAAAAAAAAAGCACAGGACTGCAACAGCAGCTCTGCTTTGTCTCTGATCTTGGAGTTAAAGAAACTTCCCAGCACTGCTGGTGAGTTCCAGCACAGCTGGACCTTTTTCCAGCGCTCACTTTCGCCGTGTCCTGTTTGATTTCCCGAATGACAAGTCACGGCTCTAAATTTATCCCACTCTCTGCAACAGGGAGCAGAACAAAAGGCATTTCAGCTGGTGGGAGCATCCCTGAGTCTGCTGGGCTGCCCTGGCTCTCATCTCTTTGTCCCTGCTACTCTGGCCACTTGTTCTTTATTAACTGCCGTCATTAATTGGATTCTGGAAGAAAAGATTTGCACTTCTCTGCATCCAACAGAGAGGACATTTACTCTCACACTGAGAACCCTTTTTTCCCAGAATAACAATGGTTCATACCTCAAGCTACTCAGGAGATTCAGCCTAACAAATCCGAGCTCAGCCTGGTCATATTTGATCTTAAATACTCAGCACAACCTCGGCAGTCACTGCTGAACTGACAACACCAGGGGGTGCTTCCAGCTCAATTTAAAAACATTTTCCCTGGTTGGGAGGCCAGGGTGGATGGGCTTGGAGCAGCCTGGGACGGTGGAAAGTGTCCCTGCCCATGGCAGGGGGTGGGACAAGATGATTTTTGGGGTCCCTTCCAATGCAAACCATTCCGTGATTCTATGAAGTTCAAGTCTCCCTGCCCACTAAAACAAAATCCAAGCTCCATCAAGTCCAGGAGGGTTTGGTTTTGAAGATGCATTAATTTATACTCTTCACGAGGATTATTATACTCTTCAATTCAGGACTCAGCCTTTCTCAGGAATGATCTGGTAATTTCCCAAACTGGGTCAGACCCCAAGAACCAATTTTTGAAGTTGTAAAGAATTATTCCAACATGTGCAGCTACCCAGACAGAGAGAACCTGACCCAAATCACATGAAAAAGGAGCCCAAATTATGTTTTCAAAGCACCCCAGCTTTTAAATAGTAATAATAAAAGATCAGTTCATAACCAATTTATCACCTCCCACTATTCTGCTTTCCCTTTCAGAAACAGGTGGTGGTAGAAAAATCCTGC
Organism: Acanthiza pusilla; assembly: GCA_036630365.1. Taxonomy (NCBI): domain Eukaryota; kingdom Metazoa; phylum Chordata; class Aves; order Passeriformes; family Acanthizidae; genus Acanthiza; species Acanthiza pusilla. The sequence continues at coordinate 5,451,554 of JAXCHO010000099.1, read as the reverse complement.
TCTTGAATGACAGAATCAGAGGGATATGGAATGGTTTGGGTTGGAAAGGACCTTGAAGAACATCCAGTTCCAAGCCCCCTGCCATGGGGGTCTTAAAATAATGCTTCCCCGTAGCCTCCAGAGAAACCACAGTTGTCACTGTTTCAATGTGTAGTCAGCGCATAAATATCAGCTTAATTATCTTTCAACTTAAACCCAAGTGCGGGTCAAGATAATTTCATTAATGTCCTTTATTTCACACCGCTGTCCAATGGAAATCCTTTATAAGCACAGAGGTTTCCCTACTCTGTCACCAAATTCTAATTTTCTCCTTCCACGCTGAGGGATCTCAGAGCCTCCAAATGTTAAATCATGTCCAGAGCTAAGCTTTCAAAACCATCCACCTAAAAAATCAGATCATGGCACATCAATACATTATCAGGCCCCTGTGCAGTGGCCTAAGTGGTTTCCTCAGAATTCATTGTTTTCTGGATCTGTGAAAAGGTGGGAATTTTCCCCATGAAAATGTGACAAAGCCGAGTACAGATGATTTATCAGATGTCCCACCCTTCCCACTCAGATCCTGACCAAGGGAGGGTTTTGGGGACTGTTTGTACCTGAGCAATTGTTCTCACTCACTCAGAAGAATTCCAAACAGCTCTGGCACCAGGCTGTGCTCTCTGTGTGCTCCAGGAGCGCAGAGACCTGGAAAGCTCCAGGTTTGGCCCTGCTGAGTGCCTGGAGATTTCCACAGCAGGAAAGGATTTTCCCAAAGTGAGCAGAAAACAAACGGAGGGTTTGCTCTGGACTTCATTGTCTAGGCACTTCACAGCTTGACAAAGGAAAACTGAAAAACCCAAAAAGCATGAGATGGCAAAGACAAAAAGCTTTGCAAAAATGTTAAATTTAGAATCACAGAATGGTTGGAAGGGACCTTAAAGATCATCCAATTCCACCTCTGCCATGGGCAGGGACACCTTCCACTGTCCCAGGCTGCTCCAAGCCCTGTCCAGCCTGGCCTTGGACACTCACAGGGATCCAGGGGCAGCCACAGCTTCTCTGAGCACCTGTGCCAGGATCTCTCCACCCTCACAGGGAAGAATTCCTTCCCAATATCCCATCTCTCCCTGCCCTCTGGCAGTTTGGAGCCATTCCCTGTGTCCTGTCCCTGCATCCCTTGTCCCCAGTCCCTCTCCAGCTCTCCTGGAGCCCTTTAGGGCCTGGCAGGGGCTCTGAGCTCTCCCTGGAGCCTTCTCCTCTCCAGGTGTTTGGCTTTCACCCACCAGCACCCCAAGCCCTTTTCCTGTGGAACATTACGTAGTGTCCCTGATTTCTTATGACAAAATGGAAAAGCTTCACCAGAAACTCGTTATTCCCTGGGTAAAAAAAAAAAAAAAAAAAAAAAAAAGCCTGCTAAAAATAATTTCTGATGGAATCTCAGCCCCAAGGAAGACTCGTGTGTGCGGTGTGGGGTCCATCTGTCTGTCTGCCTCATCCTGCCACCCTCCTTCCTCCTGCAGCCTCCCTTCAGAGCTGCCCACTCACTCTCTGGTTGCCAAATCCCTGATTTGGCCTTGCTGTGGTGTCAGGAACTCTGAGCTGCCTGGGAAGCTCTCCCACACCTGCAGGCTCCTCCTCGCAGCTGCTGAGAGGATGAGCCCTGGTGGAGAGGTTTGGTGAGGAGTTGTGGATGGCAGCTCCTGGAACGCTGTGAGCTCAGACATCCCCGTGGATGGGAAAAAACATCAAAATCAGCTCCAGCTGACTTTCCTGATATTTTAGCAATTTTAGTATAAATAGAATGATTTATCTGCTTCTTTATGGAAGGGTTTTTCTCTCTGCCTCTTTCTCCTCCACACCCTTGGCTACCTCCACACCAGTAAATAAAGCAGTGCCAGAATTTCAGACACAAAACTTCCCCCAGCCCCTGGCACACTTTTGGTCTGGGCAAACTGGCACAGACACCAATCCCCAGCAATCTGCCCACTGTGGAGCCCTTTTTTGGGGAGTCAGGAGATCTTAATTTCCTTAATTTCCTTTCCATGCCAGCTGCCCTCGTGGCTGCCTTGGATTTATCCCTGTGGATGTTGTCACTGCAGCCACAGATGATTCTCAGCCACAAATCTCCTCCACCTTGTGCTTGCAGCTCCTCCTGGGCAAACATCAGAGGGTGAAGCCCTGGGTGTTGGGATAACAGGATCACAATCTATTTTGGGAATGAAAATAGGCACGGAGAGAGACCTAAAAAACACCAGGGCTCGTCCAAGAGGCAAATGGTCGTGGGACTGCAGCATATGGAGGGTGATCCTCTGCCATCCTGCAGCCAATTTGTTCTTGGATTCCGCAGGCAAACCCTGCTGGTGTCAGTGCAGACATGCTGGAGGAGAACTCGCTCTCTGGAAAGCCCAAAATCGTGGGAATCGCTCCAGATTTGGGATATGTGGCCTCGAGGGTGACCCCAGAGCAGGGAGAGGAACATCTGTTCCCCAGGGTCTGCCCCATGGCCTGGGGATTTTCAGGAAGAGTGGCCAGAGGCACAGACAGTTCATGATCCTGCTCTCCAGGCAGGAGAGGAGGAGCCCCAGCTCCTGCTGAGCACAGACAAGCTCCTTGGCAGAGCTCCCCAGGCCGGGTTTTGGGGCAGAGGGAAGCAGATGGTTGGGAATTTAGGGCTCTGGCACGAGGAATCTCTGGGCCTTTGGCAGAGGGCACTGATGGAGCTGCATTTCTTCTGCCTGGACACTTTCTGTCTGTGCTTCTGCCTTCCGTGGGTGTCTCAGGAGGCTTCATCAGAGCAAGGAACAGCAGATGGGGCCTGGAGCCACCTGAGTCCAGCAGCTGGAGAGCCCTCCTTGACCTGCTCAGTGCTACCATGACCCAAAGGCATCCTCACTGATACCCATGGATCATGGAATATTCAGGTTGGGAAGGCCCTCTGAGATCATTGAGCCTGACAGTCCCCTCACTGCCAAGGCCACCACTAATCCATGTCCCCAAGTGCCACACCCTCAGGGCTTTTAAATCCCTCCAGGGATGGGGACTCCACCACTGCCCTGTTCCAGGAAGAAATTTTCCCTCATATCCATCCTAAACCTCCCCTGGAACAACTTGAGGCTGTTTCTTCTCACCCTTTTCCCTTGGGAGAAGAGATCAACTCCCCCCCCAGCTGTCCCCTCCTGTCAGGAGTTGTGCAGAGCCACAGGGTCCCCCCTGAGCCTCCTTTTCTCCAGGCTGAGCCCCCCCAGCTCCCCCAGCCCCTCCTCATCATTCCAGCTGTGCCCAGACTTCCCTCCCTCGCTCGGGGGGAGCCTGCACCCCCAGCCGTGAGTTCACTTTAAAATATTTGGTGATCACAACCCAGCCTGAGGGTGTGGGGCTGGGAATGAGGACAGGATGATTTGTGCAGGACACGGAGATAAGGCTGGCCAGGCTGTGGGGTTTTATTGCACAAGGGGTGTGCTGTACCCTTCCCCATGTCCCGAACGTCTCCCATTGTTCCCGAGACTGTGGCAATGTTTGCTGACTGCTATCAGGGCTCTGCTGTGCCAGGCAGTGTCACAACACGGGCAGCAGCTCCAAATGTTGCTGCTCCTCATTTTACAGCACTAAAAGCGAGGCAGGATGGGTCTCCCTGCCGTGTTCCTCTGGGACAGGTGACATTCAAAATGAATTCTTTTGAGTACAAACCTCATTTCCCCTAAAGCACGAGGCACGAGGACAGAATAAGGCAGGCAGTGAATCCCACCCCAGTGCCAGCCCCTCCTTAAGCACATTCCTAATGCACCTCTAACTCCTTTTTCTCTGTCTAATATCTGATATACCCCTGATTTGAGGAGTTTTTTCTCTGAGCTGGATGATGATCCATTCCCACACACCCCCTGAGGATTGCAGAGTAGTCAGGACTAACGCTGGGGTAACAATCAGTCCCCCCATGTGCAGCCACAGCCCAAATTTTCCTTTTCTCCCCTTCACAGAGGCAGCAGTGCTGTTTCCCCACTGCCTGTGGGGGCTGAAACATTTGTTTTCCTTTGCAGCCACTCCAGCTGTGGATCCCTGGAAGTGTCCAAGGCCAGGCTGGACAGGGCTTGGAGTGACCTGGGACAGTGGAAGGTGTGTCCCTGCCCATGGCAGGGGTGGAACGAGATGAGTTTTACAGTTCCTTCAAACCCAAACTATCAAGATGCACCCAGGGAGATTTTGGAACAATTTCTTCACCAAAAGAGTGATCAGTCACTGGCACTGTCCAGGACCGAGGTGGAGTCCCCATCCCTGGAGGGATTTAAAGCTGTGTGGATGTGGCACTTGGGGCCATGGGTCAGTGGTGGCCTTGGCAGTGCTGGGTTAACAGATGGACTCGATGGTCTCTGAGGGCTTTTCCAACCCAAGTGATTCTGTGATTCTATTCTGTGAGCCCATGACTGTGCTGCAAATGCTCTTCACAAACACCACACCCCACAGCACGTCCAGGGGGATGGAGGGCACCCCACAGAGCAGCTGTGCCTCAGTCTGTGGGGTCTGAGGGTGGGGCTCTGGGGCCATGGAGATGGAGGGGTGAACACATGAGAGCCCAGGCAGTGCCCCTGTGAGACTCAGGGAGCTTAGCACTCATAAATTGATCCAAGGGAGCTCTATGGAATCACAGAATCATGGAATGGTTTGGGTTGGAAGGGACTCTAAGCTCATCTCGTGGGCAGGGACACCTCCCAGTGTCCCAGGCTGCTCCAAGCCCTGTCCAGCCTGGCCTTGGACACTTCCAGAGATGCAGGGACAGCCACAGCTTCTCTGGGAAACCTCTGCCAGAGACCCCAAGAGAGCCTCCTGCAGCTGAGGAGCTCTCAAAGCACCAGCCCTGCCTAAGGAGGTCACTCTCCCACTGCTGTGCGTGGGAAGGAACAGGAAAAGAGCTTTTCCACCTCAGGCAGGAGAAGCTGTTCAGGTGAGCGGCATTTTCACAGCCCTGCTCATGACCCCGAGATGGGAATTTAGCTCTGGATTCACACCAAAGGCTCCTCAGTCCATGCAGGAAAATGCAGAAGGGGTGAGTTCTGTGCTGCCCCCAGGTTGTGCCAGCACTCAGGGCAGCTACAGAGATGTGTTTATATGTGACGTTTTCCCCCAGAACTCCCAAACCTCGGCAACTCCAGCCCTGGGAGAGACCCCTCTTCTCTTTTGATGATGTGGATCAGTGCAAACCCCTGTAAGAGGAGAATTAATCGTCCTTATTATGAATTTTTGCATCTATCTATGAGATGAAAATGTCATTAATTAGACTTTCAAATCATTCCCAGACACTGGAATCACCTAAACTGCCAGCATTAATGAGACACAGAGGCAACAAACTGGACAAACGCAGGCTGAACTCAGAGCCAGGGGCGAGGATAAAAATTCAGGTCACCAAATCTAAACACCTCTGCAATCCTTCTCAGGGGCAATTGCCCAGAACAGGCTGTCATCCATCCCTGCCCGCGGGACAGTTCCAGGCTGATTCCATCGTGCAGGGGTTGAACAACCTTGAACCTGTCCCAGTGAAGCAATCCCGGGCAGGACGGCACCAGGAGCCATCGCTCCCCTCCAGAGGGAGCCCCAGGAATGGCTGATGATCCGATTGCCACGCTTGGGCTTTGTTCTGCTCCGGAGATAAGGCAGGTGGAGGCTGAGGGGTTGGAGCCTCTCCAGGTGAGTGAGATCTGTGGCTCTGGATCAACCCCTCTGGGACAGCAGCAGTGGCCAGTGCAGACACCACAGCCCCTCTGCAGGAAAAATCTGGATTTTTCCCCCCCCACCCGAAAATCTGTCGCCCTGGAGAGTCCTTCATCTTCTTCCCACTCCTTAGAACTTCCCTCTTCCTTGGGACCGCAGGGGTTTGTGGACAGCCCTTCTCACTCTCACAGACACTCTCGGGGTAAACGCTGGATTTCAGCACCACCAGCCTTGAATTTGGTTTGGAATCACAGAATGGTTTGTGTTGGAAGAGACCTTCAAAGCCATCCAGTCCCACCCCTGCCATGGCAGGGACACCTTCCACTGTCCCAGGTTGCTCCAAACCCCATCCAACCTGGCCTTAGACACTTCCAGGGATCCACATTCCTGCTCACACCTCTGCTTATAAATTTAGTGGGGAAGTTTGGGGTTTAGCTGTGCCCAAGCTCTCTGACCTTCCTGACAGGGCTGTTCTTTCCAGGAATAAACCATGGAAAAGGACTCGAGCTTATGCATCCCTGAGCCTTCAGCCTCACCACTAGCTGTGGGACGTTGGCAGTGTCACAGCTTCCAGTGCCTAAAGGGCTCCAGGAGAGCTGGAGAGGGACTGGGGACACAGGGAATGGCTTCCCAGTGACAGAGGGCAGGGATAGATGGGATATTGGGAAGGAATCCTTCCCTGTGAGGGTGGGAGGCCCTGGCACAGGTGCCCAGAGAAGCTGTAGCTGTCCCTGGATCCCTGGAAGTGTCCAAGGCCAGGTTGGACAGGGCTTGGAGCAACCTGGGACAGTGGAAGGTGTCCCTGCCCATGGCAGGGGTGGGATGGGATGATCTTTAAGGTCCCTTCCAACCCAAACCATTTGTGATTCTGTGATGGAAACACAAATGCCAGGTGCTGGCCCAGCACCGAGGGGGCTCTGCTGGGGGGGTCCCTGCAGAGTGGGGCAGTTTGAGGCGACTGTCCCCTGCCATAGATGGGTGCCTTTGGAGAAGAACCTGAGTGGGATTTCAGAAAACACGTGTGGGGTGGCCAGGCTGAATTTCTGGCTTTTTCCCCATTTTTTGCAGGAGCAGGATGGCGCTGGGCTGGGGTCAGCAGGGACCTGGCCATGTGTGTGCTCAAATCCCGCAGGTTTTTCCCCAAACTGCTGCTGCCGATGGCCTCGGGGGGGACCAACCCCAGCCCTGCTCCCTGCCCTGCCCTGCGGCTCTGGCATCCTGCCTGCTCCCTTCCCGCTCCATTCCCGATCCCTGCCCCTCCATTCCCAATCCCTGTCCAATCCCTTCTCGCTCCATTCCGATCCCTGTCTGCTCCCTTCCCGATCATTGCCTGCTCCCTGCCCGCTCCATTCCCAATCCCTGTCCGCTCCCTTCCCGATCATTGCCTGCTCCCTGCCCGCTCCATTCCCAATCCCTGTCCGCTCCCTTCCCGATCATTGCCTGCTCCCTGCCCGCTCCATTCCCAGTCCCTGTCCGTTCTCCGCCCGCTCCATTCCCAGTCCCTGAGGCTTCTTCTCCGCTCCATTCTCCATCCCTAACCACTTCACCCTCAATCCCTGCTCGCTCAATTCCCAATCCCTGTCCGTTCTCTTCCCGCTCCATTCCCTCTCCATTCCAATCCCCCCCGCTCCACTCCCAATCCCTGCCCGCTCCATTCCCTCTCCCTTGCCTGCTCCATTCTTCTCCATTCCCCATTCCCGCTCCATTCCCTCTCCCTTGCCTGCTCCATTCTTCTCCATTCCCCATTCCCGCTCCATTCCCTCTCCCCTCCCTGCTCCATTCCCTCTCCATTCCAACCCCTGCCTGCTCGATTCCCAGTCCCTGTCCGCTCCATGCCCAATCCCTGCCCACTCCACTTCCAATCCCTGCCCGATCCATTCCCGCTCCATTCCCTCTCCCTTGCCCGCTCCATTCCCTCTCCGCTCCCCCTTCCCGCTCCATTCCCTCTCCGTTCCCCATTCCCGCTCCATTCCCGATCCCTGCCCGATCCATTCCCCCTTCCCGCTCCATTCCCTCTCCGCTCCCCCTTCCCGCTCCATTCCCGATCCCTGCCCGATCCATTCCCGCCCCCTTTCCCAAGCCCCGCCCCAGCCATGGCCCCGCCCCCTTTCCCGCCCCATCAAGCCCCGCCCCCTCACCGCTCCCCTTCCCCATTGGCTCTCCCTGATGGCCACGCCCCTTTCCCCGAGCCCCGCCCCGAACCCCGCCCGTTACCGTCAGTGCCCCGGAACGCTTGTGGTGGGACTGTGTCGCGCGCCGGACCTTTTCAGCGCCTCCCTAGCTCCGTGAGGATGATGGCTGGGGATTGGTCTAGGTGCGTGTCACGTGACGCGGGAGGCTCCCGGGAGGCGCTTCCGGCCCATCCCGCTCCGCCGGCGCTCCTGGGAATCCCGAGGATCCCGGGAATCGCGGGGGGCCCGGGGGTCCTGGGGCTCCCCCGGCGCCCTGACCCTCCCTGTGCCAGCACCGCGGCTCTCCCCGCGCCGCCCCCTCGCTCCCCGCTGTAATCTCCCCGTTCTCCCCCGGTCCGGCCCTGAGGGAGAAGGAGAGGGCCCTGTGAGGGTCTCTGCCCGGATCGCCCTCCGTCCCCAGGGAGCCGCCGCCACCCCGGGGTATGCCCCCGCCTGCCCGGGTGGGACTGCACAGACTCTCCCCGGCTTTCCCACCCCTGCCCTGCCGCTGTTCCCTCGTTCTGCCAACGAGTTTTCCTAGCGAGTTTTCCCAGTGAGTTTCCCTCACCTTCCCCTCCAGCATGGAGTTCGCCGAGCTGATCAAGACGCCCCGAGCTGATAACGTGGTGCTGCACCGCCCGTTCCACGCGGCCGTGGAGGGGACGCTGTGTCTCACCGGCCACCACCTCATCTTCTCGTCGCGGCGGCACGACAACGCCGAGGAGCTGTGGCTGCTCCACTCCAACATCGATTCTATCGAGAAAAGGTGATGCTTTCCCTTTTCCCCCTGCCTGCCCATCCCTAATGGCTTTTGGTTGGGAAGCAGTTGGAAAGATTGGCTCAGCTGTCCCAGATCCAGGTGTGGAGAGGAGGAAGGATGCTCTGGACATAGATATTGTCTTAAGCTGAGCCGGGGGGTGTTCAGGTTGGGCATCAGGAGGGTTTTTTTCCCAGAAAGAGTGATTAAACATTGGAATGCCCAGGGAGGTTTGGAGTCCCCGTCCCTGGAGGTGTCCAGGGAAGGACTGGATGTGGCACTCAGTGCTCTGGGCTGGGGACAAGGTGGGGATCAGACACAGGCTGGACTCAATAATCCTGGAGGCCTTTTCCAACCTTAATGATTCTGTCAGGGCACAGTGCAGAGTTTTCCTTCTTTTTGGGTGTTCATGTTTGATGTTGCATCTCAAAGGTTAATTTTTTGGTCACGCAGAGTCAGAATTTTTGTGCTTATTGCTCAGTGGGTTCGTCAATAACCCTTGAAGCACTTTCTCAATGCTGCAGCTTCACCACTGTGCAAAGAGATGGAAGTCAGTGCACTGCTGAAGGGATTTGCCACCAAAACTGGTGGCAGAATTGGGCTCTGGACTTGCTCAGCCCCAAATCAGTCTCCTGCTGCTTGCCAGCATCATCCCTCACTTCTCCAGCTGCTTTTGGGAATCAATAACTCTTTAACAATGGGCATTTTGTGGTAAGGCTGAGTTGCAGCAGCAACACTCCATATTTTTTCTTGCCCATCCCCTTTTTATTGCGGAGACTTCCGAGATCAATCTTTTCCTCTCATTTCTGCTTCATCTGCGCCTTTGCCCCCATGGAGTGTCTGCCCCACCTCACCTGCTTATTGTCTTCTGCTCCCTCACCTTGGTCCTTTTTTCAGCTTGCTGATAATACTTCATTTTTGTATTAAATACAAAATCCCTCCCTTGTTTTCCTTGCTTTTTAAGGAAATTTGGTAGAGCAGAGATCCTTTCAGCCAGCAAGACGGGAAAAATCAGGCAGCAGTAATTAAAAAAAGCAAAGAGTCTGGAATGGGGGAATTGCAGGATGCTGATTGAGTTTGTTGCTGATTAAGTTTGTTCCTGATTTCCCTGAATGTTTCTGAGAGAGGAAGGGAGCAGAGGGGTGGAAACCTCAAGGAATCTGTTCCCGCTGAGCACTGCTCAGTCCTCGGAGTGGTTTGGCCTCACCCCTGTTACTCCTTGTACTAAACTAGCCATAACTCCCGTTTGGAAATTAATATTTGCAAGTCTTTCTTTCTATTTTTTAGATTTTTTTATGAATTTAGCAGCAGTTTCAGTGTAAATTAATCCCAAATAATCAAGGAAGATGGAGTTATGAGGAGGGAGTAGTGCACTGCTGGCTCAGGGTGTGATTTACAACAGATTTATTCTGTGTGCAGACACTCACCACCCTTATGTTCCAGAGCAGACCCTGAAAGTTGTTTTGTGTGAGTGTAACTGCAGTGAAACTTGGCATGTAAAGGGATAAGAGTCATTTCTCCATGCTGGAGAGAATGGAATAGCAAGACTCCCAAATCAATATGGATTTTAGAAAGATCCAGTTTGGTGCTGCTTCAGGTTTTAGTGTAGAACGTTGTGCCAGGTTCAGGAAGTCTTTTCTCCCATTTAATTATATGAACGGTTTTTTTAATATAAAATGGTGTTTTCCCTAATTTTCAGATGATCAAACTGCTCCTTGAACTTTTGTAGCTCTTTAAGTGACTGAAATATGACTGTTGAGGGCTCTGAGCTGTGTTTGCTTTGTGAGCAGAGACTTCTCTGGGGGATAAGTTCTTCACTTCCCTGAGGTCTCCAGAGCCAATCATAGCCCTGCAGGTATCAGACACCAAACTTTCCTGTTAATTCATAAATCACACAATGGTTTGGGTGGGAAGGGACCTTAAAGCCCATCCAGTCCCACCCCCTGCCATGGTCAGGGACAAATTCAACTATCCCAGGTTGTTCCTAACCCTGCCCAACCTGGCCTTGGACACTTCCAGGCATGGGGCAGCCATGGCTTCTCTGTGCCAGGGCCTCACCACCTTCACAGTGGTGTAATATTTAGCATTTAATACTTCACTCCCTGCCACAGCAAAAGGGTGGAATAAATGAAAATAAAACCAAGCTTTCTAATAGCAAATAATGAATTAGGTTTGTTTCTATATTTTCTTGAAAGGTGCTACTGCAGACAAAATGCCACTTACGGAGATTTGCCTTGTAGGAGGAGCTGTGACACTTCTCCTGTCTAAGAGGATTCTGTTCTTCTGAGACTCTTTTTTTCCTGTTTTGCTGTAGGTTCGTGGGCTCCTTGGGCACCATTGCCATCAAATGCAAAGATCTGAGGATTATCCAGCTGGACATCCCTGGCATGGAGGAGTGTCTGAACATCGCCAGCTCCATCGAGGTGAGGAGTTACCATCAGCCAGAAAACCTGCAGAGCTTGACTCCCCTCAACCTTAACAGCTTATCTTTTTTCCAGTTAGGAAGGTTTTCATTCATGTTTTGGAAGGCAAAGGAGAATCTGGAATATTTTGCATGGGGTTGTGGGTATTTCCCAGAGGTTTTGGATTCCCCATCCCTGGAAGTGTCCAGGGCCAGGCTGGATGGGGCTTGGAGCAACTTGGGATAGTGGAAGGTGTCCCTGCCCATGGCAGGGGTGGAATGGGATGATCCCTAAGGTCCCTTCCCACCCCAGCCTGTGTTTCCATGATTCCTCTTGTCCACACAGGCGCTTTCCACCCTGGATTCAGTGACCCTCATGTATCCCTTCTTCTACCGGCCCATGTTTGAGGTTGTGGAAGATGGATGGTCCTCTTTTCTTCTGGAACAAGAGTTTGAGCTCCTCAGTGCAGAGGTGAGTTGGATTTGAAGGATTTGCCCAGGCACTGAGGTATTCTGTGAACTATTTCACCCATTAGTGGCTGGACTGGAAATCGTGGAGGGTTCAAAATCCATCTGGTGCCTGGGTGAGAAGTGAGTGTTGTTGAAATATTTCCTCTTTAACATTAGACTTTTGTTTCACCTTGTACCAATGGGGGTTTGAGGCCTTTTTTCAGGAAGACACAAAGGTGGGAGATGTTTTTGGTCTTTGGGAATGGTTCTCTAATTGGAAGAACAAAATTAAGCCCTCTCACGTGGGTTTGTTGTTCTTAACTTTGATCTGGAGTGGAGTGAGAGGAGCCTTTGTCAAACCCTTCATTGAAATTACACTGGTTTAAAAAATTGCTGTCTAGAATGATGACAGCAAAGACACCCAGTCTGAAACACTTCTTCCTCTAGTTCATGCTGGGGAAATATTGAGGAAGTTCAGAAAAGTTCAGAAAGCAGCAAACTTCCAGTCCTCTTTTTCCACCTGCTCTTGAGCACATTGATATTATTTTGGTACCTGAAATATTGGAATTGTTCTCGGGGCATTGCCTGTTGTGTCTCTTATTCAAATTTCCTTTCAGGATGCTGGATTTGGTAGAGTGGGAATTAGCTTGGTTGCAGGAACCTGTTTTAATAATTCCTTGCATCTGTGTCTCTGTGTTGCAGATCTTTGTTTCACATCCACTCTGTGCTCTTGCTCCATCAGCTCAGGTTTCTGAGCCCACATCCATTAGTGCAGCATCCGAGAACATTGGTTTTTTGTTGTTTTTTTTATTGCTTTTATCTGCAGCCCTGCTTGTCTGCAGCCTGTATCACTTCCTGGCTATGACTAATAACTGAATTATGTGATCATCTTGACCAAGTGCAGTTGGTGAAATCACCAGAAAATTAAAGGGGTTCAGAGGCCTCGCTATTTTTGTATCATAATTAAAGCACTCCGTGCCTTATCTTCCTCTGCTATCCAAAGACAGACCAACTGGTCTGTTATCATAACCCAGCACATGGATCCATTGATGTGCTTTTTTTTCCTTTTTTTTTCCTTATTTTTTCAGAGATTTAAAACTTCATTTGTCAATCTCTTGCCTTTCTGAACATATTCTCCTTGTAAGAATTACATTTAAAAACCTCATTACTTTTAGCACCATGTCTGCAGGGCAATCATTCATTCCTTTTAAACCTCCATGTCTGACAGGTGTTGATTCATTCTTGGCTTTTAACCCAAAATTTCACATTTTTAACAAAATGCTGTCAAAAGCCACCTTCCAATGATTTACATTTCCTGAACAACAGATAAATATCTCATTGACCAAATAATTCTTGTTCTGTAGTGACACTGCCTTATGTGACAGGCTAGAACAAGGAAATGCCTGATTTAAATCTTTCTTCCTTAAGTCAAATGAGTAGAATTCCAAAGCTTCTCACCTCTCTGCTAAATCATCCATCTGGATCTGTTTTCCCTTACCTTCCCCAGCAGGATAACAAGTCAAAAACTGTTTTTCACCCACCTACAGCTCTAGAAATGTATTAATTCCACGTTTACCTGTTACAGGAATTGTTTTCAAGCATGGAAATTATCTAATGGCAAAGTGAAGTGTAAAAGTTAATTTTTAAAAATTAAATATTTAGATAACATAATACGTTATTTATATTCTTCACTGCATTACCAGTGAGGGGCTGAACGGAATTCAGAGTGCGTGCAGGGATTTTGTATTTTCTCTGAGCAGTCAGAGGAGAGCCAAGAGGTTTTTCTTCTGCCAAATTCCACAACTGCAGGACACTGCAAACTAACTCTGGAAATTCAGGTTCCTAAAATGAAGAGGCCATAAAAAGTCTGTACACTGACAGTATAATTAACATAAAGGTATTTTATTGCCAGAAAATTCACTTGCTTCATTTTCTTTCCCCCCTTTTTTCTTTCCCATACTTTTTCTTTTTTCTTCCCTACCTTTTCTCTTTTTCTTTCCCTGTCTTTTCCTCTCTTTTCCTCCCCCCCCACCCGGCCTTTTCTCTGTTTTCTTTCCTCTCTTTAGCAGGAAAGCATTCAGAGTTCTGAACAATTCAGTTGTACTTAATCTTTGTGTTGCAGCTTCTTTAAAAGAATTTTCTGGGTTTGGGCTCAGGCTACAGTGGTAATTTTAAGCCATATTTTGCCCTTTTCAGTCTCTACATCTCTTCTGCTCCTTATCCATGCACAGTCTGATCCCAACAGGGCTTGTTCCTTGGGAATGGCCTCTGGCATTGCTGCTTTGCAGGATCCCTCAAGGTCCACGCCAGGTTCTTGATTTTTTTTTAGGGCCTATTGGTAGAGCTTGAATTGTTTCTCGCTGTTTTGTGGAAAACGACCTCTCCTGGCAATTCAAAGTTTTAGGAGGAAGAATAGCTTGGACATTTGGGAATCAGTATCTCTATAGCAAGTACTAGGATAAGAAAAGTAGAAATCCAGGAGTTGACCCTGCGCTGGGGTTAAGAATGACTCCTTTCTTTTTTCTTTGGAGTCCACTCTTCTTTCTGCTCAGCCCTCATCCCTTTGCTGCTTTTTTCCTTAACTTTTTTGAATTCCTGAAAGCACAGATGTCTTGCTGGGAGAATTAAATGTTATCTTTGCACTGCCTGAGTTTCACACAGCACAACTACCTGTGAGGTCACCTTTCATCCCTTTCCCTGCAGTCCTGGTGCTGCCTCACTCTTCCAGTTACTGATGGCCCTTTTTGCTTCCCAGTTCTCAGAATCACAGAACTAGGTTGGAAAAGACCTTTAAGATCATCAAGTGCAGTTCCCGTCAGGCAAAAGCTAAAGAGATTTGATTTGGGCACTGGAGCTGGCACTGCAGAGGTTAATAGGATCTCTGCAGCAGGAGCTGTTGTAGGGAAGACAAATGGTGCCAAGTGCTGCCAGGCTCCTCCTCCTTCCCTTGGAAATGATAAGGGGATGACATAACAGGATCATCTGTCTCTGTTATAAATGGGGAGGAGAGCAGGTTGTGGGCAGGGTTAAATTACCAGAGCAGGAGATAAATCAGGTGGTGCTCTTCCATTCCTTTCCATACTGGGGATGCCAGTGACAGCCAGTCCCTCAAACATTCCACAGAGTTCTGGTTTTGCCTTCTCCATGTCCTGCCTGGCAGTGAGGTATTTATCAGTTTGGTGGTCCAGATCCATGCATATTTTTCATGGTAATCAAATTGAACACTATCCTGTGTAAATTAACATAGACACCCCAAAAACCCTCTTAAAAATCCCATTGTTGGTGCAATAAAGGCTGGAGCTGTGACCAGCCACATCCCTTTTGTGACCCAGAACTTTTCATCTCTGTTCATAACATGATGGCCAGAGGCAATTTAATTTTGCATCTGGGAGAAGCTCTGCTTTTTATAAAATGGAGTTGTTCGGGGAAGCTGTTTTGAGGCTAATGAATAATGAAATAAGGTTATAGCAGGGATGGTGCAAAACTGTCCAGCTGGGCTACTGCAAACAGGCAGCAATTGCTGCTCTTGATGCTGATGTTTATTTTTTCCCAACATCTTTCTTAGGCTGCCACCAAAAAGGACAATTTTGCTGTCTCCTAAGCCACACATGCCATGCCTTGGAGCTCCTGCTGATGAAATAGGCAGTGACCAGAGCCAGTCAGGTGGATTCATGTAAGCAGGTAGCAATCAGGAGGGGTATGGCAAGAGGGAGTAAGGATTTGGAAGAAAGCAAAGAGGAAAAGAGGCCTAATTCTGATCAGACATGTGCAATGAATGCACATTAAACCAGCAGACCTGAACTGATGTGGGTTTTGTGTGTTTTGTCACAGCCTGATTTAGCTGCTGTGCTTTTCTTTCCTAGCTTTTTTATCCCTCTGCCTTTTTGTCTGGTTCAAACTTTCCTTGAACTCAGATGAGCAGAGGTTTGCTGGATCTCTGAGGTCTCTCCCTGCTGCAGAGGCTCCTCATTGACCTTTCTTCCTGAGCTGAAGCCAAGGCCTCTGTGTGACCCTGGCTATCAGGTAGCTGGAATTCTCATGCCAAGTGCCTGTGAGGTGTCACATTGAGCACTTCTTTCCCGTGGCTTTGGCTGTTGGAAGCTGGGGAAGTTACATAACAGGAGCTCATGATGAGACCTTGCACGCTGGGCTGCTTCCAGAAGGTGCTTTTGGAGCAAGAGCTGTAGCTGAGCCCAGGGAAGAGACCCAAGCTGGGGATGTTTAAATTGGAATTTTAACCTCAAAGCAGCTTCAGCAGCTGGAGTTGGTGGAAATTCTTGCCTTTCTGGGCCACCTTTGTCTAGTGTCTTCTTTCAGCACAGATGGAGGGTTGGGCCCATATTCCCTATATATAAATGAACTTTTTTCCTGTCTAAATTTACTGATGTAGGAATGCATTTCTCTCTGGGGTCTCCCCTTGCTGTCTGCTGTGCCTGTGAAATAATTTAAAGACACAGTCACCCATTTCTGACCATCTGGGCTTATTTTGTGCTGTTTGAGGATGTGGATAAACCAGAGGGGGAACTCTCAGACTCAGAGTCATCTGATCACTTTTCCATTGCTTACATGCTTTATCTGCAGTCTGGGAATGAACTTCTGGGAGCTGCTGCAAGGAGATGATTGCAGGGAGCACCAAGGGATGTGCTGGAAAAAATTTATGGGTCAGCAGCCCTATAAATGGATATTTAAAGGACAAATTGTGGTGCAAATGGAACAGATCACAAATATGACTCTATGTGTGCTGTATCCTGTGCGTGGAAATTCTTCCCTGTTACCTCTCCCACATAATGTGTTTTCTGACCCAAAGCTGTGTTCTGGTGTTTTTCAGACCAATGAATGGCGTCTGAGCTGTGTCAACAAGGACTTCTCGGTGTGTCCCTCCTACCCCCCTGTTGTCATTGTCCCCAAATGCGTGGATGATGAAGCGCTCCGCAAAGTCGCCCTGTTCCGCCACGGCGGCCGCTTCCCTGTGCTCAGCTACTACCACAAGAAAAATGGGATGGTGAGCTGGGTTTGAGGGCTGGTGGTGCCTGAAGGAAGTCTGGGAATCTGTTTGATTCGTGCTCTGGAATTAACACAGCTCCTGGTTTATTTTTCACCTTCCTCAGTGAGGTTCTGGGTGATGGAATGAGTAATCTCCATCCTAGAAATAGCTATTAATCTGCTTGTTTGGGAATGTGCACGGCATCAGTTGTTTACAGCAGTAAGGACAAGATGAGGCTTGTACAGCCACTGCTGGCACCCTGACTTGCTTTGTCTGCCAAGAGTTTTCATGGAAAGGATGGCAGGAGGCACATTGTCCTGTCTGTGAGTGGTGGGCCCTTGTCACCGCCGTGGTGACAGCAGAGCCAGCGCTGCTTCTGCTGTGGCACTGTGCAAGGAGGACCAGAACGATCTGTTCTCTGAGCCTGGCAGTGAAACGCGATTGAGGAGTAGCAAATTCTTGATCTTGCCCAGACCTTCTGATGAGCCAGAATCTAATGGAGGGACTGATACGTTGTAATTAAGAAATGCACTGTATGAAACTGTTGAGTAATTGTGTCTCTTGCTGATGTAACCAATTCTGAGGATGCTGGGATGTCCAACCTGCAGCTTTTAAACTTGATACAGTCTCCTCAAGTGCTCTAATGCCTTCTCACCTCCTGGGGCCAAGATTTGTAAGCCTTGAATTCTAGCCTGTCTAGTCTGACTTAGAAAGAAGTACCTTGGGTTTTTTTTCCTTTGCTTTAAAAGCAGCCATCCACCACCCTCATATCAGTTGTGCTTCTTGCTTTTTCTCAGCTCAACTGAAAACCATTTAAGGAACATTTGCTCAATTATCTCTCCAAATTGTGCATATTTCAGGTGTGAGGAGTACAGCAGTATTTGGCTCAGAGTGTTGGACTTGTGACAGTAATGTTGTCACTCTCATTGCCCTCCTGGCTCTGAGTTCTCAGCTGTACCTGGGGTTGCTGACTGGCTGCCCTCACATTTTAGTTCTCGTTTGAGCTGCTGAGATGCTTCTGAATTGAAAGTCATTTGCTAAAGAGAAATCTCAGCTCATCAGTCCGTGGACTTGAGGTTTATTAGTCTATCCATGGGATAAAAATGTCACCTTTAATACATGAATGATTTGAGGTAAGAACAGAGCTGGGAAGAGACCTTGAAAATTACAATCCTGAAAATGTTTGGTTTCATAGAATCACAGGATGGTTTTGGTTGGAAGGATCCTTAAAGACCATCTAGTTCCAAACCCCTGCCATGGGCAGGGATGCCTCTCACCAGATCAGGCTGCTCAGGACCCCATCCAGCCTGGCCTTGAACACTTCCAGGGATTTATAACACTTCCAGGCTTTATGAAGGAGCCATCAGCAAGAAGGGAGCTCAGTAGGTTGCAGAGATGGTACTTGAGGCATAACTGAAGGGATAAAACCTCTAAGATGATGTCTGGAATTTAAAACTTGGCTGGCCAAATGATTGCTGGATTCAAAAATTCCTATTTCATTTTTAAATCCATTCAGTCCTCACGAGGTGTTACACTTAAAACAACTGAAGGATTCAGAGCAAGGCTTGGAGCCTTTCAGTCAGAATTCTCTCCACTTCCAGTGCCTCGTTCATGGTTTTGTGTCTCCCCAGGTGATGATGAGGAGCAGCCAACCCCTGACAGGCACCAACGGGCGGCGCTGCAAGGAGGATGAGAAGCTGATTAACTCCACGCTCCGCTCCGGCAGGCGCGGCTTCGTCATCGACACTAGGCTTTTGGCTGTTGCTCAGCAGGCCAGGGCCAAAGGAGGGGGCTTTGAACAAGAAGTCTACTACCCCCAGTGGAGGAGGATTCACAAATACATTGAGAGGTGGGTGAAATCAGGCTCTTCCCTGAGCCTGGCTTTGTCGGGTCGCACTGGCAGAGCGGTGATACCTCCACAAATTGCTTCTGTAAGAAGAGTTGTGTGTCCTGGTTCCTGTCAACAGTGCCATGTTCCTTTTGTGGCAGAACCAGGATATGTGGATGATAAGGGTATTTTTGGTTTGGTTCCTTGTTCTGAGCAACCTCCTGCAGGTTTCAGACATCAGGCATCTCCCTGTGCTGTTTCTTTTCCTGACCATCTTAGTCACACTCCAGTCTTCCTGTGTTCCCCTTTGCACAGGAAGGAGCAGGAACCTTGCCAGGAAACTTCTGCAGGTGAGGATTTGTTCTGTGGCTGTCACACTCCTCTTATCCAGAGAAGCTGTGGCTGCCCCTGGATCCCTGGAAGTGTCCAAGGCCAGGCTGGACAGGGCTTGGAGCAGCCTGGGATAGTGGAAGGTGTCCCTGCCCATGGCAGGGGGTGGAATGAGATGAGCTTTAAAGTCCTTTCCAGCCCAACCCATTCCATGATTCTGTGATCCAGTACTTTTCTCTGGACATCTAATATTGTTCAGTCGTGTGGAGACAAGTTATTCAATTAAACAGACTTAATCTGGCCTTGATCAACTTCCTTTAAGCCTTAATTTTGGGGAATCCTTCTACACAGACATGCAGTAATGTTACTGGAGCTGTGGGAAAACAGTCACTCCCCTCATCACTGGATAGGTTAGGTCTTGAGGAGTTAAATAAGGAATTCCCTGGCAAATACTTGAAGTGTTTGGTTTTGCTTCTAAAGATTTTATGTGAACTTAAATTTGTTGCTGATGATCTTAGAGCATCAGATAGAAAGGAATGAATAAACACAATGTACAAAACTAAAGAATCCATGTCCTGGTTCCTATGTTACTGCTTGTGCTTTCAACAATATTTTCCTTTTCCCTAAGGTTTAATATCCTGCAGGAGAGCTTCATCAAGCTGGTGGAGGCTTGTAATGACCAGTCACACAACATGGACCGCTGGCTCAGTAAACTGGAAGCTTCCAACTGGCTGACTCATGTCAAGGAGCTCCTGACTACAGCTTGTCTGGCTGCCCAGTGCATTGACAGGTAAATCTCCTGCAGAAAGTCTTGGGTTTCTCATTCACTGCTTACAGATTGCTCATTAAATACCTTTGGCAGTATCAATAACTGCCCACCGTGCTCTGGCTCACTTGTACCCATGGGAGATCTTGTTTCATCGTGGTGAAGGAATGTTCCTCCAATAAATCAGGAGGAGGGAGGAAATCTTGACTAAGAAAAGGTTTTGGATCATGTGGTTAAGGTATATTCCTGTGTATGCTGCAGCCAAGCTAATTTAGATGGTTTTATTGAAGGTTTGGGTTAAAATGGGCCCATCTGAAATGCTGTTATATGGCCTGGAAAAGTGGGGACACAGGGTTGTTGTTTTCTTTCTTTAAGAAGTCCTTTTTTTCTTCTCAGCTGCAATACCCCACCTGACTTCCAGAGGTTAAAACAATGTCATCTCCTTGTTTTCCCCAGGAATGGGTCCAGTGCTTTTCCCCTTTTATATTTTTATCCCCACTGCACTATCCAAGCAATCCTGCTCATCTCTTCTAAGTGCTTGTGACCTCTTTTAACCTGACTTTTCTTTCACAAATGCTGCTGACTCAACTGACTCGTGTTCAGACCTCAGGCTGGAGAGCCAAAGCTTGCTGTCAGGTGCCAGGGTTTGTAAAGCCAGATGCAGGAATCTAAATGTGTTTTATCTGCAGCTCTGGGTGGGAAAAACCCATCCCAAAAATTTGGGAAAACCTGGCTTTTTATTACAGTTGGGTAATGTGTTCTGCAGGCACACAAGCAGCTGAAATGCAGTCTCAGTGGTGAAACAGCACTGCTGCATTCAAATGGGAGCTCTGTGCTTTTTAAAAGCTCTGACAGTGCTGGTTTCATTACTGCCTGTGCCAGAAAAGGATTGCTCTGGATCAATACTTTTATCTCGAATTCTTTCCTGCAAGCCTGTAATGGGAGAGATCAGTGATGAAACCCTTCTGGCTTGTTGGGACAGTGGCTGATTTCATCATTTTAACCTCAGCTTTGCATTTTGTGTTTACCTGGAGCCATGGCAGGTCAGTGCCAGGTGCCTGACCTGCCTCACTCTGAGCCTGGAGGTCAGAGCTGGGCTGACAGGAAGAGTTCTGTTGTATTTTCCATGGGGAGGGAATGGCTGGGACAGATCTTTCAGTATCTTAAAGGCCTGAAAGATAAAAGAAGAACATAGTGTTAGAAAATGAGTGTAGAGAAAGGTGAAAATTAGGGAAGGAATGTTTAGATTAAATATTAGGGAGAAACTCTGTATTATAACAGTGGTGAGGCCCTGGCACAGGTGTCCAGAGAAGCTGTGGCTGCCCCTGGATCCCTGGGAAGCGTCCAGGGCCAGGCTGGATGGGGTTTGGAGCAACCTGGGCTAGTGGAAGGTGTCCCTGCCCATGGCAGGGAGTGGAATGGGATGAGCTGCACTTCCATCTATAACTTAAAAGGGTGCCAATCCCAAAGAGAGAAAGCCACAAAGATCTCACTGCACCCTCTGTCAGTGTGGGAAAGGGTCTGGATTTCCAGACTGCTGAGCAAGAAACTGAGCCTGAAGTGCTGCAGAGCTCAGGTTACTGCTGGTGAGTATCCAGGTGAGATCCATGTGGGATCCATGTGGGATGGGGATGCAGTGGTGGTAAAGAGCCAGCAAGCCCTCAGCACTGGTGTCCATGGGATGTAATGGCATCCACTGGGATGGGCTCTGCTCATTCATGCTCTTATCCCTTCCCACCTTTTTCTTTCCCAGGGAAAATGCTTCCGTTTTAATCCATGGCAGTGAAGGAACTGATTCCACACTCCAGGTCACTTCCCTGGCACAGATCATCCTGGATCCAAGGTGCAGGACCATCCGTGGCTTCGAGGCTCTTATAGTGAGGGAGTGGCTGCAGGTAAGAAATAGCCCTGGACAGAACAGCAATCTGTTCCAGAGACACTGGGGTTGGGAAATAGCCTGAGAGGCAGCAAACAGGTTGGGCCTTGTTGCAGCCCTGCTGGGTGTGAGTGTCCTTTGTCCTAAAGAGCAGCATCATTACCTGAGTCATTTGTTCCTCTGGCACTGCTGGGGCCTCTGCCTCTCTTGGCAGGTTTTTTATTTTGGGGAGCTGCCTGTTTTGTGTGCTGAGGGTGAACATCTCATATTAAGAATGATTTGGGTTAAAGATCTTCTTGTTCCAACCCCCTGCCATGGGCAGGGACATCTTCCCCTGGAGCAGGTTCTGTCTGATTTTCTCAGTATCTCTCTCATTAGAGAAAACAGTTCAGACTAAATCACAAAACCTAAGTTGTGCTCTTTGCAGTCTGGTCCTCCAGTGCACCCACCACAGCTTGCTCCTGCTCACATTCTCTGATCAAACACAGCCTGAGAAAGGCACGGAAATTGGTCATAGAATCACAGAACCATTTAGGTTGGAAAATACCTTTATGATTGTCACCTCCAGCTGTCCCCCAGCACTGCCAAGGCCACCACTAACCCATGGCCCCAAGTGCCACATCTACATGGCTTTTAAATCCCTCCAGGGATGGACAACCCTTTCCATGAAGAAATTTTCCCAATATCCAATCTAAACCTCTTCTGGCACAACCTGAGGCCGTTCCCTCTTGTTCTGTCCCTTGTTCCCTGGGAGCACAGCCTGGGTCCCCTCTTGGCTCCACCCTCCTGTCAGGAGCTGTGCAGAGCCACAAGGTTCCCCCTGAGCCTCCTTTTCTCCATGCTGAGCCCTCCCAGCTCCCTCAGCCCCTCCTGGTGCTCCAGGCCCTTCCCCAGCTCTGTTCCCTTCCCTGGACACACTCTAGCCCCTCAGTGTCCCTCTTGTCAAGAGGGGCTCAAAACTGAATCCCAGATTTGAGGTGCCCCAGCAGTGCCAGCACAGAGGGCCTAAGGTCTCTAACAGCTTATTCCTGGATGCCTGAGCAGTTGCATAGACAGAAAAAACTGAAGTGTTTTTTTTGCCCAATGTCCTCACATGCCATTCCTTTGTGTGTGATGCTCTCCCTGATCCCCACCCAGGCTGGCCACCCTTTCCAGCAGCGCTGTGCCCAGTCAGCCTATTCCAACAGCAAGCAGAAGTGGGAGGCGCCGGTGTTCCTGCTCTTTCTGGAGTGTGTGTGGCAAATCCATCGGCAGTTCCCCTGCTCCTTCGAGTTCAGCGAGCAGTTCCTCATCATGCTGTTTGAACATGCCTATGCTTCCCAGTTTGGCACTTTCCTGGGAAACAACGAAAACGAAAGGTTGGTGAGGATGCTGGACATGAATCCTTTAAATGTTGGGCTGAATTTAAGGTTATAGAATCATGGAATGGTTTGGGTTGGATGGAACCTTCAAGATCTTCTCATTTCAACCCCCTGCTGTGGGCAGGGACACCTTCCACTATCCCAGGTTGCTCCAAGCCCTATCCAACCTGGCCAAAAAGCTCCACCCAGCACCAGTTTATTTAGTCTCTCACACAGAAACTCTTCCATAAAAGAACAACCAGCTGGAATTTGCCATGAGTCACAGCTGTGGGAAGCAGACTTGTCCATGCGGGCCTGGAGAAGGTCAAGGCAGGCAGAGGCCACAGGTGGCATATCCAGCCCTCACCTGCAAGGGAGGAACCTGACTCTGGTGGTCCTGACACCCCCCTGGGAGCAGAAACAGGGTGAAGGACTGGAGCTTCCCCCAGCTGCCAGAGAGGCTTGGATTCTTCTTTGGAGCTTGATAGTTCTGCCCTCAGGACTCCTGACTCCAGTAAGGCCATGGCTGATGGTGTCCTGCTGAACTGAAGGCCACTGAGCAGGAAGGGGAAAACAGAAGTGATCTTCCAGAGAAGGAAGGCAATTTAAAGCTTCCCATAAACCTCTCTGTCCTTAATGTAATCTGGGCTTTGAAGAGACTCTGCTGCCTTCTGCAGGGCTGCTGAACCAGTCATCTGCAAAACCAAGTTAGACTTGAAACCAATAAGCCGAAATTTGGAGGAGTATTGAATGTTACATGTAATAACCTGCCTGTCACATCCGAGCACGTCAGCCTGGGAGCACAGACAGGGCTTGAAGTCTGATGTTAAGCTTGTGCTGTCTGAAGCATTCACAGGAGTGGTGAATCTCCTGCCTGGCTGGCACTTCAATTTGCTAGTGCAGGCAGAATGAGATTTGCTGGAATCCGTGGCATAGGGATCCCTGTGTAGCTCCTGGAGGTGGGATTGCCCCGGGAAAATGGCACTGCTTGCTCTGTGTGCTCAGTTCCTTGCTGCCACCAGAGGGACCTGTCAGACGTGCCCATTGCAGCAATAACACTGCTGTTGTGTGCTCTAGAACTCCATTTCCATCCTTCCCTGATGCAGCCCTACCCCACCTCCCAGCTCTGCCTTAACCCAGGAGCTTGATCCCTTTCAAAACCTGGCACTCACCTGGACAGCAAGCAGCCAACTTCCACCCAGCTTTTACAAGTCTTATTTCCATCTTTTATTCAAAACTAATTGTAATCAGCCAGGCTGAGTGAATTGCTTTAGGTTTACACCCTGTGCCATGATGGTGAAAGGTGCAGAAGGGATTGACCTGCATTAACTGGGGGAGTAGCACAAAAAAAAAACTTGTGGCCTTCTGGTCTGTGTGGTTCTAACAAGAGCCTCACAGATCCAAGTGTACAAAACTAATTTGTTCCTGTGGGTTTCTTAGGGCTAAACTGAAGCTGCCTCAGAAGACCATGTCCCTCTGGTCCTGGGTGAACAGGCCTGAGGAGCTGACCAGGTTCCAGAACCCTCTTTATGAGGCCAACAGCCTTGTCATCTGGCCCTCTGTGGCCCCACAGAGCCTGCAGCTCTGGGAAGGTGAGCCAAGTTTCCTTTTCCTGTTACAGGCAATTTTTGTGATCATTTTTCAGTCTTCATTACTCACCATTCTGGAGAATCCATGTGCAGTGGGTTCCCTGCTGCAGAAACCTTCTCCATCCCATGGGTGCTGAGGAGTTAATGACAGTGACATAAGCAGGCTGCCATGGCAGGGTGGAGACTGAAAATGGAGTGGTCTGATGAGTATATGAGGGAAACAGGAATGAAACCCCCTCGTTTTTCCTTTATTAATCTTGTTTGGTTGAATGGTGAACTTGGAGAGGAGGGGAAGGGAAGAAAATTTGAGCTGTGTGCACTTCACTTGAGAGCTGATGGAACGTGAACAACCTTCATGAATTCCTCCTTGTTTCAAGAAACCCTTGTGACTTGGGTGTCTCTGGCCTTCCAGGTGTCTTCCTGCGGTGGAACAGGCCTTCCAGATTCCTGGAGGAAGCCGAGGAAGAAAGGATGAACATTATCAAGCACAACAAGGCGCTGCAGGCCAGGGTGAACACACTGAGGAGGCAGCTGGCGGAGATAGAGGCAGATGCGATTGTGCGCGAGCAGCAGGAGATTCCCTGAGCTGGGCTTTGCCTCAGGCCTTTGCTTTCCAGCTCCTTTACATCGAGGAAGAAACATGGAAAGTGCATGTTTTGCTGAGCCCTTGGGTGCAGCTGACCCTCCCACTGCTGAGCCCTTCACTCCATGAACCTCCCTGCTTTTTGGGGAGGGGTTTTTGTTTTGTTTACAGAAGACACAGCTGGGCACAATGTCCCCTCTTGGCAGCTTTTCTGTCTCACAATTGGGTACAGTGTCAACAGAAGCTGGAACTCTTCACCTCCAACTGTGTGGATGAGCAGGATGGGCCAAGAGACAGGATGTCTCCAATTTATTTTGGACTTTTTCTGGTTTTGCTGAACACTCACAGGATTAAAATACAGAGTTCTATATAGATAGGTAAAGGCATTTTGTCTGAAAGCACCTTTTCTCTCCAGGAGTAGGTAAGGCAGCTTAGTTCTTTAGTTTCCTAGGAAAACTAGAAATTGTTAAAATCCAATTACAGGTTCTGCCAGTCTACAAAATACTCTAAATAGCCTTCACATCTCACACTTGGGTTTTTGTGTTCAGCATTGGCTTGGGAGCAGGAAATTAAACACTGAACCAGAGCAAGACATTTCAGTGCAATACAGATTTGAAGTAGGGATTCTGCTGCTAATGTTTAAGCCATGACCTTCAGGTGGAATTGTCCCTCGTGGACAAGGATCTCCTAAGGAATAACAAACTACTTTTATTCTACCTGGAAAACAAAAAGGTTTAGTAGTTGGTGGGGCTGTTCTCTTGCAGAACAGGGCTCAGAGCTGTCCTTTAAACCAGAGCCAAGCTGCCTTCTTGGAAATTCCAACCTTCCCTGGCTGGTTTTGGACGCCTGGCCAGGTTCACAGCATTGCCAGGGTGCAAGAGCAGCCCTTCATTTACAGCTAAACAAAACGCTTTTGTTCCACCTGATGTGCATTTCCTTCTTGTGCTCTTATGCCCATGTGTGAAACCTCAAAAGCAGAAGCTGGAAGTTCAGGTGACCTCACAGTTCTGCTGCAGATGAAGGGGCCATCACACTACAGAAAATACTAAGAGTTTAGATGATTTGTAGCTGCTGAAACTGCTTAAGGACTTTAGGGATAAGCTTTTTCCCATTTAACTTGGTATTTTGTAGCTGCTGTTTCTGTGGCTTCAATGTGCTTTTTATAAAATCAGAGTTCTCTCTAGTGATTCTCTTTTTTTTTCCTTTAAAAAGACAGCTGGGAGTAGGTGTGAAATACTCACTGAGGCATTTTTTCACTTTGATTCCATGGGCAGCTGTACAGGACTGGGAAAAGTTGAATGAACAGGAGCACATGTGGCTGGGATTATCCAGAAAAGAGCTTTCCTGTTAGCCTGGTTCTGCTGGAATGAACAGAGCTGCAGTAGGTCAGTGGTGTGATCCCTTTGGAAACTGTCGAGCTTCCAGTTTAAGGAATGAAGCTGCCTTTATTTAAAAGCCACTTCACATAGAAATGTGTGAAAATGCAGGATCTTTAGTTGTCATAGAAGTAGCTGGAGAAGAACCTGCAAAAGTTGTGTAACCACTAAATATAGTCTAAGAAAATTCTATAACCAAGGAAGTGATATAAAACTATGTGATAGTGGTCAAGTGCTACCTTAATGCCTTTTGTTCAGTCCTCATTTCCTTAATTATGTCCTTTTTGCCTAAGCTGAACTTAACCCTGAAGTCCTCTGGCTTAAAAAATAACGAGATCCCTTTTAAACCATTGCTTGCTTAAGGCAGAAGAGTGATTCCCCCTGCTTGTAATGCCAATTCCTTTTAGGTTTGGAGCCTTGTTCCCTAAATCCAGTCTGACACAGAGAATGCTGCTCAGGGTAGCTGGGGATCTGTTCTGCATAGCAGGGGAGGCACAATTGGGCTGTTCCTTCCTCTAGATCTGGAGATACCTCTGGGTATGTTGCTCATGTAAGCCCTTGAAGTGATTGTTCACCCGTTAAAATGATGTCTTTGGGATCTGCACCTGCCTGGGTGGTGTTTCCCTACCCCATTCAGAATTTCTCCATCTGAAATCCATTATCCCCAGCCAGATGGGAAGGATTCAGAAGGCACTATTTTCCCTGTAATACACTCTACATAAAACACTCTTAAAGGTTATGCAATTCCCTAACACAGTAATTATAGATTGAGCTAAATAATAGAGAAGCAGAGAGGGTTTTTTTGGATCTAATTGCCTGGCTGCTCCAGCCTCTCCTGCAAACTGCAGGCATCGGAGGAAATTGGGAAACCAGCTGTGACAGCCAACAAAAGGCAGCACATTCCCTCTGAGCTGGCATTCATTTCAGCCTCCACTTGTGTTGAATCCACACCCGAGCGCTGTGTGTGTGCCTTGGGAATGTGGATCTGAGCCTTCCTGGGGCAGTGCTGGTGGTGTTCTGGGCAGCTCCAGGAGTTTATTCCACAATTCCTGGGCCATGGGGTGCCGTGTGCTTGCACAGGCTCCGTGGCACAGGCCTGGGAGGGCCTGCAGGAGGTGGAGTGGAGATGTGTGGTGGTGGAGATCCCCTGGGAGAGGACATTTCCCAGAGCTCTGCTGCTGCCATGTTCCCTTGGAACTTTCCCAGTGCTTCCCAGGCTGCAGACACACAGCAGAACGCTCCCATTCTTCGCTTTGCTGCTTGCCTCTCCTGTTTAATCCCGTGTTTAGTCTCACTGCTGGGTTTGCTGCTCTCAGAGGGGGATCCCTGCCCCGTGAAGCCCCCGTTTGCAGATTCCCAGCTCTGGCTCTTCCCTGTGCCACTGCCTTATGCCCTCGCTGCCACCCCGCTCCTGCTCTTTTGCACACACTCTTTGTGTAACAAGCTGGACACTGAAAGCCCCATCTCCAAATTTTGGGGGCAATCCAAGAGGACACTCTGCCATTTACCAAAAAAAAGAAAAAAAGAAGGGAAAAGGAACTAACTTGCACAGTTTTCATAAGGGAAATATGAAATATGTACCTTCAATATTTTGATTGTATTGATTAACTCTTGAATGTGGCGCTGGTTTTGACGTGCACTATTGTCCCTGTTGCATAGGATCTCATTTAAAATTGCACTGTACAGCATTTTTGGTGTCTCGTGTGCTTTGCTAAAGCCTTGGGAAGTGCTCTCGTTGTGTACAGGTTCTGTGTGAGGGGAGAGGTTCATCCCAGCACTCGCTGTATCGTGTGACAGCAGCACTGTGTGCCCTGTGCTGTGTATCTGTTCACTGCTGCCAGTTAAATGATGAGTGCACTGCTGTCCCAACATCTGGAACTGCTCTTTGGACTTGGCTGCTGCATCAGTCTCGGTTTTTTTTCCTGTAAAATTTGAAATGCCAGGGCTGGGAGTTGTGTGCTGGTGTTAGGTATTTGCTGTCTGTGTACAGAATCCCAGCTGCTGTGGCGTGGAATTTATTGCAACAAAAAAAAAAAAGTAACAAGTCTGAGGAAAAAGAAGATGATGGCTCAAGGTTCAGCCATTTGGGGGGAGCAAAACAGATACAAAGTGGCTGTAAACTTTGCTGTAGATATGAGAACATAGATGTGTCTGTTTAAATTAAAACCTTGAAGACTAAAAAGTCCTTTAATTACACTGCTGACTCTTCTTTATTAGTGTGGATTTCGCTTCCCACAGGAGGGATGTGGGTGGGTGTGACTTGGATGAAGCTCTTGCCTGAAATTTTATCTCTTTTCAGTTCAATTGTGTTTTATTTTACAGCTGGACAGGCCCTGTGGTGCTAGAAGAGGGATGAAAGGAGAAGGGTGAGACCTTGAGCCTGTGAGGGGCTTGCAGAACTCTGCTCCCATGGTTTTGGTTCTTGGATAGCAGCTCTGCACAGGATGGATAAACAATTTGATTGTTTATCAAATAAATATAAATGCAATATAAAATAAATAATATAAAACCCAATAGATAACAAAATATAATATAATACAAACCCAAGGTTTTATACAGGTATTGATCTATTTATCCTGGTATTGCTCTCTCCAAAGGAAGCAGGGCAGGAGCGTTCACAGGAGAGGGGTTGGGAGTGAAGCAAAGCCTTGCAAGAAGGTGGATGGTGATAGGACAAGGGGGATTGGTTTTAAACAAAACCAGGAGAGATTTAGATGAGATATTGAGAATAAATCCTTCCCTGTGAGGGTGGGGAGGCCCTGGCACAGGTGCCCAGAGAAGCTGTCGCTGCCCCTGGATCCCTGGGAGTGTCCAAGGCCAGGTTGAACAGGGCTTGGAGCAACTTGGAATGTGTCCCTGCCCAGGGCAGGGGTGGAACTGGATGGTTTTTAAAGTCTCTTCCAACCCAACCCATTCTGTGACTGAAATCCATCAGTGATTGGGGTCACAGTTTCCTGGTGGTTTTTCCAGGGAGGTAAATTGGTGCCAGGGGAAGGAACACGAAAAGGACAAACAGCTCTTGGGAGCTGTGGGAACTCCTGGATCTCTCCTGGCTGGGGAGTCATGAGCCTGGGGACTGCTGGGCCATCTGCTTCCCTGTGGCATCATTGTGGTGTCTGCAGCTCCTGAGGAAGGTGATGAGTTTTTGTGGCTTTTGGGGTTTGAGCAGATGGAGACTGGGGGTGTTTGTGCAGCCCATGAGATAACAGAGGGACGGGTGCTGAAGGTTTTGATGTGAAAAGGTTGATATTCAGCCACTATTTGTGCAAGATGGCTGTGGAAGTCCCTGGTGAAACAGAGTAGGTTTGGTTTAAATACTTTCCGTGATGATCAGGCAGTCTGATTTGGGTTAAACTTCATTTTTGGAGGGGAGGGAGGAAATAACTGGAGAATCATAGAATGTTTTGGGTTGGAAGGGACCTTAAAGACCATCCAGTTCCACCCCCCACCATGGGCAGGGACACCTCCCACTATCCCAGGCTGCTCCAAGCCCATCCAGTCTGGCCTTGAGCACTTCCAGGGATGAGATCTGACCAAGCCTTGAAATTCTTTAACTTTTTTGGGGGGGCTGTTGGATTTTTCTTCTTTGAAATCCCAATTGTTTTTGCTTAGTGCCATTGCAGGATTCTCTTCCATGCTGCGTGTTTTCCCCCCAAGCAGTGAGAGAGGAAACAATGAGGAGGAATTCTCATTGCACTGGATGGAACTCGGCATGCTGGGCTGTGCTGGGCTGCTCACAGCTTCCCCTGCTGTGGAAATGTCACCACCAGCCCGTGGCATTTGTCTTTCAGAGCTGAGCTGATGATCCTTTGATGTTCTCTTGGGAGGCTGCTGCTGCTGCCTTTGGATGCTTTATCTGATGCTGCAGGTCAGCTCATGGAGGCTTTGCTCTGAAAGCTCCAAATGTGCTCCCTCCTGATCTTAAAATACTGGCAGACAACCTGGGCACTACACAGATGTAGTTACACTACTAAAAACACAGTGTAGTTGCTAAAATCAGGTTTTTCACAGCTTTTACAGCTGCTGTAACCATTGACATGACCAGTTTACCATCCCAGTTTGTACTGGTTCTGTACAGGGGATGGTTTCAGGGTTGGAAGGTGTAGCCTGTGATCACTGTGTGAAGGAAAAAAGCTCTTTTGGCATACAAAGGTAGAAGAGAGAAAGGAAATGTGCTTCCTGCTGCTCTTTCCTGACATGGAAAACATTGGTTGGGATTCCCCACCAAGGGAAGCACAGCATTTCTACAGGGAATTTTCTGGGTTTGGCTTTTAAGTCCCTGGCGGTACGAAATAAAAACTTTGTGACAGGAATAAAGGTTGTTTCAGAGTTTGGTTGGGTTTTTTTTGAGCAGAGAACTGCTTGCCTTCTCTGTCTGGTGCTCCATCTCATCACATCCATTTTTTTGGGTTCCAGCCTGGTCTTGAACACTTCCAGGGATGGGGCAGCCACATCCATCAGTTGTTTTGGGGACAAAGAAGAAATTTGTGCTACAGTCAGGTAAATACAGAGCTCTGGTTTCTACATTTCCCTCACTTAGAGAATTTAAAAAAACAAAAAAAACCCTGTGCCTTAGTGGGAAAAAGATTTTCTTCCACAGATCCTTGGGGGACCCTTGTGCAACGTCCAACACATGGAGTGTCCTGGCTGTGCTGCCAGCAGTTGGCAACGCTGTCATTTCACAATGGGGAAGGCTGTGGCAATCCCAAGTTAAAATTCTGTTCTGCTCCTCTCCGCCTCTTTTCCCTCCTCACTTCTGCTGGTCCAGCTGTTTGTGATTCCACGTGGCACAGGGGATTGGAGAAATGTATGGAAAAGTGACACAGCCAAGAGGGAAGAGCTCTGTGGGCTGAGTCAGCACCTGGGGTGTTAAACGTGGCACTGATGCTCTGAGTGAATTCAGTCACAGGGAGGATTTGTAAGGTGAAAACCCACATGGAGCTGCTGGAGTGAGTCCAGAGGAGGCCATGGAGATGCTCCAAGGGTGGAGCCAGGCTGGGAGAGCTGGGGGTGCTCACCTGGGCAAGAGAAGGATCCATGGAAACCTCAGAGCCCCTGCCAGTGCTTAAAGGGGCTCCAGGAGAGCTGAAGAGGGACTAGGGACAAAGGATGGAGGGACAGGACACAGGGAATGGCTTCCCACTGCCAGAGGGCAGGGTTAGATGGGATATTGAGAAGGAATTGTTCCCTGTGAGGGCGGGGAGGCCCTGGCAGAGGTGCCCAGAGAGGCTGTGAGCTAAAAGGGCAGAGTGGGCACACCTCAGTCCTTGCCAGAAACCTCGGGGGTTGTCAGAGGTACCAAAGGCTGCTCTGCACCAATCCCACACTGTGGGCATGAGCCTTGTCCCCTGCAGAGCAGGGAACCAAAGGCACAGCACATCCCTGGTGTCTCCAGGTGTCTTGAAAGTCTGGAATAGCTCCTTGCCCTGCACTCTCCAAGCACAGTGGGTGGTGAGGGTTTGCAGGTTCAGCAGGGCAGAGGGGAGAGGAGGAGGCCACAAAACCCCTGCGTGTGGGAGGGAGATCAAGCCTGAGGCTCTGGGAGAGGCTGCTGCAGAAAGCTTTGAAGGAGCAGCACTTCTGGATGTGGATCCATGGGAAGGAAGAGGAAGAAGGCAGTGGGGGAGAGTGACGACAGCACTCTTGGAGCCGCTGCAGCAATAGCACTGTGCTGCCTGTGAGAGGAAGGATGTTGGAACTTCTGCTTTCTTCCCCTTGATTTCCATTTCCAATATTCCTCCATTAGCCTCTTTCTGAACTTCAGGCTGGCTTTTCCTGTTTGCAGTCTTTTGGACACAGTATTACATTAAAAAAAAAAAAAAACAGAAAACAAATCAGGCAACAAACACACAAAATCTTGAAATCCAGATAACATGGACAATACAGAACATACAAACTCCTCAGTAGTCTGTGACCCTCCCTCTCTCCCTGGAAGACTTTTGGGGTCATCTGTTGACATGTATGGAGATCCTGTGAGCAGGATTGGAACAGAATGCCCTAGGAAGCAATGGAATTACTATCCTTAGAAGTATTCCAGAGATGTGTGGATGTGGCTCTTGAGGCCATGGTTCAGTGGTGGACTTAGCAGTGCTGGGGAATGGTTGAACTTGATGATCTTTGAGGCTTTTCCAACTGAAATAATTAAGGACAAACACAAGTGGGGTCATAGAAATCACAGAATGTCTTAAGTGGGAAGGGACAATAAAGACCATCTGATTCCACCCTCTGCCATGGGCAGGGACACCTTCCACTATTTCAGGTTGCTCCAAGCCCTGTCCAACCTCACCTAGTGAGCTCCAAGTCTGTGCTGCCCACAGGGCGTTCATCAGGTGGGAATGTTGGCTTCAGGTGTTGTTGGAATGGAACCTCCACACTGCTCAGATGTCATCATCCCACTGGGGTGGAGTTTTCTCCTCTTTAGGATTTTCTGCCTTCCCACACTGATGTTTTTCCTCTTGCCCCCTTGAGCTGCTGCCTATCACACCCTGACAAATCCTGCCGCTGTCCCCGGTTTCACCTTTCTTATCTCGCAGGGCTCTGTGCTGTTTCTCACAAGCTGGCAGCCTCCTCAGCTCTGGGAGGAGAGTTTTCCAGCTGGGCTGTGTCCTTGGATTGCAGCTGACCCTGGAGGATCAGGCAGTTCAGGGCCAGCTCTGCTGGACGCTCCATTTTGCTGATTTTGTGCCAGTTTAGTGCTCCAGGTGCTTGGCTCGGTGTTGGAGGAGGGAACTCATTTATGGAATTGCTCCTGATTCCATCAGTCTGGGGGATTCTACACCATCCTGCTGTGATCCAGGTCTGGGAAAGAGCTTTGCTTTGTCCAGGGAATGGGAATGGAGCTGGGGAAGGGGCTGGAGCCCCAGGAGGGGCTGAGGGAGCTGGGAGGGCTCAGCCTGGAGAAAAGGAGGCTCAGGGGGACCTTGTGGCTCTACACAGCTCCTGACAGGAGGGGACAGCCACATGGGGTCAGCCTCTGCTGCCAGGGAACAGGGACAGGAGGAGAGGAAATGGCTTCAAGCTGTGCCAGGTCAGATTCATGTTGGACATCAGGAGAAATATTTTGGTGGGAAGGGCTGTCAGGCATTGTAAGGAGCTGCCCAGGGAGGTTTGGAGTGCCCATCCCTGGAGGTGCCCAGGGAAGGACTGGACGTGGCACTCAGTGCTCTGGGCTGGTGACAAGGTGAGGATTGGTCACAGGTTGAACTTGATGATCCTGGAGCTGTTTTCCAGCCTAAATAATTCTGAGATTCACATTGAGTCAAGTGATCAGATACAGTAAAACCACAGGTGTTCCACGAACTGTCCCTCCCGAGCAGGAAAATCCCTTTTGCCCAACTGCACGTCTGTGTCAGGGTTCAGGGAACAACAGGAACTTCTCTTTTTTCCTCTGCAGAATTCCAGGTGAGCTCTGTTTGCCCTCCCTGCAAGGCTGGATGCACAGTGCCCTGTCAGAGCAGCCATGGAGCCATGCTGGAGGCTCTTCCTTTCCTTCCATGTGCTGCAGGATCCTCAGCCTGCATCAGGGAGTGCTGGGATGGTGATGTGATGGAGGTCTGAGCTACACTGGCATGGAATCACAGGATGGATAAGGTTGGAAAGGACCACGGGAATCTTTTCACTGTAAGAAATCCTTCTCTGTGAGGGTGGGGAGGCCCTGGCACAGGTGCCCAGAGAAGCTGTGGCTGTCCCTGGATCCCTGGAAGTGTCCAAGGCCAGGCTGGACAAGGCTTGGAGCGACCTGGGACAGTGGAAGGTGTCCCTGCCCATGGCAGGGGTGGGACTGGATGATCTTTACGGCCCTGTCCAACCCAAACCATTCCATGATTCTCTGCAGTCCAACCTGGCTGCTGGTGGCTTTGAGACACCACCCAGGATTCAGTGACCCTTTAATCTGTTTTCTGGAAGCTGCCGCTCAGTCTGTAGCAGATGGATCAATTCTGCTGACACTCCCACAGCTTTCCCTCCCCAGGGACTTTAAATGCATTTTTATTCCAGGCTCTGCAGTGGAACAAGAGGGTTCTTTGTGTTTCTTTTCCTCCTGGAGCTTTCCCTCTTTTCAAGAGACATCTGCTCTGGTCAATGGTACTTAACAGGCCTTTCAAACTCAATTAGGCACTCGAGAGCCAGGAGCTGTGAGCACTCAGCTTCCCCAGCCAGCAAAGGATTTTCCCCTCTGCAGCTCCTGTAATGCCATGATTTTCCAAGATTTCCACACTCTGCGAGCTGAGCTTTTAATAACTGGCCGTTTGTTAGTGTCTGGAATCCTTGAAAATAATGGCCAGTCCTGCTTTGTTTGCTCTCTGAACAATTTCATTCAGCTCTTTCTAAGAGAGAGAAAAATAAAACTAAAAAAATCAGTCTCTGCCCCAGCCCTGAACTGATTCAAATCTTACATCCACAAATGCCAGGGATTTTTTCTGGCAGGTTTGACAACAAAACCATTCCTGCATTTGAAATGGTGAAACGTGACTGTGTTTCCCCTTTGTCGAGGTGCATCTCAGGGCACAGGGGTTTTTGTAGGGTCTCCTCCTGCCCCCGAGCTGTGCCCTCGTCCTGCCCAGCCAGGCAGGAGGGATGTGATTAATCGCTGTCAGATGTGGTTGGCTCTGCCTCTGATCTCCGGGCCGGGGAGATCTCTGTGTGTGCACTGCAGGGTTGGATTTTGCTTAGCAGAGCTCTGTGAAAGGTTTTCCCCTCTCGGGAAATTGCTTTAATGTTCATCTTTGTCCTGAATGAAAATGATGATCTAATATATCTATTTTTTTTGTATGAGTCTTTTTTTTTTTTTTTTCTTCTTGATTTAGTTAAGCTCATCTGAGTGTTTCCTGTGCCTTTAACAAAAGCATTTTAATATTTCAGGATTCCTTTTTGGGCTGCTGAGCTAAAGGTTCCAGCTCAGTGAGCTGTGTGCTCCAAGGGGCCTGGGACACTTTATGTGTCACATTTTCATGCTCTGGGCTCCTTCACAGGAGCTTCCAGGGGACACTGAGCTGAGCTGGCTTCATGCAGGTGTGTAAGGAGGACCAGGCTGGTCAGAGCAAAGGCTCCAGCACCTCCACCAGCATCCATAATCCATGGATATTAAAGGAGAGAATGTAGGGAATGGGATCAGAGCAACCTGCTCTAGTGGAAGGTGTCCCAGCCCATGTGGGTGGAACAAGATGAGCTTTAAGGTCCTTCCAGCCCAAACCACTCTAGGATTGTGGGGATTTCCCAGACTCCAGCAATTTCTGATTTTGATTTAAGATGGAATTATTTAGGCAAAACCCCATTTTTTCCCCAAGGAGAGCCTTTTCTTTGCTGAGATTGCTCTTTTTGCGGGTGGAAAATTCCCAACCTGCTTGAAGCTAAAGCAGATGCTGATGTGTGTTTATATCCTGCTCCAACAAAAAGCCATGGATAAAGCAGGAGCTGAAGGCAGGAGCCTTCCCCATTCCAAGGGCCCTCAACTTGCCAGTAGGGGGTGGGTGGAAAAATGTCAATTATGGTTCAGTCTGCAGGAATACAACAGCAAAATACAAAGGAATATAATTCCAGCCCTCTCACCTGTCCTATGGGGACTTCATTAAATTCAGAAGGAATTTCTTCACTGGAATGGTTGTCAGCCATTGGAGGTGGTGCAGTCCCCACCCCTGGAGGTGTCCAAGGAAGGTCTGGATGTGGCACTCAGTGCTCTGGGCTGGTGACAAGGTGGGATTGGTCACAGATTGGACTCGATGCTCTCAAAGGTCTTTTCCAACCTTAATGATTCCATGAAATGAAGAAAGACCCAAAAAAGTTAACCCTCAGCACCCACTGCCTGAGAAAAGGCATGTGAGGAGTAAATAACCTGCCTTTATTTCCAGCAGAGGACTATTAAACTTCAAGAGTACCACCTGTAGCCTCATCACACTAAATTCCAGTGATTATCTAATAACACTGGATGGAAAATTGAATTCTCAAAAGCCTTTGCCTCTCCCTGTCTGTAACATGATGCCTTATTCCCTTCCAGCAAAGACAAGGAATTCTTAAGCTGATTTTTCAGTCCTGCTGTAGCTCCTCTCCTGCACAGCTGTGAGAGGCTGGGGAGGCTGTGGGAAAGGTGCTGCTTGTTCCTGGAGGCATCCAGAATGCTCCCAGCACTGATAAATGACTTTACAGCTGTGCTTGCAGCTCTGTTTTGCAGAGGTGGCCAGTTTAGATTTCATTTTAAATGCATCTCAACTTCTCTGTCCCCAAGTTTCCCCCCGAGGTCTGCTGCCAAAAGTCAGCTTTATTTCAGTGTGAGTTTTGAGGTTAATTGAACAAAGCACTTGGGGAATGAGAGGTTTAGGTCTGTGAGACCTCACAGATTTCATGGAATGCATGGGTATGTTTTTAGCAGGCTTTTCTCACGTTGGGTCATTACACTCTTCAAGCCAAATGAAGTCCAGTGGTTCCCTGCACCACTAGGAATTACAGATTTCCAGTACAAAAAGGACTTCCGCAAGGGCATGGAGTGATAGAACAAGATGGAGTGGCCTTAAAATGAAACAAGGGAGATTTAAATGAGATATTGGGGGGAAAAGTCTTGGCTGTGAGGGTGGTGAGGCCCTGGCGCAGGTTGCTTAGAGAAGCTGTGGCTGCCCCTGGATCCCTGGAAGTGTCCAAGGCCAGGTTGGACAGGGCTTGGAGCAACCTGGGATAGTGGAAGGTGTCCCTGCCCATGGCAGGGGATGAAACTGGATGAGTTTTAAGGTCTCTTCCAACCCAAACCATTCTGTGATTCCCCACTGAGCAGTTGTGTCTCTATTCCCACATCTCCCAAGTCACACATTTTACAGGGATTGAGCTCCTCACAGGGAAGCTTTCGGTGATGTTATCAGATGAAAGCTGAGTCCTCTTCATAAACTATTTATTCTCCAAAGTCTCCTTAACAAATGTGCTCAGTAAAGAGAGTTGGGAAAGTGGCTTTTCAGTGATCACAGGGTTTTCCTTTGCCTTGCTCCTGGCAGACAACAACCTCAATGAATGGCACACCCATTTCCCAGTGAACTGTTTCCCGTGTTTCAAGGCTGATTCCTGGTGTTTAACAGGTTTCCATCTCTCGGGCAGATGGAGGTGAATCACAGAATAACCCACAAGGATCACTGAAGTCCAGTTCCAGATGAGGGTGGTGATCGTCCATTGTTTGTGGTGTGCAATAAACTTGGTGTGAGGCTTCATCTGGATTTTTAAACAGTTTGGCTTTCACAGAGTACATTCCTAAAGCCTTATTTTGCAACATCGTCTCACCTCAGAGACCTGAACAAGCTTGTTTCCCCACTGGTTTGTGTTGTTCAGAAGGACACAGACCTTTGGGAAAGCAGGCCATGATTTCCTGGGCAGGGAAGGCTGACAGGGAACAAACCCTCTCCTGCTGGCCTGAGAGTGTTTGAAGTGCTGCTCTTGCTTAGCCTGGTAACTCATCCTTGTCATTAGCTGCACTAATTATGCATCTTGTTTCCACAGCCTGCTTGAAATGAATCCCTGTGTGGAAACTTGTGCTGTCAGGGCCAGTAAGGAAGGAAGAAAAATGGATTCTGTTTACACTCCAGATGCATTAGTGAATCCAGTTCTGCAAAAACAGCTGCTGAGGGTTTATAACATTTCTCTTCTGCCTTTGTTTCTGTTACAGAATGAATGTTTTTGGCTTTGATGACAAAGCTGTGAAGGGCAGAAAGATTCCTTGGGTTGTTTCTGCTCAGAGACTTCCACGTGGTTTTTCCCAGTGTGCTATAGGAGCTCTGCTGGAAAAGTGGGAAATCATCACAGACTGGTTTGGGTTGGAAGGACCTCAAAGCTCATCCAGTTCCACCCCCTGCCATGGGCAGGGACACTTTCCAGGCTGCTCAGAGCCCCATCCAGCCTGGCCTTGCCAGCAAAAGAGAAGTGAAAGTCATTTTCAATTACAGCGCTGCCCCTTGTGAGCTCCCTGTATCCACTCCGAGGTGTGAAATCCCTGCTCAAGGGCAAGTGACAACTGCTGTGTTTTCTTTAGCAGCGCTGTGGACTCTCTGCAGGGAGATGTTCATGAAGGGTGTGACTTAAGGCCTGATTTTTTCCTCAAAAATCCCTCCTTTCCCTCAATGATCTCAAATAATTTTTATATTTGGGATGCATCCTTCATCCATTCTGCTGAAATGTGAAGCTGTGAGGCAGTGGATGAAAGCAGTCAGGGAACAGAGGAAGCTTTCTTCTTCCCCAAAATAACAATGTATCTGTCTGGGTTCTAGGAATTCCTCCTGGCTGGTTGCCCTGCAGGCTGGGGCTTCTTGAGGATCATGGGACTCTCAGAACTTGTATCAGTGACTTTTTTGAACCTTCCCAGGACAAACAACTCATTGCTTTATGTGTTTATTGGAGAGGCAGCAAGCAAATGGGAGAGTTTCAGATGCAAAATCTGAAGAGAGGAGGTTGATGAGCCTCTCAGCCGTGGGACAGGATCCACTGAACTCCCATCTCTGCTGATGGTTCTTACCCAACCTGCTCTTAAATCTCTCAAACTGCTCCCTCCCCAAGGGATCTTTTCCAGGACTTCCTTACAGCTAAAGGTTTGTCCTAATGACTAACCTTGCCAGTACTGGAGCACATGCCTTCAAAATCAATATATTTGGGGTTTTTTTTTGTTGTGTTGGTGCTTTGTGCTGTAAGATTTGCCCCTTCTGCTCTTCACAGCATGTTTTCTTCCCCTTTTCCCAGTTTTTGGATAATTTTTGTTGCTGTGGACAGTCCTTAATTGTGCATCACTTCCCTTTAATGCCTGGATGTGACACTCAGTGCCATGGTCTAGTTGACAAGGTGGTCGTGGGTCAAAGGTTGGACTCGATGATCTTGGAGGTCTTTTCTAACCTTAATGATTCTGTGATTGTCAAACCAATCACCATGAGGCTGGAAATTAGAATTGGGGACATAAAGAGCCCCGGATCCTTTATCTGCCATCAGTGCCTTGGGGTGTCTCCTGAGGGGAGATCTTTGCAGGATTGCTGTCCCCATGGTCACCAAAAAAGTTAATTTTAAGAAAGCAGCAACGCAGAAGAATCTGGGGGGCACTGGGGGTTTGATTCTGGTCCAGTACAGTGGAAGATGCCAAATTGTCCCTTTGCATGGGGAAATGTGGCTGCAGCCACTGCTGTCCCCAAGCTGTGAGCACCCAGTAGGAGTCAAACCTGCGGAGAGGCTCCTTTCAGGCAGGGATCTCACACCCAGTGTGGAACAGCCAGGTGGAAGATGCCATCAGCAAAGCCTTCCCTCCTCCCCAGCCTACCTGGAGGGGGAACACCTGTGTTTTCCCTTTGCAGGAGCTCACAGGGAGGGGAATGATGCCAGGAGAATGTGTTTAAAAACAAGGCATCTGTGGCTCACACAGAGCTTTCACCCCTCATTAAAGAAAAACAAAACAGACAAGGCAAATCTAATTGAACCAAAGATCATCAAGCTCGTTTTATTAATTAAAAAGAATGACTTCTAAACAAAACCTTCCCTTTTTTCCTTCTCCAAAGAGGCAGCAATGCAGTGTGACACACATGTTTGGGTGCAAAAGCGACACTTTCACTCACAGAGGGAAGATGAGACCTGACTGTGATCAGTGTGAGGTTGTCCTGTGCTGCCAACACGATGTGACACCTCCCTGTGCCCAGGCACAGCCTGTGTCACATCTGCTGGGCATGACGAGCGTCAGGGTCAAACCAGTTCAGCACCACAGGGAGAAGATGTTCCTTCTTTTCACGTCCTGTGTGGCTGAGCTGTCACCGAGGCCGAGCTCAGTCTCCCTCTTTGGTGACTCTTCGTGGGTGCTGTGGCACATGTGGACACAGTAGAAGATTCTATCCGGAACTGACCCTTTCCTCAGGTCTGAGGGACAGAGAGCCACATAAAATCCAGGCAAGATTCCACTTCCTTACTAATCTGTCTCTGGGCAGTGGCAAAGGCTTGTGGAAAAACCACAGGGAAATAATTTGGTATAGATTTGTGGGCCCCACTTGGAGTGGGGAAGCTGGAGAGGGGCTCTTCATTGGGAACTGTGGGGGTAGGACAAGGAGTAATGGGGCCAAACTGAAAGAGGGGAAATTTAGGTGAGATCTAAGGCAAGGAATTGTTCCCTGTGAGGGTGGGGAGGCCCTGGCACAGGGTGCCCAGAGAAGCTGTGGCTGCCCCTGGATCCCTGGAAGTGTCCCAGGCCAGGTTGGACAGGGCTTGGAGCAAATCTGGGATAGTGGAAGGTGTCCCTGCCCATGGAAGGGGTGGAACAAGATCTTCAGGGTGCCTTCCCACCCAAACTATTCTGGGATTCTGAGAACTGTGATGGATCCCTGCCCTTCTCAAGTGAGTGTAGCTCAGTGGGGCTCTCGAGGTTCACCCAAGTGAGTGCTCTGGTCCAGGAAGCATCTGCTGCCATCTTTCCTGCAGGAAACCTCCAGCTGTTCCCTCTGGGAAAAAATTCTTCCTCAAGTTCAGCTGGAACTTCCTGGGCATCAATCCCTGCCCGTTCCTCTTATGCCATTGCTGGGCCCTGCTCTGAGCCCTTCCTGCACACAGGGATGAGGTCCCCTCAGGAATAAATAAAGCATTGGATGTTTGCCTTTCTACGTGGAGGAAGATGAAAAAGCAAAAGCTGGAAGGTGATTTATCTCCTCTCTTTCCCACTGTGAACAGTTTAAGACCTGTTTAGGGGCAAAAATTAAGCGAGATGGAAAGACCATTATTTGCAGAACACCGTGAAATTCAACAGACTTCAGAAAAGATAGGCAGAGTTTCAAAAAAAATGTTTAAATGTGAACTCCCTGTCAAAGGAGGAGGTTGGTTTACCTTCAGCAGCACCTTGAAATACAAAGTATTGCTGTGAGGGAGGGTAAACATGACTGAAGCACAAGTAATTTTTAAAATAGAGGCTGATAAGCTCAACACCACATAAAAATGACTCCATTGTGTGAATAACAATCAAGCGGGTCCAGCAAACAGAAATGATCCGTGCTTCACAAATATAATTACTGCACTTGGCTCCCTCATGGCTCAATGCTCTGCTTATAATAAATGGCCTTGAAAACCAGCATTTTTATAGAGAGAAACTATTTTTATAGTTTCATTTGCAGGGCTCTGTGAGCTCCTTCTCTGCTCCTTGCTGTGCTGAGGCAGGAATTGCTCATCACTCAGGGAACCCAACTCAGAACATAAAAGCAACCCCAGCAAATCAAGGCAAGACCATCCTAATCCTATTCCTTTGTTTCCAACAGCAGCTTTTTCCCCACAGTGCTCTCACAGACTCTGGGATCTACAGCTGAACGACTTTCTGAACCAGACACTGTCCCTGCACATTCAGAATATTTACAGTCATTCATCATTAATGTTTTTCTCCTCCACAAACTCACCTATGTGCTTTAGAAACTCAGGTAAGCTTGTGCCATCCACACTGGATAATATCCCTGCTCTATCTGTAATTTTGTGCCCTCTAATTACATGTAGCTAAGCTGTTACATAACAATCCCAACCTGCCTGCCAAGGGGTGG
This sequence comes from Acanthiza pusilla, assembly GCA_036630365.1. Taxonomy (NCBI): domain Eukaryota; kingdom Metazoa; phylum Chordata; class Aves; order Passeriformes; family Acanthizidae; genus Acanthiza; species Acanthiza pusilla. Next base: position 5,409,921 of record JAXCHO010000099.1, on the reverse strand, counting down.
AATTCATAAGCAGGAGGGAATGGGAAAAAAAAAAAAGGCTTATAAACACCTCTGTGGCAAGATAATCTTATCTCAAAGCCTTTGTTCTTCAAGATTGCTCAGGGAGTTAATGTTTGTGGTTGTGAAAGATAGATGTGTTTGGAATAAGGGGAAGAAAAAAAAGTAGTAACATTGTTTGCTGGAGGTACAGCTCAGCAGAAGGAATCCAGAGGAGAAAGATCTGGAAGCTCTTTGTACAAATGCTGCTGGGAATGAGAAGACTTGTCAGGATCAAATCAGGGTAAGCAGGATTCGATCAGCTTCTGTCTGAAAAGTTGCTGTGGTCCATCAAATCAATGCTCCATCAAACTTGGAATTATTTTTGCCAACTCCTTGTCACTTTGTCCTTCAGAGGACATCCCACTGGTCCCCATACTCACAGTGCTCCCCTGAGAAGGGCAACAACACACAAGCCTCCCCTGTAGGCCTCCCCAGAAAAAGCAGGAGAACCTGGATGGTCTTTAAGGTCCCTTCCAACTCCAACCATTCCAATATTCTGTGATTCTGTCCTTGATTTTAGGAGTGGGATTCCCACATCGAGCCCTGCTTCTGAAGCTGCAAAACCCCATCACACCAGGACGCTGCTTGGAGATTTAGAAAGTGTGACAGGGGATCAGATTTAACTCTAAATACTTTGCACAAACTGCTCTGGGCTCTCTAATCCCTCCTGGTTGCTCATTAAGAACTTTCTTAAGAACTTCCTGCTCCATGCAGCTTTACTGGATGTCTAAGAAATCAGGCAGTGCCTGGACTGCACCAAACTGTGATGTGTTTTTGGATTTCTGCAGTTTGGGCCAATTAAGGCCTCTCCTCAGAAGGATTCATGGCTAGGAAATTTGCAACTTTGTCCCTGCTGCCTCCATACAGTGTCAGGATGGAAGGGACATTAAAGCTTCAAAACTCATTTCCAAACTCGTGTCATGGGCAGGGACACTTTCCATGATCCCAGGTTGCTCCAAGCCTTGTCCAGCCTGGCCTTGGACACTTCCAGCGATCCAGGGGCAGCCACAGCTTCTCCTCTTAGGCTACCAGTCAGAGCTGCAGGGGCTTCAAATGAAGAATAATTCCCCAGAAAGCAAAAATAAAGAGGTAGAATCTGTAAGCAAGAAGCACAACTCCAAAATTTCAGCAGAAATAGCTCTGGAGGACATGGTAAAATGCAGAACTACATTTTCCTCAGAGAGTTTGCCACCTCACAGGACATATTCCTGTGGCTAAGATCCAAAAACACTGAACCTGGGTTCATAACCCATCAGAATTTCAGCTTCTCTTCATTCAAGATGAATCTGCTCATTCAAGCACTCCTGTACCCTAGAGAAATGTCATGTTCCCAAAGAGCATAAAAAGAAATGTATCCAATGGAAAGTGCTATCCTATCCCAGTTCAGTATGCCTGATATCAAGAGAATTTTTCCTTTCTAAGGGGATTTTAGTTTTCCCATGTGCAGTCCCAGAAGGATGTGGCTGTGAGCCTCACCCCAGAGGGGTCCTTGCTGTGGACATGCAGCTCCACTAACTTTATTCCTCTCTTCATGGCCTCCTACTTAAAATAAGTGTTGATAGGATGAGTTTTCTTCTCAGAACAGCCACGCCCATCTCCTGCACACAATCAGCCACCAGGCTCTGTCCTGCGATATGGGAAAGGCTGCCCCTGGGCTCGATGAGCAGCTGTGAGTGTGGCTGCTGATAGGAGGGTGTATCTCCAATTTTGAGGCACGGTGCCACAACTCAGGCTGTGCAGAGAGCACAAACACAATTCCTACAGCCCTTGCCCCAGCCAAGACCCTCTTGGCTGTAAAAAGTACCCTCTCCCTTGGTTTCTGCATCTAAGATCAACCAAGTGAGTCATTCTGCTGGGCTGAAATAGTTTAGGGCTTGGAATATACACGAGACACTGGTCTTGATGGGGAAGGGGGAAATATCTCCTTGTATTGAACTTCTAGGAAACAGAGTCAAACCTAATGGGTCCTGCTCAGCCACTGTGATCTCAGTAAGAGTGGGAACACGAAAAACCAGAGGCTAAGCAAGGGAGAGTGAGTTTTAGCAGCTGTTCATGTAGAACAGCCACTGGAAGGATGTGAGATAGCAGAGGAAGTTTGAAATGCAGAGGTGATTTTTAGGAACTGAAAGATCATTTGGGTACTAGCCCTCTCTGATGTCTGGGCGGTCAAGGAGCTGGTGGCACAGCCTAGGAGGGACAATCTTATCTGTGTGATGTGAAGATGATGAAGGGACTGGAGCATCTCCCTGCTGAGGAAAGGCTGAGGGAGCTGGGGCTGTTCAGAGGAGATGCTGAGAGGAGACCTCATCCCTGTGTGTCCCTGTGTGTAGGGAAGGCTCAGAGAATGGATGAGGCTCTGCTCTGTGGGGCCCAGCAATGGCACAGGAGGAATGGGCAGGAACTGATGCCCAGGAAGGTCCCCCTGGACAAGAACTTTCCTGTGCAGTGACCGAGCACTGAACAGATTGTCCAGAGAGGCTGTGGAGTGTCCCTCACTGAGGATGTTCCAGACCTGTCTGGGCACAGTCCTGTGCCCTGTGCTCTGGGATGGCCCTGCTGGAGCAGGGAGGTGGGAACAGAGGAGCCACTGTGATCGCTTCACACCTGACCCATCCTGGGATTCCGGGATTTGGGGATTTTGGGATTCTGTGACCAGCGCTGTGCTGTACCACAGCTCAGCCAGAGACTGCTGACCACCAGGAGAGCTGGAGAGGGACTTCGGACAAAAGCATGGAGTGGTAGGAAGAGGGGAAATGGCTTCCCACTACCAGAGGGCAGGGTTAGATGGGATATTGGGAAGGAATTGTTGCCTGTGAGGGTGGTGAGGCCCTGGCACAGGTGCCCAGAGAAGCTGCGGCTGCCCCTGGATCCCTGGCAGTGTCCAAGGCCAGACTGGATGGCGCTTGGAGCAACCTGGGATAGCGGAGGTGTCCTGCCCATGGCAGGGGGTGGGATGGGATGAGCTTTAATGTCCCTTGTCCCCCAGACCGTTCCGTGCGGCGCTGTCCCCCTGGGCGGGCGCCCCCACCCTCAGCTCCTGAGGGGCCCCGGCCCCGCCCGCCACCGCCGCCCCTCACGGCGCGTGACATCACGCCCGAGTGACGTCACCGCCCAATCCCCTACGCGGCCGCCGCTGACGTCAGGCCCCGGCCCCGGCGCGAGCGGCCCCGGCTGAGGGACGGGGCGGTGGCGGCGGCGGAGGGAGCGCGGCGGGAGCGGGGTGAGCGCGGGGCCGGACGGGGCCGGACGGGGCCGGACCGGACCGGACCGGACCGGGCTGGACCGGGGGCTGTGGGGCTTTTGGGGGCTGGCTGTGGGGGATTTGAGGGGCTGGGTTGGCGGGATGTGGGATGGCGGGGCCGCCCCGCTCCCGGCGCGACCGAATGAATGAGGTGGGGGAGGGGCGGCTTTCCCCGGCACCGCGCGGTCGCCTCCTCTGGGGACACTTTGGGGACGCGCCGGGGCCAGGGCGGGGGCGGAGGTTCGGTGCTCGTGGCTCTTTTGCGCCTCACCGCAGGCTCGCTGCGGGCGGGTGGGTTTTGTTCGCTCCTATCACCCGCGGCGGCCCCTTGGCTTCATCTGTGCAGGCTGTGCGGGGTATAGAACCAGGGAAACAGCGAATGGCTTGCGTTGGAAGGGACCTTAAAGATCATCCCATTCCACCTTGTGCCACGGGCAGGGACACCTTCCGCTAGACCAGGGTGCTCCAAACTCTGCCCAGCCTGGCCTTGGACACCTAGAGAGATGCGGCAGCCACAGCTTCTCTGGGCACCCTGTGCCAGGGCCTCACCACCCTCACAGGGAACAATTCCTTCCCAATATCCCACCTAAACATACTTTTTTTTAATGTTCAAATCCACTACCCCTTGTCCTATCCGTCCATCCCTTGTCCCCAGTCCCTCTCCAACTCTCCTGGAGCCCCTTTAGGCACTGGCAGTGGCTCTGAGGTCTCCCTGGAGCCTTCTCTTGTCCAGGTGAGCACCCCCAGCTCTCCCAGCCTGGCTCCAGAGCAGAGGGGCTCCAGCCCTTGGAGCATCTCTGTGGCCTCTTCTGGACTGTCTCCAGCAGCACCACATCCTCCTGATGTCAGATCCCAGATCTGGAGGCAGCTCTGCAGGTGGGGTCTCACCTGAGCAGGGCTGAGGGGCAGAACCCTCCCTCCCCTGCTGCCCGTTCTGCCCAGGATACATTGGGCATTCTGGACCAATCTTCCTTACCCGCTCTGGGAGCATCACACCATTCAGCAGCTTCGTAATCTCCTTTTTTTTCTGTTTATTTTCGGTGGCTGAGGTCAGGTTTCCAGCAGGTCCCTCGCGGCTCGGGCTGACATCTCCTCTTGGCGGGCTCCACCAGGGGCTCGGCGTCATCCCTGGCCGTGCGTCACCCCTGGGACAGGAGCTGTGCGTGTGTGTCAAGGTTATTTCAGCTGAGCTTGGCCAACAGCTCCCTGCCAGAGGGAACAGCTCCAGCCTGGACACCCTGGCACATCCCCCCTGCCAGGGGACACCAGCAGGGACGCAGCGTCCCAGCTTGGGGGCTCTTGGAACCAGAGGAATTGCCAGCAGGGAATGTGTGATGGATTTGGGCTGTCCAGCTCTCCAGGCAGCAGTCATTGGGGTTGAGCTGAGAGTATCCTTTAGTTGTTGCAGTTTGAGTGCTCCCAAATGCAGGGATCCGATGGAGTTTCCTCTTGGCACGAGGGAGGGAGGCTTTCCTGTGGGCAGAGTGGCTGGTGCTTTGTCTTCTGGATGCCCAAGGAAGGTGCTGTCTTTCTCCTCGAGCTCTTGATACAGTTGGAAAACTTAGAGGAGCTTCCCAATGAATAAACTAACCTCCAGGTCTGAAGCAGAAACTGTGGGGTTTGGAGCCGAATGGGAGTTGAGAACTTGGAGCTCAGTGCGTTGGTGTGGACCATGTTCCCAAGGATGTGGTTGGGAATCTGTGAGATCCTGTGCCTTGGAGAGTCCCTTAATTTTCTTCGAAAGAGAAAGTTCTGGATTCTTTGGTTTAGCTCCATGGAGGAGCATCCTGTGCCATGCCAGCAGCTGTGCAGCCCCCAGAAATCCTGTGGGAGCTCTGCGGTGTGGTTTGACCTCTCCCTCCTCCCTCTCTTCCCATTTTCTTCAAAGCTTGCAGTGGGACTTTCCAGACCAAGCCCATGACTTTCTTATCTTTCTTATCACTGTGACATTCTATTAATAACTAATTTACAAGAACTGCTGGTTTCCATAAACATTTTTGACTTTTATGTGAGCAACAGGTGTTGCTGCTTATGTAACACCTTGGAAACCTCGCAGAGGATCAGCAGCTGGCAGTTTACTCACTAAATGTCATTTTATGAATGTTTCTTTTTTTTTCTTTATTCCCTCTTTTCCCTCTCCCCATGCTTTAATCTTCTTACAAACCCCAGAAATTTCCTGCTATCCCAGGCAGATTATTGCTGTACATTGGAACACGTCTTTGCTTTCTACTAATCCTTTGCACTGCCACTAATTAATTTAAACCATGTCCTTCAGCCTTGACCCGAGGCTGGCTGGTTCTGGGACTTGGAGGAACTCCTGGAGCACCTTCAGAGCCCTCTCCCTGCCTATCCAAAACTTGCAGACATTTCAAAATCAAGCAGGAGGGAACGAAGTGATATCCCTGGCTGCTGCTGCTCTCACACGCACGGGTTTTTTTTCCTTTTTTTTTTTTCCTAAGGTGTGGGACAACTCCTACTCTCTGCCAGGTTTTGATTGGCTTTCCAAAGAGGCAGTGTCCTATAAATTGCCTTCTCCGCTCTGCTTCTGCCTTATCACCAGCTGAGGGACAGGTGAGTACAGGAGAGGGAAAATTTCAGCAGCAATTCCATTGCCTAATCCTTGAAATTTGCGTTGCTTATTAATTTAAATTAGTGGGGTGGGGGAAGTAACTTTGATGTTTCAGGATAAAACTTCCTTATTTTGCTGACACTTTCTAATATCAGTTTGACTGGATTAATAAAATCAGGAACTATTCAGAAAGTGATATGGGAGGAGAGTTTGAAAATATATCGAGGAATCATGGAATGCTTTGGGTTGGAAGGGACTTTAAAGCTCATCCTGTTTCATGGGCAGGGAGACCTACTATGAATTATATCTAGATATTATACAGATAATTTTTTTTCTCTTCAGTTCCCAACAGAAGAGAAGTATTCCTCTTTGGGATGGTAAAAAGAGAAGCCTATAAAAAATAGAAGTTATTTTCCATCAGTGAAATTAATTTTTTTGTGTATTCAGAGCTGTTAATAACGCCTGAAAGTTATGTAAGATGGAAACTTGGGTCTAACAGAATGGGATTTTCTGTCTGAGTTGCTTTTGTAAGTCAATCACTGTGTTGGGGCTGACTGCAGCTGCTTGGGGAAGTGTTTTTAAGGCATAATATTAATTTCTTTATATAGCTGTGCATTTATGGCAACTTTAATAGCCAGTCACATCTGTTTTTTTCCCCCTTTGTATTTGAAATAGGAATAAATGTCACTGGTGGGGTTTTTGCAGCAGCTCTGCTGCCTGGGTGTTTCAGTGTCTGGTATAAAATGCATTTACTGTTCTGAGTCAGCCTGTGAGCTTAAGCCTTTGTGGTTTCACTCCAGGTGCATTTGGAAAAACCAGTCCAGTCATTGAGAAACCAATTTTAGTCACAGCCAAGTTTTGTTTGTACTTTGCAGAGCCCAAAATGCCTTTTCAGGTACTTGGAGTGGAAATTTTTTGTGACACAGACCAGTGAGTCTCTCTCAGTGCTGGAACATTTTCTTTTTCCATGCTGAAATAGGAAGGGATTATCATGAGAGCATGTGCCTGGGTCTGTGTCCACATGGATTTTGAATATTTCTAAAGATGGACAGTCCCATCACCTCTCTGGGTATCTCAGACCAAGTCTTTTTGGTCAGTTTAAATGTACTTTTTTAATAATACACCTTTTATGGGGCTGTCTTATTAGACAATAGGCAGTTTAGCAAATCTGCATTTAAAGAGCAAAACTCCCTCAAGTACCAGAAAATTCTCAGCCAGGTGAGCTGAGAAGTGAAAGGAACACCCACATGAATCATTTGTTTGCTTTCCTCTGCAATTGGAGGAGCTGGAATTCATCTGCAGCAATGAACTGCTGCAGTTCCTTGCGGAGAGCTTCCTCTGCCTGACTCTCCTTTTTAGAATATATGCCCCAAGAAAGGAGTTAACAGGGTAACTTCCTCAGGCTAATTTGAAATATGCTTTTATCTGAGAATTTACACATTCTAGGTCTTTGGGAAAGAGTTAAAAGTTCTTCAGAGGGGATAAGGAAGAATTTAAGTGATTGTGCCTTGAGAATTATATTTGAGAGAAGTGAATTTGCACCACGGAAATGACCAGTTGTGGCTGCAGGTGTGATTTATTTGAGGTACTTTCCATTTCCTTCCTCAATATGACAGATTTGGAGAGAAAGAAACCAAATTTGAATGCAGCACAGAGTCACTTATTATTATGTGAAATAATTAGGACATTTTCCTGAGTCCTGGCTAAACCCTGCCACTCCTCTGTTTGCTTTCTGGGCACCGTCCATCCTGAGTGTTAAGTTGGAGTAAATCTCCCTTTTTTTAAAGAGATTTCCTGCTGCCTCCATTGGCTCAGCTGCACTTGCTGATGCAATCCTGAGGAGTTTTGCAGGGTGCAAAACTTGCACTCCAAATGTGGCATCACAGCAGCTTTGTTTTATTCTGTATTTGTGAGTGATTTTTAAGGAGAGGTTTAAACTCGAGCTTTACAGTATTCTCCCTGTCCATTTTCCCGGACTGTAGATATTTTCATGAGCTCTCTCCAGGGAATACATTACCTCTACTCATGTTACATCCCAGGCTGCTTTCAGCTCTCGCTTGGCACAATCCCCCAGCCCTTGGGTGGCATCAAATTCCTCTGGATCAGTGCAGAGTTTTCATTTAAAAGCCATTTAATGGGGTTGAGTCACTCCTGACTCATCTTTTCCTCTCTCTCCTCACAGCACATCTGAAGGGGGAAGATGCCAATCGTCAGGAACCTGGGCAGGGCTGCCAGCCAGCTGCTGCAGAGCTCAGGATGTGGGTGTGGAGTTCCCATCGTTCCCGTGCGCTGCATCGGCGTCTCCCCACGCCAGGTGGCCTCCGACGCCAGCTTCCACTCGGTGACTTTCTCCGAGTCGGATCATCCCCGGGTGCTCATCACAGGTCAGCATTCCTGTCGTGGTTGTATTCCTGCTTCTCAGCTGAGCCTCCTCCCTCCCCAAAGAGCACAGTTCTGGAAGTAAAAATACCCCAAATATCCTGGAATTGGGATGATCTTTTCCATTGGGAATCCCGTGTAAACTTTCCTGCTGTTTTAATTCCAGAACTCTTCTAAAACCAGTTCCTTGAGAAAAAAATGGAGAGCCTTTCTGAGTGTCTAAGAAAATCATACTAATTCCTGATGTGATACAGATAATAATGGAATTCTGTATTTTGACCCCCCTTTTCCTCTGATTTTTGTCTCTTAGGTGGTCTTGGCCAGCTCGGGGTGGGACTTGCAAAACTGCTGAGGTAGGTCACTATTCCCTGGCTTGCTGTTAGTGAGGAATTCCAGCTTTAGCCATCACTTCTGGAAGCAATAGTTGTCTGGAAAGTTGCTTATATAAGAATCCTATATTTCAAATGCTATTTTTGCCTCTTAGCTTTGTAAATAACCTCAATGGTTGGACTTGATGATCTTAAAGGTCTTTTCCTTAATGATTCTCAATGGTTCTATAATTAAATTTTCACCATCATTTTATTTGTCCCTCCTGTGTTTGCTGTGGGTTCCTGACGTACTTCCTGCATGTCCATCAGTCACAACTCCCAAAACAGCATAATTTTGTCTAAAGGGACTGTCTGCTGAGTTGTTTGCTTCCAGTTAAATGGGAGTATTCAGAGTCTGAACCCTCAGAGTTTTCCTTCTCCTCCTCCCCCACCTCAAACACAGTTACACCTCACATATTTTCCATGATATCTTTTTAAGAAGTGTGAAATGCTCCAAGAGCTCTCCCTGATCCCTGTCCTTGTCCATACCCAGCTCAGCTCCAGGGTTTCATTTGCACAGTCTTTGCTGGAGGGGGTTTGGACTAAGACCAGAAGTGAGCAGACTCACTGCACTCCACTCTCTGTTGTATTTTGAATGTTTTCTGCTGTTTTTAGGATATATTTTAAAAGTATCCAAATAATGGGAGGCTGGAATGTGTTCCAGTGCCCCCAGACTTGCTCTCTCCAACAGCCTTGTGTTGATTACCACAAGGTCACCATTTCTCTTTTATTTGCTTTGTTGATATAAAAGTAGCTGCAGTTACAACAAGCCCAGTGGCTTTTTGTTGTCTGCAGGGGATTAAATTATCCCTGGGTAAAATTTGCAGTAAGAAAAGGGTAGGAAAGTCTCTTTTCTCAACATATGTTCACTTTCTAAAAATTTCTCTATCCTTATACAGTCCTTGACTGCTATGAGAAGTATTTTATCATTTTTTAAGATGCCATGTTGACATATGAAGGATTGGTGGGGTTTTTTTTGCTTAGTTCAATAACAGATTTTATTGTGGGAATTATTGTTCCTCTGCTATCGCTCCTCCAAAACAAAATAGCAATGTAGCAAGTGATGGATTATCTCAAAAAGCTGTGGACTCACTGTTCCATGTGGGTATTTTTACACAGGAAACGCTTTGGAAAGAACAATGTGATCTTGTCTGACATTAGAAAGCCTGCAGATAATGTTTTTTATAGTGGTAAGTGACTGGGGAAGCACATGGAAAAAAAAGCTTGACTTTACCTCTGATGTTCATAAACTAATTATCAAAGTGATAAGTGGATTACACTGACAAGCTGCTGTTCAAACCTTCTGCATAATGCCTTCCTGCTTTGAAATCTTACCAAGATGATGATTTCTTCTATTATTCCCTTTTCCTAAATATTTCTCTTTGCATTTTTTCTCTGCTGCTTTGCCTTGTTGCTGACCAAAATAACAACTTGATGCACATTGTGCTCCTGCTGTAAAAAGAGATGCTTTTATTCTTTTGGAGGAACTTGGAAGTGAAACTTGTGCTGTTTTTCCCTCCTCAGAGAATTTTTATTATAAGGTGGATAGAGAGTAGGATTTTAGATTCTTTGGTTTTCACTGGAAACTTGCTAAAATTTTCCCTCAACATTACTATTTAGTGATGCATTTTGGTGGTAAAAACACCACCCTGAGCTTCATGCAGAACCTCCCTCACACCCATCCCTGACAGCCAATTTCCCTCTGCTTCCATCCCCTCCAGGTCCTTTTATCTTCGCGGATATCTTGGACTACAAGAACTTGCGGGAGATTGTGGTGAACAACCGCATCACGTGGCTCTTCCACTACAGCGCCCTGCTCAGCGCCGTGGGAGAGGCCAACGTGCCCTTGGCCAGAGCTGTGAATATCACTGGTAGGTGCTGGGTTGGAGTGCATAAAGATGCGCCAGGGGACGGTTAGGTTGGGTATCAGGGAAAGGTTCTTCCCCCAGAGGGTGATGGGACACAGAACAGCTCCCCAGGGAATGGGCACAGCCCGAGGCTGCCACAGCTCCAGGAGTGTTTGGACAATGCTCTCAGGGATGCACAGAGTGGGATTGTTGGGGTGTCTGTGCAGGGCCAGGAGTTGGACTCCATGAGCCTGATGTGTCCCTTCGAGCTCAGGATATTCTGTAATTCCTACAATGGCTTGAGAAAGCAGAAATATTCTGATAAATCCTGTTGGGTTGTTTTTTTTCTTTTTCCAGGTTTACACAATGTTCTGGATATTGCAGCTGAGCATAATTTGAGGCTCTTTGTTCCAAGCACTATTGGAGCGTTTGGACCCACCTCGCCTCGAGATCCAACTCCTGATCTCTGCATCCAGAGACCAAGGACAATCTATGGAGTCTCCAAGGTCCATGCTGAACTCATGGGAGAAGTGAGAATTTTTTATTTTATTAATTTCCTAAAAATCCTGGGAGAACTTCACTGGCACAGGGTTCCCAGAGAAGCTGTGGCTGCCCCTGGATCCCTGGAAATGTCCAAAGCCAGGTTGAACAGGGCTTGGGGCAGCCTGGGATGGTGGAAGGTGTCCCTGCCCATGGCAGGGGTTTGGAATGGAATGTTGTTTAAGGTCCCTTCCAACCCAGGCCATTCTCTGATTCTGTGATTGTAACTTCATTACTTTCATAAGATTCCTCACTCATTGTTTTCCCAGTCTTTCCTTCCTTCAGACTTTGGTACTCAGCAATAGTCTGAGGCAGCTCTGAAGGTCAAATGTCTCTTCAGTTTTGTTGGGAAAAGCACCAAGAATGGGAAGCTGGCTAACAGCTGGCTTTTAATATAATTTCTTCCCCTGTTTTTTATGGCTTTGGCCTCTTTGCCTTGTCTGCCCACGTGAATGGCACTGCAGAAAGGACAGTGCAGAAAGCCTTGTGACAGCAGATACACAATGACTTTTGCTCCTCGTCTCCAAAAAAAGACATTTAACCAAAGTCATGGGAATCTGCATATGCACAACTTCTCTTTTAGCTTTGTAGTTATTTATAGACAGCATTTTTTAAGCTGATCTTTTTACAGTTTCCTCACGTAGGTCTGAGGACTGTATTATCCTGAAAAGTCTTGCAAACTTGGGAATGTGCAGTTTCTGAGCACCAGTTAGAGCTGCATGAGTAACCAATCCATGGCAAGAGTCCACGTTTATTGGTGTGGATGTGAGCTAGAAAAGGGCAAGCAGGGAGATCAGCTGCCTGGCAGGGAATGGGGATTGTTCAGGGGTTCCTTTCCTTTCATCCCTTTCCTGGGACAGCCAAATTCATCCTGTGGCAGGTTTTCCCTGTGAAATCAGTGGGTGTGTGACCAGCTCTTGGTGTGTGACCCTGTATTTCTCCCCTCCCTCCTCAGTACTACCACTACCGGTATGGCCTGGACTTCCGCTGCCTCAGGTATCCAGGGATTATCTCTGCTGACTCCCAGCCTGGTGGGGGAACAACTGGTGAGTGACTGGTGCATGACAAGAGGGCTGGGGAGGGACTTTGGGCAAGGGGGAAAGGCTTCCTTGGGGCAGGGTTAGATGGGATATTGGGAAGGAATTGTTCCCTGTGAGGGTGGGGAGGCCCTGGCACAGGGTGCCCAGAGAAGCTGTGGCTGTCCCTGGATCCCTGGGAGTGTCCACGGCCAGGCTGGGGGACTTGGAGCAGCCTGGGGTGGTGAGTGGCATCACTTCCCATGGCAGGGGGTTGGAACTGAGTGATCTTTAAGGTGCCTCCCAACCCAAACCGCTGTGATTTCATGATGAATAACACAGTCCTGCTGCCAGATTTGAGACAAGAGATTTTGGGGGTGGACTGAGCTTTGTTGACTCTCATGAAGTGCACAGCACAGATCATACACATCTGTTATTCACTTCCCCAGATTATGCTGTCAAGATTTTCCATGATGCCATAAAGACTGGCAAATTCAAGTGTTACCTGAGGCCAGACACTCGGCTGCCCATGATGTACATCGATGACTGCCTGAAGGCCACGCTGGAGATCATGGAGGCCCCTGCAGAAGCCCTGACCATGAGGACCTACAACATCAGTGCCATGAGCTTCACTCCTGAGGAGCTGGCCCAGGAGGTGCAGAAGTATGTCCCTGAACTCGAGATGACCTACAGTGTGGATCAAGTCAGGCAGGCCATAGGTTAGTATCTTCCCTGGCAGCAGGTAAGAAAAACATCAAGGGCAAAATAAAGTCTCTTTTCTTTTTAGGCACTTGCAAAGTGCTCCTGTGCAGTTCAAGCCTTATGGTTCGAAATTCAGCTTTAGTAGTGATGAAACATCTCAAAGTTCATAGAGATCTTTCCTAAACCTAAACCTCACCTTTCTTGGTTCTTTTTTTTGTTTCCTACAGCTGACAGCTGGCCCATGAACTTTGACGACAGCAACGCCCGCAGGGATTGGGGTTGGAAACACGATTATGACCTCCCTGAGCTGGTGACCACGATGTTTAGCTACCTTGGGTCTGACTCCAGGATTGCTCAAGCTAACTGAAATGCTTTCAGATGTTTCCAGATTTCCACAGAGGACCAGGAAGAAATGGCTGAATTTTAGTTTCTAATTTTCTGAGTCTTAGAGCATGTCAGTTACTAATTTTCGTAAGTAGCGACAGAGTTGGGCAGAAACGTCCTGTAGCTGGAATGTCCTTTAGATAAACATCACTGGGTGCTGTCCCCAAACACAGCACTGCTGGCAAACACAGAATTCTTGAACTTTCACACTTAGGAAAAAACACCAAAAAAAAAGGCACTTACTCCTGGCTGATGGCTCTCCAATCATTCCTGCCTCTTCCTTGGCAAACAACATGGGATGGCATTGTCCAACCTGGCATTTCAGGCATATTCCGAAAAGTTAACGATAGGTTTTGCATTTTCCTGGTGGAGGATGTTAGGTTGTAGTAAGATAAGATCCTTTCTACTCTTTGCTTACAAAAGAGACATCAGAAATGCTGTTTCACGTTTCTAAATTGCAGGGGGCCGTTGCAATTCTAGTTTGAAACCAAACTTTGGTTGATAGCTCCTATTTATATCTATTTAGTGCTGTCTAAGCATACACTTTTCTATACCTAGGGCATACAGAGTAGCATTCTTAAAATGCTGCTTATAAATGTGAAGTGGAATAGGACTTGAATTCTCACGATGCTTTAAACAAAACAGGGTTTACAAGCAAAGCTTTGTCCTGTTCTCTGCAAGTGCCGCTGCCTTCGGTGCAACCTCGGAGGGAGAGCTGAAATCCGAAGAGCTGTTCCATGGATGTGAGTCTGGGTGGCATTTCAGGCAGGCCAAGCCCCTGTCTGGGTTTATGAGCAGTACTTTTGGTTCTCCCAGTTGTTTGGTGTCCCTGCAGGATGACAGACTGCCTGGAGCAAGTTGTAAAGGTGGGCTGAGGATGGAGCCTTACGGTAGAGTCGGGTCAGCCTTGGAAATCTTTCCTGTTCACCCCTTTTCCACGTGCACTGTGTTTGTAGATGCTGTTTATGTGTAACTCATACCCTTTTATTCTTCAGAGAGGGATCCAGAAGCTGAAACCATCTCCTAGCTACAGCTAAGGGCTGTTCTGCTCCTTGAGTTTCATGCGCAGGAGATTCTGGGATGAACAAGGGAGTTTTAGTAGATGCATGAGAGGAAGAGATGTCAGTTCAAAAGCTACTTAGGAGACTTCAGGAAATGACAAACTGGAGAGACAGGAAAGTCATTTTAGGTAAAACACCAGTTTCTGTGGATGTGAGTCTGAGCTGTCAGCTACTCTAGCTGAGAAACAGCCTCTGGGAGCTTTGGATTTTATTTTTTTTCAAAGAAAAAATATCTTTCATTTTCAAAATGACTGGAAATTCCCTACAGGAAGCTCTCCATTTTTTTTTTTTGTCTTGTATACTCCAGTAGTGTGTGTAGGTAAACACATTCAAGTATTTTGGGGTTTGGTTTTTTTTTTTTGCCTACAACTTGTTTGCTCTGTTTTCTGTGATGGTGCTTTGGTGGTTGTGAGTCTGTTGCGTTCTCTGTAACCCTGCCATGATCAGATTTTTGTCTCTTTGTGCAGGAGTTCTCCTGCAGGGAATATGTTTCCTCATAAAAGTAACCTTCCAGTGAAGATTCTGTGGCGAAACCCAATTATTTGAAACATTTGTTACACTTGTATCTCTTGGTTTTGTACTTTTATCCTTTCATCTGTGGGCAAAGTAGGAATTTCCCAGGTATTTAAGCTCAAGGGTCAGTTGTTACTGAAACATTTTTATATTGTTTACATCGCTGAAAGGACAAGTTTTTAAACCTTGGCCACTGTTGTAACTCTCACAAGGCTCAAGTGTTGATTTTTGGCCCAATGGACCAGTGAAGTCGGCCCTCCCTTCACACCCCGCAAGGAGAGACTGGCTGGGATTTGTCCTCTGCCCTGCCCAGAAGGATTGGATCCAGACTGGATTATCTCCCAGGGACTTGAAGCCAGCAGATGAAGGGCAGTAAAGGATCTGAAGTGTCTTGCCCACTCCCCAGTGCCTCTGTGCTGCCCTTGGGAAGTGTAAAATAAAGAGTTGTTGATGGATCTCACTCCCTTTCCTTGGGTCACTCAAAGTCTTGGGGTCTGATCCCCTCAGCCTTGTTCCCAGCTCCAGTTTAACTGGAGGCAGCAAGAGTGAGGAGCAGGAATGTTCTTTTTTCTGAAACACACTGTCCTTGGTGGTGGAATTACACAAAAGCCTTGGAACAGGTGTCACAGCAAAGGTGAAATCCAAATCTCTGGCATTTTGAACAAAATTTTTATTTTTCCTGCCAAAATGTTGTTGGCTTTATTGAGGATCAGCCATTTAAGCAATTTAAATTTTTCAAAACCTGAAATAAACCATGTTCCAATAGAGAGTGGTCTGGAAGTAACTGTGATGACAATCAGGGAATGTCATTCAATGTGTCTGCAAGGTCTGAATCTTGCTTGAAATTCTCATTTTCAGTCTGACCAATGATCTGTATATTTTTTTTCCCATGTCTTGCACATTAACGTCTCTTGTAATGATGTCACAGTTTTTTCTGTATTAAACCAACCTGATGTGGTACAAACTGTTTGCTACCAGTTTGAAGTTTGACTTCTGGGCAGAGACTTCCCTCATGACACTTGAGCACTGTGGCTGTTAAATTACCTATTCAGGGAAAAAAACAAAAAAAAAAAAAAAGAAGAGGTTGTTAAGAATATTTTTTCAACTATTGTAAGTTGTGGGTGATGCCTACTTTAATAAAATCCTATGCAGATGGATCCTGAGTTTGTTATCCTTGGTTGGAGCAAGTGAGGGAATTGTGGTCAGTGCTGAGGGTCAGCCAGGAGGGCTGGAGAGGGACCTTGGACAAAGGGACAGGACAAGGGGGAATGGCTCCAGACTGCCGGGGGGCAGGGATAGATGGGATATTGGGAAGGAATTGTTCCATGTGAGGGTGGGGAGGCCCTGCTGAGCTCTGTTTCTGTGTCTGAGCAGGTCCTTTCTCCAGATATTGCACAAGCTGTGATGGAGACGTTTGTGCAGGGATGGGTGAGGAGAGCGTGCTCCTCATGACCCCACAGCCCCACCCTGCCTCCCTAATCCATGGATAAACCCTCCCTGCAGATGAAACCAGGCCTTTCCCTTCTCCCACACCTCAGCTTTCTAATGATGGGAACCTCTAGTGGAGAAAGCTCCTCTTGACCACGATTTAATGACTACTGTGACCATTGTGCTGCTGTGGAATGGGAGGCTGGTGCAGCACCGTGCTCTTCCCAGCGGCTTCCCTTGGATCCTTGGTTTGGATCTTGTCGAGTCCTGTTTGCCACATGCCCAGCCTGGCTTTCAGAAGTGCCAGAGGTGACGGTGCTGCCTCCAGAGCTGCTGCTGGGAGAGCTGGGGGTGTTCACCTGGAGAAGTTTCCAGGGAGACCTCAGAGCCCCTTCCAGTGCCTAAAGGGACTCCAGGAGAGCTGGAAAGGGACTGGGAACAAGGGAGGGAGGGACAGGACAAGGAGGAATGGCCTTGAACTGAAGGATTATGGGTTTAGATTGGATATTAGGAAGGAATTCTTTGCTATGAGGGTGGGGAGGCCCTGGCACAGGGTGCCCAGAGGAGCTGTGGCTGCCCCTGGAAGTGTCCAAGGCCAGGCTGCATGGGGCTTGGAGCTGCTTTCTCCTCTTGGCTGCTTAAGATATAAAACAGGTGCAGGAAGAGGAGGAAGCTCCTTCCCTCAGTGGAAAGGTGTGAGGGATGTGGGGGATTAACCCCTGTGCTTGTGGAAAAGCTCTCCTGCCGCTCCTCGGGATGGAATCAAACTAACACACTTTGTCAAGAGCTCTGTTTTCCTGCAGAGAAGGGAAGTTGAGCCCAGGGAGGTGAAGAGAGGAGAGCACCAGGATTATCCAGTGGGAAATCCAAGGGCTGGGATCCCCACCTTGCAGCCCCCTCACCATATTCCATATTTCCATTGGGACTGATGGCTTTCCCGACCCCCTGCAGGCAGGTTGTGTCTATTTTAGGTGAACAGCAGCTGGCATTTGCCCTTCTCCTGGAGCCTCGGGCCAGACAAATGCTCTCCAGGCTATTTCTGGCTTCACAGCATAACTGTACCTGATCCTAAATTCCCTGTGCGACTGAGTGCCTGTGGCATGCTGGGGCTGAGGGGCACGGAGGGGGCAGCTCCTGGAGCAATCCCAGGGATTTAAGGATGACTGAGATGACACAGAGTAGCTCAGAGTTGGCACACGCGGCTGTGGAGACGCAATTCAAAAGACATTTATGCTTCAGCAGCACCATTGTGGAAGCTAAATCTGGAGTGGGCATTGCTCAGCCAGGAAAGAAAGCTTTTCCTACCCCTAATTCTGCAACTGGGAGCAGTTTAGGATGTTTTCCTGCCCCTATTATAGTCCTTGTGCATCTTCCTTGAGCTCCTGAGAAGGTGCAGCATGCAGGTTAACATTAACTTTTGAGGGGATTTAAACTTTTTGACAAAAAATATGAACAGTCTTGTGCCTGGGATCAACCTGGGATAGTGGAAGGTGTCCCTGCCCATGGAATGGGGTTGGAATGGGATGAGCTTTAAATCACTTTCCAACCCAAACCATATCGTGATTCCATGACTCTGTGAACTCTTCTGCAGGTCATTGTGAAGTTGAATGGAAAACAGACTCTGGAGAGGTTATTTCTTTGCTCACATACAAAAACCCTCAGGTTTTCCCAGCCAAACTTTTCCAAAGGAGCAAATGATCCCCTAAAGGTGTGTGAGCTCCCAGCCTGTACTGACTGTGGATGTCCTTGGATCCATGGCTTTGGTTGGCACCATCTGTCATTGTCCTGAAGGGGAAGGCAGCTGAGTGTCCAAATGCCAAAATGTCCATTTGGGAGTGAGGTTTGGGGCAGGAAGGGATTTGGGGCTGTGGGAGAACAGCACAGTTTTACCCAGATCACATCTGTTGCCTGCTCTCAGTTTATCACCCAACCACATCCCTGAGAACAGTTCAGGGATGATTTTGAGCAGGAAATTTGGAGGCAGTGACCCTATTTTGGAGGACAAACTAATTCAATAAATGGCTACAACAAGGCCGTGCCAGCCAGAGGGGACTCAGGTTAACCCTATCCCTTGGGACCCCACACCAACATTTCCAGCCTCCCTTTCCACCACGGGCCTGGGATTTGGACATCCAGACATGCCTGGGAAGAAGTAGGATGCTCTGGAATATCTTCTTATAATAAAATCTTATGTCCCTTGTCCCTTGTCTGTGTGTCCTCCACCCTGCCATTGTTTGCTCAGCACATCCCTGATCCTGTGAGCCTTCTCCAGGGGAGAGGGCTGCGATCATATTCCTGGCAGGAAAAACGCATCCCCAGGAACTTCCCTGGATTTGTACCAATCCTAAAAAAGAGGAGGCTCTTGGCAGGGCACACACAGCTCCAAGGACACCGCGAGCCGATCGTTTTTTGGCACTGCCAGGGTGATGTCACCGCACCTGGGTGATGCAACAGGTCCTTCATCTCTCCAGCCTCCCCACAATTCCAGGTCAAAGATCCGTCATTGGCTGGGCTCTTGCGAAAGGGACGAGTCAGAGGAGAGAAGGTAAAGTCCAGAGTTCATCCCCTTTTTCCAACGCCACCCAAAATGCACCAGATCTGGTGCATTTTAAAAGCTCTTCCTCCTGGAGTCTTGTGATTCTGAGAGACTCTCATAGGTTTAGGGACAATCCTTACCTTTCTAGTCCTTGTAATTTTAAGGAAAAATTGATCTTCTGGAAATGAATATGAACTATGTGAGTTCAAAAATCTGTAATTAATTTTTAGGAGTGTCAAGTTTAAATATTTTATTACTGTTTTATTTATAATAATACTTTATCTTATTATCTTGCTAATTTAGTAGGATCAGTTTTTCACTATATCCACAGCAATATTCCTTTGGTAAACACAGGAATTTCACCATTATTGCTCAGATATGGCTTGCCAACCTTTCCTAAATTGTGATAAACTGCTAAAATGACATTTTTTTGTAGGGTGCCTTATAGGGAGTTTGCCATAGAATGTCTGAGTGTGTTTGGCTATACACAAACACCACTCCAAGGAGGCTGTTTCATGGAATAAGTTGTTTATTGAGCTCCAGCACTAGGGAAACTCAGTTTGGTGTGGATTTATGATTGATGTGGGTGTCTAATAATGAAATTAAAAATTATTCTTTTGCAAAGAGATGCCTCCTCCCTCTGCCTGGGTCCAGTCCCATCCTGGGGGACACACATGTCCCTCCACACTTTTCCCCGCTGCACTCACCTTTAGGGAACATAAAGGATGAAAAGGTCAATAAATGAGCAATTTCCCTTTCTTCATGTTTCTCCTTTTCTGTCATCTCTCCTCCTTCCACATCCATGTGTTTTTTCCATGGTTAGGTGTGGGTTAAGCAGGTCTGAAGCTGTGCCAGGGGCCAAGAGATGTCACACTTGGCCTTATTGGAGGAAAATATGTTTTGGAAACTGGGAATAACCTCAATTCCTCCGGCAATGTTTTCCCCACTTGGAGGTGGTGTGGAAGCTAACATAAAGAACAAACAAAAGTAATTCCCAGTCGGGTTTGCCGAATTTGCCAGAACTGAGGGCAGCAGGAGGAGGAAGAGGGGTCAGTGAGGTGCAGATCCTGCTCATCCAAGCCCAGGACAGCTGATCACAGAAACAGGGAATAGAATATTGCCAATAAGGTGGGAAAGAACCTCCAAGATCATTGAGTCCAACCTTTGATTGGATACCATCATTCCCACCAAACCACACCATGAATAATATTCTGCTTCTCCCCACAAAACCTTTGATCCACACCGTGGTCCCACCACATCTCCTCTCAATTCTCTATGAATATTTCCTCCTCCATCAAAGGCAGGGCTTTGCAAAGGCAGGCTTGCAAAGCCTCAAGCTGAGCACAGGCTCCACACAGATGTTTGCTCAGCTGTTTTTCCCCTGCTGTCTGGCTGAGGAGCGGCCAAGATAACAGTAACAGCTTTATTGTTCCATCCATCCATCCATCCATCCGTCCGTCCGTCTGTCCATCAGTCCATCCATCCATCCATCATCCATCCCTCCTTCCCTCCCTCCCTCCGTCCCTCCCTCCGTCCCTCCCTCCCTCCCTCCCTCCCTCCCTCCCTCCCTCCCTCCCTCCCTCCCTCCATCCATCCATCATCCATCCATCATCCATCCATCCACCCACCCACCCATCCGTCTGTCCATTCGTCCATCCATCCATCCATCCATCCATCCATCCATCCATCCATCCATCTGTCCGTCCATCCATCCATCCATCCATCCATCCATCCATCCATCCATCCATCTGTCCGTCCATCCATCCATCCATCCATCCATCCATCCATCCATCCATCCATCCACCAATCCATCCATCCATCCATCCATCCACCAATCCATCCATCCACCCATCCATCCATCCATCCATCCATCCATCATCCGTCCATCATCCATCCATCCATCCATCCATCCATCCATCCATCCACCAATCCATCATCCATCCATCATCCATCCATCCATCCATCCATCCATCCATCCATCCATCCATCCATCCATCCACCAATCCATCCATCCACCCATCCATCCATCCATCCATCCATCCATCCATCCATCCATCATCCGTCCATCATCCATCCATCCATCCATCCATCCATCCATCCACCAATCCATCCATCCATCCATCCATCCATCCACCAATCCATCATCCATCCATCATCCATCCATCCATCCATCCATCCATCCATCCATCCATCCGTCCGTCCATCTGTCCATCCATCCACCCACAAATCCACCCACCCATCCATGGGACTCTCAGCCCTTCTGGGTGGAGGAGCTGTCCCATCCGTGGCACAGGAGCAGCAGGGTGTCACAGGGCACACTGTGGATGACCGAGCAGATGTCTGAGTGCCGATGACCCCGGCGGTGTTTGCTCTGTTGGCAGCGTGTCCCGCGCTCAGTGCCAGGAACAGATTTCCTGCCTCCAGCTTTCCTGCCTGGCAACAGCAGCCTGAGATCGTCCTGAACCTTTGGGGAACACAGTGGGGACATTTCCCACCTGTCCCCAGGCACGTAGGCCTGGCAGGGGACTGAGGCCATCAGGGTCTGCATTCTGTGGGAATGGTGGCACCTCAGTCCCTGGGGAAACACAATGGCCCCGTCCAGACAATGTGTCTGTGCAAGAGCCTGGGGAGTTTTGGGGAGGTTTTTGTTCTCCAGAGGTTACAGCAGAGCCATGGAATGAAGGGGGTTGTGGTGGAGAAGGGCAGTTTGCTGTGCACAGGAGGAAAAAGGCATTGCTGGACTGGGAATCCAAGGAAGAACCACAGACCATAGCCCCCAGGCTGTTTGCTAAAGGCAAATGAAAAAAAATCATAATTTCATTTTAAAAACCCCATAAAAATGGCAGAATCACAGAATGGTTTGGGTTGGAAGAGACTTTGAAGATCAGCTTGCTCCAACCCCTGCCATGGGCAGGGACACCTTCCACTATCCCAGGTTGCTCCAAGCCCTGTCCAGCCTGGCCTTGGACACTTCCAGGGATCCATGGACAGCCACAGCTTCTCTTGGCGTCCTGTGCCAGGGCTTCCCCAGCCTCACAGGGAACAATTCCTTCCCAATATCCCATCTAACCCTACCCTTTGTCAATTTGAAAGGCTTCATTTCAGTTTTCAGGCCTGATTCAGACTCTGAATGCAGTGGTGATGATGCAGTGACAGCACTGCTGCTCACACTGTGCTCAGAGCCTGGATGCTCTTCCAACACTGCTCCATGACTGCCAAGAAGATTCCACTCATGGCGCTGGCTGATGCTTTTTGATGATGGCTTTTTTTTCCATGGCTGGGGATCAGATATTTGCTGAGCTGGAGGTCTGTGCCTGCCAGTTCCCAAATCCCCTCCCATGGCAGCCACCTGCCATTCCAACAGAAGCTGCGTCTCCATCTCTTCCAAGACACTTGGAGTCAGTCACAGCTTTGCTTGTCTGGCCAGGGCAGGGGTCTCCATCCTGCTGGGGTGCCTGCTGAAGTGGAAAGTTTAATTTAAGGCTTAACTTGTCCTCTCCCCAGAAGCCTTTAATTAAGTGGTGCTGGTTTGGCCGTGAGGCTGGTGGAGGTGGTGGAGGCTGCTCTGCTCTGGGCATGGAAGATGCAGTGATTGCACGAATTTGGGGTGTGCTTGGAGCAAGCAGCACTGCTGGGGCAGGAGAAGTCTTTGGAAAGAAGCTGCTCCAAGGGCTGGAGCCCCTCTGCTCTGGAGCCAGGCTGAGAGAGCTGGGGGTGCTCACCTGGAGAAGGACACAGGGGGACCTCAGAGCCCCTGCCAGAGCCTAAAGGGCTCCAGGAGAGCTGGAGAGGGACTTGGGACAAGGGATGGAGGGACAGGACCCAGGGAATGGTTTTAAGTTGGAAGAGGACAAAGCTAGATAGGATATTGGGAAGGAATTTTTCCCTGTGAGGGTGAGAGGCCCTGGCAGAGGTGCCCAGAGCAGCTGTGGCTGCCCCTGGATCCCTGGAAGTGTCCAAGGCCAGGCTGGACAGGGCTTGGAGCAGCCTGGGACAGTGGAAGGTGTCCCTGCCCATGGCAGGGGTTGGAATTTGGGTTTGATCTTCAATTTCCCTTCCAACCCAAACTATTCTGGGATTCTATGCAAGGTTTTCTCCATGTCGAAGCTTGGTGCCAGAGGAACATCTGGCCCAGGATTCCTCTGAACTGCAGAGAAATGGCTCAAAGAAGGATTTTGGAGAAGTGGGGAGGTGGAGGATTCTCCATCCTCACACATTGAGCCCATGCCAAAAAAGCTGCTTTGCTTTATCACCTCCTCTCTACTCCGCACCCTGGAATTTTAAAAGCTTATGCATTGTGACATCAGCAGGGGCTGACCATTCAAAACCTCCCAAAAACTGGATTTTGTTTGGACATTTGATTGTTTTGTATTTTCTAGGGAGAATTATGGTTATGCACAATTGGGATACACTTATTTATGTGAAAGCAGCTCTTCCCTTCCCAGCTGTATCACTATTTTCATGGAATCATGGAATCAAGGAATCATAGGATCATAGAATAATAGAATCATAGAATTATGAAATCAGAGAATCATAGAATCATAGATTAATGGAATCATAGAATCATGGAATCATGAAATCATAGAATCATGGAATAATGGAATAATAGTATCATAGAATCATGGAATCATAGAATCATAGAATCATAGAATCATGGAATCATGGAATCATGGAATCATAGAATCACAGAATCACAGAATCATAGAATCATGGAGTCCTGGAATCAGAGAATCATAAAATCATAGATTCATGGAATCATGGAATCATAGAATCGTGGAATCATAGAATCATATAATCGTAGATTCGTGGAATCATAGAATCGTGGAATCATAGAATCATGGAATCAAAGAGTCATGGAATCATGGAATCATGGAATCATGGAATCAGAGAGTCATAGAATCATAGATTCGTGTAATCATAGGATCATGGAATCAGAGAATCATGGAATCAGAGAACAAGCAGGAGGCCGGGATGGGAGGCTCATGGAAAAAGAGAGGAAGTTGCTCCTTGAAATAAATCCTAGGGGTACTAAAAATGGGAATAGGTGGCATGGGAACCAAATCCCTCCCAAGAAGGTCAGATTCAGGCAGGGAACGCAGACAGGTGATCTGCTGGGGCAGGATGCATGGGACCAACATTGCTTTTTAAGTTTTTTCCTAAAGGTCTTGGAACCTTGCCATTTCCATTTCTTCTTCCCTAAGCTCCTGTGCCATAGGAATTTGGAGCCTTCTTCCCAAGGAAACCAAGCATTACATGCCTGAGTGTTACTCCATTTGCCCACCAGCCCTTCCCTAGCAATCCTTGCATCCCAGCATTGATTCCACTGAGAGGCAGAGAGACAAAAAATGCCAAAAATTCAGAAAATTTTCTAGAAATTTAGAAACTTGTAGAGAATTTGAAGCAGGAGCAGCTGGAAGGAGTGAGGGAGAGAAGCCGTGGGGTGAGCTGAACCCCACATCAGACACGAGCACAGGTGGCTCCCAGGTCTCTCTCCCCCTCGCGGTTACTTTCACCCCAAAATGTGGGCTCGTCTTGCCATCTGCTGGTGCAATCTAGAACCTGTCAGAGGAGCAGGATTAGGGCACAGAGGACATCCAGGACAAGGACGATGGGAGGGCTGAGCCCTGTGTTGCTGTTGTCATCCCTGGGGGGGACCAGCCTGGTCAAGAGGGGACCAAGCACTGCCTTGCAAGATAATTTTTTATTTTCCAGAAGGATTTCCTTGCTCCTGGATCTACTAATTCCTGTTTAAATGTGTTTATCCCCATGATGCACTGTCCCCCTCCTAAACCTCCTTCAGGTCCCTTCCTGCTGCCCCCCAGGCTTGGCTCAGGGATGTTCCCTCCTGTGGCTCATCACTGCTGCTGCTCCCCTCGTTCTGCCTTCCTCAGCACAGAGATCCCAAGGATGAGCTGCAGGCGGCCTGGCACGGATTTTGGTGGGGCTAGGAGGCTGTGAAATCCACCCGAGGAGAGATCCATGGACACCAGGGCTTGGAGAAGCGAGAGGATCTCTCCCATGGGAGCACACGGATGCTGTGGGAGCAGAGGGACATGGGAGACACTCACTGCAGTTCTGGGAGATCTGTCCCAAATATGCAAGGCCACGCTCAGCACGGTGCTGGTGGTGTTTTGATTTGGTCCCACGTGTTTAGTAGTGTTTTTTCAAAGAGCTTTTGAAGCACATTGTGCCCCATTATTCCCTCAAAAGCTTCTGTGGGTGAACCATCTCCACACCTGGATTTTGGGGATGCCTGAGCCACTTGGAGGTTTTGCTCATGCCTCTGGCCTGGACCTGATGGTTAAAAAGCAATCTCAATGCCTTCCCCACCAGCTTTTCCTGAATCAGGAAAAGGAGTCAGGAGAGGGAGCCAGAGCCTCAGCAGAGAGCTTTGGGTGCTGCAGGGAATGGCTCTCAGTGCTGTAGGGACACCCCAGATTACACAGCCACCCCCTCTGGAGCTGGTCCCAGCCACATTCGAGGGTGTTCAGAGCACATCAGGGACCAAATTTTTGGAGACTGTCCTTGTTCCATAGAATCACAGCTTGGAAAAAACCCTCTAAGACCCTTAAGTCCAGCAGTTTTGGCTGGGATAGAGTTAATTTAAGGGATGTTCAGGAAGGTGTGGCAGCCCCGTCCCAATGTCTCAAGGATGGCAGGAGTGAAGCATACAGATAGTCCAACTCCCACCTCATGAATAAAATTCTGTTCTAAAAAATTCAAAACCTTACCCAGGGCAGAGAAAAGTGCAGAGCTGAGTGGGGAAAGAGGCGATGAAAGGGATTTGTGCCTTTTTTGGTTGGGAAACCTGGAGCCTGGTGGTTTGAAACCTGCAGAGAGACAGAATCCTGCCACCTTCAGCTGCCAGTGGAGCAGGAGGAAGGATGGGAGCCTGAATCTGGTGCCTGGCTCTGGGAGTGCAGAGATGACAGTGCTGTATCCCACATTTTCCCATGATTTGGCCATGCTGACCTCGGGTCCTTCAGGCCCTGAGTGAGCCCTGTCCTGCCGCTCGTCTCCAGCTCTGTTTCACAGCTCCCTGAATTATTGATGGCTCTGATGCAGGAGCTTATAATTAGCTCCCAGACCTTTTCCCTGTGGGCTGGAGCTGGGAATTCGCTTTCCCTTTCAGTGGTTTTGCTCTGACTTGAGTGGATTGAGGAGGGAGGAGGGGAATGAGGGATGGCTTTGGAAGCTTGGGGTGGTTTAAGTGTGGCCACCCTCAGGGGAAGGGGTCTGGGGAGAGCCTGGGCTGTCTGAGGGGTCTCAAACCCAACCTGAGCATCGTGGAAGCTGTGCCAGGAGCCAGGAGAAGGCAGAGGGTCTTCATGTCACCTTTAGGGACCTCCTCAGCCACGGTGCTCGTGGATTTACAGGTCAGAGGGAGACAAACACTGAGCCCTGGCTGCTCAGGGAGAGCCAGACTTCATCTCAAGGGGACCAAGGGCTGTGTTTGTGTGTGTCTAGATATAGAAAATGATGGGTTAGAGGCACAGCTGGGCACCAGAGGGGCCATTCAGTATCCTGAAGCTGTGCTTTAAAGGCCATTCATAGCCTAAAAATGGCTCCAGTGATCTCTGTGAGGTCTGGGTGCAGTAACACTCATTCCTTGAAACCCTAAGTCCCAACCAAAGCAGGAGCACCAATTCCCTGGGGTTCTGAGGTCAGAGGCAGCAGCCCTCAGATTCAATGCTGTGAATTGCTTTGTGAAAGGCAAAAGGCAGTTTGAGCTGAGTTTAACCCAGTCTGAGCTGCAGCAAAGCGTGGCACCTGCAGAGCACCTGGGCTCCCACAACTCTAATTCAGCTTGGAAAGAATTAGGGATAACTAATTCCCTAAATTAGCTATGTTTGGGATGTTTTCATCCCCACATTTCTGACACTTCCCTGGCAGTGTCCAAGGCCAGGTTGGACAGGGCTTGGAGCAGCCTGGGATAGTGGAAGGTGTCCCTGCCCGTGGCAGGGGGTGGCACTGGGTGATCTTTAAGGTCCTTTCCAACCCAAACCATCCCATGAGAGGCCTGGCCAGGGACTGCTTGAGGCCAAAGGCCCTCTGCAGCCTGAGGTCTCCCTTTTTCCCTGGTGGAAATCCCAGTCCACAGCGCCAGAGGGAAAAACTGTCAGGTAAAGGAGGGCAGGAGGTTTCTGGTTGCCAGAGGAACTTTGAGACTGAGTGTGAGGACAATAATGTCCCCTTCAAGTCCCTGTGTTCACCTCAGCTGAGCATGGCACAGATCTTCCTGCAAGCCCTGCCTGGAAAATCCTCAGGGATGGAGCACAGACGAGAGTCAGGTCCAGCAGCAGAAAGGACTCACAGTCAGATTTGTGCCTCTGCTGCCAATGCTCTTTTGGGTCTGGGGGTGATCAAAGGAGAGCTCAATTCCCACATCCTTGCTCCAAGGTGGAATCACAGAGTCACAGAGCAGTTGGGGTTGGAAGAGACCTTAAAAAAAATCTCATTCCAACCCTGTGCCATGGGCAGGAACACCTTCCATCAGACCAGGCTGCTCAAAGCCAACTAAACTTGGCAAGAATTTCTCTGGGCTGCTTTAAAAAAATGGGTGGAGATTGAGGAATTGCCTTTCTTGAATGAGACAGGCACTTGACCTTTCAACAGGATATTTCTTCCTGGGAGATGCAGCAGCTTGGATGGAGGGACGGCAAGGAATTATCTCAGTGAGAAGGAGATAAATTGTCTTCCATCCCAGAATGTCTTGGGCTTCCCCAGCGTGGTGACAGGGGTTCTACCTTGGAAAAAAGCTGTGCTGGGGTCAGCCTGGACAATGCCGTTCTAAGGGCCAGTCTTGCCTGTTCCAGCACACCCTTGACTTTCATGGGAACTCCATCACCAAGATCTGGCTCAAAACAGCAGCAACCAGGCTCCAGCAGGAAACTGAATCTATTTTTAGGGCATCTGCATATTTTAGGGCAGAGCTGACCCGTGGCTGACCCTTGAATCCCATAGGCAGGACAGGCTGAGCAAGGGACAGGTCACCTTTTCCCCAGCACCACCAAGAGCCCATCCTGCCCCAATCTCATCTCCTTGGACACCTCTCACTCTGCTCTTGCAGGTCTCGCTATCCCCTGCTTGCTCCAAGGTGTACATTAAATATATATATATATATATTTAAGAACATCCCAAAAATTGTCCCTATTTTGAGAACCCTGGCATAATTAAAGAGTTTATTTGGTTCCAGTGGCATGGGAAGGGCTGCAGGCAGGCTCAGGGCTGTGCTCCTGCTGGGCTTTGGGCAGAGGTTTGGCCAAGATGAATCCCAAACCTCCACTGTACATGTGAACGTGGGGGTGGTGGACTGAAAAAAAAAAGGGCTTTATGGAGAAAAGGAGGATTTTCCTGAAGACAGCAGCGGGGTTTGGATGGAGATGAAGAATCCTGCTATGACCTGTGGCTGCCCCATCGCTGGATTTGTCCAAGGCCAGGTTGGACAGGGCTTGGAGCAACCTGGGATAATGGAAGCTGTCCCTGCCCATGGCAGGGGGTGGAAAGAGATGAATTTTATGGTCCCTTCCAACCCAAACCATTCTGTGCTCCTCTCTCTGCATCACGAGCGTCATCCTGGGATGAAAAGACAAAGATAAGGGATGAAGGAGCCACTGAGGTGTGTGCAGCCGTGGAATTAAACAAGGATAAAGGGGATCCTTCAGTCCGTGGGTCTGATGGACACGGTGTGGGTGTGGTGCCTGAGGAGAGACCCTCGCACAGATGTCTCCAGCTCTGATTTATGTGTAGTTTCTGCTTCCTCAGGGCAGGGAAATGATTGGAAAACCTCACAAGGCACTTTCCAGATCTCTCCATCTGCATTTCTGAAGGGCCCAGCGAGCCTGCTCACCCACAGGCTGACCTTCCCTCCCAGCCAGGCAGGCAAAATCCCGGAGATGAGTGGATAAGGGAGCAGGGGGGGAGATTTAAGTTCAGGGCACAGGCCATGGGAGCCCACAATAAATAAACAAGTCTTGTTTAGGAGATGATTTATGCTGCACTAACATCGTCCCCAGTCTCCCACTCATCACTGCGAGCTAATTACCCTTCTTGGAGCCATCAGACTTCCCTTTGCATTTCCACACACTGTGCAAGGACCTGGACATGACCTGGTAGCTCGGGGCTGGAGCTGACCTTTCCGTTTCAGTTTCTTTCAGCTTTTCTGCTGTAATTGGTCATGCAATTACACACTAATGAACTGTGCCCTGGCCTCTGAGGAGCTCTGGGTCCCTCCCATGCTTCCCTGAGAGAAAATGGGGTTGATAGGAGGTGAAGTCCCATATAAATCTTACATAAGGCTCTGTGCAAATGGACTCAGACTGAAGTGGGGTTCATTATTGTGTTTGTGTCACCTCAGAGGGTCCCTGAGGCTGGAAGATGGATGTGTTCGGCCATGGACATCTCCACTGGGCTGTGATAATTCCTCGCATGGTTTTGGTCCCACTGCTTGCAGAATGAAGGGATTTTACCTCAAATCTGGAAGGGAAGGATGGTGGAGAGTCTGGGGACCAGGACTCCTTCCCCAGGCTTGGTCTGTGTGACCTCTGAGATGTGGAGCTCCGCCTGCCAAGCCAGGACCTCTGAGAGTCACAGAGTGGCTTGTGCTGGAGGGGACATTTGAAGGTCATTTATTCCAACCCCCTGCCATGAGCAGGGACACCTTCACTGAGATCAGGACCCGACTGAGGACACATTTGATGGTGGAGAGCAGCAATCCTTGCTCTGTGCTCTCTTTACCCCATAATTTATCTGAAGCCCAAGGCTCCTTGGGCCACTTTTGTCGTGTGGTGTCTCAGTGGGGAACGTGTGTCCCCGAGCAGGAAATGTCTGTGTCATGCCAGACTTACATCAGATGGGACCAATGGGCCAAACGCCCTCCCAAAATCAGTCCCATTTGAGGAGATGCCTTTTTCTGACCTTAACAACATTTCATTGCTGCTAAAAGCTTTATTTCCACCAATCCACCGTGATCCCAGGGCAAAGACTCCTGAAAGCCTGTAGGAAACATAAAATCCAAGGATTTTTTGTGTGTCTGCGTCTGAAAGGGGTTGGTTTTGGGTGCTGGAGGCTGAGGGGCAGCCCTGACCCACCTCACAGATGTGGTCTGACTGCACCAACATGAATGCAGGGAACATCCTCGTTAGCCCCAGGGATTTATTTAGCCATCAGCAGAGGACATTTGGGGATTGTAAATACAATCCCAACCTCAGTTTAGCTCCAGTGCAAAGATGTACTTAGAGAAGAACATGGACAGATGGAAATCAGGTGTACGGAGACATGGATAGGGTTTCCTTTGTGGTGAGAAACCACGAGGAGACAGAGGAATCTCTGGAGTTCTGTGCACTGATCTCACCACTCTCAGGAAAAGGCTGGAGCCAAGCACAGCTGAGAGCATTCAGATGCCTCATTTGGGAGAAATTGTCCCTGTAAAGACAAACCACAAAGCCTTGTTAATAAGAAGAGATCAGGCAAGGCATAAAGAGCTGGAGAACGGATTGCAGAGAATCACAGAACCAGAGAATAATTTGGATTTGAAGGGATGAGCCTTTTAAAGGTGATGCAGCCCAAAAACCCTACCATGGGCAGGGACATCTTCCACTAGTCCAGGTCGTTCTGAGCCCTATCTAAGATGGCCTTGAGTGTTTCCAGGGATGGGGCAGCCACAGCTTCCCACCTTTGACAATGTTTTTCCACCCTAATTGTAAAAATCTTATTCTTGTATCTAATTTCAACCAACCCTTCTTAAGCTTAAACCCATCAGCCCTTGTTCTGTCACAGCAGGGTAAGGCAAACCTAAAATATCCATCACCAGGAGGGATTCAGCTGTGCCTCAAAATATTCCTGAATTTTTCTGTTGCTTCCTTCTGTTTGTTCACCAACACGGAATTTCACTGCCACAAAATAATGCCTCATCCCAGCGATTTCATATCAGCTTTTAGCAGGAGCAGCACCTTGCAGCAAGGAGTTCTGGGAATTGAGTCCATTTTTAAGCACTTTCCCAGCTGAACTGAGCCTGGGTGGAAAACAGGGTTCCAGTCAGTCTCTGGGAAATACCGACACCTCCTCCAGCTTCTGGACACAGCGTTGGCTGCTGTCCCTCAAAAATGCTGCTGCCTCTGGAGCGAGGATGGCGACAATGGATCCTTTCATACTTTGGAGGAGAAGGAAGCAGGACCACAATGCAAAACACCTCAATTTTCCACGTTTCTGGGCCAGACAGGTGGAAAACAGGACTGCCAGCAAAGCAAGGAGGGAAACCCAAACACCTTGGGTTCAGTGTTTCATGGTGCTCCAGCCACAGTTGAAATTCTTCCCCCTGAAGGTTTTAAAATTGTTCTTCCCGAGGCTGAAGATTGATGGGTTCTTTCCTACCCTTCCCAAGTGTAATTCCTCTTATTCTGTAGCAGCTCCAAGTGTTTAAAGTCTGGGATATTTTCCAGGGAGTTGAAACGCCAGCTTCAAGGGCTGCCTTGATGATTTCCTTCTGCAGTTTGTGCTGCAGTTGGATGCAGGAATGGATGCAGGTGATTTCTGGCGCTGTCTCCCTCCACAGACCAACAGGTTTCCATGGAAAGATGTGAATTTGCCCCTCCTCAGAATCCAGCTTAGCCTTGCCATGCACAACACCTGCTTTGCTTTTGGAAAATTGCTCAGATATGAAAATTGCTCCAATATTGCTGAATCTGAACAGCTCCCAAGAGATTCCATTCCCACCTTTGAAGAGCCTCCTGCAAGGCTCTGCCAGGACCTTTCCAGGTGAGAGGTTCCCATCTACTCCAGGTATTGGTGTCACTAATGTTCAGAAATGATCTGGGAAAGTTTATCTTTAAAAAGGAATCAATCGCCAGATGTAGCCCCCAGGGGGGGAGAATTGTTCCTGGCCTGGCGGCTGGTAGTAGTTTATTAATTTTAGACCACAGCAGCAATTTAAAACCATGGAATAATTAGTGCTGGAAGGAATTCACAGAGCTCATCTCATTCTCTGTCCTGCTCAGTGCAGGTCTGATTAAATCAGGTCACTGAGGGCCATGTCCAGGTGTGTCTTAAACACCTGCAAGGATGGAGGAGGCCAGGAAGGGCCAGGCCATGTTGGGTGAACTTTTGGGGGAGGACGATAGCCTGTTCCCCATGAATGGCTGTCTTGGTTTGACTGCTAAGGAAGGTGGGAACCTTCCTTAGAATAGAGAATGTGAACTCTCCTCCCTCCGAATTATTATAACTTTGGAATCAAGGGCTTTCAGGCAAAGACATGGGAGAAGGAATAACAGTTCTTTACTAATATTTAGAGCAAGGCAATAATACAGAAACATGGTTTAGACAGACAAAGTCAGAATACAACTGCACCCTGTTGGGGTGGTGCTGCAGTGCAGTTCAATGGTGGCTGCAGTCCTGTGGGAGTGATGGATGTGCTCTTGTTGAAGTGGTGATCTTGTGGAAAGGTCTCGTCGGTCTCTGGAGGTCCAGTGGTGGCTCTTGAGCTCCTCTCCTCTGGGAATCAGTGGAAAAAGGTAGTCCAGTGTTTCAAAGTCTCAGCTTATAAGCAGGTTGGAATGTTCAGCTCCTCCCCTCTGGGCGGGGCATCTCACAATGGCTGATGGAGTCCTATGAGTCACTCCTGGAACCCTCGATGGTGCATGAGCAGAGATAGCCCTGATGGTGTTATCAGGGCTGGGTCACTCATGGAGCCCTGGATGGCCATGAGCAGAGATAGCCCCGATGGTGTTATCAGGGCTGGGTCACTCCTGGGGACATTGATGGCCATGAGCAGAGATAGCCCCGATGGTGTTAGCAGGGCTGGGTCATGCTGAACACAAAAAACACTGCCCCACCTGTTTTAACAGCTTATGGAGATGGTAATAGAATACAGACTTTTGGTTACACCTTCCATGTAACCTAAGACAATGGCATAGTGTCCCTGGTCTAACCTGAGACAGGCAGGGGGATGATGAATCAATGCAGCTCTGCAGTGGTGGCACTCCTGGACTGGATAGGGAAAAGTCATTTCCATGATCTGCACAGTCCTGGCTTTGGACACTTTGGACACCTGAGAGCGCTGGAGGTGTCCAGCCAGGAGAAGAGAAGGATGCAGGGAGAGCTTAGAGCCCTTTCCAGAGCCTAAATGGGATCCAGGAAAGCTGGAGAGGGACTTGGGAAAAGGGCCTGGAGGGACAGGATGAGGGGGAATGGCTTCAAACTGGAAAAGGGGAGATTTGGGTGGGATATTGGGAAAGAATTCTTGTCTGTGAGGTTGGTGAGGCCCTGGCACAGGTTTCCCAGAGAAGCTGTGGCTGCCCCTGGATCCCTGTGAGTGTCCCAGGACAGGCTGGACAGGGCTTGGAGCAGCCTGGGATAGTGGAAGGTGTCCCTGTGGCAGAATGTGGAACTGGCTGGGCTTTAAGGTCCCTCCCAACCCCAAACAAGTCTGAGCCAGACCCCAAGCTGCTCATATTCCTGGCAGGAAATATCCCCTGGAGTTTGGCCCTCCCGGATCCCTGGGGCTGAACAAACTGCCCCAGAACTCTCTCCCCTCAGGATCCATTTCCCAGGCCTGTGGCAGAGGAAGGGCTGTGAGTTGCCTGTGCTGGATGGGAGCCACCAACCTCCAGCCAAAGGACGCGTTCTGCTCCACCAATCTATTCCCTATTTTTCCTCATTAGCGCTACTCCCATGCTCGATGGCTGTGATTTGAATAATTTGGACAGATTAGTGTTTACACAGCAACTTTGGGAGGAAATGAAACCACACCAGAGCCAGCAGCCAACCCAAGGCTCTGAGACACCATTTTTGGGAGTTTTCTAAAGAAAAGGACCCACATGACCTGCAGACCTTTGTCACCTGCCTGTCTGCAAATTTAGTCATCTGAAATATGTGACAAATCACGGCCGTGTCTGGTGTGGGGATGCAGCTCTCAGAGATAGTTGGGTTTTGAAGGTTTTAAGTAAAACTGGTTGCTGGCTGGAGGACAGGAGGTGTTTCACTGCTGGCACTGAAGGAAGGGCAGGGGTGGCAGTGCCTGAGATTGTTTATATTCCTTAGAGCACAGATCCAGCAGTCAGGATGTGCCCTCGTGCTCAGCACCTGGAAAGCTCCAAACAAGCCCAGGATTTGGTGTATCCACAGCCAGGAGAGCAAGGATGGGGAGCAGGCAGGGCCAGAGGAGAGAAAACAGTGAAAAATTGCACCTGCGAGATAAAAGGGACTTAGGCAGGAAAAATAAGGGTTATGGGAATATCCTGGAGTCTTGCTAAAGGGGTAAAAGCAGCCTTGGAGCTGTGGGACACAAATGTGAACTCTGTAAAGATTCACCCATTTCATGGAGATTCTTTGCCTTTTTTCCTGATCAAAGACTATTTTTCAAAGGTTGCTGGGGATGCAGAAACCCTTTCAGTGAATCCTCTGCCTTCCTTCATCTCTGCAGGCAGAAAGGCCTTATCAGACCTTGCCCTGGGAATGGATGTCCTGCCCCTGTCTTCAAAGGTGCTGCTGGAAATTGTGAACCTTGAAAATGTTATGTGCAAAACCAGGAAGGTTCCTCCTCCTCCTCCTCCTCCTCCTCCTCCTCGCTCTCCTTTTGGCCCTGCCCCTTCTGCTTTTTCATTGTTTTCCTGGGGCTCAGCAGCTTTGTTTGAGCTGATTCAGGCGATCCTGGAATTGTCCTTGTGCACATCCAAGTTGGGGGTGTTCACCTGGAGAAGAGAAGGCTCCAGGGAGACCTCAGAGCCCCTGGCAGTGCCTAAAGGGCTCCAGGAGAGCTGGAGAGGGACTGGGGACGAGGGATGAAGGGACAGGACACAGGGAATGGCTTCTGACTGCCAGAGGGCAGGGATAGATGGGATATTGGGAAGGAATTCTTGGCTGTGAGAGTGGTGAGGCCCTGGCACAGGTGCCCAGAGAAGCTGTGGCTGCCCCTGGATCCCTGGCAGTGTCCAAGGCCAGCTTGGACAGCGCTTGGAGCAACCTGGGATAGTGGAAGGTGTCCCTGCCCATGGCGAGGATGGAATGGTTTGATCTCCAATTTCCCTTCCAACCCAAACCATTCTATGGATCAGTGAAATTCCCCCAAGGAACAATTTCAGAGGTGATATTTCAATGCAGGAGAGGAATCTGAACATCTTCAGTGGAGCTTTCGATCTCCACCATTGTGCTCAGTCTGAGCTCTGTGTGCAGCAGCACTGCTGAGGTTCCCCACCCAGGATTCCCCACCGCAGAGGGATGGGGATGGGATGAGCACAAAGCTTCAGGGATCTTTCTGTGCTTTGATTCTGCAGTATTTCCCCCTCTCCTCCAAATCCAGCCTGCAAACACCAGCATTCACCTGATGAGGACATTTCCCACCTCCCTCCCTCTCCTGTAAGCTCCAAGCAACCAGGAAAAGACGGAGAGGATTTAAGAGAAACTGAAATAATCAGAACCCCAAAGTCATTTTGCAAAGCTGATCTTTTATCTGAGGAAGGGAGCAGCTCCCGAGCCCTATCGATGCCTGCTGGGAATGTGATCCAAGCTCTGATATTATCCAGGGGATGCTCTGATCTCTGGCAGTGAGCTGAGGGCAAAACCCTCAGAGAACTAAAGAAACCTCCCTGTGTTTACTTATTTATCTGACACAGAGTGCGTGGGCAGGTTTGTTTGTATGTTCGGGGATTTCTGAGGGAACACAGCCCTGGATTTCCTTGCTGGCTGGGTTTTTTTTCCTCTGAAAAGACCAGACTTCACCCCTCTAATTTAGGAAGATCTGAGTGTTGGCAGTGAGCAGACCCCCCCAGCTGCTTCCTCAGTGTCTCTGTGGATGATTGAGCAGCCTCTGGCTCTGGCTGGGTGTCCATGTCCTCCCTAAATGAGGGAATATCCAGCATTCCTGCCTTTTCCTCTCCTGCCAGCACTCGGTACTGCCAAGGAAATGCAAAATCATCCCTTCCTGGCTGCAAGAATTAATAACCAGCTCATTGAGACAAACGACACCAGGCTCTGCCTGTTCACGGCTCAGCAAACACCGACGCTCCGCTCTCCCGGCTCTGCTCCGCACGTGACAGAGCTGGAATGCTGCTCCCAGGGGGAAATTGTCCCCCCAAGCCCTCAGCCTCCTCAGTTTTCCAAGGCCTCCATCCCTGCAGGATTTCTGGGTGCTGTGACACGTCTCTGCCTTCCCCCATCTGCTGCCCTGCTTCCCAAATGGGCTGGGGGGTCCCTGGGGATGAGATTCCACAGCAGTTTTGGAGGAGGAGCATCAGCCCCGGGAGGCACTGTGAGGATCTGGGTGGTTCGGGCAGGAGTGGATATGGGCAATCTCTCCAGGGTCACAGCATGATCGCTTGAGCCCACATTGGCCGAAAAAGATGCTTTTTAGGCAAAGGCTGTGAATGCAGCAGCTTATGGGCCCATCCTCGAGTGCTTCCTTAGCTTCCTCATCCCTGGAGTTAGGGAGGACGCCCCAGCCTGGTCTGTAACATCCATTCACATCCTTACTGCTCTTCCTCACCCTGTCCCCAGCATCCTGATCCTTTCTGATGGCTGCTGTGCCAAGAGCTAATTGGTGTTACCCATTTTGAGCTGATTCCCTGAGGGTTTCCTGCCTCACTCCCCGGGATCTGGGCAAGGATGGCTCTGTAGTTGTCATACTCAGCTCCTTCATGGCCACCTGGCACAGCCTTGGGCCAGGGGACAAGTCCAGGCTGTGGTCAGTTCACTGGTGGGGATGTAGTTGGTGTCCAGCCTGTGTCACATCCTGGAGACTTGGAATGGGTTGGGTTGGAAGGGATCTTAAGGATCATCTCATTCTGAACCCTTGCAGGGACACCTTCCACTACCCCAGGCTGCTCCAAGCCCTGTCCAGCCTGGCCTTGGACACTTCCAGGGATACAGGGGAGCCACAGCTTCTCTGGGTAGGGCCTCACCAACCTCACAGACAAGAATTCTTTCCCAATATACAACCCAAATCTCCCCTTTTCCACTTGGAAGCCATTCCCTGTGTCCTGTCCCTCCATCCCTTGTCCCCAGTCTCTCTCCAGCTCTCCTGGAGCCCTTTAGGCACTGGCAAGGGCTCTGAGCTCTCCCTGGAGCCTTCTCCCATCCAGGCTGAACAACCTAAGACTCTCAGTCCCCTCTGGATAAGTGCACTGATGGAAAAGCACTTGAGTCACATTTGTGGGAATGTGACATCTCTGAGGTTCACTGCTCTGCTGGCTCTGGCCAGGATGAGGAGGTTCCAGAGTTGTTTGGAGGGAAGAGGGGGTGGTGACAGTGGGATACACAATAATGTCATTCCTAAGTGTCGTAGGAACAAAACAAACACTCCAAAAGCAGCTCTTGCATCAGCAATCCAAACTGATACCAGGAGAAGGGAAATCAGGACAAGTGGGAAAATTCTACATGGTGCAATTAATCAGATCCAAAAAAATAAATCACAGCTCTGCCTCTGAGGCAGCTGGAGAAGCAGGGAAGCAGAAACCGAGGCTGAGCCTCTCCCTCTCCCCACACCCAGCATGCAAATCCATCCTGAGCAATTTCTGGAGCAGCAGAAGGTCAGTAATTGATTTGGAGACCCGAATTTCTGACTACATCACGATGCAGATGTGCTTCCCAGCGCGGCTGGCGGCTGAGCAGCTCCCACTGCAGCAAATGAGCTCGGAATACCAATGGAGAGGGGAAGGAGAAAGCTCTTCCCTTGACAGGGGAGCAACGGGGGGGACAAAAAACCTTTCCATGCTGAATTAACCCAGTTTTGTCTGGGGTTGCAACCTCCCCTCCCTGCCTCCCTTCACTCTCTAGAGAAAAATGTCTGCTCGAGGTTCCCTTGCTGGGGTAAAAGGATCCTTGAGGAGGAGGAGGAGGAGTACCTGGGGCTGTTTTTAACTCGAGCTGGGAGCTGCTGGCTTTGGAAATGATGCTGCAGCTCCAATGGTCAGAGTGGCTCTGGTCCTTCCCACATCTCAGCCCCCCAGCTCAGGCATCCTCTGGGAAGGGCAGGGAGCACAGTGAACCTCATTGAATCCGTGGTGGTGTGGTGGGGAATGGCTGCTCCTGCCTGTGGAGGCTGAGCAGGGGCCCAAGCACCTCATCTCACAGCCTGGATTTGAACAAAGAATTTTGGGAACCCTTGAAAACCTCATCTCCCAGGCTGGATTTGAGAAAAAATTTTAGGAACCCTTGAAAACATCATCTCCCAGCCTGGATTTCAGCAAAAAATTTTGGGAAACCTTGAAAACCTCACCTCCCAGCCTGGATCTGAGTAAAAAAACTTGGGAACCCTTGAAAACCTCATCTCCCAGCCTGGATTTGAGCAAAAAAAAATTGGGAACCCTTGAAAATGTCATCTCCCAGCCTGGATCTGAGCAAAAAAATTTGGGAACCCTTGAAAACCTCATCTCCCAGCCTGGATTTGAGCAAAAAGTTTTGGGAACCCTTGAAAATGTCATCTCCCAGCCTGGATTTGAGAAAAAAATTTTGGGAACCCTTAAAACCTCATCTCCCAGCCTGGATTTGAGAAAAAAAAATTTCGGAACCCTTGAAAATGTCATCTCCCAGCCTGGACCTGAGCAAAAAAATTTGGGAACCCTTAAAAGCCTCATCTCCCAGCCAGGATTTCAGCAAAAAATTTTGGGAACCCTTAAAAACATCCTGAGTCCTGCATCACCCCCAGGGGTTATGGAGATTCAAGGAAGGGATAAGGGAAATCCATGCAGGGTTGGCCTATCCATAGGAATTGAATGAAATCTCGCTCTGGAAAACCTCACACTGAAGTCAGAAGCATAAAAATGGGGCTCAGGGAGAGGATGAGATCCTCCAAAATAAGATCCTGAGGAGGCAGAGTGCTTTCATCCCTTCCTGTAGTTGCACTGTTTTAAAATCTTTCTCTTCTTTCTGATGGAGAATAGAGATAAATTGCATTCTTGTGCTTTCTAATCTCTTTGTTTTGGCACTGGATGCTCTAGAGCTCCAGCCAATCGTTATAGGGGATGGAAAAACTGTCGAACAATAATTATTAGATCATTAATGAATATGTAAAGAAAGTTTTGTAAATAAACTCTCTTTTCACCATCTTGGTGCTGCCTGCCTGACTTCCCTGCGAGCTTCCGCGAATCTCCACGAATATCAGAAAATCAGAGCAACACCTTCCCACTGCAATCCTGGTGCCACTTGGCCCTTGCCATGACAAGGATTGCCCCAGCTGAAGGAAAGGTTCTTGGGATGCTGCCACTCATCCTGCAGGACCTGGATGGGGAACCATGGCTTTGTGCAGGGTGATCCAAACCTTGGGTTTTGGGGCTTTGCTGGCTGAGCTCCACTGTAGTTGCACTGTTTTAGAAATCTTTCTGTTCTTTCCCAGAAAGAATAGAGATAAACTGCATTCTTTTACTTTCTTAATCTCTGTGTTTGGTTTTAGGTGTTATTTGGCTGTGACCAATGGTTTTAAGAAGTGGATTCTCTGCTGACCAATAGTTGCTAAGTTATGAATGGATATATAAAGAAGTTTCTTGTAAATAAAACTCTCCTTTCTCCATCTTAGTTCGTCTGCCTGTTTTCTCTACCAGCTCCTGCAACCCTCGGAAAATCTAAAGCCATACTCCACAACCTCAGAGTGCAAAGAGGTGATGGAGCTGGGAGCTTTTGCTGTGGTTTTAAAAAGTCCAGAGCTCCTCTAAGCCCAGGTTTGTGTGTTTTAGGCCCAGCTTGTCTCCTGACCAGATCTGGATTTTGCAGCAGTGGAATTGGAGGAGTATCTCGAGAGCCATTAAGGAAAATATAGGGGGGAAAAAAGCAAGTGGTGCCCAAAAGAGCTTTGGGCAGCAGGGTCTCCATCAGCCTTGCAGTGCCAAGCTCCTGCCTGCTGCAGGCTTGAAGTTTGCATATCTGGAGTGCTCCAAGCCCACAGAGGTGATGGATTTGGGAGCTTTTGCTGTGGTTTTAAAATTCCAGAGCTCCTCTAAGCCCAGGTTTGTGTGTTTTAGGCCCAGCTTGACTCCTGACCAGATCTGGATTTTGCAGCAGTGGAACTGGAGGAGTATCTCAAGGGCCATTAAGAAAAATATAGGGGAAAAAAAAAAAAGAGATGCCCAAAAGAGCTTTGGGCAGCAGGGTCTCCATCCCCTGTCACCCTTGCAGTGCCAAGATCAGCTCCTGCCTGCTGCAGGCTTGGAGTTTGCATGTCTGGAGTGCTCCAAGCCCCAGAGCAGCCAAGAGGGATTTCCTGGGATACAGCCAGAGCAGGATGAGCACTAAATGGAGCAGAGAAATATCTGGGAACACAAATAAGAGCAGAGCAGGACCACCACAGCTATTCTTTATTTCTTCTTTAATTATGCCCTTTCTTTTGAAGAGATCCGCGCTGATGTAGGGGACAGATGGGCTGGGGGAGCTGAGACCATTCCCTACTCCCCCTCCTCCTTGTTTGTACAAAGAGATGCTGCGAGGAAAGGCAAATATTGGACTGTTTGGGATGCTGAGGAAAGAAAAACTGGAACGTGAGCCAGCAAGCAGCTCCTTACTCAAGCAGAGCTCTCTGTGGCATGGACACAACTCTCCAGAGAGGCTGGAGCAGGGCGTCCTGGGGCCAGAGGGAAGGCAGGGCTGGGGGAAGAACATCTGCATCCTTTTCAAGCCTGTGCCTTCATCTCAGTCCCACAGCCAAGGGTGTTCCAGAGGAAAAAGGTGCTGGAGGGGATGCTAGGGAGGGGAGAGGGAGAAACTGAGACAAGAGTGCAAGAACTAAGCTTGGAAGAGTGGTGTAGAGGAGGGAAAAGGGATTTGGGAATGAAATATGGCATGGGGATCCATCTTCTGGCCGTGGCTGCTGAGGTGTTACTTCAGCTATTTCAGTTCCAAAGAGATGCCCTTCACCTGCTGTCCCCAAGGACAGCTGGCACAGATCCCCTCCCTCCAAGCTTCCTGGGCTGGCAAGGGCCACCAGAATTGTCCCCTGTCCCTGGGCATCCCCTGTGGCCACTGAGGCTCCATGGAGGGAGGGACAAGGTGGCTGAAGGTCACAGACACATGGGACAGCCCATGAGGTGTCCCCAGGGCTGGTGTGTAGCCCCACCCCAGAGCAGAAAATCATAGAATCTTTGAATCATTTAGGGTGGAAAAGACCTTTAAAATCATCGAGTCCAACAGCTCCCCCAGCACTGGCAAGCTCACCGTTAACCCATGTCCCCAAATGTCACATCTGCTTTTGAACACATCCATGGACGGTGACTCCACCCCTTCCCCAGGAAAGCTGTTCCAATCCTTCTCACAGAATCTCCGTGCATCAACAGATGTCCCAAAAAGTGCTCCAGGGAAAGAGGGAGAGTTACAGGCTACTGAGAAATTTTTGTATCTTGTATTTTTCAGGCTACTGAGTAGTTTGCCTATTTTGTATTTTTCATGTTTTTAAGTTTTGTAGGTTTGTTTGTTGTTTGGGTTTTGGGTTTTTTTTAAATATATAAATCCATGTCCAAGAGACTGCAAACATGAAAAGCCACTCTGAAGTGGAGGAATATTGGAAATAATTAATATTGGAAAAGAGCTTTAAAATCCTTGAGTCCAACCATTCCCCCAACATTGCCAAGCCCAACACTAACCCATGTCCCCAAGTGTCACATCCATCTTTTAAATCCCTCTGGGGCTGCTGGCTTAGCACTGCCCTGGGCACCCTGTTCCAATGTCTGACCACCATTTCAGTGAAGAAATTCTTCCTAATATTCAACATAAACTTCCCCCAGTTCACATTCGGCTCTGCCCCTCTGGTCTGCTCAAGAAAACATCCTGAAAGCGAAAATGAAAAGTTGTGGGGAGCCCCAGGCACAGTGCCAGCCCCAACCCAAGTGCACAGCGAAGCACACCTGGGTTTGCACACTCATGGGAGGGCTTTGGAGGTTTATTTGGGATCTGGAGGTGTCCACAGGCACTCCAAAATCCTGTCCCTGCCATCCACGCCTGGAAATTTCCCCTTCCCATCACCCACACCCCAAACGTGGCTCGACCCAGGGCAGCCCTGCAGGAGGGCATGGCCAGGTGCGAGCCCCAGCACAGGGACATCATTTCCCAAAATATCCCCTGCCAGCCAATTTTGGCCCTTTGCTCTGGCACATCCGCTGGGCAGATGGTGGCAGGACATGGCTCAGGTAGGGAGGCAGCTCCTCCACGCTCAAAATCCTCCTTTTTCCCTCTGCTTCCTGGCAGGAAAGGGGCTGATTAGCACAAAATCCATGGCAACCCGGCCAGCAGCCTCGGAGGCAGCTCCTCGCTCCCTCCCCTGCTCGGAAAGCCTTTGTCTGCTGCTGGCACATCCCTCAAGCCCTCACTTTTTGCTCTCCTGGATTTCAGAGGGAGCAGCTTCACTCTTCTCTTCCCCTCTGGGCAGGGCTGGCTGGGGAACAGAAGATTCAGGTTTCCCCTTACCTGCAAGGGACATTTTACTCCTTTTCCTGGGGAACCTCTGAAATCAGGATTTAGGCTTGCTTTAGAGCTGGGTAAATACCCTGGACTGAGGCCCCCAAGGAGATGATTTCCACCTGCAAACAGCACAGGGGGAAAAAAACCAAAAGAGGCTGTGACTGCAAAAATCTTCTCCACAACCACCTGGCAATTACAGATCAGGGTATTCCCCTGAGAAAAGACCCTACAATAACACCCGGGCGTGGCCTCCTTTGAGGTTAAGGGCACTCCTGGAGCACTGAAGCAGCATTTTTTTCCCTCTGGGAC
Organism: Acanthiza pusilla; assembly: GCA_036630365.1. NCBI lineage: Eukaryota > Metazoa > Chordata > Aves > Passeriformes > Acanthizidae > Acanthiza > Acanthiza pusilla. The sequence goes on along the minus strand of JAXCHO010000099.1, from coordinate 5,367,619 downwards.
CCACACAGCATCTCAGCTAAAACCAGCCTGGGGTCTGTGCCTTGCCTGAGGTCTGCAAGTGCAGCCTGCTGAGGATGAATCAACAGGAAAAGGGGAATTTTCATTTCCAAGCATAACCAGCCTAGAGGGAATCCCCCCAAACCCTCTTTGAGCCCACTCCACACATGAAAACAATTTCAGGAGCAGCCCTTGAATCCACCCCTCTCCTTCCCTGAGGGAATCAGGCTCTGCAATGCACGGAAGCCTCCAGGTACCCAGACAGGATGAACTGAACCTTGGCAGAGATTCCTGCTGCTCCCCTTGGCAATCACCCCGGGAGACTGGTGATGCTGGTGATTTTTGTATTTTCTTTTTATACCCTTTTTATATATTTTTATACCCTTTATATATATTTTTATACCCTTTCCCTTCCCTGTTACCCTCTATACACACTCCTTGTACCCTGCACAAATACTCCTTGTACTTTAGCCCTGCATGTTTACAACCCTTGTAGTCTGAGATTTAGCTTAGTTTGGGGTCTTGCAAAGTGAGGAAGACAAAACCTTCATATTATCTCAGAACTAGAGGCTCCAATCTGTTCTCTCTTGGAACGTGTTTTTGTAAACTAGGCTGTAGTCTCATTTGTGGGGAGAGTTCATTAGAATAGTGGGCAATTATTCATTTATTAAGTTTCTTGTTGGGAGATTTTAAGTAGATATGCTAATTTTGTGAAGTCCATAAAAATCCAGTATGTGTTGTATGGGGGTTCCCGACTCATCGTTCGCTTCACGGCGTGATTTCCACCTTTGATGAGTCTGGGCACCTAGGATCCTATTAAACCGAGGTAAATTCCCTTTTCCCTGTACTGCTGTGTTGGCTTCATATTTTCACTAGCCTGCTTAAGGCATCACTGGGGTGAGCCCTGGAGGAACCCCGAGCTGGCAAGAGCTTCCCAAATCCCAGCCAAGCAGCCCAGCATTGGTTCTGCCAATAACTGATGGCAGGCGACCACAGCAGCAGGAACATCATCCCCTCACCCACAGGATTCGAGTGAAAACACGGGAAAAAAGGACAATTCTTGGCAGTGTGGGCTGGGGCAGGGGAGTTTTTGAGTGCTGCAGGAGGGGCTGGGGTGCCTGGCAGGATCCACTCGGTGTCTCAGCATTCGAGTGGTCCTGCCGAAGCCTGCAGAGCTGTCTCAGGCTGAAGATAAGGCTGAGCCGCAGCCCGGGCTGGCTGGAGCCCAGGCCGGCACAAAGAGCGCTTTGTGCGGAGGGATGCTCGAGGGGATGGGGCAGAGCTGCTCTCGGAGGGTCCTGGGGGCCCAGAGACAAAACGGGGAGAAGCTCAAAGGGGACCTTTCTTTCTTTCCGCTGTCCGGGAGATGGAGGGGAGCTGCGCTCGGGGATTAAAAAGCCGCAGGTGACCAAACCCCGCGGGCGCGGAGCGGCGAAAGGCGAACAAAGCTGCGCGGGGGAGCGGGGAAGGCACGGCGAGCACTCCACGGGGATCTGATGGGAAAGAAAGGCGAGAGCAGCCCTGGGAGGCTGAGCTGCGATGGCACCTCCGGGATGTGCCGGGTTTGAGCTCATTAAAAGCCGTGTTTCCTCGGGGCTGCGCTGCTTGGGACGGCCGGGCTGGAGAGGATGGATGAACGGCGAGAGTGACGGAGGGTGACACCGAGGGAAAACGTGTCCCTGTGTCCCTACAGGCTGGGCTGGTGCTGGCCGAGCTGGGAAACACGGGGGGATCCGGTGTGGGCAGGGGGCACCCGAAAATCCCTCGTGTCACCCAGCGGCTGAAGGATTGCAGCTGAGCTCTGGGCAAGTGCAAGATCTTGGAGTCAGTTCACAGAATTTCAGGAGGGTTTAGGTTGGAAAGGACGCTGGAGATCATCCGGCCCAAGGGTCCCCTAGAGCAGGGGACCCCTGGGTTGTGCCCAGGTGGCTTTGGAATATGTGCAGGGAAGGATATATCCAGAACCTTAAAATCCTAGGATGGTTTGGGGTGGGAGGGACATTAAAGATCATCTCATTCCAACCCCTGCCATGGGCAGGGACACCTTCCATGATCCCAGGCTGCTCCAAGTCCCATCCAGCCTGGCCTTGGACACTTCCAGGGATCCAGGGGCAGCCACAGCTTCTCTGGGCACCTGTGGCAAGGCCTCATCACTCTCACAGCCAAGAATTTTTTCCCAATATCCAATCTGAATCTCTCCTCTTTCAGGTTGAAACTGTTCCCCTTGTCTTGTCACTGTCTGCCTGTGTAAAAAGTTGTTAATTCTCTATTTTATGAGCCCCTTTAGGCACTGGAAGGGGCTGTAAAGTCTCCCTGGAGCCTTCTCTTCTCCAGGTGAGCACCCCCAGCTCTCCCAGCCTGGCTCCAGCCCTTGGAGCATCTCCATGGCCTCATCTAGACCTGTCCAACGAGCCCATGTCCTTCTGTGAGGACCCCAGAGGTGGATGCAGCACTCCAGGGGGGATTTCACAAGGGCAGAGCACAGGGGAAATCCTTGGTCAATGCCTGTCCGTGCCCCCCGAAGTGTCTGACCTGCTGCTCATAAAGGAGGGGGAGCAGAGGACAACTGGGGTCAGGGGTGGCAAGTGAGGCTCTCGAAGCTGTGGAATAACAGGACCTGCACCTGGAGAGAGGCTTGAGAAGCCAAGCTCAAGGCTGAGGGCTTTAGGTTTCAGGAGCGCTCACTTCAGCTTTTTTGGGGAACTCTGAGGTTGTTATGAAGGGGAGAAGGTGTCCAAGACAGCTGGCTGATTTATTTTTTAAAGAAAACTCATTCAGAGCTTGGGAACAAACCCTGCCTTTGCACATGAAAATCAGGAATTTCAGCACAAAGCCTCCTTGGCTAATTAAGACACTTCTTAGTGAGCTGGGCTGTTAAAAAGGGAGCACACAAGAAATGGAAATAAGGAGGGGAAATGAAAGAAGAGTGTAAATGCATGGCTGGGGTACTTAGGGATGAAAGCTGGAGGGCTGAGGAGCAGCTGGAGCAAAGACCAGCCAAGGATGCAAAGAGTGACAAAAAAGGAGGTTTGCAAGAGCACACTTGAGGGAAAATGTGTGTGGATTGTTGGATGGGGGACAGCCTAACAAAGGGTGATTATGGGACAGGTTGAATGCCCTTTTTTGCCTCAGTTTCTATAGGTCAGACTTGCTCCAAGCTTCTGCACATAACGGCAGCGTTCGGGAAGAAGAATAACCCAGAGCTGGGGAAACAAAATTTTAGGGCCTATTTAGTGAAATTAAATGCATTTACATCCATGAGATCGGATGGGAGTGCTCTGAAGGGGCTCTTTGATGGGATTGGGAGGCTGCTGCCTGTCATCCACAAAAAACTTGTGGTGTCTGACCTCTGCCCACCCTCAGGTGTCTCCAAGCACACCTTAAGAAAAGGGAAAAAGAGGATTTGGAGAGCTCTGCAGCTCAACCCCACCTCAGACCCTAGAAAAATCCTGGAGCATGCCCTCAGGGAATTAATTTCAGGACATGTGAAGGGCACGAAGACCAGAACTCAGATTCCAAGCTTAGTTCTCTGGAGGCTGGTGCATAATCTGCTCTGCAGAAACAGAATTCCAGGGAATTCCAGGTGAGAGAAAGCACACAAAGCAATCAGCTTTTCTTCTTCCGTGGCAATGGCTTTAAATTTGGGCCAGGACAAAGGCTGCCATTTTGAGGATGTGAAGAAACCCCTTAGGACTGAAACCCTGGTGTTAAATCCTTTCCTACCCTGCCAGAACTGGGAAGAAATCACGAACAATGAGGCACATTTCACCTTGCCCTGTGGAATGTGGCAAATCTCGAGGTTTGTCTGCACCAGCATCACTCCCTGCCCTTGCTCATCCCGAAGCTGGGATGTGAAAAACTCCCAAAAGGGCTTTTCCCAGGAAATCTGGCTGGGTATATGTAGCTTGAAGTGTTCCTTTTAGCTCAGGGCAGGGGCTCAGTGTGACATCCTGGCTTCTCCCACCCAGGGCACGCCTGGAAGATCCTTTGGTGGTTGTTTTTTGCCTGAAGGAGGGATTTCCAGGAGCACTGCACCCTGCCATCCTTCACAGAGGTGCTGGAGACCACAGCTCCTCCCTGCAGAGCCCCTGGGACATCGTTCCTCTGCCTTCCTCTCCTCCTGCACGGCAAGCAACTCTCTCTGATAAATAATTCCCTTTTTTTTTTTGGCTGATTGAATGCTGTTACTAGGAAACATCCTGGCATCCCTGGGACTGCAGCTCAGAGCAGGCTGGCAGCTAATGAAGGTAATTAAGATTTTACAGTCACCTTCCTGAACATGCTGGCCAACCCTCCCCATGGGGGTCTGAGAGGGCTGGGGTCCTCTGTCTGTTCTGAGTGGGCTTGGAAGGGACCCGAGGAAGGAAAAATCACTTCTTCAGGGCTTTGCTGCCGTCCATGCTGGGGCTGTGTTGGGACTGGGGGCAAACCAAAAGGCTCAGGAGCATTTCCAGGTGCTGGATTTCAATGGTCGTCACAGCCCCTGGCATGGGTTAGGCACAGGACAACAACCCCCAGGCAAATTTGGGAGCTTTCACAGGTCAGGGACATTTCCAAGATGTAGTTTGGCAGTGGCTGCTGTTTTGTAATTAATAATATGGACTTGATTAGACTGGGCACTTGGCCTTAGGCCAGAGAATGGGTCCTGGCTGCTGCTGAAAACACAGCTCTTGCTGTTCCCATCCAAATGAGCGATTCCACCTCTGGATCAGAGGTTTGCGTGTCACGAGTCAAGAGAACTTTGTCCCTACAGCCTCGGCTTAAAAACACATTTGGGAATTGTCCGTTTGCAAGATTTCTGAGTCATCAGCGATTGCTCTCTGTCAGAAAGGATCATTGCACTCTGTCCTGCCTGAGTTTCCTCAAGAGCTGTTGCACATCTGTGGGTGAGCTGAGCAGCACCAGGGCCATTCCTGTGCCCAGGATTCCAACAGGTTTATGGGGTTAAATCCTCACATCCCAAATGAGGCAGTGGCACCCAGATTGGCACTTTGGGATGATCCCTGGCTCCCACAACTCCTGAACCTGACTTCTCTAAAATCCCAGTCCCAGCAGCTTCCAGGGTGATGAAGGACATGCTGGGCACGCCAAGGTGTTCCCACCTGGGAGTCCAGAAGGTGCAGAGCTGTACCTCAGCCTGGGGCTTCCCACATCTCATTTCCCACTTCACAATCAGAGGATAACCCCCCCAGCCACCTTTTTTGGGGTGGAAGGAAGGAGCTGACCTTTGCAGATCTCCACGGGGCACTGTCAGCAGCATTCCTGCTTCCCACCGAGCTGCCTCCTTGGCTACCCAGGCTGGGAGAGGAGGGCAACTCCCTCTGCCCCCCTGAGCAATCCCTGTCCGAGAGAGACCCCCTTGCAGCACATGGCATTTCTGGAGCAGCTCCTTCCTACCCCCATTGTTCCTGGGAAAGGCAGACAATGATCTAAGAATGCAAAACTCCTGAAACCCCTCCAGAAAGCTGAGATTTATGAGCAGCCTGCTCCAACTGGCAGAGAGAAATTGTCAGCGGAACAAAAACATTGTGTAATAACCTCTCCCCCCCTCCCCCTCATCCCCCTCTGGGGGGAGCTGAGACAGCCACAAGGGAGGGGGGGGGTTGGGGAAGGGGCAGTGGTGAAGCACTGAGCACCCTCATGGAATCACAGAATGGAAAGGAAAATGAAGATCATCTCATTCCAACCTCCCTGCCACGGGCAGGGACACCTTCCACCATCCCAGGCTGCTCCAAGCCCTGTCCAGCCTGGCCTTGGACACTTCCAGGGATCCAGGGGCAGCCACAGCTTTGGCATTGCAGATCTGCCTCAGTGGCTGTCCCAGAGTGTTTTAAAGCACATTTAGGTGCTGAAGGCAGCAGTGACCAGAACGGTTTTTCTGACCACAAGGACTCTGTAATATTCACCTTTCGCTAGGATGAGGCCAGTCCAGTCCAGGTCTTGGCTGCTCTGAATGATGGGTGAATGAAATTGATCATTCTTGATCCTTCTCCATAAAAATAGACTGAAAATATGAGATGAAAGGCTGAAAACGGGACTTTCCCCAAATTAAATTTGGGGAAATTAAATTAAATTAAAATTCCACACTTACATTTCACCTTAACTTCCCAACCATTGAATCCTGGGGCTCCCAGGAGTGACTGTGACCATCCACGACTCAGGATGGTCCTGTACATGGAGAGGGGAGGGATGTGCTGGTGCCAATCCTCTTTCCAGATTTCCCAGGTCACACAGAGACAAGTGAGGATTTTAGGAGCCATTTGCACTTTTTTGGGTGCTGCTTCTCCTTGGAGCTGCTGCACGGTTCCTCTGGCCCCCATCTAGTTTATAAGTGATGCCAGAGGGGAGGTTTCTCCGGGGCTTTTGGGATGTCTCACTCCGCGTGCGCATCCCCCCAGACACAACACTTGGTTGTAAAACGTGCGGCGGGGGAAGCGAGTCTGACTCGGGTTCTGCTGTGGAGCCTGCCACCTCCTCCTTGCCATCCCTTGCTTTTTCCTTCCCTCTCCTTCTGTCGCCCTTGATCTGAGAGAAAACCCACTCAGCAGACAGAGCCAGGCTGTGAAATAAACCCACGAGGTGCTGGGAATACTCCAGCTGGGATTTATTTTTTTTCCATATATATAAAAAAGAGGTAAAGCTGCGATAGTTGAAATACTGTGCAGCAGAGGCGATCTGAAAATGCGGTCTTTAAGTCCTTAAATGTGTCATTCCTTGGCTCTCGTGGTGTAAGGGGACCCAGTGTGGCATTTCTGCGATGGTGTCTCCACTGAATTTAATTAAGGTTTTATGGGGGTGATTGTGGGAGACCTCGAATCACTCACTGATGATGGGATAGCACTTTCCGGTGCCAAAGGAGTGAGGAATGAGACACTTTCCCGGGAACAATGACCCTTTTCATCATTTCTGCTTTGGGGCTGTGACAGAGGAGCAAGGTCCTGTCCATTAGTAGGTCGTGGCAGCCTGTGCCAGGGAGAGCAGCCAGTTGATCCTAAAGTGTGCAAAATTTATTTGTGCTTCCTCTTAATTGACCCAAAGGAAGTAAAAAAACAAAAAAAAAAAAACCAAAACTGGGCCAATTAATTTTTAACCGATTTCTTCATGGTGAAAAATGTAGAGCTTTGGACTGACTAAAACTTCAGGGATTGGGTCTAGATGAAAGAGAAAGGTGGAAAAGTTTCATTAAGGATCTTGCAAGGAAAGTTCTTTGAGTGTTAATAGGAAAACAATGTTTGAATGAAAATGAAGAGTTAATGTCTCAGTTTTAATTTAAGATTTTCAGAACTATTTTTGCAGATTCCAAAGATGGTTTGGATTAGAAAGAACCTTAAAATTTATTCAGTTCCAACCTCCTGCCACAGGCAGGGACACTTTCCTTTATCCCAGGTTGCTCCAAGCCCTGTCCAACCTGGCCTTGGACACTTCCAGGGGTCCAGGGGCAGCCACAGCCTCTCTGTGCACACTGTGCCAGGGCCTCCCAACACTCACAGGGAAGACTTTCCTCCTAAGCAAAGTATTTTAAGCAAAGTGTTTGAGTGGAAGCAAACTTTATTCAATTAAAATACTAGACTGACTTCCCTCTCTTCAAAATTAGCATTGAGCTTTCGGGGGGCAAGGAAAAATAATCTGAAATTTTATCTTCTAGTTAGCCTGGAGAAATCCACAGTCTGGCCACAGGGGTTAAAAATGCAGTGAATTATTGCCATGGGCTGGCCTCAAGCTGCCTCCCCAATTCCATGAGGAACGTGGAACACTGAGAACAACACCGGAATCAGCGCCCAGAAAATTCCTGCTTCCAAGAGATGGAGCAGCAGCCACCAGGGCTCCACATGGAGGTGGAGCCTTGATTCGCTGGCCCACAAAAAGGCATTTTCAGGATGGACCTCAGAAGGACCAACCTTGATCTCCACCAGCTTTTCTCTCCAGGCATCTGGGAAAGGGAATTTGGGTCTAGAGAGGAAGCAGCACTTGAGGGCTTCAATCATCTCATTGAGGACAGTGAGAGCTGCAGGCTCCTTTCTGGGAATGTCGTGGTAGGAGCAATGACTGTCCTCATGTTTCTCAAAGCTGACCCAACATTTGGGTGACTCTTTATTTTAAGCAAAGCTCAGCAAAAATCAGACCTATTTCTATTTATTTTTTCCTCCCTAACCTGATATATTTTAAGTGCCTGGACCCACTTGTCACTCAGTGGCTAACTAACGTAGAACATAAAATTTGTGTGGGGGGGTTTTGTTTGGGTTTGGGGTTTTTTTTGAGTTTTTTGTTGGTTTTTTTGGGGGGGATTTTTTCTTTTTTTTTTGGTTGTTGTTTTCTGTTTTTTATTTTTTGTTTTTCGTTTTTGTTTTGTTTTGGGGTTTTTGTTGTTGGGTTTTTGGGGGCATTACTTCGGTTTTTGTTTTTTGGGATTTTTTGTTGTTGTTTTGGTTTTTGGGGTTTTTTAGGGGGGACGTATTTGTTTTTGTGGTTTTTTTTTGTTTTTGTTGGGTTTTTTTGTTTGCTTGGTTTTTTGTGGTTTTTTTTTTGGGGGGGGGGTTGTTTTTGTTTTTGGTTGGTTGGGGTTTTTTTGTTTTTTGGGTTTTTTTCTGGTTTTTTGCTTTATTTCCCATACATTTCTGTCCAAATACACCGTAAGTGCTCCCACCTTATTTTCCTCCCGTCTCCTCCATGCCGCAAGGTGTGAGATGGGCATGGGTGGACACAAAAACCTGCCAGGACACCTGGCACACCTGAAACCCTGGAATTCACCCTCCTGGTGCTTCCCCGACACAGTGAGAGACCAGAGGCAGAAATCAATCCAGACAGAGATTTTATAATTAAAAAATTGTGCATTTCGACAAACAGCTGGCAGTTACACCCATCCCCCATCCCCCTTAATGCGGAAAATAAACGTCTGGAGCCCAGACGTCCGATTTTCTAACGCCACATGTAATGACACCCTAAGACTGTGCTTGAATTAACCTCCTGCTTTTGGCTACCAGACGAGAGCCCAAAGGCAGGTCCACCCTGTACTTGACTCCGGTTGACCCTAAAGAAAACCAATCCCTCTCTTCCAAGGCATTATTTTCACTGAAAAGCCGTAATTTCTATATTTTGATTGAAAACGCCTCTGAAAATCAACATGTGGGGCACAAATTGATTTATTTTTATGAAAAAAGTAAACAAAGAAGAATCTCAATGAGGTGGGTTTTTTTTTTCCCAAGATGTCCATGGGGAACTAAGGCTGTTTCTCGTAAACTAAACGGCACCGTGGCTGGTTGTCTTGTCCAGAGGGCAAGTGACAGTCTGGTCACAACCCAAAATAAACCTTCCTCACTTGGGGAGCACAAGATCCAGCACCCAGGCATGGTGCTGATGGTACAGACAATGCCCTGGTGCCTAAAATTCCTCCTTCCTTAGCAGAAAGGAAAGATACTCAGGGAGCTTTGGAGTGGATGGGGAGGCGTCACCGAGGGGTTGTGGGGGACAGAGGCCCCACGTGCCTGTGCACCCCTTTGTGACATCCATTTGTCCCTCCCATGGAGACCTGTGGAGGCACATGAATTATTTTTCTTCTCCGCACCGACCTAAACCTCCCTGCAGAACCCCAAGTCGGGAAACCTCATCGCATCTTCCCAGGCACATCGGAGTCTCTTCGGATCGCGGTTCTCATCACGTTTCGGAACAAAGGCGTGAACCCACCATGGAGCCTCCCGGGAGAGGCTCCTGCGGGCTCACATGCACACACACAGCCACTGACACACACACAGAGCTCACAGACAGGACAGGAACATCAACACGGCCACGGCTCCGCGGAGTGAGACATCCCAAAATCCCACAGAGCAGCGGGATCACACCTCCTGCTCCTGCCCAGGGTCTTGGGCTGGCGCTGGGGACACAGCCAGGTCTTCTCAGCCAAGAGCTGCTCCTGCTCAGGCACGTGGTGGGGAGCAGAGTTGGACTGTGTCCGTGGAATGGTTTGGGTTGGACAGGACCATGAAGATCATCTAATTCCAACCCCCCTGCCATGGGCAGGGACACCAAGAGCAGGACTGTTCTGCTCTGACAGGGTCAGGAGTGGTGTGGGCACAGGAGAAGGCACCCGTGGGTGCCAATTGTCCCAAAATTGTCATGGCAAGACCTCTGGAGTCCCTGCCCTTGCTGGGCAGCAGCAGAGGTCTCTGCCCCCTGTGCCAGGTACAGGGAGCTGTGTGCACTGAAAAGGCAAGAAAATACAGCATCCATCCCACGTTCTGCTGGGCAGGGAGGGAATCCCCGCGTGGCTGCAGGTCCAAAGCTCATCGCAGAAAATTCTCCCTTAAATTTTATAGTCCAGTTTTGAGTTCATTACCTTAAAGTCCCTTTTCTCCTCTTGAAGTTCCTCTCTCTGATGGATGTGTGTCGCCACAGAGGATCCAGGATTTGCTGGTGCTGCTGTTGGGGGTGTCAGCCTGGGGTGATTTCTCTGATAGGAGACGTCTTGGGTACAACGCTGCCTCCTTTGCAGGGAGAACCATTTGTGGTTGTTGTCTTGTGGCTGACGACAGCATCCAACAGGATCAGAAACACGTATTGCTCTGGGTGTGGCTTCCAGGGCACACAGGAGGCTTCTGGTCAGCTGGAATCTCTGTTTGAATGCGCCCATGGTGAGTCCATGATCTATACCACAGGCAAAATGAAGCTGTGGTGCCCTGGACTCCATGGAGCAATCCAACAAACACATCTTCTCATTGCTTCTTGGGGCTGGTACCACTTCACCCACAGTCCTTTGCTTGCTGGGGCAGCTCCTTCCCACTGGAAATCAACTTCCTACCTGGAATGGCCTCACGGACCCTGTGCTTGGATCAGCAGAGGCTGAGGGTTGGTGCCCAAGGAGTCATCCATGGAGGAGGGGAAGGGGAAGGGAAAACGGATTTTGCTTTGGGGCTGATCTTTGACCCCTCCTTTGAATTTTGAGCACAACCACCCACACCGAGCTGCATCCAGTGGAGGGAAGAGGAGGAGGAGGGACTTGGCAAAAGCTGAGCACACGTGTTGGGTTTGGATGCTCTCCAGACCTCCTCCACGCAGGTCCTGCCTTCACCACGAGCATCCCCGGGCCAGCCCAGTGCCCATCTCTCCACTGCCACCAAGACCAGCTGCTGGTCCCTGTTTGCTCCCATTCCCTCTGCTCCTCGTTGGCCTCTCCTCACCCAGCCATGAGGCAGAGAGACCCTCTCCCTCTTTCTCCCCATCCTTCCCTCTCCTCCCCCCAGCTCAGCACAGCGAGAACCGGCGGGAGTTGATGTTCATCTTGGTGACCCCGATGAGCTTGAGGGGCGTGGAGAGGCTGAAGGAGCTGACGAGGGGGAAGTCGCAGAAGAGGTCGGCGAGCTCGTCCCTCTCCTCCAGCTCGTAGGTGGCATCGTTGAGCATGCGCTGGTGCAGGTGACACGTCTGCTCGATCTTCAGCTTGTTGATGTCGCTGCGCAGGCGCATGAGCTGCCGGGCCAGCTGCTGGTCCTGCAGACGCATTTCTGCCTGCAATGGGGAGGGAAGAGGGTTTTTATTGGGAAATTTGCTGCCCCCTGCTCTGGGCTGCACTGGACCGTGGGGAATGGAAGGGCATTGAGGTGAAGGGTCTGGAGCAAAGCCCTACAAGGAGTGGCTGATGGAGATGAGGGTGCTTAGCCTGGAGAAAAGGAGGCTCAGGAGAGGTCTAATAACTCTCTGTATCTCCCTGACAGGAGGGTGTGGCCAGGTGGGGGTCGGTCTCTTCTCCCAGGACAAGAGGACACAGCCTTAAGCTGCACCGAAGGAAATTTAAGGTGGACATTAGGAAAAAATTATTTGCAGAAAGAGTGACTGGGCATTGTAATGGGCTGCCCAGGGAGGTGGTGGAGTCACCGTCCCTGGAGGTGACAGGATGTGGTGCTCAGTGCCATGGTCTGGTTGATAAGGTGGTGTTAGGACATAGGTTGGGCTCAATGATTTCAAAGGTCTTTTCCAACCTTAATGATTCTGTGATTCTGTGAACTCATCTAGAGATGCTCGATCTGAGAGGGAGACAGGGCTCTTCCAAGCCAGCAATGCATCCCAAAAAAATAGCAGCTCAGGATGGAGAATGTTTAACAATTGAGGAAGTCTGTGCCTGCTCATGTTTTCAGGAGCACCAGGAAACTGGAATTAAAGCCATGCCAAGGCTGTTGGCTTGGGCATCCGTCAGGCTTCAGAGCCTCCATCTCAGTGTTAAACAAAGCCCAAATTAATTTTGCTCATAAGGCAGCAGCCACAGGGAGATGGAGCAATTAGAGGTGGAAAGGACCAATTAAAATAACACCAAATAACTGATCCCCAAATACTCAGCCTGGCTTTCCAGCCTGCATAAATCAGAGCTGGTCCATGACAGTCTCCACCTCCCTGGTGGCTTATCTTATCTCAGTGATTCCAAGTGGCTCTCAGGATGGGACCTCCATGGTTTCCCACAGGAGAGAGAATCACCACCTCCAGGCTAATGATCTCAGTGTTTTTTGGGAGTATTTTTTTCTCTCCTGGCACCAGGCTTGGCAAGGTGGAAGATTCAGAAGTAATAAAAGAGGTTTCTTATTTTTTTTTTTAAATCCAACTCAAACTTAAGCAGAAAATTCAGTGTCGCAGGATGAAGTGAAGGAAGGAGGTGAACACTTGGTGCAGGAATCAGCCTTTGGCTGGGGAACAGGAGCAGGCAGGGCTGGAAAAGCAGATGCCAAGGTGACAATCCCCACTTCTCACCCCACTTCCCTGCTCATGGAAAAGCAACAAACCACAGAAGCTGCAAAGAAAAGAAGGGGATGGGAGAAAAGCCGAAAAGACCCACCAGAAGGGGTGGAATAGGATGATCTCCAAGGCCTCTTCCAACTCAGGCAGTTCTAGGATTCTGGGATTCTAGGTTTTGGGGTACAGCCCACTTTTATGGATTTCAACAGCATGGATGTGGTCAGAAAATATCAGTTTGCCTCCAGGTCTGAAAATGAGCTCCTCAGTTTCCAGGTACAAATGTAGCTCTGGGGGTAGGGAGAAAATCATTCCTGGCCTGGTGGATTGTGTCTGAAGATGCAGAAGGGAAGGACAGAGGGAAAATTCCCCTTGAGAGGCTCCACAGAGACCCTGATATTCCTACACGAGACCTTTCAAGGACAAGGGCTGCTGCAGGAAGGGTGTGACCAAAACAGCCTCGGGGTTGGTTTAACTTGTGCCATAATCCCTCCTCCTCAAGGCAATTAGAGAATCTTGGAATGGTTTGGGCTGCAAAGGACCTTAAAGCTCATCCAGTTCCACCCCCTGCCATGGGCAGGGACACCTTCCACTGTCCCAGGTTTCTCAAAGTCCTGTCCAGCCTGGCCTTGGGCACTTGCAGGGATCCAGGGGCAGCCACAGCTTCTCTGGGCACCTGTGCCAGGGCCTCCCCACCCTCACAGAGAAGAATTTCTTCCCAATATCCCATCTAAAGCCCTCCAAACCCAAACCATTCTACGATTCTCTGACACTACAGAGGCATCCTGGAGAACCTTGCCTGATGCTCCCAGCCAGCAGTTAGTCTCCAGCAGCTTGGCTGTCTCTGGAGAGGATTAAGTCACCTTTGTACCAATCTCTGAGTGAATCTCTCTCTCTCTCAGGAAATCCCTCTCAAATTGTTAGCAGTCATGGCCATTTACCTTTTTTTTTTTTTTTTTTTTTTTTTTTTTTTTTTTTTTTTTTTTTAAAAAAAAACCACTATTTCCTCTCAGACCTCATAACCTGTGCCCCCAGCAGAGCAATGCCACTCAGCAAGTTTTTATTCTCCCACCTGAGTTACAATTAAAAAAACCAAAAACATTTTGTTGATATTTTTCCCTGTCTCACAACAAACGCTGACATTTTATCAGGGAGGCGACCACAGGTGTTATTGAAGCGACCCTGGGTCATTCTTTTTTCTCAAGTGTATCAAGTTACCTAAGAAATGCCAACAAAGGCTTCCATTGAATATTTTGAAGACTGTGGGATTGAAAAAGCCTCTGCTGCCAAAAAAAAAGGCATTTAAAAGAGAATTATGAGCCCATTGTGCAGAGGGGTGTGACTTGTAGGTGCTTTTTTCCTCGTGCAAACCAGCTTTAGGTTTTTTGACTGGTTCTTGTTTTCCCTCTCTTTTGAGGAAGAACGATCTGTTTGATTTCATGCAAACTGGAAGACAAAACCCTTCATGAAATAAAGATGAGGAACAAAGCCTGGCAATGGTTGGCTAAAGATGAGTGGATGTGGCACTTGGGGACATGGATCAGTGGGTTGGCAGTGCTGGGTTAACACTTGGACTCAACGATCTTTGAGGGCTTTTCCAACCTTAAAAATTCCATGTTTCCATGAGAGAATGATGTGCACGAGAAGGAGATGACACACGGGATGAGGGCTGGGACTCCTTGGAACACTGCCTTGTCTTCCCGAGGGCTTGGGAGGTCCTTGCCTGGTGACAGGTCCTGTGGTGGCATCTCCATGGGGTGACAGCTGGGCAGAGGGTGGAGCACAAAAATTGGGCTGCTCTGCAGGGCACCAACTCTCACTCCCCACACTCATCCCTGGGGCTTGGCTTGAGATGCAAATCCCCTGCCCAGAGCTGTCCCATTGAACACTGCTCTGCTCAAACCCTCCCAGAATATCAGAGGAATTTCAGCCAGAGCCCAGAAACCCTCATTCTCCTTCCCTTTCCCAGAGGCTCTGCACAAAGACCAAAAACATTCCCCCTGTCCCATGCTGAGGACCAAACAATCGCTGGGAAGGATGAGTGATGTCCCTTTAAAAGCAGCACTGTCAGGCCAGCAGAGCTCCACAAAGCTGCCTGGGAATGAATAATGGGATTACAGAGGCCACATCACGGGAAGCTGTGGGGTTTTGGTGTGCACAGCTCGCCCACGGGGCTGGTCACCACGAGGTGACTCCACGCTCCAGTTCATCCGTGTGGGAGAGCAGCAGGATCCCGCACATGCAGTGCAATGTCCTGGAGAAACCCGCGGGGAGCATTCAGCAGAAGCCAGGAATTTTATTTCTTTTGATCCTCTCATCGCCAGGGCAGGAAGAGCCTTAGGTGTGTGTGTCTTGCTCATAAAAACAACTTTTTAACATGTTCTGCCTCTTGCTGCACACCCAGATTTAGCTTTTTCTCACCAGCACGGCTGGGGAATGCTGCTGGGATGGACAAAACACTGTGTTGAACTTCCCAGGGTGGAAGGGGGAACTAAACTCAGGTTCTTCCTGGCAGAGAAGCAACTGCTGGGTTGAAATGCAGAGCTGGACCTTAGCACCTTATGAACCCAAGGAGGATTTGCTGTTTGGATTGAGCCTCAAAGTCTCCCAGGGGTGTTTAACAAGGGTGAGGGAGAGAAAGCTCTGGATGTATTCTTTCCTGTTGTGCAGTGTAGGGGGATCAGCACAAACAGCTATGAGAGGTTGCATTCAATTTTGCCTTCAACAGACAGAAAGAGAAATAATTTTCCCATTTCCAGCAATCCATCTTTGCCCTGCATTGCTCTGGGGGGATTTTTCTGCAGGGAGCACCTCAAGGCATGGAGATATGGAGCTCTTTGAGATTTTTCTCTCTTCCCAAAAGAGAAAGGTCCCATGGATGAGGTCCCAGCCTGGTTCACGAAGCTCAGGGGGATGGTCTGTGGAGCAGCATCTGCTCCCACAGGGCCAGGCCTCTTCATTTCCAAAAGATCAAAAGAAACTGAACCCTAAATCGGTCCTTTCTGGAGTGCAGCCACTCAGATTCAAGCACGGAGCAGCACAGGCCACGCATCAAATCCTTGCCAAATCCTCCAGACTAGTCCACACTGTCTGTGTTTTGGTTTGGGGCTCCTTCAAAGGTGCTCAGATGCCACTCTGCCGTGGCTAATTTTGGGTGCTCACGCCCTTGTGGTGCAACCCACAGCCCCTGATGAGGCACCCCAGCTTCTTCTGCAGTCCCTGGGAGTTCCCCACCCCCAAATCCCAGGTGCCTTTGCCAGCTGGACCATGCAAATCCTGCAGTGGGTCCCAAATCTCACTCTTTCTCGGCGTTGGCTCTGTGTTGGCTCGCCCTCTCCCCAAACCAGACTGGCTGCACCAAAAATGACCCTTGGGGATGGTCCTGTTCCATAAGAACTCCTGAACTCTTCCCTGGTTTCAGCAATTTAACAGTAGAGGTCACAGAGTCACAGAATGGTTTGGAAGGGAAAATAAAGTTGATCTTTCACCCCCTGCAGTGGGCAGGGACAATTTCCACTGTCCCAGGCTGCTCCAAGCCCTGTCCAGCCTGGCCTTGAACACTTCCAGGGGCCCAGGGGCAGCCACAGCTTCTCTGGGCACCTGTGCCAAGGCCTCACAATAATGGAATTTTTTATTGCATCATTATTTAAATTCACCCAAGCACTTGCTCAGCCAATATGAGCATCCCAAATGGAAATAAAAGTGCTTAATATTTAATAGTAAATGTCTGACCAACAGGACAGAGGTGTTTTATGATTTCCCAGGAGAGAACATCAGACTTTTTTTTCCCTTTTCAAGTCTTTCCTGCATTCTGGCTCACACCCCTCAGGTCTGAGTGCCAAACGGGTGAATCTGAGACAGAAAACTCATTTTCCTAATGGGACAAAGTCAGAGCTGTTGTAAGATGTCCCTGCCCATAGGTTTGTACTTTACCCATACTTGAGAGGGAAAGGACTTTGAGTGCTTAGTTTTATAATGTATAGAACTTGTCAAATTTCAAAAATAAAGAGGAAAGGGTGACCCCTCCAGCCCTCGAGTCTGCCCCCATCCCCAGGCTGGTGATGGTTTTGCTCTCAGCACGGACGAGGGCAGTGCTGTTTGACAGTGCAAAGGCAAACACAAGGGCAGAGGAGAGGCAGGAGGAGCTGGGGAGGGAAATGCTCCAGCCCTGGGGCAGCTCAGCACACGCCGAGAGCTGCAATTTGCTCCTACACCTCCTCAGAGCCCCTCAGCACAAAAACAAGAGCAGTTTGCATGTCTGAATAAATCAGCTTCTCGGGGCCAGGTTCTTAGCAGGGCACGGCTTGGCTGTGGGCTTATGTCAGTGCTACAGACCAGGGCCAGAGCCTGGCGTGAAGAACCAGGTCCTGGGACAGGTTGTGTGAGGTGACAGGCCAAGAAGAGCAGATGGACAATAAAAACCTTGGGTTTGTCTTTTGCTTCACTTCTGAACGTGAGCAGCCTGAAGGTGGCTGAGGCCAAAGCAGAGCAGACTCTGGAGACTCAGAGGAAAATTCCTCGCAGTGCCAGAGGACGACTTTTGTGTGGATTGGGAGTAAGGGGATAGGGAAAGAGGAAATGGCCTCAAGTTGCACCAAGAGAGATTTAAAGTGGATATTAGGAATAATTTCTTCACTGAAAGGGCTGCCCAGGGCAGTGGGGGAATCACGATCCCTGGAGGGATTTAAAAGCCATGTGGATGTGGCCCTTGGGGACATGGGCTAATGGTGGCCCTGGCAGTGCTGGGGAATGGTTGGACTCACTCTTAGGGAGCTTTCCCAACCTAAACCCTTCTATGACAGCACCAAATTTACCCTCCTGCCCCTATCACCTGTGGCTGGGATAGAGTTAAATCCAAAGCTGGTTCCTGTACCAGTTGCCTGCAGGGAACAGTCCCCAGCATGCACAAACTCCTGGAGCTCCAAGTGCTTGGCACGATGCTCCCTGGGACAAGCCAGGACCATTCCAGGACAATGCTGTGGAAACAACGCAGCCTTAACACGCCAGGAGCTGAGCTGAGAGCTGGGGGAGAAGGAGCTGCACCCTCTGCATTTCGTTCAAAAGGACGTGGCTGCTGCACTTCTGCCCCGCGTGGAAAGGATCTCCACATTCACCAGATTTTGCCCTTTTGTTGGGTGGATGAACCCTGCAGACCCTAAACAACCATTTCATGGAATCACACAATCCTGGAATGGTTTGGGTTGGAAGGGAAAATAAAGCTCATCTCCTTCCCCCCCTGCCATGGACAGGGACAATTTCCACTATCCCAGGCTGCTCCAAGCCCTATCCAACCTGGCCTTGGACGCTTCCAGGGATCCAGGGGCAGCCACAGCTTCTCTGGGCACCTGTGCCAGGGCCTCCCCACCCTCACAGCCAAAAATTCCTTCCCAATATCCCATCTAACCCTGCCCTCTGCCAATTTGAAGCCATTCCCTCTTGTCCTTTCCCTCCAGGCCCTTGTCCAAAGTCCCTCTCCATCTTTCTTGCAGGGTCCCTTCAGGAACTGCAAGGCCCCAATTCGGTCATCCCAAAGCCTTCTCCAGGCTGAACAACCCCAATTCTCCCAGCCTTTCCTCCCAGCAGAGCTCCTCCATCCCTTTGATCATCTCCATGGCCTCCTCTGGACTCTCTCCAGCAGCTCCACGTCCTCCTGATGTTGGAGCCCAGATCTGGAGGCAGCTCTGCAGGTGAAGTCTCACCTGAGTGGGGCAGAGGGACAGAATTCCCTCCCCTGCTGCCCACGCCGGGGGATCAGCCCAGGATCTGGTTGGCTTCTGGACCTCACCCTGCTGTGGAGCATTCCTGATGTCTTTCCCACCACAACACAAAGAAAAACAGGGAACAATCCTGGCTGTGTTGGGATGTTTGGGAGCTTGTTCCTTTATTTGACGAGAAACTGGATTTCACCCTTGAAATGTAATGTGAAATGCACCTTTTGGTTCCAGCACCGTGTGATGGGATGGCCTGGCCGTGCTCTCTCTGCCTGCTGGCAGCTCTCACCCACACTCGTGCCTCCAGTACAGCTATTTCCCCCTGTGGTCAGTCAAAAAAATGCTCTCTCTTTTGGGGAAATTGTTCTAAATTACCAGTCACTTCCAGATCCAGCAAAGACCGGTATAATTAAGTGGCTGGAAAATGGAAAGTGAGGAACAATTAGGGTTTGCTTGGCCTTTTCTTTAATTTAAACTTTCAGTTTTTGACAGATGGTGGTTTAGATACCACACCCCAGTCTGAGGGGTAGAATCAGACTCTGAGACAATTTATACTTCCATCACGGGCAGAGGTTGAAAGAAAACCCCAAAATCTTTTAAAATCCAGGGCTCTGAGAGGCAAATTTGCTTCTTACTATCTTGGGGCATCTTGAGATTCAGGGTTTACATCAAGTGCGAATTTAAGATTGGACCCAGATTTGAGCCACAGATCTGGAGCTGAGGCTCTCCAGAGCTCTGAGAGGTTGTAGGGGATCTTCTCAAATCCATTCCTAATAGTCCTGGATTTCTGAAAGCCATGATCCTGAGAAACAAAGTCACCAAAGTGCAGCACCGAGAACCACCTCTGTAAATAAATCCTCAGGGAATCAGTGGAGCTGGGTGAACACAGCAACAGAAAGTTGACAAATCAACATTATCTGAAGCAAAAGCCGCAAAGATATTTTTAAAACTATTATTCATTGTTGCCAGAGGTTTTCCTCAAAGACTTCAGTGCTTTTCAAAAACATTTTCACAAGTGTTGGCCACAAGTGGTGTCCCAGTCAGTGTCGCAAATATTCCTGCTGGGACACACAGGCAAAATTCCAGCTGGGCAGCAGAAACAAAGCCACGTGTCATGAGTCACTTCCAGTGATTTGGGCCAAATAATAAAGACTTTTCACGCCAGTGAGGAGAAGGGAAGGATCAGCAGGAAGGGTGTTTTTGGTGTCTGATTGCTTCTACCCTTGTGAAGAGCACCTGGACTCATTGTCCAGCCCTGAATTCAGCTGCCCTGACAGGGACATGTCCATCCTATTGAAATCCAGAAAATCATAGAATCCCCTGAGCTGGAAGGAACCCACAAGGATCATCGAGTCCAACTCCTGGCCCTGCACAGGACAACCCCAAAATCACTCTACATGCCTGAGAGTATTTTTCAAACATTTTTTGAGCTCTGTCTGGCTTGGTGCGCCCATGCCTCCTCCTGGGAATTATCCCCAGGCTGTGCTGACTCCTGAGCTGGGTTGGGAACTGCCTGGGTCAGGCCCAGGATAAATTTGTGCCAAAGATTGTGATAGCAACGTGACATAGAAGAGGTGAATTCCAGCCCTCTTGCCCTGGCTCTGTGGATTTTCCTAGCACACATTCCTGGAGAAGATGAAGCATTTTTGTGCCCTCTTTCTCTGCGAAACATCCAGCACATAACTACCAGAAATAAACAGGTGTGAGACAGGGCCCAAGGCTGGGATGGGAAGATGACTGAAATGTGAACTGGATTTGAATCAAGAAAAAGGCAGCAGAGGATGGGCCTGGAAGAGCCAGGTGTGGAAAACACAATGACTGATGGAAAACACAATGACTGATGGAAAACAAAATGACTGATTGTTGCTGGAGCTGAGGGCAGGTAGGAACAAGGAGCTTCCCCACTCTTTTATTTTCATCCCCCTCAAAAATCTGTGCGAACAGGGACAGGCAATCACTTACCAGCTCCTTTCTGAGCCACGTCAGAGCTTCGTCGATGCTCTCAAAGCCACCTATCCTCCCTGAGGTGACAGTCCCCTTGTCCTGGGCAGGGCTCCCGTTGAGATGCAGCTGCACCTTCCTCATGGGGACAGTCTCCCCTGGGCTCTTTTTGGCCTTGGTGGCCTCCTCCTCGCCATCTCCCTCAGGCTGGGGGCTCTTCCAAGCTTGCTCCTCCAGCTTTGCCTTCCATTCCAAGTAGGAAGGGCGCCTGGTCTCCAGCCTCAGCTTCTCTGTCAATGCCTTGAGGGTCCTCAGGTGATCATCCGGAGGGGGAACCCCCCCAGAGCATGCATCCATGCTGCCCAGCGCCTCTTCTATTTGGATTTGGGGGACAGACATCCTCTCTGGGAGTCCAAAGGCATAGAGGTGGGCTGGAAAGGACCAGGGGTGGAGATGAGAGCCCTCAAGGTGCCACAGGGTGCTCAACACAGCTCCTTGGAGGACTGCTGAGGTGTGGGCTCCTGCTCAAGCACCGCTCCAGCCTCGGATGAACACCTGGAAGGAAAAAAAAGATTTGGATTCTGCTTTGAGAAGGAAAGGGGAGTGAGGGAAGAGAGACAGCTCTTGCTGGAGCAGGGGAGTGAGGGTTTTGGGAGAGGCTCAGTGCCAAGGTGCTGCTGGGGAGTGTGACCTCACCTCAGTTATCTGAGTGCTTTGGGGCAGGAACAGACAGGCTCTGGCTTTTAGCAAAGCTCTGGTTACCTACACCCCCAATCTTAACTCAAGGGGCCATGGAAGGGTTGTCAAGGGGGCCAGGACACATTTCCAGACCCCAAAGTCCTCTGGAGACAGCAGTGGCTGCTGCTGGATGTTGGGCTGCCTGGTTTTGCTGATTTTCTGACTGGCAAACCCACATTTCCCCATTTAGGCAAAACAGGTCCAGATGAAATAAGAGAACCTGAAAAAGGGCAAGTTTAGATTAGATATTAGGGAAAAATTCTTGCCTGTGAGGGAGGTCAGGCCCTGGCACAGGTGCCCTGAGAAGCTGTGGCTGCCCCTGGATCCCTGGAAGTGTCCAAGGCCAGGTTGGACAGGGCTTGGAGCGGCCTGGGATAGTGGAAGGTGTCCCTGCCCATGGCAGAGGGTGGAACTGGATGAGCTTTAAGGTCCCTTCCAACCCAAACCATTCTGTGATTCTGTGAACCCAAAACTTCTTCCAAGAATTTCAGTCAAAAGGAGAACTGGAAAAAGTGATTTATTGTTCCCCATGCCACATCCCCCTCCAGTTTTACACATCTGGGTTTAGGTCTGGGTTTGCAGCCTTAGGATTCATCTCCCTCCTGACCCCATCAAGAACATGGTCCCAGCCACATGGGGACTGCCTGGGCTGCTGGCATGGTTTGGGTTCAGAGCCTCAGGGAGACCTGGACTTGTGTTTTCCACCACTGGCTGTGCCCAAAGCTGCTCTGACGAACCACGGGACCTGGAGGGACAGAGGTCTCAAACAACACTCCAAGAGTTAAGCTCAGGCAGGTTCTGTATTCGTTTTCCGGCAGGATCAGATGAGAGACATTCTCAAGGTCGTGTGCTCATCCCTAGCTGAGCTAGGAATAGATCCAGAGCTCTCCTCTGAACGTCAGGCACAAAACAAAATACTTTTTTGCCTGCCTGGTGAGATGCCTGGAAAACCAGGCAGGATACGTGCAGCTTCCTAGAGTTACTCAGCCATTCTTCTCCCTGCCATTTCCACAAAGGCATGTGCAGCTCTGAAATCCAGACCATAATTATGCCTCTGCAACCTTTTCAGTAAGAAGATTCAATTTAAAATAAACACCAAGAGAGAGAGTAAGATTTATCCCAACAATTGTGTGGGGGCACATGAGCTGAACGAGGAGTTGATAATGTACACACAGACAGTGTGGGGGTGGAGAATTAGTCATGTTGTGGTCTCGTTCTGCTCCTATTTATGTTAATGAGAGTTTTACGGGGAGAGGGAGCTCTCACAGACACTCTGTCAGGTTGAAGCCAACAGCTCTCGTGCCTGGACAATTTTCCAGGCAACGATTTTCCTTCTTCTGTCGAAAAACAGAGGGGAAAGCCGTGGGCTGCCCTGGTGGAGGGGTGCTCTGCAGATGAATTCACCTTTTCTCCCACTCCAGCCTCCCCAAATCAATAAAGAAAAGCAAGCAATGACTTTAAAGACCTCACTTCTGAGCTTTTTTTTCTGTCCATTGAGACTTCTGTGGAGATTGCTAAGGGTGGCCCAAACCCAGCACTCCAACAGTTTGCTGCAGTCCCACACTGGATTTGCTGAACCCCAGCAAAGATCATAATTTTATCATTTTCTGAATGCCACAGCTACAAAACGCAGCCCCACACAAACTCTTTTGTCCTGTGGCATGTACAAAATCCTCAGGGTGGGAAAGGCCCCTGGTATTTGAGCCCTGGGCACAGCTCAGTTAACATTTAGAGCACTGGACCACGAAAACAGGACAGCAGCTTGGAGCATCCCCTTGTCACAACCCTGCTGTCATCTCCCCCTCCCTGTTGCCACAACTCCCAGCAGCTTTGCAGGAGATCTGGTTTTTCTGCCCCAAAAGCAGCATTGATTCCTCCCACCCTTTACTTTCTCTCTGGTGTAACATGAAATGCCTCACTCCCTCTGTAGGGACACCCCAAAAACAGGCAGCTCTGCTCCCCAGCCAGTCCAGACTCTGGAGTGGCAGAAAGGAGCCACCTCTAAATTTCCTATCAATATCTTGGACTTGGATCAAAGACCTGCTGCGGAGAAAGAGATCTGAAAGTTGTAAGCGTGTGAAAAATGCCCTTGTGCTGTAACACAAACCCTCTGGTGCCTGAGAGTTACCAAATTCCCAGGAACGAACCTGCCTCTGGCTCAAATCCACAGTCTCCCTGCCCCAGGCTTGGTTCCCCCCTGGGCTGGCCTGTGTGAGGGGATTTAAGTGATTAATCCTTGATTTGTCTCATTATCACACTTGCCACAGGGAGCTGATGCCACCCCTAATTAGGGGTAATGAGTTCAGCACCAAAATGGGGTGGGAGTTTGCTCACACCTCACTAAGAACCTTGATCGTGGGTTTCCCCCCTTCCCGTAGGTGAATTCTGAAAGCACAGGACACAACAGGTCACTCAGAAAACAACCAAAAAACCTTTAAAATTTCTTTCTCGGGTTAGGTTTCCATTGGAGAAGTCAACTGACCTACCCAAGGGACCAGCAAGTCTGGGATGGAGAAATAACAGGATTTAAACTGGGAATTCAGCAGTTAGCCAAGGTGGAGGTGTGGGGAGCAAATTATTCTTCTTCCTTCATTATTCCTGGTGAGCTGCAGATTCCTGTAACACCATTTCTTATTGCAGAGGGGCAGTGGTTGTAGGAGACTGTGCTAGAGAAATTCTGCTCCTCTGCAGGTTGGGAAGACAAAAAAAGCCTCAATATGAGACAAAACCCCAGCTGTCAGAAGCCCTTTTGCCCACACAGACCACGGATGGCACTTGTGGCATGGAGCAAACAGGGCAGAGGCAATGGCTCAGCCTGATGGTGACCTTCAAAAAGCACCTCAGCCCCTTTGTGCCTCAGTTTCCCTCTCTCTGAGAAGTCAGCTCATGCAATTGGCCTTCAGGGAGAAAGCTCTGGGGATTTTCAGAGATGCACAGAATTCGCCTCTGATGTCTGCAGGTCCCATCTGGGTGCCTGTGCTCTCACTCCTGTTGGTGCAGGGACACGCTGTGTGATCTGCAGAGTTTGGGATGTGCTTCCCCTGACCATTTGCTCTGAAGGTTCGCTCAGGAGTCACCCTGGGCTGTGCAGACACCCCCTGATCCTACACAAGAAACCCCCGGGGCAAGTCCTTCCTGCCAACATCACCATCCAGCTCTGCAGGTCCCAGGGAGCGAGGAGGACCCTGAGCCTGAAAAGGTGGGATGAGGGAACACCAAGGTGGAGTGAGAGGTGGGGGACAGTGCCTGGTGCTCAGGGAGAGCTGTATTTGCTTCCCTCCTCGGCACAGCAATGACACGGGGGTGGGGTGGGGATGACTGACCCCCCTGGAGGTCTCTGACCCCCCCGGAGGTCTCTGGCCCCCCCCGGGTGTCTGCTGCAGGTTGGGAGAGGGCAGAGAGGATGAGATGCCTGTGAGAAGGGGTTGCCATAGCAATGGAGTAAGGGAGGACTCCAGCTGCTCACGGTGGTGGATGGATGCTCCAGAGCATCCTCAGGGCAGCAGCGACTCAGAGGCCTCAGGAATGGGGTGAGGGAAGGAGAAACCCCCCAGGATCAGCTCCCCCGAGCTGTGGTTCCCTTTCAGGGTGGCTGCACATCCTTCGTTCCTTTCTCTGTGCCGGAATGGCCTCGCTCGGGAGAGGAGCTGCTGTGTGTGGATTTGGTGAGCTCAGGGCTTCGTCCCCTGGGGTCCCCTACCACAGCCCCCCCCATCCTGCTGCTCTGCACAGGGTCCTGCAGGGATGGAGAGCAAATCCCACTGCCTCCGAGGAGAGCTGATTTCCCTGGATTTTATTATTCAGTGTTTACCCACACGATCCTTTCCTGTAGCAGTTGAAATCCTCTCCTGCAGAAAACCAGCCTGGTCCCAAAGTGACCTTCAGCCTCCCTCCCTTCAAAAGGACACGATTCCAGCAGGATGAAGACCTGTCTGATCCCAAAGCCAGGACATGCTCCAGGGCTGAAATCGGTGCTGTCAGGATCAGAGGCTCTCTGCCTGCTCAGGATGGTCGGAACAGGGTGGAAAGGGCTCTGCCCTGCTGGAGGAATCACAGCAGAGCCCTCAGTGCCACCAGACACGGTGCCATGGAGACCTTCTGGCCACACTCTGAGCTTGCCCCTTTCTCCAGGGAAAGATGACAGCACTGACGTGACCAAAATGGGCACCACAAGCATGGATGTGGACATGGCATTCACAGATAAATGGGGAAAAGGGAGAAAGAGGGGCTTTCCATCCACCTATGACCTGGAGCAAGATGAGGGTTTGCCCTGGCCCATCCTTCTGCCCAAATGGCCTCCAGAAAGAGCCCTAAACACTGCGAGGGAGGGAGGAGGGGAGAGCAGTGGGGACTGCAGAAAAGCCATCAGAGGAGTGGAGGAGTGCAGAGATGGCTGCCCCTGGATCCCTGGAAGTGTCCAAGGCCAGGCTGGACAGGGCTTGGAGCACCCTGGGACAGTGGAAGGTGTCCCTGCCCATGGCAGGGGGTGGAACAAGATGGAAGGGACCTCCCTTCCAACCCAAACCACTCTGTGAGATTAGCAGGGACCAGTTTGCACTCCCTGCCCCAAGGCACTTCTCCCTGGCTGATTTCCAGCATCACCGGTGGAGTCAGGACCTGTTTCAGTAAACACATCTGTACCTTCCTACCTGACTGCATCTGCGTCCCCCACACAGCTTCCAGCAGGCTCCTCGTGAGGAACCAGGGCTGAGGCTGCTGCCTGCTTCAGATGGGCCCTTGCAGCTCCATTTTCACACCAGTTAGACTCCCCTTGATCAGCAGATTTCCAGGCTTTGTGTGGAAATCCTCCCTGAAGAAATATTTGGCATTCCAGCAAAGCAGTCTTCCAGTCAGCTGGAAGTGGCTGCAAAGTGGGGAGCTGGATGGGGTCAATGCTCTCAACCCATCAGCCCAAACCAGGTAGGATTTCTCTGAGGAGGAGAAGGATTAAGGAGCAGAAGCAAAGGCAAGTTTACAGTCTCTTGGTGAAGACACCATGTCCACCCTTGCTGTGTTCTTGTGAGGTCTGTGGAGCCATGGATTAGGGGCAAGGGTTTTTCTCCACGCACTGCCCCTTTTGGTCTTAATCTCAGAGATGGCACAGCTAACCTGTTCCCAGAGATGCCCCAAAGGACCTGAGGCTTGGCACCGCTGGTTGTTCCCTTATTTTCCCTGCTGCCACCCCTAGAACAGCCGTGTTTCAGCAAGGGACCTCTGTGCCTGTGTGCCCAGGGTAATGAAATGGGCTGGGATTCCTTGGGAATGAGCCAGGGCAGGCCGAGAAATGCACCCTTCCCTGGAGATTAGTACGGGGAGTTATTTTTTCCCCAAATGCAGCATGCAAGGGTGTGTTTTCAGAAAGAAAAAAAAAAATAAAGCTTTTTTTTGGCTTTGCTGAGCTCCAATCTGCCCAGCACTGAGCTCAGCCCCTGCAGGGACAAGCGCCAGGGCCAGCTCCCACTGGAGACCCCCAGGCTCCAAGTTAACATGATCAGGGGAGTGGGGTCAGCCCCCCGGTGACCCCCTAATCCTCTTTACATGTCCCCTGTCCTATCCAATTATCTGAGCCATGATCGTCCAGCCTCTGTCCTCAGACCTGTCTTCTCCCAGTGCTGAGCTGCACTTTGGGATTTAATATCCTTTAAGATGAGCTGGTTGCAAACAGAGCCCACTCTCCCTCCCCACAGAAGGGCTGCGCTACTCTGAGGCTGATTATATTTTTATTTCTATTTGTATTTTTATTTCTATTTCTATTTTAAAATTATTTTTAATTTTAATTTTTATTTTATTTTCTTCCCCCCTGCAGTGCCTCTGCCACATTTTGCAAACACCTAATGGCTGCAGGGCTGTTGCAAGCCCAGAGCCCAGCAGGAGCCGGATTCCTCCCATTCTGCTGGATTTTTATGGTGTACAAACCCCCCCACGAAGGATGGGGGGTGGGACTGTAATGGGCATCTGAAAGCCGAGAAGAGCTGGCATGCAAAAACCAGCAGCAGCCCCCGTGTGCTGAAATGATGGCTGGCACAGGGAGAACCCACAGCTGCCAAAACAGGCTCGTTCCCGCCGCAAAGTGGGGACTTCCTCGGATACAGGGGATGAGCAGACAAAGCCAGAGGGATCAGCTCCTCGCTGGAAGCCTGGAACTTGCTTTTCATCCATCTCCCCCCTCCTCCGCTGAGGTGCCCGATGCAGAAAAGCTCCGGAGGGTGCAGCAGTGTGGAATAAGAGGGCAGGAGAACAGGGAGGGCTGTCCGAAAGGTGCCAGGCTGCCCGGGCCGGAGCGGGTCCGGCTGTAGGATGGGGATGGTGCCCTGGTGTGCAGCACCCCGGGGCGCTGGGGCTGGGCTTGCACAAACACTCGTGCTGGGAGGGGTGTGGGCTGACGCTATTATTTTAACAATTAGCCCCGAGCTGTTAGAAAGGGCTCTGAAGAAGTTCTGGCTGTTTCGGGATTTTTTTTTTTTTTTCTCCCTTTCCTTGGTGTAAACGTGAGCTGCGAGGGCCAGAGCTGAGCAGGTGGAAACCTGCTCTGCTCAGCACACCGTGCCTGCCTCAAAAAGCCGAGGGAGCTACGCCCTGCGAGGCCACCGCGCTCATCCCACCATGTCTGCGCTGCACAGCCCCGCAAACCCTGCCAGGGCTCCTGCAAACATCACCTTGGGGACAGAGGGAGCAACAGGTGACTGTCCCGAAACCCGGCCAGACCTTGCCCTGTCACACCTCATCCCGGAGGGGGTGAGGAGCTGCTCCCGGCAGAGAGAAAAACCCACAAATATCACGGGGAAGGAGGGTTCAGACCCTGCGCGGATTCCCCATGGATGGGGAGCCATCTCCGGGGGATCTCGGCAGGGCAGGAGGTTGTGGCTGAGGGGACACATTGCAGACCCCAGACCCCAATGTCGGTGGGGTCCCCATCACCCCTCACTGCTGTTCCCACGTTCCGGGGGGCTCACAAAGCCGGGGGTCCCCTCCAGCCCCCTCCGACAGCTCCAGTGCTGGCTGTCCCCAGCGTGGCTGTGTCCCCCCAAGCCGAGGCGAGCAGAGAACTTACCGTGGCTGCAATCACAGAGGGGATGGCACGGACATCTTGGCTCCCTCCTTCCACCTCGGGTCCCCAACTTGGTGTTCGCAGAGCGGTGTCACCAGTGCCTCCAGGAGTCTGTCTCATCCTCCTCCTCTCTGTCTCGCTTCACAAATCTGTGCGTGTGGTGGTTGTTTTTTTTTTTTTTTTGGTTTTTTTTTTTCATTTAAGGGACTTTTTTTTTTTTTTTTCCCCCAGCGGTTGCGTCAGGGCTGTTGCCTGGAGACAGGCGAGCTATTCCAGTTTGAGCTTTTCAGTCCCGATTTCCTCTCTCTCTTTCATTCATACCACCAAGCCCTGAACCTACCTCCCACCAAGCAATAACCCTGGAGAGACCTGAAAGGGAGGAGCCGCACAGCCTGGGTCCTAAACATCCTCCGGCACCCAGGCGAGGGAGGAGGATCAGCGATGCCTTCGGCGTGGATAACAGGGATGGAGCGGTCCAGGGGCGGCCAGGTACCCTCAAGGCTTGCAGGAGATGCTGTGCTCCCAAGGGAATCCGTGGCTCTTCCCGACACCAACCAGCGTGGTGTCCCCTTGCTGCTCCTGTTTCACACCGTGGGTATCAGCCTTCCAAGGAGCTTGGGGTCCTCTGGCACTCGGGAAAGCTTTGGGATAGCGTTTTCCGGGTGCCACGGCTTGTCCAGGGTCACTGTGTGTGCCGAGGAGAATTTTGGAGAATGCATCAGCACCTCAGGGAAGCCCCGGGGTGGTACCTCGGGGCACCGTGCCTGGTCCGTCCTTCCTTCCTTCCTTCCTTCCTTCCTTCCTTCCTTCCTTCCTTCCTTCCTTCCTTCCTTCCTTCCTTCCTTCCTTCCTTCCTTCCTTCCTTCCTTCCTTCCTTCCTTCCTTCCTTCCTTCCGCACCATTCCTTCCTTCCTTCCGCACCATTCCTTCCTTCCTTCCTTCCTTCCTTCCTTCCTTCCTTCCTTCCTTCCTTCCTTCCTTCCTTCCTTCCTTCCTTCCTTCCTTCCTTCCTTCCTTCCTTCCTTCCTTCCTTCCTTCCTTCCTTCCTTCCTTCCTTCCTTCCTTCCTTCCTTCCTTCCTTCCTTCCTTCCTTCCTTCCTTCCTTCCTTCCTTCCTTCCTTCCTTCCTTCCTTCCTTCCTTCCTTCCTTCCTTCCTTCCTTCCTTCCTTCCTTCCTTCCTTCCTTTCCTCAGAAGTTGGAGATTAACCCCTGAAAGCCTGGGGACAGCTCTCCAAGGCTCAGAGCCGCTGCCCACATTTGCAAATCTGGTGCTGCGAAGGGTTAAGCCTTGGCCATCGACCCCCAACCTTCCCACATTCAGCGTTTGTGAGACAAACCCCTTCACAGCCTTTTTTTTTTTCTTTTTTTCACCCTTCCCTTCTCGTGCCTAACCCATCCCTCCCCGCTCGTGAGCAACAGGGAGAGATTTCCAGCCTCTTGCTGAGCTCCGCATGGAAGGGCTGGGATTTCCCACCTCCCTTCAAGTGCCAGGGGTACCCCAGACCCCCACAGTAATTTAGAGGCTGTGCCTGTACAGGGATTGGAAGTTTGGAGTTCAGAGGAGGGGGTGCCCTGGATGCAGCACTGCAGATTCAAAGTGAAGAGCAGCATATTCACATTTCTCATGAAAATGCAAATTAAAAAAAAAAAAAAATTAACTTATTTTTGCTTTGCCAGCACCCCTTTTTTGTCAGATTTCAGATCTGCATATGCAAACTCAGCCTGGTGATCAGCTCCCGCTGTTCTGCAAGGAGGCACCTGAAGGCTGATGATGATGGAGAGGCACCAAGGGAGATGGAAGAGCTGTTGCCTGCGTGTTAAAACTGTCTGAGAGACCTACAGCTGCACGGGAGCTCTTAGCAAGGAATCCCAGATGGATTGGAGCACAGTGGATCACCTGGTCCCACCTTCCTGTTCAAGCAGAGCCAACCCAGAGCACAGGGCACAGGATTGTGTCCAGATAATTCTGGACTATCCCCCATGAGGGACACTTCACACCCTCTGTGGGATCTGTTCAGTGTTTGGTCCCTGCCCAGGGAAGAAGTTCTTCCTCATGTCCAGGTTGAACTTCCAGGGCATCAGTTCCTGCCCTTTCCTCTTATCCTGTTGCTGGGCCCCATGGAGCAGAGCCTGATCCGTCAGGCACATGGAGGTTCAACATTTCATCCAAACCCAAACTGGGCTCCTGCTGATGAACAAAACAGTGCTAGGGAACAGACAGGCACAGGGTGAAACCCAGCCCTGGCCTGGTTTTGATGTGGGATGAGCAATCCCAGGACATGGGATGCATGGGAGCAATCCCTGGCTCAGGAACGAACCAGACTGGGGCCCCTTCCTGACAAACAAGTCGGATTCAGCCGCCCAGATTTGATAGCCAGGAGCGTTTAATCTCAGGGACGTGGCCAGACAGGGTCAGCTGGCCTCAGAGCCCAGGTCTAGCAGGGTGAGTTTACCAGCTGAGGTGTTGCTCCCAAGGCTGGATGTCTGTCTGTCTGTCTGTCTCCTCGCAGGAACAGACCACACACTGTCACCCGCTCCCTCTTCTGTAAATGTTTATTTTCAATTCAGTTGCGTAATGGATTTCAAATGAGCTGCCATGAGATAGCAGTGAAAGGCTGCAGCCATGTCCCTCTGAATCCAATCCGTGGGGTTTGAATGGTTTTTGGCCTACATTTACCTTGGTTAAGTTGTCTTCATCTAAAAAAAACAAACTGGTGGGGAGCTGCTGAAGAACAGTGATGCTCCCCCTGGTGATTCTGTAGCACAACCACCTGCAGTGGACATTTGAGATGATGTGGGATGAGTCAAAATAATCTTGTGCAACACCAGCACTGTCCACACCTCTGGCTCAGTGTTTGTTTTTTTCCTCAGCCACAAGGAATCCTTTCTGTTGCGCTCAGAGCTCTGGAGACTGCCAGTTCCCACATCATCCCTGGGCACAGGACCTTTGCCAGTGGACTCCTGAATTCTTGGGAACACATGGATTAACCTGAGTTCTTGCTGGGGTGTGGTTTTGCAAAGCCCAAGCTGGGAATTGCTTGCTGCAGTGGTAATTCATAGAATCATGGAAGGGTTTGGGTGGGAAGGGACCTTAAAGATCATCCAGTTCCACCCCTGCCATGGCAGGGACACCTTCCACTGTCCCAGGCTGCTCCAAGCCCTGTCCAGCCTGGCCTTGGACACTTCCAGGGATGGATCAGCCACAGCTTCTCCGTGCCAGAGTCTCACCACCCTCACAGGGAAGGATTTTTCCCTAATATCTCACCTAAACTTACTCTGTTTCAGTTTGAACCCTGGGGCTCTTCCTGCCTAGAGGAGTCTGTGGTGCTCCCAACCATCATTATCCCATCCTAGCCTCCGCTACCTCCACGGGGACTTGCACCAGGAAATTCCCCTGGGGGCTCACGTGGGAGCAAATCAACCTGGAAATGTGGTGGAGGGAGGCACCTACAGAGGGCAGCAGGTCTCCAGGTGGTGCTGTCCCTTGGTGTCCCCAAGGGCTGCACAGGTCACCTGTGGTCACCTGGCTGCTCATGGGTCACTGAGGGACCTGGCACTGGCCTGTCTCAGTCTTCACAGAATCGTGGAATGGTTTGGGTTGGAAGGGCCCTTAAAGACCATCTCATTCCAATCCCTTGCCATGGGTGGGGACATCTTCCACTGGCCCAGGCTCCTTCCTCGGGGTATCTTCATTATTTTCTCTATCGGTTTGTCCCAGGTGAGTCACACACCAAAGAAACAAGCAAAGGACAATGGTGCCTGAAATCCTACCAAAATCATGGTGGGAATTTTCAGCCTGTTTATTTTCCCAAAGGTGAAAGTAAATCCATTTGGTGATTCCATAACTAACTCTGTAAATGTGTATATTGAGTTACTGAATTATTTCTCCCTCAACTCAAAATTTTTCCCAAGACCTGAAAAACTAGAAATAATTTCCAAATAAAATCAAGACCTTTTCCAAAGATTTTGACTGGTTCATTTGTAATGGCTTTCCTTTGGTAAACCTACTAACTCAATTCATTGCATAGAAGTAAAAAGCATTTAAAATCTCAGGACTGATATATAATTTTTTTCCACCTCTCTTCTTTGCTGGAAAAAAGGGATTTCAGTTCCAGTTTTACTCAAAATATTTGTAAATTATTTCCAGAAGTGCTAGTTATTCCAAAATTCCTCCTCCAGTCTTTACCTGTCCACCCAGTAAGGCTTCACCACCAAAAACGACAGGGTTGGAGGGGTCTTGGATGAGCACCATCTCCTCAAAATTCAGTTTAAAAACGCTGTGATTGCCCTGAACTCATTTCCTTGGCTGTGTGAGGAAGGGAAAGGTAGGAAAAGCCCATCTCAGACACCTGCTTTAAGTTGGGGTGAGTGAAGGGTGGAGTCCAAGCTCCAGCTTCCCTCCCCTGCCACCCCAGAGTCATTTGCTGCTCACTCCCGTGGCAAGAGCTGGGTGAGATTTCCTGGATTTATAATGATTGTCAGGAAACACAATTTCACTTCAACAATCTCCTCAACCCAGGACAAAAAAAAAAAAAAAAAGACCAATAACTGGATTTTTTTTTCTTCCACCCCAGCTGTTGAAATTTTTTTAATTTCTAAATCAAACGGACTCTTTTGGGAACATTAAAATGAGAACAGTGCTTGAAATGTGTTTTCTCGTTCGATTCGCCTGCTCTGCTGTTTGTTCAGCCTGATGAATGAGCCATAAAATCAAATGTTTGCAACACTCCCAATGTCCACTATTCTGGAGAGACCCATACTTTGGAATTTGCCTCCAGACAACTTCTCCTGCAGAAATCCATCAGCAGGAGGGTGTTATCTTAGCCAGTGGTGATCCTTGAAACTGCAGGACCAAAAGTGAAGATTCAGCCTTCTTGTCTATAAGGTTTTCATCCCTCATCTCAGAGAAAAGAGGGGATGAATATCCCATTGCTTGGCCAATCTCACACAGGATTCCTGTTTTCCTGTTTGATGAAGCTCTGGCTGGTTTTCCTCTCTCCTTGTCTCAACGTGCAGCAGCTTTATGCCAAATCCGGTGGGATCAGGAGGTGACACTCATTGTGGCCTTCAGATGAGTTGGTGGGTCTGGAACCCTGCGGGTGAGGGTGGAAATGAGAATGGTGGAGCTTCACAGCATTGCATGGTGAAAATAGGAGGGACCTGGAGCTGCTGGAGTGAGTCCAGAGGAGGCCACAGAACTGCTCCAGGGCTGGAGCCCCTCTGCTCTGGAGCCAGACTGGGAGAGCTGGGGGTGTTCACCTGGAGAGGAGAAGGCTCCAGGGAGACCTCAGAGCCCTGGCAGTGCCTAAAGGGGCTCCAGGAGAGCTGGAGAGGGACTGGGGACAAGGGATGGAGGGACAGGACACAGGGAATGGCTTCCCAGTGCCAGAGGGCAGGGATGGATGGGGTATTGGGAAGGAATTGTTCCCTGTGAGAGAGGTCAGGCCCTGGCAGAGGTGCCCAGAGCAGCTGTGGCTGCCTCTGGATCCCTGGAAGTGTCCAAGGCCAGGCTGGACAGGGCTTGGAGCAACCTGGGCTAGTGGAAGGTGTCCCTGCCCACGGCAGGGGGTGGGATGAGCTTTATTTTCCCTTCCAACCCAAACTATTCTGTGGCTCTCTGGTGCCCAAAGACCCTTGGGAGCAGAAGGCACTGAAATCCCCCAGTGCAGTGAGGTCTGAGCTGGGCCTCACCCACAGCAGCTCCAGGTGGGCTCTGGGTGCTCAGCACAGGCAGAGCTTTGTGCACAACACAAGAAGTTAATTGCACCAAACAGAGGGAGGGCAGATCTCCCAAAATCTTACACACAAGTGATAAAGAGATGTCAGGATGTGCTGTCAGCGGTCTCCTGTGCTCTTCCCCCCATGCCCTAAATGGCATCAGCTGTCTTGTAGTCGCTGAAGAAAGGAGGAAGAACATGACCAGCCTCTGTAGGTGAGCTCTGAAGCGGAAACAGAAACTCAAATGGAAAGTGAGTGAGGTTACAGCCCCGTAACCCAGCTGATTGCAAAAAGGGAAACTTCTCAGACTCAACCTGACTGGTGATAAGATCTCTCAAAGTTAAGTGCATGCAATAAATAACCCCACCCCTTCTATTGGCCCAGGCTGCTCTGAGCTGTGAATGGGCCAAGTTAGACAACTCCAGACCCATATTTCTCCTCCCATTTTTAGACCAGCTTTATACCCCGAGGCTCCAGGGGATGGCTTTCAGCTCACCCCAGGCTGAATGAGAGCAATCAGGGGCAATTTTTTGCATCAAGAGGGGACTTTTTACAGCCTTTGTGGGTAACGGTTCTCTTAAGGTAGACCCCGTTCTAATATTAGACGTGTGTGAGCAGTGTGGTTATAGTGCCACTGCTATAAGGGTAAAAAACCACTTCCATTTGCCATTCAGCTGCTGGCAGCAGGAAACGACCAACAGCGACTCAACACACCACGACAGGAAGAGTTGGGGTCTCTCTTTCTGCATGCTCCAAGGATTGGGAAGGAGCTGATGGTCCTAAGCTGATGATCTGGAAGGGGTTTTTCAGCTCTGCTGAACAGCTGATATCGAGTGGGATATGATTTAATCCGAACACAGGACTCTCAAGGTAAGTGCAAATGATTTTCCAGCAGTTTTCCTTCCTTCCTGCTGCCTGTTTGTTGTCTGGTGCTCCACTGGGTGTATTCCCTTAGAGAATTTAAAGATTTGGCCCATCTATGGACCAGTGGTTATTAAGACCTTCAGGGTTAGGGTGGGATGTCCAGCGATCCAAGCTGCTGCCATGGACCAGGATAGGGTGTGTGTCTTTCCTTCTCAGTGCTGGAATTGGGATCACTCTGATGTGGGACTGATGCTCCAAGTCGGAAGTGCATCCAGTGGGTTCTCTCTCAGGCGCAGATCAACCTTTTTTCTCTTAAAAATAATGAAAGTAGATGATAGCAAGGAGTGAATGAGTTTCATCCAACCAAATTTCTTGGAAATGAGAGTGACAGGAGAAAGGGAACTCAGGGACCCAGTTCTGAAGTTGAGGGCAGGTGGAAGTTTGGGTCCTCAGCTTCCAGCCCAGCAACCTTTGGGTGGTGTGGACAGTGCAGGGAAAGGTCAAATCTTTAATTCCACGTCTGTGGGGAGGCACATTTGGGATCTTTGAGGATTTTTGCTCTCTTCCACCCCACAGATGGTTTGAATGGTTTCATTGGATGTAACATTTTGTTTTCACCAGCTCCTCCACTCAAGCTGGTAAAGCCAGTGCAAAGTTAACTCTGGCTGTAGGCAAAGTTTCTGGCAAACTTGGAGACCTCCAATGGAGATATAGGAAGAGTGGACTTGCTGCTTCTCCCCATGTCACTTTGCAGGATCTGATCTAAGCCCATAAATTCCACTCCTGACTAAAATTTAGGTCAGGCCTAAAATTCCAAAGCTCTGAGTCGGAGCGTGGATATTTCAGGGCATCTGTGCTCACTGTGGCACTTCTGAGAGGGAAGAGCATGTGCCGTGCTGTAGAATATTTGCATCTCGGGCCTCCTCAGGTGTTTCCTCGGGGCTTTGTGGCGACTGATGCCCCACTGAGCACTCTTGAAGGTGCTTTACTCATGATCTGGGGCTATTTCTTGCCTCTCACGGGCTGCTCCGGTATTTAATTGATTACGGATCATTAATGTTACCAAACTAGGATGGTGCAAGCAGTGAGGGCTCCTGCTGCATTCAGGGCACACACACGTGGTCGCTGCTCGGGTGCGTGCTGGAGATGGAGAAGGCAGATGGAAATGAGGAATAAAAAAAGGACAGCTGCAGGGCAGCCAAGGCACCCTCATTAATATGCACAGTCAGTCATTCTGTCAAGGTTTAAGTCATTTTTATCAGAAGATTTGAGGGCTGCAGGGCTTGTGATTTCTCGTTCACGCTTTGCTTTCTTCTCCCAGACCTCCTGCAGCATTTTCATTATACTGGTACCCAAAAATCAGTGAAAAAAATCTTCTGGCCCATTCTTGTTTAGTTCTGCCAATACAGGGCTATTGCTGCCCCATGAGGATTGCAAAGTCAAAACCTGAATTTTCTGATGGAGGAGGAAACACCCAACGCATATTTAAGTGAAAATTTTGCAAAGGCGACGCTCCATTATCCTTCATCTGCTTTTCCAATGACTTTCCGTGTTTGGTTTAATCAGCATGAGGTGTTCTGGGATACCCCGAACTCTCAGATGAGATGGTGTCCTCCCCAGCCCCTCTTAAATAAACCCATAATATCCCAGGATGAGCATCCCATTCCCACATAATTTGGGCTGGATGTCCATTCCAAACATGGCTATAGCTCCTTTATTCCTGCTTTGTGCCTTTCTTCCTGACCTTTCAACCTTTAATTCTCTGTGGCACCTTTATGGGCACATCAGCATCCAAAAAGTTCTTGAGGACATTTTCAGAAACAGCCCAGGTTTTTTGTCACCTCAGGCAGGTGTGGAAACAGGGATTCACATGGATGGGTTTCACAGGGATCACAGGGATGTGTTGAACAGAGCAGGAGCTCCTGGTCACTGTTACTTCATAATTATTTGCCCTCCTTCCTTCCCCTCATTCTTTCCATTCTTTGTGTCTTGAAAAAGGAATTTCCTCACTGCTTTTCCACGGTTGATGAGACTCTGGAGGCAACCAAGCATTGCCTCTGTGTGCGTGAGTCCCCTTGTAGGCAATCATTTCCTACAGGGAAAAAAAATCTTTCAGGACACCTGGGGCTAAATCCTGCTGGAATCCTCTCCAGCCCCAAAGTTTCCATCCATGTTTTAATTCCATGTGGTGCAAGTCAGCTTTTATCGTTAGGTTGATGCCACGTTGCAAGATTAGAAGTAGCAGGGAGGGGGTAAAAAAAAGATGCAATTCCCCCTTGCAGAGGTCTTGACAACAAATTACAGCCTCAGGGTCCTGACGCTCTGTGTGGAAGAAGTGGTTGCACCACTGAACATCACTGGAGAAAACAAGTTATGCAGGGTCATGGTTCTTGCTTAAAAGTAAATAGGAATGTGAACCAGAATTCCAGTATTTCATGCGGGACAAGACATTTGCTTCTCACAGGTCACTCTGTTTTCCGTATCAGGTTTAAATCCGTCCCACTGGCCAGCCAAAAAAAATCTCCTCCACCATCAAAAACCCTACTCACACCACAGCAGCTCCTTGTGTAGAAGTTAAAAAATGGATTTCAATTATAATTTTTTCTGAGAAAAAATTGCAACTGAGCAGGAGAACAATGTTTCTGTGGTTTCACGGAGTAATTTTGTCTCTGTTAACATTGGTCAATTTTAATTCAGAAAACATTGTGGGCTTTCCTATTCAAACTTCCAAACCCAGTGATAAATGCCTGAAGGAGAGGGGCACGGCTGAGCAGAGGTGTGGGAAGTGTGATTTGTGAGGAATTATTGCAAGAAGTAATGCCGTTTCATTTGCTGGCGACGCAGCAAACAGGGAGAGGATAAACTCGTTGTCCACCATGGAATCATGGAATGGTTTGGGTTGGAAGAGACTGCAAGGATCAGCTCATTCCACCCCTGCCATGAACCCTGTCCAGCCTGGCCTTGGACACTTCCAGGGATGGGATATCCACTGTGGGCAGGATGAGCAGTCATGGGTCTTTCTGTGAAGGAAATTAGTGTTGGTCATTAGGAAATCAATTTAAGGCTATGGGAATTGGATGGCTGGGATAGACTGATGGGAAGCAGTGGGAGTTTCCATTACTGAAAGCTTCGAAGTACAAATTAAGAGGTCCCTGCCATTAATGATCTTCTCAAGGCCAGTCCTACACTTCTGCCACCCCATGAAATGCACGTAGCTTCTGAAATGCGCTTTTCCAATCACCCTCCTCCATTTCCACCTCTTTATTTATTTACTTACATACTTATAAAATCGTTTCCCTAATTGGATCCAACCTCACTGACGATTTCTGCTCCTCTGGAAGCCTTGGAATGTGTTATTGATCAGAAAGCAGTGAGCAGCACCCCTGCAGTCCTGCATGTCAGGCATGGACAGAGGAGACACAGCAGAAATAATAAACGCGTGGCTCACAAATGAATCCTTTGCTGCTCAATGAGGGGAGAAGAATGAAAAATTACTCCGTGTCTGGGATGTCTGGTCTGCCTTGGTAATGGCAGGATAGGGAATGGTTTTGGGGGATGGGGGTCGGTTGAAAAACTCTTTGTCCCTTGATAAAGGGACCTCATGGCCAAGAGAGAAAAGAGGTGCCTGGCCCCATGCCCAGGTCTCCATGGCCCCAATTTACTACAGGACGGAGTTTCCTCGTGCATGGAAGGTCCCTCTTCTCCATAAAACCTGGGGTGGGAGAGAAAAATCCTGCACAAAATGCCATGGGCAGAGGAGCTGCCGGACTTCTTTGAGCCCAGACAGCTCTTGCCCAACACCTGAGCCATGGTGGCAATCCAGGGTTATGTGAATGACTTGGAACCACGAAATTTGGGGCAGAACATCTCAAAATGAGTCCACAGGAGGATGATTCTCAAGAAGTGGGCTTTGAGTAGAGGTTAAATTTTAACCTATGGAAAAATGAAGGTGTCACCCGCAACGCGTGATGGAAAGAGGGAGAAGTGATGTCGTGCTGAGCAGACAGAGAAATTGATAGAAAAGCTTTAAATTCACTTTTATCTCGGCAGTTTTTCCTGGCTGCCTCTTGCATATTTGGCCTTGACCATTTTAGAAGTAGACGAAGAAGAGCACAGCTGTTTGAGACATTAATGCAGCAAACTTACATGATTATTATTCTTTTTTTTTCCACTGTAAGGTGCCAATATTAGTGGTGTTTCTGTGACAGAACCTTTTGAAAGGTGGTGATTTCCCATGGAATGCCTTTTTTCCCCCTGAAAATTGTGGTGGAAAAAAAAATGGAAAAAGCATTCTAAAAGTCACAGAGTGGTCTGCCAAGGAATAATAACTGTGAGTGGAAGGGAATAGTGAATGTGGGACTCTGTGCAAGGCTGGTCCTAACCAGGTGAGAAGAAATTCTGGTTGTTTCAGTGCAGTACTGCTGATGCCAGGCAGGGCATGGACACTGGCAAAGCAAGAAACTTTAGGAAATTATATTTCTTATGGCTCTGAAGCAATAAATGTGGACCAGATTGAATGTGAGGTAACCTTAGAGTGGATCAGCCCCATCATTTCTGTGCCATAAATAATGACTTCTATAACAAACCTGACTGAGATGTTTGGCCTTGTTCTGCCACTTTTCTGTCTCCTTTGAGCACCATAAGGATGTTTCAATATTATTTTAATTCTGAAAATCGAGTTAATCTTCTAATTTTGGATAAGGGATAAAAAAGTAATGGGTTTCTTCTTTCTTTACGAGCATCAAAAAGGAAATAATATTGAGACAAGGTTTTGGCTGCTGCAAGTAGCTAAGAATAGTCATGTTGTGAGTGTAGGAGAAGCTTGGCAGGAAGGACTGGTGTGGGTAGGAGTCGCTTTCTCTGTCCAAAAAGGGTTTTCCTCATGGGATCCAAACAAAATCTCTTTGTGGCACTTACTAGCAGAGTATTTCCCAATTGCCATCAGCCAAAAGCACTGCTGCATTTTCATCCCAGTTGCTGGAGATATCCCTGCAAAACCAACAGGATTTAACAATAAATTAAGCCCATCAGCACCCTGCACTGCTGGCGATCTGCTACCTGGTGCCTGTGTCTGAGTGTCATCCCAAACACAGGGATGGGATTGGGGAAAATCCTCTGATTTCCCCCAAATCGGGGGAAAAGGGACAGTCTGTCTCTTGGAATGCAGAAACCCAACAGGAAGGCAATGAAATCAAGCCAGGCTTTCCTAAACATAATTCAGGAGCCACTATGACTCCTGTAGAATGGGGATGACCAGGGGTTTGGATGCAGCCACCAAATTTTTAAGGGTGGGAGAACGAGCCCCAATATTGCCTGTTTTAGTAGAGATGTGGCTTCAGAGTTTGGAAAGTCCTCGGAGAGCTCCGAAAGTCTCAAAATGGAGGTTGGTGGGTTGGTTATAACACATCAGCCTCTTCCAGGAGCCACGGGGCACTGCATTAAATAACCTTTTAGTCTGCTAGAGGAATGGGAACAGGGAGGTTCCCATTGGTGAATGAGACTACTCATTTCTAAAAGGGAAGAGAAAAAGCATGGCCAGCCCATGAAAACAGTGTCTGGAGGAAATGAGCTGCCCAGATTTTACAGCAGCAGGATGGGGAAGCAGTCCTGGGAGAGGAGAGGTACCTTCAACCCTCTTGGAGGGTTCAGTTCAAAGCTGGAGTCACCTCTGCAGCCAATATCCCAATAGGAACACCTTTGGTTCAGTGTGAAAGGGATAAAAGGCCATGGGATGAGCATTGCTGCAGGAGGAGGCCACTGCGGCAGGTGTCTGGCTCTGGGGTCATCCTGGTGAGCTGTGGGTCATCTGGAGGGAGATTTCCACATTTCCTGGGAGTGGCTTCAAACTGACAGAGAATAGATTTAGATGGGATGTTGGGAAGGAATTCTTGCCTGTGAGGGTGGTGAGACCCTGGCACAGAGTGTCCAGAGAAGCTGTGGCTGCCCCTGGATCCCTGGAAGGGTCCAAGGCCAGGCTGGACAGGGATTGGAACAATCTGGGATAGTGGAAGGTGTC
This sequence comes from Acanthiza pusilla, assembly GCA_036630365.1. Classification (NCBI taxonomy): domain Eukaryota; kingdom Metazoa; phylum Chordata; class Aves; order Passeriformes; family Acanthizidae; genus Acanthiza; species Acanthiza pusilla. The sequence goes on along the minus strand of JAXCHO010000099.1, from coordinate 5,326,875 downwards.
CCTGCCCATGGCAGGGGGTGGAATGAGGTGAATTTAAGGTCCCTTCCAAGTCAGCCCTTCTGTGATTGTATAACTGTGATTTCACACTCGTGTAGAGACCTGCAAAGACACTGGAGAACATCCTGCAGCTAATGTAGGAAAACAGGGTGGAAGCCACCACCAGAAAGACTCTGCTTGGCTGGGTGAGATCACAGTCTGCGCTTTCAGGTCGGGGGAGCAGGGACAGATGGAGCCCATCTGGAGTGATTGGGAGCTGCAAACGAGAGACTTTCTCCCTCTTTAGTGCCTCTTCTCAGCAGCTTTCTCAGGGTTCTCCCTCCAGCTGCTTTCAGAGGACATCCCTGGGCTGAGCAAGCAGATTGCTTGCGCTTCTTGACTCCTGGTGACATCCTGTGACCCTGAGGTGCCCAGGCTGGAGCCAACAGAGGAGGCACAAGGATGAAGGGATGTGCCCCAGGTGACACGCAGGAGATCTTAGATCCCAGAAAGACCTCCCTGGGATGCAGTAGGCAAACCACACCATATCCAATCATTTTTATTTTTAATTCTTGCTTTCAAGCTGCTTGAACCGCGGCCATCACTGGGAGGGCCTTTGCAGCAGGCGGCTGCAGCTGCTGGGTTTCCAACAGTGGGAATGTGTCTCAAACCAGAAGCAGGTTTCTGTCTGGAGCTGCCATGCCGTCACTCTGTTCCCAGGATGACTTGGCAGACGCTGCTTTACTGCTTGGCCTTTGCTGCACCTCGTGGTTGCTCCTCCTTCCCACCCCAGCGGTGGATGACGGCAGCTTTCTAAAAGAGCAACTTCCCTTTTCGTTGGGATAGGAAGTGAAGCTCGTTCAGCAAAGAGAGGTCAGGCACCTCAGAGCACTCTCCTCCAAGTGATGAGCCCCTGCCCTAAAGCACTCCATCAACCTGGCACTGTCCTCTTCTTCCCCAGCCCCAAACCTGAGCAACTCCACCTCCATTCACTGCCCTGAGCTGGAGGAGAATTGGGAAGGGGAAAATGCAAACTGGCCAGGGAGAAGTTTGACAAACCTGCAAGGGCTTCCTCATTTGTGTCTGGAAGAGCAGGCACACCTGGCTGAAGCTTGCTGGGATGGGAGTCTGTCCTGCTTGTCTTCAGAGTCACCCAGGCCTGGAGGGTGCCAGGGAATGGTGCCAGGCTCTGGCCAGTGGTGCCCAGCACAGGATGAGGAGCAATGGCTGTAAACTGACCACAACAAGTTCTACCCCAACCGTGAGGAAAAAATTCTTGGTGTTGTGTGTGTGTCAGAGCACTGGAACAGCTGCCCAGGGAGGGCATGGAATTCCCTTTCTGGAGACATTCCAAACCCACCTGGAGGTGTTCCTGTGTCACCTGCTCCAGGTGATCCTGCCTCGGCAACAGGGTTGGACTGGGTCATCTCCAGAGGTCCATTCCAATCCCAAATTATTCTGGGATTCTGGGATTCTGGAATTCTGGGATTCTGAGATTCTGGAATTCTGGGATTCTGGGATTCTGGGATTCTGAGATTCTGGGACTCTGGGATTCTGGGCTTGACCTTTCAGGGCAAGGGGCACGGCGTGACCCCCAAGGACTTGCAGGCCCCTGTGCATGGTCCAGACAGCCTTGCAGCCCTCCATGGGGTCGTGTTCCTTTGTCAGGAGCTCAGCTGCAGAGCCAAGGCTCTGAAATGTTTCCAGAGGGGACACCAGGCACGTGCACCCTCCAGCAGCCGCCCCCACCTCACACATCACCGTGTCCTCAGCCACCCTCTTGTTGTCTTTGTGTCCCGTGGCTGGTAAAGGTCTTCCGCCGTGACCTTAGCTCAGATCTGCCCTGTGAAGCCTCTCCTCCTGTAAACAACATCGCCAGTGTGGGGGTGACCTTTAGCTCGAGCATCACGCCCCGCAGACGTCGGCTTGTGTTTGTCCTGCTCACCGGGGGCTGCTGAAGTGTAAATGACGTGAGGTCACCCCAGCCTCGAGCTGGCCGAGACCGAGCATCCCCTTCCCTCCTGCTGCCACATACAACACAAAAATGTCGTCATATGATCACCCACAGAGGTTTACGCGGTGGTTTTTGGAGGCCTCATGTCTGCAAGAGCTTAAGAAAATACACTGAAAACACCCCAGAGGAGCCAGCTCGTTACACACCCGCCATGGGAAGCCTCTGTAGGAACCAATCCTGCTTCTTATACAACACTTATCTCCCAGGACAGAGTTTCAGCCTCTCAATGCTGAGGCAAAATGAGAAAGTTACTTCCTCAGAGCCACCCACAAGTCCCTGACCAGGCCTTCATTCGTTAGACCACGCTGCTATGGTTGAGTAGGTTCATAGAGGGATGGGGCTGGCTGGAACAAGATGTGTTTCGTCAGAAAATGGTCTTTTTTAGTCACAGAAAGGAAAGATCATTGCAAAGCCAGTTTGTTGGGTTGTTTCCTAAAATTTGGTGGTTTGCAGAGTGGAAGCACAATCTGTCCACTGTGATTTTCACTGTTTTTAATGACAGCTGTTAATAGCCTGTGGCATTTGCTGGGGTTTGTGTCTGGATTCTCTTTGTGTTTCTCGCCTTCCTCACTGCTGTTTTCATTGGCCAGGTTGTCTGGGAAGTGCAACTCCCACCCCCCTCCCAGGTGATCATTTTTATATTCAAAATAGAGCAAGGAATCCTTAGGGGGGGAGAAAAGAGTCAGTTCTGACACAAAGACCTGATTAAAAAAAGAAAGCCCATTAAAAGCATTTGCAAAACCAGGCTGCTCCTGAGATCCAGGGGTGGAAAGCAGTCAGTCCCATGGATGGTGTGGATATGGTGGAAGCCAGAGGCCTCTAAAAGCAAAATTTGGGAAGGGCCTTCAGCCCCATGGAGCATCTGTCATGGGTCCGGCCGGCGGCTCGCGCGTCCTCGGAACGCGTCCCCAGGAGCAGCAGCGTAGGAAGCAGGCAAGTCGGGAGCATCCCACTCCCATCCACCTTCCCCCGAGGGTGGGGAGAAGCCCAGCAGGTTTTTCTCTGTCTTTGTTCACTCTCCCATCCCTCCTCGCCCTATTTCCTTCCCCCACAATCTGGGGGTTAAAGAGATGACGGAGGCACTTCCCTGGATCCGGCACCGAGGGATGATTTGCGGGGATGCTGTTCCCTCGGTTTGCTGCAAAAGGAGGGGAGGATGGAAGTGCCAGGTGTGCTCATCCTGGCACTCCCATCCCCCCTGGTCTCCCAGAGTCTGGAGGGGAGGAGAGGATTTGTGTATGGGGAAGGCTGGTGGGAGCTGGACACAGCTCGGATGAGTAGGGAAGTGCTCTGGCATCCCATAGCTATTCCTGACGTGCAGTTGGAGGTGTTCAGGTGGGGAATGGGAGATGTGTATCTTTCCCTATAGTCCTTTGCCTCATCATTCCCCCTGAGACCCAAGCCAAGCAATTGAATTCCTCAGTCCCACCTGCCACCAGGTTCATTCCTCCTCTTGGTCCTAGAATGTGCTGTCCTCTTCTGAGGAAAAGTGATCCTGAGGGATGCAGGGCCTCCAGGAAGGGCCTTTCCCAGGGCAGAAATGTGGGTGGCCCCATAAAGGGGTGTGGAACAACATCCCATCCATTTCCTCGTATTCTCGGGGCTGGGACGGTCAGGTCCTCCCCACATCCTTACAGATCCCTGTGATGTGCCCTCCAAGCACAAAGCACCAAGAATTCTGGCCAAGGGACCATGGCCTTGCCCACTACCGCAGAATTTGGGTGTCACACAGGGGTGGCCTGCAGAGGGGATTTCTCCCTGCTGTGCCCCAGCTCGCCCAGGAGCCATCCACAATTTGGCCCACACCCACGTTGGGCAGAGAGCCAAGGATCTGTCAAGTTCCAGAGGGATGCAAAGCTCAATGTAAGCAGCCATTTTTCCTCCAGACAGATGTTTTGATTAGGGAATGACCACTCTGGCAGCAGGAGGCTGTTTTCTACTTCTGGAGTGAGCAAGAAGCTTTTATTATCTTCTTCTCTTTATTTTTTTTTTAATTCCCTGTCAAAAAAAACTTTCTGCGTCTGCTTAAACTCAACGTCCTGGAAATCTTTTCGCTCCTATCCCCCAGCCTCACACAGCCTTCTCCCATGGAGTGTCCCAGCTCTTCAGAAAGGCCTGGGACAGATGGATTTTCTGCTTGGGTCTTTTGCCTGGGCCAGGTCCACCTGTAAAGCACAGCCTAAGAAAAATGGTAGATTTAGGACAGATATAAGTTGTAATGGGAAGGGAAAGCTGGCTTGGGTTGCAGCAGGACATCCTAAAACAAGCCAATGATCTTCAGTCTCATTCATTAAATGTGTACTCCTCACTTAGGGATAAATCACAGGACCACAAAGCTCATGGATTGCTGTCTGTGTGTCCTGAGCTGGCCAGGAACAGATATTTCCAAGACAATTTGGCCACATGGCTGTGCTGGAGACTGGGACCTGGACAGGGTCCAAGACAGGGAGTGGGATGCACTGGAGCAGGGAAGGAGGAGGATGGGGCCAGGAGAAGGAGGCACCTACAGCTGCTCTGGGGTTCTTCAGGTGTGAGAGGTTTTATGATGGACCAGCACCACCATCAGCACCTCACCCCGGCTGCTCCTAGGGGTTCTTCATCTTTCCTCAAGGACCTTTCGCATGGAGCAGAGTATTTGAGAGAGTCCTCAATGCACAAATACAACCTGGCGTGTTTATCCATCAAAGATCAGGACTGGAATGGGTCTGAGCATTGCCTGTAGGATATTCCCAGTTCTCCAGTGAGGGTGCAACGTGCAAACCCAACATCTGCTTCACTCCCCAGCAAGAACCATGAGGCTTCTTGCTCTGGGCTCTCCAGCTCTTCACGGGGACTTCCCTTAGTGCTGGAATCATGGAATCATGGAATCATGGAATGGTTTGGCTGGAAGAAACCTTAGAGCTCACCTTGTTCTTTCCATGGGCAGGGACACCTTCCACTAGACCAGGTTGCTCCAAACTTCATCCAGCCCAGCCTTGGACACTTCCAGGGGTGGGGCAGATGGATTTGGCCACCGTGTCACAGGGGATGGTGGCTGTAGCCTCCACCTTCTGCCTCTGAGAAAGACCTTGTGCATGGTTTCAGTGCTCTTTATAGCACAGCGTGTCGGTTTGGAGTTGTCTTCTTACCTCCTCTTAGCAGCAAAGCCACAAATTATTTCAAAATATGAGCTAAAAAGAACTTGACCAAAACTCAGAAGAAGTAGAAAAGAGTCACAGCAAAAAAACACTTCAGTAGCTAATCTTCCTTATTATTTAAGGAGCTGATCCACCAAGATACTCCATAATTCTTCCGTTTTGTGTCTTGCAAAGAAATCCAAGGGTGCCGGGTCAGGAAATGTTTTGAAGAGCCATTTTATTGAGGGAAGAGAGAATTGAATGCATCTGTGATGTGCTGAGAACTGGAGGAAATTTTTTTTTACTGAACTTTTTTGCTCCTCACTGATGCAAAAATGCAAATCTGGAATACTTAAATTATTGCATCTGAAGTGAATTGATTTCAGCAATTCTTTCTTGATGGGGGAGGACTTGCAAAGAGAAATTCAGCATTTTAAACCCTTCATAATAGGCTAGATCTGCATTTTCAGAGTAATTTTTTAGGGTTTTTGAACCCATTTCCTTTTAAAAAATGTGTTCTTTAAAAAAAAAGAGACGTTCTTAAGTTTTAAAATGAATTGAAATATCTGATCTTGGTGAAACATGGAAACATTTTGTAGCACCCACCCAAGAATCTGGATGGAAAGGGGGCTTATTTTGTGATTTCAGTAGGCTTAGGGGTTTTTTTTTGGAGCTGCCCTCAGAGTGAAACCCTATTGGTTTGCTTGGGTCTTAACCTCTTTTTCCATGGCAGTTTCATGGGGTTGAGGCAAATGGTGAGCCAAGACTTCTGCTTTTCTGCTCGATTTGGTCTTGTTTCCTTTCCTCTACCCACCCATGCAATCCCAGGGCTGTCTGTCGGTGCCATCCACATCCCTGTTGCCGAAAGTGTTGCATTCACATCAGAAATTACTTTGGATCTCTTTTGCCCTGCTAGAGGAAAGCAGCCAATGGCAGAAGGTGATGCAGGGCCATAAAAATGAGATGGGCAAAGGTTTGAAATGGCAGGACCTGAGGCAGTGGCATGAAAGTGAGTCTGGGGAGGTTTAGGTTGGATATTAGGAAAAGGTTCTTCTCCCAGAAGGTGGTGGGGCACTGAACAGCTCCCCAGGGAATGGGCACAGCCCCAAGGCTGCCAGAGCTCCAGGAGAGTTTGGACAACGCTGCCAGGGCTGCACAGGGTGGGATTGTTGGGCTGTCTGTGCAGGGCCAGGGGTTGGACTCCATTATCCTTGTGGGTTCCTTCCAACTTAGGATATTCTGTGATTCTACAATCTTCACAAGAGCTCCCTTTGACTCATTCCTGCAGGAACATTGGCACCTGCATCCATCTCTCTCCAGCCAAAATGCCACCTCAGCTGCCCTCTGAAGGTTGCTAAAATTCGGTTCTGTCATCCCCCAACGTGGGCACTCAGCATGTTTTAGAGGTTCTGCCCACACATCCGGTGTTCTTGGGACCTGCACGTCTGTCCCACGAATTCAGGGCTGGGTACACCACCAAGCTCATGGTCCTGGTTTGGACCAGCTTTTTCAGCTTGGATCTTCCAGGAACACGTCTGCATCAACTTTTTTTTACTCAAAACTGACCAGCAGCTAAGCTGGACTCATAAAATTATCAATTCTCCTGAGTTTGAAGGGACTCGTAAGGATCATCGAGTTCAACCTACACCCTAAGAATGTCACCATTTTGTTTCTAAAACTCTTTTTGCTAAATATTTTTATGCATGTGAAATTATAAAATCCCAGAATGGTTTGGGCTGGAAAGGACCTTAAAGCTCATCTCATTCCACCCCATGGCATGGGCAGGGTCACCTTCCACTATCTCAGGCTGCTCCAAGCCCTGTCCAGCCTGGCCTTGGACACTTCCAGGGATCCAGGGGCAGCCACAGCTTCTCTGGGCAACCTGTGCCAGGATCTCACCACCCTCACAGGGAAGAATTTCTTCTGTATATCAGACTTAAATTTCCCCTCTTTCAGTTTAAACCCATTACCCCTTGTTCTATCACTGCATTCCCTGGTGGAGATGGATATGGAAAAAACTTCGTGTTGCCTTAAAACATTTTTTTTTCTGCTTTGATTTTTGGTCACTGTAAAAAGAACCAGTTTTTTAAATTTGGGGGTTTGAGAAAACAAGTTTCCCCCCTCTCATTTCTTAAATATAAAGCAACATTTTTAGATGTGAGAAACTATAAATTCACAAAAGGAAATTTCCATGCTTTTCTGAGTTGTGTTCTCCCCAGCGCTCCTTTCCACTGGAAAAAAAAATAAAAACAGGGTAGGAGATGCACTCTGAGTGGCTTTTCTCATTTGTTTTTCTTGTGACGATAATTTTAAAAAGCATTAATCAGAAGCAGAAACACATTGGGATGGCGTACATTCAACTCAGACACATTTTTTTTAAAAAGAAATTACTTTTTAATAAACTAAGGCTCCACCAGATGTGGACTGGGAGTTCGTGGTCGTGGTCCCCACTCCTCTCAAACCCTGCCAGAGGAGCTGGGATGGCCTCAGACCTCTGGTGGGATTTTCTGAGGTTGATGTTCCTCCAGGCCTTTCCCGTTCTGCCCCACCAGTGCCATCACTGGGGATCACAGGGGGGGAAAGGAGATTCTTGGTCCAGTGGGAGAAGCAGGACACAGTGATGATTATGATTAGATTTATAGCTAATGCAATAAATATTGCCAATAAATACCTAAATAACAGCTCCAGCATCTGTTGCAATGGTTATAGCCTCACCAGGTCATAGTTTCTCCTCTTGAGAAATGAGATTCAGTGAGACCCCCTCACTTTTTAAACTGCTCAGAGGAGTCTTGGTGTGGCTCAGTTCTCTCAGTCTCAGATTTGGTCAACATCCTATGACTAAAGGATTACAATACAAGCAGGTTCAGCTGGAAACGTGCAGATTTCCGGCCTTCGGCCTTGCAGAATTCACAACTGCAAAAGCTACTTCAGGATTTATCTCTGTATTTGACCAGGTCTGAGTGCATTTACTCACCTACCCAAAAGTGAGTGTTCCCTGTCTTTGGCTGGATGTCCTGCAGGTGTTCCTGCCAGGGTGAAGACCCATCCAGAAGCTTCCTTCCATCTTGGAAGACCTGTTGGTCCAGTCTCCACCAGCATTTTATACCCTTTTGCAGGCCCCAAAAATCACAGGAGACTACTTCTTCTTCTTCTTCTTCTTCTTCTTCTTCTTCTTCTTCTTCTTCTTCTTCTTCTTCTTCTTCTTCTTCTTCTTCTTCTTCTTCTTCTTCTCCTTTCTTCTTCTTCTTCTTCTTCTTCTTCTTCTTCTTCTTCTTTTTCTTCTTCTTCTTAATAATAATAATAATAATAATAATAATAATAATAACAGCAATAATAATAACACAATAATAATAATATATTCTATTAATTTTGTGAGCACTTGGTGTTCTTACGTTAGGATGAACTACGCTGCCTGAGATAGAGCGGAAGGGGAGAGGGAGGATGTGTGTGGGAGGATATATTTGAAGACCCAAATATCTTTCGTTGCCATCACGCATTAAGAGCAACTGAAAACCCAAAAAACCGCATCCATGATCCTGTAGACGGTCCATCAATCCTCTCATAAGTTCGTCCTGGTGACATGGTTGGCAGTCAAAGCACATTGCTGACTTGTGCTATATCTCACCTTCCCTAAATCTCTTGGAAATGTTATGCTGCACATTCCACATAATCTCTCATTTGGGAGCAGAGTATTTCAAAGATCCCAGGATTTTCCAGTGAGACTGTAATGAGGACCACAGATCGATGTCCAAACATGTAGGTCGATTTTCTGTCTTTCACAGACAGTAATGAGTGATATCTAAAACTTGTTCATCATCCAGCCTTGACTTAAAATGATGCCTGGCTGTTGCCTGTGTGAAAAGAAAATTCCAGCCACTCTCATGGCAAAAACCACCATTCAGAATCAGAAATCCTGGCGCAAAGTTGCGAGTGGAGGAGCAGGAAAAGTTCCCCTAATAAATCATGTGCCATTGCATCACCACCAGATCTGCCAAGCAGAGCAAACCCTGGGTGCGACCTGGAGGCTGCCAAATGAAAATGAAATTGCTGCAGGAACTGCTCTGGTTGATTTAATAGGTGAAACTCCCCCTCCGACCGTGCTGTCAGTGCCTGGAGCGGAGCTGAGGCCTGGGGACAGATGGATGGGCCATCTGTAAGCTCAGGTCGAAGGAAATCTCAGAGACGGAAAAGTTCTGATTGGGGGGGTAATGTATATTGGGCTATCCTGAAATATTTCACCAGTTCCTTCCATTTTTCTCTTTATCAGTGATAATAAAAATGAGGCAGAAGGGAGAAGACATTTTAAAAAATAAAGCCTTAAAATATTGTGATGGCTCCAGTAGAAACCTCATTTCAGAGTCCCAGATTTGGAAATATTAGATATGTGCTGGAAAGCAAAAAAAAAGTTGCTTTTACTGGAATATTTTTTCCATGTGAGTCTGGTTTGCTGAGAGCTTTTCTGAACACACCGCTAGGAGTCTGACTGCCATGACATGGTGCCAGACTGATATTTTGGGGGTGTCCCTGGACCTGAGGTCCCTGATCCTCCATGATCACTGCAGACCTTGAGGTATTTTGGCAAGGAGTTAATGTGTCTTTGCACAGCTGTGAGTATTCACGGTTTGGATTTTGGGTGTTTTTGGGCACGTAGCCCACACCTTCCAATGCCTTTGGTTCAAAGGGGGGGCTGGGGCAGACTTTGGCACTGGATGTTGCACTTTAGTAATGCTGGCTTCATCTGCTCCTTCATTTTTGAGGCTCCAAGCAGAGTTTGGCCACTTTGGCTACCCAGACCCATTATTATCCTTGAATTCCTGACCGGAGCTGAAATTACATTTCTAGGATGAAAGTCAAACAGTCCTCAAGCCCGAGTTTGGAAACTTTAATGTGGACCAGATGATGATCCATGGAAAAGGTTTGATTAATTTGTGTCTGGTGATCCTTGAGGTGTCCAGGAGGTCTGAGACATGTGTATGGTGTAGGGAAACCTAATCCACAATTTCTGGGATTTCTGTGAGGACCCAAAAAGTACCAGGGTATTGCAGATGGATGAGACAAGCCCTCACCCCACACTTTACAGGCAGGATGGATCCAAGCTAAACCACATTCCTTAAACTTCTTACAGCATTCCAAAGGGTCAGAGAGGTCCTGTGGCTTCTTGGACTGACCAAATGTGAGTCTGTGCTGCTGAAACGTGAGGAACAGCGGGACTGGTTCCGTGCGCGGCGCGGCCACATCCGCACGCCGTCCTTGCCGCGTGGGAGGGACACGAGCGGTGGAAAGCTCTGAGCAGCCTGAGGTGACTCGTTCTGGGCCCAGGGACAGTGTGACCCTCCTGAAGCCCTGGTGCAGCTGAACAACTCAGCACAGGGTTATTCGTAAATCCATCTTCATCCCTCTGGCATCACCCAGCTCTGGAGAAAGTTCAGTATCACTTGGGGATCTCTGTGTTGGAGAGACATATCCAAAGCAGTCATTTGTGCCTCTTTTTTTTGCTTCTAGTGACTTGCAGTGTCTGTCTGAACCTCATTTGCAAAGTGTGAAACACCAGAGTCATGTGGGAACAGAAACCATGGGGTTCACAAGGTCCAAGGTAGCAGGAGGAGTGCAGGCAGAATGGTTTTAGACTCTTCTCTTCACTGTCCCATCATCCTGAGTTCTAATCTTCTCCAACTTGTTCTTCATGAATGCAAAGACTGTTTTGTCCCTCTGTGCCTGCTCCTTTCCCCAAGAGCAGTCTCATCAAAAGCAATTTCTGCTCTTCCTTCCAGGATGGGGTTGTTTGGCAGCAAAAATCCGCTGATGCCCAATGAGAAACACACTCCTGGAGGCAACCCAAAAACCAGGGGCAAACCTCCTCCCGCCCCTCCCAAGGTAAGCCTGCGGTTTTGTGTCCTTTTGGCATTCCCCCATAGCTCAGTTGGTGTCTGAAGTGTTGCAGGCAATATTTAGAATCACAGAATGGTTTGGGTTGGAAGCGACCTTTAAAGTCACCTCATTCCACCTCCTGCCTTGGGCAGGGACACTTTCCACTATCCCAAGGTGCTCCAAACCCTGTCCAACATGGCCTTGGACACTTCCAGGGATCCAGGGGCAGCCACAGCTTCTCTGGGCAGCCTGATCCTCCCAGCTGATCCCTATATCTTTTAGACAGGAGTAGGAAGGGCTCTGAGGAACCTCTGTATGCTAAAAGAAACTAAAATACGGTGTATTGGTACTTTGAAATATCTTCTCATCAGCACTTTGCAACCCAGGCTGATGTTGCTGACTTGCAAGATGGGTCAGATTCAGGCTAAGATTCAAAGTTGCAAACCACAATGGAAACTTCACCACTCTGAGTCCTCAGCGGGCTCAGTAAAGAGGGTCTGCAGCCAGTCTGGGCTGGGAATCAGAAATGTTGGGCATCTGCTGCTCCCTTTGGATTCACACAGCCTCTGCTGGCATGGGCACAGAGCAGGAAGGAAGTGGGGCATGATTTAGGATACCTCAAATGACGAACTTTGCAAGTCCCTTCACCTCTGTCCAGAGGGCATGAAGTTGTTTTGTCTTTCCTTGTCCCTGCCAGCACTGCATCCAGCACGAGAGAAACTCGAGGTGCAATTCTTGTGTGAAAACCATCTTGAGCCCTGGGAGAGGGGAGGAATTGTAAATCATTGCTTTTTATGACAGCTGGAGGTGTTTTTCACTCCTTTAGTTTCATTTCTGAGTCTCTCATGGCTATTCAGTCCAGTTTTCATGACAGCAGATGTCAGATCGACCGAGGAGATGTTATTTTCCTAAATTTCATTCTCTCCAGCTCACTGGAGAGGAGCCACTATCAGTATAAATACAGTATCACTGACCACCTTCTGCCACTCATTATTTTTTGCCATAGGCACTCAGCCCTCACGTGGCAGAGGAAGTCCAAATTTCTTTCATTTAAATGAGAAATGGCAGCGGATGAGCAGCTCTCCCACCCCACGCTTCTGCTAATTTGGGGTCAAAGGGTGGTGCAGGCAGAAAACACGAGGCATTTTTAATTCTGTGTTTGTATTTCACTGCTTTGCAAGTGTGTAAAAATTCCTGGTAGTGGTCAGACACCCACTGTAGTCACTGGAAGTTGGGTAGAGAACAATTTCAACCAGCTCCCAAAACAAGGTGGTTCCATCCCAACTCATTTGGAATGATCCATGGACGATCTGCCAGATCCAGCAGCTGGGTCAAACCAAACCAGGGACAACGTCAGCATTTTAAAAGTGTGCCCAGATGAGCTGAAGGACTCTGTTACTCTTTAATTTCACCGTCTGCAAGTTCCTCCTGAGGGGCAGCGGAGGAGCAGCTCCAATTCTTGGTTTTTGTGGCCAGGGATAGGACTTGAGGGAATGGCTGGAGCTGGGTCAGGGAGGTTTAGGGTGGATATCAGGAAAAGGTTCTTCCCTAGAGGGTGGTGGGGCACTGAACAGCTCCCCAGGGAATGGTCACATTCCCAATGCTTCCAGAGCTCCAGGAATGTTTGGACAATTCTCTCAGGGATGCACAGGGTGGGATTGTTGTGGTGTCTGTGCAGGGTCAGGGGTTGGATCAATGCTCCTGGTGGGTCCCTTCCAAGTTAGGAATCATAGAACCATTGAATCGTAGAATATTCTGAGTGGATATCCACAAGGACCATCAAATGTTCTATGATTGCTACAATTCTCTGATTAATTTGCTGTTACAGTCGCTGCCTGTTTTTTGAGCATAACCCTGAGCAAAAGATATTCCACAGCCTCGGGACAATTATGGCAGACAATATCTCTGTTTTTCTGCTTGAAGTAAAACTGCAATTGCCATTTCTCAGTTGGACCATTCATATCTTATCCCCTGTTAATCCCAAATCTGGCATCGGTGAACAGCGCTTGGATGCACCAGGGTCCAAATGAGTGGGCAGCAGATTTATGCTTTAACTCAGAGGGAAGCCAAGGGTTATTTCAGCTTTCTGTTAAGACAGCTACGAACACCTTATGGCAAAAATGTGCTAAAGCCATCACAGCCCATGTGGAGCCAGACACAGGGGCTGCTGACTGACTGCAGTGGTCTCTGGACCACACTCCCACTCGTCTGTGAAGCTGAAATCACTTCTTCCTGAAACACAGCAAAGTAATAAATATCTCCTTTTTCCTTTCTATTTCTATCACAGGGGAGACAAGTTATCAACAACCCTCATCTAAACCAAGCCTCTGCACAAGGTAAGATTTTGCTTTCTTTGCTTCCCCGTGGGGTTTTGCAGGGTGGTGGTCCCCAAATGAGACTGAGCCATCACGTCACAGGCCTGTGGTTTCCATATCAGCAGCAGTGCCAGGCGGGGAGTTTATCAGAGTGCTTCAGAAAACTCAGTTTACATCACCAAGTGTTTGCAGCTGCCAATTTTCCCCTGCTCATCAAAGAAACCAAGAGGGAAAAGCACTCCCTCTCCTTTGGAACTAGGTGATCTCTAAGGTCCCTTCCAGCTCTGTGATTCCAAGATTGGGGGAACAAAGGGAGATCTGAGACTTGAGCTCTGTGAGATTTCTCTGCCCCGTCCGCAGCGTGAGAAGTCATGGATTGCTTTATGCAGCCAGCCGAAAATTTCAGAGGAAATCGCAGGCATGAGAGAGCCCAGAGAGGCTACAAAGAGAAGGAGGAGAAAGGAAAGAGCATAAAATAAGGATACACAGAGCCCCTGCCTGGAGACGAGCTGTTGGCTTCATCCACCTCTGCAATTATCTGCAGGTCACAGATGGTGTTTGGAGATTATTGTCTTTTAGCAGGGAGCCCTCTGCTCCTCTGCCCAGCTCATGTGTATTTCTGTCAAAGAAGTTCTGCAGATTAAGGGCACAGAGAGATAATTAGAAGAGGGGGGGGAAATGGAGGAAGCTTGGAAGAGGCAGTTAGCAGCACATAAAATTCTTCACGTGGATGAAAGTGTAGGATTAGGGGAGACAGGGCGTGAGGGAAGAAAAAAGGGGGTGGTGAATTATGGGATGGGTGGAATGACAGAGTTAGGTGTTCTTAGGCCTCGTGGACGGTGATGGAGGGTCCCTGCCATGGGCCAGGCACAGGAACTCCTGCAAGGCCAAAACATTCTTCAAATTTGGCATTCCCTATGGAAATGAAATTTGTGGGAGGTGAAGTTCCTCAACCACGTGAGCTGAGGTGTGTTTCTGTGGAAATACCATTTTTCCAGAAACCACGTTCTCTCTTGCAAAATTGTTTTCATGGCACATTTCCAAATGGCTGTGCTCTCCCCCCTCCCCAGCTGAGCAGAGATTGACAGTTTTTTCACAAGATTTTTGTCACAGGGATTTTATCACAAGGTTTTTCTCGCAAGGTTTTTCTCACTCTGGTCAGACTCACAGCAGAAATTGTGATCAGGGAGTCGACTTTTACTTCTCTTTCATGCCCAAAGGCAGAAGTGGAAAGATGCTAAAATATGGATTAAGTACCATATTAGCCATTTTCAGCTCTCAAAAATAATTTTGTTCATTAGATTCAGTTCCAGTTCTGGAGGAATATTCATATTGACAGTCTGGGAAGCTTCCTATTTTTCTCTGCCAGTGGCTGAGTTTCCCAAAACGATGGTATATCTGACTCTGCCCTGTGTGGCAAAATGGGCTGATAAGGACCATGTGAGATATTTGAGATACCAGAAATCTTCTCCTAAATGACAGCAATTCAAGTGAATTGAAAGAGAGAGCACAAAATCCAGGCAATCACATAATATTTAAAAAAAAAAAAAATTCAAAGAGATTAATCAAATCCTGTGGGAGCACTTAAAATTCAATTAGAGAAAATTATTGACTGTGGAAGTGTGGCATGCAATGTAAAATCAGTCCCTTTTTTCCCTCGTTTTTTAATTTTTCTGGTTTTTTTTTCTTGCTCTCCTTGCATTTTGAATGAATTTTTTTTCTGATCTCAGAGTTGTTGAAATTGTTTCACACTTTCCAGCTTTCACACCCCTGTCTCAGAAATATTTTTTTAAAATTTTTTTTATTTATTTTTAAGAAAAGCCTAATTCTCCCCGGTGTTATTTATCCTCATGGAAACAACACAAAGGCAGGCAAGGGGTGCAGAACTCTGGATTCAATGTGGTGTGTGTGGTGTCACCAATTCTCTTTTCGCTTGGGGTGGTTCTTCCACAGTGTGAGCTTCCCATTCTTTTTAAAACCATCCCCAGAGCAATCACAAAATTTTTAAGGTTAGATTTAGGTCTCTGTGGAGTCAAAATTTTAGTTCTGAACCCCCAAAAGCTCTGGCACAGCAAAGTCCTGGTCCATGGTGGACCCCAAACTCAACAGGCCCATGGCTGCAGCTGCTGTTGTTTGCATTGGATGGGTAAAACACAGAAAATAGGTAGAATAACCCCTGCCCTTGCCCTGCCAGCTGCTCACAGCTGGATTTAGATCCCACTGATGGAAAGAGTTGGCACTTTAATAGTCTGCTGCAGCACAAGGGGTTCATCTCTCTGCGAGGTTGTTTCTTCTGATGAGGAACCACAACTTCTTCCACCTCTTCATTTGCTTTTTGCTGACCAAAATATGAATAGGACTGAGTTTCAGGGGGTGGGAGCTTAGCAGGCTCTGGAACCTGAGGTCTTCTGAGGCATCTCAAAATCAACACTGAAATTCTTGGTCATTTTTATTGTTGTTCCTCGAATGTGGCTTTGAGTTTGAAAGGAATGCTGTCAGAAATGTGGGTTTGAGGAAAGGTTGTTCCTACTGAAATGGCTGAATTTTCAATGAGAAATTAAAACTTCTCATCAAAAGTGTTTGCCTTGATCTGGAGGAGATCTGAGGAGATGGGGCTGAGGGAGCTGGGGGGGCTCAGCCTGGAGAAAATGAGGCTCAGGGGGAACCTTGTGGCTCTGCACAACTCCCTGGAAAGATATCGTAGCCAGCTGGGAGTCAGGCTCTGCTCCCAGGGAGCGAGTGAAAGGACAGGAGGAGATGGCTTCAAGTTGCACCGAGGGAAGGTTAAATTGGATATTAGGAGAAATCTCTTCACAAAAATGGTTGTCAATCTCTGGCACTGACTGCCCAGGCAATGGAGTCCCCGTTGCTGTAGGGATTTAAAAGCCATGTGGATGTGGCTCTTGGGGACGTGGTTCAGCAGTGGCCTTGGCAGTGCTGGGTTAATGCTTGGACTTGATGACCTTAGAGTTCTTCTCCAAGTTTAGGATTCAGTGATTCCAGCCCATGCCGGGCTGGAACAGAAAGCTGACCCCATTTCCAGCAGCAGTAACCCACAGCTCAGTGCACCCAGCTGCCCACGTGTCCTGCAAGTTGTCACTTACACCATGACCATCCTAAAAGGACTCTAAACCAACAGATGATCCTCTGGGGCACCCTGGCGCAGTCTCAGCCTGGCTTTGTGGCCATGAGACAGTTCCATTCGAGACAGGGCAGGAGGCAGGACTGTTTGAATCATTTCTCTTGAGCCCCCAAAGTGGCACTCAGCCCCTGCAAACCCTGCCGGTGTCAGACTTTCCTGACAGCAGCTCTGAGCCAGGATGTGTTTGGCTCCCCATCAAAATCCCTCCTGGCCTGAGTGGATCAAAGTGGCCAAGGCAGTGTAATCCGCGTGTTTCTCACGGGGCGATAGACTCGGAGACAGGAAGAGTCCCTCTCATCACGAGATGGCAACTGCTGCTGGCTCGGGCAGGGAGAGCTTTTCTTCTGGCTCATTTTTAGTGTGCAGTGTTCTCAGCGCCTATTTTGGGATAAGAGGTGATAAAGTATTTCTTTCAGCATACAAACCCTTTTTCTCCTTGCTGTATTGGCTCTTTTTAATTTCATTTATTTTCACTTACGTCAGTTGCTTCAAGACCAAAACTCCATTTTCATTTTCTACAGTACACAGCCACTCTGGGCTCAAAGACATTTACACATTTGCTCCTATTTTGCAAAGCACGAGTGTGATCACGGAATTATTTCCCTTTCAAGAGGACCGGGAGGGTGTGTGTGGATCACAGGCTGCTTGTGGACGCCTCGCAGGAGGCACATGCCCCAAACCCTTTCATGTCAGAGCAGATGTGTGATAACAACTTTCTCAAGGAGGCAGACAGAGTTTGGGTGCATTGCTAATTCGAGATCCCTCAAGGGGAAGCCCCCAACCGTGCCAGCTATTTTCAGACTTCAAAGCATTCTCCCTTGTGACTGATCATCCTTTTCCCATCCTGGGAGAGAGGCTCTGCTGGAACCTCTCATGGATCTCCGATTTCCTTCTCAAAAGCCTGAAGGGAGCTGCTCAGGGCTTCGCTTTCCAAAGCTACCTTTCCTCCCACGCTGACCCTTTCTCCTCCCTAACAAATTGCCATCGGAGCAGCAGCCAGCCTTGCACAGACACAAACCCCAAGTTGCCCCAGAGACACTGTTATCTTGTGATGACAAAGGGCCAGTCTGGCCCTCTTGCTGGTGGCATTATTTGAAAAGGTCACCCAGAGACAGTGGCTTGACAGGCTGTTTTGAAAAATGCTAATAATAGGCTGTCCATCGCTCTCGGTGCATTAATTAGGCTGAGCACAAGCTGAAGCCTTTCTGTAACACAGCTCCATTCTTTTTTTTTCCCTTTTTTCTTTTTATTTTCAATTTTCTTTTTAATCTTTTTTCCTTTTCCATTTTTTCTTTTCCTTTTCCACTTTCTTTCTCTTTATCCTTTTCTTTTCCCTGTTGTTATTATTATAATTATTTTATATTTTTTCTTTTTATTTTCCATTTATTTTTAGTTTAAATTTTAGTTTTCTTTTTATTCTGTTTTTCTTTTTCTCTTTATTCTCATTTTTCTTCTACTCCTTCTTATTGTTCTTCTTTTTTCTTTACCTCCTCCTTCTCCTTCTCCTTCTCCTTCTCCTTCTCCTTCTCCTTCTCCTTCTCCTTCTCCTTCTCCTTCTCCTTCTCCTTCTCCTTCTCCTTCTCCTTCTCCTTCTCCTTCTCCTTCTCCTCCTTCTCCTTCTCCTCCTCCTCCTTTTCTCCTTCTCCTTCTCCTCCTCCTTTTCTTTTTCACCATTGTGCTTTGGTTTGATTTCTATGGTCCTGTGCGTGTTCTGATCCTTTTTCTAAGGTTTGGTCTGCCCCAAAATAGCTGCTCTGTTCTGCTTCAGCAGCTCCAGCGTGCAGAGCACAGGGGAAGAGTTGCACAGCCTCCCCGAGAGCAGCTCTGGGTGTGCAAACCAAGAGATTCAGCTCCAGCCCACAGGGGTCTGCCCTGGGCTGTGTCAGAGCACTGTGGCACAAGGACAAGGTTCAGAAAAAGGACAGAGAGGGATTTTTTATATGGGCAGAGAGTGACAGGACAAGGGGCAGCAGTTTTAAACTGGCAGAGGGGTGGTTTGGGTTCGATGTGAGGGAGAAATCCTTCCCTGTGAGGGTGGGGAGGCTCTGGAATGGAATTCCCAGAGAAGCTGTGGCTGCCCCTGGATCCCTGGAAGTGTCCAAGGCAAGGCTGGACAGGGCTTGGAGCAACCTGGGACAGTGAAAGGTGTCCCTGCTCATGGCATGGGGTGACACTGGGTGATCTTTAAGGTCCATTGCAGCCCAAACCATTCTGTGATTCTGTGATCCATTCTATGATCCGTGAGAGATCGAGAGCAAGAGGGAGGGATGGCAAGAGACCAGAGCACAGGCCACAGCCCATGGGCCCAGGGAGAGTTAAATCTTAGAAATGGACTCAAAAAACAGAAACTGAAATTACTTTGTAGTTCTTTTTAATCAAAAACCCCTCATCATTTCGAGTCAAGTTCCACGGCCACCCTGGGAAATGTTGCTACAGTGGTTTTCATTTACCACTGTGAAAAACTCAGGCTGAGCTCTGGCAGGTTATTTATGACCCTTGTAATTCCACACAAACCCCTTTTTCTTGTTGACACTCTGGGTTTTGTGCATGGGAGGGGGTTCTGCAGTGTTTTAAAAATACACACACAGGAAATGCTGTGTTAAATCAGTGTTAGTCCCTGAGCAGAGGTTGTGGTGAGCGGGAAAGTTGGGAAGGTTGGCTTTGGGGGTGGCAGGGTGACAGAGCCTCGTGTTTAGGGGGTGAAATGCCCCACCATACACCCAGGTGTGCATCACCCCTCTTCAGGGAACTGTCTGGATCCAAAGGAGTTAATTCTTCTTTCAGATCCCTTGTTTGTGGTCGCACTGTATGATTTTCCTGCCTCAAGTGACCGTGACCTGGAGCTGGTCAAGGGAGAGAAACTGCAGGTCCTCTCCAAGTAAGTGACCTGCTGCCCTAAGGAAGTTCAGAGATGACCACAGGGAGGTTGAGAAAGGCAGGACCTTGGGGTCAGCCACCACTTTGCAGCTGGCAAAAGCCGAGCCTGTACCTTGGCTTTGCTCCAGAGTGTGGCTGTGGGTGCCACCTCTGCGCTGTGACACTTCCATGGGTCACAGATGCTCTGGGGCTGGGTATTGTCCCTGCCTGGGTGGCACTGGGACCTTCTTTGCCATCAGGTCTTGCGGGTGCAGAAGTAGCACAAATAAAAACAACCAAAAAGCCCCAGCTCCTGTCCTGTGTTTGTGCTGATTGTGCTTCTGCAAAGGATGTGGGTTGGGTGTAGTCAGAGGAAAGGACAGAACTGAGCCAGAGACATGTGAGGTTTCATTTCAACTTCTCTGACTCACCACAGAAGAGGCCCAGTCCATAACAGAGGTGGGCTTGGGGTCCCCAGACCCTGTAGGGCTGCTCCACTTTGTGAGGTGACCTCCAGAGGTGACATTTCTCACCCAGAGCCGTAGGCTGAGACCTGTGGGACAAGGAGATGGAGAATTCCCTGCGTGGGGATGGCTTTGGGTCACGGCTGGTAGCTCAGTCAGCAGTGGGAGAGCAAAGTGGGGTGTCTGGAAGATGAAGGAGCAAAAAGGACCATCCATGCCCCTGTTCAAGAGCCAAAATAAACCCTGTGACCCAGATTTTCCTCCTCTCCCTTGCGGTGTGCAGCAAAGGTTTGGGTCTGTGGTCACCCCACATTCATGGAAAGGGACTGTCCCCTCCACATGTCCCTGAAACACCAACAGCCTTCAGCCTGGCTTGGGTCCTAGGGAATCCGGAGGGAACTACGGAGTGGATGAAGGAGCCCTAGTCCATCTGCAGCGCTCAAACCCCAAATTCCATGCCCTCAGAGCCTCGGCTTGGCACAAACCCCCTCTGGGCACTCACATCTTTGCCTCTGCTCCCTTTGCAGCGAGGGGGACTGGTGGCTGGCGAAGTCTGTGAGCACTGGGAGGAAAGGATACATCCCCAGCAACTTCGTGGCACAAGTGGACAGCTTGGAGGAGGAAAAGTAAGTGGGAAAACTTTGGAGTGGTGAACACAAATGCAGTGCCCTGAATCTCAACTTCCAGCATGGCAGGAAGATGTCACTGCTGGGGTGGATGGCAGGAGGTCTTTCCTCATCCCAAACAATGCTGCCCAAAAACTCAGGACAAGCTTTAGGCGTCATATTGGTGCGGAAAGAGAAAACAAGGTTTTTATTGGAAAGTGGGAAAAGGTTCTCGTCCCATTAATTGCACCTGATGCCTTAGGATTTTAGCTTCTCTATTTTTCTTGTATAAGCTCCTGTTCCTAGGATTTTTAGACAAAGCAATTCTCCTTTAAGCTCAAACCTCAAGGGCACCTTACTGTCTCAGGCCCCAAGATATGTAAACAAGAGTGAATTAATTGGGAGGGGCAAACTCTGAGTAATTGACATCATTACCTGAAGCTGTAATTGGCAGTTTAAAGCTTAGTATGCAAATGAACAGAAGCCATAAAGTATGAAAGAACTCCTGACCTGGGGCCCATTTTGGGTGTAGCCCCTCAGGTGGGCTTTGTCTGCCCTAAATGCACCTTGCAGGCCCTTCAACAAATTTAACTGCTTTTTATTCCCTTAACTTTGTCAAGCCTCTGTTTTAGGTGAGCCCTAAAAGGCATCACACCCACTGTGGAAAACAAGGATTTGCAGGGGACAACATAAAGGTTATGGTGGCAGTGCCAGGGACCCACACAAACGGCATTAAACCTCTTCACCCTCTGAGAGAGTATCCATATATAAACTGGGAATCTCTGGGTGGGGTGCTTTGATCCAGGTCTTGGATGTGCCAGGGACCAACAATTTAACAGGACAGACAAACGAGTGCCACAGTGCTGGGTTTTTAATGAGCCCGGGTGCAGCCTCCCTGCAAGGAAGATGGAAAGAAAGACTCGAGTGAAAGGAGTTTATTTTGCCTACAATACAAACAGCAGGAGAATTTTTTTCCATGAGTTATCCTCCTCTGTGGCATTCAGCTCTAAATGATCAGTCTTGCCTTCAATCACCTCTTGGAGGGACCCAACCATCCCTGAGTTCAGCAAATATTTAGCAGCGCACAGAAATGTGGCTGAGACATAAAAGCTCTTTGTATCCAAAGATTGAACTTCTCCTGCGAATGGGATCCTGCACTTCCCATCTACTCCCTGCTCTGTCTGAATTTCCAGGCTGTGAAATAAGCCCAAAATCGGATGTTAATCTACCCAAAACTGTCTGCTACTGCCACTTTCCAGCATATAACACACTATTTGCTGATAAAAATAATTCTCAGTTCCACAGCATAACGGTAAAAAAAAAAAAGTGAACTAACTGGAAAGAATTCCTTTTTTTTTTTTTAGCTTTTCTTTTTCAAATGATGATTTCTCCTTTTCTCCTTCTCAGGTGGTATTTTAGAACTCTGAGCAGAAAAGATGCTGAACGGCTGCTGTTGTCTTCTGGGAACAAAGTTGGCTCTTTCCTCGTCCGGGAGAGTGAAACGACCAAAGGTGAGATCTGTGGAGCAAAGATAATTTCTTGTTATTGCCCAGGCTTGGAAAACCTTCAGCAGGGCTCTAGGAGTGAGCTGAGGGTTTGGAGGGCAACGATTTCCTCATGATGCCACTCAAATGTGCAATTCTGGCTCTGGTAAGAGTGGCGCTTCCACCAGAGTTTGTGGCAGAGACACAGGAACACAAATAAGCAGATTTTCCAGGACAGATTAGGGGTTTTCTTTTCCTTTTCTTCCCAAAGATATGCCTTTTTTTTCTTTCTTTCTTTCTCTCTCTCTTTTTTTTTTTTTTTTTTTTTTTTTTTTTTGGCAAATGGAGATACTTCTACACAGCCTTGAAGGAGTATTTCTCCTGTTTGCAGCAGAAACGTGGAGAATTTTGGAAAAAGTCATTTTCCCAGGGGAAATGTTTTCTCCCTGATAGTCTCCACCAAGGGGAATTCATACAAACCAGAACTTTTGGAAGGAGACTGACTGGAGCAGGATAGATGGACTTCATCCATGTTCCTTCCATATGAACACATCTGAGTTCTGAAGAAATGATCGAATGAGGATGGAAAGAGCAGAGAACATTGCTTACTTCTCTTGGGCAGAGGATATAATTATCAATCATAATATTTAACCATGTAATTTCAATTTCTTTGTTCCACGCTCTTAATTTGTCCAGTCTGGGAGTTAGTTTAGATTGTCCCATGGGAATTTCATATTGTTTCTTTCCTACTTTTTTCTCCTTGCTTCCTCTGGGCCATCCTGTGTGTTTACAGCACGGAGGAAATGATGCCCACAGTGGTCCCGTGGTTCTGCTCTGAACCAGATCCATCTGTTTTCCTCCCCCATGGTTTGTATTTTCATTCAGTTTGCACATCACCAGCAAAGTCTGACCATCAGGGACGAGCACTGGGCTGAGCTAATCCCCATTAGTGACTTAAATGGGAAGATCTCACACTGGGATGTCTCAGGCACAGCGGGATGGGTTCTGCACCCTAAAAGCAGTACCTATTCCCAGCCCATCCTGAGCACAGTCCCATTTTCCTCGTGGTTTGAGGCGCAGAAACTCTGCAAATCTTCAGAGATGACATTTCACAGAGCCCACGAAAGGCACATTCAGCATCCTGGGAAGACGGGGACAGTGCGGGAAGCAGGCGGCAGTGAAATCATGGGCAGAGCACTGTCCTTGCTGAGGATGCTGCAAATAAACATATCCCCCTGAAGTAATAATCATTCCAAAAGCAGCAGGAACACATTCTTCAGCTGTGCCGAACCACAGGCTCCTGGATCCCAGCAGGATTCCTGCATTTCTGCTCCCAGCAGGAGGGACCTCGCCGAGCTCAGCCCCTGCATCCAGCTGAGCTCCTGTGCTTCCCATCGGGAAGGATTTAAGGAGCTGCTGAGAGCCATAGGGGCAGGAACCACTGACCCATGTCCCCAAGTGCCACATCCACATGGCTTTTATACCCTTTGTGGGGTGGGGACTCCAGCACTGCCCTGGGTCAACATTTTGATGAAGAAATTGTTCCATAAATTTTGTACTCTGGGCTCTTCACCGACCCAGGTCTGTGCCAGGATGTGATGCAGGGCTGCAGAACAGGCAAATGTCCCTTGTGGCTGAGGAGCAAGAACTCCTTTCGTCTATCCTGGATATAATCAGGGGGAATTAGGAGTCCACTTAATGATTTTCATTTGCTGCTGTCACAGGGAGCAGGGACCAGGTTGGATGGGCTTGGAGCAACCTGGGATAGTGAAAGGCATCCCTGCCTTGGCAGGGTGTGGAATGGGATGAGCATTAAGATCCTTCCAACCCAAACCATTCTGTGATTCTGTGAAAGAGAATTGAATCTTTCCAGCCTTGGTGCTCTGCCTCTGCACAGCAATTCCCAAGGGAGCATTAACTGGCCTGGAAAATGACAGGGAAACTCCACCACACTCTCTGCAGCAAATTAAACTGACTTGGGGTGAAATGCAGTCATTAGCTTAATGACAAGGTAAGAATTAACAGCGGTAGTAGGAAGCTGAGAGATTGGCCCTGTCACCCTTTGAAAGGTGCAGGAAAGTTTGAAGGGTTGGTGGGGTCTGGAAAGGAGATCCTGTGGGAGAAAAATATTTTGGGTGCAGCCACCCTGGCAAACAGGACAGGTGTCCTGTTCCCTGCTGTCTCTCAGCCCCCAGACACCTCCCTGCAGACACACTGATCATCAATTCCCAGATTTCCTTCTACAGGATTGTTTGGCCTCAGAGCAGCTGCCTTCACAGCACGTTTGGCTCCTTCCTGAAGCAGGCCTTGCCCTGTAAAAAAACCACAAAAACCTTAAGCCATGTCCCAGGCTTGCAAAGCACCTTCTTGTTCTCGTGCCATGTGAGCCCAGCTCGCCTGGGCTGCAGCCTGGCCTGGGCAGGATTTCAGTCTCTTTGAAATTAAAACATCATCATCATCCTCAACGACAATAATGGAAGTTAATAATAGTAATGATCTAAACAGTAGTAGCAGTAGTAGTAGTAGTAGTAGTAGTAGTAGTAGTAGTAGTAGTAGTAGTAGTAATAATAATAATAATAATAATAATTATTATTATTATTATTATTATTATATAGCGGTGCTGTCATTATCATATTCATCTTCACAGAACCAATTAGGTTGAAAAATACCTCCAAGATTATCAAGTCCAGCCTTTGGCCTTGATGTTTAGCAGCATTATTTTGGAACTTAGGGCCACATGGGCACCAAAGAGGACCAGCAGAGCTATTCCTTTGCCCTTCCCTTGGGGTTTTATTGCCACAATGAAGATGCTTTGGAGCTGTTTCTCAGTTGTTCGGCTGCAGCACTGATCAAACCAAAAGGGTTTCTCGATTTGTCTTCTGCCCTGACATTCACAGTGAAGAAAAGAGAATCAAAAGAGCTTCCTCTGCTGAGAAGGAGATCACCAGTCAAGCTGTGTGCTTCAAATTCGAGGTTCCCTGGCTCTGCATTTAAACCACCAAGTTTTTCCATGAACTTTACACCACCAGATCTTGTAGTCTGGTCTCTGCAGGAAGGGAGTCCCCTCAAAATGATTGCTGGCACTTGGAAAAACTTTAGATTCTTCCAAACTCTGCTTGTAAAAATTTATGATCACTGCAACAGAGCAAATATCCACAGAGGTGGGGGGGTTTTGCTGCTTTTTATAGATGCAAATGGTTTTCAGGCACAGTGTAGGGAAAACTGCTGGGTGCTGGGATGGAGAAACACCAGCCAGTGAGGATTTTACGTTAATAAATTTTCCCCTCACATACAGGATTAGGGTTTCAGAGTTGCTGTGGACAGCCCTGCTTCTTTTCATGATCCTACCTGACAGACACAAACTTTAAAACATGTGTAGCCTTGCCTTTTCATGAAAAACACATCAAAAATGGACAGTTTGTCTTCCCAGGTGACATATTAGACTTGGAGCAGCCCAGCAGGCTTGTAACAACTCACTCCAGAAATCCGATCCAGACAAAGGGAAAAGAGCCCCACTGCTAAGCTGCATTGAATCACACTGACACCGAGTGGAAGTTCTGCTCTGCAGCAGCATCTAGTGATGCTTTTGTGCACTAAAACCCAACCCCTTGGGTCAGATTCTCACCGAGGGAATGGCAGGTTGGAGTGGTTGATCGCTGAATAGCTCCTGTGAAGCCCAAAAGGGACAAGATTCCAGATGGGAACCTCTGGGTGTGGTTTAGCCACGGTCTGAACAAGACAAATCTCCTGAACGCCCTTGTGTACCCACCCAGCCGAACTACTGACCCTGGCACAAGGTTTCATAATCTTTTATTGAGAGGAGAATGGCTTTAAATGGCTTTAAACTGAAGGAGAGACAGTTTAGACTAAATATCAGGGATAAATTCTTCCCTGTGAAGGTGGTGAGGTCCTGGCAGAGGTTCCCAGAAAAGCTGTGGCTGCCCCATCCCTGGAAGTGTTCCAGGCCAGGTTGGACAGGGCTTGGAGCAACCTGGGATAGAGGAAAGTGTCCCTGCCCATGGCAGGGGCCTGGAACTGGATGAAATTTAAGGTCCTTTCCAACCCAGACCATTCTGATTTTATGATGCTGAGGTTGAGAGATCTCAGATGGGAATATGGAGCTGTGGAAAGACCATCGTGACCTAAGGAACATCTGACTGCTCTGCCTGGGGAGGTGCTGCTGATTCCCACAGCGCTTCCATGGGGCTGTTGGCCACGGCACAGGCAGGTCTTACCCTGTGAAGTCTGGACAGGATCAATTAATCTGTGATGGATTTTTATCCTGTCCCCTTGCCTTGGAGAGAGGGAAGGGCCTGGAGGCTTAGCTAAAACAGAGGCTAGACGAAGTTAGGAGAATAAAAAGCAGATAAATTTATTGAAGGGCCTTCAAGGTGCTTTTAGGGCAGACAGAGCCTACTCGAGAGGCTACACCCAAAATGGACACCAAGTCATGAGTTTTTCGTACTTTGTAAGTTCTCTCTATGTACATATCGAGCCTTAATCCTCCAATTACAGCTTCAGGCAGTGATGTCATTATTCCAAGTTTGCTCTCCCCAATTCACAGTTGTTTACATATCTTGGGGCTCTGAGGCAGCAAAGTGTCCTTGGATCCCGAGCTTTAGAGGGATTGTTTTGTCTAAAAATCCTGGGAGCAGGAGTTTTACCACCTCATATGGAGTCCAGAGCCACACAGTAGAACTACAGATACACAAAAAATATAGAAGTTAAAATCCTAAGGCATCAAGGGGAGGCAGCTGGTCCCTGATCGGGGTGCAGTTTGTCCTCACAGCTCCCTCTGCTCCTTCTCCAGATTCCTATTCCCTGTCCGTGAGGGACAGCAACTCGGTCCACGGGGATGTCATCAAACACTACAGGATCCGCTCCCTGGATGGAGGGGGGTACTACATCTCCCCCAGGATGACTTTCTCCAGCCTGCCAGAGCTCATCCATCATTACAGCCGTGAGTGGTTTGCCTTCCCTCATGGATTTGTGTCCTGGAAGAGGGCAGGGACAGAGGGGGATGGGATTGGAGACACCATAGCTGCTCTGTTCACTCTCATGGGCCAGATGTGCTCCTCCAGCCAGAGCCCGTGTCCTGGTTCCTATCCTGGGGAATTGCAGGGGTGAGTTCTGCCCACAGCCCTAAAATCAGGGAGTGTCTCACATCAGGAAAGGAAAGAGGTGAATGCTGTCAGGTTATGCAGGAAGGATGTGTGGGAAAAGAGGTTCGGACTAACTGGGCAGGTTAATTTGCTCCTCTATGGCTCCCTTTGAGCTTTTTCCTTTCATTGCATCTATTTTGGGTGCCTTGATCCCTGCAGCTGAAACATTCCATGGAATCAGAGAATTATTAGGGTTGGAAAAGCTCTGCAAGACCACTGAGCCCAAGAAACAGCCAAGGCCACCACTAACCCATGTCCCCAAGTGCCACATTCCCATGGCTTTTAAACCCCTCCAGGGCTGGGGACTCCACCCCTTCCCTGTGGGGTTGTGGAGGTTTCCCATGGGTTGATTTTTCCTGGCATGTGTGGATGAAGGAGAAGGTTTTCCCTGCCGTCCCACCGACCTGTCCTGTGCTTTGTCCTCATCCAGAGAAAGGAGATGGGCTGTGCCAGCGCCTCACAGCTCCCTGCACATCCCTGGTTCCCCAGAGACCCTGGGCACGGGACGAGTGGGAGATCCCCCGGGAGTCCCTGAAGCTTGTGAAGAAGCTGGGCAGCGGGCAGTTTGGGGAAGTGTGGATGGGTAAGTGGAATTTCCCTCCCCATTTCAGGAAAGAAAGATATAAAGAGAAGAGATGGTTTTTTTCCTTTTCTGGGAGTTGGGATCCTCAAGGATGAACACATATTTGTGGGTACACACACAGCAGTAGCTGCAGGATTCCTGGCAAGGAATCTGGACAAGGACTGGACAAGGACTGGACAGCTCATGTTTGGACAGACCTGGGGTTGGTCAAGGGTTTCACAGGGGCTGGGTGCTGAAGTGACATTTATGGGATATGCCCCCATTCCTCCTGGGAATCCTGGGCATGGCTGTGGGATTATAAATTACGTCCAGCAGAGTACCTGGGTGACATTTTCATGCTTTTTCTGCTCACCTGTTCCACTTTATACCCCAGATCTCCATCCCTTGTGCCTTCCTGCCCACGGCTAACCAGCAGCAGAGGAAGTGGGGGGAGCTCAGCTTCCTTTGCCACCCTTTTTGTGGTTGCTGTTTGCCTTGGAAATTGAGATTGTGGCCAGGAGCAGGCTGAGTTCCTGTCCTGACTTTTGGGATGGCACTTGGATTATCAGAGAGCCCAGCTGGTGGGAGGCCCCAGGGGTTTCACACAGAAAGGGTCTGGGAGGTTTTGTGAGGATGGGCTGATGGCAGGGACGATCCCTGATTCAGCCTCATGGATTGACAGCTGTGCCACTGATGCCTGAACAGGTTTGCCTGAAACAGAGGCCAGACAAAGTTAGGAGAATGAAAATCAGATTAATTTATTAAAGACCTTTAAGGTACATTTAGAGCAGACAGAGCCTACTCGAGAGGCCACACCCAAAATGGACAATGAGCCACGAGTTCTTCACATTTTATAAGTTCTGTCTATTTGCATATCAGGCCTTAATTGACCAATTACACCTTCAGGTGATGATGTCAATTACCCCAAGCTTGCTCACCCCAATTCACTGTTGTTTACATATTTTGGAGTTCTGAGGCAGTGAAGTGTCCTTGGGTTTTCCAACTGAGAGGAATAATTTTCTGTAAAATGCCGGGAACTGAGGTTTTTAACACTTTATGTGGAGTCTAGAGCCACACACCAAAAGTTCAGATACATGAAAAATAGAAGCTAAAAATCCTTAAGGCATCGCCATGAGTGTCCCTTCTCACACCTGCTGGCACTGGGATTTACCACTTGTTTCTTCAGGAGGGCTTCAAGCTCTTCCTGTGGTTTTCTGCTCCATGAGCTCTTCTCCCTGTTGGACCACACAGAGCCTGCAGGGGGCCCAAAATTCCTCGAAGAACCATTCTCTTGAATTATTAAAATGCAGATATAGATCTAATATCGATATCCACCTGAGACGGACAAAGACTCTCTAACTTGTTAAGGTTAGAAAGTGAATGTTTATTTGAGCTGCAGGGATAGCTCCCAAAGGTACAGCTCCCAAGTAACAATGCAACACAGAACTTATTTATCTATAACAAAAATGCATATTTAAAATACAGATACATATTCATAGCATAAGCGCCTCCCATTCCCTGCTTCATGTGGAAATTAGCAAAAAGTCATTAAGCATGCGCAGTTCCTGCAATGGAATTGGGTCGGTGGTCTTTAATCGAGTCTGAGGTCTGCTTTTGATGAAGTAATATGAATCTTCCTCAGTGCGACCTTCTTACCTCACTGGTTTTTGACAATACACTTGACCCTGGAAAACTCCCAATGCTCTCTTCTATTGCTTCTAAGTAGGTTGCATCTGGGCAAAATTTGTAACTGTCTAGGCTCTCTTTTGAGCTTCTTTTCTTAAGATTATTAATTGTCTATTCTAAGCACAGCTGAGTAAATATCAAATAATCAAAGGGCTACCCTGCATTTAACCATTAATTTCTTTCTAGCTGAGTTCTGCGTCTTTTTCTATTCTAGTTAATTTTAACAAAACTAACTTTTATTTAAAAACTCTACATTTAAGTGTCTAAAAGAAAACCCTATGTTTCATTCTCCCTGCAGGCTACTACAAGAACAACATCAAGGTGGCTGTGAAGACCATGAAGGAGGGCAGCATGGATCCTGATGCCTTCCTGGCAGAGGCTAACCTGATGAAGAAGCTCCAGCACAACAAACTGGTCCGGCTGTACGCCGTGGTCACCAAGCAGCCCATCTACATCGTCACAGAGTACATGGCCAATGGTAAAAACCCTCCTGGAGCTCCTTGTTGGGCTTCTGCAAAACCAGTTCAGTGAGCTGGCTGGTGCTCCCGTGCGGTATGGGCGCAGGCAGGAGATTTTTTCTGCTCACATCTGTGAGCAGAAGGTCTAAGTGACCCAAAAGTTTGTTTGTAATACAGAAAAGAACCTTGTGGGTGATGAAAAAAAAGCCTCAAAAGCTACTTCACAAGGTGGTGATGCTCCATTTGAGGAGTGTTTAAAATTCTCCTCTTCATTGTTCTCATTGGAAGTTTGTTTCAGGTTTTTATTCCCCTCATGGTGAAGTTGTCCCTTTTTTTGGCCCCTCTTGTCTATGACACTTTGAGTGATGAATGACTGGCAGTTTGCTACAGGTTTGTGGCAAATAGAGAGGAATTTGGGTTGTTTGGGAGCCTTCCTAATTGAAGATGCTCCAGTGGACTCCTATTCTAGTTCCTGGGATTTTTCTAGGATGGAGGCAGATTTGTTGCATGTATTCAGAGAAGCACGTGGGGAAACAAATTTATAGATTATTCAGAAGAGTTAGAGCAGTTCCTCCTCTTCTGCAGGGTGTTTGCTGGATTTCCTGAAGACAGACGAAGGAAGCCAACTGAATCTCCCCAAACTCATTGATATCTCTGCTCAGGTCAGTGAACTGCAGCCAGGAAAAGGATTCAAGGTTTGTTATTGCCTCAGTTAAATTCTTGCAGGTCTGGAGTCAGTCAGAGCAAAGATTTCCTGGAGAAAAACAGCTCCTCCTGGTGTGTTCTCTTAGGGATTCTCCTCATCCTTCTTGTGTCCATGCGCATGTCAGCTCTGGCCTTAGAGCAGCTTAGTGCAGTGCTAGAGATTTAGGGTTTGTGGCTTTTTTGGGGATGGTTGGGTGTGTTTTGGTCTGACTTTATTTATTTTGCTTTTCCGCCTTGCTGAGAAGGAAAAAAGGTTTGGTTTTGGTTTTTGTTTTTTTTTTTTTTTTTTTCTTTTTTAACCAAGAAGGAAGGAAAAGCTCAACAAAGAGACTTCCAAGGCAGGGCCAGCAGTTCTGTCCTTCTGATGATGAGGCATAAAGGATATTCTGACCTCAAATCTGGGAATATTGCGCTCTGTGAAAACAAATTTCTAACTTTTAAGCATCCCCAGGCTGCAAATCTTAATAGCTGCAGCTGCACTGTAACATTTTAGTCCAGTGCCTCTAAATATAAATAGGGCAAAATTATGGAAACCACACCAAGAATGAGAATGGCAAAATCACTGCACTTTGGTGCAGTGGACAGAGTTTGGCTCACCCAGAGCAGAGTTCTGCTAATTAGGAAATATTGGGGAAAACTCATGAAGTATCAGGCTGAATAAAAGCTGAATAAAGGTCTGGGATTTATCCATAAGATCACTCAGCCTCTCCTGTCGAAGTGGACCTGAGGAAAAAATGTGTAAAGGTTTGCTGTTTCCAGTCATTATATAAATTTACTTTTTAATGAATTAACAACTGGAGAATCTTAATATTTGAGGAAATGTTTTATGATAGCAAGAGACTTTCCTTCTTGCTTTAACCAGAATGAAAATGTTTAAATACTTTAAAGCAGTGCCACCTTCTGTCATTTTTACTTTTAACCATCCATAGGGGTGCAGAGGAACCTGTTTCTGTTCTTTCCCTCTTCACTGCTGTTAAATTTTCCATATCTGCAGCTTTATCACTGATGTCTGTGAAATGTTAGAGAGACAAATGCACCCTCCCTGTTTAGTAGCTTTGACTTAATGACTTCCCTCCTTTCCTCCTTCTCTCATGAGCTCCCTGCTTCCCTCCCTCCATTTTTCATTGTTTCGTTCACTCCCTTGAAAATTATAGCCTGTGGTTTGTTTTAAATTCCTGAGGATAAGGAAAATTATCCCAAATTAATCCATATTATGAGGCCTTGGGTTTAGTGGGAGTGTTCCCCAGAAATTGGCTTGATGCATTTCTGAGCAGGAGGAAATTGCTGCAGCCGGAGCAATCTGTGAGTGACCCAGAGCAAAGATTTTGGCCAACTTTACAGAATCTTGGAATCACAGAATGGTTTGTGTTGAAAGAAACCTGAAAAATCATCTCATTCCAACCCCCTGCCTTGGGCAGGGACACCTTCCACTATCCCAGGCTGCTCCAAGCCCTGTCCAGCC